>CM057452.1:29100000-31500000 GCA_016271365.2 Neoceratodus forsteri
TGCAGCTGTAACTGGTGTAGAGGAGCAAGTCGAGACACTGGCCTTAGTGTGTCTCCCTACTGGACTGTATGATGGGGTTCCCATATGTTTGGGAAACTGGCAAAACTCTGTCATGAGAAACAAGGCCGACGGACTGGGAGGGCCCTAAGAATTCCCACTCTGATCAAGAGGGCCTATGATTTGCAACAGAACCCCAAGGGAGTGGACCAGGATGAACCGGTAGGGGTCGTGTGGAAGAAGGATCCCGATTCAATGGTACTGGCCCCTAACACCCAGTGTAACATTCAAGGAGAGGGCCGCCTCCGCAGAGATGTCAAAAACGAAATACTGATGTTGGACTCACCAGGTGATGGAAAATTGCTGGAAGGATTATTGGTTAAGCCCAGCATCTTGCCAGCTCATGCTTGTGCCTATGCACGATGAGTGATGGTCCAGATTCATAATGTGTTAGATTGGCAGATCTGAGTGAACAGAGTATGCACCCTAGCTATGGTACACTGTGCAGACACTGCAGTGTTGCCCAGCAACAGGCACCCTGGCAAGACAGATAGTGACTCCCGACTTGTTTGATTTTGGTGACTCCCCATTACCAGCTGAATGGAAGACTAGAATTAGCCAGAAACTTGCCCAGAGAGACCAAGTGTTTTCATTGAAGGAATGGGACGTGGGATGTGTCCAGGGTGCGGAGCACCACATACACCTGCATGATGAACGGCCATTTCGGGAGAGGTCTCGATGCCTAGCCCCTGTAGACATAGACGATGTGAGAAGACACTTGCAGGAAACGCTCACAGCTGGTGTGATGCAAGAATCCAGGAGCCCATATGCTTCTCCCATTGCGGTTGTGCATAAGAAGAAAGGATCTGTGAGAATGTGTGTTGATTATCGAACTCTGAATCGGCGGACCATCCCCGATCAATACACCATGCCTCGTATACAAGATGCTCTGGATTGTTTGAATGGGAGCAAATGGTTCTCGGTGTTGGATCTTCACAGTGGATATTACCAGATTCCGATGGCTCCAGGGGACCATGAGAAGACAGTCTTAATCTGTCTTTTGGGGTTCTACGAATTCATGAGAATGCCACAGGGGATATTGGGTGCCCCAGCCACCTTCCAGCGACTGATGAAACGAGCGATGGGAGACATGAATTTGCTGGAATGCCTGTTGTACTTGGATGATGTCATTGTGTTCGGGAGCTCCCTATAGGAGCATGAGAGTCGACTGTTCAAAGTACTAGACCGACTGGAAGATTTTAGACTCAAGCTGTCCATCGACAAGTGCCAGTTTTTCCAAACCTCTGTGAAGTATGTGGAGTACATAGTGTCTACAGAGGGAGCCTGAGCCTAGTAAAGTTGAAGCCTTGACTACTTGGCCCCAACCCCACAATTTGAAAGAACTACAACATGTCCTGGGATTCAATGGCTACTACCGCTGGTTCACAAAGGACTATTCCAAAGCGATTCGGCCGCTCTTGAATCTTACCCAGGGTTACCCTCCTACCAATCGGAAATACAAAAAAAGGGTCCGTCAAAGACCCAGACAAAGCATATTTCCACCCAGGTTAACTTTTCAGGTCCCGTTGGATGCCTGACTGTGAAGCAGCTTTCCATGAAGTCATATACCAGCTCACCCACGTCCCCATCCTCGCTTATGCTGCTCTCAACAAACCCTATGTGCTGCATACTGATGCCAGTCTGCAGGGTCTAGGAGCTGTACTGTATCAAGACCATGAGGATGGTTTGAGACCAGTGGCATTTGCCAGTGGGAGCTTGACCCCGTCAGAGCGAAACTACCCTGTGCACAAGTTGGAGTTCCTTGCGTTAAAATGGGCCATTGTCGACCAATTTCATGATTACCTCTATGGGACGAAAATATTAGTGAGGACTGACAATAACCCATTGATTTATGTACAGACTTCAGCTAAGTTAGATGCCATGGGGCACCGGTGGCTTTCTGCATTGTCAACATATGATTATGCTGTCGAATACAGACCGGGCCTGAATCATATTGACGCTGACACCCTATCCCAGAGGCCCATTTCCAAGAGCGACTGGGTCAGGCTGTCTGAACCTGACATCCGAGCACTGTGCCAAAAATTTGATAGAAATGAACAGATGTCTATGGACACAGTGGACTGCTTAGTGGATTGCTTGGGCCCCTCTGACACCTGCATACCGGCTGCATATTCAGAGCTGCAACTGATCACCATAGTAGCAGTAACTCTTTTAAATTTAACCATTATGACTGCAATTGCTGTCGATGCCTAAGACTTGTGCCAGGTCTGATTTAGGGCTTCTGTAATTTTAAATCTGTAATCGGAACTGCAGTTTATGACCTAGCAGCAGGAACTGGCTCATTTAATTCATTTCAGTCACGAATTTGCAGTTACGTGTAAGGGCGAGTACCATAGGCTGAAGTTGCAAGGTATATGTTAGTTTAACTTTGTTAGTTTACGAGGCATTCAGGACTAGATCTTACAGCTTATGTTTATAGTTGCAGTCCTATCAACGCTCTCTTGCTGTATCCCTCCCTTTGTTCCCTACAGACCAGATAAAACCTTACCTATCCTCTGCTTTCTCCACAGACCGATTCAGGCGAGAGGGCTGAGTAGTTCTGGCCTCCTCCCCACCCCCACCCCCCGATTACAAGCGGACAAGGTATGGGACTATCTGCAGTGAACCACCGAGCTTGCTGCTTCCTTCAAGGCCTCTGTTGTGCTGCTGGAATTTGGCCTGCTGCGCAGGCATCGGCTCCCCACCACCACCTTGGTGAGCACTCCCCATAGAAGGAGCTAGCAACCAGTCAGCCAATTTTTCCATTAGCAGCTTATATTGTTTAACCACTAGAGGCTGCTCTACTGCCTGATCTCCTGTTTCTCCTGGCTGTCATTGTGCCTCAACTCTTAGTGTCAGGGTGATTACTATAATTGTTCTGCATGCCATTTGCTCCTCCTGCCCAGTCCCCCCCATCGTACCATGATGTACCCCAGCCCCCCATTTGGCTGCAATCTGAACACTTGACAGCTAGTCTTATTCTGGGTAACCTGCCAGCCCCCATGCACCTGTTATAGGGGCTTGGCAGTTAGCTCAACTCCTCTTAACTACCATGCAGGTCTGCCTTACAAGCAACCCTGGCTGCTCCGCTGAGGCTGTCCTTACCCAGAAACCTCAATATGCAACACCATCATCCACCTAGACTTTCATTACCTCTTTCAGGCTTACCTTAACGCTCATACAATACCCATTCCACCGTCTCACCACTTTACCACATTCCTGATATCCGCTACAAAAAGAGGAAGTGTTCCAGGTACCACTCCTCAAGATTCTCCTTCACCTCCTCTTGTCTGGGAATATCCATCCTAATCCTGGACCACAATTTGGCATGATGCCACCCCAACGTACTCCGGGCCAGTTGCACATTGCCTCTCTCAATATTTGTAGCAATCTAAAAAAGTGGGACTCCTTCCAGGCCTGGGTACTTCAACATCAACCTGATGTCATTGCAGTGTGTGAAACCTGGCTCACCCCTTGGACCCCAGATTCCTCCGTATCATTGCCCGGCTTCACCCTTTACCATGCAGATCATCATGGTATGCGAGGGGGTGGCTGTGCCCTCTACACTAAGGATACCTTACAAGGTCACCTACTCCACTCCCCTCATCTGGGGGCTGGCACACAGGCCCTCACAGTCAAGTTGGCTCTGGGAAGAGCCCAAAACCCATTATACATTACAACAGTATACATTCCCCCAAGGGACCAAAATCAGCTTTCACAAGCAGTATTGTCACATCTGGACACATTACCATCACAGTCAGAACTACTTGTGCTTGGTGATTTTAATATCAATTGGCTAAGTAAGGATGCCATCCCATACATTGATCTCACCACAGTCCAAGACCTAACTCAATTGGTCACTTCCCCTACCCGTTTGGATCCACGTACTGGATCCTCCTCCCTAATGGACCTCATCTTTTCCAATCACCCGGGCAAGATTCTGAACGTTTCTGTCCTTTCAGACGCCCTCAGTGACCATTCTCCAGTTCTCTGCTCCTGGTCCTGTAAATCCCAAGATCCTCTCCCAAAATAATTGTGCAAGCGTAAACTTGGTCCTGGTAAATTGGCACAATTAAAGCGCACCTCAGGGCCGTGGATTGGTCCTTCATTTTAACACTATAAACCTAGACACTGCCGCCGGACTTATTCCCGATCCTTCAATAATATCTGTGGATCTCTGTGCACCATTCACAAAAAGAATGGTTAAAGGCAATCATGTACAGTACCTTGGTTCACTGAACGGCTCAAGACTTTAACGCGAACCAGAGACTCACTATGGTACCTCTCCATCGAGTCCAGCCTCCCCCAAGATAGACAGAATTATAGAATGGCTAGGAACAAGTGCACCTGGGCCATTCGTAGGGCAAAAGCAGAATACTATAAATCCGCCTTAACCTCATCCTGGGGCTCTGGCCGTACGTTTTGGAACAACATTAAGGAAATTTGCGGTAAGGTCCCCAACCTGGTCCCCTCCCAAGTCTTGTCAAATGGGTCCTTGACCTCTGACCCTACTCACATTGCTGCAGCATTCAGTGATGCCTTCTCCAATCTTAGCCATGTTCTCCCCCCAAATTTCTATGACCCACCTGCTCTAGCTCACCCACCCTGCACCCGGTGCCCCCTTTTAACCGCTACATCTCTCCCATGTCCAGCTGAACCATATCTTGACTGCCCCATGATCACACACTACTCCTCCAGCATGGAACTCCCTTGACCTCCAGAATTCTTCAGCTCTCCCTTAAGGAAGTCCTTGCCCCTCTCACCCACATTTTAACCTCTCCTCCCTAGGCAAATTCCCTGCCATTTTGATAATACCACATCCGCCCATATTTAAAGGTGGGGACCCATCCTCTGTTAACAATTACCGCCCCTATCTCCATACCTCCCCTCTCCAAGGCCTTAGAGAGGATAGTGTCGGATTAGCTGACTGACGACCTCAGTAAATATGACCTACTCTGCAAACAACAACAACATGGTTTCCACAAAGGTCACAGCACGACTACTGCCCTGCTTGATCTAACATCTCATATCCACACTGCACTGGATAAAGGCCACATCACAGGTGCGATCTTCATTGACCTCACCAAGGCCTTTGATACCGTCCACCATTCACTACTCCAAACCTCTTTGCTCAACCTGGGTCTCTCACAGGAAGCAGTGGGATGGTTCACTGACTATCTTACTAACCGGACCCTTCAAGTTAAAATTGGCAATACCCTATCACCTAAATCTCCTGTCCTCTCTGGGTCCCATAAGGGTCCATTTTGGGTCCCCTCCTTTTCAGCCTTTTCCTAAACTCCTCCTGAATCCTGCACTCTAACACTGTATATGCAGATGATGCTGTCATATTCTCCTCCAGCCCTGACCCTCCCTACTCCACCACTCCTCCAGTCCTCCTTTAAGGCTGTTGAAAGTTGGTTCTCCTCACAATGCCTACTATATATAAAAGACCAAGTGTATGCTATTAGCATCATGGGAATTCAGGGTGGGCTTTTCCACAAATCTATCAGCGTCCCAGACTCCCTTAATTTGTGCATTCGTTTAAATACCTGGGCATCACTTTGGATGCTGGCCTTACCTATCATGAGCATATACAACAATTATCCAAGGCTCTAAATATCCGGCTAGGGCTCTTGCACCGCTATAAACATTGCCTTACCCCGGAGGCCCTTAAGCTTGCTATTTCCTCCTCGGTACTCTCCCTGCTAGACTATGGTCTCCTGATTTTTGTAGGGGCTAGCTCCTCAGCCCTTGATAGTCTTAGACTCGTCCTAAACAAGGCCTGTCGACTTATTAGGATGTGACAGACTCACCCATACCTGTGCTCTATATAAGGACACCAATTGGCTTAACCTTGACAACAGAATCAAATTCCACACTTGTGTCTTGGCAAAAAAATTACCCTTGGCCTCTCCCCCACGGCATTCACCCCTTTAATCACTAAGGACTCAAAAGTTAAGCACACCCATAGCTCTGACACCCATCGTTTCTCCATCCCCTCCTGTCGCACAGCTCAGTTCCAAAGATCCTTCTGTTACAGGGCTCCTTGTGGATGAATAACCTACCACCCTCCTCCTTGCGTTTTGATCATAGGGTGGTCACTTTAAGCGCACCGCAGAAACTCATCTTCGCTCCACAAGTGACTGCGTCTCAGTGAATCGGTGCCACCTGTTCCGTCTACTTCTGACAGTGGCCTCTGGCCTGCCTCTGCAAACAGCTCTTAATCTGCCCCCCTCCCAGGGATGTTAAGACCAGTTTTTTTCCTTCAACTGCCTCAAACTGTACTAATTCTTGATTGTTAGCCTAACTGTTCCTGTTATTAACATAGCTCTACTCTGTAACGAGTACTGTATTGATTATCTGTCCTCACTGTATTGTATATCTGTAGATATTCTATGTGACATGGAACCTTTGTAAAGGAGTCTTTGACTCAAAGATATTTCTGATCTTTGTAATAAAATAAAATAAAAAAAATATTGCCACTTCTCTGCTCTAGATATTAGTGCACTACCTCAGTTTGACAATGACAGCATTCAATGGGCTCAATCCTGAGATCCTATGATTCAGCCAGCACTTGACGCCCTTCGTGCAGGAAAAGATGAGTCCAAGTTGCGTTCTTCTGATCTGCAAACCGCTTTATTGTTTAAAGAAGGCCCCAGGTTGAAGCTGCTTAATCAGTTGTTGTATAGAGAGACAGTAGATTGGGGTGGCCAAATAGACAAACAACAATTGGTCCTGCCCACAGCCTTCAAAGATTTGGTACTGAGGTCCCTCCACAATCATATGGGCCACCTCGGTATCGTCCGGACCCTTGACCTAGTACAATCTCAATTCTACTGGCCCAAGATGGGGGCCGATGTTGCGCACTGTGTAAGGACTTGTAGTAGCTGCCTGCAGAGAAAAGTCCTGCCTCAGAGGGCTGTCCCACTTGTCAACATTACTATCAGCACCCCAATGGAACTAGTCTGCATAGACTTCTTGAGTTTAGAGCCTGATCAGCGAAACATTGGCAATGTGTTAGTGGTTACGGACCATTTCACATGGTATGCACAAGCTTTTTCCACCAAAGATCAAAAAGCATCTACCGTGGCCAAGGTGCTAGTGGAAAATTTCTTCATCCACTGTGGTGCCCCCCAGTGAATTCACTCTGATTAGGGCTGGGACTTTGAGAGTTGGCTAATCAAAGAAATGCTCTCTCTCTATGTGGGGGGAGAAAGTCAAGAACCACCCCTTATCACCCAAAGGGGGGGGATTCTCAACCAGAACGCTTTACCTGCACCCTGCTAGACATGCTAGGCACCCTCTACCCAAAAGATAAGAATAAATGGAGCCAGCAGATTAGCGCCTTGGTACACACATACAATGGCACGAAGAATGATGCTACTTGGCTCTCTCCCTACTGCCTCATGTTCGGGAGAGAGGCCCGGCTGCCTGTTGATGTCTGTTTTGGGGTTTCTCCTGATGGGGTCCAAGCCGAAGATTACCTGCAATACGTACAAAAACTGAAAGCTCAATTGAACCATGCCTATCAACTGGCCCAGACAATGGCCGCCAAAAGAAATCTAGCCAACAAAGAGAGACATGATAGAAAAGTAAAGGCTCAAGAGCTTAGGCCTGGAGACCGTGTGTTGTTGTGAAATTTAGGATTGCATGGTAAACACAAAATTGCTGATGGAAGGCACCATCTTCCCCATGTCGCAGTTGGAAAGTTGAATGATTTTCCACTGTACAAAGTGTGCCCAGAGAATAACTCCAAAGCTGTCAAGACCATGCACCGTAACCACTTGCTACTTATTGGTCAAGTTATAATTGAGGCTGAACCTGCCAAGATTGATTCCTCTGGACCAGTGACTCATGCTGCTGCAAGAAAGAGACAGAGTCAGCCTGCCCTGTGGTTGCCGATTTAAGATTTCCCCCACAGCAGGCCCAGAATGATAGTGACTGCCAGTCTAACTCGGATGACAGTGAGTGTGATAATGCCCATTACCTCTCATTTGAACTGAGTCAGTTGTTTCATGGAAATCATATGTTGAATTATGGGGATGAAGCTGGGCCTTCTGGACTGCCTACCCCCCCCCGGCATCATCCTTGGAGCCAATGCTCCCTGAAGGTGAAGTGCAAAGTATCACATCTGAGGATGCTGAGTCTTTGTGTATCGTGGAACTGTATGATCTGCCTGAAGGAGAGGTTGATGGTATGAGTCTTTCTGGTGACATTCCAGAACTTGAGGAACACTATGAGAGTGCTGACAACCCCCCCTTCAGTGCCAGAGTGTCTTCAAAATGAGCCAAGTGTTGTAGAAACAGAGCCTACAGAGCAAGGGGCTGATAGTGCTCCAAGTTTGGACATTCCTACCCAGGCAGAGGCACCCCTCACAAGTGACGAAAGTTCCAGGACCAGTGTTGAGAGTACAGAGACTGTGGTTGTTTCCCCCAGAAGGACTGGCCAAGCTGTCAAATCAGTAGTCTGCTTAAGTTAGGATTCTCCCGGGAGGCCAGTGGATTTGCCTCTCAATGTGGTCCACAAAGGGGTTTATGTTTCTCAGAGCTCACTGCCCAAACTGAGCCTAAGTACCAATTCCAGGTTAATTGTTCTGCCTTCTAGGTATGGTGCCCCTGCCCTGTCTAGCCCCAAGTTAGCTGATAGGGAAGGGCCCCCTCTCACATTGTTTGATGTACAAGAAGTTATTACATGATTCTGCATGGTAATGTGTAAATTACCTGTGGGAAATATGCTTGATGTATTGTCAGAATGGGTATAGTATTACGAAGTGTAGTGAAAATGTATAGTAAAGTAGTAAATTTATGTTAACTGATGCAGGATGGTACAGACTTGACACGGACGCCAAGTTTTCTCCAGGCAGGGAAGGGTGTAACCCCCCTACAAATGGGGGTTCCTGAAAAGTCTTCCTTGAGCTTGCCTAAATGCTCACTGCCAGGCTGGTGTCCTGCATTTTAGCAGTTTAAACATATTGCCAGAGAGTGCCTGTACAGCCTCTGTGTACTGTCTCTTTTAAGAGCTGCCTGGATTGCAGTTACAAGTAATCTGAGAGGGAGCTCTGTTGAAAGATGTAACTATTTGCTGAAAATCATTTAGATGTTAATGATAACGTAGTTTGTCTAACCTGCCTTTTTTGCAGCAAGGACTGTCTTGTTTATCCCCACCATTTGGCCCGGGACTGTGAATTGGACCAATCAGTTCTGGTGGGACCTAAAATAGAGCCGGACTGCAGGAGCTGTCTGAAGTAAAAATCTGTAGGAATTCTAGTTTTGGGCTTTTGGTGCCTTTCTGCAACTGAAGGGGGAGCTCTTGCTTTTACTGACAGCCGAATCAGCCAACCAACCTTTTGGATCTGACAGAAATCCCCAAGCTGCCTGCAGTTTAAGGCAGATCTAAGTTGGGAGCTGTAGAAGCAAGATGCTTGAGACAGTCTCTGTGGAAAGGCCTGAGTTTTGGCGTACATGTCTGCCTGCTGCCCTGAGAGGGGAAAGAGAATTGTTTTTGGACTGAATCTGAGTTGTGTGACTAAAGTAAGCTACTGAAGTGGGCCAGGCTGAACCTGAAGAAGACCGAAGATTTTGCTGAATGCGATTGGCCTGTCAGGAGTTCCAGCTAGCCCTAAGCTCCCAGTGTGTGCAGAGACTTTGCGACTGTGACCGGTACCGTAGAATTCCCTTACATGTAAATATGCTGTGAGCTGCTGGTAGCTCGTGAGCTAGTTCCCCACTGTGTGAACTGAGTTCTGCTTGCTGGAAGCTGTATCCAGCCCAAAATGGACTGCATCTGAATTTGTCTCCATGCGGTCTGGGCCTTGCCAGACTGGCCCAGCCAGACTACCGGCTGCACAGAGAAGCCATCGATGAGAGACTTACCTGGGGATCAGCCCCCTGCTCCATGCTTGAACAGGAACGATGCCTCAGTGACTCGTGTGGGCCCTGCTTCTCCTGGCATTCCAGATCAACCACCTGCAGTCTCGATTTTTGTCCAGCTTGTGTCCATTCTTGAGTATCGTGAGTAAATACCAGGGTAGCTCCCTGCAACAACAGCTTAATCTGAGTGTGTCATCTGATTGTCTTGTTGTTTCTTTTCCTTTACGAACTGAGCCCTCTGGCTCCGGATTACAAATAGTGTGTACTGTGCATGTTGTCTTTTTCCATCACAGGGCCCCAACCAGCTACGACGCCCGGCCAGCACCAGGCAGCGGTCCCAGCTAGCCTCTTCTCCACCTGGGTACCCAGAGGTGTGACTGTGTGGGGGTACTCAAAGCATGCATAACTGCTTGATTGATATAACCGTTAAGCTAATTAACCTGATTTACGCCCTCCCTTATTCAAGTCCCTGAATAAATCAGATCTAACTTTTCTGCATGTAATCTGACTGTGGTTCCAGTTTGTGCTCAAAGTACTGTACTGTTGCTATTTGCTGTGCATAACCTTGTTTTACAGGGGGGCCCCGGGGTCAAGCCAAAGGAAACAGCCCTGGTGGTAAGTGCAAACAGTGTGGGTACTTGTGTGGTGTACCGGGGTATTGTGAAAGTGATTATTGTACAGTGTTCAGGCCACTAGAGGGGAAAGAGGAGTGGTTACAGTGTCCCAGAGGGCTGTGCCCAGGTTAACTTGACCTCTACCAACCCTGACCTCCTGGTGAAGGCACCCGTTTCAGAACTCAGGCCCCTTAACCTGCTACTAGCCAAGAAGGCAGGGGTAGTAGCCCTTGGGATAGAGCCACCTAGGGGTTACACAAGCACAAATTAACCATCCAGGTATTGTTTTCTCATTTAATTGCATATTATTACAAACAGGCAAGTAAAGCTGTATAGAAGTGTGCTGTGTGTAGTCTAAGTCTCTGTGCTTACTCCCCAGGGTGACAATGCTTTGCAGTCATTCATGATAGTTTGTAGAAAAGATGGAACTTGGGACAAATCGATGCCTAAATGCCAAAGTGAGTTAATGATTATTTTTTGCTTTTGAAAGAAAACCAGATCACTTATACTAAGCAATGAAAACTTTATTTTAAAAATCAATAGTTCTTGAATTACATACACTCCATGGTTGCAAAGTTCTGGACACAATAGCTTCTATCCAGCAACCAGGCACAAGATGAACACAGGTTTGGGGAAAAATATATACTGTATTCTGTAAATATTTACTGGAAGCACTCCCAACACACACACATGCACACACTATTGCAACTGCTAGGAGAATTACTTGTGCTGCTGATGTCCTGGGTTCTTCAGGCCCCGACCTGAGGTCATTACTGTGTACCCGAAGAAGGAAAACACCATTTGGGTAGAAGTTCTCCTCTGGTGATGGAGGGTCCCTGTCCCAGTACTCAGTTGCCCCTGGAGCTCAGTACAGTGACATTAGCATGATTTTGATTTATTACATATTAACTGCAACCAGATCAAAAGGAGGGTTCAAACTGATTACAAATATATAACATACAAAAGGTAAAACAAAAAAAGAACAATGCCATCAACAATTGTACATACACACGCATAAGTTAAATACTTACAACATTCTTTACATTAACCCAATACAGAATGAATCTTTAAAAAGGAAAATCTCTGAAGACCTTTGGTGGTGGGATGGGGATGATGCCCAACCCCACACTTTACACAGGGCTACATCCCTTCACTGCCAGCATACACCTAGGGTGCCCCCCACTCCCCATTGTACACAGAGCTACATCCCTTCACTGCCAGCATACACCCTGGGTAACCCACCCACTCCCCACTGTACACAGGGCCCCATCCTTCACTGCCAGCACCACCACGGTGCCCACCCCTTTCCCCACTGTACACAGGGCCCCCATCCCTTCCCTGCCAGCATACACCCAGGGTGCCCCACCCACTCCCCACTGTACACAGGGCCCCATCCCTTCCTGCCAGCATACACCCTCGGTACCCCACCCACTCCCCACTGTACACAGGGCCCCATCCCTTCCCTGCCAGCATACACCCACGGTGCCCCACCCACTCCCCATTGTACATAGGGCTACATCCCTTCACTGCCAGCATACACCCATGGTGCCCCACCCACTCCCCACTGTACACAGGGCCCCATCCCTTCACTGCCAGCATACACCCATGGTGCCCCACCCACTCCCGACTGTACACAGGGCTACATCCCTTCCCTGCCAGCATACACCCTGGGTACCCCACCCACTCCCCACTGTACACAGGGCCCCATCCCTTCCCTGCCAGCATACACCCACGGTGCCCCACCCACTCCCCACTGTACACAGGGCCCCATCCCTTCACTGCCAGCATACACCCAGGGTACCCCACCCACTTCCCACTTTACACAGGGCTACATCCCTTCACCGCCAGCACACACCCAGGGTACCCCACCCACTCCCCACTGTACACAGGGCCCCATCCCTTCACCGCCAGCACACACCCTGGATGCTCCACCTGCTACTTTACACAGGGCCCCATCTCTTTGCTGCCAGCCTTTCCAGCCATTAAAGTGCCAGCATTAGTGCGCCGGCACATCAGGGCGCTGATTTTGGGATTCGCGCACCCTTCCCAAGATCCACCCCCTTCAGAGTTAGAATAATAATAAAGGAGGGGTGTGGGGGGTGCTGCCCCCCACAGAAACATGGGTCAACGAAATCCCGACTTGGCACCCTGATGACCGGGCGCACTAACTCTGGTGCTCTGAATGGGTGGAACCTGCTGCCAGGATATACCCTTGCTGCCCCATCCCCTACTTTACAGAGGGCCCCATCCCTTCACTGCCTGCATACACCCTGGATACGCCCCCCAAACATTACACAGAGCTCCATCCCTTCACTGCCTGCATACACCCTGGATACCCCCCCCCAAACATTACACAGGGCTCCATCCTTCACTGCCAGCATACACCCTGGATACCCCTCCACATTACAGAGCTCCATCCCGCCACTGCCAGCATCGCCCTGGATGCCCCCACTCTCCACATTACACAGGGCTCCATCCCTTCACTGCCTGCATACACCTGGATACCCCCAACATTACACAGGCTCCATCCCTTCACTGCCTGCATACCCTGGATACCCCCAACATTACACAGGCTCCATCCCTTCACTGCCTGCATACACCCTGGATACCCCCACCAACATTACACAGAGCTCCATCCCTTCACTGCCTGCATACACCTGGATACCCCCAAACATTACAGAGCTCCATCCTTCACTGCCTGCATACACCCTGGATACCCCCCAAACATTAGCATGAGCTCCATCCTTCACTGCCTGCATACACTCCTGGATGCCCCCTCCCCGCCACATTACACAGGGCTCAATCCCTTCAGTGCCAGCATACACCCCTGGTGCCTTTCTCCTCACTACAGGCAGCCTAGATAACGAGGGTATGCCTGTTGCATTGCTGAGGATAGGACCATCTCTTGGGGTAAGATGGGAAGGGTGGGGACAGGGAGGCAAAATGCTTCAGGAAGCATGTTATGTGGCAGGTCAGGACCCTTTAGAGAGGCTGAAAGAGATCCCATGCAAGTAAGAACTAGCAGTAGCAAAACATATGCTGAATGGATCTTGTATTATTGAGTTTTTATCCTACCAAACAATCTAAGTATTAAACTAATGTGGTTGTCTGCATAGGGAAGAGGAAGCAGAGGAGATTTGGAACTCCTAATTGCTGTAATCCCCTTCTGTTCCAAGAAAAGTTTTTCAAAGACCATAGAGATGGCAGAAATGACACCTAACACTTTGAAAGGTGTAACTCAAGGTAACCAACCATCCCCTGTACAGCCTTGATAGGCCACAGGCACCAGCGGCAATGACCCAGCTTTTACTGGATTCAGGCATGCTCTTGGAGACAAACTGTCTTTACTGCTTGGGGGTCTACCTTACTGACAGTGAACAACCAAGTATATTTCCAAATGCAGACCACACTGTTTGCCCAAAGGGCTCAGAAGCCATCATTGTGCTAATTATTATAATAGAACCATTGTCAAGACTGTTTTTTTTAATTTTTATGAGGTACATGTAAACTGAAATCATTGACACAATTATTATTCAGAATGCATGGGCCTTTTTTTTCCCCTTGCAATGATATGCTTACAGCAGGTAGATTCACATTTTGAAAACTGCGGTTTGCTTACAAGGGCACTAAAAACTCCTGTTAGAGAACAAGGTTCCCTAGGCCAGCCGAGAGGCTTAGAGGCATGAAGGGCTGAGGTGCTGGGTGCTTCACTTTCTGCCAGGCCGGTGACCTGGGTTCATGAATGGACCAGGGTGGCTCGGGGTTGGCCCAGGGAAGGAGGACTGAGCATTCATAGATGGTCTTCCTCCTTTGAGAAGGGGGGACAGCATGCACCCCTGCTTGATTGCCACCCAGCGGAGGCTGGGAGGCACAACCTGCAACTGCATCTCTGAGTGCCAGCTGCAGGCATTCCAATACATGTGGTGTCTTTACGTCACACACCCATGCCAGTGCATGCACACTGACTTTGGGGCAGAGAAACAGAAAAAGGAAAAAGCAAGGGCTGCACAACCATGAAACCCCACTCACTTTTCCCCAACCTTCACCATCGCCCTGGGATCCATACTCCGGGAGGAGGGGGGAGTCCTCCCTCTCCCAGCCCTGCTGCAAGGGTAATCTGGGAGGGGATACAGGCAGGTGTGTCCTGGAGGGAAACGGTAGCCAGCAGGGAAGGTGGGTAAGGGCTGAAGAGTGAGCCAGCACCCAAAACAAGAAACAGGTCTATAGAGAAAAACAAGAAAACAAGGTTCTAGTGATGTGGATATGTTGTTTTATCCACACATTCTGGCAGTGCCCTTTCCCCTTTAAATCCTGCCGGAAAGTCTTTAAGCTGGCTCCTCCATCCCACCCGGGTAGTAACTCCCCTAGCACCACCCTGTGATGCTAGGTCTCCCTTTCTGCTTGGAAGAATAAGGTTCCCTCCTTATTGCTCTGTGTTTATTGAGGCCCTTTTTGCTTCTTTTGCTCAATAAATAACAGTTTTGTCTTCATTTCTTCATCAACTTCTCACCGCCAATATGGATGACGCAAAGTTCACTCCAGGGTTCTGGAAATGCAGTTGTGGGCAACTAATGTTGTGATCAGATCCGCATTCCTAGTGCTTATATGGTCTAGGCCACGAGCATGATATTCCGGACTGCATTCACTGCCGTTTGTTTTTAACGGCAGCTCTAGAGGATCACCATGCCCACTTGTTCCTTGGCCTCCGGGTGACAGGAATCCACCTGTTCATTCAAAGGATGCTCACTGGGTGGCCTCCATGGCTGCAGGGTACACTGAGCAACTTGTGGCTTTTGAGGAGGCCGCAGCCCAGGCCACAGCTCAGACCTCCTCATCTTCTGCCTTTTTGTCAATCTGTTTGGGTGCTTCTTTTACAAGTGCATTCAAGGACTTGTGCCAGTCCCTGCCACTTTGGGGCAGGGTCCTAAGGGCACCTAGTCCAAGAAAACCAAAAAGGAGAAAGAGACCAAGAAGAGGGCTCATCGACGATCATGGGATTGGGAGCATTCTTGGACCTCCGACTCCAACGCTTAACCAGAACATTCAGCTTCAGCAGATGCTTTGGTAATGGCTGCCAGCCCCACGATCTCTCCGTTGGGCTAGTTGGCTGAGGCTCATGTTAACATTCTGGCGGAGATCCTTCTTGACCCGGTTGACAATCTGTCTGCCGAGGAAGTTGATATCTCCTTGTCCAAGACTCCGGTCCTGACCTTCTTGGGGGGGAGCAGTCCGTTGTTCTGCCACTCCCCACTCCGGAGCTCCAAGACCTAGAGAGGGCCCGGTCTTCCCCGGCCCCCACTGAGACCCACCGCCTGTAACCCCAGTGGTCCCACTCAAGGTCCCACTCCAGAAGCTTGGACTCATGCAGCTCACGTTGTTCACAATGCTCATGCTCCAGGCGCTCAGACAAGCAGTGTCGCCACTACTCCTCATCTTCCTCAGGTGAGGAGAGGCACCGGCACAAGATGCGTCGGTGCTACAAGGATCTCATGTGGCAGCAGCTTTGGCTGACCCAGATCAAGCCAATAACTGCTTCCCCGGTCCTCCTTTGGGTGCCACTACCATAGCCGCAACAGACCCCACCCCAGCAGGAGCTGGTTTGTGCAGTCCCAGCTCAGTCCACGCCTGTCTCTCTGCCGAGCCTAGTGGAGCTGCCACCTTAACAGCCAACCACCAGTGCCCCAACTAAGGATGCCTGGCTGGGCAGGGGTTTGCCCCATCGGGTGTTGGTCACAGTCACCCCAGATCCCCCTCGCCCGGTGAGTGAGGACTTGGGCGGACGACCACTTTATCATGATTCCTTGTAATCTAAGGAGTCCTCCCTCCACTCCCTGCTGGTAGACATGGAGTCGGTGGGGGACTTATCGATGGACCAGGGCCCAACTTCCTTCTTGTGCCTGCTCCACCTGATTTCTGAGTTGACAGGACTCAAACTGGAGCTCATCCTAAAGCAGGAATGGTAACTGCTTACAGAGATCCTTGACCGGAGGACACCCTTTGGAGGCCTTCCCGGTCCAGGATGTGATTCTTGGTTCTGCTTTGGAGCTGTGGCAGCATTCGGTGTCCTCTCCTGCACTGTGGGCCTGGATGGCCCTCAAGTACACGGTCCCTACAGGATCCCTGTCGGGATTTACCAAGCATCCCTTGGCTCAGAGGCTTGTCGCTGACTCTGTCTTCAGGCACACAGGCAACATTGGGATGTGGATAAAACCCCCTGAGGAAGGGTCACGAGTTGGACCACATGGCAAAAGTGTATTCTGCCTCTTCTCTTGGCCTTCGGCAAGCGAACTCGGCCCTTCTTATGGCCCACTTCTCATATGCCCTTCTGGGGTACCTGGATGAGGTGCTCTTCCATCTCTCCACTGACCTGTAGACTACTGTTAAGCAGGTGCGGGACCAGGGTCATGCTGTTACAAAGCAACAGTTCCAGATGGCCATAGACATCTGGGGCTCTTGTGCCCAGTCTGTGGCCTGAAAAGTCCAACGCCACCTTGGACTCAGTGACTTCTGCTCACATAGATTCTAAGGGCTTGAAACAGCCCAAGAAGAAGCCCTTTCAGCCCGCTTCTACCCTGTAATCAAATCTGCCCAGCCCCAGGCTGGACAGCAGCAGGCCTGGCACCTTTGACCCAAGTTCATGACCTCGGTCATCAGGAAGCCCAGAGGACGTCGTCCCAGTGGCCTTTCATCTGGACCTTCCTCCTCTTCCAAGTCTACTCAGTGACAGGATGGGGGGGGGGTGCCCTCCCCTCTCCCATCCTGAACCCCCTGGGTCCTCCCATGGGGGGCTGGCTCCCCATTTCCTTTCTGCCTGATCCACTGTTACCACAGACAGGTGGGTTCTTGAGGTTGTCGGCCAGGGTCTACCTCTAGAGTTCGAGGATTGTCCACCCTGCTGAGCCCCACAGGAGGACATGGTGTCAGTCGTCATTCAGTCGGCCCTTCGGGGCAACATTGCCCAGCTCCTGTGCAAGGAGGTAGTGGTGCCAGTCCCGGACCCCCCACCTGAACCAAGGTTTGTCTCCAGGTACTTCCTGGTACCAAAACAGATGGGGGGGCTGGTGCCCCATTCTAGATCTGCATGACCTGAACAAATTCATCAGATCTTGCACCTTCAGGATGGTAACTCTGCTCAGATCATACCATCTCAGGATGGGTTCTTTCACGTCCCGATCCATCCGTCTCACCGGCAGTTCCTCCACTTTCAAGCAGAGGGAACTCTTTATGAGTTCCATGCCATGCGGCCTGTCCTTGGCCCCCAGGGTCTACACCAAATGGGTAGCAGTGGTGGCTGCCCATCTGAGGTGCTGGGGAGTCCAGGTATACCCCTACCTGGATGACTGGCTCATCGTGGGTCCCTCCAGGCAGGAGGTGGAGCAGTCCAGGGACCTGGAACTCCCAACCTGTGTCTCTCTGGGCCTCTTGGTCAATGAGGCCAAATCAGAACTCGTGCCCTCATGGGTGATTCACTTCATCGGGGCAGAGCTTGACTCTTAGAGAGCCAGGGCTTGGCTCCCAGCAGACAGGGTGGAGGCTCTTACCTCCTTTGCCCAATAATTTTGGGTTGGGCAAATGCACCCTGCTCGGGATTTCCTGTGTCTTTTGGGTTACATGGTAGCCTGCTCCATCGTGGTCCATTGGGCTAGCTGGAGAATGTGCTCCCTTCAGTGGAAGTTGGCCAGCCAGTGGTCTCAGCACAGGGGTCACTTCGACCAGCTGGTCACTGGGACCAAGTGGATGTGGGATGCACTCTAGTGGTGGTCAGTCCCAGAACATCTGCAGGAGGATATCCCATTTGTCCATTCAGAGCCAACGGTCATCCTGACAACCGATGCCTCTCTCATGGGCTGGGGAGCCCACATGGGGGATCACAGATTCCATGGGTTCTGAATCTCCGAGGAGTCCCGATGTCACATCAAATTGCTGGAGCTCAGGACGGTTCGGCTGGTGCTGACTGCCTTTGCTCCGCATCTCAGGGGTCAAGTGGTTCAGGTCCAGATGGACAACACCATGACCAGGTACTACCTCAACAAACAGGGTGGCACACACTCCTTTATGCTGTGCAGGGAAGCTCTCTGCATCGGGACACTTGTGCACAGTCTGGAGGCCGACCTCCTGGCCATCGATGTGGCAGGTGCCTCCAACCATCCTGTGGGTGCCCTCAGCCAGGTGGATGAGGTATCACACGAGTAGTCTCTCCATTCTGAGGTAGTGCAGAGCCTGTTCTCCCACTGAAGTGAGCCTCTGGTGGATCTGTTTGCCTCCAGGGAGAATGCAAAGCTGAAGTTCTTTTGTGCCCACCCCCCTCAGCAGGGAACGCTGCAGGGTGATGTCTTCTTGAGGCCCTGGATCCCGGGCCTCCTCTGTGCCTTCCCTCTGTGTCCTCTGATCCACAAAGTGCTGCTGAAGGTCAGGAGAGACAAGGCACAGGTGATCCTGGTGGCTCCAGACTGGCCGCATCAGTTCTGGTACCCTGATCTCCTCAGCCTCAGAAGCAGGCTGCCGAGGCATCTCCCTCTACACCCAGACATGCTTTCCATCAATAATTCACTAAAAATACCACCAACAGCTTAATCTGGTTCAAGGTCAGTTGGCATTCATCTGTATCCCCCTCTCCCGAGTTGTGCCTGAAAATAGGCAGAATTTGTCTAGTGCACTTACCCGGTAAACAAAAAATAAATAAAAAAATAAATAAATCGGGGAAGGTACTCCTCCTGGACCTTCAATCCCTGCACCAGACAGCCTGGTTCCTGAGTGGCTAGAGTTCCAGGCTTGGGGTCTCTCTTAAGATGTCCTCAATGTTGTTGAGGCATCTTGGAATGAGTTGACCATGAAATGCTATGCCTTCAAATGGAAGAGGCTCTCCATTTGGTGTGAGGGCAAGGAGCTGGACCCCTTTTCCTATCTGGTGGCCAGCATCCTTGACTATCCCTGGTCCCTCTCCCAGTTGGGCCTTAAGTCGACAGCCCTTAAGGTGCACCTGGAAGCCATCTCTGCTTACCAGGTGGGGGGCCAGTTAGTGGTACAGGAGAAGGTGGTCTGGCACTTTTTCAAAGGCTTGGATCACATTTTCCCTTTGGTGCGTGAACCACCACCACCTAGGGATCTGTTGCTGGTTTTTGCAAAGCTCATGGGCAAGCCATTCAAACCACTGCACAGGTCTGAGATGTCACACCTGTTGTGGAAGACTGCCTTCCTGGTGGCTATCACGTCAGCCAGAAGGATCAGCGAGCTCCAGGTGCTCTCGATGAGTCTCCATACTTGGTCTTCCACAAGGACAAGGTTGTCCTGTGCCCCAACCTGAAGTTATTCCCGAAGGTTGTGTCTGATTTTCACCTTAACCAGGAAATTAACTTCCCAGTGTATTTCACCAATCACACCTCGGAGGCTGCACACAGGCTCCATACTTTGGACCTGCGGTGAGCGCTAGCCTATTATAGGCAGCACACGACTGGAGTTTGGGAAGAGGTTCGCCAGCTATTTGTCACCTATGCTGAAGCCACACCTGGCAGACTGGCAGCTAAGTGGATGATTGGCAGGTGGATAATCTCCTGCATTGACCTCTGCTATAGGTTGGTGGTTAGGGAGCCTCCCGTAGGGCTAAGAGCTCATTTCACCTGCCATACTGCTGCCTCTGAGACTGCTTCCAGGGATGTCCCTATCCAGGAAATTTGCAGGGCTGCTACCAGGAGGTCAGCACACATCTTCATTTCCCACTACCACATTGACTTAGAGTCACACTGAGATGCTGGATTTGGGGCCTCAGTTCTCCAAGCTTTATTTCCTAAGGAGGGGGGTGTGCGTCTTGCCTCCCTCCTCCCAAAGAACTGCTAGGAATCTGCCAGAATGTGTGGATAGAACAACAAATCTACATCCCTAAAAACATAGGTTACTCACCTGTAACAGTAGTTCTAGGAGTGGTATATGTTGTTCATCCATACGGACTCAACCAACCTCCCCTGGCAGTGGTGCACAGGATATGCTTCCAGTGGGCAAGAACTGACATCACAGGGCGGTGCTAGGGGAGTTACCACCCGGGTGGGTGGGAGGAGCCAGACTGAAGACTTTCCAGCAGGATTTAAAGGGGAAAGGACACTGCCAGAACGTGTGGATGAACAAGATATACCACTCTTAGAAAGAACAGTTACATAAGAACTTAACCATAATAGTAGATCTTTGAAGGGATCTCAATTATCAAGTACCACCTTAGGAACTTAGCCGTCAGAGATGGAGAATCCACATGGAAGATTTTCAGCAGTAAAACTGGGGCCACCCACACCATCAACGTTCGCCAATGTCACCAACCCTGTATAGGCATGGATAGCCCCACTCCCTCCTCAGTTCTTTCCCTCCAGAGATGAAGGGAGTAAGGCTCATGCCCTGGGGAACTGAGGAGAGACAGAGGGATCCAGCTCTAGATAAAAGGATGGAAACAACATATAGCCAGGTCCTGAACAGGAGCCCCAAGAAGGGGGACAGTGGGAGGGAAAGCATACCTGATGACTGAGATCCCCTTGAAGATCTACTGTTATGGTAAGTTCTTACATAACTGTTCTATCTTCTTTGGGGGTATCTCAGTCATCAGGTACTACCATAGGAATGAGAACCAAGCAGTGACAGATAGGAACAGAGAAGCTGGGAGGCTGGATGTCCTTAAACTTAAGACAGGAGATGTGAAACAACCTGTCCAGCCAAGGATCTTCTTATACTTAAGACAGAAGACCTTGTAAACTGATCCTGTCAAAGGACTCTATAAATGTAAGACAAGAGTCCTTGCAGCACAGCCCTACCGAAACCAGCATGGGCTCTTGAGGCAATGTCCAGACTGTAATGCTTGGTGAAAGTGTGGCTGTACTCCAGGAGGCAGCTGCACAAATATCAGTAGATGAGATCCCGTTGAAACAAGCCACCAAGGTAGCCATGCCTGTGGTGGTATGTGCTTCGGCAGTTCCAGGCAACTCCTTGCCATACTTGTTATAGCAGAACACAATGCAATGTGCCAACCATTTGGATAAATATTGCTTGGAAACTGAGACGCCCTCTCTACCTGGGCAAAAGAAACAAACAACTGCTTAGACTTTCCGGACTCCTTAGTCCAGAACAGATAATATTTTAAAGTTCTGCACACATCTAATGTATGGAGCAGTACTTCTACTGGATCAGCACACTCGGGGAAAATAAACAGTAAGGTGGATAGACTGATTGAGTGTAAACTCAGAAACCACCTTGGAAAGAAACTAAGGATTTGAGCACAAAGAAACCCTGTCTTTGTGAAAAATCAAATAAGGCTCCTCGCACCAGAGGGCCTGAAGCTCTGAAATTCTTCAAGCGGTAGTAATTGCAGCTAAAAAGAGCACTTTCCAAGACAGCGCAAATCGCAAGTCATGATTGGTTTAAAAGGAGACAGGGTCAACTTCTCCAAAATAAAATTCAAGTCCCAAGCTGGGAAAGAGGAACAGATTAGGGGTTTCAGTTGCAAGATGTTCCTAAAGAAGGTGCAGGAGACATCCAGCTGAACAATCGTGCGGTCACCCATGAGCTCATGGAAAGCAGAAATGGCCAAAAGATGAACCTTGAGGGAGGAATACTGGAGACCTGAGTCAGACAAATAAATCAGGTAGTGTCATCTAGGTACAGGTCAGGAAGCATAGGAGAACCACGAGCAGTTTCAAAATTCTCAAATAGCATTTTATTTTTCTCAATAACAGCAAAATAAAAAATACAAATTATTCAGTATAACTATTTATAAAGGCAGTACAAATAGGGAAAATAAAGTTCTTCTTCTGAGAGTATCTCTTAATTGCAGGTTTCAGTCTCTCACTCTCCTTGTCTCTCCAGCAAAAACATGGGTGCTCTTTTTATAAGTCTTTGTCTGGGAACTCATTAAGAGAGCTTGCTTCTCACAGAATGCTCAGGTAAGTTTTATTCCTTGCAGGTACAGCAAAACAGTACATAGTGACCCAGAACTGACCTCTTGTTCACAGCTCTGGAAAAGGCTTAAAAACTGCATCTCAGGTTAACCCCTTGCGTTCCAAATAACTTTTTGCAATCATTTCAACAGTATAACTATATACAGTTTTAAATAAAGGGATCCTCGTCTCAGTGACACTTCCACATAAAGATTCACATATATTTTATACCCGCAGATATGCAAGGGGGGGGAGAAAGGACAGAGATAGCAAGAAAGGCAGAGATATAGCGAGAAATGGAGAATTGCAAAACCATTGGAGTGATTAGTTCCTAAGTCTCACAAGAAAATGTGGTTGCACAACCAGACAGAGGAGAGACAGAAAAGGAGACGATAGAACAGACCCTGAAATTTAAACTCTTTCTGCATAACAAATGGGGCAGGGCCTTATTCAACCCTTTCACAGGCAGTGTAGGACATGGTTCACATGACAGGTGAAAGAGTCTAGGGAATGCTTGGCAGCCCAGATGGCAAACTGCTTCCATTTCATGGCATAAGTGGTACAGGTGGAAGGCTTGCGGGCGGCCACTAGTACATCCGCTACCCTATGAGATACCCCAAACCAGGTAATGGCTACATCCTCAGGAGCCATGCATGCAGATGGAGGGATATGAGGTTTGGATGGACCAGCGTCCCCCGATCCTGGGTCAGCAGATTCCTGCAGAGAGGCAGGGGACCCAGAGGTTCCTTCACCAGCTGCTGAAGCAGAGGGAACCATATCTGGCGGGGCCAGAATGGAGCTACCAAGATCATGCAGACTCCTTCCATTTGCAGCTTGAGCAACACCCTCTGTATTAGTGGAAACAGAGGGAATGCATACAGAAACCTCCTGCTCCAAGAGAGGGACAATGCATCTTGCCAGAAAACTCCAGGCTTTTGCGTTGTGTGGGGGTGCAAAACAGTCCAACTCTGGATGACCCCATCTGTCAAACAGATCTTCTACTACAGATGAGAGAAGTTCCCATTTGTGCATGCTGGACTGAGTCCTGCTGAGACTGTTCAGAATGGCATGTGAACTGCAGAGAGTGTCAGACTGTGGTCCAGAGCCCAGTACCACACTCACATTGCCTCCCTGCAGAGGGAATACAAGTGAGTCCCGTCCGGCTTGTCGATTTAGTAGACTACACTCAGATTGTCTAACTGTACCAACAGTTGGCCTGGGGCCAGGTGCTCCTGAAAAGTCTGCATGGCACAGAGCACTGCCCTCATATGCAGGGTGGACTCCCACTGGGACCAGGAGCCTTGGGTTTGAAAGGGACCCAGGTGTGGCCCCCAGCCTAGACCTAAAGCATCTGTAGTTAGGATCTGATACAGGGAAGAAATCTGGAAGCTTACCCCTTGAAAAATTTTGAAGGGGTCCATCCACCATTGCAACACTTTGCGGACCGGGGAGGAGACCAGGACTAGTTGGTCCAATTCATCCATTCGCTGGTCCCACTGTACCCTGAAGGTCCATTGAAGGGTGCGCATGTGAATCCTGGCCAGCAGAACAGTAGGAATGGCTGCACCCATCAGACCTAGTAGTCTGAGGTACAGTCTGGCAGGGATGTAGTGACTGCAAGTGACTTCCTGAGACTGGGCCATAAGGCATTCTGCCCTGTTTTGGGGTAAGAACACCTTCCCTTGTCCAGAATCCAGAATCATCCCAATATATTGCAGTCTTTGAGATGGTACCAGAACTGACTTGGGAAGACTGACTATGATGCCCAGAGACTGAAAAAGCTGGAGAGTGCACTCCAGAGTCATAATCAGCTGCTCCCTGGACAGGGCTTTGAGAAGACAGTCATACAGGTACTGGAACACATACAGTCCCCCCCTTCTGAGGGCTGCTGTGACCGCTGCATGCACTTGGTAAACACACACGGTGCAGAGGACAATCCAAAGGGCAACACTTTGAACAGGTAGTGATCCCCCGGAAGGCAAAGTGCAGAAACCTCCAGTGAGGAGGAAAGACCGAGATATGCAGGTAGGCTTCCTGCATGTTCAGTGAGCAGAGCCAGTCCCTGGTCTTGAGAAGGGGAAAGAGGTCTGGCAGAGTCACCATCCAGAACTTTTTGTTCTGGACAAAGAGAATGGGGTCCTTCAGATCCAACATGGGCCTCAGATCCCCGGTCCTTTTGGGAACCAGGAAAAACCTGGAGTAGAATCCCTGGTTTCTCTGTCACTTTGACACCAAGTGTATTGCTTGCTTGTGTAGAAGATTCTGTACCTCCTCGCAGAGAACAGGTAGATGAGCCGGGGGGGGGGAGTAAATTGTGGATGGCGCAGGGGTGTCTGGAGGTTGCTGAGTGAGCTTCAGTGTATGACTGCACTTTATGATTTGCAGGATCCAAGCATCTGATGTTATGGTTCTCTACTGATTCAAATGAAGGGAGATCTGACCTCTGACCACTACCGCCTGGGCCAGAGGAGGGGGGGTCCAGCAAGGAGTCAAGCTGAGGTGGGTTCAGCTGTGGAAGTGGGACCCTCAGTTCTGGCATATTTGGCTGCCATTCCAGCCTGGGAGTGGGCAGGCTGGGAGGACTGGGCTCTGTGTTTACCCTGGGGATGGGAGCCTGAGCCTGCTCTGTTGGTCTGCCTACGAAAAGTAGAACACCCCCTACCATACTGCAGAGTGTGGTAGAGAGAGTGAACTGACTTGAAAGCCATGCCTGAGGTCTGCAGGTCATTAATAAGGTCCTGGACATACGGATCAAAAAGCTTGGAGCCATTAAAAGGGCCATTAAGCACCTTGTTTTGCATGTCAGCTGCAAACCCAGAGACCCTGAGCCAAGAGTGCCTACAGAGACATATGCCAGTGGCGGCTGCTCTGGCAGCTGTGTCTGACAAATCATAAATGGCTCTAAGGAGATGCTTACCAACATCTTCAGCCGTTTGGAAGCATTGAAGCAGCTCCTGTTTCTAGGTGCTATCAGGAAGGGCTTGGGTGGCACCCATGCCTTTCCTTGAGTTGGTGTTCAGGAACTTCACCATGTTTGACAGGTAACTGGCAATTCTTAGGCCAAGAGTAGAGGAAGAGTATGCCCTTTTGCCCCACAGATCAATCCTACATTACTCTGTCCAGGGGCAGGGAACTAAGGTGCTTGGAAACCTTAGATCCGTCATGCACTGCCTTAATGACCACTGAGCCAGTTTCAGCTTGGGCAGCAAGAAAAGGAAGGCCCTGAGGGGCACTATAGAGTTTGTCAGCTCTACGGTGCATAGCTGGCACTGTCAGGCCTGTGCCAGGCTGCCATGGTAGCACTGAGCTGGAAGCATGGGAGGAATAATTTTAGGGGGGGATGCTGAAATCTCAAAATTGTCCACCAGATCCCTTCTGGTGGCATCCTCCTCCTCAGTCTGAAACCCCATTTTGTAAGACAGTTGCTTCATAATGCCAAAGAAGGAAGCGTCCTCAGGTGGAGACCTGGGATGTGCTTGACAGATTCTTCACTGACTGAAGAGGCAGTAGACTTATCAAAAGTATAGTACTGGTCCTCTTCCTCCTCTACCTCCTCTGGAAGCACAAGATCAGGATGGTACTCCTCCTCGACGTTGACTTCTTCCTCTGGGTCTGGCATCAGATGCGCCATCGATGGCCCTTCAGCAGGCTCCCAGGGCCAACGGACCAAGGTAGATGATGAAGGCATGATTGGCAGTGGTAAAAAAGGCCTGTTAAAGGCAGCAAACTGCTGTGCTATAACATTGGTAAAGTGAACAAGAACTTTGTTCAGGTCCATCATCACTGAAGGAGGAGTCAACAGCACCGAGGCTGACAAACCATTCTGTGGACCCGATGAGCCCACATCCTTCAGAGGAGAAGGGACAGGTCTCAAAGAAGTAGTCATCAATGATGAGCCGTCATCGACGGAAGAGGGGCTAACAACCTGGAGGTCAACAGCCAAGTGCCCTGAGAGTCAGGTGGAGCAGCTGTTGATATGAGTCTGGAGTGAACCAGAACCTGGACAGCAGGTCTGTTTGTTGGGGCAGCAGCTGATGATGAAGAGCACCCCCCCCAAAAAAGTAGAGGCTGAAGGGAATGGGATGGCCAGGGGGGGGCGGTCGCAATCCCGGTCTTTCCTGTGACTTTTCCCCAAGGGCTTGTCTTTGACCTGGGAGGCTTTGGAGCTCTTAGACCCAGAAGTCGAATGGGTGGCCAGTGTTCTGGAGGACACCGGTTCAGAGCTGGCTACCTGTTGTTCCATGAATGCTTTCAGAGCTTTCCTGTGTCACCTGAGGGTGGTTTGATTGAACTGTTGGCAGAGCTCACAATCTGAAACGTTGTGATCAAGCCTAAGATAGCAGATACACACTGAGTGCTCGTCATATTAGGCAATCTTCTTTCTGCAGTGGCAGTGATAGAAGAGAGATGTATATGGTTTAACTCTTGACATAAAACAAAACAAAATTAATCTCTAAAAGAGATTTTTTTTTGATGGTTGGTAGGAAAAAAGGCCCAAGGCTAAAAATGGCACAAACACTGCGATGGCTCTTCCGCAGAGACTGTGCTTGCAAGTCGACGGCAGGAAAGAACTAAGGAGGGAGAGGGGCCATCCACACCTATATAGGGTTGGTGACGTTGGTGGATATCAACGGCGTGGGCAGCCCCAGTTGTACTGCTGAAAATCTTCCATGTGGATTCTCTGTCTCCAATGGCTAAGTTCCTATGGTGGTACCTGATGACTGAGATACCTCTGAAGAAGATTTACTGTTACAGGTGAGTAATCTGTGTTTCTGACCCATAGACCTTTCATAGAATGCAGTGTGCCAAATCGTTTTCTGTGTACTTTGGATTGCTAATGAAATATGTTTTATTGTATTTGTTCCCAGTCGTGGACTGCACAGAGCCAGATCCCGTATCCAATGCTACAGTTAAATACCTCACAGGAAAAAGTATCACCACCTATAAGTCTGAGATCCAATATAAGTGTGATGAACCGTTTTATACTCTGAAACCAGGCAGTAATGGTAAGATGAAACAGTTTGGGTTCTGACATTTTTTTTTTTTTTAAGAACTGTAAACAGTTTGCATAGGTTTTATGCATTTTAACATTTATGCTTTCTTGACTCCCCTTTAAATGAAAAAAAAAATTAAATCTGCACAAAACGTTTGGACACCTTACTTTGGCTGCTTGATATGTTAGAATGAGAATTAACTTTATTACAAGTATGTATAAAAACCATAAACATACACCAGTTAAAAACTAAAAAAATATTTAAAATCTTTATGTAAGAGTTGTGCATAAAAAAGAAAAGGTAAAAAAACAGTGCAGACAAAGAGGAGAGATTTATCAGATATACATTATCCCTGCTAATAAGTCCTTTCGGCTATTAGTTTGGAAATACATTCAACGAAACTATAGAATGAAAATAAGTATCAAACTAAACTCAACGAGCCCTCTGCACCGGTACAAGGTCTAAGTTCCTAGTCTACAAGGGCAATCCTAGCAAAATTGGCAGCAGCAAAAAATGTGACTGTTAATGTCACAAAACAGCATACATCGAAGAATGTCAAGTTCCATGCCTCAGTCTTTCACCCCATAAGGGATACAGCCATTGCATTCTGATATCATGCAGTAGTGAATATTCAAAACTCATATGTATAGATCTGGCCCGGTGGCACCTAGGGCTGCAGCGCTGGATGCCACACCTCGCACCACACCAGAGACCCGGGTTCGGGAATGAGCCCAGGTCATCGGGGGTGGGGGGAGAGAGGATCGAGCATCCAGAGGACAGCTCTACTTTCTCTGAGGAGGGATCCAGGCATGCCTAGCACTGCAGCGGCCCCCGGTGGAAGCCGGAGGCACTGCACACATCATGGCAGCAAGTAGTGGGGCGGAGCTGCCGCAGGCATCACCAGACGCCATTGCACATCCGAGCTCGGGGAGGGCGAAAAACACAGAAAATACCCCCGCCAGCTGGGTGAGGCAACAGAAAACTCCAGTGGTTGAGGCCCACACGCCCAACGCCAGCCACACCCCCCCCGACTCTACCCTCTGGGGACTCCCAGCCTCTCCAAGGTGCCAGGGGAGGCGGGAGTCCTGAACCCAATTCAGAAGTCGGGGGTGTTGCAGTTCAGGCAGGTGGTCAGGAGCCACAGGTCGAGCGAGGGAACCTGAAAGATGCCCCAGCAGGTGGGTGAAGAAATAGAGTTCGAAAAAAAAAATCATACGTATAACTGAGAGTTAGACTCTCTGGTTTACATATACAGTTCTTTATATAACTACCTTGGTTGAGATTTGTATTTCTACTGTACTGTATACATCTGTCATAATACCAGCCCTAAATTTATAGTATGCATTTCTGTCTAGTTCTTTCTCTAAATATTCTAAGTATTTTTTCCTTCTTCCATGGCATTTTCAAGTTACAATAAGTACCGTACTAGTACAAGGGCCAGATATTCAAAACTTTTCCCCGGGGCTAAACTAGCACTGCCTGGTGCGCTAAATTAGCCCGGACCCAATAGCCTGCTATATTCAAAAGTGATAGCCCCGATGCGAAACCTGCTGAATATAGCATGCTAAGGAAGCCGAGCAATCTGGGTTGGGAGTGCAGTGCAAACAGCCCAGGAATAAGACAGCTCTGAATATAGCAACCAGGAAGTGCACACCACAACAGCAGCCAAATGCACAGTGACGTAAAGGTAGGCAGAGGTGAAATATGTGGCCAATGTGTGTGCCAGCAAATGCGTGGACTCAGTACAGCTTCAGGCAGCAGTGCATGTGAAAGCACAGTGTGCAAAACTGTATAATATTCCCCGAACCGTTTGCGTGGCGCTAACATGTTTGCACGGGTTTAGCGTGGAGCTAAGCCATTTGCCTGGTGCTAAACTTTGCCTTATTCAAAAGTGACATGCAAATGAGCCTACTTAGGTGGTCTCTGGGCAAACAGCCAGATTAGCATCTCATTATGCCCTGATTTGTATGCAGGTTGCCCAGCGTTACTGCAGGGTCCCATAGCTCCACCTGTAGGTCAGTCTGGAAGTACAGGGGCTGGCCGGGTCTGCCCGCAGCTCAACCTGTAGGTCAGTCTGGCAGTGCATGATGGTAGCTGCAGGCTACATGTATACAGTACAGCATAGCATATTGTGTCCCAGGGGACTACGCAGCACAGGCACAGGTGGTGGTGGTGGTGCTGCATGCAACTGTCACACTGTAGGTCATGCTACACTGCACAGCAGACACTAGGGTACAAGGGGGCCAGTAGTGTGTGGGACACAGCAATGCCTATGGTGTGTAGGGCAGTGATGACCACTGCACTGTGCACAGTGACAGGCCCAACTTGCAGGTGTTTATTGACAGTGGACATTACTGTTACACTGTTGTGTGACCCACAGATGCTGCACCTCTGACATGGGATGTCACAGCGACACATACATGGACGGCTGTCTGTGCTGTGGTGTTTGTGCAGCTGTGCAGTATGTGGCTGGGGGGGCACATACATTCAGACAGGCACACTGGTGTTGGGGTATTCCCAATACTGGCCCATGTGCACTGCGTGATGTGTCCCAGCCTTGTGGCCATACCCGGTCAGTGGCACAGCCTGGACACCCATACATCCTCCCCTCAACACCCTCCATGCCCACAGTGCTACATGTGTGTGCTGGCATCTGTTGGTGTCCACAGAAGGATGGTATGCAGGTGTGTGCTGTATGGCCACACTGCCATGGTGTCCACTGGGGGCCAGGTCACCACTTGCTGCCTGGCATGGCTGGGACTGGTGGCAGATGATGGCATCATTCTGATGCCATCAGTGAGCAGCATGTTTCCTCTATGTCTGGCTTTTTCTATGTGTCATACTTATTGGTTAGGGACGCGCAAAGTCACGCAAAAGCCACACAAACACTGTGCAAAGCCACAATGTCAAGCAAAGCTGGATTGCCCAGGGTTAAGGCTACCTTTTCCTGAGTGGTAATTTTTACCGTGCAAAGTGTCATGCTAAGTAGCGCAAAACCACTTTGAGCTGCGCTAGTTACTGAATATAGCATTGCACCTGTATTCTTGTACAGCCCCCTCAGTTTGCCCCTTGCATACATTATGATTTTGCCAGGCGCTAATGCAGTTTGTGTGCTCTATTTGGCCTTTTGAATATAGCGGACCAACGCTAATCCCACACTAAACTTGCACAAACGGTTTGCGCCCAGTGCAATATTTTGAATATCTGTCCCCAACATACCTCTCAACTGTACCACATTGAGAGGAACGTTCCTCATTTTACTTCACAAAAGCTCCCTGTTCTACATTGTGAGGACTTGTTCAACATTCAAAGTCAACATTTTAAAGCAAACATCCATAGTAAATGATGCAAAAAATATATTATTCAGCTAATAACAGACGTTCTGAACATAAATGCAACATGTTAACAGTGTTTTGAGCTTCTTAGGTAAAGATTTGACTAAGTGTTCCACATTTTGCCCATTTGTTCCACATTTTGACAGGCAATGTTCCACATCTGGGGGACAAAAGGTTGAGAGGTATGGTCCCCAAGTCTTTTAATTTATTAAATTCTACTTGGAAGAAGGTGTCCTCCAACTTTTCTATTGCCATCTTAGTATAGCCATTGATATTTTGAATGACATGTACCTCCCAGATTTCCATCAGGCCCATACTCCTTAGTAATGAATTTAATCTGGAGAACCAACAACTCGCCCCCTCATTTTACCTGGGCTTCTCTCCAGCATAGATTCATGGTTCTATTTTCAGGCAGGAGGACAGTTTTTTTCCATAGTTTGATTGCCTTTATTGGGCCATCAAAACAACAGATTTTAGATTAAATTCACTTCTGATGAAGACTGTGGCTATGTTATTATTTAAGCCCATAATTTGTCTGAAAAAATTATTCTGGATGGTTTCAAGATCTAATGTGGCCTTATCTAGTACCCATGTAGCAAGGCGCTTATGACTTTAGCATCAAATTCCTGCTTTAGGGCTTTAAAAGACTTATTGGAAAACATTTTGCCAAACCTTACAATTGCCTTTGATGCTTGTTGTGCCTGAAGATTAATATTGGAGATGTGTGTATTCCGATTGCTGCCTTCCTCAAACGTCCGGCCTAAATATTTGTATGTATTAGTTAATTTAAACTCTAAGTCACAAATCTTCCATGCCTTAACTTCCTTATTTCTAGCATTGCTACAAACCATTATGTTGGATTTTTGAGAATCATTATATAGCTCAATTTTTGTTAGTTCTTCAATCATTGTCCTGATTGCTCTGTTTAAATCTAATGGTGTCTGTGAACACAAAATGATGTCTGCATAAGAGAGAATACCTATTTTTTGATCAAAAATGTTGGGGGCAAAAGTATCTATTTCTTTCACCTTATGTATGGTGTGTTCAATGTATATATTGAAATGCAAGGGTGCCAAAAGGCACCCCTGCTTGACACCTTTATTAACTATAATTCATTCAGTAATATTACCTTCTCTGGTGACTCTGACAAATGCTCTGTTGTCTTTATGGAGTATTTTTAAAATCTCCAACAGGTTTGGTTCCACACCCTGCAATTTAAGTATATTCCACAACAAAACCCTATTGATATTATCGAAGGCTGATTTAAGGTCTAAAAGGCCATATGGAAGGACCCTTTCTCCTTTTTTGCATATTTATCAAAGAGAAATCTCATAGTGACCATATGGCCCACCGTACCATACCCTTTATGAAACCCTGCCTGAGCTTCCAATATTATATTTTTGTCCTTTACCCAGTTTTCAAATTTCCGAAGGATTATCCTTGTCAGAATTTTTAGGCCTATACATAATAAACTGATTGGCCTGTAGTTATCAGGCTTATCATACGGACCCTTTTTGTAGAGAGGAACTATTTATTATACTATTGTTCCATTCTCCTGGTATGATTTTTTTGTTCAAAGATAAAATTATATAGGACACGTAAGATATCGGCCCATTTATCCGGATTGCTGTGAAACACTTCAGCTTGAACCCCATCATACCCTGGAGCTTTATTTTGATGTTGAGCTTCAATAGCCCATATGACATCATCCTTGTTTGTAAAGGGTTCCTTAACTTGGTTAGGGTTCTCGTGGTAGGTGGCAGCTCAGGATTAAATTGGCCCTGTACCAGTGAAGATGTCTCATTATGTTGTCCATCTCTGTTATGGAGCTCAGCTTAATATTTATTTGAAAAGGATAACTATGTATGTGCTGTTATTACTGACAGTGTGTTATATTGAATATTGGATGTACCTAAAGCCACCAGCTCTCAAAATCCTTTACTATCGCTTTTATGAATTGCCTCTTGTAACTGTTGCCATAGTTTGGTTTTATAGGTTTTTTCCTTAGATTTCAATAATATATTGTACTCTCTTTTCAGTGTCTTATAAGCTATTTTAGGTGCCACATCCAGGGAATTCTGAACAAGTCTGCCTAGCCTCTTTACTATTTGTTTTGAGGATGTATGTTGTTTATCAAGCCATTTATTGGTCCCCATAGGTTTTATCTCTGAATTATTTTGGGAAGTGCATTCAAGTTTTTCTTTCAGCCCTCATACACAAAATTCATATTTCTGTGTAAGGTTAAGACACCCCATAACACCTAAACTGTTAATTAATTTCCCCAGCTCCTGTATAATCAAATTTTTCTGTACACGTGATCACTTTATCAGCTTTGTATTATGTATTGTCATATACAGTTCTGCAGGTTAGGGATCTACCCTAACAGTTTGATGATTAAAAGCCTTGCCCATTATATTTAGTGAGATGAGATAGGAAAGTGGTCACTGTCCCAGATAGTTCTCACTACGAAGCTTTTTACAATATTAAAGGAAGAAATATCAATCATACACAAATCCAACAAGCTGCCTCCTTTTTTTAGTAGGGAAGGTCCAATCGCCAAGCTGGTCCCCAGACACCTGGCCATTTACCACCCTAAAGTTATTTAATGCAGCCCAATTAAGCACGCATTCACCCTTCTTATTAATAGTATGGTCCCTAGAGTTTCTTATTGGAATTTTGTGTACGTCATCCAGGTTCCAATCCTGGCTGCATAATTCTGCTTTGTTACTTATCCGTACATTAAAATTCCCCCTCAATATTATTGTGCTTCTTGAGTAGGTACTATGAACGTGTAATAATGTTGCATCCAAAATATCCACAGCTGCTTTTATGCAGCTTAAACTAACTGGTGGAATGTAAGTGTTAATCACTATGAGTTCTAATCCATGTATCGATATGACCATCACACACAGAAAATAAGGTAGGCCACAGTTAATATTTTCATTCTTATAAAAACTACTAGAAGAAATTAACATGATCCCAATGGCGGGGATGGCTGCGGCTTGATTTTTTTTTTCCTTTTAAACATTTTATGCCGCTGTGAGTTTGCTGGGACTAGATGTGGGATGTTATGCTAGGATAACCATCCTGGATCTAGCCGCAGGCTAACCAGTCAGAGGTCACCATTCATTCTTGCCATTGTACAATATTTCTTTTAGCTCAAATAGTTTCATGTGTATTAATTTTATTTCTATGTCCAAATGCTGATTGCTCGTTTCCTTTGAAATTTCTTTTTGTGACGCAGCATCATCATCCCATAAATATGGAATATCAGGAGGTTGCATAGACCCCAGATTTAAATTCTTGGGCTCCATGTAAGGGAATATAAAGTTTTCAAAATCTTGTAAGAATTTTTTTTTTGACCTGTTTTTTGTTTATGGGTTCCTGGGTACACGTAGGCGAGTTCCCTATGTCTTTCACATTTGAGTTTGCCTTTTGCTCAACAGTCAGTTTAATGGGGAGTTTTTCCCTGTAGCCCTTATTTTTTTTGCCCTCTAAAAAACCTTCAGGTCTGGCTTCAGTTTCATTTACATTTTCTCTAACGTTTCCCTTAATATCTTGATGCCTCATAATCAATTGATTAGTTTGTAATGTCATATTAGAGATATCTGAGGAAATTCTTTCCTCTAATTCTTTGACTAAGAGCGGATGCACCACTGAAAGGGGGAGTGAAGTGCTGTTTTTATTCGGTGATGACGTGCTCTTGGGTAAGATGGACCCTTTTATTGTAATTATGTTTTGGGGGCCTACGATGTCCAGCTGTGTATCTGGGGTGATAAAATAATTTATTTTTTTGTTATTCTCCTTTGGTCTAACCTTGGATCCTTGTTTGGGATTCAATTTGTTTCCATCCATTTTCTTGGTAGGGCTTGTGGTCTTCTTCCCTCTTAAATTCATAGTAAGCAAAAATGTACAGATACTGGCTGAAAAGTTACACCAGGGTGAGTCAGCTTGTATGCCCTAGGATGTGCAGAGGGCTGGCTGAGCTGGGAAAAGTAAAATCCCCAGGTGCCTTACAATAAGCACAGTAAACCAATCTTTATACTTTCCAACCAAGGTTAGCCAATGGTATATATACTTGTCCTTTACACTTTATAATACCCTTATTTGCACAGTATAATGCTTTCTGCTTCACTTTTATAACAGGTGTCCCACAAAAATGGAAAAAATTAAAACTTATTTGCACTCATGGGTAGACAGTGTGGGTGCACTTGTGGATTTGTAACAACATTTTAGACCTAAATCTGATGTTTTATGACCTTGACGAATGTGCACTAATCTAAAAAAACAAAAATTAGAGAAAAAAGAATATTAAAGGAGATAGGAAGTTATTTTTATATAGTTAACTACCCTTCTGTCTTGCTTTCCATGCCAGTTACATATTTCAATATGTTTTGATTATTTTTTTGTTAAATAAAAAATAATCTAGCTTTGGATACCCTCAGATTTACACAGGGTTCCACTCTGCTCTCTAGCTACTGCTCTTGATTTTCATATTCCTGAGACATTCTTTGACATCAGAAACTCCCATTCTGTGCTGTTCATTTGCATGGCCTGGAAAGGTGTTTGTGATGTCATAGAATGTCCAGACAGTGTGAAAAGAGAAAGCAGCAACTGTTGAGGGGAGAGAGAGATTCAGGGTCCTTAAAAAGGCAACAAGATTAGTTTTGTGAATGCCATAATAACTCGTTTTGGTGTTATTACGACATTTGGGATACCCGTGTAAACAGTGTGATAAAGGGGGTCACCAGTATTTATAACCTGATAATCCCACCACTATGACATCAGTAACTGACACTGTAGTGCAGCATGAGGCGGGTGCTGCACTTCTGAGGTGCCGTCCTTCGGATGAGATGTTAAACCGAGGTCCCATCTGCCTGGGTTGGTGGTAGTTCAGGTGGATGCTAAAGATCCCATGGCACTTATTGAAAAAGAGTAGGGGAATTTCCCCGGTGTCCTGGCCAAAATTTCTCCCATTCACTAAAAATACCACCAACAGCTCAATCTGGTTCAATTTCAGTTGCTTACCATCTGTATCCCCCCTCCCACCGGTCACCCCTGAAAAAGGGACTTCTAGGCCCAGTGGGCTTACCGGGTCAACAAAATTCAATAAATGAATAAAAATTCTGCATGTTCCCACTCCCTCCACAAAATCGTCAGTTAAAACTGTTATTTATTGTTTAGCGGTTGTCGTATGTCCTTAGTTATTATTGTTGTATCATCCAGTGCAAGAAGCTAATATAAGGATATTTGTTTACTCTCAGTTTTCACAGACATATGTCTTAATTTTGTCAGCAATCTGCAAAATTGTTTTGCTTCCACTTCATGCTGCACCATGAACAATTGTCTCTGATGTTTGTACCTTCTTTGTACCTTACTCTCTCCTGATTGTACTCTCCTGGGTTGTGCCTGAATATAGGCAATACTCTTGTCTAGTGTTCCTACCCGGTAAACAAAAAACAAATAAACAAATAAATAAAATGCTGTAAACCTTGCTTAACTATGTCATAATGATGGGATTACAGGATAGAATGTCACCACCTGTCAAAATTCTTGAAAAGGAAAGGTGATCTGCTGCTTGGACATTTGTTCAAAACACATACATTCCATACAGACACTAACAGACCCGCTGCAGTATAGATTGCAATGGCTAATTTCAGCACTTCAGTTGCTCAATATTCAAACCAGGAAAAACATAGAAACATAGAAGCTGATGGCAGATAAGGACCGCAAGGCCCATCCAGTCTGCCCATTTTTTCTACCTTATGAATGTGCCATAGGCCTGTACTCTGTCAATGGCCTATCTATTCATACTCATCTGTATTGCTCCCTTATGCCTATCCCATGCCTGTTTCAAGCCCTGCACTGTATTCATATCCACCACTTCCTGAGGTAGGCCGTTCCATGCATCCACCACCCTTTCTATGAAAAAGAACTTCCTTACATTACCCCTTAATCTGCCTCCCTCTAATCTCATGATGTGTCCTCTTGTCCTGCTATTTTTCTTATACTGAAACATGCTAGATTTTTTCACCTTGTTAATGCCCTAAAGATATTTAGGAGGCATTCATAGCTGAGCAGGAGAACAAATGCACATTGACAAAAAATGTATTTTTCCCCCCACAGCGGCTAGTTTTTCCATACACTGTAATATACAATTCCTGAGTAATAGTGGTCAACTATGGACGTAATCACCTCTCACAGTTGCCATGACAACTGTAAACCTCTCAAGCTATACTCTTGAGGTTTACTTGGTTGTCCCGGAACTGTTTGAGGTAATTACGTCGTGGTTAACCACTGTTACTTGGGCATTATCCTCTATGTATTAAATAACTAAGTAGCTAACTAAGTGGCTAAATGAATAACTAAAATGTACTAGTGTGCTTGGTTACAGTTTGCTCAAACTGGATGCTATTACCCCACACATATACCAGTACAGTTGCAGATTTTCTCAACCATCTCAAATGTCTCAAAAAGTCTTGAGTATGTCCATGTAACCCCCAGGCCACTTTTAACTAGTGAGCACACCCCCCCATTAAAATCTGTAACACTGGTACCCACATACTGGCATACCATTTTACTTTACAAAAGGATTGGTACCATCCTTGGAATTAGGATGTATACCTGGTTCATTTTCTAGAGGAAGAGAGGGGTGGGAGTACAGAAATCAAACATGAACCTTGCGTAACCATTACAACCCAGGTTCTGGGAGAAGGCAGCTAGGCATATGCTATATTCAACCTGCTGAGAGGGCCCCAATAAATCCAACAACCAGAAGCAATAATCAGAATGTCCAGAACAGTAACTGGGATTGTGCAGTATGGCTCTATTCAACAGATGGAAAGTTAAAGCAGAAGTGAACCCTCAAGGGTCAGTCTAGGCAGGACAGGTACATTTAAGGAACTTTCCTTGCATGCAGTACAGTTCATAAAAACATAGCAGAACAATCTCTTCTTCCCAATTTCCCAAATGGTGCATTTAGTGGACACCTGTCCACGCACATGAACATTTTCCTCTCATAAGTGTTATTTAATGAATCTAAGCCACACACTCAGAACTCTTCTTTGAACATAGGTGCAATTTAGTGAAACTCAGTCACACACCTTAACCTGCAGCTTGGCCCTTGCTCAGGTATAACTGGTGCCCTTTACGAACCAGGAAGCCCTGCCTTGTAAGCACTTAGATGGAATTCCTCCCACCCTTGGCCCCAACCGACAGTCTCTGCCATTCTTCAGGTTTACACCACTGAAACCCCCATTTCCCACTGAATTGCTAGAGGTCCTGCACATTTAACTTTGTTACACACTTGGGTGACCAGAAAATAAACTGCACTCACTTGGGTGAACAGTTCAACCGAACTTCATTTACTTAGGTGAACTAAAGGCACTGATAGGTGCAATCCAGCCTTATCAATGGGCACACGCAACCCAGATTAACGATTCCTCTAAAGTATGTGGAGATCTGGTCTCCTAGAACAGTAATCACAAAAGGTTGTCCCATCCACTGGGCATGGAACAACAAAAAGAAAAAGCACTCTCCTGGGTAGCCAATCAAACAGTCTGTCAAAGTCCTTTCAAAGGCAGCTGAAACACACACAGAACCTTCAGAGGATTGCCCCTCGAGTCCGCTGAGAACAAGCAGTTCCTTCCACTTCACTGGGAGTAGAAATCAGAAAATCCTGCTGTAGCACTGGTCTCCACCACTTCACTGGAAGCTGGAAATGACACTCCACTAGGGTGAGAAATCATGAGCCCTCACCTCAGAGCCCATTGACAGTCCTTCTGCCACTCTCACTTCCTCACTGAACAACTGACAGCTACCGACTCTGACTCACTACTGAGCATTCTAAGCCCCTCAGAGCAGCTGTCCACACTGTGTGACTTATGCTGCTGCAAGAGTTCCAAATGATCTAATCATTCTTCCCTTAGGCTATCTGAGTAAACAATGATGTTGTTATGTAAGGAGCCCCTAATGAGCTTCCTAACAATAATACTGATAGGATTCTACTAACTTCAGGGGACTGGGTGGTTACACTCACCACTGCCAGGCAAATGACTGTCCACAGTCATACCTCCACCCGGCACCAGGCCATCCTACCTCTGATGCTCCCTATGGGGGGGTGATCAAGTCCTCCCCTACCATGTGCCAGGAACAGGCAGGTAACACCAAAGGGTAGAGGCCCAGTGAAGAAACTTCAGTTCCTATCCTACTACTATACTATCTATGGATTCTCAGTGGCTCCAAGAAACTGCCTGAAGCATGTCCTATCAGACAGAGTCAAGCCATACAAAAGTGAGAGTACTGGACTTTAGGAGGGCTGACTTTGTCAAAATGGGAGAGTGTCTCAGAAAAGCACTAGCAAATGGGCAAGAAGGAGGGGTGGAGCAACAATGGGGAAACATCAAAACTGCCGTCACAGAGGCAACAAGCCTTTGTGTGAAGCAAATAAACAAATCAAAATGAAGGAAAAAAACAATGTGGTTCTCAAAAGAGGTGGCAGGGAAGGTTGGGAGAAGAAGATAGCCTCAGGAAGTATAAGGAAACACAGAAGGAGTAGGACAGAGAACTGTACCAGTTGAAGCAGAAGGAAGCGGAAGGCAGTCAGAATAGCAAAGTTCCAAACCGAGGAAAAAGATAGCCAACTCGGTTAAGAAGGGATTAAACCTTTATAGGTATATTAGTGAGTGAAGAAAGACCAAGGAGGGATAGGAGGCTTAATAAAGGGAGGGAGGGTGGGTGGGCAGAGGTGACAGTGAAAAAGCAGGGATACTGAATGAATACTTCTGCTCAGTATTCACAAAAGAAGAGGAGGGGGAGGCACCTAATCCAATCAATAGAGGCACTCTGGATGGTGGGGGGTTGATACCAGATCAATCACAGACAGAGCAATGGGCCCTGATGAGATTCATCCCAGAATTCTAAAAGAACTAAGGGGAGAACTAGTGACACTACTGACTACCCTTTTTAACAAATCATGGGAGGAAGGTGTGGTGGCTAAGAACTGGAGGAGGATGGATGTGATTTCCCTTCACAAAAGTGAGAGCAAAGTAGAGGCAGGAAACTACAGACCTGTTAGTTTGACCTCAGTGGTAGGGAAAATGATGGAATCACTTCTGAAATAAAGAATTGTTGAGTACCTAGAGGCCAGCGGGGCACAGGACCCAAGGCAGCATGGATTCACAGCTGGAAGGTCATGTCAGATGAATCTAATCGATTTCTTTGACTGGGTGACCAAAGTAGTAGATCAGGGAGGGGCTGTGGACATGGCCTAACTAGACTTTAGCAAGGTATTTGACGCTGTCCCACACAAAAGATTAATAAACAAATTAGCCAGCCTGGGAGTGGATCCCAGGGTGGTAGCCTGGGTAAAAAAACTGGCTGGACAACAGGACACAGAGGGTAATAGTAAACAGAGTCCACTTCAAAAAAAGAGGGTTACTAGCAGGGTACCAATGGGGTTCAGTACTGGGTCCGGTCCTTTTTAATGTTTTTAATAAGTGACTTTGGGGAGGGACTGGAAGGAAAAGTGTGCCTCTTTGCAGATGATGCAAAGATCTGCAACAGGGTTGATACACAAGGGGCGAGGTAGAAAGAATGAGAAGGGACTTGGCAAGGTTGGAGGAATGGTCAAAAATAGGGCAGCTTTGATTCAATGCAAAGAAGTGCAAAGTAATGCACCTGGGAAACAAAAACCCAGGGAAGAGTACACAATAGGGGAGAGGTACTAACAACAAAAATGGAAAGGTACCAGGGGGTAGTCATATCAAATGACCTAAAGGTAGTGTTGCTCAGATGGATCTGGACAAATCCGGATCCACAGGTGTCTGCCCTTTTGCAGCAGGATAGTGGATCTGACAGGTGCTTCCACTGTCTACCTGTGAATCTGGCCATCAGATCCCTGGTTGGATCCCACGTTATCCAGCGGCCGGATCCAGGGATCTGGTGTCGGATCTGGATCTGACACCAGATCCCTGGATCCTGCACTGGATAATGCAGGATCCAACCTGGAATCTGACCTCCATATTTGGCCAGATTCCAGGCTGGATCCTACTGGAATAGTGCCACCATCTGCCGTTTCACTGGTGGATCCACGGCGGCACTATCCAAGTAACACTATCTAAAGGTAAGCATTAAGCAAGCAATGTGAGAAGGCAGTAAGGAGGGCTGGGGGATACTGGGATGTATAGGAAGGGGCATCACTGGTAGAAAACAGGAAGTTGTTATCCCTCTGTTGGTGAGACCCCATCTGGATTACTGCGTGCAGTTCGGGAGACCCCATCTCCTCAATGACATAGACTGGATGGAGGCAGTCCAGAGGAGGGCAACTAAAATGGTGCAGGGTCTGCACCAGAAACCATATGAAGAGAGACTAAAGGAGCTTAATATGTATACCCTCAAGGAAAGGAGGGAGAGGAGGAACATAATAGAAACTTTCAATTACCTCAGGGGAATTAACAAAGTCCAAGAGGGTAGCATCTTTCAGAAAAAGAGATGTGCAAGAACAAGGGGGCACAATTTGAAGATAGAGGGAAACGGCTCAAGGGCAATGTGAGGAAGTATTTTTTTCACAGAGAGGGTGGTGGACACATGGAATGGCCTTCCTGAGGAGGTTGTGGGTTCAAAAATAGTGGGGGAATTTAAGAATGCATGGGACAGACATAATGTAATTCTGGTGGGGGATAGGAAGAAGTAGGCTATTGGTTAACTAGGATCTGCAGCTTATCCAATAGGTAGGGAAATGGGCAGTCTGGGTGGGCCAAGCAGTCCTTATCTGCCATCAAAGTGTATGTTTCTATGACAGTATTGGTGACCCCTATCATGAATCAGGACCACCAACCTGCCTTCCCCCTAACCCTCTAGGGGAAATCTATGTGACCTATGCTACCTACCAGGTGCCCAAACCCAAAAAACATTTTACACCACACACCTGTAAAATGAATAAAAGGGTTTGACATTGCACTACAGTTTAACCTGTGTACACAAAAGAGGATTCCGATAAGTCCCAAAAATCCTCTTCAGGTCTTCTTGTCCTCTTCCAGGAACACCTGCAAAAGGAAACACTACAAAACACACTTCTGCACACAACTACAACCTGTAAAGCCATAAACAGTGTCCAAAACCCTCCCACTGGATACTGCACAAGCCCAAAATGCAATTTCAAAAGGATTTTCTACAAAAGTACAAAAATAGAAAACATAAAAACATTTGCAAAAACATTTGGGGGGGATCCCTGCAAAGTCACAAACTAAGGAGGAGTCCAGAGTGCAGAGGCACTGCAAAAAGAGTCTCTCCTAGGCCGGAGTCCGCTGGAGCATAGTTCTGGAACAGGCACAAGGCCTGCTAACACTGCAGTCTAGATGGACAGTCTATTGGAGAGTACAGTTCCAAGGATATCTTCAATTGCAAGTAAACAGTCAAATTAAAAATGAAAAAGGTCTCTTACTAGTTCTAGGCGACAAAAGGATGTCTACATAACCTCCCTGGACCTGCGTCCTATAGATCTTTGGCTGCTGGGTAGATGAAATCTTCGGATCAGATGCTTCCACAATCTCCTACTGAACCCGGACTGGAACTCTTCTCCAAACTGCTGTGCTGATGAACCTGGATGCTGCTGCAGATGAACCTGGATCATCAGAAGAAAGGCACCTTCATCCTGTGTTGCTGCCTCTTCAGTGGCAGATGGCTGAGTTGGTAATGGCTGCATTCACTTTTGGCAAGTGGGCACAATTTCAGGAATGGCACCAATTTCTGGGGTAGTACCATTCAGGATCTGGGGCATAAACTGTCATCCCATCTGGATGAACCATGGGAACATTGTAGAATGTCTCTTGGCCAGTTTTGTCCACTACTATCACAGAGTTAATTAACAATGTCCTGTCATGCTTTCAGAATTGCAGTCTCTCATTGCACACTTTAATTCGGACCCACTTGTTTATTCTAGGGTGCAGGTTGGCACAAGTTTCCCCCCACAATCAGACATGAGGTCTTTCTCAATTTCTTCTCATATCTTCCGAGGGCAGAAAGGGTTACGATTGTCCATACTTGGCATCAGCTCGTCTACGCACAATTCTCTCCTCCTTGCTGCTTTTAACTAACTCCAGTCCAGAAGCATGGATTGGGGGTGGCCAGTCCTGTGTGAGCCAGTCACAAACACTTAGTGCAGAGCAAAAGCAATCCACCTCTGCATTCAAGGACACACTTCTTGAGCCTTCCTCCACATGGACATTGGGGGGCTCCATGGAAGCCAAGGTTAATGGCGACTCACAGGGTCCCACTGAAGCCATTGCTGCTTCCTTCTCTTCTACACATTCTGCCCAGGAGCTGGCAATTGCGCCAACCCCCGAAACTGTCCATTCTCCGCTGTTCTCAGAGGCACTGGTCTCCCAACGACACGTTTCTTCCACCTCAGATTCTCCCACAAGGCTTGGACTTGGGCCTTCCACCCACGGATCTACTGAACCTGCACTGGCAGCATCCAACTCCACCCTCTGGCGTGGAACACTTAACTTACTCTGGGCCTTGCAAAGCATTGACACAGACAATGTCCAAGAACTCCTTTACAAACTCTATGGGGTCTCTTTCACTGTACCCAGCCTGTTGCTGTTGTTCCGATTCTACAGGGTCCCCTGTCTGTGTATAATTTGGAGCTAAACGGATGCATTTCACTTTAGCTACCCTTGTGCCACCTGATCTGCTCATCCCAAATCACATTCTACAGTCTGTGCAATGTGGAACTGGCAAAACATCTCTTCCTGGCTTTAGGCATACTACACACACATTAACCGCGTAGTTCAGCAAAGCCACCTCGTGGGTGCTGATGAACAGTCATACAATTTCTCAGACTGGGCTAGTTCTTGTTCTTGTTCTTGTTGGGCTACCCATGCCCTGGTATGGAGCAGGTAGTGAGGGGGTTGCTGCGCCTTGTTCTGTAAATTAAACACACAAGTCCCAAAATTATTATTTTTGCAAGCACTCAGATTTGATTTTAACACGCTAGAAAAAATTCACTAACAGGCTGCCTGGTTGCTGCAACTGTATTCCACAACTTAGCAAGAAACCATCTGAAACTTTGTTTTGGGTTTGAAAACTCTGGTCTAAAATGGCACTGCTTTGTTTACACTGCTGGCTACACCCCAACATGGTGACTGTAACACTGCATCACACTCAGTTAAAAATTGCTAGGATTCTGGTGGATCTTTTGCATTTCAACTGATATTCTTGAGCACAAGTTCACTTCACTTTTTCTCAATCCATTACTTTACAAGCACTTGGACCAGGGGAATCATTTGTCTTAAAGTTCACTTTCTTTGAAAACAGCACTTTCACATACAAAGTCCAAGATTTAACAGTTAAACTCTTTCTGTCAGTACTTTTTGCTGCATTTGCTCAAGTTCTTACACAGTTTTCTGACCTCAGCACCACAGTCATTTACTTTTGCACAGGGTACTTACAGGCAGTAGATGTTTTTTTACCATCGATGGAATACGGCCTGTTGCCGACTCAAGGAAGGCCTAAACAGGCTGGCAGTCCCGCCGATCGTCGCTACGATAGCCTCGATCACTCTCCAGTCAGTCAGAATATGGGTTGAGCCCAGTTTAACTGTGAATGTCAGAAAAACAGCTGCTACAGAAGCGCTTCTGTTGTAAGCGATTCCTCCTTCCTGCTGCACAAAGTACATGCTGCTCGCACACTGCAGGCTGTTCCTCCACGAATATTCCACAACTCAGACTCAGGCAAGGGTGGGGCTTAGGTGCACTGGGACCAATCACACGACACCATGCAAATGAGCTCTCTGCTGCACTACTGCATGGCAATCGTCGAGAAGGCAAAATTTAAACTGTAAACTGTCACTTTTCCCTCAGCTTGAAATTTCAGCGGGGCAGGCATTTTCACTTAGTACTTGGTGCATTTTTCTTTAGCGACTCCCCCAGTTTTCATTGTACACACTTGAAACTTTCTGAGCACTTAGAAAAGACTGTCTTAAGTCCACACATACTTTTCTCTGGCAATTTTAAACAGTTTTTTAAGTGCTTTTACTACAAGGCAAGGGCAATTATTTCTCAGTCCACTCCCTCCTGGCACATACCTATCAAGCATGTACTATAAAATGCCCCTACATGTTTAAAAGTGAAGGCTTTTTAACTTTAACAGATATTTTTCTTAAAATAGAGATTCCTTCTGTCCGGTTGTAAGGCACCGGCGTCCCGGAAGCACATCCAGGTCGGGAACGCGGATCTGCCACGAGTTTTTCACATGCCACGAATAACAGAATGTTTATCTTGTCCAGGGCTGTATGACAAAACGTTGCTGATATGTCCAAAGGTAAACCAAGCACAGCAAACAATAACATTTTCATTTTTAAAGTGGCGCTGTAATCTCGCACATGCGCACCAATGATATGCTCCTGTGCATGCGCGGGATCTTCATTCATGACACAGGAGCGCATGCCTGGGATTTCAGCTCTGCTTTAAAAATGAAAGTGTTACTTTTTGTTGTGCTCAGTTTACTTTTGGACATATCAGCAGTGTTTTTTCATATAGCCCCGGACAAGATAAACATTGTTATTCGTGGCATGTGAAAAACTCGCACTTTGGGACCGTGCTTGTGGCAGATCCGCGTTCCCGACCTGGATGTGCTTCCGGGACACGGGTGCCTTACAACCGGACTGAGAGAATCTCTATTTTAAGAAAAATATCTGTTAAAGGTAAAAAGCCTTCACTTTTAAACATGTAGGGGCATTTTGTATTACATGCTTGATAGGTGTGTGCCAGGAGGCATACTTTTCACAGTTGGATCAAAACGATGGGGCAAAGCTGACAATGCCCCTTTAACAGTATGCTGTGGTTGCCCTGGGATGCAACCAGACACTCCACAAAGGCACAATAATAAACACTTTAAATGTGCCAAAAAATAGAATACTGAGGGCAGTGCCAGACAAGTTAGCTAATGCAACAGCATTACCCAAACACCATCTGAACCACCCCACCAACATTAGTTGTTGCCTACTTAGACGTGGAACTCAGTTGTGCATAAACGGGTAATTGGTGTAATGGTGTAGCAAACACATATGTGCAATATGCATAACTGTTTTTGTTTTTTTGAGAGGGGGTTATGGACATAGTCACACACAAAATGGGTTTCATCAAGATCACCAGCCTAGTACAAGCTATCTTTTTGAATACAATAAGTGCACATCTGGGGTTGTTAGGTGATTTTGAAATTGAAACCAAAATAGCAGGTAGGGTTACCATGGTGGTGTCCAACCCAAGCTATAAAACAAAATAAATAAATTCATTTTGTTCATGTTTTTGTTTTCAAATATCAAAATCCTAACTCAATGTCAAAACAATCACAAACCCATGAATAAAGCTGTTCAAATTATTAAATCACTTCATAAGTGAAGACAAAAAAAAAGGAGAAAATTGTAATAATCACAATACGAGCCACGCATCATCCCATCTGCCAAAAAGAAAATAAAGTAAAAGAACTAAACCCAGGTATCCACAGGTCTGCCAGCAAAATGGCAGCTAGCATACACCCATCTGGTAACAAAAGAAAGCCATGCATGCACACAGCTGAAAGCAAAATAAAGGGATGCAGTTACCCATCTATAAACAAAATGGAGGCATGCATCCACCAATCTGCAAATCAAAATGGAGGCAATCATACACAAATCTGTAAACAAAATGGAGGCTTGCATCCTCCCATCTGAAAACAAAATGGAGGCAATCATACACAAATTTACAAACAAAATGTAGGCATGCATGCATGCATCCATTTGCAAATCAAAATGGAGGCAATCATACACAAATTTGCAAACAAAATGAAGGCACACATCCACCCATCTACAAATAAAATGGAGGGATGCATCCATCCACCTGCAAGGAAAGTGGAGGCACACATCTAGCCATCTGCAAACAAAATGGAGGCACGCTTCCAGCTGTTTGCTGACCAAAAATTGAGGCACTCCACAAAACACACCACAAGGACTCAGTCAGAAACTGCCACCAGACCTGGCTGATGCACACAGATGAAACAGTGCACCCCCACCACAAAAAAATAATTGGTGACCACGTGGTTTGGTACCAGATTAACAAATGCTGTGGGTGCCCTGCGATGCACCAAGACAAAACAGAAGTGGTGCACCATGCTAATAAGGAAACCAGTAACAAACACATTGCACAATGCAATAGCCCAACACAACTAGCGTCAAGATCGTGACAGGCAAACCTACCATTCCACCTTAATTTGTGGTTGCCTAATTTTGGCACACCAAACTAACGTGCACATCTAATCATGCCATACCTCTCAACTGTATCGCATCACTGGCAACTGTTCCTAATTTTATTCACAAAAGCCCCTTGTTACACATTGAAAAAGTGTTTGTCCCACATTCAACAACATCATTATAAAGCAAAAATGAATAGCAGTTCATATGGAAAATATATTATTTATTTAATGGCGAACTTTGTGAACAGAAAGGCACACATTTCAACAGTGGTCTGAGCTTCTGAGTAATAGATCTGACAAAGTGTTCCACATTCTGAGGGCAGTGTGTCACATTTGGGGAATGTACTGAGGTACAGTGCTCATATAACTCTTTGGTAGGGAGAAGCACGCATTCAGGAGTGTTGCTCGGTTATACTGGCGGTGCCCAGGTAAATACAGGAAATACATTTTTTTTTTTTAAACCAAAAACCACATTAAATAATAGACACTCCACTCAATGTTTAACAACCCCCAAGAAAAACAGTCATTGTAACAGCAGTGTGTAAAACACCATCCCAACATATGAAAAGCACATTTAAAATAAAGCATTGAAACCAAGAAAAGAAAATAAATATCAATATCCCAAAAATAAACATCCTAAGGATTAAATACAGGTATCAAACCCCTTCCCAGTAACCAAATAATGCAGTGTGCTAATCCCAGGCACTCCACTCAGTATTCACCCCTCCCAAAATGTACTGAAACAGCAGCATGTAAAATACAGTCCCAACATAAAAAGCACATTTAAAATAAAGCATAGTAACCTGGAAAGTTGATCTATGTGGCACGGGGGCATAATCTCGCATCACACTACCGCGAAGCAATTTACCATGCTGTAAATTCAGCGGATACATTGCTGCCACACAGACATACCCCCAAAATAAATTTTGGTGACATAAACATGTGCTGTTTTTTGTTATCTGTGGGGGGCTCCAACCCCCACACCCCACATTATGGGAGGGCTACGACCCCAAATCCCCCTATTAAAATAATCAACTACGGGGGGCTCAACTCAGTAATGGGGAGAAACTCTGCGGGGGAGAAAAATAAAGAAATCACACAATGTAGTTTCAAAAAAGTCTGGGACCAGCAGTCAAGCCCCGGTCCACAGACGCACGGCAGCCTTCTGTACTGCCGTGGCTCATCCCATTGAGCCACTGTGGCAGCTCAGTGAACCACCACCCAAAGAGAGGTCTTCACTTCCACATTACTCCTCCTCCCCACTCATGTGTGATAGGGTACAAAACCGTGCATGCATCATATCTGTCTTGTGAGGTTGTGTACCCTATCATGCTAGTGCACTTCACGATGTAGTCTGCATGGTATTCCATGCGCAGTTTTCTCTGCAAGAGACTGACCCAGTAGGGATCTATGTAACCCCCTTATCAGCTTCTTCAAGGAGACCTCATGGTCTGTTAACAGTGTTATCTGTGTACTTATCTAGGTGCTTGTCAAAGGTGTCAGAACGGAATTGTTATCTGTGAAATTAACTAAGTGTAGAAAGATTTGCAAAGTAGGGGGAGTGGCTTAGCTAGAAGGAGCCAGGTTAAAACCAGATTTAAACACTGCCCTAGATAGCATCTGACAGAGAACAGACAGAACACCAGGAGGAAGGAGCTTCTGGTATAATTAAAACTTCTCTACTGGGACTATATTGCCGTCCCTCCCTCCCCCCACACTAAACCAGTTCTACTTTTATAGGCACAGGATTTAACTGACAACAGGAACTTCCTGTTTGGGAGCAGGAAGTGAGTGATCACACAGCCACCAAAGACTCACCATCCTAGAAGGGCAAGAGTAGCTCTCATCCCCCCCAGCTGCTGGAGGTCTGACTCTGATGCAAGTAAGGAGACTACTGAGAAATATAGGAACTTCTTGTCTTAGAACAGGAAGATCAGGAGCTAAAAGGGCACAGAGGCAGTAAGTAAGAAGGGGAAAAAAAAAAGAAAATAAACAAACAGAAGAAAGAGTAAGTATTCCAAACAACAGTTAGGGGGCCAGAAAAAAGACATGATGGGAGTGGTGCAGTGCAGTGGCTGTGGAGCAGCAGTCTTCCGGAAGATGTTCTGGAGGATGCAGTGTTGTCCCATCTGCAGGCACCTCTTTGGGCTGAGGGAGGAGGTTGCTCATCTCCAGGCTGAGGTGGCCTGGATTTGTGGGACCTCCTCTCCCACCCGGGGACCACCAGAGTCACTGCCATTACCTCAGAGGTTGCCAAGAAAGAGGAGAAGTTGGACCACAGTGGGCTCAGGGAGGGTGAGGGTGGTGGAACAGAGGCACATCCCTCCAGTAGTATCTCTCCACAATTTCTATGCCATTCTGGAAAAGTGTAGTTCCTCTATGGAGGCACCCACAGTGGAGATCAAGGAGGATGCTGGGAACCTCCACAAAGGAAACCTACAGGAGGGTGGCATGGGACCCCACAGGGGAAGGAAACAACTCCTGGTGGGGCACTCCATTGTTAGGAAGTTAGAACTGGGGGAGGAATGGGAGAGGGAGGTAAGGTGCCTGCCTGGCACCATGGCTTGGAGGGACAGGGAGCGAATCCTCAAGATCACAGGAGTAGCTGCACAGGGGAGGGAGCTGGATGTCATTGTCCACCTAGGGACAAATGACCTGGCTAAGAAAGGGATCAGAGCAGTGCAAGAAGCATTTGTGGAGATGGGGAGGGGCCTTAGACAAATAGCACACACAGTAACCTTCTTGGAGGTGCTAGTTGTCTACAGCATGGATGAGGCTAGGGTGCTCCACACCATGGGATTCAATCAGTGGCTGAAAAACTGGTGCAGAGCTCAGGGATTTGACTTCATTGGGGACTGGGGGTCCGCCTGGATGGATGCAGGCATATACTGGTGTGATGGTCTGCATCTGTCCAGGAGGGGAACCAGGATCCTAGGTGATAGGTTTAAATACTTCATTGGCAAGCATTTAAACTAGCCAAGGGGGGAGGCACTGGAAAGGAGCAGGGAAATCCTAGCCCCCCCCCAAAAATCAGGTTACTAAGTGAGGTAGACTAAATATAGAGATGTCAAAGGAGAAGTGCAGGGGTAAATGGAGAAAGTGACAAATGCAATAAGGACAGGGATGGGGCAAAAGGGTAAGGGGCATCAAGAAATGGAGGGTAATGAGTACCAACGCCTGTAGTCTGGGCAACAAGCACCCTGAACTGGTGGCCTTGATGGAAGAGGGATGCCTGGATATCATAGCAGTCACAGAAACATGGTACACAGAGAACCATGACTGGGATGTTAACATACCAGGGTACACAACCTACAGGAGAGACAGGGATGGCAGAAGGGGGAGTAGCTCTCTATGTAAGGGAAGGGATAAAAGCAACTGAACAAAAGAGTAAACAGGGAGAAGAGGAGGCACTGTGGGTCACCTTAGAGACTGGAAATGGCACCACAATCTGCACAGGGGTTGTATACAGACCCCCATGTCAGGGGGAGGGAATGGACAAGGATATGATAGAAGGCATACTTAGGATGGCAGAGAAAGGGGAGATACTGTTGATGGGGGACCTTAATATGCCAGATGTTAACTGGAGCACCTTTGCTGCAGCCACATCCAAAGGCAGGACCATTCTTGATGCCCTTCAGGTGGCATGCCTCAGATAGCTAGTTTTGGAACCCACTCGTGAGGGAGCAATCTTAGACCTCATACTCTCAAATGGGGACAGTGAGAGGATCTCAGATCTAGAAATGGGTAGCCATTTGGGAACAAGTGACCACCAAACAGTGTGGTTCACGATAAACTCAGCTACAGAGTCAAGCCATACAAAAGTGAGGATTCAGGACTTCAGGAGGGCTGACTTTGGCAAGACGGGAGAGTGCCTTAGAAAAGCACTAGCAAACAGGCTAGAAGGAGGGGTGGAGCAAGAATGGGAAAATATCAAAACTGCCATCACAGAGGCAAGAAGCCTTTGTGTGAAACAAATAAACAAATCAAAATGAAAGAAAAAGCCACTATGGTTCTCAAAAGAAGTGGCGGTGAAGGTTAGGGAGAAAAATATATCATTTAGGAAGTATAAGGAAACACAGAAGGAGCAGGACAGAGAACTGTACCAGTTAAGGCAGAAGGAAGCAGGGAGGGTAGTCAGAATAGCAAAGGCACAAACTGAGGAAAGATAGCCAACTCAGTTAAGAAAGGGATAAAACCTTTTATAGGTATATCAGGGAGCGTAGAAAGACAAAGGGAAGGATAGTGAGGCTGAATAGAATGGATGGTGGGTGGGCAGAGAGTGACAGTGAAAAAGCAGGGATACTGAATGAATACTTCTGTTCAGTATTCACAAAAGAGGAAATTGGGGAGGTGCCTAATCCAATTAACAGAAGCACTCTGGAGGGGGTCCTGATCCCAATCCTTTCACAGAAGAAAAGGGTTCTGAAAGAACCCTAAAACTGAAGGTGGAAAAGCAATGGAGCCAGATGGAATTCACCCAGAATTCTAAAAGAATTAAGCAGAGAACTAGTGACACCACTGACTACCCTTTATAACAAATCATGGGAGGATGGTGGTACCAGAGGACTGGAAGAAGGCTGATGTGATTCCCCTTCACAAAAGTGGGAGCAAGACAGAGGCAGGAAACTACAGACTTGTCAGTTTGACCTCTGTGGTAGGGAAAGTGATGGAATCACTTCTGAAGGAAAGAATTGTTGAGTACCTAGAGGCCAGTGGGGCACAGGACCCAAGGCAGCATGGGTTCACAGTGGGAAGGTCATGTCAGAGGAATCTAATTGATTTATTTGACTGGGTGACCAAAGTAGTAGACCAGGGAGGGGCTGTGGACATGGCCTACCTAGACTTTAGCAAGGCATTTGACACAGTCCCACACAAAAGATTAGTAGTCAAATTAACCAGCCTTGGAGTGGGTCCCAGGGTGGTAGCCTGGGTAAAACATTGGCTGAACAACAGGATACAGAAGGTAATTGTAAATAGAGTCCACTCTGAAGAAAGAGGGGTTACTAGTGGGGTACTGCAGCGTTCAGTACTGGGTCCAGTCCTTTTTAATGTGTTTATAAGTGACATTGCAGACGGACTGGAAGGAAAAGTATGCCTCTTTGCAGATGACACAAAGATCTGCAACAGGGTTGATACACAAGGAGGCGTGGAAAGGATGAGAAGGGACTTGGCAAGGTTGGAGGAATGGTCAGAAGTATGGCAGCTTGGATTCAATGCAAAGAAGTGCAAAGTAATGCACCTGGGAAACAAAAACCCAGGGAAAGATTACACAATGGGGAGGGGAGGTAGTAAGAACAACAAAAATGGAAAGGGACCTGGGGGTAATCATATCAGATGACCTTAAGGTTGGCAAGCAATGTGAGAAGGCGGTAGGGAGGGCTTGGGGATACTGGGATGTATAGGGAGAGGCATCACCAGCAGAAAACAGGAAGTTGTTATCCCCCTGTACAGACAGTTGGTGAGACCCCATCTGGAGTACTGTGTGCAGTTCTAGAGACCCCATCTCCATGCAAGGCATAGACAGGATGGAGGCAGTTCAGAGGAGGGCAACTAAAATAGTGCAGGGTCTGCAAGAGAAGCCATACGAGGAGAGGCTAAAGGAGCTTAATATGTATACTCTTGAGGAAAGGAGGGAGAGGGAGGACATGAGAGAAATGTTGAAGTACCTCAGTGGAATCAACAAAGTCCAAGAGGGTAGCATCTTTCAGAAAAAGAGATGTGCAAGAACAAGGGGACACAATTTGAAGATAGAGGGGGGACAGCTCAGGAGCAATGTGAGGAAGTATTTTTTCACAGAATGGTGGATGCATGGAACAGCCTTTATGAGGATGTTGTGGGGTCTAAAACTGTGGGAGAATTCAAGGATGCAAGGGACAGATATAAGGCAATTTTTGTGGGGGGTAGGAAGAAATAGGTTGTTGGTTAAATAGGATCTGCAGCCTATCCTCCAGGTAGGGAAATGGACAGACTAGGTGGGCCAAGCGGTCCTTATCTGCCGTCAAAGTCTATGTTTCTATTTTTCTATGGTGAACAGGGACATGAAGTTTAAGGTCCCAAATTCACATTTTAATTCAAATGGCACCCCTTACACCAAATCCAGGAGGCAAAAAGGGAAATCCAAGGAGTGGGTCCATCTGCACTATTAATAAAACCCCCAACGGCTCACTTACATTACCAAAACTAGTAAAAAAAAAAAACAGTATTTTTGGCTGCAGGCATAATTGGTATTTACCTGATGCAATGAAGATAGTGATGTAATGAGGGTCACACAGGAGGACAAGAGCACTTCAGATCAAGACAGACGATGACAGGAAAGGGCTAGAAACTGCAGGGAATCATCTTTTAAATCCTCCCATGGTCTGCCCCAATCTCACATTATGTAAGAGCCCAAGTGATTTCACAAGCGGCTCCCCTGGACCCCTGCTGTCACGCGTGAACATCTGGTGATGTGGGACATGAAAGGACCAGGGTAGCAAAGGGGACAGCTTGCGATCATGCTGTGTACTTAAAGAAACAGGGCAATGCACTGTAGTACCCTAAACAAATACAGCAAGCAACTTGGGGACAAAAATACAACACAAATAGCACCAAAGTGCAGATTATTACAAAAGTTTAGAGGTAACACAAGGGGATATAAATGGTTACACTCAAGATAGCACAATAAGGAAGTCTGGTAAATGAGAGCAGGACACAGAATCAGTTACAACAATATTTTTATTGCCAGAAAAGTCCAGTTCATTGACACTGAGAGATTATTTCACACTCGGGTAGCCATGTCTCAAATTAGTACACAAATGTTCATGTATTTTGAATGATGAAAGTGCATTTTTTTAATATAGAATCATCTGATTCCATTAATGTTATCTTATGTATCTCCCCACATAGGCTTCTTAAAAAGTCCATATCAATGACTGTATTATACTCAAAATCCTGCGTATGTCTTGCATTACAAACTTTAGGATCCATTGGTAACCCCTTTTCATGCACAGAGCCATATAAATGTCCCCGAAAAAGGCAGTGGCTGGCCCGACCTTCCTCCACTGACTTGACTGCCTTCTGCATTAGATAGGCAAATTGCCTGCTTGTGCTTATATATCACATGATCAGTCCGTTCTCTATAGGTGCAAGCAGTGTGGTTTCATTCACAAGAAGGCAGTCAGCCATGGAGGAAGGAGGGCTGCACCGCCGCCTTTTCTTACATTTATATATCATGTTTAGGTGCAGGCAGGGTGCTGGGGGAGCCAGGGGCTGCTGCTGGCTACTGGGAGGGGGGGGTGTTTGATGCCACTTTTCAAGTAGGGGTGCTAGAATTGCATGCAGTACTCCAGGTGCAGTCTCACCAGGGACCTGTACAGGGGCAAGGTGACCGCCCCACAACCAGAAGTAATCCCCCTTGCTATGCACCCTAGCATCCGGTTTGCCTTCACTGCTGACTTTCTGCACTGAGCAGAGTGGTTAGATACATAGATACATAGACAGTGTCGGCAGATAAGGGCCTATGGCCCACCTAGTCTGCCCATTTGAGCTTGTAAGTTCAGTTTGTTTTCCTAGAAGTCTGTTTCCCCTTAACCCTGCCCTCTAGAATTCCTTTATGTCTATCCCATGCATTCTTAAATCCCGTGATTGTTTCAGCCCCCACCACTTCCTCTGGCAGGGTGTTCCACTTGTCCACCACCCGTTCTGTGAAGAAATTCTTTCTCATGTTTCCTCTGAATCGTCCTCCCTCCAACTTCATCCCATGCCTCTAGTCCTGAAACATCTTTTTCGCTTAAAATAGTGTTTTCCTGCACCCTGTTCCTCCCTGTAAGATACTTGTATGTCTCTATCATATCCCTCTCCTTCTCTCCTCCAGGGAGTACATGTTCAGTTCCTTCAACCTGTCTTCATAGGACTTGTGATGCAACCCATGCACCATCTTTGTTGCCCTCCTCTGAACCTTCTCTACCCTGTCTATGTCCTTACGTAGGTATGGTCTCCAGAACTGTACACTGTACTCCAGGTGGGGCCTCACTAGTTTGTATAAGTGAATTATGACCTCCCTTTTCCTGCTGGTGATGCCCTGCCTATACATCCCAGCATCCTATTTGCTTTACCTGATGCCTTGTCACACTGTTTCCTACCTTGAGGTCATCAGAGATGACAACCCCAAGATCCCTTTCCTGCTTGGTGCATGCTATATCCTCACCCCCAAATGATATATTGTGCCAGGGTTTTTGTGCCCCATATGCATTATCTTGCACTTCTTTGCATTGAATTTCAACTGCCAAACCCTTGACCATTCTTCAAGTTTCTGCAGGTCCCTTCTCATTCTGTCTACACCCTCTGGTGTGTCTACTCTGTTACAGAGCTTTGTGTCATCATCGAACAGTGAAATTCTGCCTTCTAGATCCTGTGCAATGTCACTGATGAAGATGTTGAATAGGACCGGTCCCAGCACTGATCCCTGTGGTACCCCACTGGTTACTCTTCCCTCTGTGGAGTGACAGCCATTTACCACCACCCTCTGTGTCCTGCCACCCAGCCAGTTACCTACCCACCACACTACTGTCCTGCCCACACCCATATTCCCCAGTTTGTGTAATAGTCTTCTATGTGGCACAGTGTCAAAGGCCTTGCTGAAGTCCAGATAGGCCATGTCCACTGCCCTCCCGATCCACCTCCCTAGTCACCCAGTCAAAAATTCAATGAGGTTGGTCTGACATGACCTCCCTGTGAAACCATGCTGCCTTGGGTCCTGTAGTCCATTGACAACCAGATGTTCCACCAATCTTCCTTCAGTAGTGCTTCCATGATCTTTCCCACTACCGGTGAGGCTGACTGGTCTGTAGTTCCCTGCTTCCTCTTTGTTCCCACTTTTGTATAAGGGGACTACATCTGCTGTCCTCCAGTCTTTGGGTACCTCCCCTGTTTCCAGTGATTGGCTGAACAGGATAGCCAGAGGTTCAGCCACCACCTCTCTTAGTTCTTTAAGGACCCTGGTTCATCTCCCTGGTTACCAGCACTCCCAGATCCTTCTCCTCCTTGGATTTTGTTAACGGGACACCCTCCAGCCAGTAATTGTGTCCTGAGTTCTTGCCTCCTAAATGCATCATTTTGCACTTCTTGGCATTGAAACCAACCTGCCAAGTGTGAGACCATTCCTCCAGTTTTGTCAAATCCTCCTGAAGTACTTTTGCTCCCTTCCCTCCATCTACCTCGGCAGAAATCTTTACGTCAACTGCAAAGAGACTGCTCTTGCTCTTAATCCCTACTGCAATGTCGGCTGTGAACATGTTAAACAGAACCGGTCCCAGCACCGAGCCCTGTGGTACACCACTTGTTACTGCCCTGGGTTCAGATGCCTACTCCTCCCCCCCCACTACTACTATTTGCTGTCTACCCTGCAGCCAGTTCTCGACCCATCTGACCAGTTTTCTCCCTGCTCCCAGACTCTTCAACTTGCAGGTCAGCCTACCATGTGGCACCAAGTCAAAGGCCTTGCTGAAATCCAGGTAGAGGTCATCCACCACATGTCCCCTGTCTAGTGCCCTCGTAATCCAGTTGTAAAAATCAACCAAGTTCGTCTGGCAGGATCTGCCCGAGACAAACTGGTGCTGCATGCTGTCCTGGAGATTATTATCCTTAAGAAATTGTACCAGTCTTTCCTTGAGGATTGTCTTCATCAGTTTTCCCACAATTGCAGAAAGGCTTACCGGTCTGTAATTCCCAAGTTCATCCTTGGGCCCACTCTTATGGAGAGGTACCACATGTGCTTCCCTCCAGTCCTTGGACACGCACCACGAGTTCAGAGAGGTATTGAACAGGTCTGCCAATGGCTCTGCCAGAACCTCTGCCAACTCTCTCAGCACCCTGGGGTGGACTCCATCTGGGCCAGGTGCCTTGTCCACCTTCAGGGACTTAAGGTCCTCCCACACCCTTTTCACCATGATTTCCCCATCTGTGGTTGCTTCTCCCTCACCCTCTCCCACCTCGCCCTTCTTCTCAGGTATGGGCCCATCCCTCTCCTTGGTGAAGACTGAACAAAAGTATTCATTAGGTACTTCTGCCTGCTCAGACCCCTTTTCTACCCGCCCACTTCCCCGCCTGATCCTAACAATTTGATCCTTACTCTTCCTCTTCTCGCTGATGTATCTGAAGAAATCCTTTTCTCCTTCTTTGATCCCCTGCGCCAACCTCCGTTCCGTAGCCGCCTTTGCTGCCCTTACCACTCTGCTCACTTCCCTGGATTTCTTCTCATATTCTTCTTAGTCTTCTGCCCTCTTGAATCTCTTGTAGATCCAAAATGCATTCCTCTTTTCCCTCACCTTCTCCACAGCCTCTCTACTCATCCAACTTGGTTTCTTGGTCCTGGCTTTGTGGCTCTTGACACAGGTTTTAGTGGCTTTAGCCAGTCCTGCCTTGATGACTGCCCATTTTTGTTCCATGTCCATTTCTGGGTGGATGCTTGCCATATGACTTTCCAGTATGTGTCCCATCTTGCCAAAGTCCACCCTTTTGAAGTCCAGGACCCTAGTTTTTGTAGTGACTACTTCCCTACCCAGATTGATTGAGAACCACACTGTGCGGTAGTCACTGCTTGCACTGATACTCAGTGTCAGTGGCTCAACAGGTAGCACAATCGCCTCTGAGGCCAGGAGATCAGAAGGCTGTGGGTTCTGTCCCCACACCAGGCTCTTGGGTTAATTCCCAATACAGACACTGTAGTGCAGCATGAGGGGGGTACTGCACTCCTGAGTTGCTGTCTTTCAAATGAGATGTTAAACTGAGGTCCCATCTGCCTGTTCTGGTGGTAGTTAAAGATCCCATGGCACTTATCGAAAACAGCAGGGGTCGTTTCCTCGGTGTCCTGGCCAAATTTCTTCCATTCACTAAAAATACCACCATCATCTTAATCTGGTTCAAGGTCAGTTGGCATTCATCTGTATCCCCCTTCCCTGAGTTGTGCCTGAAAATAGGCAGGGTTTGTCTAGTGCACTTACCCGATCAACAAAAACTAAATAAATAAATGAGGTTCCTCCACCCTTACATCCCTGACCTGTTCACCAGTATCAGGTCTAGTATAGTCCCCTCCCTTGTTGGCTCCATTACCCTCTGGGTAAGGAAGTCATCCTGGAATTCTTCCAGGAGAATCTGCTCCCTGGCACAAGTGGTTGCTGGGATACTCCAATCCACCCAGTAGATTAAAATCCACCACCACTGTGCTCCCTTTGTCACTACGCCTCCTTACCTGCTCCCCCAGTTCCCTGTAAATGTCCTCCCTCTGGGCCAGAGGTCTATAAACAACCCCAGACAGATATTGGTCCCTTTCTGGCTGTGTAGTTGCAGTCAGATTACTTCTGACCTGCCCTCCTCCCCTTCCTCCCTATTACATCTGATCCCTTCCCTTACATAAATAGCACCCCCACCCCAGCCTTCCCTGTATCTCTATCCCTCTGGTATAGTTTGTACCCTGGGGTGGTTAGGTCCCAGTCATGGTGCTTGGCTGCCCACATCTCAGTAATGGCAGCTCTGTCCACCTCCCCCTCTGCCATCAATGCCTGCAACTCTGCCAACTCGTTCCCCAGGCTCCTAGCATTTAGTGAAACCATTCTCCATGCTGCTCCTATCCTTCCCATTTCCTTACCCTTCACTTCAACCCCTATTTCGCCTAAGGTTGTATCTATCCCTGTGGTGGGGGGAGGTCCATGGGATTGCCTCTTCTGGTGATTCCCAGCTCCAAAGTGTTTAGGAGGACCATGGGGAGGACTGTTAACTTTTAATTTAGTAATGAGAACTGGCAGCCAGTCATGGACGGGGATGGGGTTGTGCTGGCTGCCCCCAAAAATAATTTGCTGCCTTTTTTTAAAAAATATTTTAATAGTGGTTGGGAACTTGGGGGGAGAGGGTTTGGGTGCTATCTGAGGATGGGGGGGAAGGGGTTATATTTTTTTGGCGAATACAAATATTTGGCTGAATATTCGATCGTGCTGGCCCCGAATACTGAATATTCGGCCAAATATTCGAAAAAAGGTATTCACACAGCCCTACTCTCTGGACCTAGAATGTGATTATTAAGAAACTACCGGAGTATATTTCTGATTGCTTGCCCTTCTGTGCCCTTGGGAACTGTGCCCTGAAGAGTTGTTCCTACATCTCTTTATTTGTATCTAAAAGTAAAATCCCGATTTGGTAGATCCTCTATCAGTTTCGTAATACCCTAGCTATGGAATAAGCTCCAAAAATCCCTAAGACTGGCTAGCCCAGTTAAGCTGTACGAATTCAAAACGCTCTACGCAAGATCCTTCCCCTAAGCCCTGTAACTGTTTTACTTGATATGCTCTGTGTGGCCCAGATCCACTTCATATCACATGTTTGTACCCATGGTGCTCCCCCCTTTCTTCTGTGCTTCCCCATACTTTTCTCTTACCTATCCCAGTAGGTCTCTCTCTTAATATTTGCTGATATTGCACAAATGTTGCTAACTGCTGTCTTTATAAGTTGGTTATTATATTATACAAATGCTGAAAATTCTTGCATCATATAGGCCATTGTTGTATATTTCTGTATAACTATTGTATTCTGTGTTGTTGTCCACCCCATTGTGCTCTTCAATTTACACGTTGTCCTTCTTACTGCTGTACCAACAAAGTGTTCCTGTTATATTATTGTTCTGATTTGTATATCCACCCAGGCCCACCTTGAAAATTAGCTTGCTCAATGGTGTTCCACCTGGTAAAATAAAGATTGATTGATTGATGTCTTTCACCCCAAAACATATTCCTTTTGGAAAGGCCACATATTCTTTGTACCCCTTTCCCAAATTAAATATCCCAAGACAAGCCCCTATTTTTTGTAACCCTCAGGCCACTTTTTAACTAGTGAGCACCCCCCCATTAAAATCTGGAACACTGGTACCCACATACTGGCATACCATTTTACTTTACAAAAGGATTGGTGCCACTCTTCGAGTTAGAATGTATGCCTGGCTCATTTTCTTGAGGAAGAGAGGGATGAAGGTACAGAAACCATTCAACATGAACCTTGTGTAAACATTGCAACCTAGGTCCTGAATGGAGACAGCTAGGCATATGCTAGATTTAAACTGCTGAGGGGCCCAATAAATCCAACAACCAGAAGCAGTGCTTAATTTGTAAAGAAAGAGGTGCCAGGGCTCTGAGTCAAAACCCCAAATGCTGGGAGTCTGGGGGCCGCCAGGCCCCCCAGAAGCTCTGGGTTTTTAGATGTTGTGTGGTGAGTTTTGGGGCTTATATTGCAGACAAAACACATTTCTGTGTTAGGTTCCCTACACCTGATTCCAGGGGAATCATTTTCTTTTTTTGGGGGGGGTCTGGCTGACGGCTGCAGAATTATGGGCATGTAGAATTCAATGGCAAGGTGCTGTGTCTGTGACCCAAAGATCAGGGGTCTGGGGCCAGTAGGCCCTCAGAAGCTCTTTGGTTTTAGATACTCTGTGGGGAGTTTTGGGGCTTTTATTTTATTTATTTATTGAAATTTCGGATAACACCTTTGAGAACAAGCTCATTATATAGGTTCCACATCAGACGAACAATACATATTGGGAAAGTATGATATGGAGAACAAACAAAACAAGGACTTATACAAGACATTACAAGAGTGTAGAACTAGAGAAGTTCCAATACATGTGGCATTGTGCAATGTGTGCCATGGGGCCAGGGGTGTAGCCAGACAATATAAACATGTACACCAGGACTGTATTTGTTGCCCCAGTGGCACAATAAATATAATTTTTGTACCTTGTGACACTGGTTGCTGCCCCCCCATGCATGGGTAAATACAGATGCCATACATTGCTCCTTGAGACACCAACCTAGCAGCCCAGAGCCTGTAAGGCTGTATAGTCCTTGGGATGCAAAGACAGTATCAGTGACCAGTCCTAGTTTTGACTAATACAAATAAAATTACTGACAGGTTTTGCTGGTTCTGTGTTTTGTTTTCATTGACAAAGAAAGCAGTTCAGAGCCTATTTGCTGCCCCCCCCCCTTAAATAAAATTGTTCACCATGGAGTATGCCTGCCTACACCCATGCATGGGGCATATTCGATTAAAACCTGGAATTCAAAGGGTCATATTAGAGGGGATGGGGTCTTATGAAATGACCCTTTATGGGAAAATGAGAACAGACTCAGCCTAATATCTAATAATCAACAAGGTAAGGGATGGCATCAGGCCAGGGGCCTCATCAGAGGTGAGAAGGTATGGGACAAAGCATTTTAAAATGAGCAAGGGAGCTCAGGAGATATAACACGGTGGGGATACGGGGAAAGCCATAGAGGGGTGAGGGGAAAGAGTGGAAAGGATCAAGAGGAAATGTGAAGGAGAATGATTAGCAACTTAGAACAGTTATTTACATGCTGAAAACAGTTATACATAAGGTCAGGATAACATAAGGTTAGAATAAGTGCTGGTCACAAGAAGGAAGGTTATTGGAAGCAGTCACAACTGGCATCAGCAACTAGCTGTTGCTCAAGGTTTAATCTTGAAGGAGCCCAAGGTGGATGCTGAAGTGAAGTCATGGTGCAGCAAGTTCATCCATAGTGGGGCATGGTAGGCAAAGGACCTTTGTCCCAGAGAAGTGCAACAGTGGGATATATTAAAAATCTGGCTAGTAGAGCTTCTGGTACAACAATGGTTGATAGTGGGGGTAATAAGCTTTTGCACTCCTGGGGGCATTTTGCCTAAGCTTACTTTTTTGGACAGAAAGCATGTTTGGTACATGAGTCTACCTTTGAATTGGAGCCAGTTAGCCTGAGCATACATGTCGCAGGTATGGGACAGATGGGCTGAGCCGGCAAGGAGCCAGCATGCTTTGTTGAGTGCAACTATGATGTGGCAAAGAGTTGTTTCAGTAGCTGATCCATAGATTGGTAAGCCATAGTCAATAAGTGAGACGAGAGCTGTGAATAGCCAGGTTAAGAGCCTCTGAGGTCAAACTTTGCTTATGCCTATAAAGTAGCCCAATGCAGGTGTTAACAGCCTTAGCAATGTTGTCAATGTGATAGGCATAGGTCATCGTACTTCAGTAGTAATCCCTAGATATTTAAAGAGCTGAACTAGCTCCAGGGGAGAGCCCTCTTCTTTGGTGATAGAAAGAGGGTAAGTTCTGTGCCTATTTTGGGAGCTGGAGAACAGCATTGTTTTAGTCTTGTTGTAATTCATAACTAACTTTATTGAAGATAAAGTACACATCTGTTACAGGTTACCTACCCCTGAATCCAGGGGAAGATTTTTTTTTTGGGGGGGGGTTAGGGTATTGGAGACTTTGGCTGACCTTACTAAGCAACAAAATGTACCGCATAGCATCTAGCATGGCACAAGTAGTAGCAGAGCCAATTAAAACTGAAGCATGAAAAGGTTTTATAGGTAAAGGATCATGGGCATGTAGAAGCAATGGTACGGTACTGTGATCCAAAGGCCAGGGGAGTGGGGTCCGGTAGGCCCCCAGAAGCTCTTGGGTTTTAGATGCTCTCTGGTGAGTTTTGGGGCCTTTGTTGAAGATAAAGCACACTTCTATGAGGAACCTTGAAGTGTGCTTTATCTTCAATAGAAAACCAAACTCATTATATCTAACCCAAGAGCTTGGCCTTCCCTGAACTGGGAAGAATTTTTCCCAGTTGGAATTAGGGTATTTGAGACTCTGGCTAACCTTATTAAGCAATAAAATGTACGACAGCACATCTTGCATGGTCTGATTTTTAGTTGGTGGCCATAAAAGCCACTCAAACTGAAGCATGAAAAGTTTTCTATAGGTACAGGATTATGGGCATGTACAGTGACAGCCAAAGACATGGCCAGAAATTTCTGGGATATTTCTAGAGAAATCTCCTGCTCTCTGTGTTTCCACAGTAGGGGCAGCAGAGAGAAACTCTTTATAAATTTTAAGAAATATCTGGCCATGTCTGTGGCTACTACTGTAGAATGCAATAGTAAGGTGCTGGGGCCAAAAGGACTCTGTAGCATCAGTGTGTGTGGCCCTGCAATGGAACCTTACCGTGAGCTTGCAGTTTATAAACTGATCAGCAGTTATCAAAATGAATTTAATACAGCAGCAAATAGTGGCCAATAAAAAAGAAAGTGGAATATAATTTCAAAGTAAATGGATGAAAAAATTGCAGAAGGTACACTAAGGAGCCTGAACACATGTCCACAATTCCAAGTTAAGTAACAAAAATGTTACTTTACAGTTTATGCAGGTTCTGAATAAAGAATCCAGTTAATACAGCAGGCATGCAGTTGGACGTGAATATTACATCATTTTGACTATAACATTATAACTATGCTCCTGCAATTGTTACAACAGGAGGTTAGCTGCTCAAGTTAGAACATCTCATCATATGACAGGGTCTAAGACTTATTGAACCCCTGGCCACTGTGCAACTTACAATAGCAGGGCAAAGTTGTACCCTGCCAGATGCTCTGTGGTACATATTGTTGGCCACTACTACATATGATTATATGAGAATATGTATATTTTGGGTGGGATATTCAGACTGCGCCAGGCTGTGGTGCAAGCCTGGGCGAAGCGTAACTTGGATGCGCAGGGGCATTGACAGGGTGATATTCAATGGAGCTGCGCCATGGCACAGCATCATTGAATATAGCACCTTGGCAACCCGCAGTGCGCATGGCGCAGTGGCACTGCACCAGCGCAAGTGGCCAGAGTGGAGCAGGGGATGCGGCTGCGGCGCCAGTTCCGTTGTGCTAGGCACAACAACAGCGATATTCAAAGGGTACACCTGCAAATGGGGCCATAATGTATGCAAGGCACAAATGGGGCCATTGCATGTCATTATGGCCCAATTTGTATGCAGATGCGCTGATCCCTGGCGACTTGCCAGGCTGCAGCCATCGGGGACCGACGTCCCCTAAACAAGCAGCAAAGCGCCCCACTGCCCGATCACAGGCATTTGTGTAAAATAATCGTCCCATATCCCTGGTGGTCCAGTGGACCGCTCGCAGCCCGATCACGGGCATCTGTGTAAAATAATCGTCCCATATCCCTGGTGGTCCAGTGGACCGCTCGCAGCTCGATCACGGGCATTTGTGTAAAATAATCATTCTATATCCCTGGAGGTCCAGTAGACTGCTCACAGCCTGATCGTGGGCATATGTATATCAATAATCATCCTATATCCCTGGTGGTCAGTGGACGCTCCCAATGTCGCAGGCATATGTAATAAAAGAGGTCAATATCCCTGGTGGTCCAGTGGTACCCCTCCCCACCCACCCACTGAGCCAAAGCACCTTGCTCCCCGGTTAGCGACGGGCAGCAGCTCCCCACCACTAAGCTGCCCTGCCACCCGCTGACTGACTGCACCACGGTAGGGCTGTACGACTTCATTGGTCCGCATGGGCCAATGGGTGTACAGATCCGTATGATAATAGTCCAGATATGTGAATGATCCATTCACAAATCTGGATCTGTGTAGTATGGCATAGTCTGTATGCTCGCTGGCTCTACGCTAGGACCAATGGGCCGATACAGCCCTTCCATATGCAGTCAGGCGGCGGGGTGGCTGGCGGGTGGGGAGCTGCCACCCACCAGACTGGGGGGAGTGGGGTGCTGGGGCTCAGTGGGCTGGTGGGGAAGGGGGTACTGCTGGACCACCAGGGATATTGGACCGCTCTCTTTTTTATTATATATGCCCGCGATCGGGCTGGGAGCGGTCCACTGGACCACCAGGGATATAGGACGATTATTTTACACAAACGCCCACGATCAGGCTGTGAGTGGTCCACTGGAGCACCAGGGACATAGGACCTCTGTTTTTTATTACATATGCCCGCGATCGGGCTATGAGTGGTCCACTGGACCACCAGCAATATAGGACCTCTTTTTTATTACATATGCCCACTATCGGGCTGTGAGCGGTCCACTGGACCACCAGGGATATGGGACTATTAATTATAACAAACGCCTGCAATCGGGCATGGGGGTGCACCACCACGAAGGTGCCGCCGGAGCTCGGATGGCCACCCACAGGTAGCAGCTGCCGTGTTGCGCCCTGCAATATGGGCAGCTCACCTGTGGGTGGCCAGCTGTTACTCCTTTTTTTTTTTGGCTCACCTGTGTGCAGTGCAGGTAGGGGTTGTGCATGCATGGGCTCAGCACATCCCGGGCTGAATATCGGGATGTGCAGAGTATGCATGGGCACGCCCCCCCTACCTGCGCCGCATACATTACTGATGCGCTCCAGCGTATCGGGATTTGTGCCAGGCTCAATCCCACTTTGAATATCGCACCAGGCACATCAGTGGGTTGCGCACAGTTGTGCCATGCTCAACTTTTCTGAATATCCTGTCCATAGTGTATAAAGTAATCACTGTTGATCCCTTAGCGTCATCATATCAGTAATTAGGTAGATTATATATGTAAAATACAAACATAATGCATTATAGTGAGGTATAATAATCATGCATGATACTATCCTATAAAGGGTGTAAACATTAACATATATTAGCAGCAAAGCACATTCCTGGCACTCATGCTTCTATGTTGGGTGCCTAAATCTACATGTTAGTGCAAAATAGCAGTATCACAGTATAATAGACCAGGAATACAGTGTAAGGTATATGTGGGATGATAAGGGGCATAACCCAGGCACAACAGTGCCCTCTTTGTTGCCCTAATTGCAAAAGTGGCAACATAAGAAAAAGACGACGGTTAGGCGCCATTCGTCTACAGGCCCGAGGCACAAGACTGATGGAGGAATTTTAACTGGTCACGGTGGTGTTTCAGGATTTTCCTTAAACAATAAAATGTAAATATAAGGGGAAATGTTAGTAAACCTTGTATTACTATAAACATTTGGAATGAAACTTCACAATGGGTTTTCCAGTATCAAAACAATCAGTAATTACTGATATATGTATCAGCTGTCCTTTTGTGAAGAGATTGGAGAGACAAACTTAAGTTGCCTGTATGGATATTAAAAATAAGTAAAAACTGAGATGGAGCATCAAGGTAGTTAAAACTAGATTTAATGGTATTCAGTTCCGGGATGGGAACAGGTGTGATTACCATAACCTATTACATGTTTAGGGAGTAAAAATAGAAGTTAGAAAAGTTCACTTTGCATAACTTTTAGTCCATATCAGAAGAATGTATAGTTGGTCACCACAGTTCCACATCAGCAGAATATACCACCTTGAAGGATGGCATTTTTCAGTTGGTAAGTCGAACAGGACACGAAATGTCATTTTCCATAACCCATAAACTACAAACAGTTCCAGGGATAAATCCAGGGTTTCTTCAAGTGTTAGATGAAGATTCATAGTTCAAATTCGATGCATTCTGATTTTCCAATGGTACAGCCACATGTTCAGGAGGCTGCAGTATTTACAGAGGCCACAGCAGGGGGTGCATTAGATTGCACATTGAGTTTTACAATGGAATAACAACAGTGTTCAGTTGAAGATGATCACATGGCTGCACAAAGTGTAACAGTTTATGACAGTACTCAATTTCTATGAGGTGCCAGCCAGGCTTGGAAAACAAGCAGTGAAGAAAATTGATTTCTTGTTTGTAGATCAAATGAAGAAGAGCCTTCTTGCTGAAGTTAAGGGATTGCCCCCACCCCAGACCAGCTTCATAGAATGCATAACAATAAACTTGACTGTAGAATCTAAATTGGCTGGACTGAATACAGTTTGAGAGTTCACAAATGGAAGCCTAATTTCAATTATTAGGCCTGTATTCACAAGTTGATAAGACAAGTTGGAAGATGTCACATCTGAATAAAAGGCGGTGATCCTTTCAGGTACGACAATCAAAATTCAGAGTCAGTTACAATTCCAAGACCTCATGGTAAACAAGCTAAGGAGGTAATTTCAATCTGTCATGTTAATAGTTCCCATCAAGATGACCAAAAGAATGGATGGTTGCCAGACAATCAGAGATGGATATTGCCAGATGAAAATGCAGCAATGACATTGTGAGAATCACAAACATGATTTCCAGGATTGTGTAGGAAAGTTTCGGAACATGGAGCAATACTGGTGTGTCTGATGACATACCCAAGGTTCCTTGCCATTGACAAGGGAATAGTGCTAGATTCAAACAAACATTTAACACATGCAATAGAAGTGCATTATGTGGCAATACCACTAACCCATATGTCTGTCATGTATGAGATCAGGGAAATGTACTAATTCCAGATCCCAGAAGAGATAACTAAAGGGTTGTCAAAACATAATAGTTGTGGGCAGTGCAAAGGACTTTCCTATGTAATGCTCGTCTGCTTCCTTAATGTGAACAGAAATTAATTCATTAACATTAACATTTGTCAGGTCAAACCTCTTCACAATATCCTTAATATTGTAGATGTAAATCGCTTTTCATGAGCAAGATCATGTATACCACGCAATAGGGGAGGTATGATATTATATTTCATACTGTCATGAACCTTTAACATATGTGCTTGAATAATGACTATATCAGCCCTGTTTCAAATAGATATGTCACAGCCAACAGGCCCGAGTCTAAACCTGTGTTCTTTAAATGAAAAAAAACAAACAAAATATCTAGTGCATTTGAGTAGGTTTACTATTATTAAATGTACCACTAGAGGTCAGGATGTGAAAATCGTGGTGTGTGTGTGTGTGTGTGTGTGTGTGGTGCTATCAGTCCCTGTATAGGGGGGTCATTAATGAGTACCTGGTATGCTGCCAGGCTATCCAATCACATCATTATTTAAAAAAAAAAGTCGGAAATGTTTGTTGTGAAACATATAATGAATCATTCCAAGTTTTAAAGGTTAAGATTTAAAAATCACTGGGATATGCATGAACTGCACATTATTAACTAGGGTACCTGGTTGGGAAGTGACTATTAGACCACTGGATGGGCCAGGGTTCTGTTTTGGGCACTCAGTATTAGGTGTCACAAATTCTGGAGCATCATAGGGTAAAACCTTAAGGTCTAATGGCTTTTATTGCCATATGTATATTTGGATGCAAAATTCCTGATTATCAATAAAATGTAAACAGGGGTCCAGATCAAGTCTAGCTGCTAGAATTGATTCGAAGCAATGATCATAACATTCAGTAGGGCCTCACTACCCTTCTGGATGATGAACATGTCTTTTAGGACTTTAGTGTGAATTCCAAAGTATGCAATTAGATCATGTGGGCTTGTGAGGTACTCTGCCTCAACAAGCTGTTTAGGATTAGGTCACTGGTTCTTATCTGCAATTAAATGAGCAGTTTGAGCTTGTAAGAAGACCCATACTTCTAAAAAAGAAAAATAAGCATAAAAGCAAGCTTTTCTCTCTCTCTCGAACCTAAAAGGAAAGAGAAAAAGAAAAACAATTTAATACTATTCCTCCCACTGGGGTATGGAAAAGTAATTTAATCTCCTTTAAACAGGCTCATTTGATTGGCATGTAGCCATTTATCAATGACTGTTATTGTGAGGCAGTCTAACTTGGTAGACTGCTAGACTGAGTTTTACAATGGGATAGGGCCTGTTGTTGGGCCTTGCCCAAACATTGTGCAGCAAACAAGTGTACCTTTTGGATGTCTTGTTTGAGATACTGTATAACTGCTTAATTTCACGGTAAATTAATATTAGCTATATCTGTGGGACAATAGCTAAGCATGGAAATATAGAGGCAGCTAAAAAATGTTTAGAGTGAAAAAAATACAACCCACAAATCAGATTACCACATTTAACATTTCCTGTATGTCACTGTATGTGAGTAAATACAGTACCTTTGTCCTTTTCCTTTCTCCTCGTCCTTTCTCCATGTCCTTGTCCTCCTCATCCTGTCATATTAGATCTGATCGCAAATGACCCTGTCTGCATGGTTTCAGTCCCTTGCATTCCTGTATTACCCTTCATGGTACGGCTCCGCTGCATTGCTTCAACCCCGTTCCTGTCTGCGGCTCTAATTAATTTAACTTTAGATTACTCCTCATTACCTTGATGTATGTGTGTTGCCCTCTTATTACCCTTACTACCCTCAACATGCCCCCTCCACAACAGTGCATACTGCACCTACATTGTTGTTTGAAGCTCCCGCAAGAGCCGAACAATGCTCCTGATGTCTTGATGCTTGTGTGACGCATAGTGACTAGATCATACTGTAAGGTAGACTGTAAGGTTGACTGGTGGAATTGGGGCTAATGTTCAGTATCAAAACAAGTTTTGTAGAAATTGGTGGGTGAAATGGGGAGGTGATCAGATTTTTATTGTTTGTGACTTTAGTCTGATTGGAAGATCAGATTCTGTGAGTTTATTTTCGTGATTTTTGTGCGAGTGCTTTTTTCACTGGTCACCTTTACTTCATTTTTACTTCGGTTTCTCTTTGAACTTCTTCAATATGCAGGGAAAGGGAAAACTTTATTAGGGGGACTTTTAAAAACACCATCTTGATCAGCTTGTTCAGTAGTTAAGGTATTGCAAGTGGGTTTCAGTTATTCCTGCCTGCTCAAAACCATTTTTAATGACATCCTCCCTCTCCTTCAATTTTGAAATGCTTTGAACTAGCCATTTAGCATGCTCAACTTTCAATGTCTGCATGTGTAGGTCAATAAAGATGTCTCCGGAGCTCCAACCACTTTGAAATTGACTTGACACAGCTTCAGCATACCATGTCGTGAAGTGCTGTTTCATTTCATCTTTAAAAATTTTGTTAATGGTCAAATCCAGGGGCTGTAATTGATCGGTGCAAGAGGCAGGCACAAAGATCAGAATTACATCACACCTGTCAAGCATTTCTAGCACAGGGTCTGTTGTATGACCACTGAACAGGTCCATTATGAGAATAGCTTTTTGTTCTTCAGGCAAGTCCATTCTGCATTTTACAGCAGCGATGTATGGGACGAGGACTTCAGCAATGAACTGAATCATTGTCTCGCTGTTGGCCCAGTGGTTTTCAGAGTGGCTAATGAGTCAGCCATCTGGGAATTGGAAGGCAGGGTGACAGCTTGTAGTTTTGCCTTTGTAGATAACCTGAGGTGGCAGAAGATCACCAAGCACTGAGATTGCTAAAACTGCTGTCACTTGCCTTTTATCCTCCAATCCAGACACCTCAACCTGTTTGGAGCCTGTAGTCTCCATTGTCCATTGATTACATGGTACAAGCTGGACACCTGTCTCATCCAGATTGATTACCAGGACTGGAGGGATCCGCTCCTGGCCACAGACAGCAGCAACAATTTGAAAGAATTTTGCCTTCAACTGTGGAAAATCTGCAGGTGTTTCTTGCCCTGCTTTGGTTGCTTTTCACCGGCTATACCCCATATGGCTCAATACCCTCCAGGACCACTGTCGGCTAAAAGAAAGTGTTCCACCATTTTTGATCAATAATTCTGGGTTCCGTGATTTCACTATACCACTTGCAGGGCAGAAACCACTCTGGCATTTACTACAGCACCCTCAGACCATAGACTTCTTATCACATTTCTGAGCTCCTGCTCAACATCCTCCAATAGAAGAGGTGGTCTCCCCGTGGGTTTGGTTGGCAGTTCTGGGGTAATTTTAGTGGGATGAGGTGTTACCTGAAGTTGTGCCAAGTAGTTCTTTTTAAATCCATGGACAGTGCTCTCATTAATGGTCACAGTACTGCTAGCTCCATGTTTGCTGTTGTAGAATCGAACAGCATTCATGACCCCATTTTGCACAGAGTACTTGCCCACCTCATACCGAACTGCTGCAGAGTACCTGGCATATTTAGTCCTGCGCTTCTTAGCTGGAGGAGCTACCAGCTCTGTCAGCATGGACTCTGCAACTTGCACAGGAACTTCGGCAGCCTGACTCAGTGCAGTAGCATTCAGTGGTTCTCCACATATGTCCCATTTCACTGCAGGTTTTTTTGACAGCCATTGAAGCAAGGACATACTGAAGTTAAGTTAAGCAGTTAAGCAATGTGGCAGTTGCAAGCTCAAAAAAGCTGATATGAGCAGAAAAAGTAAAGGCTTTTTGTAGCTTGCAGAAATGAGGTGTGGCTACCGTATATCCGCTAATATAAATTGATGCGGAAATTTACCCTGACCTTGGTAGTGCAGAATATAAGTAGTGCTAATATTTTGAGTTATACAATATTTAACATATTTATCTACTGATGATCAATCAGCAGTGGTAGTACACAGGTCCAGAAGTAAGTGTTCTGGGAGTCTCATGGACCATCTGGTCATGATTTCAAAAATGGTGTACACTGTGTACCTGCAGAGGGTGTCCCTCTTATTGCCATAAGGAGTAAAGGCAATAATGAGTCCCATTCTTGGGGGGGGGTTCCTGAACAAGATTTGGATAACATAACTTTGTTCTGCCTGTTAGCCCATTCCACCTGTCCTGATGACTGTGTGTGGTAAGGGAATTGAAACTTTTGTTTTACCCATAACAAAATCCAGTTCTTTGCATTACTTTGGCTATAAAACTGGCTCCCTGTAATTAGAATCTACCTTTGGGGGTAAACCCCACCTGGTAAAAAGCTGGTTTACCAAGACATTTGCAGTTACTTTGGCTGTGTTGCTCTGTGTTGTGATAGCTTCAACCCATTTGGAAAATAGGTTTGTGATCAACAGTACAAACTTAATGTTGTTCTTACTGGTTGGCATAGGGCCAATGTAGTCAATCTGGATGTTGTTCCAGGGGCCTGAATGCCTCTGGGGTAATAATGCATTTTTCCTAGCTGGTATAGGATTGTTCTGTACACAGATCAAACAGTTACTAATGTAGTGTTCTACATCATTTCTCATGTGTGGCCACCAGACAGATGATTTCAGTCTGTCTAGGGCTTTATTGACTCCCTGGTGTCCACCAGTTGGAATATTATGTACTTGGTACAGTAGATAAAATCTACCCTCAGGTGTTCAGGAAATACCCATAACTTTTCATGAGTGTTACAGCAGTGATACCAAATGAGTATGCCATTACTGCATAGGTGAAGGTCATTTTTACTTTCTTATAGGGGCTTATTTCTGAAAGTTATTTCTCAATTCCTTAATTAAGGAACATGTACACTGCCCTCAAATGAGGGTACTTCTTTGGGAGTATAAGGTCCATGTTGGAATATGTTTGAAACTTATGAATATACAGTTTGTATTCAAACTGGTTAGGGTTAGGGTTGTGATATACACAAACAAGTCTCTGTATTTCACAAGGGTACTAAACTAGATATGGAAGTTTGCTTTCTCCCAAAATAAATTCTGTCAGAGAGAAACAGACTCAATTAGAATCTGTAATAAAAACAAAGTGCCTGCAGTCTTTCTATAATTAGAGTACAAAGCCATTTGCTAAACTGCAGTGCTTAACCCTCTCATGGAGTGCTAATATCATGTTACGTAAGGAAAAATCTCTTAACACAAGCCGTTTCTTCTCAAGGATTTACCAGCCCTGTAAACCATCCACAAACATTTGTGGTAATAATGAGACTCCTCACCTCCCTGCTTTTCATTTTTTTCTTGCCAGGCATGTTTTGACAATGCCTGTGAATCATACATAAATGATGATGCACACTCTGTCATCACAAGGATGTACAATAAGAATTCCAAACCCTGCTATCTGACCCTCGTTGGTATGTGTGGCTGTCATCAGCCAAAACATGACACAGTGGTGTATTTTAACACTTTCTGAGGTTCTATCAGAAAGAGCCCTGGGACAGGTAGGTCAGGGGGGTTGGAGTGAACAATCATGGGTCTATCCTGCAAATTGTAGGCCATGGACCAACAAGGATGGAGTTTTGATAGGAAGGACAGTGATGTCATGATCCTATAAAATAAGAGACCAGTGTGTAGGTCTGGCACTGGATCCAGAGTCATCTTTTACTCTATCTGACAACAGAAAGTTATTTGGCAAGTGATTGGAATGCAGCACAATTGGTGCATATCCAATGATGTACATAAAATATCTCACTGCCCAGTATGTAGCCAAAAGATCCCTTTCACAAAGGCTGTATTTCAGCTCCACTGGGGAGAGCATCTGGGATACATAAGCAATGGATCTGATGTGTCCATTGTATGTTTGGGCTAAAACTGCTGAGATTGCTATATCTAATATAGCAGTTTCAGAATAATACCCTAAAGCTGTGTTAGGATTAACCAGTGCTCGGGCCATGGTTAGTGATCCTAAAAGAAAAGACAACAATATCAATGTTACAATACCTTGTACCTTCTTGCCAGAAGTGCCTGCTATTGTCTGTGCTGGGAATAACCCAGACTGTTCCTGGCTTGTGTCTGCTATTGCCTGTGCTGGAAATAACCCAGACTGTTATTGGCTTGTGCCTGCTATGCAGCCACAGTATGGGATGATCCAGGTGTCACTGGTGGACGAGGTTCTGCATCATCTGCAGGGAGTGCAGTCACTATCAGCAGTGCCTGTGCCTGCACTGTGGAGAAAAGTGGTGTGCAAGCTGCACATAGTTCTCCAGCTATGGATTGCGGTTCAGTAGCCATCAGGGGTGGAGAAAGTAGTGCTGAGACAGTTGTCAGCTCAGGTTCAGAAATCAAACACATAACCCTCCCCCCAATGTGGCCTGTGATGCTAAAAATATCACAGCCATGGGGCTTTCAGAATCAGGGTTGTCCCCTTCCCCATCAAATGTAAAGTGGGTTTCCTCACCAGAAGTTTGCTAGATGGTAGCAACAGTGTTTTTAATGTTACAATTTATGTCATTATTGGGTTGCACATGTCCAGTGCTGTTAGGATTAGAAAAAAATAGTACATTCAGTCTTCTCAGGGAAAGCTAATGTTAACTTACATAGGGAAAAATCACATTTCATGTAATTAACCGCAATGTGTTCCTTAACCAAGAACGTTCTAGCATAGCAAACATTGCTAACAGCAGCTGCTTCTGCAGCATCAGACACTGACTTCATGACAAGTTGCATACCAGACTCATTCAAAAGTACATCAACTTCATTTTTAATGAGAATCTTCTGTCCCTCAGAAACACTAGTCTTAGTGATAACATTATTAATCATGCCAAAAACCACCGATATATTTTGTTTAGTTATGGCAGCAACCACAGGTCCCTGTGACTGCATGATCCAACCTCCATGATGTGTTGGTCGCCCATTTTGGATTACCTCATAGGCATCTTGGGTTACTGTGTTATGACCATCATCACATGACCATGAGTGAACATCTTGGGGATGCAACGTGATGACATGTGTGTCCACCATTGAGAGTCTAACAATTCTCCATTTTGTGAATCACAGATAAACAAGTGGCTAGCCTTTGTTCTAGTCCACCCCACAGCATACTGTGAGTGTTCAAAATCAAACTCTTCAACATCAGAAGAGGCAAGGTCTGTGGGCATTAAGGTAGTATGCCCTGCCAATACCTCTGGCTGACAGTGCAAGTTCACCATTTCTGCCTTGCAATTTATAAGATCAACCTCAGATTTGGTATCACAGAAATTATACATAACCTGTTTCTCCAAGCTTCTACACACAGTAGTAAGTTGGGCATTTTTTTTAACTCATACATTCTAGCTCCTCAAATACATGAGCGAGCACCCTGTGAAGTACTACAATTTCAGACCGCAAGACTTCTCATAGTGTAAAACTAGTCTCTTATCAAGAGAAGTTTTATCACATTTGATTTTCAAAGCATACACTTCACGTCTACAGTACAAGTCAAATTAAACTGTTCCTCCAATGAGTTGTTTTAGTATTTCTGACTGAGTTGCATAAGTGTTGCTAGATCCAATACAAAGCCCTGTAAAAACTGTTTCTTAAGAGTTAAAACTCAGTTTTGCACTGCATTGTGACTGGACTGCTGATGCAATCCTAATGAGGTGCAAAAACATTTTACGAACATTGCTCTTGAGCTGGTTAAGCATTGAAAAACAATGCGATATGAGTTGCCAATGCATTGCCAACTGTAAAAAATAATGCTAAACCAACTCATTGGTGGAACAGTTTAATGCGACTTGTACTGTACTGTTTTCATAACTACTTAGTAATGAATCACATTGCTTAGTCAAGGTCCTGTTTTGAAATAACAGCTCATTAACTTTCTCAGCAGATGTGGCATTCAACACACTCATCTTTTGCCTGTAAGCAGTGTAATCTGATTTCAGATTATCACATTTTTTATAGAAAATTCTAAGCAAGCGAATAGTGTTGCAACTAGCATATTTTCAGGAATATTTTCCTAGGAACCATGGTTTAATTCACTATAGTGTTCAGAAACCACCCTCATGGGTCTGTTTCTGGTTTTTGCCACATTGGCAAAATCATTCAAACCACCGTAGGCAGCTTGATTCTGTGAGGTATCCAGCCTCAACTTCAGTACTGATTTTTTAGACATGCCGTTTAAGAAATGAGAAACCCTTAGCTGTCTGTGGATCAAAAACTTTGTTTGCAACCAAAGTTCATGACAGGACACAAACAGCATTTGGCATATGTGGACTTCTAAATGAATATAGGCCCACTAGGATTTGAAACCACAAATGCAAGCAGTCTCTCTGTCTGTTCAGATCCCTTTACAGCTGTGTGTTCCCACAGAGAAAGAGGGGGAAAAAAAAGCAAAAATAAAACAACTCATTACACAGAGTTTGAATATCTGACAAGAAATTTGTTTTGTCTGCAATGTAGAACACACAACAGACCGAAGATTTAAACAGAAGATGCTCTCAACTGCTTGTCACTGTGGATTTCTTGCCCAGTGTTTTCATTTACAGAGGAAATTAAAATGTAACTTTGACAAACACCCAAACACCTTTCGCGGTCACCATTTTGTTATCTAAATAACTAGTTCTACAATAAATAATAATACTAATGATAATGATAATACAGATTCTTGCATGTCTTCGGTGTCTGCCAAAGAAACAAGCAGGAGTAATAATAATAGTTTATTATACTACGTATGCCAAGCATGTGACAGAGATAATCACAAGGGATATGGGTTTCTCACCGATCTCCTGAAGAATGTACATAATCTCCAGAATTTCTAAGATCTCTCACTCACCTAGTGGAGCAAGGTTACACAAAGTTATATACAGTTGTAGTCATGGAAAAGTTTCTCAGCACTGAGGTATACCTGGGTATACTGAGGCAGAATGAGGCAGGATCACATTACAGTCAATGGATAAGCTGCAGATCCTAGTTAACCAGCAGCCTACTTCTTCCTACCCCCACCCCCTAGAATTGCCAAATGGCGGTACTTTATTATGTTTAATTTATGGCTTATATGGGGGTCTTCATACATGTAATGTTACTTATGGGGGTCTTCATACATGTAATGTTATTTACAGCAACACCTGGACAGGTTGTTGCTGTAACATTACATGTATGAAGACCCCCATATAAGCCATAAATTAAACATAAAGTACCGCCACTGCTACTATAATAAGAGCAGTGGTGGTAGCGACATCACTAAATGGGTGTAATACCCATGACTCTGTGCCCGCTCATATTGGAACCCGTGGCACTTCCGTGTTCGGCCGACAGTTTCGGCACTTTATAACAAAACACACGCTGGATTAAAAATTAAGATGACTGCAGCCCCAGATTTCCGCAGCAGCATTTTAAGGTATGTGGGAATGAAAGCTGGCTGCAGTTTTTCTTGCAGGTCACCTTTAAGTAACTAGTAAAATCATTTGCTTTTAAAAACTGCCTGGAGGTGATTTGTTGTGTATGTGTGTGAAGGTGGGAAAGTTTATTCAATCTGTGACCAGCCTGTTTAATGCTAAGGTGCCACCATCACTACCTAAGACTAGGATCCTGGAAGGGAATCTGGGTGCCTAAGTAGGGGAAATACACAAGGTCTCCGGAAGGGTCTGTAGAGTTTGAACTAGGCTACTGCACCACCTGTGGGAGAAGACATCACCAAGGTTAAGAGGACAGTTCCGAAGAGCTTGTAACACCTGGGTCCTCCTTCCAGTGCAACTAAGGAGGGTTCTCACCTGGCTGCAGACTTGAGACTGTATTTTACCCTTACCCAGATTAGAAAGGAAGTGCTGGGCCCTCGTGGCAAGTGTTTAGTTATGAACTCAGCGAGCACTCTAAATGGACATGGGGAAGGTATTCCTGTTCCCCGTCACAGATTACTCTTAGGGGAGGGCACTGTGAACTCAGTGGACCTGGCCCCCAGCAGTGGGTTCGTGACAGGCACTAGTCCATTTACGGAGGAGAGAGTCCTGAAATAACTTGCAAATCTTTAGGTGGAAAGGCAATGGGGCCAGACGGGATACATCCAAGGTTATTGAGGGAGCTCAGAGAGGTGCTCTCTGTACCTCTAACAGTCCCATTCAACCACTCACTGGAAATGGGAGTGGTTCCAGGGAACAGAAAGAGGGCAGACATAGTACCAGTCAACAAAAGTGGGAGCAGGGAGGAGGCTGGCAATTACAGACCAGTCAGTCAGACTTTGGTGGTGGGGAAATTAATGGAATCACTACTGAAAGAAAGGATCGTGGAATATCTGGAATTCAGAGACTTACAAGATCTGAGGTAGCATGTATTCACTAGGGGAAAGTCATGTCAAACTAATCTTATAGATTTCTTTGACTGGGAGAGCAGGGAAGTAGATGAGGGTGGAGAAGTGTGGATGTGGCCGACCTAGAGTTCAGTAAGGCTTTCAACACTGTTCCACATAAGAGACTTGTAAACAACCTGGGCAGCCTAGGAGTGGTACCAAAAGAGTTAGACAGGGTAAGAAATTGGTTGGGGATAGACATCAGAGGGTGATGGCAAATGGAATTCACTCCAAGGAAGGAAGGGTGACTAGCAGGTTTGCTGCAAGGATCAGTGCTGGGACCAGTCCACTTTAATATCTGCATAAGCGACATTGCAGAAGGACTAGAAGGAAAGGTATGTTTTTTTGCAGATGACACTAAAATCTGCAATAGGGTAAAGACTCCGGGTGTGTGTGGAAAGAATGACTAGAGATCTAAGAAAGCTTGAGGAGTGGTCAGGAGTGTAGCAATTAAGTTTCAGTGCAAAATCATGCACTTAGGGCATAGAAACCTAGGGACATAGTACAAAATGTGGAGAGTGGTACTGGTGACTAGCAAACAGGAAAGAGACCTGGGTGTTATCATATCTGATGACCTAAAGGTGGCCACACAATGCGATATGGCAGTGGGGAGTGCCAGTGGGATGCTAGGGTGTACAGGGAGGCCTATCACCAGCAGGAAGAGGGAGGTGATACTGCGGTATAAATCTCTGGTGAGACCCCACCTTGAGTACTGTGTTTAGTTCTGAAGTCCTTATCTCTGGAAGGACATAGACAGAGTAGAGATGATCCAGAGGATGGCAACTAAAATGGTGTGGGATCTGCATCAAAAGCCCTTTGAGGAGAGACTGAAGAACCTCAATATGTGCTGTACACTCTGGAGGAAAGGAGGGATAGAGGTGATATGATAGAGACTTTAAAATACCTCAATGGTAAGGTTCAAGAAGGAAGCCTTTTTCGGAGAAAAGGATGCTCAAGAACAAGGGGGCATGCTGTGAAGCTGGAGGGAGTAGACTCAGGGAAAATGTAAGGAAGCACTTCTTCACAGAAACTGTGGCAGATGCCTGGAATGGCCTCCCTGATGTGGTGGTGGGAGCAAAAACTGAAATGGGATTTAAGAAGGCTTGGGATAGGTATCAGGAAACTTTAGAGGTAAGTGAAGGGGGGGAATACAGGAGGTCAAGTAGGGTCTGCAGTATGACTGTAGGTAGGGTAAATGGGCAGAGTGGTTGGGCCAAGTGGTCCATATCTGCTGTCAAATTCTTTGATTTTATGTTAAAGTGCAATTAGTTTTTAGTGAGAAACGCAACCTGTTCCATAGCTTAGCAAAATGGTATGAGAAACAAGCTTGACCAGGGAGGATTTTCTTTGTGGGAGAGGCAGAGTATATCGTACCACACCTCTAGTGGAGTATTTTTGGTTCATAAAGTTGGACATGGACTGCAGACCAGGGGACAGCAAGCCTCGTAGTGCTTTTTTCCCCAGTGGCCACGGTGTGGTAGTGCAGCCTAGAGTCTAAGACTAGCCAGTTCAGGCTGCTATATAGCACACAGGTGTGGGACGGGGCGTCATATCTTAGGTCAAGTGCAAAGCAGCAGGCTCTGTTAAGGAGACCCCTGACTCTGGATAGCACACTGTCACTCATAGAGCTGTAGACCACGATCCCATAATCAGTTATGCTGGCAATGAAGCACTGTACCAGAAGTTTCTTAGTCTCTTTCTTAATCAGTGCTTTTAGCTTGGAAATGCACCTTTCATTCTGTCCACCAGGGCCTGGCATCTTGTACTTTCTGCAAATGGAGTGCTTCAGTACACATTCATCAGATTAAAGACCACCAACATCAAAACCTCTCCAAGCTCTGCCAGCCTAATAATTTCATTTCCTAGCTCAATGTCTGCCTCCTCCCTCTGTGCTGTGCTTCAACAAAAACCACTTGAAAACTAGCAGAATCTTCAATTACTAACTAATAAGAGTTGTGAGGGAGGAGGCCAGTTCCCTCAAGCAGATGTTTGTTTTTATTTTGTTGGCCAGGTAAGATACATTGGTGCCAAAGGCACCTTTTACAGGTATGATCCAGTGTACAACAGTGTAACAGCCAACAGTGTAATATCAAATAGATGATGAACCAGTAATACAGTACATAGTTAAGGCATGGTTGTGCCACAGAACAGAGTTTAGGTATAGGCATATGTAACCCCCCTGTTACCCGGGGTTACTAGAATACCAGTAAGACCTAGTGGTAGGCAGGGAAGGCATCTTGTGAAACTCCAGTTAAATGGATTTCACACTGTCTCACTCTGTTCTCAGTCTCAGCTGAGACTGAGGGATGACATTTTAGAACTGTTGCAGCTGCATAAGCCACACTGGAATGTTGCAGTTAGAGGTTAGAGTAGAACATTGGAGAATTTGAAGCCAGTTCTGGTTCAGTCTGAGAGAGAGTCTGTAGTGCAGCAGAGGTGCTCTGCTGAGGGCAGGCCCTCAGAGCTTTAAGCTCTGTTACAGAGCTACTTTTGTTTTTGGTGTGTTTCTCCACCTGAAGAGGAACACAGGAACTGATTATTGAAGTGGTGGAGACCGCTCTCAATGGTTCAGAGCCCCATCCCTGCGTGGATGGGGGGAAGGTGTCAGCCTGTTTTCCAGGGGCAACCCCTCTGGGTCTGGCTAAGGAAAAGAAGCTGCCTGTTTGAGTTGTGCAGAGGCACCAGAAGCTCTGAAAGGAAGATTTCTGAGGAGGAAACGCCTGTGGGGCGCCTGCAACCAAAGGGTGAGTTCGCTCTGGTAAAGGGCCAAGTGTTTTCACCTGAAACAGAAGGAAACTAAAGGGACTGTTACTGTGGGGTCAGGAAAAGACAGCCAAGTACAGTTGGAAAATGTGGAGGATTAGACTGCTTAACTCTGTGGGGGGTTGAGAGTAATGGACAAAGCCACTTATAAGTATGTTCAAGTCCAGCACAAATGGAAAGAAAGATGTGGGGATTGGACTGCTTAACCTGTGGGGGGGCTAGAGTAATGGACAAAGCCACTTATAAGTATGTTCAAATCAGGCACAAATGGGAAGCAAGACAAGTAGATTGAATGTGAAATACATTTAGCAAGAATCTACACAGCAAAATGTTAAAGGATGAGGTGTTTACAGTCCAGAGAAACGGCCGGGTATGAATTGTAGGAGCGAGAGGTGGGAGACCCCCCATCATTAGTAACCAAATTCACCTCTACGGATTTGATCTGAGACACCTGTTGCTTTCTCTCAGGTACTTGGCCAGTGCCTGAGGAAAGTACCCAGACGTGGGATTAAGAGGAAGATTCCCTGATGGAGCCAAGGTGCTCTTAGGTGGTTTAGGGAGCCACCAGAAAATGTTTCCATGATATATGGAAGGTGTCCAAGTGGCTGGCAAGGGAGCCGAGCCAGGGAAAACCCCGAACAGTGTACAAGTTCGGGCTGTATGCCCAGTGTGTTGTAGAGCCTGAGCGCTAAAGTGATGAGGATGTGTTCTGGTCTCCTTTAATCTGCATTACCAGGAGTGTAGCCCGTGGGGGGCCATCTATGCTTTGTTTATTCTGTTTGGATGTGAATAAAAGCCACACTTTAGAATCCAGCTTCTGGTATTGGACATTACAGTTATTGCTTCCTGTGTTCGGAGTTATTTGGGTGCCCCTATGCAGAGCAGCCAAACCTAGCCTATGTGCCGAGTGACATATTCCTCCCCGAACTCAGCCCACCTGGTACTGCTGTCACATACAAATGGCATACCGGGTAGGGGTTACAATACTTAGTACAATGACCAACTAAAATAAGAATTCTCAACACATTGATAAGGAGACAGTAGTAAAATAATGTGGAATTCAGACAGAACACACACAGTCATTCAGTATTACAGCATGATTTTTCTGTTCTTTAGAAAATGAGGCAAAGTTGGTCAGTGTTCTGATTGGGACAGGGAGTGTTCCATATAGAGCAGGCATGAAAACGAAATGATTCTTGACTCATGCTTATTGACGTGTGGAGACTTGCAGGCTGTTGCTTGTCTTACAGTTTGAAACTGAAGTTTGCCAGAGCAAGATTGGATTACATTTCAAAAGTAGACCATCCGAAACCTTCTAGAATTGAGCAGTGATGTACCCTGTTACCATGCTGACCAACAAACTTTGAAATTTTGTGATATAGAACTTTTTCAGCATCAAGATTGACTTTAGGTGTTGCATCAGCAACCAAGGAGCCATAATCTAATAAGGAAAGCAAGTGATGTCCTGCGATATTTAGCCTGGCATCATATGTCAGAAATTTGTTCATACAGTAGAGCTGACCTAGTTTTTGATGGCCTTTGCACATTAGGTTTTTAATATGGAGGGCCAAAAGTCAGGTTTGAGTCTTTATGAACAACAAGGTATATAAAAACATTAACCGTCTCAAGGGGTTCACCCCTTGAAGTTGATACTGATAAATTATCGGCATTTGTTCTAGTTTTTGAGGCTGACCCCAGTATCACTGTTTGTGTTTTTTGTAACATTAATGATCATCCTACTTTCCTCAAACCACCTGTGCAGAGAGCTCAATTCACTGTTTAAGCTTTAATTGATAACCACAATCTCCTTTGCCTAGGTATACTGCACCGTCTGTGTAAAGTAGCATACTTGCATTGGTGCAGACTGTGGAGGTGTTGTTTATGAAACGTGAGAATAACAAAGGTCCTAGCATAGACCCCTATGGCATCCTGCATGTGACAATCCTTGAATTTGACAATACTGGTCCAATTTTAACCCGTTGCATCCTGTTATCTAGGTAGTTAGTAAACCAGCTAACTACAGGGGTTGCAAAACCCAATTGTTTTAGTTTAGTCAAATGCTTTTGTGAGGTCCATGAACACTGCTCCTGTCATCAGTCCTTTATCCATAGCTCTGCAGTGTCCATGAACCCCACAAAGACAGTATCTGTTCCATGATTATGATGAAATCCACGCTGCTGTTCTCTCTTTAAGTGGTACTGCTCTAGGCAGTCAGTCATTTGGGTGTGAATGATCCGTCCTTGAACCTTTGACAATACTGACAGAACGGATATGGGAGGACCACATGGTTGAGTGGTCGTAGTCAACTTGAAGACTGTTTTAGTGACTGAATATGCTCCAAGAAAGACTGCCCCAGTGTAGACAGTGAAATGAATCCAGGTATTAAAGAGCATGTTTTTATTTGTCTACTATTTGGCAATCCCACATTTCATTAAAGTCAATAAGGCAGATAATGCTATGCATTATGGAGGGATAGCAACACATTTCAGAAGTGAGGTGTGAAGAAAGTGCGTAAAATACCTCAGAGGTGCTATTATCCCATTATTACATACACACACACACACACACACACACACACACACACACACACCCATGTGCCTTGTTGCAATTATATAATGACTTCCCTGATTTTTTATAATAAAGTAAACATTTAAGGGGTGACTCCTATTGTGAAAGCCCATGAAGAAAAAATTACTCACCTTAGTAATGTTGTTTCTTCTAATGGAGTCTTGCTATATTATAGACATTAGCAGTTTGATCCAGCTCTAGAACTGCCCCGGAGTGAAATGGTTAAAACCATTCCAAAATAGAATTTTGGCACGAGAGCAGCTCTATCTGTGTCATTTCAAACTTGAACTGTCAGATCTTTACGAGCCAAACTCACTAAGGTCTGTGTGGAAGCTGTAACCTACACTAGCCAAATGGCTACCTAAATAATAACAACCATTGATGGTCCCAACACCCAAGACTCAAGTCAGGGGACCAGAAATACTAACACCATTCTAATAATATGAAAATGGAACATAAGTATAATAAAACACACACACGCATACACATACACCCACCAAAGTCCCAAAGGGGACAAAATGCTAACAGGACATAAGTAGTGCCCACACTAAGTTGCCCACACCCCACCAAGTAGAGGTTCTGAGAGGGGCAGGTTGGGGGGGAGGTCTATAATATAGCAAGACTCCATTAGAAGAAACAACATTACTAAGGTGAGTAATTTTTTCTTCAAACAACATGAAGTCTTGCTATATTATAGACATTAGCAGAATACACAGCAGTACCTCCATGGAGGAGGGCAGAACCTACTTAGGAATAGGCTCTGAAGAACAGCTGCCAAACCGAGCATCTCTCCTGGCCTGGACATCCAGGAGTAATGCTTGGTAAAAGTGTGTACCGTTTTCCAAGTAGCAGCCTGGCAAATCTCTAATAAAGGGATATCTCTGGCAGCAGCTAGAGACGCAGCTGTACCCCTGGTAGAATGAGCCCTCAAACCGGGGGTGGGCTCTGCCCACTTTCTGATAACAAAATTGGATACAAGAGACAATCCACCTGGCTATTGATCTCTTAGTGGCAGGTTTGCCTTTCCCAACTTCACCATAGGTAAGGAAAAGTTGGAGGGATTCGAACCTGTAACCTTTGGTACGCTCTATATAATAACTAAGAGCTCTCTTAACGTCCAGGCTGTGCAACCTCCTCTCACCCGAAGAGGAGTGATCAGTGAAAAATACTGGAAGGGAGATAGATTGATTAAGATGGAAATCTGAAACCACCTTAGGCAAAAACTTCCTATTAGTCCTAAGGCTACCTTATCCCTGTGGAAAGAAATAAAGTCAGTCTCCACTGACAAGGCTTGCAATTCACTTATGCGTCTGTCAGAAGTGATAGCCACTAGAAAAACAGTTTTCCAAGTTAGGTACTTAAGCTCTGCAGAAGACAGAGGTTCAAAAGGGGGTTGCATTAACTGGGCAATGCAAACATTAAGGTCCCAAGCAGGGGCCGGTTCCCGAAAGGGAGGATTAGTATGGAGTAATCCCTTAAAAAACTTGGAAAACACAGGATGAGAGGAAAGAGGGGATGACTTTCCTGCTTGACACAAAGCAGACACAGCTGCCAAATGAACTCTCAGGGTAGCTGGTCTGAGACCCAAGGAATTAAGATGTACCATGTAATCTAACAAAATGGGCAATTCAGCAGATTCTGGGAAATATTTTTCCAGCACACCAAATGGAAAACTTTTTCCATTTAGAACTATAAGTAGTCTAGTGGAAGGCTTTCTGAAGCCTTTGGATCTCAAGAACACCCTGAGAGGTGTAAATCAGCAAACTCTAACTCCTCAAGAGCCAGGCCTTGAGGTTGAGGGATTTGAGGTCCGGATACCAAACCCTTCCCTGGGCACAAGTCAACAGATTGTGATTCCTGGGGAGGCACAGGGGAAGATGGACTGTCAGAGACAGAAGGAGTGGGTACCAGGGCTGCCCGGCCCAATCCGGGGCAATCAGAATCACCCTGCAAGGCTGAGATCTGATTTTGACTAGTACTTTGAATAGGAGAGAAAAGGGGGGGAAAGCATAGAGGAACTTCCCCTCCCAATCCAGAAGAAGGGCATCCAGGGGAACTGAGCCCAGCACTGGAGGCCTGCAACAGAACAGAGGAAGTTTGTGATTGTCTGGGGCTGCAAAAAGATCTATCTGAGGGATGCCCCACCTGGCAAAAACTATCCCCAGCACTTGAGGATCCAGGGACCATTCGTGATGGCCCTGGGAAATCCTGCTGAGGGCATCCGCTAGGACATTGTCCTTCCCTGGAAGATGAACTGCTATGAGGGAAGTGTTCAGGGAATAGGCCAGAGACCACAACTTCATTGCCTCGGTGCACAAGGCCGAAGACAGAGTGCCCCCCTGTTTGTTGATGTACCACATTGTTGTGGTGTTGTCTGTTCTGACTTCATCACCTTGTCGTGGACAGATGCAGAAAAAGCTTGAAGAGCTAAAAAGACAGCTCTGAGTTCCAGCAAATTGATGTGGAGCAGAGATTCCTGGGGGGACCAAACTCCCTGAGTGGAAAGGTCGCCCATGTGGGCCTCCCAACCCAGAAGGGAAGCATCTGTAGTGAGAGTCAAGTCGTGAGAAGGGAAATGAAGGGACCCCCGCTCTAAATTGCTCTGATCCTGCCACCACTGGAGAGCTAGGATCAAGGTTCAAGTCACTGGGACCAACTTGGAAAGGGGTCTCTTCTCTGAGATCAAAAGGTTCTCAAGTGAAACTGAATGTCTCTCATCTGAAACCTGGCTCCTGCACAACAGCTGTGGATGCAGCCATGCCCCAGGAGCTGCAGAAAGTGTCTTGCTGGTCGAGACCTGCAGAGTGAAGGAAGAGGCCAGAGCCACTAAATTCCTTACCCTTTCTGGGGAAGAAAGGCTCTGGCTAGCTTTGTGTCCATTCCTGCTCCTATAAAGGTGAGTACCTGGACTGGTTCCAGAACTGACTTTAGGTAGGTTTAGCAGAAACCCAGGAGGTGAGAAGCTGCTGGGTGACCTGCAGGTGAGATTTTACCTGTTCTGGGGACTGGCCTACAATGAGCCAGTTGTCTAGATAGGGAAAACAGCAATCCTCTGCCTCCTTAAGTGGGCCACTGCCACTGCTAGACACTTTGTGAATACCCTTGAGCAGAGGTAAGGCCGAAGGGCATTGCTCTGAACTGGTAATGACCTGAGGGCAGTTCGAATCTGAGGTACTTTCGATGGGATCTTCTGATTAGGACATGGAAATAGGCATCCTTGAGGTCCAGGGAGGCTAGCCAGTCCCCTGGCCTTAGGGAAAGTAAAATCATTGCCAGAGTTACCATTTTGAACTTTTTTCTCAAAAGATGCTTGTTCAGATATCTGAGATCTAAAATGGGCCGCCACCTCCTGTCTTTTTGGGGTAAGGAAGTATCTGGAATACAGACCCCTGCCCTGATGCAGGAGGAACCCTTTCTACTGCTCTGAGAGCTAACAGGATAAGACCTCTGTTTCCAGAGCGAGGGTCTCTGAAGCACTTGTGTAGAAAAGTCTGCTTCTCAACTTGGGAAACTTTTTGAAGCTGAGAACCAGACCCTGGCTTACTACTTCCAGAACCCACTTGTCTGAGGTTAAGAAGCCCAATTCTGACTGAAGTAAGCCAGCCTGCCCCCACTGGTACAGGAGAATCGGCCCTGGGCACCCCATCAGGGTGCCTGTTTCAGCAGGAGCTTTAGGCTTGGGGTGGGAGCAGGTCTGCCCACCCTCATCTGCCCCTGCCTCTGAAGAAGCCCTCTGAGCATAGGCAGAGGAGGCCTGAGTCTGGTAGAAAGGCCTGTGAAAAGGCCTACCCCTACCCCTGGGGGCATACCTTTGAGGAGTGGCTTGCCGCTCCTTAGCCTGGGCACTCTTGAAAGTAGTCCTAAATTCATCCATCTTCTTCATGTAGTTCTCTGTCTGCTCTCCAAACAGAGAATTTCCCACCACAGGAAAATCCATAGCCTTAGTCTGGGTATCCTGTGACAAACTAGTACACCTGAGCCAGGCCAACCTATGAAAAGCTACAGATGTGGCCATGACCCTAGAGGAAACATCATTAACATCCACAGCAGCATGAAACTGAACCTTAGAGGCTTCAATGCCATCAGCAGCCACCTGTTCTAGTTCACTAGCCAGCTGGCCATGGAGCCTGTTGCCAATTGCATAACAGTATCCCATCTAGATTTCTGATACCTAGCTACATAAGCCATATAATTTGCTTGCCTGAGTCCGAGAGAGGCTGCCATATACTGTTTTTGCCATAGCATCAATCTTCCTGGAATCCTTGTCAGGAGGATGTGAAGCCAAGGAATATTAGCTTTATCACAGGCAGCAGCCTGAACTACTCCAACAAGACTGCATTGCTGAGAAAGGAATTCTGTATCAGGGCCTGACAATGTATACCTTCTGTCCATCTTTTTATCTACAGGAGGCACAGAATTAGGAGCTTTAAAATTTTAATTGTTTGTTTCCTAAAAGACTTATGTAAAGGAATAGACAATCTCCTAGACTCTGGAATATCCATCATTTCTACAAAATCAGGCTCCTCTTGCTCATCCACAGCCTCTTCTAAAGGAAGCTGGAGGGTTCAGCAACTTTTATAAAACATAAAATGAGATGGAGACTCAGACAGCATAGGGGAGATTCTAAAGGTCTGTCTGGGGAGATGTCCGTTCAATGGGCACACCCAGACCTTCCCAGCCACATTCATACTGTTCATAATCCTCCTCCCTCCTCTGGTTCATAAAATTCCTCAATATCATAATCCTGAACCACTGGGACCGACGAACCGACCTTTTACCAGATAGTGGTGGTTCGGACGGACCCTGAGACAGTGACTGGACAATTTGTATGGCTTTTGCTATCTCTGCAGCAGTTGGAGAAGGAATTTTGGACTCCAGACCTGCTGATTTTCTTGTTTTCTTTACTGGAATTGGTTCCTCAGAACCAGCTTTTCTTTTGCCCGAGGAAGTCTGGCCCTGGTCAGAGGGCACTCCCTCTGGTTCGGTTGGCACCGAACCGGGCTGGCCATCTGGGTCAGTGGACTTTTTGGCCTCTCGTTCCCTGAGCCTGCCCAATCTTTTTTCCAGGGTGGCTGCAGGGAAATTCTTACATACCTGGCAGTCTGACTGGAGGTGGTCAAACCCCAGACAATAAACACATGTGGTGTGTGGGTCAGCCCTGGCAAAGACTTCTCCACAAACATCACAGTGTTGAAACCCAGTGGGCCCGGTTTTTCTTTTGGGTTTCTCAGACATAATGCCAGCCTAACCAAAAACTTGCCCTTTTAACGGCAGTGCCAGGCAAGACACCCTTATCGGTTCCTAACTGTGTCACAGGTATTGGAAAAAAACGTAATAAATCCATTTTTTTTAGAACCGATAAGAACCGGGAACTGCACTCTAAAATAGTAACTTTTAGTTTTAAATGAGTTTTAAACCCACTGATCGGTTCAAAACCGAACCGATAACTTACAAGTTCCACACAGACAAAACCTTCATTTACTTACGGTTACGACAGATAGAGCTTGAACCGAACGGTTTTGGCGGTTAAATAAAACTATTCTCGGTTAAATCCAACCGAGAAAAACACTTTTAAACCGAGAAAATGAACCGAGCAGAAGGAGAAATCTCCGGAGCGACTGTTCACTGAGGCGGAGTAAAGAATCTGACAGTTCAAGTTTGAAATGACACAGATAGAGCTGCTCTCGAGCCAAAATTCTGTTTTGGAATGGTTTTAACCATTTCACTCCGGGGCAGTTCTAGAGCTGGATCAAACTGCTAATGTCTATAATATAGCAAGACTTCATGTTGTTTGAAATTATATTTCAAATGAGATATTGAGCTTCCTTGTAGGTATAGAAACATAGAATATGATGGCAGATAAGGACCGCTTGGCCCACCTGGTCTGCCCATTTTCCTACTTAACAGATAAGCTGCAGATCCTAGTTAACCAATAGCTTACTTCCTTATAAAGAGTACTGAGATATGAATTTCTAAATCAAAACAAGGCAGCAGCCATTTCATGGAATCTTGAGATAGAAAGTGATATTACTGAGGGGCAAACTGTAAGTAACAACATATGCCCCTCGGTGGCATCACTTTAAGTTGAAATGAAATGACTGCTGCTTTGTTTTGATTTACAAATTATTTAGATATTCATATCTTAAGATTCCAGACATCTACAGGTAAGCTCAATACCTCGTTTGAAAGATCTTTTGATAGGCTTTCATAATTTGAGTGACACCTGCAATGTTTGCTTCCCCTTGAAAATTGAGCAATAAGGTTTAGAAGAGTTAAGAATTTCTTACCTGTGACGAAGTGCTGGAATAAAGCACAGTCATTTGCTCATATTTGGCCAATCAGTTTAGTTTAGTTTTATTTTATTAACTAGGTAAGCTCACTGTAACAAGGTCCTTTTTCAGGAGCAACTTGGTTAAAATAATAGCACAGGTAAAAAAGATGGAACACATTTAAAGCAACAGTGTAATGACATTTTTTTCACAAAAAGCTTTCATCTGCAATAAATAAACTTATAACACCTGTCAAATATACTCTTCTAGGTACAGTACCTCCTATGCTATGAACCATGATTATTTTCTTGATCTTAACTCTTACCAGGTATATAGAGCCTATTTCTATGCCAAATGTGGCAGCCATCTTTTAACCTGAGAAAAATAAAAACATCCATAAAATACCCACATGTTGGTGGAATGAGAAAATGTTACTACCAAATTAAAGTATGAGATGCCTATCCACCTCAAAACCTCTGCTAAGGGGCGTACCACAAGGCTTTATTCTTGGCCCTATCCTCTTTGCTATTTATATAAACAATATTGATGCCAACCTCACTCAATCTAACATTCATCTGTTTGCTGATGATACTGTATTGTATGTCAGCAATCCCTCACCTTCCAAAGCCTGTGAACTGCTACAATCCGAATTCTCCATTCTGCAGCACAATCTGCTTGATAAAAAACTACTTCTAAATGCAAAAAAAACAAAAGCTATGTTCTTTGCCACAAAGAGTTGTACTACCACTACCCCAGCATCCAACACCCTACATATATCCACCTTACTTGGAGAGAAACTTGAATTTGTTGATAACTTCAAATACCTTGGAGTCTGGATAGATAACAGGCTTGACTATTCTGTCCATATTGAAGAGCTACTTAAAAGCTAAGACAGAGGCTCGGACTATTTTTAGAATAAAACATTACCTAAACGGTGATTCCAAAAAGGTTAATTCAGGCCTCATTCCTATCCCTCATTGATTATGCTGATTTTCTCTACTGCCATTGTTCAAGTCATCTCTTACATAAGCTGGACACCCTGTATCACAGGTCCATAAGATTTATTACTGACCTTCCCTCCAACACCCATCATTGCTCCTTTATATGGCAGTCAACTGGACATCATTGCAACACAGAAGAAATAGGAATGCTGTTATCTGGATATTCAAAGCGTTAACAGGACCACCTACCTTATATCACTGATTGCTTTACCCAAATTACAACCAGGCCATACACCTTAAGGATCAGTAAACTCATCACATTAAAGGTCCCCAATGCCTGCACCCGGTATGGGAGGGCTGCTTTCAGCTATTCCTTAGCAGTTGCATGGAACTCTCTCAAAAATCCATGAAGCTAGATAGCCTACTACCTCTGGCATCCTTCAAAAGATTGTTCTCCGCCCTTTTTCCAGAGCTCTGCAATTGCTTTTATAAAGCATAATCCCCTACCTATCTGACCCAACTAAACCTCCCTTTTTCTATCCATTATATTAACTCAATTTCTTTCTTCCGAATCACCTATTATATTCTCATAAAAACTAGTTAGACCATATAACTTATATTTTAGGACTGCTATACCCTTTGTCCTCTTTTTTCCTACAGGCTAAATGGTTCTATTGTTACTTGTATATATGTAAATTGTTGTATATAATCATTTCATGCCATTGTATTGCTATTTATTCTATTCTTGTCTATGTAATAATACTTGTATCCTCATTTGTATGACCACTCAGGTCCATCTTGTAAATGAGCTTTGCTCAATGATGTTCGCCTGAATAAATAAAGATTTTGATTGATTGATTGATTGATTGATGCCTAGAATCTTTTATAGGGAAAACAAAAGGCATTGTCCATTTTTTTGCCAAATTTTGTTGTACTGCTGCTTTAAAGTGTCAGTGGCTCAGCAGGTAGCACACTCGCCTCTGAGGCCGGGAGATCAGAGGGCTGTGGGTTCAGTTCCCACATCTGGCACTTGGGTTAACATCCCAGTACTGACACTGTAGTGCAGCATGAGAGGGGTGCTGCACTTCTGAGGTGCCGTCTTTCGGATGAGACGTTAAACCGAGGTCCCATCTGCCTGGATTGGTGGTAGTTCAGGCAGATGTTAAAGATCCCATGGCACTTATCGAAAAGAGTAGGGGAATTTCCCCGGTGTCCGGGCCAAATTTCCCCTCATTCACTAAAAATACCACCCAACAGCTTAATCTGGTTTCAAGGTCAGTTGGCATTCATGTGTATCCCCCTCCCCCGGGTCGTGCCCTAAAATAGGCAGGACATGTCTAGTGCACTTACCCGGTCAACAAAAACTTAAAAAAAAAAAAAAAAGAACAATACTAGATCACACTTCTTTCTCCTAATTTTATGATACTGTCAGAGCCATTTATTATTCCCATCTTTTTCAGTTCAAAAGTCCCTTTCCTCAGCATGCTTGTTTTCATATAAAAAGGTATTTGCTGTTAGTTTGCGCCTGTTGTGAATGCCACTCACCAAATTTATAAACTGCACAGTGCAGCAACATGTACGGGGCGATCAGTTGGCTTCATTACGGACTCCATTTTGAAACTAAATTTTGCCTTACATTTTCAGATAAATACCACTGTGCAGCTGATGGAAACTGGGTAGATTCAAATGGAAACCGAGAGCCTCCTGTCTGTGAACCAGGTACTAAAACATTTTCATGTTCAGGTGGAAGTTGAAGATCTCATTGAGTTTTCTGAAGAGAGTTGGGAATAGCCCCACTGTCACTGCCAATATGTCTTCTCTCGGTGGGGATATTTACAAGCAGTCACTGCTTGTCATCACAAGTGCTCTGTCATTGGAGAAACACTAGTATGACCGACAGGTCATACAATCACTGTCTGTCAACCTACTAGCATTTCCTCAATGAAAGAGTGCTAACAATGACAGGCAGCAGCTATTGTAAATAACCTCAGTGAGGGGGATGCTTCCCTGTTCTATGGCAACATGCAAATAGAAGTATAGATGCAGAACTGACACTGCAGTGTTGTAATGGAGAGCTGCCCTGTTGGCAGTGTAGTTTTTTAGATGAGAAGTTGAAGAAGAAAGTCTATCATTTGCCATCATTTATTTTTCTGCTGGTTCTTACGTTGTCTCTGGGTTATTCATAACTGCTGGGGTAATTATGTCATCATACTAACGTCATCAACATTGTCACAAGGCTGTGACATCATCATGGAACCTTGTCTGCAACAACATTCCACTGACTGTTACAAGCCAGCTGTATGCTTACAAACACATGGAATGCCAGCAGAAAAAGGTCAGGTGGTTTACCTGGTCTGCTTGTTGCAGAGCTCATGCACTCATTACATGCTGCTCTGCTGCCCCGTCTCTGTTATCCTGACCTGCCCCTTAACTTTATACCACCTACTTTTAAACCCCCAAATGTTTTGTGATCAACTATTCCCTCAGGTAGTGCATTCCACTCTATCACCACTCTCGCTTTGAAGAAGCACTTCCTGGCCTCCTTCTTGTACCTACCCCCTGCCAGCTTGTAGCTTTGTCCACTGGTGCGCCTATTTCTGCTGATGCTAAAAGGATCCCCAAGGCTAACTCTGTTTATACTTTTGAGGTATTTGAGGGTCTCAATCATGCCCCCACTCTCTCTCCTCTCCTTAAGTGAGTACATGTTCAGGTGTGCTAGTCTCTTTTCAGCTTGCCTCACACCTGTGGATAAATATAATATATCAGACTATTAATTATGGGAAAAGTTACTCACTATACTAACATCTTTTCTTTTAATGGATTAGAACAGCCAGTCAGACCTTGTGCATCATCTCTGTGAGATGCATGGTGCAATGGTACTTAGGCCCATGTATTCAGACAAGATGCAGGGCACATCCTGCGTGGGCCGTCGGGGGCATGGCCATATTCAAAGGCCACTGATGCACAATATTGTGATGTGCCTGTGCAAATCCCGAGTCCCCCATGCATAAGCCATGCAGCACAATATTGAGAGACACCCCCCCCCCAAGTGCAACTTTGGCTGGCTGTGCTCACACATAGTTATGCTTTTGAAACCCTACTTTAACTATGCACGGGGGCAAGTTGGTGCCTTGTGCACAGTCTAAGGCCAGGAACACGTTCAACCCACCCCAGCCCCGACCGGTGTACAAAATAAAGAATCCCATAGCCCCATTTCCATAGTGTAGAGACCCCCAGCCTCAATTGTCATAAAGTAAAGCGTGTCTCATATCCCCATTTCCATAGTGTAGGGATCCCCTGCCCAGCCCCGAGAGCCATAAAGTAAAGTGCATTTCATATCCCTGTTTCCATAGTGTAGGGAACTCCCTCCCCAAACCCACTCTTTGCAACATAAAATCCCATCCCGTGAGGCACTGAACACCACACCTCAAGCCATACTGGTGACCCGGGTTCGGGAATGGACTCAGATCACTCAGGGGACGGCTGGGATGAACAAGGATCGAGCATCCACTTACAGCTCTCCTTCCTTGGGGTACAGGGGACACAGCATTGTGCTGTAGACTGACACCGAGCGGAAGCTGGGGGTCAGCACAGGCACAATGCTCAGAAGAGGGATGGACACGCGCACAGGGCATAAGACTGCCTCCACGGAGGTTCAGGGAGAAAAACTGGAGGAAAAATATGGTGCTGGCAGACTCCATGATGGCCCACTGCACCCACCGCGAACTAGATATTGGCTTCCAGGGGTGGGGAGAGGCTGGCACCCCTTTCCATCAGCCCTGTCATGGGGGGGGGTAACCTGTGGGGGATGGCTGGGTGGGATGGGTGCAGGAGATGCCTGGCCGGAGAGACGAGTAGTCACCTGCCCGCTCCAAGGAGGAGCAAAAAGTACGTATATAAAAAAAATCCCATCCCCTCCTCCCTAGCCCCAATCACAGATGTTCAAAAAATACCCACTCCCCTTTCCCTAGTAGTCAAGTGGCCCCCACAACCTGCCAGCCAGTGAACCACCACCCCGCCCCCCTCCCAAGCCGATCAGAGTTGGAGACTGGCACAGCCCGCCTCACACCGCACCCATCAGCCACTGGCTGAACTATACATGAGCATTGTACAGTATATAGTACACGCCCATTGGTTGTACTATATACTGTCGAGCTGGGGGAAGCGAGGTAGTGGGTCACTGGCTAATGGGGGGACACTTGACTACCAGGGAAAGAGGAGTAGGTATTTTTTGAAATTCTGTGATCGGGGCTGGGAGGGGCCCCTTCACTACCAAGGCGATCGGGGAGAATGTTTTATTTTATGATGATCAGGCTGGGAAGGGAGATCATACTAGACTACCAGGGTGATCAGGGAGAGGATTTTATGTTATGAACTGCAGGGCTGGGGAAGGGGCTCCCTACACTATGGAAATGGAGATATGTGAGCCCTGCCTGGTGGCGCTGAGGGTTGAGGCACTGGACACCACACATCATGCCACACTGGTGACCTGGGTTTGGGAATGAGCCTGAGGCATCGGGGTTGGCAGCGGAGAGAGGACTGAGCATACGGAGGACTGCTCTTCTCTCTCAGGGAGGGAGGGACTGCCGTCATGCTCACTGATTGCCCTCTAACAGTGGCGGGAGGGTGATACGGGTTAGGAGGCAAGTTGCCAATGTACGATATCGGCAGGGAGGTGGGGGGAGAAAAACTGAGGAGGAAAATGTAGCTGGCAGGCTCAGTAATGGCCCCACTAGTGCCTGGCCTCCCAGAATCTGGATGTGGTCTCCAGGGGGGAGGGGAAAGTCGACGCCCCTCACCTTGGCCCTGTCAAGGGAGTGGGGCTAACCCATGGGGGAATCACTGGTTGGGTCAAGCAGGGAACAGTGGGGCTGGAGACCGAGTCCCCCCCCCAAGGGAGGGAGGCCGGGGCCACCTGCCAGGCTCCCAGAGGAAAAATAAAATAATAAAAAAAGGAAATGGGGATATATGATGCAATGTACTTTACAGTGATTGAGGCTGGGGAGGGGGCTGGCCCTGTGCATTCCACAAGGCGCAGCCATGCAAATGAGCCCGTGATGGGAATGCAAATGGTCCTTAGTGACATGTATGCCCAATGGGCTCATTTGCATGTTTGGGCTGAACATCACCCAAGGGGGCTGTGGCACATACAGGTATGCGCTACGCATTCCCCCATGGCAGTCCTCAGCCCCGCACCCTGGATGTGCGGTATGGGACTAGGCACCCCCTACGGTGCTTCATGCATCGAGGGTCCAATATTCAAACAGACTGCATGATCTGTTTGAATGTGCCACCAGTGCCGACTGTCCCATTATTTTTGAGTGGCGCATCGTTTTGCTCGCACATCTGACCAGCTCTGAATATGGGTCCCTTAATGGTCAAACATGTTCTCTCCCACACTGTGCTGGTGTTGAGCCTCCCAGCATTCCAACAGTAATTCTCTGAGTTGAATGAACCCATAGCACAGTTTGTTTCAGGGGCAACTCTTGTATGACATGAACCATCCTGCTCAGTGTGTAAGCCAGTATATTGTCCTTCCCTGCAACATGGACTGCAGAGATATGTACTCAAAGAGTATAGGCAAGATCCCAAATTTTTAGTGCTTGCAGTTTTGAGAATCCTGCACCACCTCATTTGTTTATGTAATACCTTGCTATGGTATTGTCTGTCCTTATTTGCAGAACTTGGCCCTTGACCAATGCTGAGGACTTTAAGGACAGCAATACTGCTGAGGGCACCAGAAAATGGATGTGTTCCTCTCTTTGCTAGGTTCCATGCTCCCTTTACTGTGCAGTGTGAGATATACCCTCCCCATCCTTGGAGTGAGACATCTGAGGTCAGGAATAAATGGTGCAGGGCTGGTAGAACAAGAGCTCCTTTTCTTAGATGAGGCATCTGCTGCCACCACTGGAGGGAGCCAAGAGTCTTTTTGTACTGATACCAGGGTAGTCAGGGGACATCCGAGATGAGACCAGTATTCTTTTCAAATACATTAAGCTCCTCTGATGAGCTGCATTACCCACTGTACCACATGAGTATGGCTGACATGAAACCTAACAGTCTGAGAAAATCCTTTGCAGTCCTCCTTGTCCCCATGTAGAGGGAGGATGCATATTGTACCAGTGTCTGGACAATGTTCACACTGGAGAAAGGCCTTTGCTTGAGCGGTGTCTAGTTCTCCACCTGTGAAGTACGTGTTCTGAGTGGGTATCATGTTGTGTTTATCTAAATTCAGGAGGAACCCCGTTTCCATCAGGATCATTGTTTTCTTCACTGAAGACAAGCACCTTCCTTGATTCTCCTACACAGCAACTGTCATCTAAATATACTGTACATAGGCTTTCATTTCTTCAAAATGCTGCTGCTACTACAGCCATGCACTTAATGAATACTCTTGGGGCAGAGGTCAACCTAAAAGGCCTTGCCCTGGACTGGTACTGACCCATGCCTATGCTGATGTGTAAGCTATTTTCTGTGGCATACTCCGATTGGAATGTGGAAATGGGCATCCTTCAGATCCGGTGAGCACAGCCAGTCCCCTTCCTCTAAAGATGGAAAGAGAAGTTATATAGAGGAAAATGTATGGTCCTCGGTTAATAACCACTCTGTAAACATTTTGACAGATTTCCATGACATCACTGTAAACCTTGAGAGCATAGCTCAAGAGGTTTTCAGATGTTGTGGCAACCTCAAGAAGTGTTTTCAGCACAGTTATTAACCAAAGACCATATATTATATTTTATAGTGTATGGGCTAACAAGATTGTGTAATCATGGATTGATTTACTTCTCTGAGTCATTCTTACTTTAAGTAGTTGTAAATCATGCAGGAATATTCCTCAACTATGTTTATTGTGTGTTCTTCACAATACTATTCATCAGTACGGCCTGGTGCAAATCAATTAATTTAATACCAACAATTTAAACATTTTTCTCAAAGCGGAACATTGAATGTTGTGAGCATTCTGCTTTGTTATTCCATTGATATGACATACTCAAGAAGAGTTAGCAATATAGTGATGTCATAACAGTGGCATAAGGTTGTAATCTGCTTGATTTCAGTTAGTAATAAGGGCCCCCAATACATTACAGTACTGTACTTACTGTAACAGTCTTCCTGAATATCTTCTTCGAAAAGAAACACTTTTTTGTTTTAAGGGACAGTGGCACTAGGACCCAGTGGGAGCCAGGACCTTTGGGGCTGGTGGCATGGGCAACCCCCCATGTGAATACCATCCATGTGCTTGCCCACTGACATACAGCAGCACCTGCCCCCAACCACGTTAGTACAGTTTCTATGCAGGAGGAGAGCCAGCAAGTGAAACTAAAAACTATGAGCAACCAAACCACTAAAAGGGGATAAGGTAACCCTGCTGATCCTTGTAAGAAGGGACCACACTTCCAAAAGGAAAAAGTATGTTCAAAGCCCTTAGGTATCCAAGGAGGGAGGAAAGCTATACAACCACGCTGTATTGGGCTGTAGGGATGGAATGTAGTACTCGATAAAGAAGAAAGTCAGAAGACCTACAGTTACAGTAAGTACTGTAACTTTTCTATCTTCCTAGATAGAATCTTCTTCACAGAGTCATAGGTTCATAGTGTGTGTTACAAGTTCAGTAGGTGTAAGTCCCTTGAGAACTTGTCACCCTTTATTAAGGGTGGTATTCATATTTTTTGGTACCCATAAAATTATCAGTTCTGTTTTTGAAAATGTCAGTTGTTTCACTTTCAATCATAGCTTGAGGGAATGCATTTCATCTAGATATTATTCTTCGTGTAACCCATTTTGTTCTTTTCACAGTGTTATTTTTATCTCCAGTCATCTGTTGGTTATGGGATCTGGTGTGTTTATTTTTAGTTTGACTAATTATTCCAGCAGTTTCCTGTAAGAATGGATCATTTATGGCTTTAAATGCCAGATACAGGCCTCCTCTAGTCCAAACACAGAAGGAGAAGGACAGAGAGCTGTACCAGTTAAGGCAGAAGGAAGCAGGGAGGGAAGTCAGAATAGCAAAGGCCCAAACTGAGGAAAAGATAGCCAACTCAGTTAAGAAGGGGGATAAAACCTTTTATAGGTACATCAGCGAGCGTAGAAAGACAAAGGGAGGGATAGTGAGGCTGAATAGAATGAACGGTTGGTGGGCAGAGGGGTACAGTGAAAAAGCAGGAATACTGAATGAATATTTCTGCTTAGTATTCACAAAAGAGGAGGGAAGTGCCTAATCCAATTAACAGAAGCACTTTGATAGGGGGTCGATCCCAGTCCTTTCACAGAAGAAAGGGTTCTGTAAGAACTCCTAAAACTGAAGGTGGACAAAGCAATGGGTCCTGATGGAATTCACCCCAGAATTCTAAAAGAATTAAGGGAGGAACTAGTGAAACCACTGGCTACTCTTTTAATAAATCATGGGAGGATGGTGTGGTACCCGAGGACTGGAGGAAGCGGATGTGATTCCACTTCACAAAGTGGGACCAAGACAGAGGCAGGAAACACAGACCTGTCAGTCTGACCTCTGTGGTAGAGAAAGGATGGAGTCACTTCTGAAGGAAAGAATAGTTGAGTACCTAGAGGCCAGTGGAGCACAGGACCCAAGGCAGCATGGGTTCACAGCGGGAAGGTCATGTCAGACGAATCTAATAGATTTCTTTGACTGGGTGACCAAAGTAGTATACCAGGAGGGGCTGTGGACATGGCCTACCTAGACTTTAGCAAGGCATTTGACACAGTCCCACACAAAAGATTAATAGTCAAATTAACCAGCCTGGGAGTGGGTCCCAGGGTGGTAGCCTGGGTAAAACATTGGCTGGACAACAGGACACAGAAGGTAATTGTAAATGGAGTCCACTCTGAAGAAAGGGGGTTACTAGTGGGGTACACGAGGGTTCAGATGGGTCCAGTCCTTTTAATGTCTTCATCAGTGACATTGCAGAGGGACTGGAAGGAAAAGTATGCCTTTTTGCAGATGACACAAAGATCTGCAACAGGGTTGATACACAAGGAGGCGTGGAAAGGATGAAAAGGGATTTGGCAAGGTTGGAGGAATGGTCAGAAGTATGGCAGCTAGGATTCAATGCAAAGAAGTGCAAAATAACGCACCTGGGAAACAAGAACCCAGGGGAAGAATACACAATGGGTGGGGAGGTAGTAACAACAACAAAAAAGGAAAGGGACCTGGGGGTAATCATATCAGATGACCTTAAGGTTAGCAAGCAATGTGAGAAGGCAGTAGGGAGGGCTGGGGTATACTGGGATGTATAGGGAGAGGCATCAGCAGCAGAAAACAGGAAGTTGTTATCCCTCTGTACAGACAGTTGGTGAGACCCCATCTGGAGTACTGTGTCCAGTTCTGGAGACCCCATCTCCGCAAGGACATAGACAGGATAGAGGCAGTCCAGAGGAGGGCAACTAAAATGGTGCAGGGTCTGCAAGAGAAGCCGTATGAGGAGAGACTAAAGGAGCTTAATATGTATACCCTTGAGGAAAGAAGGGAGAGGGGGACATGATAGAAACTTTTAAGTACCTCAGTGGAATCAACAAAGTCCAAGAGGGTAGCATCTTTCAGAAAAAGAGACGTGCAAGAACAAGGGGACACAATTTAAAGATAGAAGGAGGGTGGTTCAGGGGCAATGTGAGGAAGTATTATTTCACAGAGAGGGTAGTGGATGCATGGAACAGCCTTCCTGAGGAGGTTGTGGGGTCTAAAACTGTGGGAGAATTCAAGAATGCATGGGACAGACATAAGGCAATTCTTGTGGGGGGTAGGAAGAAATAGGCTGTTGGTTAACTAGGATCTGCGGCCTATCCTGTAGGTGGGGAAATGGGCAGACTAGATGGGCCTAGCGGTCCTTATCTGCCGTCAAAGTCTATGTTCCTATGTTTCTGTATTTCATAGAATATAATCCAAGTTTGTGTAATCTTTCTTGGTAACAAGTTGTTAATTGCTTTAATTCTTTTTGTAGTCTTCCTCTGTATTATTTCTATCATTTTTCTCCCATTATTGTTTGGGGGGAACTGAATCGAGAACAGTATTTAAAACGTGGTCTTACTAGACTTTTGTATAAAGGGAAAATCACATTTGCTTCCCTGCTTTTAATGTTATGGAATATGCAGCCCAAAATGTTGTGGCAATATTTTGCCTCACGTTTAGTATGTGTGTTAAAGGATAGATCACTGCTGATATAAACACCCAGGTCTTTTTCAATAGTGGTTGAATACAGTATATGGCCATTCAATGTGTATGTGAAATTAGGGTTATTGTGACCAATGTGCATAGTTTCACATTTTCCCTCATTGAATTTCATGTGATTTTGTTTTGCCCATTCGTTTAATTGGTTGATTTCTTGAAAAAGCACATGTGAGTTTGAATCTGTAATAATTGCACCAATTTTGCAGTCATCTGCATACTTGCACATCCATGCAGAACTATTACTCTGCATAGATGACACAAGTATATTAAAGAGAACGGGTCCCAAGACAGAACCTTGTGGTACACCACTTGCGACACTTCCCAAACGTGATTCATATCCATGGATCACCACCTTCTGCTTTCTATTGTCCAGCCAAGAAATGATCCTTTCTGGTCTTGAGTACCAAGCTTCAGAAACCAAGTCCCCTGGACTAGGAAGGGTGGAGTTCAGGACTCACTATGAGAGTAAACTGGTCAACACAACAAGTCGAAAATGTGCATGCTGTGTGGAACGTATATCCAGGCATAATATTTGGTGAAGGTTATGGGCAGTGTTCAAAAGACAGCCCTGCAGATCTCTGCAATGGGCACCGATCACAGTGCTGCTAATGAGGTGGCTACAGCTCTCATACTCTGACAGAGCTCTCTAACCATGTCCCTGCCACTGTGTAGAAATGGCTGATACAGTTCTCAGTCCATATAGTAAGGCACTGTACAGTTACAGGGAGACCTTTTCAATTAGGATCAAAAGAGACAGAACAGCTCAGGTGCCTTTCTGTGTTCCTTAATTCTCTCAAAGTAGACACTAAGGATTCCCTTGACACCCAGAGTGTGTAGTCTCCTTTCCCCTTCACTCTCAGGATTAGAAAAGTATGTTGGTAGAACTTGGGATTGGTACAAATTGAACTCTGATACCACTTTAGGCAGGAATGTGGGGTGTGTACGAAGGGCTACCTTATCTTATGGAAGACAGTATACAGAAGATCCATATGTAACCCCTAGGTGGCACTATCCCAAAGGCTACTACCCCTGCCTGCTTGGCTAGTAGCAGGTTAAGGGGCCCGAGTTCTGAAACAGGTGCCTCCACCCGGAGGTCAGGGTTGGTAGTGGTCAAGCTAACCTGGGCACAGCCCTCCGAGACACTGTAACCCCCTCTTTCCTTACTAGTGGCCGGAACAATACACAATAATCACTTTCACAATACCCCTGATACACCACATAAGTACCCACACTGTTCACACTTACCACCAGGGCTTTCCTCTGGCTCAGCCTTGGGGACCCCCTGTAAAACAAGGTTATACACAGCAAATAACAGCAGTACAGTACTCTTGCACAAACTGGAACCACAGTCAGGGTAAATGCAAAAAAGAGTTAGATCTGATTTATTTAAGGGACTTAAACACGGGAGTGGTATAATCAGGTTAATTTGCTTAGGCCTAAGGCTCAACCTATCCTAAACATATTTGGTACTTGTAACTTCTATTGTAACCTTTTGATGTCATCATGTTACTCCAAATCCTGTGCACTGTTATTTTATTAATGCCTGTGTGTACTGTGTTTGTCCTATCTGTGACGAGGTACCTTTGCAAATAAGCCCCTGGCTCAAAGGTTGTAAACTGATGTTTGTTTAAATAAATAAATAAAAATAAATAAAGGCTGTATCAATCAAACAGTTATGCATGCACTTCAGGGTCCAGAAACAGTCACACACTCTGGGTACCCAGATGGAGAACGGTGGGCTAGCCAGGAATGTTGCAGCTGGTTGGGACCCTGTGATGGAAGAAAACAACATGCACAACACACACTATTTGTAATCCGAAGCCGGAGGGCTCAGTTCGTGAAAAGAAAACAAAACAATCAGATGACACACTTTTAGATTAGGCTGTTGTTGCAGGGAGCTACCCTGATGATTACTCACGATACCGAAGACTGGACACAGGCTGGACGAAAATTGAGACAGCAGGTGGTTAATCTGGAGCGCCAGGAGAAGCAGGACTCACACGATTCGCCGAGGTGTCATTCCTGTTCAAGCATGGAGCAGGGGGCTGATCCCCAGGCAGGTCTCTCATCGGTGGCTTTCTCTGTGCAGTGGGATAGTCTGGCAGGGCCAGCGTGACATGGCCTAGGCCAAATGGAGATGAATGCGGATTCAGTCCGATTAGGCTGGATAAAGCTTCCAGCAAGCACAACACAGTTCACACAGTGAGGAACCAAATCATAAACCACTTTCAATACACAGCACATATACATGTAAAGGATTCTACGGTACCAGCAAGCAGAACACAGGTTACACAGTGGGGAACCAAATCACGACCCACTTTCAATACACAGCACATTTACATGTAAGGAAATTCTACTGTACCAGGCAAACTGCTCTCCGGTCACGATCGCAAATTCTCTGCACAAACCGGGGATCCAAAAGCAGCTGGAAATCCTGACAGGCTGATCGCGTTCAGCATAATCTTCGGTCTTCTTCAGGTATGAGCCTGGTAAAAAAAAATCAGTGGCTTACTTCGTTCTCACAAACTTGGATTTAGTCCAAAATAATTATTTTCTCTCCCTCTCAGGGGCAGCAGGCAGACATGCAGGCCACAACTCAGGCCTTTCCACAGTTCTCCCATGCGAAACTACTCAGACGGCTGCTTGACTGTCTCAAGCTCTTGCTCCTTCAGCTCCCAACTGAGATCTGACTCAACTGCCAGCAAGCCAGGGACTTTCCTCAGAATCCAAAAGGTTTGGTTGGCTGATCTGTCTGTCAGACACAACAAAGGCTCCCCCTTCAGGTGCAAAAAGGCGCCAAAAGCCCAAAACTACAATTCCTACAGATTTTGACTCCAGACAGCTCCTGTAGTCCAGCTCCATTTTAGGTACCACCAGAACTGATTGGTCCAATTCGCAGTCCAGGACCAAGATAGTGGAGATAAACAAAACAGTCCTTGCTGCAAAAAAGGCAGGTTAGACAAACTACATTATCATTATCACTCTAAATGATTTTCAGTAAATAGTTACATCTTTCAACAGAGCTCCCTCTCAGATTACTTATGACTGCAATCCAGGCAGCTCTTAAAGAGACATTACACAGAGGCTATACAGGCACTCTCTGGCAATCACATCTAAACTGCTAAAATGCAGGACACCAGTCTGGCAGTGAGCATTTAGGCAAGCTCGAGGAAGACTTTTCGGGAACCCCCATTTGTAGGGGGGTTACACCTAACTAGAGTCTGTATTTTGGACACTATGCTCAGAGGTTCTGGTTACCAGGAATACTGTCTTCCAAGTATGGTACTTCATGTCACGAGTGGTAATGGACTCAAAAGGCTTGCAAATGAGCACGTCAAGTATGAGACAGAAATACCAAGGAGTGACAGGTGTCCTTGATGGTGCTCTCATGTGCAAGATTCCTCTAAAGAATCTATTAAACAGAGGCAATTGAGACAACGTTAGGGTACCTACCCACTAGTTCATGATCTGCTGACACAGCAGTCAGATGGACCTTGACTGATGAGTACTGTAGGTCCAAGTCTGACTGGTCCAGTAAATATTCCAAAACCTCTTCACGAGGACACTTGAACGGGTCCATAAGGCTTTTAGAACAACAGATGGCAAAACACTTTCATTTAGCCCTGTAAGCTTGGCTAGTGGATGGGTTCTGATCTGCTAGCAAAACCTCAGAGACTCTCTGAGAAACATTACATCTGTTCACCTCTATCTCTTCAGGAGACAGGCCTGAAGATGGAGAGGGTGCAGACTGTGATGGATTAAACCATACCATACTAGCCTGGGCCAACATGGAGTTATCAGAATTATCTTGTCTCCCTGTGCTTCCAGTCTGAGTTGGACTTTCTGAATGAGAGGGATTTAATGGAAGACAGAGATAATGCCATATCCCACTCAGCCTGAAAGAATACATCCTGTCAGAAAATGCTGTGCCATAGATTTCTAGAGGAGAAATGCAGCAGTTTGACATTGAGGGGGGACACAAAAAATAGTTACATAAGAACTTACCATAACAGTAGATCTTCGAGAGGAGCTCTTGCAGTAGGCAACAGCGTTAGAACTAAGCCACCAGATGCTAGGACCACACAGAAAATTTCTAGTTAGCAGTCTACAACAGGGAACTGCCCTCTGATGTCGACACGTCGACATCCACCAATGCTACATGAGGGGCGGTCCCCCATGCCCACCTCAAGTCTCCCACTGCAGACCTGTGAGAAGGTCTAACAGGAGAGAGAGAGAGAAAGAGAGAGACACGGCTCTTCAAGCCACAGAAAGGCCAAGATGGGAAAGGAAGCAAGGGGATGGTGGGAGGGAAAATCCTGCCTACTGTAAGAGTTCCTCTCTAAGATCTGTTACAGTAAGTTCTTACGCAACTGTATTATCTTACTTCGAGGGGGCTCTTGCAACAGGCAACACCATTAAGACCGAGTCCTGCACAGTGCTGAAAGGAAAAAGAGAATCCCGGGAGGAGGATAAAGCATTGAAGTAGGCAGAGAAAGATAAGAGGCCCAGTAGAGCCGCTAGTCCAATGTCAGCCCAGAGAGTGGAAGGTAGCCCTCGACTGCCCTGACTAGTGTAAGAGAGGGCATGCCCCCAAGAGGCTGTATAACAGATGGCTATTACAGACCTGAGCCTGAAGCCTGCAAAGGATGCGGCTAAACTCCCAAAGGAGTGACCCGAAACAGCCCTGAGGAGGGGACAGATAAGAGAAGGAGGGCCTAACAAGGGGAAGTGTTGCCCCTGTGAACAGCCTCACATAGCAACTGTAGAGGCTCCCCTCGGGGAGCAAAGGTAAAAAGAAAGACAAGCGGACTGCCAAAATGACCTAGTCTGGCAGGCATACAAGCCCAAGGTTGTGCCTATCCTGGGGGATAGGAGAGGCACATCCCCCTGAGAAGAATTCTCTAAATAGATTGCCAGAAAAGGCATCTCCTGAGTAAAGAAAAAAGACAGACCCTAGCTTAGGTAGGAACTGAGGTAAGGAAACACAAAGTCCATCAAGACTTTGTGATGAAAAAACTAGGACTCCGAGGACCCCAGAGCCTAAAAATTATAGAAGTCCTCCATGCTGTGGCATTAACTGCTGGAGGCAGGAGGACCCTGTAGAGGGTGTCCCCCCCCCCGAAAGAAGTGGGAGACCCTTCACAGGATCTAAGTCTCGCCTGCAAAAGAAAGGTAAAAGGCAGAGATTGCAGAGAAGGGGACATCTTGAACATGCCCCCAAACCTAGGAGAAGAGGAGGGGTACCAACCCTTATAGGTGTCCCAAAATGACCAATGGTCCTCCCACGAAGGAATGGGGGGCCTTGGTAAATGATATCTGTCCTCAGACAGAACCAATTCCAGATGTGGAAAGGAAGGATCCCAGAGAGAGAGAGACCGAGAGAGAGAGAGAGAGAGAGAGAGAGGAGGAGGGAGGGAGGAGGGAGGGAGAGAGAGAGAGAGAGAGAGAGAGAGAGAGAGAGAGAGAGAGAGAGACTTCTAAACGAGTCACAAGGAACAGCTGGGAAGACTGAGGTCCTAACGATGAACACACCCCCTATGTTTACTGAGGGCAGGACAGGGTAGGGAAACCCCTGCCAGTGCAATACCAAAGACTAGCTAAGGAGTCACACTGCTACCTCTGACTACAAGAAGGGGGAGATCCTCTGAAGCAGGCACACAAATGTCCCCCACTTTTTTGGGGGCGGAACCAAAAACATGCTCTGAAACAAAGGGGCAGAGTTGGGAGGCAGCAAAATGGTCTGACTTACAGCGAATCTGCCAGTGAGGCCATGCCAGTGTACAGCAGGGAATGTTCATCAGGCTGCCCTGCACCCCGGGCATATGAATGGCTAACTGACAAAGGCCATGGCTTATGGCCCCATGCCCAGATCATCCGGTCTCCGGGAAATGGAGACACAAGCAGGGTCTCCTATTTATTTATTTGTTTTACCAGGCAGGCATACTGAGCAGCGTACCGCTCGATTACAGATGCGCCCTGGGAGTTGGGGGGAGAGGGAGAAATACAGTAAAATACAAATAGCAAATACAAACAAATGTACAGTTAAGCAACAGTAGAAATACAATGGAGTAAATGTAGAATATGTACACGTAATTTGCCCTGAGTAAGAAAGACAATAATGTAGCATGTATTGACGATCACAGTGGGACAGTTGTGCAGAACCACTAGCTACTCGCTGAAGGGCCTGAATGCAGAGCAGTATTTGCACGTCTGAGTTGTGAGATAGCAAACATTGTGTAAAGGCAGAGACAGGGGTCTGTGAAATGCAAGTATGGAGCACAGCTGCTCAGTAAAATTGGACGGAAATTGGTGATGGCCACAGTACTAGGTCCTCAGCAGTGCAAGCTGCATGAGCAAGTAGTGGAGAAGTGCATCTTGAGGAGGGAGTTGAGATGTAGTTTGCTGGAAGTGTGCCTAATGATAACCGGCAATGAGTTCCATATTTTTGGCATACGGTATTTAAAGGCAGCCTAGCCAGTGGCGGTGGACATGTGAGGGACATGGAGTAGCCGGGAATCAATGTTCCTGAGTGAGTACGCTGGCGGGGGAAGGGCTGCTAGGGTAGCCGCAAGGTGAGGGGAGGGACTGTGCCCAAAATTTCGCTGTGGTCCTGGCACAGTGGATCAGTCTCTGATCGTGGAGGGAAGGGAGGTCTAAAGACCAGTATAGGTCACAGTGATGGGTTGTGGGGGGGGGTAGTCTAGGGCAAAACGACAGAAAGAGTGGAAGAGAGGATCAAGTCTGGCTAGGGAGGACTTGGGAGCTGCACTATAGACTTTGTCCCCATAGTCCAGTATTGGAAGGATCATTTTTCAGACAATTGCTGAGTGCGTTAGCAGGGGGATGCAACTTCTGCTGCGGTATAAAGCACCCTGTGTGGGGTGCAGTTTCTTGTGGATAGCATCGATATGCGCCTAAAAGTCAAGGTGCTGATCAAGCCAGACCCCAAGATATCTGAAGGATGTACAAGCCTCCAGGGGGAGCCATGAAGGGTGCGGAAGATAGTGGAGGTGGGAAGTCAGGAGAGTTTTGCCCTCGTGCCAAATGTGAGATAGACAGTTTTCTTAGGATTTAGAAAGAGTTGATTAGAGTGAAACCATAGTTGGACATTGTTAAAGTCCTGCTGAATTCTGGTTGTTACTTCAGAGGGGGATGAACCTGAGGCATACAGTACTGTATCGTCTGCATACATGTGAATGGAAGTATGTGGGCAGGCAGAAGGCAAATCATTTAGAAAGATAGAGAACAACTCTGGGCCAAGGACTGAGCCTTGGGGGACCCCTGTAGTGACAAGGAGGGAGAGGGAGGTTGAAGAGCCAATTCGGACTGATTGGGATCTGCTTGCCAGGTATGAACGGAACCAGCTAGTGGCAGATCCTGATAGACCGGCCAGAGAGAGCTTGGACAGTAGCAGGGTGTGAGAGACCATGTCGAAGGCCTTAGCAAGGTCAACGAAGACAGCCGCAGTGACTCCCTCATTATCCATTCCCACAAGGATGGAGTCAGTGAATCTTAGGAGAGAGGTGATGGTGGAGTGCGATTTCCTAAAACCAGCCTGGTACGGAGTGAAGAAGGAGGTGGAGTCAAGAAAGGAGGAGAGCTGTGAGAGGAGGAGGCACTCCTGATTTTTTAGGCTAGGATGGGGAGAAGAGAGATAGGGTGATAGTTGCATGGGGAGGAGGGATTGCCGCCTTTATGGAGGGGGATGACTGTAGCACGTTTCCAAGTAGATAGGATTGAACCATGCATGAAGGAGAGGTTAAAGAGAGCTGCCAGTGGGCTGGCAATGGCTGGGGCAGATAGGTGGAGCATTTTGGAGTCAAGACCCAAGGGGCATTTACCTTTGGAGGGATTGAGTGACCATAGGGTTTTTATAACCTCTGATGGAGTAACTAGGCGAAAGGAGAAGTTAGGGGATGAAGGTGTGACTGGGGTAGAAGTGGATGGCTGCATGGGGTGAAGCGGAAGAAAGGACAACAGAGCGGACATGCAGCTTATGAAAAAGGAGTTAAGCTCAGCGGCCACAGAGCTCGGTGCAGTGACAATGTTGCCTGCTTCGTTAAGGGCAGGTGTAGGGGGTTGGGCCAGTGGGGAGAAGAGAGATTTAATTGACTTCCAAAACTTTGCTGGGTGATTGAAGTTAGTGTGGAAGGAGGTCTTACAGTAATTAGTTTTGGCCTGACAGATAAGCCTCGTGGAGGCATTCCTCAGTGAGCGGTAGTGCTGTAGTGCCACTTGAGAACCTGATATCTTATAGGTTTTCCAAGCTCGGTCTCTGACTCAAAGTTGATCTATGAGATTGGCGGTCACCCACGGCAAGTGGGCACCCCTTACTCTGTACCTACTGAGTCCGCATAGTAGTCCCAGATAGCAAGGAATCTGGACGTGAGGAATTCAAGGGCATCGTCGATGGAGGGTGCCCGTGGGCTGTTGGACCAATCAACATCATTCAGGTCAGTTAGGAGCGCTATCAGGTACAGTGATTTACAAGACCTGGTGAGTAGAGTACCGGGGGGAGCCTTAAGTCTGAATATTTTCCGCACCATGTAAATCATGTGGTGATCGTCTGTTATGGGACCAGCATCGAGTATACGATGGGGGTGGGAGGTCAGGGCCCAATCCAATAGTGTACGGTTTTCAGATTTGTGGTTCAGGCGAGTGGGTTCTGTTATTTGTTGGGATAGATTTAGTGCATTCACTTGGCTTCATATTTTGGAACTAGCACTGGAGAGCTAGTACAGGTTGAAATCACTAAGTATATGCAGCTCTCCACCTGCCGCAAGGGATTTTAGAGTGCCCAAGTGGTCCAGGACATCGGGCAGCTGGGTATCCAGGGAGCAGTAGGACCCTGCTACGTAAAGGGGGATTGTGTGAGGTAGTGAGATTTTAATTAGCAGGGAGTCTATAGTCAGCGAGGGCACGGAAAGCCTGATTGGGGTAAACTGGAGCCTGGAGAAGATGAACATTGCAGTGCCCCCACGCCTCTTTTTACCCTGACGGACCTGCCGAATGAGGAAGTAGCCAGGGATAGAGAACTCTGCTTCCAGATTATGGGGCTTCAGCCTGGTTTCAGTAATGAATAGGATATCAGGGCACAGAGAAAGGACACTTGGTTGTAGTGCCGTGAGTTTGTTCAGGATGCTGCATGTATTTAGGTGTGCTATTTTGAAATCCCTCAGTAAGTGGAGAGTAGGGGGAAGGAGGTGTCCAGTGTGGGGGGGTGGACCAGGGTTTCGCTCAACATCCCCGGCTAGGAGCAGCAGTAGGGTCAATAGCCGTTTTACAGCCCATTGTGACTTGCAGCAGGCAGGGGGTTGCTGAGGTGTACTCGAGGTATGCAAGGAGTTGATTGGAGGGGAGACCTTTAAGGCTGTCAACCCCACATGAAAGGAGGGGTGGAAGATGGCAACTCCAAGTTCACAGTCATAAATGTGATATAGAAGGGGCTGCCCAAAGGAGGAGGTTGTGTGATAGGGCTGCGTGGCAATCATAGTGTTGATTGTTAGGGAGCTAGGTTGCTGTTGTTCTGGGTAGGAGGATGGTGGGAGGGATGATGTAGTTATGAGTAGGCAAACTATTACTAGAGAGAGAGGCATCATGGTAAACTGAGTTTAGGCAGCAGCAGCTGCAAGAGCAGCCACTAGTGTGGGGGGAGTATAAGCTGTAAAGGCAAAAGTGGGCTGATTGGTTCTAGCAGTCACAAGGGACAACCTATATATAACTGACAGCTCACCAAGGGTGGTAGTGGGGGTGGTGGGGCACCCAGCGCGGAGCATCAGCGGGGACTCGCTCACAGAGCGCACAACAAGCTGGTGCTCTGCCTTGGCCAGCAGCTCAGTACCTGGGGAGATTCTGCGTTGTGCTCGGGGGAGGGCAGGCAGTCCTGTTGGCCGTCACGACCACTGGAGGAGCTGGGGACAGCTGGGGAGAGAAGAAACGGTCTGGATTAAACAAGGTAGGGAGAAGGAGGAGCTGCCTAGAATTAATATGCAGCAGGAGGCTTCCTGGCTCGAGTTACCTTGGTTTGTGAAATGAAAATTAGTTTCTAAATATCCGAATTAAACCTTGGTAAAATGTGGCACCTGAATTCAAATTAAATTAGAGGAGCTTTGCACTTAAGGCATCCAGTTAACATGGAGTACCACAGTAGTACGGGGGAAAGCAGTAGGCTGGGTAGAGAACTCAAAGCATGTGCAATAAAATAGTAAAGGGACCTAGAGCTGCAATTAGCCTTGCTAGCACCACTTTTTTTTTTTTTTTTTAAAGGTGTACTAGACCCTAAATGCCCGCCTCAAACAATGTTTAAATATAGGATGCAGTGCAAAACTTAATAACAATTAAATAACACAAACGCATAAACCCCAATAAAGGTTCCCTTCTATCACAGTGCTGGCAACAAGTCTTTTACAGCAGAAAATAAAGATCTTCTTAAAGTTCCCTCCAGCTTTGCATAAACACTGCACAATAGTGGTGGAGGTAGTCAGAATAAAAACTATCTGTGAGGCTCTGCCAATAGTAAATCGAGGGTCTTGGTTTGAAAAAAGGGGCCAAAGTTCCACTCACTCACAGAGCGCATGACGCAGAGGAGCTGGGGACAGCTGGGGAGATTCTGCATTGTGCTCGGGGGAAGGCAGGAGATCCTGTTGGCCCTCGCAACCACCGGAGGAGCTGGGGAGATGCATTGGAACACACGCATACCTAATAATAGGCAGCGGTGACTCCCTGGGAAAGCTGGGGTGGGACAGCTGGGTGGGCATACGAATAAATTCTGCTGGCAACAAGGAGACCTAAGTGGCCAGAGGAGCCTCTGTCAAGGGATAGTGTCTCCTGAGGGAAGAACTCCTCCACTGGAGGAAGAACTGGATCTGAAGGCTGAGGCCCATCAAACTTTCAGCCCACTGGACCCCAAGGGTCTGCACGCAGAGGGGGTACTTGAGGGCCAGGACAGGGCTACCGCATAACCTGCCCCACATAAAGGGCTCAACGGACAGGGGAAGAATCAGGTCGCAGTTCAGCAATGGGGATAACCCCCGAAGCCTGCTTCCTGAGCAACTGCACTCTACCGGTGAGGTGAGTAAGACCTGGGCCACATAGGAACATGGTCATGCCCTAACGTGGCAGCCTGGAATCCAGACAGGTGGGTGTCTGTGGTAATGGGCCACAGGACTATTGTCATGCCATGACAAGGATCTGGTGAGGCAGACAGGCCTGGGGAGATGCCGGTAGTGACACTGGTGACTGAATAACCAGCCGGGTCATCTGGTAGAGAGACTGGAGGGGTCCTGGGGAGAAGAGGCCAGGACAGCGAGGAAGGGAAAGAATTCCCAGACCCATTGACGTACTGTCCGTACTATTGAAGAAGAAGGTCCATGGGTGAAGTCAAGTGTCTCGCTGAGAGAGGGCTCATACTAGAGTCTCTGAAAATAGACCAGAGCAGAAGCCCCTGGAGACCAGGACATGCAAGTGCTCAGATCCTGACCATGACCACCCAGAGGTAGATGATGGAAGGGCAAGGAGGTCTTAGACCTGCCCTTCCAAAAGGGAAATAAGGCTCTCTGCTTGAGGGGCAGAAACGTGGGCCAGAGGCCCCTTAAAGAGACATCCAAGACATTTCAGATAATGCAATGAAGGGAGCTGAAATGATCAATATGAGAGACGGGGCACATCAACCCCTCTCACTCATTCCTCCAGTCCCCCTGCCAGAGGAGGGGAGCTGTGCCAGGGGTTAAGAGGAGGAAGTAGGTGCCAAAAGCAGTTGCCTCAACCCTTCTGGACTTTGAGGTCTTGGGTGGCTGGAACTGAAGTAGACCAGTGCTTGCTCTGAGGCCTGGAGGACTGCTGATACTGGGGTCACTAAGAGGAGCGACATAGAGAAGGGGGGGGGGTCCTGCCCTGCTGGTTATGAGACCCAGAATGGAGGACTTTGCCTGACTCCTGTAAGGAGGACAGCAAATCCTGGATACCCCCCCCCCAAGCGGAGAACGACTCCAGAACGGGGCTTCCATAATGGAGCTCTGAACATCTGTGAAGTCAGACAGGCGAAGCCAGGCATGGTGCCAGATGCATATGGCTGCAGTGCTGCTGTGCATCGAGCGGAAATGTCCACCATGTCGTATAAAGCACAGAGGGCGTGAAAATCCATGCTGAACGCAGACTCAAGTAGCTGCTCCAGCTGAGTCTTAGCAGGAGAATATGGCAAAGTCTGGACTATGTCCCCTGCTTGTCCCAAAAGAGACTGCTAGTGCACCACCATCATATGAACATATGAAGAAGCCAGCAGAAGAAGGCCATTTGGTCTATCAAGTCTGCTCGTATTGCAGGGTCCACAGCTTGAGCTAATGTCCCTGCCCTCCCTCCCCACTCCTTCCATCCTCCCTACCCATGATTCTTACCTTCCCCCTATGTCTATCCCAGCCTTTCTTAAAGCTGCCACTGTCTTCAATGAGATAACCTTTTCTAGCAGTGCATTCCAAGTGTCCAACACCCTCTCTGTGAAGAAGTGCTTTCTGACATCCCTCCTAAACCTCCCACCCTCCAGCTTAAGACTGTGCCCCCTTGTGATATGGTTGCCACTCAGCTTAAAGAGGCTCTCCTTATCAACCTTATATGTCCCTGTCAAGTACTTGAAGGTCCCAATCATGTCCCCTCTTTCTCGCCTGTCTTCCAGGGAGCACATGTTCAGTGCCCTCAACCTCTCCTCGTATGCCTTGCCCTGCTGACTGGCTATCATATTTGTAGCTCTCCTCTGTACCTTCTCCAGCAGGTTAATGTCATTTTTGAGGTGTGGGCACCAGTACTGAACACCATACTCTAGATGCGGCCTTACCAGTGACCTGTACAAGGGCAGTATAACCTCCTCTCTCCTACTACTGATCCCCCTAGCTATGCATCCCAGCATCTTGTTTGCCTTTGCTGCTGCTTTCTTGCCCTGCGTGGAGCACTTCAGGTCACTAGTGATCATCACTCCCAAGTCATTCTCCTCCTCTGATGCAGATACTCGGAATCCACCCAGGTAATACTCTGTCCTGGGATTCTTGGCTCCAATATACATAACTATGCATTTCTTGGCATTGAAGCCAAGCTGCCAGATCCTGGACCACCTCCCCAGCTTTTCCAGATCTTCCTGTAGGTCCTGTATCCCTTCAGCTGTGTCCACTCTCCCACAGAGCTTGGTGTCATCTGCATGAGATAGTTCTGGGCATGTAAGGCCAGGGTAGAAGAGGCATAAACCCTGCACCCTAAGATGTCCAAATGCCTGGACTCTGTCTGGAGGGAAGTCGCTCCAGCTCTGGGCTCCATGAATTCATCATGGGCACCTGATAAAACAGAGGGGTCAGCCTTAGGGTGGGTATTGAAATGAGGCCAGCCATCAGGGGCACAATATAGCTGATCGGCCTTCCTGAGCACAGAAGGGACCAATGCCGGTTGTTGCCAAATGGTAGCATAGATGTCGTCATCCTAGACCACTAAGGGTAGGATTTCCACAGAAATGAGGCACAAATGTTCACCAGACGGCAACGCCGAGGGTCCTGCTCCTCAGTACACCAACCTTGAGAGGTCTGGATAAGTTTCATCATCTTTAAAAAGGAAGGGTCCTCTGAAGGTGATCCAGAAGTGTCCCTGACCCACACTTCCCCCAAGGGTGAATGAGGGGGGAACTTGGAGACTCCAAAGAGTCTGATACCATGTCCACCAAACATTCAGATTCCAAAGTGGTGCACTAGGGCTGCAACAGTCTGGAGCCTGCGACAGTCCCAGCATCCGGTCAGGGCTCCATTGATAGAGGGGGAGCCACTGTATCTGGCAAAGGAGAGTCTCACGCCAAGAAAGGGGTCTGGCGTCAGCATCGCTGGGACTGGTGCCAGGCACTGAGTGGACACCCACCAGGCATTAATAAAGGCACTGTAGTCAGCCGGCATTTGATAAAGGAACGTCGGGTGAAAAGAACATCCCGGCATGGGATAATGCATTGGGAGACCATAGACAGAACCCAACAACACTCCCAATGGATCGACCATAAGTCAACAAGGCATTGACTGGAGGCCCAGAACTGAACCTGAAGGGCAGTCCAGAGTCGGAGCCGACGATGGCTGCTGGTCAGGCGATGGCCCCAAAAGGTTCAGGTTCTGAGGCAATGTGTGGAGGTCCTGAGGAAGGTCCAGAGGTGGAACAGCCAGAGGTGCCTGCTCCGAAGGAGGACCGGTGGGACCTGGTGAAGGGCGGCTTAGCACAGAGTCCAAGGGGAAAGTACTAGCAGACGGTGGCCCTGCTGGCACCCAATGGGGAAGGCCTGGAGTAGGGACCACCGGCAGTGGCTGAGGAGCCGAAGGCACTCAGGGGGATCCCACAGGCATGGGCTGAGGCCCACAGGAGCAGGCAACAGCTGGCATTAGTCTAGAGAACCATTGTTGAACCCCAAACAGAGGTCTGGCGAAGACACCAGTGCTAGGCAGGTGTCAGTAGAGGAGCTGGGGCCCAAAGAACCGACCTGGCTACCTGGCTGCGGACCCTGAGGAGGAAATGGCCTGAGCATCAAGGACAGCAGGTCATAGGAGGAGTCCCCTGAACCTGCAGATGCACCACCAACCATAGTAACCAAGGCAGGTGGTGCGACCAGAGGTAGCCCAGAGGAAGAGAGGGCTGGTGAGGCCGCCGAGTTTGACCCACCAAGGGACACCCATGACAACATCCGACATCGACTCTCCCATATAAGAGTGGGTGGCCCCTTCCCTCCTCAGTTGCCCACCGAAGATCATGCATGATGGACCTCCCTACGGGGAACCAGGAGAGGAACTGTAGCTCTGACAACCAGACAAGGCAGAGGACAGCAGCTAGACCTTTATGGAGAAGGAGACAGCACTCAGAGTCCTAAGTCCCACAGAGGATGGAGGATGGGACAGCATGTCCTGTTGAAAGAGATTTCTTGAAGATCTACTGTTATGGTAAGTATGTAACTGATCTGCCTTCAAGGATATCTCTTTCATCAGGCCACACCTATGGAATGAGTACCAAGCAGTACTAACCATAAACAGTATGGGTTGCTGGAGCCTACAGGCCTAAGAAAGGAGGCCTTGAAGCACAGCTAGGCCAAAGCCAGCACTTTTCTGAGAGGCAATGTCCAGATGGTAGTGTTTAGTGCAGGTATGGACAGTACTCCAGGTGGCAGCTGCACAGATCTCTGCAGCAGACACATTTTTGAAACATGCAATGGAAGTGGCTATGCCTCTTGTTGAATGACTACAAACACCAGGAGGTTCCTTACTGTACTTCCTGTAACAACAAGCATTTGTCAATGCCAGACGTTTGTAGAACTTGGTCCTTGACCAGTGCTGAGAAGGAATTCAAGAACAGCAATACCATGAGTTGCAGCAGAGGGATGTGTTCCTCTCTGTGCTAGGTTTCATGGCCCCTTTACTGTGGAGTGTTAGATATGCCCTCCCCATCATTGAAGTGAGGCATCTGAGGTCAGAACTACATGGTGCAAGGCTAGTAGAGCAGGGACTCCCTTTCTTAGGTGCTGTACCTGTTGCCACCACTGGAGGGAGCCAAGTTTTTTGTACTGGTATCCGAGCAATCAGGGGATACCCAATTTGTGACCAGTATTCCACCAGGTACATTGAACTCCTCCAATGTGCTACCTTGCCAATGGTACCACATAAGTGTGGCTGACATGAAATCTAACTGTAACCCCTAGTTGGCGCTATCCCAAGGGCTACTACCCCTGCCTGTCTGACTACGGACAGGTTGAGGGGCCTAGGTCTTATGGTGGGTGCCTCCACCCAGAGGTCAGGGTTTGTAGTGGTTGGACTAGCTTGGTCACAGCGCTCTGGGACACCGAGACCCGCTTTTATTCCCTCTAGTGGCTCACACAGTATACCAGAGTTACAGCCCCCATACCCAATGTATACACACTGTTCACTCGTATAAATACCACTTACCCTTGAGACCGATTCTGCAGCACATCTCTGAGGACAACCTGTAAAGTAAGGTTAAACAACACACAGCAAAACACAATACTGTTTCCATAAGTACCAACACCACAGACAGTATATAGTATAACAACAAATCTGATTTATTTAGGGGACAGTAACACGGGAGGGGGAAATCAGGTTAATTAGTGGCATTAAATCACAGTACTGTGCACACATACAGGGTCTGAAAAGTCACACGCTGGGTACCCAGGTGGGGGGGCTAGCCAGTCCATTGCCCGGGGTTGGCCGGCAGGTGCAGATGGATAGGGCCCTGTAGAAGAAAATATATGCACAACACCCAATTGTAATCCAGAGCCGGAGGGCTCAGTCCTAAAAAAAACCAAAAAAAAACAGTGAAACAACAAGAATTAGATGATACACTTGTGATTGAAAAACAAGCTTCAGGGGAATACCCTGATTTGTACTCACAACACCCAAGCTGAGGATCAGATGGAGAATGTCCCTCTGGATTGCCAGAAGAACAGGACATGAGGACAAGGTCCTTGTGACTGGACCCCACTGCAGTTGATAGCAAATGGATGTAGTCCGAATTAAGCTGGGGGGTTTACTTCCAGCTTCAGCACACAATTCACTGTACAGGGGATTTGAAATAGCAATTCCCCACAACCACTATGCACATTTATATGTAAAAGGAAAGTACTATACCAGGCAGGCTGCTCCTCGATCCTGATAGCAATTGCTGCAAGATACCCGGGACAACACACAGCAGCTTCAGTTCCTGACGAACCAAGCGCGATTCAGCAATTTCTCTAGTGTTCTACAGGGTGAGCCTGGTTTCCACACTTCAGGTGCTTCTTTCTCCTCGCAACTCAGATTCAGTTCCAACTGGCACTCACAAAGGCTGCAGACCGAAACTCAGGGCCTCACACGCGCTTCCCGTGCGAAACTATATACTGCAGAAGCACAAAGCTCCTTCTTTCTTCACTGCCACAACTGATCTGATCTTTCCAGTCACAGAGCAGGGCATTTCCTTTAGCTCCACACTATTCTGTTGGCTGGTTCAGCTGTCACTCACAATAAGACTCCCTCTGTTGGTAGAAAAAGGCACCAAGGTCAAAACTGCATTTCCCAGAGTCACTGCCCATACAATCCCCTTGTGGCTGGCTCAAATTAAGAGTCCAAGTTCTGATTCATCCACAGGCTCCATCTTATGGCTCCCTTAACCCAATTGGCCCAGCACAGCAGTTTAGGTCCAGAATGGAGGGGTAACACACGCAGAGTCCCAGCTGCAATAAAGGCAGGTTAAACAAACTACAATTTTGCTAATGCTTTAAATGATTACGGTCAAATAGTTACAGCTTTCAGATGGGCTCCCTTTGCACCTTCAGCGACCGCAAAATGGAACGATTCCTCCACAGCTCGGGCGGGATTCGAGCATTAAATACACAGTCCCCCCATACAAACTAATTAAGTCTGCAAGCAGACAGCTCTTAAAGTGACAGTACGTGGAGGCTCAAATAGCAGTCACTTGCAACCACAGTTAAGCAGCTCAGACGCCAAACACCACCCAGGCTTGCAGAATTCAGGCAAGCTCCTGGAAGACTTTTGGGAACCCCCATTTGCAGGGGGGTTACACCCTTCCTGGCCTGGAAAAACTTGGCGTCAAGTAAGTCCTCCCATAAGTTTCAATACAAACATATACATTTACATCAGTATCACATTAGGCTTATACATATAATTATCAGTCAACATATCACCTTACCAGAAACACATTTCTGAAACTTTTCAGTACATCACTTTTTACACAGTATTATGCACACATTGTACCATAACTCAGGTTATTACCTCCTGCACATGAAACCTGAAGAGAGGGAGTCCTTCCCTATCAGCTACCTTGGGGCTGGACGGGCAGGGGTACCATACCTATAAAGCAACACAAGTAACTTGGAGTTAGCACTGATGTTCAGTTTGGGCAATGAGCTTGGGGACACATACACTCCTTTATGGACAACACTGAGAGGCAAGTCCACAGGCCTTCAAGGGGAGTCATAACTGAGGTGCACCACAGGCTTTACAGCTCGATCAGTCTTTCTAGGGGGAACTGTTACAGTCTCTGCACTCTGAGCCTCACTTTCAGCATTGTCCTCACTTGTCAGGGGAGTCTCCATTGGGGTAGAGAGGCTAGAACTTGGGGCACTTTCAGCTCCAGAAGTTACAATCTCTGAGTCCACAACACTTGGCTCACATGGAGAGTTTTTGGACACTGGCAGTGGACCGTTAGGGCACTCAAAATATTCTTCTTGTTCTGGTATATCACCAGTCTGTCCCAGTCCATCATTGTCCTCCTCTGAAAGCTCAAACAATTCGACCATACACAATGATTCCATATCATCTGACTTGATGCATTGCACTTCACTTTCTGGGAGCATTGGCTCCAGGGATAAAGCTAGGGGCTTATACAGTACAGAAGGCCCAGCTTCATCTCCAGGATTGACTAGGGGATTGCCCCAAAACAATTGACTCAGTTCGTAAGAAGGGTAGTATTCAAAGCCACACTCACTTTCCTCTGACATGGACTGACAGTCATGTTCAGCTGGGACTTGTGGAGGGGAACACCAACTCAGCTTCTGTAGGTGCAGACTTTCTTGATTTTTTATTAGCAGCAGCTCTAGTCACTGGTCCAAAGGGGGCATTTCTGGGGGCTCAGACTCAATCAAGATTTGTCCACTGGACAGTAAATCAATCACTTTATTTAACCAGGCATAAACACCACTGAGCAAGCTCATTTTCAAGGTGGTCCTGGACAATACAATACAGTATACTTCATAAGATTGCAATTACGGTGGACTAGATGCTTTGCACTTCACTTTCTTATCATACCTTTCTTTGTTGGCTGGATTTCTTTTGGCAGCCATGGTTTGAGCCAGTTGGTACGCATGATTTAGCTGGACCTTTAACTTTTGCACATACTGTAAATAGTTGTCAGCTTGAACCCCATCAGGAGAAACTCCAAAACATACATCTACCGGCAGTCAAGCTTCTCTTCCAAACATCAGGCGTTAGGGGGCGAACCCAGTGACATCACTTTTGGTGCAGTTATAGGCATGTACCAGAGTGCTAATTTGTTGGCTCCATCTAGGCTTGTTCTTTGGGTGGAGGGTGCCTAGTATATCTAGCAAAGAGCGGTTGAAACGTTCAGGCTGTGGGTCCCCCTGGGGTTGGTAAGGGGTGGTTCTGGACTTTCGCACTCCCCACAGAGAAAGCATCTCTGATCAGACGACTCTCAAAATCCCTCCCTTGATCAGAATGGATTCTTTGTGGAGTCCTATAGTGAACAAAAAAGTTTTCTACAGGTACTTTTGCCACAGTGGATGCCTTCTGGCCCTTGGTGGGGAAAGCTTGGGCATATCTCGTAAAATGGTCAGTGACCACCAGCACATTACTAATATTTCTTTGATCTGACTCCAGACTCAGAAAATCAATACAGACCAGCTCCATGGGTGCACTGGTGGTGATGTTAACAAGGGAGGCAGCCCTCTGGAGCAAAGCTTTCCTCTGTAAGGAGCGACTACAAGTTCAAATGTGTTGATCAACATCAGCCCCCATCTTAGGCCAATAGAATCTGGATCTCACCAAGTCAAGTGTTCTATCTATACCAAGGTGCCCCATGTGGTTGTGTAAGGACCTCAGTACTGAGTCTCGAAAGGCAGTGGGCAGCACTAGTTGTTGCTGTCTATTTGTCCCCCTCTGCCTACTGTTTCTCTGTATAACAGTCTATTGATCAGTTTCAATTTAGGACCTTCCTTGTATAACAATGCAGTTCTTAAATCAGTGGAGCGTAATTTGGACACATCTTTCCCTGCATAGAGGGCTTCTAAAGCCGATTTGATCATGGGATCTTGGGACTGAGCCTGCTGAATACTGTCATTGTCCAGCTGAGGCAGTACACCAATGTCTATTGCAGAAAAGTGGCAATAAGCAGCAGGTATGCAATTCTCAAAGGGTCACAAACAATCCACCATACAGTCCACTGCGTTCGAGGACATTTGTTCCTCCCTGTCAAACTTCTGGCAGGGTGCTCAAATATCAGGTTCTGACAGTCTGACCCAATCATTCCGGGGAACAGGCCTCCGGGAGAGAGCATCAGCATCTATGTGGTTCAGGCCTGCTCTGTATTCAACAGCATAGTCGTATGTAGATCATGCAGAAAGCCACCTATGGCCAGTGGCATCCAATTTAGCTGAAGTCTGCACATAGGTCAAAGGATTATTATCAGTTTTTACTAGTATCTTAGCCCCATACAAGTACTTGTGGAACTGGTCAACAATAACCCACTTCAAAGCTAGGAACTCTAACTCACGTAAAGGATAGTTCTTTTCGGATGGGGTCAGGCTTCTACTGGCAAAGGCCACTGGTCTCAGGCCATTCTCGTGCTCTTGGTACAATATAGCACCCAAGTCTTGCAGGCTAGCATCAGTGTGTAAGACATAGGGCTTTGCTGGATCTGCATAGGCAAGGACAGGAGTGTGGGTAAATTGGTATATAATCTCATGAAAAGCAGTTTCACACTCGGGTGTCCATCTGGCTCCAAATACTTAATTGGGATGGAAATACACTCTCTCAGGCTCAGAAGAAACTGACCTCTTGTATTTTTTGTGGGTAGAAGGGTAACCTTGAGTAGATTAAGTAAAGGACAGATCACTCTTGAATAGTTCTTGATGAAACAACGATAGTAGCCACAGAATTCCAGGAATCTTTGCAGTTCTTTTAGATTGTGGGGCTGTGGCGAGGTGGTCAGGGCCTCAACTTTACTCGGGTCTGTCTCTATTCCCTCGGTGGAGAATATGTGTCACACATACTTTACAGATGTTTGGAAGAATTGACATTTATTGATGGACAGTTTCAGGCCAAAGTCTTCCAGTCGGTCCATCACCTTGAACAATCTGCTCTCATGTTCCTCCAGTGAGCTGCCAAACACAATAACATCACCTAGGTATACCAGGCACACTAATAAGTTCATGTCCCCCACTGCACGCTCCATCAGTCATTGAAAAGTGTCTGGGGCACCTGAAATCCCTTGAGGCATCCTCATGAATTCATAGAAGCCAAGCGGACAGATAAAGGCCATCTTCTCATGGTCTTCTGGGGCCATCGGGATCTAGTAGTATCCATTGTGAAGATCCAGCACAGAGTACCACTTGCTACTGTTCAGGCAGTCCAAAGCATCCTGAATGCGGGGCATTGTATACTGATCAGGGATAGTCCGCTGGTTTAAAGTGCGATAATCCATGCACATCCTTACTGTCCCATTCTTTTTTCTCACTACCACGATAGGGGAAGCATAGGGGCTTCTGGATTCTTGTATTACACCAGCAGCTAGCATCTCTTGCAGATGCCATCTCACATCATCTATATCAGCAGGTGCCAGGCGTCCAGACCTCTCACAAAACGGCCTTTCATCATGTAGCCGGATGTGGTGCTCAGCTCTTTGCACACATCCTACATCCCATTCCTTTAAAGAAAACACCTGGTCTCTCTGGGTAAGCTTTCTACTGATTATTATCTTCCATTCAGCTGGCAACGGGGAGTCTCCAAAATCAAACAAGTCGGGCATCACTCTGTCATTCTCCCCCGAACACTTGTTACCGGGCAGCACTGCAGTATCTGTACAATGTACATTAGCCAGGGTGCAACCTCTATTTACTCGAATCTCTCTCTATCAGACACATTATGAACTTGAACCATTACCCTTCTGGCATAAGCATGGGCTCTGGCAGGCAAAATACTTGGCTTGACCAACAGTCCTTCTGGCAATTTCCCATCACCTGGTGCATCCAGCATTAGGATTTTATTCTCGACATCCTTTCTGATATGGACTTCCCCCTGTAAGGTACACTGGGCATTTGGCACCAGAATCAGAGACTCAGGGTCCTTCTTCCAGACAATTCCAACCAGTTCCTCTGGGTCCATTTTTTCAGCCTTCCTCTGTGCCTCATAGGCCTTCTTGATCAAGGCCAGGATTCTCAAAGCTCTACCAGTCCTTGACCCTTGTTTCTCATAACACAACTGCGCCAACCATCCAAACATATGCGCATTCGTCCTAATTAGTAGAGGAATCCCATCGTACAGTCCAGTAGGGGGACACACTAAGACCAGGGTCTCTACTTGCTCTGCCACTCCAGCCACGTAGGTAGGGAAAGATAGCCAAACTCAGATACATCTGGAGTAGGGGTAGGCCTTCTCACTTAACCCCCATACATGCAGACTTCCAATGGTTGTAAGGGTACGTCTGACAAATGCTTCTGATACCAATCCTGGAACATAATTGTCATTTGGGAGCCACTGTCCAACACAGCTCTGGTGGGCAAACCATTCACTTTTACTGTAGCTTCCATTGAAGGCCCTCTATTCTGGACCAGTCTGGAGGGGTGGTAGCAAGGGCCTGGGTAGATGATCTAACCACAGAAGGACATGAGTTAGCATTTTTGGGACCTTTACTGCGGTCATTTCGTGTACCTCTCAACCACTGATTTGTCCTCCGAAGCTCTCCTTGTGGCCTGTACACAACTTTGTCTGCATCTTTTGGGGATTTGCATTCTCTCATCATGTGCCCATCCTTCCCACAATTATAGCAAAACATACCTTCCGGAGATTGAGCTGGCCAAGGCATCACACTGGGAGCCAGGACGGGGGTACTACTAACTGGGCACCTTGGTGCCATCTCTGTCTGCGGCGTGATACACATTTGGAGGCATCTCATCAATTTCCCCACTTCCATGGTCAAGACATCGAGTTTTGAGCTGTTGTCAGCAGGAGATGCCTGTGTGGGTACCCCCAACCCCCATAGCAGATGCAGTCGGATATAGGTCGGGGCCTGTACTTGCAGGCGCAGCCTTCATAAAGAGATGGTTTTTGAATTTCCTGATCTCTCTCAGCAGTTCACCCCATGGTGGCACACCCTCATTGGTCCCCATTTCACAAGGACCTTCCGATGCTGTGATCACTTGGGCTGCGCTCACCCCAGAATTAGAATCCCCCTCTTCATCTTCAACCTCCCGAAGTTCTTTTATTAAGTCACAATAGTCTGATGGGTTACCCCTTCTGTCTGGGAGTCTTAACTGAAGGAGCTGCAATTTAGAATGCTTTGCATGCTGTAGTAGGTGCTCCAACCTTACACGGTTTAAATCACTGGTGGCTACCCCACCTTTTCGGTAAGCCTTCTGCAGAGCTCTTTCCAGACGAGTAACATATGCAGACAAACTTTCCCCTGGCTACTGTTTTGTACCTTGAAATTTCCACATCAAGCTCTCCCCTGACTCAGTGCTCCCAAAACTGCCTTCAAGTGCAGATAGGTACTTCTAGGCAGATGCATCAGGATTTGTGGACCTCAAAAATGTAATGGCCTCTAGGGCAGGACCCCTCAGACTTTCTATGATTCATTTTCATTTCTCAGCCTCCACACACTGCCATTCCGGTATCGGGGGGCAACACAATCTATCCAGGTGTCCCAATCATCCTCCCCCTGGGAGGTGGGGAGGGTGCCAGAGAAGGTCCTCAACCTTCGGTAAGAGTCGTGACTAATGGCAGGTGCTGAAATAGGAGCCTGCATTGGTTCAGCCACCATAACGGGTACTGGAGTGGGAGAGGATGTTGGGGGAGGAACACCCCCAGGTGGCAAGAATAATTTCTTCAAGTTCTCCACAGTTTTCCCTTCCTCCAGCAACAATTTAGCAAATTTCTCCTCAAAAGTTTCAGATAGTTTGGGGGGACTCATCCCCCCCCCATCTCTACTGTCCTTAGTTATCACTCTCCAGGTAGTGAGGGCTCCCTCTGGGGTAATAGTCTGTGGCACTTTGGAACTGTCTATGGGGTCCTTATACTCTACTAGGGTCATGAAAGTGTGGATGAGCAGAATAGCATGTCAACCCACCACCACAGGGTTTTGTAAACCCTCCACCTTGGAAAGTACTCCCTCTACAGTGTCTGTGTTGGTACCCAGGGGAATGTCCAGAACAAGCACAGCATTTTGTGGGTCGACCTCCTGCCCAGTACACCACCCCACCAACTGGTGTAGAGCCACTTCTGCCGGGGTATCCATTTATTTTTAACAGTGATTCATACATGTGGCCACTAGGGGATGCAAAATCCCAGCGGTGAGCCTCCAAGATGTAACTCCTAGGTGGCACTATCTCAAGGGCTACTACCCCTGTCTGTTTGACTACGGACAGGTTGAGGGGCCTATGTCCTACGGCGGGTGCCTCCACCCAGAGGTCAGGGTTTGTAGTGGTTAGACTAGCTAGGTCACAGCCCTCTGGGACACTGAGACCCCCCTTTTATTCCCTCTAGTGGCTCACACAGTATACCAGAGTTACAGCCCCAATACCCAACGTATACACACTGTTCACTCATATAAATACCACTTACCCTCGAGACTGATTCTGCAGCACGTCTCTGAGGACCCCCTGTAAAGTAAGGTTAAACATACACAGCAAAACACAATACTGTTTCCATAAGTACCAACACCCCCTTTGGGTTCAAGTTAAACAAAATATGGACCCCATTCTAAACTACTCGGAATTTATTTCACCGGAGATCTGTGTACTGGGAGATATGGTCCAAATCGCAGGGACGTACATTAAATACCATATAGCGTTGATGTCTGCTCTAGTCAAAGCTGGAAAAGTGACAATATCTACTCATATAACCAATGGATAGGGGATCTATTGAAGACACTTGACAGGATTAGGAGGTAAATGCTCCGGGACGGAAGGAAGGGAACATATGATAAGAGGTGGAGAACCTAGGAGGCAATTTACTCACTCCAAGCCAAAGGTCCTCAGGTACGGATCTGTCTGTCTGAGTGTAGTTAATTCAAGGCTTATAGGTAAATAGTGGATCCATAGTAGGGACTCATTTGTTTTCTTTATTTTTACGACAAGGTACTGGGTATACTGTGGTTGGGTATTATTAGGACTTCATAGTATGAAGCTCATTATCTGCCAAATGATTGTGGTTGGGGAATTCTCTCTCTTTCCTTGGGACACAGCGGCAGGAATACACCCGCATCTATGGATGCTTATATGGAGCTTAGATTACTGGGTTGGGATCCCTCCCAAATAGCGGCTGTTCATTATAAGACCTTGATGCCTAAATATGAAAACCCGATTACTGAATGGTTAGAACAACCTTTTAGGATAACTGAGAGGGGTATTCACTGCAGCTGTGTATATACATAGTTATGAGTGTATATAGTTGCCCTACCCAGTTTGGGGGTGGGGACCCGGGAGATTCCTGGGTGTTAATGTTTTTCTGTCTGTATGATCAAGAAACTGACAATAAAGATTGTTATAAAAAAAAAAGTACCAACACCACAGACAGTGTATAGCATAACAACAACAAATCTGGTTTATTTAGGGGACAGTAACACGGGAGGGGGAAATTAGGTTAATTAGTGGCATTAAATCACAGTACTGTGCACACATACAGGGTCTGAAAAGTCACACTCTGGGTACCCAGGTGGGGGCTAGCTAGGTCCATTGCCCGGGGTTGGCCGGCAGGTGCAGATGGATAGGGCCCTGTAGAGGAAAATATATGCACAACACCCAATTGTAATCCGGAGCTGGAGGGCTCAGTCCTTAAAAAAAAAAAAACAGTGAAACAACAAGAATTAGATGATACACTTGTGATTGAAAAACAAGCTGCAGGGGAATACCCTGATTTGTACTCAACACCCAAGCTGAGGATCAGATGGAGAATGTCCCTCTGGATTGCCAGAAGAACAGGGCATGAGGACAAGGTCCTTGTGACTGGACCCCACTGCAGTTAATAGCAAACGGATGTAGTCCGAATTAAGCTGGGGGTTTACTTCCAGCTTCAGCACACAATTCACTGTACAGGGGATTTGAAATAGCAATTCCCCACAACCACTATGCACATTTATATGTAAAAGGAAAGTACTATACCAGGCAGGCTGCTCCTAGATCCCGACTGCAATTACTGCAAGATACCCAGGAGAACAAACAGCAGCTTCAGTTCCTGACAGACCGAGCGCGATTCAGCAATTTCTCTAGTGTTCTACAGGGTGAGCCTGGTTTCCACACTTCAGGTGCTTCTTTCTCCTCACAACTCAGATTCAGTCCCAGCTGGCACTCACAAAGGCTGCAGACCGAAACTCAGGGCCTCACATGCACTTCCCACGTGAAACTATACACCACAGAAGCAAACAGCTCCTTCTTTCTTCACTGCCACAACTGATCTGATCTTTCCAGTCACAGAGCAGGGCATTTCCTTTAGCTCCACACTATTCTGTTGGCTGGTTCAGCTGTCACTCACAATAAGACTCCCTCTGTTGGTAGAAAAAGGCGCCAAGGTCAAAACTACATTTCCCAGTGTCACTGCCCATTGAGGAGGCAGTATGGTGCAGTGGTTTAAGGCTCTGAGCTGCAAATCTGGAGACCTGAGTTTGAATCCCACAGCCTCCACTTGCATACTGTGTGATCCTGAGCAAGTCACTTAACTTCCTCGTGCTCCCAGGTTGCACCTGCAAACAAGCTTTCAGCTTATTGTGTCTCACCTGGTAAAATAATTGGTAAAAAAAAAAAAAATTCCCCTTGTGGCTGGCTCAAATTAAGAGTCCAAGTTCTGATTTGTCCACAGGCTCCATTTTAGGGCTCCCTTAACCCAATTGGCCCAGCACAGCAGTTTAGGTCCAGAATGGAGGGGTAACACACACAGAGTCCCAGCTGCAATAAAGGCGGGTTAAACAAACTACAATTTTGCTAATGCTTTAAATGATTACGGTCAAATAGTTACAGCTTTCAGATGGGCTCCCTTTGCACCTTCAGCGACCGCAAAATGGAACGATTACTCTGCAGCTCGGGCGGGATTCGAGCATTAAATACACAGTCCCCCCATACAAACTAATTAAGTCTGCAAGCAGACAGCTCTTAAAGAGACAGTACGTGGAGGCTCAAATAGCACTCACTTGTAACCACAGTTAAACAGCTCAGACGCTGAACACCACCCAGGCTTGGAGCATTCAGGCAAGTTCCTGGAAGGCTTTTGGGAACCCCCATTTGCAGGGGGGTTACATGTAGTAATGTCTATCTCTGCGACACGTATACATGATCAATGTACCATACACTGTAGTACAATCAAAAGCATTGGTTTTCTTGTCCCCTCTATGTACATGTAACTAATCCTCCGTCACCCCTGAAAAAGGGACTTACATAGAAACATAGATTTTGACGGCAGATAAGGACCACTTGGCCCACCCAGTCTGCCCATTTCCCTACCTAATGGATAAGCTGCAGATCCTAGTTAACCAGCAGCCTACTTCTTCCTACCCGCAATACTGTCAAAGTTTCAGCAGGCCTACCCGGTTACCAAAATTTAAATAAATAAATAAAACTCCGGGGGGAGTAGTAAAACAAAGGACACCACCGGAAGTAGTTTAAACACGTCACACACCAAGCCAGCATGGAAAATGATGGGAAAGGAGCTGGCTTGGCGAACAATCACAGCGGCACTTTTTATGGCTTTTTTTGTCAGTGAAATCAGAGTTGAGGTAAACTATATCAAAATTCGGATAATGCCATAAGTAGATTGGATCACAAAATGGACTGTCCAAAAACTGAGTGATCAGGTAAAAAACTGGGTAGGTGGCAGAATATTACTGGCTTGGTCTCCGGTGGGAGGGGTTGGATCAGCATGTGTGGGCCTTTTAAATAGTGGCAGTGCTAATTTTGTTTCTGCTAGGTGGCTAGGCTTCCTTTGCTTCACAAACTGACGGGCAGCAGTTTTAAAACCGATCACTATGGTGAGACCATGTGTACTTTGGGGAGTTGGGGGGTGCTGCAGACTGACCGGGCAACTTTAGTGGAAGCTAATTTTAAATAGTTCTGTTTACTTTTTGGTCTGTTAAACTGGGTTGGCCATGAAACTAGCTTGCAAACATTCTGCAAACTTTATTTCCTGCCTTGCTATTTCCTGTACAGTGGGGCTGACCAGAATGTTGTTTTTTTTTGCAATTTATATTTTCTGCCCTCTCTGTCTCCACTGCTGGCTTCCCTCTGGAACAACCCACTGCTACCCCTCAGCCCCACCTACTGTACCTGCACACAGCATTATCCATGGAGTCTGAGCTAACCCCTGGGTAAGGTACTGGGTGGAGGGGGTTTACCCCTGAACATGCGTGTCGTCAGAAGGTGAGTGATGCAGTGCGGGAATGGCTCAGATATACCAGGGTCTCCAGGAAGTCTGTGCTGAGTCCACTTTCATTTTTTTCTCCAGGTCCCCCTGGAAAATGTCAGCATGTATGGTGAACCCTTGTATGTGCAATGCCTCAACTCAGTGCTCTTCCTACAGTATACTGCCACATGTGGTCACACAGGTGGCAGTATTGCCATGTGGATGGCATCCCTCCTCACCTAGAGGACAGTGTCCTTTGGCAAGCTCAGTTCTCCTCCCGTGGCTGGCCTTGATGACCCAGGCTCGTTCCTAAACCTGAGTCATGGCATCACAACTAGCAGCTCTACTGCTACTGGTATCTTGACACTGTCACTGATATCTTAGTGGAGGTTTTACCAACCTCTTTTTCCCTGGCTGCTGCAGGTGCACTCCTTCTTATCAGCAACCTCAACACAAACTGGCTATGCCCCTTTTCTATGAAATTCCTCTAGGAATTACAAGCTCTGCACGTCACACAGATCATAGATGAAGCCATCCACCTAAACGGATCTACGACGGGTCGTTGACAAAATTTTTGTCTAATGACCCGACAGCAAAACAGGCAGGTCGACCACATTTTGCAGTCAGCTGCCGGTTTCTGAGAACAATAAGTGTTTTCTTTGGGGACTCTGTCCCTGAATCCCCCATGCGGGGCTCCACTTAGGATTCTCAGCTCTGAGTTGGAGCCGATTGGGGCGAGGGACCTCACAGACAGTGCCAGGTCTCAGCAGGTTCCCTACAGCGACGTAGCACTGTAGTCACTGTAGGGGACCCCATGGTCAAAATGTCACTGTCAGGGGTGTATACCCACCTAAATCATAGTGCTCCAAATTCCTCTGTATAGGAGTAGATCCTTCCCCCCACACTCATCAGATTGTTGCAGCAGGTGCCCTCCCTGGTATACATTCAGTGAACACTGGCTCACCTTTATTGTGAGAAAAAATAACTGACCTAAAGTCCCCCCTCCCTTGGACCATTGTCTTCTACTATCCTTGCAATTTAGACCTCCTTGCTCCACTTGCAGACTTCTCCAGTATTGACTGGTCCCCCATCAATATCCCTCCAAACATTAATGAACTTTTGCATTACTTCCCCAGCAAATTTTCCAGGGAATGGGACAAACATACTCCCCTCCTTCTGAATCAGGATGAAGGGTTACCATCTCCTCTGGACCATGGCTGACCTTGGTAGGGTTTGTAATGTAGCCTGGGCTACTCACAAGACCTTGGGTTCTTTATTTTTTTTTTTTAGTTGTTTAACCAGGATTAGCACACTAAACTGAAAGCTTTTTTACAGATGCGACCTGGGAGCACAGGGAAGTTAAGTGACTTGCTCAGGGTCACACTGTATGTAAGTGGAAGCTGTGGGATTCAAACCCAGGTCTGGTCTGCTGGATGTCACCAGATTTGCAGCTCAGAGCCTTAAACCACTGCACTATACTGCCTCCCAGGGTTCTCCTATATATCTTTCTAAGTATAGGCAACTCTGTAGTGCTTGCACTAAACAGTTGCATGTATCTAAGGTGAACAACTTTCATGATCAAGTTCAGAACCATTCAAAACAGGTTCACAATCTTTTCGCCCATACCCCATCAATCTGACATCCCTGTACTAAGAATTGCTGACACCCTCTGCACTACTACTGGGAAGCTGCAGAGACGTCCAACTAATACTTCACTAGTTGCACTTAGCCTCTCATTAGGTACTAACCCCTTCTGCACTCACTGACATTTGGAAATTCAGTTTACATTGCATCATGAAGCTGGCCCAGCCGCACAGCCATAGCGCTACTGTTCACTACACTGGTGACCCTGGTTCGGGAATTAACTCGAAACCTTTGGGGGGGCTCGCTGGACATGGAGGATTCAGCATCCCCAAGGGCAGCTCTCCTCTGTCAGGGAAGGGAGATGGTGTGTCCCATTCTTTGTCTGCTGACCAGTAGAGGCTGGATGGCAGCACAGTTGGGATCCAGATGATTGGGGAGCACCCGACCTCAGTGCTGAAGTGTGAGAGTGCACCTCTGTGTGCAGGTGCAGTGCTCCACTGCATGCTGGCAGCTCTCATAGGTGAACACCTAAGGCACACAACCCCTGAACAAAGCAGGATGATGCCCTGGTCTCTTGTAGGTCCTGCACCACTGACTTATTGCATTTCTTCATATGGGCTATGCTCTGGAACGGCATGGCCACTCCCCCTGGCCCTCCATGGTGGTGGTGGTGGGGAACTGCATGGGAGACACCACAGATGATAAGCTCAGAGATGGTGCATGACAGGACTGAAATGTCAAGCAAATTATTTCCGAGCTCCTTCAAGGTTAATTTGTGCCGCTATGAGCTGGCCCGGTGGTGCTGGAGGTTGAGGCACTGGACGTACACCTCGAGCCACACCAGTGACCTGGGATTGGGAATGGACTCGAGTTGGTGGGGTTAGGAGAGGACTGAGAGTCCGGAGGACTGCTTTCCTCTCCTGGAGAGGGTGGGCTATGTTCTCGACTCATTACGACCCTCAGTGGAGACTGGGGGAAGCTGAACTGGGAACTCTAGGAATGGTGGAGGACGCAGCAGATGTCTTGCGGGCAGTGCATGGGAGCATGGTTGCAATGTGCTGATGCTATTGCATGTCTGTGTCCCTGGGATCAAGCATACAAAACCCCCTGCTTTCGGAGAATGATGCCTCTGATGGGGTACTGCCTTCTCCCCCCAAACAAAGCCTGACGTAAGGGGCAGGGGATCAAGGGTGATGCAGTCTCCTTCCCACCCCCACCTGGGAGGGCCCCTCGGGGTGGGGCAAGCCACGATCCTCCCTGCTTCAGCCGGTTATAGCGGAGGCTGGCAGGGGGAGAGGTGTTTAGACTCTGCAAGTAAAGGATGACTGAGAATTAGTTTCCCTACTGTGAGCAGGGAGAAAAAGTAGAATGCACAAAAAAAAAAACTGGAGCACCTTTGCTGCAGGCACATCCAGGAGCACAGTCATTCTTGATGCCATACAGGGGGCATGCCTCAGACAGCTAGTGTTGGAACCCACTCGGGAGGGAGCAATCTTAGACCTGGTACTCTCAAATGGGGACGGAGAAAGGATCTCGGATTTAGAAGTGGGTAGCCATCTGGGAACAAGCAACCACCAAACAGTGTGGTTCACAATAAACACAGCCATAGAGTCAAGCCATACAAAAGCAACAGTATTGGACTTTAGGAGGGCTGACTTTGGGAAAATGAGAGAGTGCCTCAGAAAAGCACTAGCATATGGGCAAGAAGGAGGGGTGGAGGAACAATGGGGCATAATCAAAACAGCCATCACAGAGGCAACAAGCCTTTGTGTGAAGCGAATCAATAAAATAAAATGAAGGAAAAAACCACTACGGTTCTCAAAAGAGGTGGCAGGGAAGGTTAAGGAGAAAAGGATAGCATTCAGGAAATATAAGAAAACACAGAAGGAGTAGGACAGAGTTAAAGCAGAAGGAGACAGGGAAGGCAGTCAGAACAGCAAAGGCCTAAACCGAGGAAAGGATAGCCAATTCTGTTACGAAGGGGGATAAAACCTTTTATAGGTACATTAGGGAGAGAAGAAAAACAAAGGGAGAGATACGGAGACTTAATAAAGGGGAAGGAATGTGGACAGAGGGTGATAGTGAAAAAGCACGGATACTGAACAAATATTTCTGCTCAGCATTCACAACAGAACAGGAGGGGGAAGTACCTACAGCAAACAAGAGAAACACTCTGGATGGGGGGGGGAGTGAAACCAGTCCATTCACAGAAGAAAGTATTTTGAAAGAACTCTTAAAACTGAGGGTGGACAAAGCAATGGGGCCTGATAGGATTACACAGATTCATAGACAGTGTCGGCAGATAAGGGCCTATGGCCCACCCAGTCTGCCCATTTGAGCTTGTAAGTTCAGTTTATGTTTTCCTAGAAGTCTGTTGCCCCTTACCCCTGACCTCCAGAATTCCTTTATGTCTATCCCATGCATTCTTAAATCCCGTGATTGTTTCAGCCCCCACCACTTCCTCTGGCAAGGTGTTCCACTTGACCACCACCCGTTCTGTGAAGAAATTCTTTCTCACATTTCCTCTGAATCGTCCTCCCTCCAGCTTCATCCCATGCCCTCTAGTCCTGGAACATCTTTTTCACTTAAAAATAGTGTATTCCTGTACCCTGTTCCTCCCTGTAAGATACTTGTATGTCTCTATTATGTCCCCTCTCTCCCTCCTCTCCTCCAGGGAGTACATATTCAATTCCTTCAACCTGTCCTCATAGAACTTGTGATGCAATCCATGTACCATCTTTGTTGCCCTCCTCTGAACCTTCTCTACCCTGTCTTCACCCTAGAATTCTAAAAGAACTAAGATTAGAACTAGTGACACCACTAACTACTCTCTTTAATAAATCATGGGAGGATGGGGTGGTACCTGAGGACTGGAGGAGGGCAGATGTGATTCCACTTCACAAAAGTGGGAGCAGGGCAGAGGTAGGGAAAATGATGTAATCACTTCTGAAGGAAAGAATAGTTGAGTACCTAGAGGTCAGTGGGGCACAGGACCCAAGGCAGCATGGATTCACAATGGGAAGGTCGTGTCAGATGAATCTGATAGATTTCTTTGACTGGGTGACCAAAGTAGTAGACCAGGGAGGGGCTGTGGATATGGCCTATCTAGATTTTAGCAAGACATTTGACACAGTCCCACACAAAAGATTAATATATAAGTTAGCCAGCCTTGGAGTGGGTCCCAAGGTGGTAACCTAGATAAAAAACTGGCTGGACAACAGGACACAAAGGGTAATAGTAAACTGAGTTCACAGTGAAGAAAGGAGGGTAACTAGCGGGGTACCACAGGGTTCGGTACTGGGACCAGTCTTCTTTAATGTCTTTATAAGTGATATTAGAGAGCACCTGGAAGGAAAAGTATGTCTCTTTGCAGACAACACAAAGATCTGCAACGGGGTTGATACACAAGGTGGGGTGGAAAGCATGAAAAGGGATTTGGCAAGGTTGGAGGAATAGTCAAATGTATGGCAGCTCAGATTCAATGCAAAGAAGTGCAAGGTAATGCACCTGGGAAACAAAAACCCAGGTGAAGAGTACATAGTGGGGGGGGGGAGGTGAGATACTAGCAACAACAAAAATCGAAAGGGACCTGGGGGTAGTTATATCAGGTGACCTAAAGGTGGGCAAGCAATGTGAGAAGGCAGTAAGGAGGGCTGGGGGGATACTGGGATGCGTTAGGAGAGGCGTCAATAGTAGAAAACAGGAAGTTGTTATCCCTCTGTACAGACAATAGGTGAGACCCCATCTGGAGTACTGCGTGCAGTTCTGGAGACCCCATCTCCACAAAGACAGACAGAGTGGAGGCTGTTCAGAGGAGGGCAACTAAAATGGTGCAGGGTCTGCACCAGAAGACATATGAAGAGAGACTAAAGCAGCTTAATATGTATACCCTCGAGGAAAGGAGGGAGAGGGGGGACATGATAGAAACTTTCAAGTACCTCAAGGGACTCAACAAAGTCCAAGAGGGTAGCATCTTTCAGAAAGAGATGTGCAAGAACAAGGGACATAATCTGAAGATGGGGGGCAGCTCAGAGGTAATGTTAGAAAGTATTTTTCACGGAGAGGGTTGTGAATGCATGGAACAGTTTTCCTGAGGAGGTTGTGGAGTCAAGAACAGTGGGAGAATTCAAGACTGCATGGGACAGACAAAGCAATTCTAGTGGGGGGGGGGGGTAGAAGGAAGTAGGCTGTTGGTTAACTAGAATCTGCAGCTTATCCATCAGGTAGGGAAATGGGCAGACTGGGTGGGCCAAGTGGTCCTTATCTGCCGTCAAATTCTGTGTTTCTATGTTTGTGCCGCTACGTCTTGGTTCTGAGTGGTTCCTTAGTTCTGCAGTCCGGCAAGTGTTGCCAGGAGTCCCAGTGGTGCAGAAGCCCACGCCTGGAGCTGGTCCAGCAGGGCAGCCCTGCGAAGGGTGGTATATGTCAGAATCCATGCAGATTTTAATCACATTTAGGCTGCGGAGATCTGCAGCCATCACGCACACTCATGTCCGTTTCCTCTTTCTGTACTTTGAATGTGAAAGTTTTGTGGAAAACACCAATGATAGCTGCATTCTGAGCTGTTTATATATTATTAGTTTTATTTTACCCCTCTTATTAATATATACGTGTTTTTTGTTGCAACTGGGTATGTGTTCTGTTCTTCTTGTGGTGTTGTCACAAGGGGAGTAAACACATGATTTTAACAAAAAAAAAACACTTGTGATGATAGATCAGGCTAGTGTGCAATAATTTTATTTCATCAGCAAACCTCAACCCAATGCTCCGGCACTTCATACCACTATGACATTTAATCGGAGAAGGGGGGGGGTGGAGTTATTGTAAAGAATAGAACCTTTAAATACATCACCTTCTTAGAGTTGTACTAGAACTACAGCAGCACTAATTATTTTATAAACTTAATTGCACTTTATTTCAGATAAAGTAAGATAGAGTACAAAAATATATTAAATATCCAACAGGATTTTGTCAGTTTATGCTGGTATATTGTGCTAATTAATGCAGATCTCCCTTAAATGCCAAGAGTGGCTAATAGCACAAATGACAGTGAAATCCATTTTTACAAACCACCCAGATTTATAATACATGAATATCATTTCCACCAGTGGGTTCCATGCTTGTGTTTGTTTGTGTGGGAAGGGGGTGGGTAACACAATATCTTTTTTTTTTAAGTGTACACCACCGATGAAATGCCGTGGGATAGAAAAAACAAGAACATGGTGGGGGGGGGGTAGCAGTGTGGGTAGCACGGAGTACAAATCTGAAATTCCTGGCTACACCCCTGCTTAAGATTACATACAAAATACAGTGTATAATAAATATATGTGGCTTAACAGAGCTTAGGTAGAAATTTGATAACACATACTAAAGTATGAGTGAAGTAGTGTAGGACTAAATACATAGTAGATGGTGAAAAGACTATATAAAACACAGTTATAAATCCGTACATTACCTGGGGTAATAAACAAGTACAGTTTCGTACTTACAGTAACGGTAGATCTTCTAGAGGATCTCTTGTAGCAGGTAAGTACGATTACGCAAGAACTTACCATAACAGTAGATCTTCGAGAGGAGCTCTTGCAGCAGGCTACACCATAAGGACTATGCTGCCGGGCACTAGAACCCCACGGAAAAATTCTTAGCTAGCAGTTCCAAGCTGGGACCGCCCCCTGACATCGGACCGCCTCCGACGTCCACCAATGGTATAAAGGGGCAGTCCCCAACCACTCCAGAGTTCTCCCACCGGAGACCCGGCTGACAAATCATAGAGAACCAAGACTAGTGTAAAACCCTGCCACGGGTAAGGAAAGAAAGAAGAAAAGGACCAGGGGGAAGGAGGGTAGGAAATAACGCCTGCTGCAAGAGCTCCTCTTGAAGATCTACTGTTACATAGAAACAGAATTTGATGGCAAATAAGGACCACTTGGCCCACCCAATCTGCCCATTTCCCTACTTAATGAATAAGCTGCAGATCCTAGTTAACCAATAGCCTACTTCCTCCTACCCCCAACCCCTAGAATTGCCTTATGTCTGTTCCATGTATTCTTGAATCCCCCAACTGTTTTGGACTCCACAACCTCCACAGTAAGGCCGTTCCATGAATCCACAACCCTCTCCATGAAAAAAATACTTCCTCACATTACCTTTGAGCCGTCCCCCTTCTATCTTCAAATTGTGCCCCCTTGTTCTTGCACATCTCTTTTTCTGAAAGATGCTACCCTCTTGGGATTTGTTGATTCCCTTGAGGTACTTGAAAGTTTCTATCATGTCCCCCCGTCCCTCCTTTTCTCAAGGGTATACATATTAAGCTCCTTAAGTCGCTCTTCATATGTCTTCTGGTGCAGACCCTGCAGCATTTTAGTTGGCGCTCCTCTGGACTGCCTCCATCCTGTATGTCCTTTCAGAGATTGGGTCTCCAGAACTGCATGCAGTACTCTAGATGGGGTCTCACCAGCTGTCTGTACAGAGAGATAACAACTTCCTGTTTTTACTGTTAATGCCTCTTCCTATACATCCCAGTATACCCCCAGCCCTCCACACTGCCCTCTCACATTGCTTGACCACCTTTAGGTCATCTGATATGACTACCACCAGGTCCCTTTCCATTTTTTTGTTGTTAGTAACTCACCCCCCATAGTGTACTCTTCCCCTGGATTTTTGTTTCCCAGGTGCATTACTTTGCACTTCTTAGCATTGAATTTAAGCTGCCATACATTTGGCCATTCCTCCAACCTTGCCAAATCCCTTTTCATCCTTTCCACCCCACCTTGTGTATCAACCCTGTTGCAGATCTCTGTGTCATCAGCAAAGAGACATATTTTTCCTTCCAGTCCTTCTGCAATGTCATTTATAAAGACATCAAAGAGGACCGGTCCTAGTACTGAACCCTGCGGTACCCCACTAGTAACCCTCCTTTCTTCTGAGTGGACTCCATTTACTATTACCCTGCGTGTTCTGTTCTCCAGCCAATTTTTTTACCCAGGCTACCATCTTGGTACCCACTCCCAGGCTTGCTAACTTGTATATTAATCTTTTGTGTGGGATTGTGTCAAATGCCTTGCTAAAGTCTAGGTAGGCCATGTCCACAGCCCCTGCCTGATCTACTACTTTGGTCACCCAGTCAAAGAAATCTATCAGATTCATCTGGCATGACCTTCCCGCTGTGAATCCATGCTGCCTTGGGTCCTGTGCCCATCTGGCCTCTACATACACGACAGTTCTTTACTTCAGAAGTGATTCCATCATTTTCCCCTATCACTGAGGTTAAACTAACAGGTCTATAGTTTCCTGCCCGTGCCCTGCTTCGACTTTTGTGAAGTGGAATCACATCTGCCATCCTCCAGTCCTCAGGTACCACCCCATCCTCCCATGATTTGTTAAAGAGGGTAGTCAGTGGTGTCACTAGTTCTACCCTTAGTTCTTTTAGAATTCTGCGATGAATCCCATCAGGCCCCATTGCTTTGCCCACCTTCAGTTAAGAGTTCTTTCAGAACCATTTCTTCTGTGAATGGGCTGGTATCAACCCCCCTATCCAGAGTGTTTCTGTTTGGTTTAGGTACCTCCCCTTCTTCACTTGTGAATACTGAGCAAAAATATTTGTTTAGTATCTCTACCTTTTCACAGTCACACTCTGCCCACCCCACTTCTCCTTTATTAAGCCTCACTATCCCTCCCTTGGTCTTCCTTCACTCCCTGATGTACCTATAAAAGGTTTTATCCCCCTTCTTAACTGAGTTGGCTATCTTTTCCTCGGTTTGGGCCTTTGCTGTTCTGACTGCCTTCCCTGCTTCCTTCTGCTTTAACGGATACAGTTCTCTGTCCTGCTCCTTCTGTGATTCCTTGTACTTCCTGAATGCCATCTTTTTCTCCCTAACCTTCCCTGCCACCTCCTTTGAGAACCATAGTGTTTTTTTTCATCATTTTGTTTATTTGCTTCACACAATGGCTTGTTGCCTCTGTGATGGCAGTTTTTATTATTCCCATTGTTCTTCCACCCCCTCCTTCCTGCACATTTGCTAGTACATTCCTTAGGCACTCACCCATTTTGGCAAAGTCAGTCCTCCTAAAGTCCAGTACTTTTGCCTTTGTATGGCTTGACTCTATTGCTGTGTTTATTGTGAACCATACTGTTCGATGGTCGCTAGTTCCCAGATGGCTACCCACTTCTACATCTGTGATCCTCTCCATCTCTGAGTACCAGGTCAAAGATTGCTCCCTCCTGAGTGGGCTCCAATACTAGTTGTCTAAGGCATGCCCCCTGCAGGGCATCTAGAATGACCCCGCTCTTTGATGTGGCTGCAGCAAATGCACTCCAGTTAACTTCTGGCATATTCAGATCCCCCATCAACAATCTCTCCCCTTTGTCTGTCATTCTAAGGATACCTTCTATCATTTCCTTGTCCATTTCCTCCCCCTGAGACGGGGGGGTCTATATACAACCCCTGTGCGGATTGCGGATTCTGGTACCATTGCATGTCTCCAAGTTGACCCGCAGTGCTTCCTCCCTCCTCATTTACCCTTTTGTTCTGTTGCTTTGATTCCTTCCCTTATGTAGAGAGCTATTCCACCTCCTCTTTTACCCTCCCTGTCCCTCCTGTAGATAGTGTACCCTAGTAGGTTTACATCCCAGTCATGGTTCTGTGTGTACCATGTTTCTGTGACTGCCACGATATCCAGATGTTCCTCTTCCATCAAGGCCACTAGTTCAGGAAGCTTGTTACCCAGACTATGGGCATTGGTACTCATTACTCTCCATTTTTTGATGGCTTTTCCTCTTGTAGCCCCATTGCTGCCCTTACGGACTTTGCTTTCTCCATTTACCCCAGTCCTGCTCCCTACTGACCTTTCAACCTTGGTCTTTACCTCATTTAGTACCCTGTTTTGGGGGGGGAGGCTGGGAATTCCCTGCTGCTTATCAGTGCCTCCCCCCTTGGCTAGTTTAAATGCTTGCCAATGAAGCATTTAAACTGATCACTGAGGAGACTGGTTAGTTTCCCAGACAGATGCAGACCATCATGCCAGTGTAGGTGGGTATCCCTCCAGGTGGAATCCCAGTCCCCAGTGAAGCCAAAACCCTGTGCTCTACACCAGTTTTTCAACCATTCATTAAACTGCATGGTGCAGAGTACCCTCGTTTCACTCATGCCATAGACAGGCAGCACCTCCGAGAAGGATACTGTATGAGCTACTTGTCTAAGGCCCCTCTCCAACTCCACAAACTCCTCCTGCACTGCTCTAATCCCATGCGTGGCCAAGTCATTTGTCCCTAGGTGGACAATGACATCCAGCACTGTCTTCCATGCAGCTGCTGTTGTGATTCTTAGAATTCGAATCCTGTCCCTTCAAGCCATGGCGCCAGGCAGGCACCTTACTTCACTTTCCCTTGGCCCCCCAAGTTCTATCTTCCCTGATAATCAAGTCCCCCACCAGTAGCTGCTTCCTTTCCGTGCTGCATCCTGTGCCACCTTCCTGTGGTCCTCCCTTGTGACGGTTGCCAGCAACCTCAGTCTCCACTGTGTGTGTCTTCATAGGGGAACTATGCTCCACCAGAATGGCGTATGGATTGGGGAGTGGTAAGTCTGAAGGGGTGCGCCTCTGTTCCACCACCCTCAACCTCCCCGAGTCCACTGTGGTCCAACTGCTGCTCCTTCTTGGCAACCTCTGAGGCAGGTGGTGGCGGCCCTGGTGTTACCTGCATGGGGTTGGGGTCCTGTACTCCTGTCCAGTTTGGCCTTGAGACGGGCAACCTCCTCCCTCAGAGCAGAGAGTTGCCTGCAAATAGGGCAGCATCTCAGCCTCCAGAAAGTCTACCAGAAAACTGCTGCCCCACAGCCAGTGCATTGCATTACTCCCCTGTCTTCTTTCCAGTTTACCGTGTAATTTTTTTTTTTTTTTTTAAATAGTGTGCACGCTTTTACTGTCAATGCAGTGTGCTGTGCTGGTAAGGATATGACAATTGTATGCCCTCAGAGGAAATGATGTCAGAACCCCTGGTAATGCCTCAAATGTTCCTTATATCCTTGTTCATTCTTATAACTTGTATTGTTATCCCGGGTTGCCCCTGAAAAAGGGACTTTCCGGGCTCAGTGGGCCTACCCGGTCACCAAAATTTAATAAATAAATAAAAATAAAGGAAGTGACACCAAGGGGGGGGGGAGTGGGCCTAAGCTGTGCCCTACAGACACAATCAACTACAAGCTCTGACCCACCACTGTGATGAGTGTTGAACTTCCCTTCAGCAAGACAACCTGCACAATGAGTTAACAGAGAAAATACCCAGCAAAGGAAAAAACTGAAAAATGAAGCAGTTCAGCACAACATAGATAAGCCTCCCTGACCCTGTACAACCCGATGTGTGCTCTGAAAGCAATCAGGGGAAGACAATCTCCCCCACCTGAGGCTCTGTCTGGATTCAAATATACAAACCGCAGCCTTTGCTATGAGAACTAATCAGCCACCACCACCAGTAAATTATTTAAAAATAGTTTGATGCAAATTGTCATAGAATACTAGTAAACAGTCCAGTTACCCACAAGGGAAAATCAAATATGCAGTATTTCAACCCTTCTGAAGTTACTCACAAGATAAGCAGTTTTGCAAACCCCCTTCTTGATTTAAAAACTAAAATAAACACAAAGCGATACCAATGTAAGAATGTAAAGTAAGGATCACCGCCCTCAGATTTAAACAAGAGTGAGATTTGTTGCAGATTTTTAGTCCAATATAGCATCTCCCATGCAGCTCTCAGTTGTTCCAATGCACACCCTGTTCCAACTTCAAGAAGATGGCTAAGTTCTTACGTAACTGTACTATCTTATTTCGAGTGGGAGCTCTTGCAGCAGGCTACACCACAAGGACTGAGTACCAAGCAGCACTAAACTGATCCCAAAGGAACTGGGAGGTGGAAAAACTGAGGAGCGGGACAAGCTTCAGGAGAACAGGCCTTGAAGCACTGCCAATCCAAATCCAGTTCTCTGAAGGGAAGCAATGTCCAGACTGTAGTGCTTCACAAAGGTGTGCACTGAACTCCAAGTAGCTGCTGAGCAGATATCTGCTGCAGAGAAGTTTTGAAATGCCATAAAAGAGGCAGAAACACCCCTGGCAGAATGACCCTTAACCGAGTCCAGTAAGGGTTTGTTGTACTTATCATAACAGAAGGTGATACAATGGACAAGCCATCTGGATAGAGTCTGCTTTGCCACTGGTGCTCCCAGAGTTCTCGGGGCAAAGGAAACAAAGAGTTGGTCAGATTTTCTCAATGTCTGAGTACGGCTGATGTAGTATGTAAGCACTCTATGAACATCTAGAGTGTGAAGTAGGGCCTTCCCTCAATTAGTGTGCTCCGGGTAATACACCAGAAGGTTGATGTCCTGATTAAGCATAAACCGAGAGCCCACTTTAGGAAGGAACTTAGGATTAGTCCTCAAGAACACCCTGTCCTTGAGGTAAATTAAGTTTGGCTCTTTAGCCATCAGAGCCTGAAGCTTGGAAATCCTTGGAGCAGAAGTAACAACAACTAAAAACAATGTTTTCCACGACAAAAAACCTAACTCGCAATCCACGTCTGGTTCGAAGGGAGGCAGCATACGTTTTCCTACTGAAAACAAAAGATCCCAAGGAGGGATGGGGTCCCTATTGAGAGGTTTGTGATGAAGCATTCCCCTCAAAAATGTTTGGGCCAGATCCATCTGGGCAACATATTTGCCATCCACCGGTACATGCTAGGCAGCCATTGCAGAAAGATGTACCTTGATGGAGGAGTATCGGAGGCCCGAATCTGACAGGGAGAGGAGATACTCAAGAACAGTGTTTATAGGGCACAGGAGGGGTTCTAGACCCCAACTGGAGGCCCACAAGCAAAAGCAGTTCCACTTCACTGCATAGGTAGCTGCAGTGGAAGGTTCTCTAGCTGCAACCAAGACCTCAGCCACTCTGGGAGATGCTCTATAATGTGCTGCAGCTACATCTGCAGGTGTCAGGCATGCAGGTGTAGGCACCGTAGGTCTGGGTGAACCAACCTGCCCAGCTGTTATGGCAGTAAGTTGGAGGACAAGGGCAGGGGAATTGGAGGTTCCGCTGCCAGCTGCTGCAGCAAAGGGAACCATATCTGACGAGGCCAAAAGGGAGCTATGAGAATCATCTCTACGCCTTCCATTTAGAGTTTGAGTAGAACTCTCTGTAGAAGAGGAAAGAGAGGGAAGGCATACAGAAACCTCCCTGTCCAACAGAGGGACAATGCATCTCACCAAAAAACACCAGGCCCGTGATCGAGCGAGCAGAAACTGGGCATTTTTGCGTTGCACAGGGATGCAAAAAGGTCCAGCTCTGGATGACCCCATCTTTGGAAGAGGTTGTCCACTACAGACTGCAGGAGTTCCCATTTGTGTGCCTTTGTGCGAGACCGGCTTAGGGCATTGGCCAAGACATTTTGGACCCCTGGAACATGCACTGTGGTGAGCAACAGGCCATGATCTCGAGTCCAGATCCACACCCTCATAGTTTTCTGACAGAGAGTACGAGTGAGTTCTGTCCTGCTTGTTAATATAATAAACAACTGACATGTCAGTCTGTACCAACAGGAGGCCTGCTTGTACATCATACAGAATCACCCTCATTTCCAGAATATTGATGTGGAAGGTCAGTTCTAGGGAAGACCATGTGCCTCGAGTCTGATGGCTCTGAAAATGAACTCCCCAACCTAGGCCTGAGTCATCGGTTGTGAAAATCTGTAATGGGGGTTCTCTCTGAAAGGAGACCCCGGACTCGAGATTCTGTGGGGAGAGCTACCAAGAGAGAGCACTCAGAGTCCACTGAGGAACTTTCATAAAGAGGCATGCTGAGGGAACGGTCACTATGGCCGCAGCCACATGGCCTAGGAGCTGGAGCATGGTTCAAGCTGGGACCTGGCAAGCAGCTGAGACTTTGTGGGCCAAAGAGCAAAGGTGAATTGCCCTGTCTGGTGGGAGGAAGGCCTTCCCTTGCTCCGTGTCCAGGACTGCCCCTATGCACTGAAGCCTTTGACATGGTGTCAGAAATTATTTGGCTACATTTAGGGTGATTCCCAGGGAACTGAACAGGCTGAAGGTGTCTTCTAAGGTTGCCAGAAGCTGATCAATTGTTACAGCAGTCAGAAGCCGATCATTGAGACAGAGATAAACGAAGTGTCCCTGTCTCCTTAAAGCTGCCGCTACTACCGCCAGGCACTTCGTGAACACACAAGGTGCCAAGGAAAGGCCAAAGGGCAAGGCCCAAAACTGGAAGTGCCCTCCCTGAAAGGAGAATCTCAGGAACCTCCTATGAGCTGGAAGCACCAGAATATGGAGGTAGGCATCTTGCATGTCCACGGAGAAAAACCAGTCCCCTTGATGCAACATGGGAAGAATGCCCGACAAGGTGACCAACCTGAACATCTTGTACTCTATGTAATTGTTCAAGAGGCTCAGGTCCAGGATCGGATGGAGATCTCCTGTTTTCTTGGGAACCAGGAAGAAACAGGAGTAGAACCCTTTCCCCCGATGTGGGGCTGGAATGGGTTCTATTGCCTTCTTGTCTAGAAGGGACTATACTTCCTCCCAAATGAGCTCAGGGTGGGAGGGGGAGTAAGTCGTTTGGACTGGAAAATAGTCCGGGGGCATCTGCAGAAATTCCAGCACATGACCCCGCTCTATCAACTGGAGGGCCCACGCACCTTTGGTGATTGAGGTCCACCCATCAAGGTAAAGCGAGAACCGACCCCTCCACCCACTACCTCTGCCCTGGACTCGGCAAGTGGCATGGGGTCAGACCAGGAGTCAGATATGGGTGCTCAAGGTGGGCAGGGAGGCCTGGGCAGGCTTGGTGTTCCTAGGTCCCTGTGTGCCACCTTGCTGAGAGGGAGCTTTGCAATGAAAGTTGCGCCTCTGTTGCTGTCCTTTAGGGTTCTGCCCTCCCTGGCTATGAAACTGACGATGTTTGCCAGGGGTCTGTTAAGACCTGTACAATGATATACCGCCTGAATGACCTTATCCAAGTCCTGGAGGTCCAAAATCATTTTCTCAATGTCTGGACCAAAAAGCACGGACCCATGGAATGGAGCATCAATGGGAGAAAGGGTCACAATTAAGACCTGAAGTGCCGGGGAAAGTAGTCACTGGCTCCTTTGCATTTAAGCAATTAATTTAAGCCTGACTTGTTTTATTGCTGCCACCAGTTGCTGCTCGTTTTTGTGTTTTCTTTCAATGTTTCTCTGAGCTAGCACCCGTTGTCAGCTGTGCGCTTCTCTTCTTGTGTTATATCAGTACTACCGAGTTGGTCTTGGGCTGTTCACTGAGGAACGGCTCACTTGTTGGGGTGCGGTACAGACAGTCCGCTTTCTTGGGTATAGTGAGTGCTGTCAAAGGGTGCCTTCAGGCCAACCTGGTAGCATCCTGAAAGGGGGCTATCCAGGGTGGGACATCTAAGGGTTTGGGCTCATTCAACCCCAGGAAGTGAGCTAGTCTCTTTCCCTCTCGGTCAAGGTCTTCTGTTTCCCATTGATTTAAAAATTGGATGTGATGCATCACATCCAAGAAAGTGGGATCATCCAGGGAAGGGGAACGGGGGGAGTCCCCGGGATGATGAAGATAGTGTGAGGGAGAGGAAGGCTCTCCTAAGGATCTGGAGGTGGTAGAAGACCTTGAGTCAGAGGATCCAGAGGAAGATCTAGAGTGGGAATGTTGGTGCCTTCTCCTGCAATGCCTGGAGGATGACCTGGAATGGTGACTGCTTCATTCTGGAGACCTGTCATCTGATGGAGCAGGCGATTTGCCCTGGGGGGAGGTGGTGACAGTGGTTCCCGTGGGGGCTGTAGGGATTCTACTGGGAGAGGTTGCAGTAAGGGAGCCTGTGGTTCCCTAGGGAGGATGTCCTTTCTGACAGTGTCCCACCAGGGACTAAAAAGGTCCTTTACTTTGGCTTGGGAGACCATTGCAGGGGCAGATAGACCCAGCGTCATGGACCTGTCGTCAGGTTCCTCCAGCGGCAGACCTGACGGCTTGTCTTTGTCCGGCGTACAATCCAGAGATTTTGGGTTATCCGGTGTCGGGGCCAATGGCAGGTTTACTGGTGTCTGCTCGTCCACTGGCAATGGGTCAGACATCAGAAGAGGCCTTTCATTGGCCAGGGGCTGTGTCCCTTCCAATGGCTGTTTAGGAGGTGTGGAGGACCCCAAAGTCAAAGAGGTAGCGGACGTCGGGGTGGCGTGCCTGGAGTCTGATGTCCGATGCTTAGGAGAGCTGGCGTTAGGGTGGGACACCATATCCAGACATCACTTCCTGTCGTTGGGTCCAGCCGGCTGATCCAACGATGTAGAGGAAGCCTTTACCATGAGGTGGGCGAAAGACTGGATGTCAGCCACCTCTTTAACAGTGGCATCCCTAGTCTTAGACCAGGAGGCATGGCTGTAGGGCCCAAGACTGAGGGAGGGGGCCAAAGGCCCTTGCACTGAGGAAACACCGCCTGACGTCTGAACCAATGCCAGGGGTTTCAATGCCAACATCCTGGAGGGAGCCTGGGTTTGCTGGGGTGGGGGTCAGAGTCTGACCTGGGACTGGAGCTGGCCCCGTCTTCCGATGCGGAGATCTGGATCATGAGTCCAAGCCATCCTTCTCATGGTGATGGTGCTTTCCACTGGACTTTTTCTCCTCCTTGTGGGAAGTCCCCAACCGCGAAGAGGATCCTAGGCCTGATGGGGTCTTTTGCATGGTGGCCAGCTGCTGTTCAAGAAGGTAAGTTTTTAGCGTCTTCAGACAATGGATGCACGTTCGACGGTTGAACTTCTTGCAGTGTGAGAAGGAGTCAGTGTTGTGACCGGGCCCCAGGCAGATGAGGCAGGCAGAGTGACCATCTTGGGTTGGAATTTGCTTCCCGCACACGCACTTAGATTTCGGGTGTTGGTTAGATGACGACGGTGAAGACATGCACTGAAACTCACAGTTTTAATAATTGAACAATTTAAAGTATGAAACTATATTCTTTTCAAAAATGGCAATTGACTGTTAGCATGCAGGTGTCTGTGGAGCCGATGTGAATGGGTCAATGGCAGGAAAAGAACTGGGGAGTGGCTGGCCACCACCCCCTTTATACCATTAGTGGACATCAGAGATGGTCAGACGTCAGGGGCGGTCCCCACTGGGAACTGCTAGCCAAGACTTTTTCTGTGGGGTCCTAGTGTCTGGCAGCATAGTCCTTATGATGTAGCCTGCTGTAAGAGCTCCCACTCAGAGTAAGATCTACTCTTGGGCATCTGCCAGAGGGCGCTTCTGAGCATGGTAGCTTTCACTAGCTGTGTTTGCTTGGGGGTCACCCACACATGAGATCATCTCTTCTGAGACGATAAATATGTGGGCTGCCCCAAGCATCCTCAGTCCCCTGCTGGCTATCGGCTCCTGGAGCAAGCTCCGAGGGGAAGTGAGGAGCCCAGTGGTACCCTTCTTTTGTAAAAGATTGCTTGTCCTTTTTTTTTTTTCTATTATTTTTTTATGCTCCTTGGAAGCCTGGCAGGCAGCTCTGGTCCCTCTCTCAGAGAGACTCTGTCTCCGGCTCTCCATTCCTCACCAGACTTCCCCTGCAATTCCCCACAGGTCCACCCCCCATGACAGGGCCGAGGCAAAGAGGTGCCAGCTTTCCCCCACCCCAGAGTGAAATCCAGATATCTGGTGAGCCAGGACAGGCACAGGAGAGCCATCGCGGAGCTGCCAGCTCCTTTTTCCTCCATTTTTCCCTGCCCACCTCCTCACCGGTGGCATACATCAGCAATGTGCCTCCTGACTCACATCTCCTCCAGCCACTGCCAAAGGGAGATCGACACATGGGATGGGAATCCCTTCCTCCCTCTCTCCCTCCCAGAGAGAGGAGAGCAGTCCTCCAGACACTCAAGCCTCTCTCTCTCCCCTACCGAACCCGGGTCACCAGTGTGGTGCGAGTTGTGCTGTCCAGTGCCTCAATCCTCGGCACCACTGGGCTAGAAAGATGGCTCTTCCTGAGGAGGAGGGGGATGGAGTGATACTTGCAAGAGATCCTCTTGAAGATATACCGGTACGGTAACGTACGAAACTGTACCTATCTTCATTGAGGGTATCTCTTGCAGCAGGTACTACTCTTGGGAGGATTCCCAAGCAGTAAAAGAGGAAGGGTGGTGCCCTTAGGATATAAGGCCCTGCAGGACGGCTCGGCGTCTAGAGGCAAGGTCTATATTGTAGTGCTTTGTGAAGGTATGTTCTGTGGACCATGTTGCGGCATTGCATATGTCCGTAATAGATACTCCTGTGAAGCGTGCCACCATGGTGGACAGAGAATGGACAGCACCTGTTAGGAGCTTGTTATAGAAGTATGTGATACGATGAGCAAGCCAGTTGGATAGTGTTTGTTTAGCCACCGGCAAGCCTTCTTTACCCGGGATAAAGGATACAAATTTGTTTTGATTTTCTAGTAGATTTGGTGCGCGTAATGTAATAGTGTAACATTAAGTGGATGTCCAGGGTATGAAAAAGTGACTCTCCTGGGTTGTCATATTCTGGAAAAAGACTGGCAGGTTTATGGACTGATTCAGCGTAAACTTAGGCACGACATTTGGAAGGAAAGTAGGGTTAATGCGGAGGGATACCCTATACTTATGAAAAATTAAATAGGGTTCTGAGCACATCAGAGCTTACAGCTCAGAGATTTGTCAAGCCAAGGTAATGGTCACTAAAAAGAGGGTTTTCCATGCAAGGAAACAGAGCTCACATGTGGTTGCTGGTTCAAAGGTTGGAAGGGTTAGTTTTTCAGTGATGAAGTTCAGCTCCCATGGGGTATGGGCCTTCTTATGGGGGGGGAGGTTAGGTGCAATATGCCCGTTAAAAAAATATTCTTGCTAGATCTTGTTGGGCAACTTGATTGCCCTCTAGGGGTTCATGGAAGGCTGATATGGCTGCCAAGTGAACTTTTATAGATGAATAACTTAGACCTGTGGAGACCAGGGATGCTCTAGGATTTCTGGTAGAGGGCATGAAAAAGGATTTAGAGCCTTAGAGGTTGATCAAGAGGCAAACCTTTTCCATTTTGCATTACAGGCTTTTCTGGTGGATTTTTTTCTAGAGGCTAGGAGAATATCAATTACTTTTAATGAGACTTGTATTTTTATAAAGACTTCTCCAGGAGTCATGTATGGAGATGTAGGGATTGTAGGTTGGGATGTAGAAGGGCTCCCTGATGTTGGGTCAAGAGATCTGGGTGGAGAGGGAGTAGGATGGGGTCAGTGACTGCTAGTTGCTGTAAAAAGGGGAATCAGATCTAGCAAGGCCGGAATGGACTGATGAGAATCATCCTGACTGGTTCCAGATGTAGTTTCAGTAAGACCCTTTGAAAAAGGGGAACGGGGGAAGCATATAAGAACTGTCCACTCCTTGGGAGGGAGAGGGCATCTGTAGATTGTCCCTTTTTGTTCAGTATAATGGAATAATATAGAGGTAGGCGATGGTTTTCTGGAGATGCAAAGAGATCTAGCTCTGGAGCTCCCCATAAATCGGAATATGTTTTGGAAAACTGAGTCATTCAGGGTCCATTCATGACAGTGGGAGTGGCGATTCAAATGATCCGCTAGGGTGTTGTGAGTCCCCGGGAGATGAACTGCTGTCAGGGTAAGGTTTTGGTTTAGGACTTCTTCCCAGACCTGAACAGTTTCTTGGCACAGACATTGTAACTGGGTGCCCCCTTGTAACAGACCATGGATGTGTTTGTCTGAATTAGTAGGGGACCTGGCTTCAGGTATGGATAAAACACCTGGAAGGCAAGATGAACAGCTTTCATCTTGAGGATGTTGATGTGAAGGGAGGGTGTGACATGGTCCCAATGGCCTTGTGCCTGGTTAGGTCCTAGATGAACGCCCCATCCCCGGGTGGAGGCATCGGTGGTAAGGGTTTTTATTGGAGGAAGGGTTTGGAAGGGAACCTCTTGATCCAGATTGTGTCATTTTGTCCACCATGTTAATGCAGCACGGAAGTGCAGGTGTGACCCTGACCAAATCGAAGTCTCCATTTTTCTGCTGCCACTGGCGGTGGAAGACCCATTGAATGGGTTGCATGTGGAGTCTTGTCTGTGACACAGTGGGGATGGTGGTGGCCATATGGCCCAGGAGGCACATGACCTGTCTCACAGTGAGGTGTGATGCCAACTGGTGATGAATGGCCAGAGACATAAGTTTTATCTGCCTGTCTTCTGGAAGAAATGCTTTGCCCACTTTTGTGTCCAACGTGGCTCCTATGTACTGAAGCAAGCGGGTTGGTGTGGGATGGGACTTTGGCCAGTTGACAGTAATGCCTAGATCCTGGAACATTTGAAGGGTAGTATGAAGAGAAATTAAGAGGTCTTCTTTGCTAGAGGCCTTTATGAGCCAATTGTCCAGGTATGGGAATACAAAATGCCCTTGTCTTCTTAGGGCTGCTGCTACTACCACTACGCGTTTTGTTAAGACTCGGGGTGCAGAAGAGAGGCCGAATGGTAGGGCCTGAAACTGGTAGTGTTGTCCCATAAATTGGAATTGTAGGAACTTGTGATGGGCGGGATGGATAGGGATGTGCAGATATTCATCCTTCATATCCAGCGCACATAGCCAATCCCATTGTTGTCATAAGGGGATGACTGAGGCTAATTTGATCATATGGAATGTTTTGTATTGAATGAACAAGTTTAGCTTTCATAGGTCCAGTATTGGTCATAGGTCTCCTGTGTGCTTGGGCACTAAATAAAAGTGGGAGTAAAATCCCTTGTATTCTTCCTGTAGTGGTACTGGTTGAACTGCTTGTTTTAATATTAGTGCAGTAAGTTCATCTTGTAGAATGGGGAGGTGGTCTGGTGGATTTGGCCCTGGGTGGGAAGGGTGAGTCGAGGAAGCTGAGGTGAATTCCAGTATATGCCCAGTCTGTATTATTTGTAACACCCATTCGCTTGTGGTTATATTTTGCCAGGGCAGGCCTCTAGGTGATGTGAGAATCAGCTGCACACAGCCTCCAAGGCTGGCGGGAGGAAGCTGTGGAGAGAGGTTATGAAGTCAGAAAGCAGTGGGGTGGACTGGGACAATTGGTGGTGGGGGTAGGGGTACATGATGCAGACTGACTCTGCAGTTTGCCCCTGGAGGATTGTCTGTAGTTTCCTCTTTGTCGTCCTGTCCTTCGAAATTGAAAGGACTGTTGGTATTTCTCTAGTCCAGTGGGTTGGGAAAAGTGATGTATCCTGTGCACTGTTCTCAGTGTTCAGCCAGATGCTTGCAAGCCATCTAGTATGGATTGGGTGCCTGACCAAAACAATTTTGTCCCATTAAATGGAGCATTAAGGATTTTGTATTGGACATCAGGTGTGAAACCTGAGACCCCCTTACCAAACATGTCTATGTAAAGTTATCCCCATTGCAGAGGTTCTGGCTGATGTGTCTACAGCATCATAACCGGACCTCAATAAATGATGGGACAGAGAAGTGCCGGTAGCAATGGTGGCCAATAATTGGTCCTTCTCTACGGAATGTGGTAACTTATAGACCACTTCTGTTGCTGAGGACCACAGTGTTTTTTGATACTTTAGAATGTGACCCACGTAGTTAAGTATGCTCAGGTTCATGGTTCCTGTTTGATACGCCCTCTTACCCATGTAATCCAGACATCTGGATTCCTTGTCTGGTGGGGGGGAGCTAAGGTGTTTAGGTCTCTTAGTTTGGTCATATGCTGCGTTAATCACCACTGAATCAGCTTGTGGTGCAGCGGAAAAGAACGGGTGGTCCATTGGGGATTGATAAAGGTGGTCAGATTTTCTTTGGACTGCTGGCACTGCAGAGGGTTGGTGCCAGGCCGAGAGGACTGCATGCTGATAAGCCTGAATAAGTGGTGGGACCACAATGGCCAGATTCTCTGGGAGGTCCAGATAATCTGCCATGTAACAGCAGTGCTTATCTTGCTCAGTGGTAGCAAACTCAATGACTTTTTGTGTTTCAGTCATCTCAAGGAATGATGAGTCATCGGGAGGAGAGGCTGGGGTATGGTGCTTAGCCTCCTCGTCTGCTGAGGAGTTAGTGGATGCAGCAGAGGGAGGGTGGAGGCCATCTCCGGCACCTAATTCTTCCTCTAACTCCTCTTCCTAATCGGAAAAGAATTCTTCTTCCATAAAATGTATGGATAAGTCTGAAGAAGGTTCTCTGTAGTATGCGTCCCTCCGAGGCCTCTTGGGAGTAGGGAAGTGTGAGTCATATCTCTCGCTGAAGTATGAAGGCTGAGGTGCCTGCATACCGTGCATTACTTGGAATACAGTCTGTACAACAGCTGCAATGTCGACGAGGGAAACCCGCGATGATTGTGAGGAAGATTGCCCCTGCAAGGTACAGCTGGTCAATGGTATAATAGATGGGGTTGGTCTAGGCTGAGAATGATGTTTGGTGCCTGGGATGTAATAAGAAGATCCCCCAAGTTGTTCAGCCTGTCCCCGATGTGTAGCCATTTGTGAAGGTGGTGGCAGTTTAGGGAGCACTGTTATTGAAAATCCTTCATCCCTAATAACATAACCCAAGTGAGTCATTGACAGAGAATAAAAATTGGGAGGTAATAGAGTGTTGAAAGGCCCAGGTCTTCGATGGGTTTGTTAAACCCATGGGAGGGTGGATTATCATCGACGGTAGGGCAGAGCAGAGGATGCTGTGTTGGTCATCGTGGTCAATACCAATAAGGCCGCAGATAGGGTCATCGATGACAGGACTGGTAATGTCGATGACGACTGCATGGTACATTCTCTAGTGGTCATCGATGGAACACCAGGAGAAGTGGCCATTGATGACCGCTTACCTTCTAATGATGATGAGGATTTCTCCTTGTCCTTGTGCTTATGTTTGCTGGAGTGCTTGTGGGAGGCTGAGTTCGTCAACAATGTATCTCGAGGGTGGGTTCCCTTCTCAAGAAGTGCAAGCTTTTGTTCCATTAAATATGATTTGATTTCTTGTAAACACTGGCAACATGTAGCCTGGTTAAATTCCTGGCAGTGTTTGCAGGTGCAGATGTTGTGAGCAGCCCCTAAGCACCCAACCCAAACAGTGTGGTTATCGTAGAGGTATATTTTATGACCGCAATGTAATTTCCTAAAGAAAGATTCTGCATTGTTTGACATTCAGTGACTGAAGATAGAGTGAATGGCTAAATACAATTCCCGAATCAATTTCTCATCATCGATGACTTCACCATATACAGAGGCGAATAGCTACTTTGTGCAGCAAGCTGAAGACAGAGAGAAAAAGAACTGAGGATGCTTGTTGCCACCCACAAATTTATAGTTGCAGAAGATATGATGTCATGTGCGGGTGGCCCCCAAGTAAACACTGCTGGTGAAAGCTACCGTGCACAGGAGCACCCTCTGGCAGACGCTCAAGAGTAGTACCTGTTGCAAGAGATACCCTTGATAAAGATGTATATATAAATTGCACTGCAACTCGATTCCAAAGTTGCTTACAATACAAGAACAGGGAGACAAAGTTCATTGACGAGAGCACTTTGTTACCTTGCAGATGTTCGCAGAACCTACTCCAGAATAAGGCAACCGTGGGATACTGTCTAATATCAGGTGGGATGGAGTTCCATAACATGGGGGCAGCATATGCAAAGGAGGTCTCACCTGTGAGAGTTTAAAAATTGGGAATAATCAATAGGGTGTTAGAATCAGACCTCTGAGGGCAGGCGTTGTGCACTGGATTTATTTATTTATGTGTTAACCGGGAAAGGCATGCTGAGCCTAGGCTCATTTCCAGGTCGCGACCAGGGGCGGGGTACACAGACAGGAGGTACAGGCAGTAGCATATTCAAGATCATACAAAAACAAGTACAATACAAAAAGGCAAATCACTACAACAAAAATAAAGTACAACATAATACAATACAATACAATACTCTGGCATGTACACAGTACAGTATCAGCTCTTGTCAAAGTAACTACATACTGGCAATTGGCCTTGGACTCTAAGAAGCATGTATTTGCCCTCTTCCTTGATCTAAGAAAGGCCTTCAATACTGTGGATCATACCATCATGCTTACTGCACTGAGTAACATCGGATTTGATAGTTCTGCCATTAAATGGTTCACCAGCTACCTAACCAATAGGTTACAACAAGTCAAAGCTATGGAGATCTATTCCCAAAAAATCAACATTACGAGGTCTAAAGGCTCCATCCTGGGCCCCTATCTCTTTGCAATATACATCAATAATCTGGACTAAGGCTGGCCACAGCAAATGTGCACTTATTCTAGATGATACTGTACTCTATACCACAAATTCATCCTGATCTGGCCCATGAGTACTTACAGAAAGACTTCACACCCTCCAATACAACCTTCTCACTCATAAGCTCCACCTCAACGCCAAAAAGACTAAAGCAATGATTCTCTCACCAAAGTCTACTTCCGGATGTCCACATATCACACAGATCCGAACACTCTTAGATGAACCCCTTGAAGTAGTTGATACCTTTAAATACCTAGGGTTCTGGCTGGATAACAAGCTCAACTTTCTGTGCCACTTAAATGAAACCTCGAAAAAACAGACAGCGATTAGGTTTATTCTATCGCATTAAACACCTACTCTCGTTAGAAGCCAGAATGAGACTAGTACAAACTACATTCCTACCTATACTGGACTACGCTAACTTCCTTTACAGTCATTGCCCATCAACGATGCTAAACAAACAGGACACCCTTTACCACCAGGCTTTAAGATTCATCTTAAATCTACCCCATAGTACACATCACTGTCGTCTATACCAGGTTTTGGGATGGACCTCACTCTCAACTAGAAGAAAAAGGAATGCTCTCCTCTGGTTTTTTAGAGCATTATCTGATAACCTCCCTGCATACATCTCAAACATTTTCAAACGGGCTAAAGGTTCCTATGGCCTGAGACGCTTCTCCTTAATCAGCTTCCAGATTCCTAGAGTGAAAACTACCCTTGGCTCAGCAGCAATCAACTTCTCACTTCCATCACTCTGGAACACTATGCAAGACTCATTAAAATTATCCTCACTTCCAAGCATTTTCACATTCAAAGCTCTATTAACGGATTATCTGAAGGAATCATGCAACTGTTTCAGATGCCTATAACCCCTAAGCCCCGGGTGCCACTCTCAAATCCTACGCCTAAGCATCTCATCCACCCACATTCCTAACAACAGAAACCTAGGACTTACAAGCCTAGTTCCCTTAATCCAAGATGGCCCTGTCTATTCTCTACCTTTTACCTATTCTGGCCTCCCTTTTGGCTGCCTACTCTTTCACCCCAATTTCTACCCTATTCCTTAATACCTCATTATTTTTTTTATCATTTAGGTCTGAGCTCTTACATAGCGGAGACTATATGGGATTGTGGTCTCTTCTCATTTCAGTAACGCTTATCATTATGTATCTTTGCATGTTAATTATGTTGACCAGTATGTATAGGCCCATATTGACCGTCGGAACCTTCACAATGTTTTTTCTTTTTTTTTTTTTGCACCATTGTCCACTGTAATTGTAATCTTATGAAGTGTACTGTATTGTATTAATGCCCAGGACCACCTTGAAAATGAGCTTGCTCAATGGTGTTTATGCCTGGTTAAATAAAGTGATTGACTGATTGATGTACAATCAAGGCAGTGGGATTACAGCGATGAGCAAAAGTCATACAACAGAGAGAACAGGAAGCAATAAGGGAAAAAAAATATCAGTAAAAAACAGTGAGATAATGTACGCAATACACTGTTCGTGAATAGACACCAGAACTGTATAAAGGAAACAAAAGTTCAGAATTTAGGAGGGAGATGTGGGACCGTGGCATTCGGTTATGTTGGATATCATATATGAAATCTCCAAAGCAGAGTTCATGAAACAATGATGGAGGAAGCCAGCCGAGTTTGTCAACAGTGACATGCAAGTCTATGGGATGCCAGCGCAAAGTGGCAGATATTATTGATAGAATAATACAAGGGGTGGTGTGTTTAATATAGAGAATAAAGAATAGCTACCCATCGGTGACAAGCTGGTTAGTGTATCGAGAGGTTGCCATGGTGACATTATGAACCTCAAGAACGAAGCTCAAGAGGTTCTGTCACTACTGGTAACCTCCAGATGCGCTGACCAGCTTGTTACCGATGGGTAGCTATTCACTGTTTTTTATAGTGTATGATGCACGTAACAGGTTGCAGTACATCATTAAAAAAAGGATTACAGATACACCATTGGATTTTCCAATGAAATTAAGCTTCTACTTATTCTTCCGAAAGACATGACGGGGTGTTTCTCCATCAAATAAGGTTTCCTGGTGTACTATAAAATAGAAACAAAACTAAACATAGTGAAAAAAATAAAAAAAAGATTTCAGCAGTCCAAGTTTTAAACAAAAGTTCATGTGATCCAGTATACGTTCTCTGTATCCTCCCACGATGTTCAAACTGTCAGGCTTGTGATCTGACATGAACGGGCACTGCTACACAGAGCGTGAGGGAGAGTTCTATTCTGTTATGCTGCAGTACATATGTAGCTACTGCAGCATAAAAAAACAGAACTGGCGTTCGTGGTGCAGCATAACAGCGTTTGGAAACTGATGGATTTTTAGTGTTAACAGCGTTCCATCATACACTATAAGAATTTTACACACACTCATGGTATTGGATGCTACATAAGCCCCAAGAGCAAAGTTCTAGAGTTTTATTTAAGCATCTAACAATGAGGGTGTGTATAAAATTTGAGTTTTACACACTACCCCATGTTTTATTTTATAGAAACATAGAATTTGACGGCAGATAAGGACCGCTTGGCCCACCCAGTCTGCCCATTTCCCTACCTATTGGATAAGCTGCAGATCCTAGTTAACCAGCAGCCTACTTCTTCCTACCCCCACCCCCTAGAATTGCCTCATGACTGTCCCATGCATGCTTGAATTCCACCACTGTTTTTGACTCCACAACCTCCTCTGGAAGGCCGTTCCATACATCCACAACCCTCTCTGTGAAAAAATACTTCCTTAAATTACCTCTGAGCCGCCCCCCTTCTATCTTCAAATTGTGCCCCCTTGTTCTTGTTTCTATATAATTGCTGGTGAGTGTTTTTCACCACAGCAATTATACAAAATAGAAACACATAGCTGTGCAGCCTCAGTTTGGTTCAAGCACGGTCTGCGATCAGTCTCAGGCAGCTGTTGTAACATTTTCTCTCTTTTTAGGGCTGTGGGCAGAGCCTACAGCCGTTTTGGGATCAATTGTAGCTCTAAAAACAACCGATCATGGAGCCTTCCGTTGGACTTTTGGAAGTATCTTTCCAAAAGTCCAATGGAGCTTGAAACACTCCGCCATGATCAGTTGCACTATTTCAGCTGTTACTTCAGCATTCCGGGGCAAGAACTACGCATGTGTGACTCGCACACATGCATACTTCTACTGGTAATGCCATGTTGTGAATTGCAAAATGCCATTCGTCGCAACTATGCATATGTGACTGCCACACATGCACAGTTGCACCACCGCTGCCAGCACCAGCAGGAAAGAAAACACTCCCACTGCTGCTGTCCTCCCCACGTCAACATCGGGGTTCCCTATCTCTGTGTTGGCATTATGTAGCCCCCCAACTCACGTGGCACACTGGGAGCCCACCCCAGTGTGCCCAGCTGTATTTATATATATTTTTCCCCGCACCAACATCGGGGTGCCCAACCCCCGTGTCAGCATTATGTGCCCCCCAACTCATGTGGCACACTGGGAACCCACCTCAGTGTGCCCAAATGTGTGTTTTTCCTTCCCCCCTTCTGACAGCGGGGTGCCCAATCCGTGTTGGCATCATGTACCCAACCCCAACTCGTATAGCACACTGGGAGCTCACCCCAGTGTGCCCAAATGTATGTTTTCTTTTATTTTCCCGTAAATAAAGAAAACCTCCCCATGATTTTTTTACCTGTAAAAAAATTAAAAACGGTCCCTCATAGCTGCCCAGTCCTCCATCCCCACCCTCCCACTAAGCACCCACCTCCCCCCACCCCCCTTAACCCATACTTACCTCTGGAGGTCAGTGCTGTCATCTTCTGTGGATGGGGACATGTCTGCACTCTTCAAAGCCAAACCATAAACTGAAGAATCAAAGGTAAGCCATGCTATAATGCCATTCAATGGGGTTTTCAACTTGTTGATAAATCAGCCATTTTTTTTAAATATCTGGCCCAAAATTTTCAACATGGGACCCCACCTCATGACCAGTGTTACTATCATTTCATTACTCTGCCCTGAAAGTTGATTTTGCGGGTGTTGTGCGGAATCACCTTTTGGGACTGATTAACAATATGACAGTACCACTGTTCATGGGTAAGTCTAAAACCATGTTGCAAATCTGGTGAAATAATTCTAAAAAATGACTCGTTATGCAGCGTCGTGCCAGTTCTACACAACTCCTAGCTTTACCAGTTTTTAATATTTTCACCCCAGAATTTCAACATTGCCAGTTTTGCACACCTCCTTTTTAACAGTATTTTTTCACATCCTGCTCAAAACATGTTTTTGCACCTGTGCCACAGAATGGCATGGTTGCACTGCAAAATCACCTTTCCGGTCAAGTGTACAAAATGACAATGGCAATCTTCATGAGAAGGGGTCTCACAAAGGCCATGTGGAAAATTTGGTGCAACACCTCCAAAAAATTGCCAAGTTACACCCAGACGTTCAATAATTTCTACGCACAGATATAACTTTGGTCACTTGGCAGCTTGTCACAGCTCTATCGGCTCTGGCCAGAATTTGTTTTATAAAGCAGTTCCTCTGCTAAAAGAGCTAAGTTTTTTTTTAATATTTACTTACAGTGGAATCGAGTGCAAGAGGTGAAGTGTCTGGCACTGATGAAGGGAAGACCGGCAGCTGGCACATGCACGGAGTTAGAGAAATCCCATGTGCGTTTGCTCTTATAACCAACTGGTTATAATGGCGACTTCTGACCGGGCTTCCCTATTGTAAAAAATGCTCACCAGTAACTATTATAAGCTATGTCCCATCTAAGGAGAATGGTTTTAGAGGCCGCAGTGAAGACTGGTGCTCCATGAAGACGTTTGGGAAGGAGCATTCCTCAGCAATAGTCATCTGAGCTGGGGGGGGTCAGATTACGACCAATTTTATAAGAGATGCCCAACATGGAGTGGACAGCTTTACAAGTGCTTTGCACAAGTACTGTGTAATCTAAAGAGGGATAAAGGATGGCAGCAAGGTAAGAGAAGCAGGTGACAAGGGAGGTTGGAGAGCCGTCATTGTAAGCATTTGATAATGAGCCTAGGCAGTGTCTCAGTCTGGAGGGTGTCCCAAATAACATGGAGTGCATTTTTGTCATATTGAGGGGAAGTTTATTTGGAGACAGCCAATTATGCACAGGTCAGAGGTGAGATGCAGGTTGATAGTGGTGATAGCTAGTAGAAAGGACAAAGTCATCTGTGTATAAGATACCAGAGCAGTGGGACAAGCATTGGTTAAGTAAGTTTATGTGAAGGGCAAAAAGAAGTGGCCCCAGTATAGAGCCATAAGGGACCCCCACACCTGTGGGGGCAGATTCAGACAGAGAGGTTCCAAATTTAACCCTCTGTGATCTGTCTGAAAGATGATTTCCAAACCAGGGTACTGAAGTGGAAGTTATACCTAGACAGTCAAGTCTGTCACAGAGTAGTTAGTGGTCAACGAGGTCAAAAGCCTTGGTCAGATCAATGAAGACCACTCCTGTGAGGTTATCATTATCCATGCCTGCAGCAATGTGACTGGTGAAAGCGCACAGGACAGGGGTAGTGCTATGCTTCTAGTGGAAGCTGTGCTGCGAGATATTGCAATTGGTAAGCTGGGTGGAGACAATTTTCTGCAGGATTTTATTTAAAACTGGTGGTATGACAATGGCACTGTAGTTTTTGATCAGTGTATGATCTCCTTTCTTAAACATAGGCACTATAGTTGAGATCCTCCAATGGTCAGGCACCACACAAGAGGACAGGGACAGAATAATAAGTCTGATGACATGGGCAGGATGCTTGAGAAGTCAGGGTTCTGTTCCATCAGCACCTGCAGATTCTGCATCAGGAATTTGCTCTAGGACTTTGTGGACCTCAAAGATGCTGACCCTCTTGAAGTAAAAAGAAAGATGACCACTGGGTGGGGAAGGCGGGCACTGTGAGATGATTTATTATTTATTTAATATTGGTGACCAGGAAAGGCACACTGAGCCGAGGCTCATTTCCAGGTGCGACCTGGGTACAAAGTACATACAGGAGTTAGCAGATGTTACAAAATAATCAACAAATAAGAGTTTACAAGAGATTAATACAGTATGTTTTAGGTACAATGGGTGCAAGGTAAAACACTTATCTAATTAGGCAGGAATACAATGCGTGACAAGCAGTTATACATTTTGATGATGGGGCCCCTAGCAGGGACTTGGAGCATTCGGTAATTGAGCTTGAGATCAGGAGGATGGTCAGCTCAGGCTGAGGAAGATCTGTGAACACAGAGCGGGGGGAATTATAGAGAAAAATACTGTGGAATTAAGAGATGAAGAGGAGGCTGAGGGAGAGTTTAGGAGCATTGGGGGCACAGAGGTGAGGAGAGTAGTCTGAAAAGTCTTATGAGGGATGAGAGAGGGGAGGCAAGGTGAAGCAAAGTGAAAGTCGGAGGGTAGGTTGTTCCAGAGTAATGGGAAATGGTATGAGAAGGCAGACTGGCAGGTAGTGGTGTGAGGATGGGCAATGGAGAAGGTGCGAGAGTCCCTGTGGTGTAGAGAGTAGGTTGTGGATTTGGCAGTAGTGAGGTGGGAGGATAGGTAGGGGGTTAGGGAGCCAAACCAATACTTAGCAATAAGAGAGGTACAGTGGATCAATCTCCTGTGGGAGAGCGGAGCGAGGGGTAGTAGAGGAGACAGTGGTGGGTAAGAGAAGGAGAGGCAGTGGCAAAGCGGCAGAAGGAACTGAGTAGGGTGTCAAGTTTGGAGAAGGAGGGGGCTAGAGCAGAGTCACAGACTACGTCAGCGTAGTCCAGGACTGGCAAAATTGTTTTGAGAACTAGTTCCTGCAGAGTTGGGAGAGGAAATCTGTCTTTGTGGCAGTAAAGGATGGCAAGTTTGGGCTGGAGTTTGGTGCAGATGGCGTTGATGTGGGTGGAGAAATCAAGGTGACTGTCCAGCCAACACCCAGATACTTGAAGGTAGGGAGGGGGCATGGGAGGAAGTTTAATTTCTGTGTGGAACCAGAAAACATGGGGACTGTCTTTTTTGGCATTGAGTTTAAGCTGGTTTGATTGGAACCAGGACTGTACTCTGCTGAAATTGTTTCGAAGATCAGGCAGGACACTATCGTGGGATAGGCCGGAGGCATAGATGACAGTGTCATCCATGTACATGTGTATATCAGAGGAATGACAGACAAAGGGAAGGTTGTTTATAAAAAGAGAGACGAGGATGGGGCCAAGGATAGAGCCTTGGGGAACCCCAGAGAGGATAGGGAGAGGGGTAGGGAGTGCATAACCTATTTGGACTGATTGTTAATGATTTTGGAGGTAAGAATGAAACCAGCCAATTGCAGGATTAGCAAGGCCAAATGAAATAAGTTTGTGAAGTAGAGGGTAACAGATGGAGTCAAAAGCTTTGGCCAAGTAAAAGATAGCAGTGGGCTTTGGCCCATAGCAGTGAGGATGGAGTCAGTGACGCACAGCAGAGATGTGATAGGTGAATGTTGTTTCCAAAAACCTGATTGTACAGGTGATAGTAGTTATTGGAGGAGAGGCAGTTGGAGAGTTTGGCCAGGGAGCGGAGTAGTAAGATAGACTGATAATTTCCAGGGGATGATGGATCACCACCCTTGTGCAAAGGGAGGACTTTGGCTGATCTCCAGGCATTTGGAACAGAGGTTGTGGAGAGAGAGAGAGAGAGAGAGAGAGAGAGAGAGGTTTAGTATGTGTGCCAGGGGGGCAACTATTGCAGGGCTGGAGATGTGGAGCAGCCTAGCGTGGAGGCCACCAGGGCTAGATTTGGAAGGGTTGAGAGAGAAGAGCATGGAGTACACTTCAAGAGGAGAGAAGGGAGGAAAGAGGAAGCTGGGGGTCAAGGGGGGGAAGAGTCAGGAGGAGGGGAAGATGTGCCAGGTGGGGAGGGGGAGTCAGGCAAGGTACAAGAGATGAAGAACTTGTTGAAAGCATTGGCTACTGAGGCAGGGTCAGAGACCAGGCAGCCATCGATTTTAAGGACCGGGCAGGCTTGTTGGGAGGGGGATCCAGGAGGGAGTGGATCACCTTCCAGAAAGAAGCTGGGGAGATTTAGAGCTGATCAAGCTTGGATTTAAAATAAGAGGCCTTGGACTGGCGAATGGCCTTGGTGCACTTGTTTCTAAGTTGTTTGTAGGACTGGAGGTCACTTTGGGCAAGGGATGCTTTATAGTGTCTCCAAGCTTTATCCCTGATGATGTGGTTGAGTTAGGGAATACTTTGGTATTGGGAAAGGTCTCAAAAAAAGCCACTAAAAGCATTGGCTATTGCATTGCTAGTAATATAATTAACATAATTTAAAAAATCATGTCTGAAGTAGAGTGATTCCCATGTTTTCCCAGCATGTCCTTGACATGTTTCCTGAAGAGGTTTGGGTTGTGAGCAGTGGAGTTAAAGAGCAGTTTACAATGACAGCTTTTATTGTGCAGAATAACACTTACACTCATTACGACATTCCCTATATGCTACTTGTCACTGGGAGAAGAGGAGGCTTTGTATTCAAGACATTTTTTCCCCTGCCAAATAACTTGGAGAGATCGGACTAACCATTTTGTAATGGAACCTTTCATCCTTCTCCTGGTGATGAGGGTGAATTCATTTTGCAGATGTGTGAAGGCAAAAGTAAAGGCGACTACAGTAGAGATAGGGTCTGAAGATTTATATAGGAGGACCAGTCAGTTTAGGACACAACTTTCCTGAAAATGGTGGGATCAAGACTGGAACAGTCCTGAAATTGAATAAGTCTGGGGGGTAGCCTGGTCAGCTTTGCACACCATAAACAGAAGACAGTGAGTGGCAGCTTACTGCATCAGATAGCACACCTTAGCTTTTAATCCTGTCTGGGTTCGGGTATCCAGTTAATAGGGGCTAGGGTATTGCTATGGTCATTCACTAAAAATACCACCAACAGCTTAATCTGGTTCTGTAAGTCAGTTTACATCCGTACAAATATTCCCCTTTCCCTTGCCCCCAGGTTACACCTGGAAAAGAGCCATGGCTCAGTGTGCCTCTCCTGGTCACAAACTTTCAAAATACAATTATGACCTTCTGGCAGGTTCAGAAATTAACTGGGACAGATTGACTTTACTAAAAACCTGTACCACAGACTTACAGAGCTTGCTACAGTAAAGTTGTGCGGTAGCGCGGTATACCGAGTGGTGCGCAATTGTGGTACCCATTGAATAACATATATACCGCTGCCGTGCAATTTGCACGATAGTGCAGTACTGAGCAACTTAACTGTAGCAAGCACTGTACAACAATCCCATTAAAAGTAATGTCCTGTAAGAGCATACATGTATTTTTCTATACTATAGTTCCAGTGGACATAACTAGTGAGGAGAGGGAAGATATACCACCAGCAGATGCCAAGCAAATACAGAAGAAGTGGAGCATTTAGCGTTACTCAGTGTAAGTACACCATGACAGTATTTTAACGGTGATGCAGGCTGAGGAGTAAGGCTTTACATTGAGGTGAAACACTATCAACCCACTGAAGAGCAATCCCAACCCTGCAGGTTCTCTGGAACATCTAGCAGCTATATTCAACACTGCGCAGGGAAAGGTGGAACTGTTAGACAAAGGCATCCACAACATCATGAACCAATGCAAAGCAACCCTGAAAAAAGGCACACCTAATTATTTGGGATTTGATACAGCTGCTGGGGCTCATAGCATCCTGTACAGACCTCCCCACCTGGGCACTGTGGCACATGGAACTACACCCATAAAAACTGCCAAGAATGCCTGACCTTGCCAACCAAAGTGAGACTTTCCATCATATGGTGGACAGTTCCTAGCAACCTGAAAAAAGGAGCTCATCTCAACTAGCCAGCCAACAGAACATTAAAAACAGATGCAAGCCTCAAAGGCTGAGGCATGATCCTTAAGAATAGACCCTGAGATATTAGAGGAAAAGTCTACACCTGCAATTACATGTCTACCTAATGTTGATTTTAAACATCTACAATCAGTTGAAACTAGTCCATCACAAGTTAGAGATATTGTAGTAATTGGAGATTCCCTGATAAGAGGGGGTTGACACAATGATATGTGCTGGACGGAAGTAATCTACTACAGTTAGTATGCTTCCTTGGGTTAAGATTCAGAATATTAGTGAATTACTAGATCATTTACTAGAAAATACCACCAAGCCCCTAGTTATTCTCCATGTTGGAATAAATGATCTCTCCACTTGTGACCTTCCAGACATTCAGTTACATTTTATAAACGTATTCAACCAGATTATGAGTAAAGGGGGGGAAATAATTATGTCTGGGTTATTGCCTACCATTGGGAAAAATGCATATAAAAAAAATATGACTCACAAAATAAATATTTGGTTGAGACAATACTGTTCGTCAAAAAACATAGGCTTTATGGATAATTCTACCTCATTTAACAACTCAGCTTGTTATAAGGGTGATGGAATGCATCTCAATTACTTTGGGGCTAGGATTCTAGGGAGCAAAATGAACAGAGTTCTAAAATTCTATTTAAACTGGGTCATGAGGAGAGGGTCCCTAGTGACCACATGAATCCAAGCCACACAAATCCAAGCCAAATAGACAGTTTGTCACACTTTAACAACATGGGCTGGAAAACGTGTATTAATAAATGCTAGAAGCTTAGTTAAATTTGTAGAATTCAAACACCTTCTTGAAACAAATAACATACAAATTGCATTGGTTACTGACACATGGTGGGAAAAGAATGATTATTGGGACAAAGATATTGTGGGTTATAATGTTTATTCCAAAAGTAGGGTTTATAGGAAAGGTGGAGGTGTGGCCATTTACCTACAAAGCAATATAATAAGTGAAGAAGTTCCAGTGGATATTCCTAACCTGGAATCATTATGGATTAAACTCTTTCCCCAGACAGGCCCTCCTTTTGTTTTAGGCTTGGTATACAGACCTCCCTCTAACACCTGAGGGTGATAGGGCACTTTTAAACCATATAGGAAATCTGGATCCATCTAATAACCTTATGATATTTGGGGACTTCAATCTACCAAATATAGCCTGGCCTACAGTCTCTACAACTAATAAAATAGAAGGCCAATACCTGGCTCTTTTCCAGGAATTGGGGTTAGAACAAAAAGTGCAATACCCTACAAGAAATGAAAAAATACTGGACATTATATTAACTAACACAGATCACTGTATTTCCAATATTAATACAGGAGACCCCCTGAGTAATAGTGACCATAATTTTTTTTTTAAATCATTGGGAAACTAAAACAAATAGCTATTGGATCAACTCAAACTTTAAACTTTCAAAAAGCAGATTTTGAGGCTATTAAATCAAGGCTCAAGTACTGGGACTGGCCCAAAGAATTTGCCACACTGACAGTTGAGGGGAAATGGAGCTTATTGATTCAAAAACTTAAAAATCTCACTGAAATTAATATTCCCAAAATTAATAAATATAACGGCAGACATAGAATTACCCTCCATGATTTAATCCATCAATTAAGCGTGCGATAAATACAAAAAAAGACTTTTTCGTAAAATAAGGAAAGGATTTATACACCTTGGCCCAGATATTCAAACTGCACCATTTTGTGGCACAAGCCCCTGCACCGCTCAAAATAGTTGCGCAGGGGTGTGGCCAGGGCGATATTCAACGGAGTTGAGCTAGGGCGCAACTGCTTTAAATATCACCCCCTGGCAACACCCACTGTGCATGGCGCAGTGGAACTGCGCCAGCACAAGTGGTCAGAATGGAGCATTGAGATGCGTTGGCGCATGTTCCATTGCGCCATGCACAGCACCTGCGATATTCAAAGAGTGACATGCAAATGGGGCCATAATTTATGCAAGGCGCACGGGGGCCATTTGCATATGATTACGGCCCTATTTGCATGCCATTAGCATGCAGGTGCACCGATCCCCAACGACTTGCGCCTGGCGCCCTGCCAGGCAACAGCCGTCGGGACCGACGCCCCCTGCAGCCCGATCGCATTACGTCCCATAAGGGACAATGCATGTCTCCAATCCCTGGTGGTCCAGTGGACTGCAAGTAGCCCGATCGTGGGCATAACAGTATCCCCCCCCCGAGTAGCCCGATCGGCGGGCGAAGTACCCCACCCCGGGTAGCCCAGTCGTGGGCAGAACAGTATCCCCAAGTAGCCCGATCGCGGGCAGAAGTGTACCCTCCACCCCGAATAGCCCGACGGTGGGCAGAAATGTACCCACTGCCCGCGATCAGGCTACTCTCCGGAAGTGGGGTACATTATTGCCCGCGATCAGGCTACTCGGGGTGGGGGCACACTTCTGCCCACAATCGGGGCATGGGGGGCGCCGCCAGGTGCGGCGGGAACAGGTCGAGGGCCACCCACAGGTGGTAGCTGCTGTGTTGCGCCCTGCAATGTGGCAGCTCACCTGTGGGTGGCTCTTGACTTGTTCCTTTTTTTCTCGGCTCAACTTTGTGCAGGCGCAGGTAGGGGTTGCACCTGCATAACTCTGCACGGCCCAGGCTGAATATCAGGCTGTGCAGTTTATGCATTGTTCCTCCCCTTTCGGTTGCGCATGCTTTCATTATCATTGCACTGTTGCTCAGCATGATTTCGGGGGCACAACTGCCTCCTGCTGAATATCGCAGAATGGCACATTTTGGACTTGCGCAGGCGCAACCCTATTGCGCATGGCTCAACTCTTTTGAATATCTGGGCCCTTGTTCCTAAATATAGGTTATTAGTAAAAAACATCACAAGTATGATAAAGATTGCTAAATCTAAATATGAATTGTATCTGGCTCAGAGAGCAAAAGATAACAAGAAAGCATTTTATGCCCATGTTAATAGAACAAAGAGGCAGATAAATTCTATAGGACTCTTTTTAACTAAAGATGAGACTCAGGCTTCAAATGTAGAAGCCGCCAATATTCAAAATCAGTATTTTTGTACAGTGTTTAATACAAGGGACGATAGGATAGAAAACTTTGTTGATTTATCTCTTACTGACGAACTTACTATCTTACCTAAAGTAGTCTTAGATAGGCTAAGTAAACTGGATGTCAACAAATCACCAGGCCCTGATGAAATCCACCCTAGGGTGTTAAAAGAGCTTGCTGATAGTATATACCTCCCCCTTACTAACATCCTGCAACATTCACCTAACACCGGAGTAGTCCCTCAAGATTGGTGGGTAGCTACAGGGGTGCCTATCCACAAAAAAGGACCCAAAACAAACCCTGAGAATTATAGGCCTATCAGCCTAACTTCCCTAATGGGTAAAATACTTGAAAGTATCATAAAAGATTTTATACAGGAGTATCTGGATAAAGTTGAGCTAACTGACCCATCATAGCATGGGTTTACGAAGACGAGATCTTGCCAAACTAATTTACTAGTATTTTACAAGTTAGTGACTAAAGAAATTGACCAGGGTAAATCTGTTGACCTGTTTTTTTTCAGATTTTGCTAAGGCATTTGACAAACTTGCACATTTTGAACTTAATACTTTGAGAAAATATATTTTAAATGCCCACATAATTAACTGGGTGACTAACTGACTGAAAGGACGAAAGCAGAGAGTCACCATAAATGGAGAGCATTCTAACTGGGCCCCTGTCACCAGCGTTTTCCCCCAAGGGTCAGTGCTGGGACCTTGCCTTTTTAATATCTACATCTCCACCTTAACTATTAGTGATCCCAACATCTGGGTGTTAAAATTTGCGGATGATTGTAGAGTAGGGGTGGTGTTAAATCACCCAGATAGTAGTGTAGCACTCCAGACATCTCTGGATAATATATCAAATTGGGCTAGTATCAACAAACTAATGTTGAATTCTGCTAAGTGCAAAGTTATGCACTTAGGTATGCATAATCAACATCATAAATACAAATTAGCAAACACTGTTCTTTGGGAAGCACAACAGGAAAGAGACTTAGGGATAATTGTAAACCCTGACTTAAAATTTAGAACACACTGTAAGGCCCAAATAAACAGAGCTAACCAAATTCTTAATTGCATACTTAGGCATATGTCCAGTAGAACAACTGAAGTGCTACTCCCTTTGTATATTACATTGGTGAGGCCACATCTTAAGTACTGTGCCCAGGTTTGGTCGCCATACCATAAGGAGGATATAGTAAAGATAGAGAGAGTCCAGCAGAGGTTTACTAAAGCCCTTATCGGTATGTCAAATTTGACATATGTTAATAGACTGAAAACACTTAATCTTTACACACTTCAATACAGAAGATTAAGGGGTGATGTGTTTATTATTTAGAGCATTAAATGACAACACCCTTAGAAATGAACTAGGAATTGCTCAAATTGATAAAAAAGTTTTATACTAGAGGGCATGACAAACAATTATATTTACCTAGATGGAAATCACTACGTAGGAAGCACTGGTTCAGTCACAGGATTGTTTCTACATGGAACCAGCTCCCAGCAGAAGTTGTGGCTAGTTCTAATATGGACTTATTTAAAATGAAATTAGATCTAGCAATGGGGGATAGATTGAAGTATCTAAACTATTCGATCAATTTGATGAGGCATGCTTTATGGACATATGTCTTTATAGCTTGCTATACCTATGATACAGGTCAGGGAAAATGGTCACCAGCAGAAGCAAAGCTTCCAGTCAACATCTTGGAGGCAAGAACAGTCCGTCTTGAATTTCTTCATTTTCAGCACCAGGTGTTGAAGCAACATGTTCAGAATAGGACTGACAACAAAGTAACTGCGGCATACTTAAAGAGCTAGTGGAGTCAAAACAGGCAGACAAGAAAATAATACAAATTTTAAGAAGTAGTCACTTGTGGCTTTTCATTTCTGAAGTAATTTTCTTTTTGCTCATCAGAAAGTTTTCTATGTGATAATATGGTGCTTGATGTGTGGAACAGCTCTTAGCCTGGCAGCTGGCATATCTATCTCTATCACCCCCACTACATCATCAACTTTGTGATGTCACTGACAGTGACATTACAGGTGAATGACCTGGCAGTCACTGAATGGCTGTTCTGAAGCAGCAGTGCTGTCACAGTCAGTGAGGTCACGATGCCTATGATGTAGTGGGTGGCATGACAGGGTAGAATAGGACCCTGTCCCAGTTATAGAGAAAGTGTTAAAATGCAAGGAGTTTCCCCTTTTCTGTCTGGTTGCACAACCAAATTTTCCTGTGAGACTTTGGATTTGATCACCCCGAACAGTCTCGCAATTCTTTGCCTTTCTGTCTCTCAGTTTTCTCTTGCGGTCTGTCTTTTCCTATCTTTCATATCCACTGGTATAAAAATATATGCAAATCAATATGTGGAAAATCAATATGTGGAAATGTAACTGATATTGGGATCCCTTTTGTTTAGAAAATATATAGTGTTACTGTTGAAATGTATATCATTATATTTTGAGACGACTGCAAAGAGCTGTTGGACACTAGAGGTTATGTGAGTGCAAATTTTTAAGTACTTTGCAAAAGCTGTGGAAATAGGACCTCTCAGCTCAGGCACACTCTGTTCTAAGTAGCTCCTGCCTGATATTTACAAGAACAGGATGTTTGTTTAGAATGGGGGTGGAAGGACTTATAAGGGAGCTGAGCTGCAACTGCAAGAGACTAAAAGAAAAAATATTTAATTTCTCCTCTGTACATAGTTATTATGAACAAGTTTATTTTTTTATGTTACTGCTACAGCAAATAAATATTTTTGGTGAATTCTACAACTGCTCCTGGTTTTTCCTATGCTTTCTGACCTGTGCCTCGATGACAGGGGGCAATAGAGTTAGATATGTCAGCTGCTAGGCAGAGTGCTGTTCCACACATCACACCTACTAACATCAGGTAAATAAACTTTTAATTAAACAAAGGGAAAATAAAAAGTACTTCACATATAAAAGGCAATGGTCAGCTGCTTTTAAAACCTAATATTAGTTTTTGGCAGTACACTAGCTCTTTAAGCAAGCAGGGCACAGCAAGAAATGAACAGATGTTCCTGGAAGCCTCAGTCCTCTTGAGCTGGGCACAGAAAAACCTCAACAGTCTCTCAGAAGTCCACCTGGAAGGGGAACTCAACACTCAGGTGAACTAGCTCAGATGACAAATACTAAACTGGGTCAAATGGCATCTCAAAGCCTTTATCTTGACCCAGATCTCAAGGAGGTGGGGTGACTATGACATGGACTTCATAGCCACAGGCCACAGCTTGCAATTTCCACTATTTTCTGCCAGATACGAAGAGCCAGGGTCAGCAAGGGTGGACTCCTTGCCCATCCCATGGACATTCAATACCACCTACATATCTCTACCAAGTCTTCTCATTCTGCAAGTGTTAAAGAAAGTCCAGAACGAGATCAACAGTGGTACTCGTTGCACCAGATTGGTCCAGGAGAACATGGTATACCCCCTTAATGATGACACTGGTAGGCAAGCCAGTGAAACTGATTGTCACTCTGGACCTTCTCATCCACAAATCATACCTATAACAGACAATAGGCTAATCTCTCCAGATGGTGCTTTTTGACTCCCTATAGTGTACCATCACATGTATTCTTGAATTTCTACAAGGTTTCAACAAGAGTCTGGCCACGACAAATCTGCACCTTCAAACCATGGCCTTTGGTGCAGAGAACATATCAAAGGGATATCTCCTAGTGTACATCCTCATATTCTTCAATTTCTCAAAGCCATTACTATTCTCGAAATGAAACTAGATTTTTAATAGTTTCTTGGAGATCGATCATGGTTCTGGATGTCTTGGCAAAACCACCCTTTGAACCCAAACAATCTTCATAATTGTGTTTTTTGGCTCGTAAGACTCTGCTCCTAGTTGCAGCATGTTCGGCACACAGGTCCGGTGAACTCCACGCCATATTCTGCAAAGAGCCATTCCTCAGATTCATACCTGACAGAGTGGTTCTCATGACAATCGCATCCTTCTTGCCCAAGGCTGACTCCTCTTTCCATCTCGATCAAGACATCTCCCTACCCTCTTTTGCTCTGCTGCCTTCCTCCTCTCAAGAGAGGTATTTTTGACTCTGAATGTCACCCAGTTCTTGAGACATGACCTACACCTTACTTTCTAGATTAGAAGAACAGGCAGACTGTTCATCTTTTTCCATGGTACCAAGGTAGGCGCTCCAGCCTCTCAAGCCACCCTAGCCTGATGGCTCAAGCTAGCCATCACTGAGGTGTACAAGGCCCAAAGTGTCCCCACATAAGTGAGTCTGACGGCACACTCCACCAGGACTGTCTCTACTTCCTGGGCAGAGAGGAAGTGTGTTTCAGTTCAGAAGATTTGCAGGACAGTCACTTGGTCTTCCACTCACAAATTCATCAGACACTACCGTATCAATGACCAGGATACAGATATGGCCACTTTTGGAATCAGTGTTCCATGTACAGCACTGAAGCCGAGTACCCCTTGGCCTGCTCTTTCTCGTGTGGGCACTGCTTCTTGGTCACCCAGTTGTGACATCATGGACTGCTGTAAAAGGTATGAGTGGATAATGGAAGTTTACTCACTTAGTAAATGCAGATCCAGAAGCAAATGATTTGATACCTTTTATTGGATGAACATAGATGTTACAAAAAAGAACAAATGTTTTATAACATCTATGTTGGCTCAATAAAAGGTATCAAGCCATTTGCTTCTGGATCTGTTCTTACAAGGAACAATACTGCAGCTAAACTAAATCTGTATGTCACTTGGTAAATGTGATTCTAGGCGTACCTTTTACATCAGTCTGTGCCCCACCCAGTGAGGGGAGCCTGCTCCAATGCACCAGACAGTCTTTTTCTGGCTCACCCATTCGGGCCAATGTGTTATTTACAGATTCTAGATAAAAGAACTTAAACAGAGATGTAGTTCATCATGCTTTTTGTCTACTGCACACTAACTAGATAATAAATATTTTCCTTTGCTCGGGAGTCATTGTATCTCTGTAGCATTGCTTATCAAACCTTTCTGAGTCAGATGGTCATTTCACATTCAAAAGAGAGAACAGCTTTGGAAGTTTCAGACTGGGGACTAGTCAGCAGGAAAGAGGGAATTAAAGATTGAGTTTGTGACATATTTTTTCAAGTTTGTACATCAGCCTATCAGAGGACACTTACATTGCCCAATTGTGACATCACGAAATGCTGTGAAAGGTACTCCTATAATCTCATTTTCAAGGTGAGTAAACTTCCATCAATAAACAACTAGGGGAACAAAATAGTTGGTTTGTCCCTGTAAGTAGGGACAACTACCATAATAACAAGAGTCATTATTTCTTGTAACTATTTAAGGAGGGAGGAAGATAATATAAATGAAACTGTAGTTGGCCCATAGATGCATGGTGGGCAAGTAGTATTCTATGGAGTAGATATTCTTGAAGAAATCTTGTTATGGTAACTTCCCTGTCTTCCAAGAAACAATCTCCTCTATAGAATCCCGTTGTTTGTCCTTGACTAGAAAGCAGTCAGAAAAATTCCGCAGGCTAGGGAAGCTGGAGACCTGTAACTTAGGAGGAGAGAAGGCTCTACAGCACAGCCAATCTGAAACCTGTATGCATACACACTGGCTGGAGTAACTGTCCAAAGCATAGTACTAGAGAAACTATGAACAGTGCACTACGTAGTGACCCTACAAATATCTGAAATAGCAACCGAACGGGTACAATACTTTTTTTTAATCAGTAGTTTATCTCCTCATCTCCCAACCTGTCCCCATCCAGACAGGTCCCCCCCTGCCCCATCACCTTGCTTCCTTGGGACGTACCTTATTCTCTGTTGTCCTCTGTCACAGGGCCAGGAAGTGCCCAGTCACCAGTGTGGGCCAGTGGAAGACCGGACTGTTACCCAGCTTTGGTCAGGGGTTTTCCCAGGCTAAAAGGGTAGCATTCAGAAGGTATAAGGAGACAGGGAGAATGTTCAGAAAAGATTACTTACCATAGTAATATTCTCTCTTCCAAAGGATCTCCTAGTAGGATTAGACAATTAGCAGGCAGTCTAGAGCGGCTGACTGCCCCCGAAACTGAGATAGAATGTACGCAAATCAGGGAATTTGGAATGCATCATTCAAAAATTCTGCCTCCAGGTGTCATCTAACTGCCAGATTCGATTTTGTAGATGAAAACAGTAGACTATTAAAAAATTGCAAGTAAACATCCTTAAAGGAGAACTGCACTAAACCTGAAGGTCATTTTTCCCAGTAGAAGCAGTTTTTTTTTTTTTTTAAACTGGTTCAAATTCTGTTCTTATTCCATCTACACTTGCCTGTCAGTAAACTTAGTGGTTGTTTCTGATTTACACTCTGTTGTTAAGTGCCTTCTTAGAACTCAGTGATGTATATTATGTCCCTCTCCAACCACCAAGTTCTATATCAGAATGTGAATGCATTGTTCCAACAATGAAAGAGCTGAGTAAGGGATATAAACGACATCATACAGTTCTAAAACGTCACTTATTATCTGTGTGTAAATCAGAAACAAACACCGGGTTAACAAAACAGCCTTTAGAGATGGCACAGTAACAGAATTTGAACTAGTACTTAAAAATCGACTTCTGCAGGGAAAATGACTTCCAGGTTCAATGCAGTTCTCCTTTAATTACAATACCCTCCCCTTGATAAAGAGGACATGTTCCAAACAAGACAAAAGAGAGACAAACAAGCATTTGTCAATGCCGAATGTTATCTTGCTGCCATTGGCAGCGCAGGAGTTATAGAGATGCAGCATAGGAGTGGCAGTCAAGTATTGAACTGATGCCAACCCACCCCCACCCTACAGAGAGTGAGAGGCATTAGGGTGTCCCTGTGGGTGTTTGGTAGTGCAGTGCGGGAAAACATGCTGGGCAGGATGTGAAAAATGACAGCTGGACAGTTCATAAGGAGGTGTAATTAAATGGCAGTGCTGAAAATGTGGCATACAAGAAAAAATTACTCACCTTAGTAATGTTGTTTCTTTTAATGGAGTCTTGCTATATTATGATATATGCAGTGAGTCCCAACCTTCGAACTACTCCGGAGGTGAAAGAGTTAACTTTCCATGCCAGACATGGAACGCTGAGCTCGAGCTCGGTTGAAACTCTGTCTGTTGTTCTTCAAACTCAAACCGTCAGATCTTTATGAGCTAAACTCACTGAGGTCCTGTGTGGAAGCTGTAAACCTACACTAGCCAACTGGCTACTAAACATAAGAACACATTTTTGGTCCCAAAACAAAGACTCAAGTCAGAGACCCAAAATGAAAACACACACCAAGTCACCCCAAAAAGGAGGGTGAAACAACAAGGTGGGCATCTACTAAGTGCCAACACTGCACTGCCCACCCACATCCCAAAAACAGAGGTTCTGAGAGGGCAGGCGGGGAGGTCATAATATAGCAAGACTCCATTATAAGAAACAACATTACTAAGGTGAGTAATTTTTTCTTCAAACAACATGAAGTCTTGCTATATGATGACATATGCAGTCTACACAGCAGTACCTCCATGGAGGAGGGACAGAACCTACTTAGGAAATAGGCTCTGAAGCACAGCTGTGCCAAACCGAGCATCCCTCCTAGCCTGGATGTCCAGGGAGTAATGCTTGATAAAAGTGTGAACTGTTTTCCAGGTAGCTGCTTGACATATCTCTAGAATAGGGATATCCCTGGCAGCAGCCAGGGAAGCAGCTGTACCTCTGGTAGAGAGCCCTCAGGCCTGAGGGAGGAACCTTACCCAGCTTTTCATAACAGAATTGGATACAAGAGACAATTCACCTGGCAATGGATCTTTTAGTGGCAGGTTTCCCTTTACCAACCTCACCATAAGTGAGGAACAGTTGGAGGGAGTCAAACCTGTGACCCTTGGTATGCTCTATGTAGTAACTAAGGGTCTCTTCACATCTAGCTGTGCAGCCTCCTCTCGCCAGAGGAGGAATGGTCAGTGAAGTACACTGGAAGAGTATAGATTGATTAAGGTGGAAATCTGAAACCACTTTAGGCAAGAACTTCCTGTTAGTCCTGAGGACCACCTTATCTCTATGAAAGGAGATAAAATCAGGCTCCACTGACAAAGCTTGTAATTCACTTATGCGTCTGGCAGAAGTGATGGCTACCAGAAACACAGTCTTTCAAGTCAAGTACTTAAGCTCTGCTGAAGACAAGGGCTCAAAGGGAGGTTGCATAAGCTGAGCAATGCAAACATTAAGATCCCAGGCAGGGGCAGGGTCCCTGAATGGAGGGTTGGTGTGAAGCAATCCCTTAAAAAACTTGGAGAATACAGGATGAGCTGAAAGAGAGAGGGTTTACCTGCTGAAAAAGCAGACACAGCTGCCAAATGGACTTTAGGGTACCTGGTCTCAGCCCCAAGGTATTTAAATGTACCATATAATCCAGGACTGTAGGTAAATCAGCAGATTCTGGGGAAATATGCTTCCCAGAGCACCATATGGAAAACCTCTTCCATTTGGAATTATAGGTAGCCCTGGTGGAAGGTTTCCTAGAAGCCTTCAATATATCCATTACACCTTGGGAGAGGTGTAGATCAGCAGGCTCTAACTCTTCAAGAGCCAGGCCTTGAGATTGAGAGATTTGAGGTTCGGTACCAAACCCTCCCCTGAGCACAGGTTAACAGGTTGTGATTCCTGGGAAGACACAGGGGAAGATGGACTGCTAAGGACAGTAGGAGTGGACACCAGGGTTGTCTGGCCCAATCTGGAGCAATCAGGATCATCTTGCAGGATTGAGATCTGATTTTGACTAACACTTTGAACAGGAAAGGGAAGGGGGGAAAGCATAGAGAAACTTCCCTTCCCAATTGAGAACTAAGGCATCCAGAGGGTCTGAGCCCAACACTGGGGGCCTGCAGCAAAAAAGGGGAAGTTGGTGATTGTCTGCGGCTGCAAAAAGATCTATCTGCAGGGTGCCCCATCTGGCAAATATTACCTCTAGGACCAGGGGGTCCAGTGACCAGTCGTGATGGCCCTGGGAAATCCTGCTGAGAGCATCTGCCAGGACATTATCCTTGCCTGGGAGGTGAACTGCCGTAAAGGAGGCGTTCAGGGTAAGCCAGAGACCACAACTTCATTGCTTGATGCACAAGGCCGTAGACTGAGTGCATCCTTGCGTGTTGATGTACCACATTGTGGTGGTGTTGTCTGTTCTGACCTGTACAACTTTGTTCTGAACAGATTTGGAAAAAACTTGAAGTGCTAGAAAAACTGCTCTGAGTTCCAACAGATTGATGTGGAGCAGAGATTCCTGAGAGGACCACAATCCCTGGGTAGTGAGGTTGCCCATGTGAGCTCCCCACCCCAAGAGGGATGCATCTGTAGTAAGGATTAAGGAGTGAGACTGAGTGACAAAGGGAACCCCTTGTCTCAGATTGCTCTGATCCTGCCACCACTGTAGGGCTTGGATCAGGGTTCGAGTTACTGGATGAATTTGGTTAGAGGGTCTTTCCTTTGAGACCAAATGGCTTTCAAATGGAACTGGATGTCCCTCATTTGAAATATTGCTCTCTGCACTACTGCTGTAGAAGCAGCCATGTGCCCAAGGAGCTATAGAAAATGCCTTGCTGGTCGAGAGACCTGCAAGGTGAATGAGGAGGCCAGAGAGACCAGGGTCCTTGCCCTGTCCAAAGAAAGGAAGGCTCTGTCTTTCTCTGTGTTCAGCTCTGCGCCTATGAAGGTGAGGAGCTGGACAGGCTCTAGAACTGACTTTGAAAGATTCAGAAGGAAACCTAGAGAGGTGAGCAGTTGCTGAGTTATCTGTAGATGTAACTTGACTTGGTCTGGAGACTGGCCTACTATGAGCCAGTAATCCAGGTAAGGGAAGATGGCAATTTTTTGCCTTCTTAGGGAAGCAACTGCTACTGCCAGGCATTTTGTGAATACCCTTGGAGCAGAGGTGAGGCCAAAGGGCATTGCTCTGAACTGGTAATGGCTTGAGGGCAGCTCAAACCTGAGGTACTTTCGATGGGAGCTTCTGATGAGAATATGGAGTAGGCATCCTTGAGGTCCAGGGCGCTAGCCAGTCCCTGGCCTTAGAGAGGGTAGAATAATTCCCAGAGTCACCATTTTGAATTTTGGTTTTAAAAGGTGCTTGTTTAAATATCTGAGATCCAGGATGGGCCACCATTCTCCTGTTTATTTGGGGGTTAGGAAGTACCTGGAGTACTATCCTTTGCCCTGGTGTAGGGGTGGAACCCTTTCCACAGCTCTGAGAGCCGGGAGGGAAGAGACCTCTGCCTCTAGGGCAAGTGCCTCTGGTGGATTTGCAGGTGGAAAGGATCTGGTTCTCATCTTTGGAAATTTTTTGGAGCTGAGAACCAGTCCCTGGCTTACTACTTCCAGGACCCACTTGTCTGATGTCAGAGACTTCCAGTCCTGGACAAAGTAAGCCAGCCTGCCCCCTACAGGTAATTGAGAATCGGCCCTGGCAACCTCATCAGGGTGCCTGCTTGGCAGGGGCTTTAGGCTGAGGGGTGGAAGCAGGCCTGCTTGTACCCCATCTGCCTCTCCCTCTAAAGAACCCCCTCTGGGCGTAAGCAGAAAGGAGACCTGGGCTTAGTAGTAAAAGGCCTACGAAAGGCCTGCCCTGCCCCTGGAAGCTGCCTTTGAGGAGTGGCCTGCCTTTCCTTGGCCTATGCACTCCTATAGGTGGTCCTATACTCATCCATTTTCTTTCATGTAATTTCTGTCTGCTCCCCAAACAGAGAATTACCCACAACAGGAAAATCCATGGCCTTAGTCTGGGTATCCTGTGACAGGCTAGTACATCTGAGCCAAGCCATTCTGCGAAGTGCCACAGATGTAGCCATGACTCTTGATGACACATCAGTAGAGTCCACTGCAGCATGGAATTGCACCTTGGATGCTTCAATACCATCAGCAGCCACCTGCTCCAGCTCCTTGGCAAGCTGGCCAGGGACCTGTTTTGCTACAGCCATAACAGTATCCCATCTGGATTTCTGATATCTAGCAACATAAGCCATATAATTTGCCTGTCTGAGTCCCAAGGATGCTGCCATGTACTGTTTGCATTGCCATCAATCCTCCTAGAGTCCTTGTCAGGGGTGTGAAGCCAAGGGAATATTTGCCTTGTCACAGGCTGCAGCCTGCACTACCCCAACATGGCTGCATTGTTGTGTAAGAACTCCGTATCAGAGCCTGACAATGTATACCTCTTGTCCATTCTCTTATCCACAGGAGGTATAGTGTGAGGAGTTTTTAGAATTTTACTGTCTGTTTCCAAAAGATTTATGCAAAGGAATAGACAGTCTCTAGACTCTGGGATATCCATCATTTCCACAGTCAGGCTCTCTTGATCATCCACAGCTTCCTCCATAGGGAGCTGGAGGGTTTCAACCACTTTTTATAAAACATAAAATGAGAAGGGACTCAGAAAGCCTAGGAGGAAACACTCCTGAAGGTCTGTCTGGGGAGATGTCCGGGTCAATGGACACATCCAGACTTTCAAATCCACATTCACTCTCCTCATACTCCTCTTCCCCCTTCTCCAGTTCATAATATTCCTCTAAATCATACTCTTGAACCGATGGAACCGGCCGAACCGTGCTTACCTGATGATGCCGGTTCGGTCAGAACCAGGGAAAGCGACTGGACAATTTTAATCGCTTTGGCTATTTCTTCAGCGGTTGGAGAGGAAAATTTTGGCTCCACACCAGCTGATTTCCTAGTCCTTTTTGCTGGAACCGACTCCTCAGAGTCGGATCTCCTTTTGCCCGAGGAAGTCTCGCCCTGGCACACCCTCTGGTTCAGTTGGAACTGAACCGGGCTGGCCATCTGGTTCAGCGGACTTTTTGGCGTCCCTTTCCCTGAGTCTACCAACTCTCTTTTCCAGGGTAGCTGCAGGAAAATTTTTGCAAATCTGGCAGTCTGCATTGAGGTGGTCAAACCCCAGACGATAAACACAGGTGGTGTGGAGGTCAGCCTTGGCAAAGACTTCCCCACAGACACTACAGTGTTGAAACCCAGTGGGCCCGGTTTTTCTTTTGGGTTTCTCAGACATAGTGCCAGCCTAACCAAACTTACCCATTTATGGCAATCCGCCAGGTAAGACCCTCTTATCGGTTCCCAACCGTGTCACGGGTCGTGAAAAAAAAAAACATAATAAAATTCGATTTTTTTTAGAACCAATAAGAACCAGTAACCACACTCTAAATGGCAGATTAATATATTTTAAACAACCTGATCGGTTCAAACCGAACTGATAAACCATTTACAAGTTCCATACAGAATAGAAATTAATGTAAAACCTATCTAGTACTCACAATACCACAGACAGAGTCTGAACCGACCGGTTGCAGTTTAAATTTGGTCGAAAACCAAGAAAAACAATACTTAAACCGACAAAATGAACCAAACAGAAGGAGAAATCTCCGGAGCGACTGTTTAGTGAGGCAGAGTAAAGAATCTGACGGTTTGAGTTTGAAGAACAACAGACAGAGTTTCAACCGAGCTTGAGCTCAGCGTTCCATGCCTGGCATGGAAAGTTAACTCTTTCACCTCCGGAGCAGTTCGAAGGTTGGGACTCACTGCATATGTCATAATATAGTAAGACTTCATGTTGTTTGAAATATACAAAAGTTGTGGAGTTGCAAGAGTGCATGGCAAATATGCAAGGCACGCTTGCAGCACTGGCAGTTTGTGGGCGTTCGGCACCAAATTTTCAACATAGGCATTTTAGCACCTCTGCTCATGTACAGTGTCACTGTCATTTCCTCAAAGTGTCCCAAGAAGTGATTTCGCACAGCGACCACGCTATTCTGCGCCGGAAGTACAGAAACACATTTTGGGCAGGATATGTGAAGTGATAGCTGTACTGTTCATCAAGAGGTGTGGAAAAATGGCAATGGTGAAAATCCAGAGTGAAAATATCACAAATGCATGACGGTATGAGCATGCGTGCAATCTGCCAATGCATGCCCGTAACAGTCATTTTATGGAGTATCAGCACCAAATTTTCAACATAGGCATTCTAGGAGCTCTGCTCATGAACTGTGTCACTGTCATTTTCATAATCTGGCCCAAACACTGATTTCCCACAGCGACTGCGAAATTGTGCACCGGAAGTGTGGAAACACATTTCGGGTAGGATGTGGGAAATGACAGCTGTACTGTTCACACGGAGGTGCAGAAAAATGCCAATGCTGAAAATACGGCATTAAAATATTGTGAATGCGCAAAGTTACGAGCCTTCGTAGCAACTGCGCAACGCACGTGCGTAAAACAGGCATTTCTTGGATTTTTTCCACCAAATTTGGAACATAGGCTTTTTGAGAGGCCACCTCATGAACACTGGCACTGTCATTTCGTTAATGGGTCCCAAAGGTGATTTTTGCGCGGTGACTCTGAAATCACCTTCAGAGGCCGATTAACGCCATGACAGTGACAGAATTCATGAGGAGGGGCACCAAAAACCCCATGTTGAAAATTTGGTGCCAAAATTCCAAGAAATGCCTGAGATATGCAATAAAGTTGAAAAAACCCTATTCATTGCATTATACAGCTTACCGGCATTTCCTCAGTTCGCGGTCTGCTTTGAAGAGTGCAGACGTGTTCCCGGTCCACGGAAGATCGTCGCGCCAGAGTCCGGAGGTAAGTATGGGGTGAGGGGAGGCGGGTGCGCAGTGGGTGGAGTGCGGGTGGGGGAGGGGGCATATAGACTCACGAGGACAGTTTACGTTTCCAGGTTTAGAAAAAAAAAAGCGAAACCGTCCGCGGGACAGTTTTTGTATTACAGGGCATTTAGCATGCTGGGTGGCTCCCAGCAGTGCCACCTACGTGGGTTTTGTGGGGGTCAGTAGCCGATGGGGACTGGGCACCTCGTCGTCACACAACACGGGGGTTAATGCCGATGGGGATTGGGCTCCCCGTCGGTGACAAAGAAAGTGGGGGCACGAGCTGAGGGGATTGGGCAACCCCCGGCATTCCACATTTGCAGAGGGGGATGCCAATGGGGGAGTACCCCATCGCACACAAACACGGGAGGGGAGGTTGCCACAGGGTTGGGCACCCCGATGGTCGGAAACCGCGAGCCGGTTGCCCGCCGACCATGATCATAATGGCAGCGAGCACGGCAAGCAAGAGACATAGCGTAGTGGCGATTGCAGCAGACCTTTGCTTTGATGTGCTTGCCCCATTATGAATTCATGGTGGGCGTGGCATGCCAGGCTGATTGGGGAATGAGGGACGCACCTACTGATGCATGCCCTGCATTCACCCAAGAGCAGCTGCGCCCCCAAGACCCGCACTCTCGCAAGATGTTTCTTGCGCATGCGCGCAAGCCAACATAAAAAGGAGAGTGAAGTATCCTAGCCATACTTGTGTGCAGTAACAAATATATATATAAAAATAAGCCAATGATTAATAGCAGCCTCATAAACTCCCATAAAAAGTATTACTGAACCTATTCAGGTTATACGCACACAGATACACAGAAGGTGACAGCAGATAAGGACCATGTGGCCCACCTAGTCTGCCCCCTTTCCCTACCTAATGCAATACCACAGACCCTAGTTGATCTGCGGCTTACCCTCCCTTCCCTATTGTGAGATTACTCTTATGTCTATCCCATGCATTCTTGAATTCCCCTACTGTTTTTGCCCCCACTATATCCACAGAGAGGCTGTTTCAAGCATCCACTACTCTTTCTGTGAAAAAGTACTTCCTCACGTTGCCCCTGAGCCTACCCCCCAGCCTCATATCATGCCCTCTTGTTCTTGTACACCTTTTCTGAAAGATGCTACCCTCCTGTACCTTGTTTATACCCACGATGTACCTGAATGTCTCTATCATATCCCCCCTCTTGCTCCACTACTCCAGGGAATACATATTGAGGTCCTCTAACCTTTCCTCATATGACTTTTGGTGCAGTCCTTGCACCATTCTTGTCACCATTCTCTTGACTGCCTCTATTTTGTCTATATCCTTCCAGAGATGCGGCCTCCAGAGCTGGACAGTACTCCAGATGAGGTCTTGCTAGTGATTTGTACAGTGGCATAACCACCTCCTTTTTTCTGCTGGTGATACCTCTCCATATGCACCCTAGCATCCCACTGGCTCTCCCCACAGCCTTCTCACATTGTCTGGTTACCTTCAAGTCATCAGATATGATTAAACCCAGGTCCCTGTCTTGGCTGGTGGCAGTCAGTACCCCCAATCTTGTACTCCTCCCTTGGATTTTTGCACTCCCAAGTGCATGATTTTGCACTTCTTTGCCTTGATTGTTAGCTGCCACACTCTGGACTACTCCTCATGCATGTTTAGGTCATTTCTCATCTCCCCCCCCCATGGTGTGTCGACCTGGTTGCAGATGTGTCATCTGCAAGGAGGCATACCTTCCCCTCCAGCCCCTATGCAATCTCACTTATGAAGACATTAAAGAGGACTGGCCCCAGCACAGATCCATGTGGCACCCCACTGGTCACCCCCCTCTTCTCAGATTGAACGCCATTTACCACCACCCTCTGTGTCCCACCACTCGACCAGTTTCTGATCCAGTTTACCACCTTGGGGAATACTATGTTACCATAAGTAATATGTTTTCTTCAAACCACAGGAATCTCCTAGTAGTATTAGACAATTAGCAGACTACCAAAGCAGTGCCTTGGGAGGTGGGTACAGAATCTATTCAGGAAAAAGGTTCTGCAATACTGCAGTGCCAAACCTAGCATCAGTCCTGGACTGGATATTCATACAGCAGTGCTTTGTGAAGGTGTGGACTGTACTCCAGGTAGCCGCTGTACAGATTTCCAGCAAGGGGATGTCCCTTGCAGCTGCCAGAGAGGCAACAGATCCATGAGTGGAATGTGCCCTGAGGCCTTGTGGCTGTTTGTCAGCCTTACTTTAGGGGGACTGGATGCAGGATACTATCCAATCTGCAACTTACCTCTTTGAGGCAGGACTGCCCTTTCCTACTTTACCATAGGTAATGAACACCTGTGAGTTGGGATGCCTGAGATCCTTAGTACGTGTAATGTAATAGCTGAGAGACTTTTTTATGTCCAAGCTATGCAGTTTCAGTTCTCCTAAACTGGATTTGGCTGTGAAAAAGACAGGCAGAGTGATGGACTGATTCAAGTGAAACTCAGTTACCACCTTTGGAAAGAACTTCCTGTTTGTCCTAAGGACTACTTTGTCCTTATGGATGATAATGTAATTAGGATCAGTGCAAAGAGCTTGGAGCTCGCACACCCTTCATGCTGAAGTGACTGCCACCAGGAAAACAGTTTTTCAAGGGACATATTTTAGGTCAGCTGTAGCCATTTGCTCAAAGGGGGGTTCCATGAGTTTGGCTATCCTCTAGACAGGAGTCCCCTGACTGGGCACTCCCCCATCCTCCATTTCCTCGGCCTGACCTCTGGATTCAGCGATGCAGCACCTGCCGAACTGCTGCTGCCGACCGCAATGCTACTGCCCGGACACACTTCTCCTCAGCCCAGGAAAGCCAGGAGGCTCCTGACTGGGTGCTCCCATCCTCCATTTCCTCAGCCCAAACTCTGGATTCGGCATTGCAGCACCTGCTGAACTGCTGTTGCCGCCCGCAATGCTGCTGTCTGGACAGATTTTTCCTCAGCCCAGAAAAGCCAGGAGGCTCCTGACTGGGCACTCCTATCCTCCGTTTCCATGGCCCGACCTCTGGATTCGGCAGTGCAGCACATGCTGAACTGCTGCCGCTGCCCACAACGCTATTGCATGGACAGATTTCTCAGCCCAGGAAAACCAGGAGGCTCCTGACTGGGTGCTCCCATCCTCTGTTTCCTTAGCCTGACCTCTGGATTCAGCAGTGCAACATCTGCTGAACTGCTAGCGCTGCCCACAATGCTGCTGCCAGGACAGACTTCTCAGCCCAGAAAAGATACCCTGCCGAAGGTTCGTACCAGCTCCCCACCCATACCCCATCTGCCCACCCTACTCGGCGATTTAGCTTTATAGCTTACTTTTCTCACATGATGCTGGTGTTGTGAATTTTTAAGTGTTCAATCCCTCACTTGCCCATTATACTCATCCACCACTTAAGGCGCCAATTCCATCTGCAAACAGTTGCATACTACGCGTTGCTTGGTAGTATATCTACCCACAACCTGACCCGCCCACCAGCTCTCCCCTGCATAGTAATGTTTATCTGCTTGGCTGGTCCAATCCTTAACCAAGTTTGCTCTACAACAATTGCCCTCCCTACATCCCACTGTAGTCACACTAACTATCCATTGAGCCTAACTTTTGTCATTAACTGCAATGGCACCCATTACGTTTTACCTCCTACTACTCCTGCCCTTTTCCCACCTCCCTACAAATCCTAGCTCTCAACCACTTGCTGCATGCCTCACATCCATGCCACTCCATACGAATACCTGCACCACCTCACACTTCCACCTTGATAAGTCCATCAGTTCTACGTCCACCCTCATTTGTCACACAACTCCCTCTGTGGCCCCTTCACTTAACACTCCGAGCACCATCCTAGCCTGGCACCTACCCCACTCTGTGGACCTTCTGGTGGTCTCCAACCACTGTGTTGAATGAACATACAAACATATGAATGTGCCAGCAGAAACAGACCACCTGGTCTATCTAAGTCTGCTTGAGTGTGCAGTCAACACCCATAGTTTGCAGCTGCCCCACCTCCCCTTCTCTGTCATCCTACTGCAACTCCCCACTCTCACTCTCCCCTGTTCCATGAACTTTTGAAGGTGTTCACAGATTTACGTACCACCACCCATTCTGGTAGGGTATTCCATTTTGCTACCACTGTCTCTGTGAAATGGTGTCTCCTCATTTCCTTCCTAAATCTCACCCCCCTTCTATTCTTAACCCATGCCCCCTGGTGACTTTCCCCCTCCTTAACTTAAAGACCCCATCTGCCCCATCCTTTTTGATTCCCCTCAGATACTTGAATGTCTCTATCATATCCCCCCGTCCCTTCTATCCTCCAGGGTGTACATATTCAAGTCTCCCAGTCTGCTGTCATAGTCTCTCCCCTCCATTCCACATATCATCTTTGTTGCCCTCCTCTGCACCCCCTCCAGTAGCCTGATATCACGCTTTAGGTATGGCCTCCAAAACTGCATACAACACTCTAAGAGCGGCCTTACCAGAGACCAGTAGAGGGGCAAGATCACTCTCCACCTGGATGACAAATCCCTCGCTATGCACCCCAGCATTTTGTTAGCTTTTGCAGCCACTCTCCTGCACTAGGCAGGAGATGGTTCCTGTTATTACCCCTAGGTCCTTCTCCTCCTCAGTGATCCCCGGCTTAACCCCCCCAGCCAGTATTCTCTCCTTGGGTTCTTCACCCCAAAGTTCTTAACCTTACACTTCTTTGCACTGAACCCCAGCTGCCACCTCTCTGACCACTACTCTAGCTTGCGTAGGTCCCCCTGAAGCTGCTTCCATCCCTCCTCTCCATCCACCGTTGCTCCAATTTTGGTGTAATCAGTGAACAGGCTTACCTTGCTCACCACCCCATGTGCAATGTCTGATATGAAGAGCCTAAACAATACTGGCTCCAACACAGAGCCCTGTGGCACTCCACTCATCACCGGCCTTGGAGTTGAGAGCTCCCCTCTCACCACCACCCATTGCAGCCTGCCACTCAGCCAGCTTGTAATCCTGTTCATCATTTTTGCCCCTACCCCTACACCAGTTAGCTTCCCCCCAAGCCGCCCATGAGGCACCAAATTGAAGGCCTTGTTGAAGTCCAAGTAAAGAACATCCACTGCATGACCCTTATCCAGCTCACCTATCACCCAGTCATAATATTATATGAGGTTGGTTTGACAAGACTTCCCTGAAACAAACCCATGCTGCCTCACATCCTGGAGGCCATTGTCCTCCAGGTACAACACCAGTCTTTCCTTTAGTATCTTTTCCATGAGTTTGCACACTATGGAGGTGAGACTTACTGGATGATAATTACCTGGTCCATCCCGTGGCCCGTTCTTGTGTAATGGTACTACATGTGCCATCCCCCAGTCCAGTGGCACACATCCCAACTCCAGTGAGGTGCTGTACAGATCCGCCAGCAGCTCCGTCAACACCAATGCCATCTCCCTCAGCACCCTGTGGTGGATAACATCCGGCCCTGGTGCCTTGTCTACTTTCAGTACCCTCAGTCCCTCTAGGACTCTACTTGCCTCAATTCTTCCATCTGTCGATCCTCTCCCCTGTTCCCACCCTCCCAGCCCATGCTGGCAGAAGTCCCCTTTCTTCCGTGAACACTGAGCAAAAGTATTTATTCAGTGCTTCTGCCTGCTCCTCCCCCTTTTCCATCCACTCCTCACCCCTTTTTATCCTCACTATTGTCTCCTTGCACTTCCTTTTCTCCCTGATTTATCTGAAAAAGTCTCCGCCCCCGTTAATTCCCTGCGCTAATCTCAGTTCCCTCTGGGCCTTGGCTTCTCTTACTTTTCTGATCACCTCCCTGGACCATCTTGCACATTCCTCCCTGTCCACTTCCTTCCCCATCCTCCTAAACCTCTGTTGTGCTACTCGTCTTGCCCTCACCACCTCCACAGCCTCCATGTTCAACCAGCATGGTTTTCTTGATCTGCTCCTCTTACTCTGTGCCTTGGTGCAGGCTTCTGTTGCCTCTGTAACCCCCCGATAATAATATCCCATTTGTGTTCCACGTCCATCTCCTGCCTTATGCCCTCCAGTTTCCCTTTCAGTACTTCCTGCATCCTCCCAAAGTCCACCCCCCTGAAATTTACCACCCGAGTAACTGATTTCTCTGCCTCCCCACACATCATGATATTAAGCCACACCGTTTGGTGATCACTGTCGGCCAGTGGATCCTCTACCTTTATTTCCCCTCACTGCCTCCCCATTCGACAATACCAGATCTAAAGTGTTCTTTAGCCTAGTAGGTACAGGAATCAACTGTGTCAGGAGACCCTTCTGGATCGAGTCGTGGTGCACTTGCTCCCTAGCACTGGAGGTGACCGGAATGCTCCAGTCAACCCCCAGCAAGTTGAAATCCCCCATGATGACCACCTTCCCTTTTCTACATACCTTTTTGATTTGTCCCGCTAACTCCCTGTCAAGCTCCTCAAACTGGGAGGGCAGCCAGTATACCATCCCAAACCTCAGTTTCCTACTCCTTGAGTCTAGGAGCTGCAGCCAGATTGCCTCTGTTCTCCTTTCTTCTCCCTCGTCCCCTGTGCATTTTGATCCCATCCCTCATAAAGACTGCCACCCCCCCCCGTTACGGTCCTTCCTGTATAATTTGTATCCTGGGATTACCAGATCCCAGTCCTGGTGCTCAGTTGCCCACGTTTCTGTGACAGCTGCAATATCCACCCTCCACACTGTTAAGAGTGCCTGTAGCTTAGTGGATTTTGTTTCCTAGGCTTCTTGCATTCAGTGAGACCACCCTCCATAATGCCTCCTTCCATTCACTAGCCTCCATCTCCTCCCTTCTACTCCCTCCTTTTTTGGCTGGCCCGAGTCCTTCCCTGCTAGCCTGGGGGTAGGCTGTGACTCCATTCTATCGGATACCTGCCTACCTGCTATCCACTTGCCACCCCTGTAACAGGGTCCCATTGTTGTGCATAATAAAATAGGGTAACATCCCCTTTAAAATAAAAACAAATTCTTTCACTCTTTTCTATATTCTTTTACTTATTCCAAACTATTCTGTTTCTTTTCTTGTCAGGCTGGCCAATGTGACAAACACATCTCTTTGTGCTTTACTATCCCTTTAAGTGCCCCTTTTTCATAAAACAAAATCAAATTGTCATGCTGATTTAAAGAGCAGTTTCCTAATAGAAGCTGCTGTCTTTAGCCTGTTTTAAAATGCATTTGTCCCCAAAAGTAGACTACAATGCTGCAGAGTTGTTAAAGAGCAGTGGTACCTACAGAACAGAGTCCCTGCTGATCCAAGAAAGGCTGTTTTCTCTGGTTATTGAGCCCTGTAAACAGTGGAAGGCAGAGGAAGGTAAAAAGCTGCAATTTCAGCTGTCTGAAATAAACCAAACAGGCAGAAAGAGTTAAAAAAGCTCTATATGGTAACTAACTAATTGTACTTTGAATTAAAATGATTCTCTGAGGTACAGAGAGATGTTTTTCTTTCTGTTGTCTTAGACTGTTTTAAAAGAACAAAACAGTGTATTTCTGACAGAATTGTTTTGCTATTATTTAAAGACAAACTTTCTTCTATTTCTTAAAGCTGTACAACACAATATATTATGGACTGTGAAGTCATGAAAAAGAAATGAAAGTGATTGTTTTTACCAGAAGCTTCAGTAGGCCCTGCTTAGGAGCTGGCCAGGCCCAGAAGAAACAAGCATTTGTCAATGCCGAACGTTCGCTTGCAGGTATTTGCAGTGGTGTTTGGCACGTATGGTGCTTTACCCTAATGTCCTGTGCGATTGCTGGTATTTGCACTATAAATTTTCAGCATGACCTTTTTGTTACCCCCACCTCATAAAAGCATTTGAGACCTCTGCTTATGAACAGTCCCACTGTTATTTTGTTAATCTGTCCTGAGTGTTGATTTCCCAGCGACCACACCATTGTGCTCCACATGTGCAAAAACACAGTTTGGGCAGGATGTGAAAAATAACAGCTGTAGCATTCATAGGGAGGTGTGAAGGGATGGCAATGTTGAACATCTGGAGTGAAAATACAACAATTTCTCAAACTTACGAGCATACATGGAAACTGAGCAATGAACACTCATGACAGTCATTTTGTGGACTTTTGTCACCAAATTTTCAACATAGGCATTGTGGGACATCTGCTCATGAACAGTGTCACTGTAATTTTCATAATCTGTCCTGAGCATTCATTTCTCACTGTGACCACACCATTGTGCGCTGGATGTGCAAAAACACATTTCAGCCAGGATGTGAAAAATGTCAGCTGTACTGTTCATAAGGAGGTATGAAAAAATGCCAGTGTTGAAAATCTGGAGTGAAAATATTTCAAATTCTCAAAGTTATGAGTGTGCGTGGAAACTGCGCAACACACGCTTGAAACAGTCATTTTTTGACATTTTTTCACCAAATTTGCAACACAGGATTTTGGGAGCCCACCTCATTAACAGTGACACTGTTGTTTAGTTAATCAATCCCAAAAGGTGATTTTGTGTAGTGACCATGAAATCACCTTTGGGGACCGAATAACTCACATGACAGTAACTGGATTCATGAGGTGGTGTCCCAAGAACCCCCTGTTGAAAATGTGGTGCCAAAATTTGCAAAAATGCCCGAGATAGCCACCTAAGTTGGAAAAAAAAAAAACATTTATGCCATTATACAGCTTACTGTCATTTCTTCAATTTGCATTCGGCTTTCAAGAGTGCAGACGTGTTCCCACTCCACTGAAGATCTTTGCCAAGCTCTGGAGGTATGGGGTGAGGGGGGGGGTATGCAGAGGGTGGGTGGGTTTGGGAGGGGCACAAGACACAGCGAGGACAGTTTCTGTTTTCACAGGTTTTAAAAACAAAAGATGTTATGGGACAGTTTTCCCATTTACAGGGACAATGGGCATGTTAGTGGCACCCAGCATGTCACCTGGGTGTTTGTTGGGGGGTCCCTGGAGATAATGGGGACTGTGCACTCCGCCTGCACATACAATGTGTTTGGTGGGGGCAATAACAAGGGAGCAGGGTAGACGGCAGCAGAGGAGGAAGTGGGTGGATTTATTAGCAGCCAGAGGGAAAAGGGTGACGCAATATGCTAAATACACACACTCCCACCGCTAATTGCAGTGGTTCTTTTCTTTAACTGAAGACCACTGTAGCCAAACTGCTGTCATAGACAGCTCATGCATCCATTGGTGCAGTAGGGTTGCAATACGTTACACTGAGCACTGCATTGGACAGGAGGGTCACACACCTTCAAAAGTCTTACTGTCCCAAAACGCTCCTTGCACATGCATGCAAGCGAATGCAAAAATAAACAAGCATTTGTCAATGCCGAATGTTGCTTGCTTCTATGTGATGTTTAGGTATTTGGAAGTCATTGGAGTGCAAATATTGAAAATTCCCGAACTTACGGGCGTGCGTAGGAACTGCACAACGCACGCTCGAAAAACAGTCATTCTTAGGAATTTATTCACCAAATATTCAACATAGCCATTTTAAGACCTCTGCTCATGAACAGTGTCACTGTGATTTTCTTAATTTGTCCCGTACATTGATTTCGCACACCGACTGCGCCATTGTGCGCTACATGGGCGGAAACATGTTTTGGGTGAGATGTGAAAAATGACAGCTGTACTACTCATAAGAAGGTGTGGAAAATGGCAATGTTGAAAATCTGGAGTGAAAATATTGAAAGTTCATGAACGACGAAAAGCAAGTGTGTGTAGGTACCGAGCAACGACGTCAGAAACAGCCATTTTTAGGAATTTTTTCACCAAATTTTCAACATACCCATTCTAAGACCTCTGCTCATGAACAGTGTCACTGTGATTTTCTTAGTTTGTCCTGTACATTGATTTCGCACACCGACTGCGCCATTGTGCGCTACATGGGCGGAAACACATTTTGGGTGAGATGTGAAAAATGACAGCTGTACTACTCATAAGAAGGTCTGGTAAAATGGCAATGTTGAAAATCTGGAGTGAAAATGTTGAAAATTGCCAACTTCACGAGCCTGTGTAGAAACTGGCGAGAACGACGTCAGAAATAGTCATTTTTGATTGGGTTTATCACATGAAGTGGGACCCTTCATGATGATAACATTGTCATGGCATAGATCAGGCCTGAAGGGTGATTTCACGCAGTGACTGCGAAATCACCCTTCGGGCCCGGATAACGCCATGACAGTGACATTCATAAGAAGGGGTCCCAAAACCCCATGTTGAAAATTTGTGCAAAGATTCCAAAAATGCCCGCGATATGCAATAGTTGAAACCCCCTATCTAGCCCATTATACAGCTTACCGGCATTTCCTCAGTTCGCGGTCGGCTTTGAAGAGTGCAGACGTACCCGTCCATCAAGATCGCCGCTACCGAGCTCCGAGGTGGTATGGGGTGAGGGGTGGGGAGGCAGGGTGCAGTGGTGGGTGCAGGTTGTGGGAGGGGGTGCTGGGAGAAGCGCCGTGGGACCATTTTTATTTGGCAGGTGAAACAAAACAAAAAAAAAGACGACGTGGGACGTTTGCCATGCTGGGGTGGGCTCCCAGCATAGCAGAAGGATGGCTGGGGGCCGTGGAGCCGACGGGATTGGGCACCCCCCGCCGGGCAGACGACGTTGACGCTTACATGCCATGTGGGCTCCCCAGCGCAGCACCAAAGTTTGGGGCGCAGACACGGGGGCGGCGGACGTGAGCTTTATATGACAGCGGTGGTTTTCTTTGAAGTGAAGACCACCGCTGTCATACACAGCTCCCGCACCCACTGGTGCAGGACCGCCATGCCTGCTAGAGAGTTAAACAGGAGGCACACTCCAAAGTGTGCTACTCTCCTATCATTCCTTGCGTATAGTAAACGAACATAAAATTACTCACCTTAGTAATGTTGTTTTTTTCTATGGAGTCTTGCTGATTCTGACAGTAGCAGTGAGTCTCAACCTTCGAACTGCCCCGGAGATGAAAGAGTTAACTTTCCATGCCAGGCATGGAATGCTGAGCTCAAGCTCAGTTGAGACTCTGTCTGTTGCTGTTTAAACTCAAACCGTCAGATCTTTACGAGCTAAACTCACTAAGGTCCTGTGTGGAAGCTGTAAACCCACACTAGCCAACTGGCTACTAAATGTAAAAACAGATTTTTTGGTCCCAAAACAAAGACTCAAGTCAGGAGACCCAAAAAATTAAAAACACAACACCCACTCACCCAAGAAAAGGGGTGAAAACAACAAGGTGGGCACCTACTGAGTGCCAACACTGCCACTGCCCACCCACATCCCAAAAACAGAGGTTCTGAGAGGGAAGGTGGAGGTTGTGAATACAGAAGACTCCATTAGAAGAAATGACATTACTAAGGTGAGTAATTTTTCTTCAAACAACATGAAGTCTTGCTGTATTCTGACAGTAGCAGACTCATGCCAGCAGTACCTCCATGGAGGAGGGACAGAACCTACTTAGGAAATAGGCTCTGAAGCACAGTTAGAAGAACCGAGCATCACCCTAGCCTGGATATCCAGGGAGTAATGCTCGGTAAAAGTGTGAACTGTTTTCCAGGTAGCTGCTTGACATATCTCTAGAACAGGGATATCCCTGGCAGCAGCCAGAGAAGCAGCTGTACCTCTGGTAGAGTAAGCCCTCAGGCCTGAGGGTGGAACCATACCCAGCTTTTCATAACAAAATTGGATACAAGAGACAATCCACCTGGCAATGGATCTTTTAGTTGCAGGTTTCCCTTTACCAACCTCACCATAAGTGAGGAACAGTTGGGGGGAGTCAAACCTGTGACCCTTAGTACGTTCTGTGTAGTAGCTAAGGGCTCTTTTCACATCTAAACTGTGCAGCCTCCTCTCACCAGAGGAGGAATGGTCAGTGAAGTACACAGGAAGTGACATAGATTGGTTAAGGTGGAAATCTGAAACCACCTTAGGCAAAAACTTCCTGTTAGTCCTGAGGACCACCTTATCTCTATAAAAGGAGATAAAATCAGGCTCCACTGACAAGGCTTGTAACTCACTTATGCGTCTGGCAGAAGTGATGGCCACCAGAAACACAGTTTTCCAAATCAAGTACTTAAGCTCTGCTGAAGACAAAGGCTCAAAAGGGGGTTGCATAAGCTGAGCAATGCAAACATTAAGGTCCCAAGCAGGGGCAGGGTCCCTGAATGGAGGGTTGGTGCGAAGCAATCCCTTAAAAAACTTGGAGAATACAGGGTGAGCTGAAAGAGAAGAGGACTTACCTGCTGAAATGAAAGCAGAAACAGCTGCCAGATGCACCTTTAGTGTAGCTGGTCTAAGCCCTAAGCTATTCAAATGGACCATATAATCAAGGACTGTGGGCAGATCAGCAGACTCTGGGGAAATATGCCTTCCAGAGCACCATATGGAAAATCTTTTCCACTTGGAATTATAAGTAGTCCTGGTGGAAGGTTTCTAGAAGCCTTCTCAGAATACCCATTACACCTTGGGAGAGGTGTAAATCAGCAAACTCTAACTCTTCAAGAGCCAGGCCTTGAGATTGAGAGATTTGAGATTTGGGTACCAAACCCTCCCTGAGCACAAGTTAACAGGTTGTAATTCTGGAAGAGACAGGGAAGATGGACTGCTAAGGACAACAGGAGTGGATACCATGGCTGTCTGGCCCAGTCTGGAGCAATCAGGATCACCTGCAGGGTTGAGACCTGATTTTGACTAGCACTTTGAACAGGAGAGGAAAGGGGGGGAAAGCATACAGGAACTTCCCTTCCCAACTAAGAATTAAGGCATCCAGGGGGACTGAGCCCAACACTGGGGGCCTGCAGCAAAAAAGGGTAAGTTGGTGATTGTCTGGGGCTGCAAAGAGATCTCTCTGTGGGGTGCCCCATCTGGAGAAGATCACCTCCAAAACCAGGGGATCCAGTGTCCACTCGTGATGGCCCTGAGATATCCTGCTGAGAGCATCTGCCAGGACATTGTCCTTGCCTGGGAGGTGTACTGCTGTGAGGGAGGTGTTCAGAGAATAAGCCAGAGATCACAACGTCATTGCTTCTGTGCACAAGGCCATAGACCGAGGGCCTCCTTGCTTGTTGATGAACCACATCGTGGTGGTATTGTCTGTTCTGACCTGGATAACTTTGTTCTGAACAGATTTGGAAAAAGCCTGAAGTGCTAGAAATACTGCTCTGAGTTCCAATAGATTGATGTGAAGCAGAGATTCCTGAGGGGACCACAACCCCTGGGTAGTCAGGTCGCCCAAGTGAGCCCCCCACCCCAAGAGGGAGGCATCTGTAGTAAAGGTTAAGGAGTGGGACTGAGTGACAAAGGGAACTCCCTGCCTTAGATTGTTCTGATCCTGCCACCACTGTAAGACCTGGATCAGGGTTCGAGTCACTGGGATCAATTTGGTCAGAGGGTCCTTCCTTTGAGACCAAAAGGCTCTCAAATGGAACTGAAAGTCCCTCATCAGAAATCTTGCTCCCTGCACCACAGCCGTGGAAGCAGCCATGTGCCCCAGGAACTGTAGAAAATGCCTTGCTGGATGAGACACCTGCAGGGTGAATGAGGAGGCCAGAGAGATAAGGGTCCTTGCCCTGTCCAGAGGAAGGAAAGCTCTGGCATTTTCTGTGTCTAGCTCTGCGCCTATAAAGGTGAGGAGCTGAACAGGCTCTAGAACTGATTTTGAAAGATTCAGAAGGAAACCCAAAGAGGTGAGCAGTTGCTGAGTTATCTGTAGGTGTAACTTGACTTGGTCTGGGGACTGGCCTACTATGAGCCAGTCGTCCAGATATGGGAAGATGGCAATTCTTGCCTTTCTCAGAGAAGAAACTACTACTGCCAGGGCATTTTGTGAATACCCTTGGAGCAGAGGTTAGACCGAAGGGCATTGCTCTGAATTGGTAATGGCCTGAGGGCAGCTCGAACCTGAGGTACTTTTGATGGGAGCTTCTGATAAGAATATGGAAGTAGGCATCCTTGAGGTCCAGGGACACTAGCCAGTCCCCTGGCCTTAAAGACGGTAGAATAATTCCCAGAGTCACCATTTTGAATTTTGGTTTTAAAAGGTGCTTGTTTAAGTATCTGAGATCCAGGATGGACCGCCATTCTCCTGTCTTTTTTGGGGTAAGGAAGTACCTGGAGTACAACCCTTTGCCCTGGTGTAGGGGTGAAACCCTTTCCACAGCTCTGAGAGCCAGGAGGGAAGAGACCTCTGCCTCTAGGGCAAGTGCCTCTGAGGGATTTGCAGGTGAAGGATCTGGCCTCAGCTTTGGAAATTTTTAAAGCTGAGACCAATACCTGGTTTACTACTTCAGGACCCACTTGTCTGATGTTGGAGACTCCCAGTCCTGGACAAAGTAAGCCAGCCTGCCCCCTATAGGTAGTGGAGAATTGGCCCTGGCCAACCCATCAGGGTGCCTGTTTGGCAGGGGGTTTTGGCTGAGGGGTGGAAGCAGGTCTGCTTGTACCCCTTCTGCCTCTCTCTCTAAAGAACCCTCTCTGAGCATAGGCAGAAGAGGAGGCCTGAGCTTGGCAGAAATGCCTATGAAAAGGCCTGCCCCTGCCCCTGGGGTGCTGCCTCTGAGGAGTGGCCTGCCTTTCCTTGGCCTGTGCACTCCTATAGGTGGTCCTATATTCGTCCATTTTCTTCATGTAATTCTCTGTCTGCTCCCCAAACAGAGAATTACCCACAACAGGAAAATCCATGGCTTTAGTCTGAGTATCCTCTGACAGGCTAGTACATCTGAGCCCAGCCATTCTACGAAGTGCCACAGATGTAGCCATGATTCTAGATGACACATCATTGGAGTCCACTGCAGCATGGAATTGCACCTTGGATGCCTCAATACCATCAGCAGCCACCTGCTCCAGCTCCTTGGCAAGCTGGCCAGGGACCTGTTTTGCTAAAGCCATGACAGTGTCCTATCTGGATTTCTGATACCTAGCAGTATAGGCCATATAGTTGGCCTGTCTGAGTCCCAAGGATGCTGCCATGTACTGCTTCTTTGCCATGGCATCAATCCTCCTGGAGTCCTTGTCTGGGGGGTGTGAAGCCAAGGGAATATTTGCCTTATCACTGGCTGCAACCTGCACTACCCCAACATGGCTGCATTGTTGTGTAAGGAACTCCATATCTGAGCCTGACAATGTATACCTCTTGTCCATTCTCTTATCCACAGAAGGTACAGTATTAGGAGTCTTTAAAATCCATCATTTCCACATAGTCAGGCTCCTCCTGGTCATCCACAGCTTCTTCCATAGGAAGCTGGAGGGCCACTTTCTTATAAAACATGAAATGGGAGGGGGACTCAGAAAGCCCAGAAGGAGACACTCCTGAAGGTCTGTCTGGGGAGATGTCCGGGTCAATGGGCACATCCAGACTTTCAAAACCACATTCACTTTCCTCATACTCCTCCTCCGGTTCATAATATTCCTCTAAATCATAATCTTGAACCGGTGGAACCAGCCGAACAGAGCGCCTCCCTGATGGTGCCGGTTCGGTCGGAACCGGGGAAAGCGACTGCACAATTTTTATCGCTTTGGCTATTTCTTCAGCGGTTAGAGAGGAAAGTTTTGATTCCACACCAGCTGATTTTTCTTTTCTAGTTCTCTTAGCCGGAACTGACTCCTCAGAATCGGCTCTCCTTTTGCCCGAAGAAGTCTCGCCCTGGTCAGAGTGCACTCCTTCTGGTTCGGTTTGAACTGAACCAGGCTGGCCATCCAGTTCAGCGGACTTTTTGGCCTCCCTTTCCCTGAGCCTACCAACTCTCTTTTCTAGGGTAGCGGCAGGAACATTTTTACAAATCTGGCAGTCTGCATTGAGGTGGTCAAACCCCAGACAATAAACACAGGTGGTGTGGGTCCAGCCTTAGCAAAGACTTCCCACACAATACAGTGTTGAAACCCAGTGGGCCCAGTTTTTTGGGTTTCTCAGGCGTTGTGCCAGTCCTAATCAAACTTACCCTTTTAATGGCAATCCGCCTAGGCAAGACCCTCTTATGGGTTCTGACGACGTGTCACGGTCGTGGAAAAAACGTAATAAAATCGTTTTTTTAGAACCAACAAGAACCGTAACCACACACTCAAAAAGTACAAATAAAGATTTTTTAACAGCTTGATCGGTTCAAACCGAACCGATGAACCGGTTACAAGTTCCACACAGAATAAGAATTAATATAAACCTATCTAGTACTCACAAATACCACAGACAGAGACTGAACCAACAGGTTACGGTTTAAATTTGGTCGAAAATCGAGAAAAGTGGTACTTTAACCGACAAACTGAACTGAGCAGAAGGAGAAATCTCCAGAGCGACTGTTCAGTGAGGCGGAGTAAAGAATGTGACGGTTTGAGTTTAAACAGCAACAGACAGAGTCTCAACCAAGCTCGAGCTCAGCGTTCCATGCCTGGCATGGAAAGTTAACTCATCTCCAGGGCAGTTCGAAGGTTGGGACTCACTGCTACTGTCAGAATACAGCAAGACTTCATGTTGTTTGAATGACAGTTTATATAGGAAGAAGGTATGATGTCACCAAAAAGGGGAGGAGTAAAATGTACCAGTAGGAGACTATATAAACCCCTATTTGATTGGCTAGGGAGAGGAGATGTGGAGGAGTGTTCAGTAGGGTTCTGGACACTGAGCAAGAAGGAGCTTGTTCAAGGAAAGCTATAGCTGTTAAAGAAGGAAGACAGACCAAGAAGAAGTGATTCCTGTTTAAAGTGTGTTGGACTTAACACTTTATATTTCTTTCTGTGAAGTAACAGTGCTTTCTTTAATTTTTTTTTTTTGTTTTGAACAATTTATTTTGGACATCTATTTCTGATTTAAGAAATAAAATGATAAATGCAGTAATCTGCATTTTTTATGCACTAAAGTTCTGTCTGTGTGTCTGTCATTGATCCCACGCTTCCACAACCTCCCTATCTAGTTTAAATCCACCCTTGTCGCAATATACCTCCCCAGTCCCTGCTTTAATACCTCCTTCCCCTTCCCACTCAGGTACAGCCCATCCCTTGCAAACAGATTATTATCCCAGGCACTGCCCCAGCCGCCCACAACCCCATACCCCTTAGTTCGACACCATTCTACCAACCATGTGTTCAACTCTCTAATAGAAACATAGAATTTAACGGCAGATAAGGACCGCTTGGCCCACCCAGTCTGCCCATTTTCCTGCCTACTGGATAAGCTGCAGATCCTAGTTAACCAGCAGCCTACTTCTTTCTACCCCACCCCTAGAATTGCCTTATGACTGTCCCGCTGTAGCTTGAATTCCACCACTGTTTTTGACTCCACTACCTTCCTCCGGAAGGCTGTTCCATGCATCCACAACCTCTCTGTGAAAAAAATACTTCCTTACACTTGAGCCGCCCCTCCTCTATCTTCAAATTGGCCCTTGTTCTTGCACACCTCTTTTTGAAAGATGCTACCTCTTGGACTTTGTTGATTCCCTTGAGGTACTTGAAAGTTTCTATCATGTCCCCTCTCCCTCCTTTCCTCGAGGGCTATACATATTAAGCTCCTTAAGTCTCTCTTCATATGTCTCTCTGGTGCAGACCCTGCACCATTTTAGTTCCCCTCCTCTGGACAGCTTCCATCCTGTCTATGTCTTCTGTAAGACTTGTCTCGAGAACTGCACACAGTACTCCAGATGGGGTCTGACCAACTGTCTGTACAGAGGGATAATAACTTCCTGTTTTCTACTGGTGATGCCTCCCTATGCATCCCAGCATCCCCCAGCCCTCCTTGCTGCCCTCCTCACATTGCTTGCCTACCTTTAGGTCATCTGATATGACTACTCCCAGGTCCCTTTCCATTTTTGTTGTTGTTAGTATCTCACCCCCCATTGTGTACTCTTCCTCTGGGTTTTGTTTCCCAGGTGCATTACCTTGCACTTCTTAGCATTGAATCTAAGCTGCCATACATTTGACCATTCCTCCAACCTTGCCAAGTCCCTTCTCATCCTTTCCACCCCACCTTGTGTATTAACTCTGTTGCAGATCTTTGTGTCATCTGCAAAGAGACATACTTTTCCTTCCAGTCCCTCTGCAATGTCGCTTATAAAGACATTGAAGAGGACCTGTCCTAATACTGAACCCTGCGGTACCCCACTAGTAACCCCCTTTCTTCAGAGTGGACTCCATTTACTATTACTCTCTGTGTCCTATTCTCCAGCCAATTCTTTACCCAGGCTGTCATCTTGGGACCCACTCCCAGGCTAGCTAACTTGTATATTAATCTTTTGTGTGGGACTGTGTCAAATGCCTTGCTAAAGTCTAGGTAGACCATGTCCACAGCCCCTCCCTGATCTACTACTTTGGTCACCCAGTCAAAGAAATCTATTAGATTTGTCTGGCATGACCTTCCCGCTGTGAATCCATGCTGCCTAGGGTCCTGTGCCCTCTGGCCTCTAGATACCGACAATTCTTTCTTAGAAGTGATTCCACTATTGTCCCTACCACTGAGGTTAAACTAACAGGTCTGTAGTTTCCTGCTTCTGCCTTGCTCCCACTTTTGTGAAGGGGAATCACACCTGCCCTCCTCCAGTCCTCGGGTACCACCCCATCCTTCCATGATTTGTTAAACAGGGTAGTCAGTGGTGTCACTAATTCCACCCTTAGTTCTTTCAGAATTCTGGGATGAATCCCATCAGGCCCCATTGCTTTGTCCACCTTCAGTTTTAAGAGTTCTTTCAGAGCCCTTTCTTCTGTAAATGGGCTGGTATCAACTTCTGTATCCAGAGTGTTTCTACTGTTTGTTTTAGGTACCTCCCTCTTCCTTTGTAAATACTGAGCAAAAATATTTGTTTAGTATCTCTGCCTTTTCACAGTCACCCTCTGCCCCCCCCTTTATTAAGCCTCACTATCCCTCCCTTAGTCTTCCTTCGCTCCCTGATGTACCTATAAAAGGTTTTATCCCCCTTCTTAACTGAGTTGGCTATCTTTTCCCCAGTTTGCACCTTTGCTGTTCTGACTGCCTTCCCAGCTTCCTTTTGCTTTAACTGATACAGTTCTCTGTCCTGCTCCTTCTGTGATTCCTTGTACTTCCTGAAAGCTTTCTTTTCTCTTGAACCTTCACTGCCACTTCCTTTGAGAACCATAGTGGTTTCTTACATCGTTAGTTTGTTTATTTGCTTCACACAAAGGCTAGTTACCTTTGTGATGGCAGTTTTATTATTCCCCATTGTTCTTCCACCCCTCCTTCCTGCCCATTTGCTAGTGCATTCCTTAGGCACTCACCCATTTTGGCAAAGTCAGCCCTCCTGAAGTCAAGTACCTTTGCCTTTGTATGGCTTGACTCTATTGCTGTGTTTATTGTGAACCATACTGTTCGATGGTCGCTAGTTCTCAGATGGCTACCCACTTCTACATCTGTGATCCTCTCTTCATCTCCATTTGAGAGAACCAGGTCTAAGATTGCTCCCTCTCGAGTGGGCTCCAATACTAGTTGTCTAAGGCATGCTCCCTGTAGGGCATCTAGAATAACCCCACTCTTCGGAGTGGCTGCTGCAACTGCACTCGAGTTAACATCTGGCATATTCAGATCGCCCATCGGCAATATCTCCCCTTTTTCTGCCTTACTAAGTATACTTTCTATCATTTCCTTGTCCATTTCCTCCCCCTGAGAAGGGGGTCTGTATACAACCCCTGTGCGGATTGTGGTGCCATTGCCGGTCTCCAAATTTACCCACAGTGCTTCTTCTCCCTGTTTTCCCTTTTGTTCTGCTGCTTTGATTCCTTCCCTTATGTAAAGGGCTACTCCTCCTCTATTACCCTCTCTGTCCCTCCTGTAGATAGTGTATCCTGGTATGTTTATGTCCCAGTCATGGTTTTGTGTGAACCATGTTTCTGTGACTGCCATGATATCCAGATGTTCCTCCTCCATCAAGGCCACTAATTCAGGAAGCTTGTTACTCAGACTACGGGCATTGGTACTCATTGCTTTCCATTTTTTGATGGCTTTATCTTCAGTTGCAGCATCCCCCACTGACCTTTCTACCTTGGTCTTTTTCTCATTTAGTACCCTGTTTTGTAGGGAGAGGCTGGGATTTTCCTGCTGCTTATCAGTGCCTCCCCCCTTAACTAGTTTAAAAGCTTGCCAATGAAGCATTTAAACCGATTCCTCAAAAGACTTGTTCCCTTCCTGGACAGATGCAGACCATCCGCAAGTATAGGCTGGTGTCCTCCAGGTGGAACCCCAGTCCCCAATGAAGCCAAACCCCTGTGTTCCACACCATTTTTCAACCATTCATTAAACTGCATGGTGCAAAGTACCTCGCCTCACTCATGCCATTGACAGGCAGCACCTCTGAGAGGATACTGTGTGTGCTACTTGTCTTAGGCCCTCCTGAGTTCTACAAAGTCCTTCTGCACTGCTCTAATCTCATGTTGAGCCAAGTCATTTGTCCCTAGGTGGACAATGACATCCAGCTCAGACTCCCGTGCAGCTGTTCTCGTGATCCTGAGGATGCGCTTCCTGTCCCTCCAAGCCATGGCACCAGGCAGACACCTTATTTCAGTTTTCTCTGCTCCCCCCAGTTCTATCCCCCTAATAACTGAGTCCCCCACCAGGAGCTGCTTTCTTTCCCTGTGGTGCCCTCTGCCTCCTTCCGAGGGCTCCGTGTGACAGTTGTCTGCACCTCCTTAGTCTCCTCTGCAGGTGCATCCATAGGGGAACTATGCTCCCCAGAATGGTGTATGGATTGTGGAGTGAACAACTGACTGGTGTGCCTCTGTTCCACCACCCTTACCCTCCCTGAGCCCACTGTGGTCCAACTGCTGTGCTTTCTTCGCAACCTCTGAGGTAGTGGCGGTGGCTCTGGTGCTCCCTGGATGGGGGAGGTTCCCTTGCCATTGTCCAGTGCAGCCTGAAGAGGGGTAGGAGGACCTAGGAAAAGAGGAGCAGCAGTAGGCAGGAGGGAGGATAAAGCACATAGTAAGGCAAAGGGGATAGGAATGCTCTTCTTTCTCACTGTGCTTGTGCAGGGTACTGGGTGCACTTCAGAGAAGGCCACAGACTCCTCACACAACCTTCCCACTTCCTCAATCCTTTCCCTTGTTACCTCCACCATTTCCATCAGGTCATCTGTCCCACATGTACCACAATGTGTGGTTTCCTCCTACCCTCTTTATGCACCTTAGGATTGCCCGTCATGCCATGTCTGCCTTTAATCCTGGTATGGACTCCACCAATATCCGACTGTGCCTCTCCCCCTTGCTGCCCCATCTGATCTCCTTGAGTATGGAGTCCCCCCAACACCAGTACACCCCCCATCTTCCTTGTTCCTGCCACAATTTCCACCCAGGTTCTCATTTTGAGCCACTCAAGACTGTGTTTTACCATGTGCCCCAGTGTCTTCATCCCTCCCCGTTTGACTGCTATCCTCCCTCTCCCTCCTCACCTCTCCAAGTATTATCCCTTCCCTTGCCACACCATGCTCAATCTCTCCACTAGTAATGCCCCTCACTCCTGCTTCTTTGTGAGTGCTATCCCTTGTGCAGTCACCTCCTGCATCCTCTTTCCCATGTGTTGCCAGTAAAGTAAACATGCTCCCTATCCCCTTTGCCTTACTATGTGCTTTATCCTCCCTCCTGCTGCTCATCTTTTCCTAGGTCCTACTAGAGTCCACCCTTCATCAGCTGGCTTCCTGTCTAGTTTGCCCCCTCCCCCATCCCTTGACCCACTGTTCCTTCTCTGTGGTGCCCCCACAATACTCTCAGATGTCAGCCCTCCTACCGACGCAATCCTCTCCTCATCCCTCAACCTCCTCAGCTCCCTGCCAAGCCACTGAACCTCTTCCTCGAGCCTCCTTAGCCTGTGGCATGTTGGGCACCCTCCCATCCTCCACAGTATATTCATCTGCATTGCTGACCCACAACCATTGCACCCAACAATCCTGCCCATGATCCACAATACCTATACAGCCTCTCCATACTAACTATCCCTACAGCAAGTAGAATTAACTAATCCTAGCTCAGCCTCTAACAGAAATTTTACCCGATATATTCCAGTTGAAGGCCCTCCACAATATCCACCTATCACACTAATCAGCAATTCATTGTGGGTGCTGTACTCCTATTTGAGACCTACCTATGCATTTTCCCTGCCCCATGGCTGCATTATTGGATAGAACTGCATGAGCTGCATCTGAAGCCCCTTCCTCCAATTGCAGGGCAGGTGTTCCCCTATAAATGAGCTGTGCTCTGGGGAGGGAGGGGTGGGGGAGAGTGGGATTAGGGCCCACACCCGACTCTCACAAGAGTGTATCAGCCCTGTGTCTGCCCCTCACTGCACCTCCAAGCACTGCAACCTCCTCTGGAGGAAGGTCCCACACTCACACCAATACTGTATTAAACAAGTCAGCACTACTTGCTCAAGTCCACAGACTGAAAAAGAATTTAAAGGTTATCCAGCAGCTAAATCCTTTCCCCAGCTGCTCTGCAAAAGAAGGTTCAGACAATTTCTGCCAGGCCCCAACTGTTTCTGCAGTACTGCTATGTGAGAAGCCCTGGTATTCAAGCCCCAGTGAGCTGTAAATTACCTGTCACCCCAGGTGAAGCGCACCTGCTTACTTAAGTTCCTTAAACAATATCTCACAAGGATTGCCCTGCTACTCCTTCTCCTCTCAGGAAATGTCCACCCCAATCCTGGCCTGGCACTCAACGCATCTCAACCTCACCACATCAACAAGCTCCTAACCCTTGCTTCCATCAACATCAGGTGCTTGTTGTCCAAACTGTCAGAGCTGCAAGCATGGATGCTTCAGCATAACCCTGATGTTTGACATAAGCAAAACCAGGCTCTCTAAAAGGGTGCCTGACTTTGCCGTCTCTCTGCCTGGCTATAACCTGCACAGGCAAGACAGGCTGTGCAAACAGGGTGGGGACTGTGCGACTTATGTCAGAGGCAACCTAAAATGTATACCCCTCCCACAGACCACCATGTGTAACAACTCGCAGCTTCTCGCTATAGAAGTTCTCCTGGGGCAGCATGAGAAATCCCTCACCATGCTCTCGGTTTACATTCCCCCTCGGGATCCGACACCTGGCCTCAAACTGGTCACTGACTTCCTTGAATCCCTTCCAAAACATACCGAGATTATCATATTGGGAGAGCTGAATATAAATTGGGATGCCCCTGAAGTAGCCCCATTTAAAGATGCCTTTGCTTCTGTTGGGGTCACCCAAATGGTTTCTACCTCAAGACAGTTTAACCCTAGCTCTGGAACTAGCTCCTTATTGGACCTCATTCTCACCACACACCCGGACAGAATTTCTAACACGCGTGTTCTACCTGACGCTTTGAGTGACCACTCCCCAGTCCTCTGCTGTTAGACCAACAAAATCAGCAAACCACCAGCAAAATCCACTTATCACAGGGTACTTAAAAAAGGAACCCTCAGCCTTTTTACATCCCACCTTTCTCAGTGTGACAGGTCCCCCCTCAGCCACTTCAGAAATCTGGATGATGCTCCCTCATACCGAATTTCACAGTTCAACAAGAACTGGTCTCTTTGCACCCTGCCATAAAAAGTAAAAAATCAAGGGCCACTCCAGCCCACGGATCTCGGACCCTTAATAAACCAAATGAGGCATAGAGACAATTTGTGGCACCGGGCAAAGACCTCAGGGAAACCCTGTGACATGCAGCACCACAGGGCTGTAAGAAATCATTGCACTTTATGAAATCTGTAAAGCTAAAAGAGTACTTTAAGAGGGAATTCACGCATACATGGGAAAACTGCCACAAGTTCTGGAAGACGCTAAAGGACTTTACAGGCAAACCAAGTCAAGTTTCCCCTTCCCTACTCCAGGTAAACGGCGTAAACACTCAGGACCACGAACTTACAGCGAACGCTTTTAATCACACCTTCACAGATATAAGTGGTATACTCCCACCCGATTTCTTTGACACTCCTAACCCTGCCAATGTAGTTACCTCAACCACCACCTCTTTTGCAATCCCTCCCTTCTACTTTAGATGTGCAACCCTCTCATAGTTCAAAAAAATACCTATTCAGTGTCCAGGTTTAGCAGGGACTCTCTGGATCTCCTCAGCCCAGGAAATCCCTGGAACTCAAACTTCTTCACCAAGCTCTTGATATAGTCATAGTTCCCCTCACCAGTATCCTCAAACTGTCCCTCTCTCTCAGACAATTCCCCAGCCTCTGGAAAGCAGCTATTGGCACCCCAATCTACAAAAGTGGTGACAAAATGTTATTACTACGTACCGGCCCATAGCTAGCCCCAACTCCAAAGCCTGGGAATGCATTGTTGCCGACCAGCTTATAGAATATCTAGCCACATACAACCTGCAATGCCCACAACAACACAGTTTTAGAAAGTCGCACAGTACCACCACAGCCCTGCTTGCAAACACAAACTATATCCACAAGGCACTTGACAATGGCCACCTAGTTGGGACAGTGTACAGTGACCTAACCAAGGCCTTTGATACAGTGAACTACTCACATCTGCTTCATGCTACCCCCCGGCCCGGGCTCTCTACAGAAGTCGATAAATGGATTGAAAGCTACCTAGTTGGTCGTACCCAGAAAGTCAAGATCTGCAATACTCTCTTTCGAACAGCCTTCCTTTGTGAGCCAGTGTCCCACAGGGCTTCATTCTCGGCCCATTACTCTTCAGTTTATCAATATTCTCCCCTCTGCCTGCAATAGCAATATGGTCCTCTACGCAGATGACACTGCCCTCTTTACCCGCAGCCCAAATCCACTCACCCTATTGACTGATTTACAGACTGACTTCAGTGCCATTGAGACCTGGTTTGAGCAGCACAAGCTGCTCAATAATTACAAAAAAACCAAGGTCATGCTCTTTTCCAACCTGCAATTCGCACCGTGCTACCAAATTATTAATCCGCAATAACCTAAACCAACCCATTGAATAGGTTCACTCATTCAGATACCTTGGCCTTACTGTTGACTGTTCTCAACTATACCCTTCATATCAGTTGACTTAAAAAGGTCATCAACTCCAAGAACGTGATCTTCTATAGTTTCCACCACCACATGACTAATGATGCCCTTCGACTGGCAGTCACCAGCTCAGTCCTTTCACTGATTATGGAATAGCCATCTACAGTTCTGCCTTGGACACCTCACTTAAGCGTGTCTCTGTCACCTTCAATAAGACATGCATATTAATCTCAGGGTCTGATTTAAGGACCCATATGTGTGAGCTATACGAACAGACATACGGTCTTCCTCTCAAGGCTAGGATCTCATATCACACAGGTCTAATCGCAAAAAATTAAAATTAGTCTTGGTCTTATACCCCTCGGTACAGAATCCCTAATCCTACTGTCTCAAAATTCTAGGTGCACGCGACACTCTTCCAGGCCCTCGTACCATGTCCCTTGCTTTAGGACCTCCAAGGTACAAAGTACCTTCTCATACAGAGCACCCACCCTACTAAACTGCCCTTCCCGGATATCATTACTGACCCTAAACTATGTGCATTTAAGCAAAAACCTTGCCAGCACCTCCTTACCCAAATTCGTTGTGACTGTACTATCTAGCGCTTGTATTCCCCTTCCTCCTCGCACTCCCCCTCATGCTCCTATCCTATACCCTCTCCCATTCTTGTACCCTTATTTTCCCCTCAATTTCCCTGCTTGCCCTTTATTGCTCTCCCACTATTTATTCCTCATGCCCAGTTTGCCATCTCCTCCCCCGTTCCTCTCATCTCTCCCTCTCCTCTCCCATCTCAACATGTCACTCTCCCAGGGTAGCCTCCCCACTCAATGGAAAATAGCCCATGTCATCCCCCTATTAAAAGCAGGTGACCCCTGCGATCTAAATAATTACAGACCAATCTCCCTCCTCCCCATCCTGTCTAAATTACTAGACAAAATAGTGTGTGTGCCATTAGGTATACCTAGAATCCAGAAGCCTATTAAACCCGGTTCAGTCTGATTCAGAGCAAGCACAGCACCATAACAGTCCTAGCTAAGGTGAACAATGATTGGCTCCTAGACCTTAGCAACAAGAAGCATGTCTGTGGTGTTTTCTTGGATCCTAGTAAGGCATTCGACACAGTCGATCACAGCCTGCTTCTTTCTTCCCTAAGCACCTTAGGCCTGGACCATAAACCTATGTGCTGGTTTGCAGACTACCTCGGAGAACGGAAACAGCAGGTTAAAGCTGAAGGTGATCTTTCTCCATTAAAACCTATGCTGAGGGGCGTGCCCCAGGGCTCTATCCTTGGTCCCCTCCACTTTGCAGTCTACATAAACAACATCAATGACCCCATCAAAAAAGCCAACATCCACTTATTCACGGACAACACTGTACTGTACTTGAGTCGTCCCACACCGGAAGCAGCCTGTGAAGACCTCCAAGCTGAAGTTAGCCTTCTACAATACCAGCTCATAAACAAAAAGCTTTTGCTCAATGCGAAAAAGACAAAAGCCATGCTCTTCTCCCCCTCCTTGCATGTGGCAATTCCTGCTGGGGGGGGGAGCTATCCCACAAATTACCACTGTTCTTGGAGAAACACTAGAGTATGTAGCTAAATTCAAATATCTAGGAGTTTGGCTCGATCATAAACTTTCCTTCACCGACCATCTTGAAGAACTACAGAAGAAACTAAGGCAAAGATAAGGACTATCCTACAGAATTAACCACCTACTCACAAAGGAGGCCAAGATTCAACTGGTTCAAGCTACCTTCCTGTCTTTAATAGATTACGCGGACCTGCTCTACAGCCACTGCACTGGCTAAGTTGGACACCCTCTACCACAGAGCTATCAGGTTCATTACTGGCCTTCCACTTTCCACAAACTACTGCTCCCTGTACTCATCGTTAGGCTGGACTTCCCTTCACTATAGAAGGAATAGAAACACTGCCCTATGGGCCTTCAGAGCGGTGACCAACAAGCTCCCCTCATATGTCTCAGATTGTATTCCCCAGAGTGTGTTAGGCACCTACGCTCTAAGGAGCTATTCCTTAATTGCCCTCCAAGTTCCAAGGGTCAAAACTTGTTTCGGCAAAGTTGCTCTAAGCTTCTCTTTACCCACATTGTGGAACGGTTTACAAAGGAACTTGAAGCTGAGCTGCCCTGTTAGCCTGAATATCTTCAAGGCGCTCTATAATCGCTACATTTATTTATTTATTTAGTTGTTTAACCAGGTATAGCACACTAGGCTGAAAGCTTTTTTACAGGAGCGACCTGGGAGCACAAGGAGGTTAACTGACTTGCTCAGGGTCACACAGTATGCAAGTGGAAGCTGTGGGATTCAAACTCAGGTCTGGTCTGCTGGATGTCACCAAATTTGCAGCTCAGAGCCTTAGACCACTGCACTATACTGCCTCCTACATGAAAGCACCTTGCAAATGTTTTCCTCACTGCTAGCCCACTAATTCCGCAACTCCCCCTTTCCATCCTGACACTCGCCATGTTTCTACCCCTGGATCTCACTCTTTCCCTATTAACTCTTCCTACTGCACCCACCCTTCCCTGTCCACTCCATCCTTGCTAAAGTCCCACCCCATCCATAGTAGTGTCCCAATTATTTACCCCTCCTCCGTCATTATCATAATAAACAAGTATACGACAACCATCGTCACTTTCTGTGGTTTTAGCTCAATTTTTCCCCCCAGTCGTCGGTAATATATCCCTCCTCTTCTTCACCTCTCTAACCTGCCACCCCATACACGGCCTCTTTCCCTTATATGTGTAGTTGCCGGCTGCCTCACAAAAGATCTCTGCTTATAACTCCTGTTACCCTATGGTTGATTGTACATCTGCTGACTTCTTGAATTGTAAAATAATGCTGTTTTTTTTTTTTTTTTTTTAAATTTATTTCAACCTTGTATTGTACTGTATAAACTGTATATACTTTTTCTTTCTTGTATATTATTGCTTTTTGTATACCTGTTTCTGTACTGTACTTTGATGTATTCATGACCAGGTCCACCTCGCAAATGAGCCTTGCTCAATGGTGCTCGCTTGGATAAATAAAGATTTTGATTGACTGATTGACTGATTGATCTCTCCCTTCCCCCAATCCTTCACTATCTGCTCCCCCTCCACCCCTTATTCCTCCATTTTCCTATCCAACCCAGCTTCCCTCCTCTTGCCCCCAATCTTCCCTCACTTGCTCTCATCTCTGACAAAGTCTATCCTGACTGCATCTCCTCTTGTGTAACCTTACTAGTACCATAATGTGTACCAACTGAATTTGTATTCCACCAGCCACCCAGCTGCTGTATGGATTTATTGTTGTATTGTATGACCTCTCTGACATACTTTACCTGTGCCTCATGGTCACTAGAAATGAAAATTATGTACCTACCGTAATTCTTGATCTTCTCTTGTATCTTCACCATTCATTACTGCTTGGGGTTAGTGCCGGAGGCGCGCACCCGCTACGGGAGTTTTTTTTTTTTTTTTGAGTCGGTTTGATGATACATTGAGCGCAACAGTATCAAGGCCATGCGCGAGGGGCAGCCGTTAGGTGCTATAGACTCTCCTGTATCTCAGTTCTGGTAGCCGGAGAGGCGAAAATAAAGGGTAAGAAAAAAGGAAAGTGAGGCAAGAGAGCCGAGGGACAGAAAAGGAAAGGATAAAAACTGAAAAAGGAATAAGCCGGTAGAGAATAGACAGAGGAGAGAGAATTCCTACCCTAAGAGACCGCAGGGCCTCCTTTCCGGGGCAGCTCTAGGGGAGGAACAGAGAGAAGGAAGAGAAAGTAGAAGAAAAAGAAGAAAAAGAGGCATGTTGAGAGGGAGAACAGTGCCCATCGAGCATTGGTTGAGAGGCTTATAGGCTCGAAAGTAACAAGGGAGCAAGAATCCCAGTTGCTAGGACTGAGGGGAGGTTCAACCGAACCACCTGAACAGATCTGAATGAGGGCATATTCTCTGAACTCTCAACATGCCAAGTCCCTTCATCCTAGCTGAGGGCTCCTAGACTGCCCAAGCAGAACCTGTTCCAGGTAGAGCGCCCACCCAGGAAGGGGACTAAGTCCCTTAGCACCTTGTTAAGTGCTAACACAGTGGTGTATGGGAAAGACTATGCCTTCTCGAAGGCAGTTTTATATGAAAGATAGAGTGGAACTCAATCAGACTCCCTAAGGCAAGGCAAGCAGACGCTCAGAGCTGACACGTTCAATCAGCAGCTAGAAGAGCTCAAATAATACCTGCCAGGAGGATTCTAGACTTTGCCGAGGCCAAGTCAGAGCATGGCCTCTTGGGCTATGAAAGTGCAGAACCTGAAGAAGGTATTTAGGAATCGCACCCTAAGGGCAGTCAGAAAGAGTTCCCTCAGAATTAGAGAAAAGTACAACCGTACTCGTTCCTCTTTACCTTGAGGAAAAAAGGAACCATTCAAAAGAATGGAAAACAAAGTTTTTGCTTTTTTTGGCATAAAGGCCAAGGGAAGGAAGAGGAACGAGATGGGAGGGGGAGACGCCACAGAAGGAGGCCACTGAGGGGAAGGTGGGAGGGTATCAGTAATGAATGGTGAAGATACAAGAGAAGATCAAGAATTACGGTAGGTACGTAATTTTCATATCTTCCCTTGTCAATCTTCACCATTCATTACTGCTTGGGTGAGTACCAAGCCCCCCCTTTAGAAAAAAGGGGGGTAGAACCCTGAGGGAACAAGACCCCCAGCCTCCTGCTGGTGAGAAACAGAAGGGGAGGACCCTGGGCTAATCAAAAGAGAAGCCTATGGGGGAGAAGAGCTAGGAGGTGCCCCTCCTGAGGATGGGGAGACAGAGAAAGCCCCTGCAGTAATCTCCTAGCTCTGGAGGAAAAGAGACGGGTTCCCCAGAAAGCGGAGCGAATCACCCTACACCAGGCCAGGGGTGACAACCTTGATAGACGAAGCCATGCCGTCCGCCTAATGCAGATTGCTGTCCCCACAAGCCTGGAAGCCACCTCATTGGTGTCATAAGATGCCCTTGCTTGTTGTCTTGCCAGCTCCAGACCTATAGCAGAGAGGGCAATAGCTTGTCTGGTTTGCTCCGTATCAGGCATTAATGCTAAGAGCTGAGAGAGCATCGACCACAAATGCCTACTGTAGGCAGCGTGATGAGCCTGATGTGATGCACTGCAAGCCATCGCACGAGAGAAAGAGAACACTCTTCACCCCCACCGGTCGAATTGTAGGGAATCCGAATCCCGTGGACGGTCGTGCGCCAGGCGGCAGCGCCCGGAGGGAGTCTCCAGGTATACCAAACCCGAGGGTGGGTTGGGGAGAGTACCCAGGGATTCTGAAGGGGCACAATACCTTCGTCGACAGTCTGCTGGGGCTGGAGAAGGGGCGGCTGGCGACTGCCAGGAATGGATAGATGCCTCCTGGAAGGGGATAGACCAGGAAGGTACCACCAGGTGCTGGGCACTGAATTCTCCAAGGAATTCACACGTCTCCTGTTTGGTATTGTCTCACCTAACGTAGGAGATTCGAAGATCCTTCACCATCCTCGAAAGGAATCGCTGATATTCAGTGAAATCAGCATCGGAGGAGATATGAGCAGAGGGTTCCTCTCCCTCAGAGGAGGGAGACGAGGATGATGGAGAGCTCGAGTGTCCAGCAGATTCTTGCAGCGGTGGGGATAGGCGAAAGACCCGCTCATTCATACACCTGACATATGAGGGGAAGGCCACCACAGAACCTCTGAACTGCTCCCAGGATAACGGGCCCATAGGACTGACATGGCCTGGAAGAGCGGGGGGTGGCTGCAGAGGAACGGGAGATGGGCACCTACGAAGAGACAACTGTCCTCTGCTAGGGCTCTGAAATCCAGAGAACAGAGCCCGAGCTGTCGGGATTCCGGACAACAGACCAGGTCGCAAAACGGAATCCTGGGAAAGCGAAACCTGGAAGAGCCCAGAAGGGGATCCTCCCCTGTGATGAACCTGGGACTGCATGGATCCAGAAGGGCAGTCCGCAGCAACGCCACCGAGGGGACCCCGGGTCCAAGGGGAAGGGCCCAGCGCCACGCTCCTAGCCACCCCTGAGGGGTGGCCGCAGAGACTGTGACGACTGCACCCCTCCTCGACCCTCGGACCTCGAGAGCGCCCCTCCTGACCCCAACGCTTTCCCACCCTGAGTGGCTGCAACAGCACCAGTGAGGGTAGCTGTCACGAGCCCCCAGGAGGGAGAGCCTCCGCCCCCACCCATCGCCTCCAGGGACCCAGGATCACCCCTAGCACAAGGCCCTCAGGGAGGACAGCAGCAGGGACAGCGAGAGGCCCGCCAGCTGCCTAGCACCACTGCACACCGGGACCCCGACTCAAGAGTCAGGTTGCTGGATGGGTCCACGCCTGAGTCATCAACCTCCAAGAGGAAGAGACCAGCTGGACCACAATACTAGCAACCCCGGGGGTCCCTGGAGAAACAGCGCACCTGCGCGCGTGCCAGAGGCGGCGCCGGATGATCTTGGCTACCGCACCTGCTAGGCCCGCCCCGGCTCCTCAGCAGTGCTGGCTAGGCCCACAGCACCGCTTCCCGCTGCCGGAACCCAACCCGCGCCGCTGAGAGCAAATCGAGCCCGCGGGCGCTAAGGCCAGAGCGGCGCCGCCAACGTGTTGGATCCGAAACGGCGTCGAGGGTCCACCGGTGCCGGGCCCAGCAGGTGCGGGCCTCGACACTGGGGGAGCTGCCGAGGTGGTGTCCCCATCGCAGCCCCAGGAGGGACCACGACGTTCCTCTGACACCGCAAAAGAAGCTTCCTCTTCAGCAAGAAAAGAGAAGGAAGCCTCCTCCTCCTCCTCCTCCATGGACCGTATAGGCCCGGGAGGGGACCCGGAGGAAGGGCCTAGAGACCTTACCTGGGAATCCCTTGAGCGACGCCATCCCCCAAAGGTCAGCGGGGCCTTGCCGATCTTGAACGCGTGGACTTCGAGGACACTATGGTCCATGGAGAAACAGGCATCGCACACGTCCATATCATGTTTGGGTCCCAGGCAACGGAGACAGACATCATGGCGGTCGAGGCGAATGCCGACCACAAGAGCACCGGCCTTAGGGGCACGGCCCGCCTACTACATTTTGCCCCGAACCTGACACATGATGCGTAACTAAATAAGGCAAAACAGCAATAAAGCACTGCACGACAGAAAATAAGGAATGGTCTTACCGAGACGCAAGGCCGAGTGAGAGTCACTGGAGAGAACGAGTCTTGACGTGAGAAACACTGGAACTACTGCAGTGCAGGTGCAGCCTCGACGGCAGGAGAAACAGAACTGAGATAAAGGAGGAGTCTATGGCACCCAATGGCTGCCCCTCGCACATGACGCAGCACGCTGCGCTGAGGGATGTGCCGCTTGAGCCGACTCCAAAAAACATCCTCCCGTAGCTGCCAGGCCCGCACTACAACCTCAAGCAGTAATGAATGGCGAAGATTTACAAGGGAAGATTTGCCGGCATCTGCTAGCTATTGTCTAGCATCACAGTTTCTTTGCTTTTGTAATCCTTCTTGTTTGTATCTTGATGCGGAACCTTTGTAAAAGAAAATCTGGTTCAAAAGCGGTAATGCTCATTTTGAATGAATAAATAAATGAATATTCACAAATTCAAATCTCAAGGAGGTACTGATTCCCTAATACGAGGGCACATATGCACCAGTCCTTTGAAAAACTTTGCTAAAAATTGGGTGTGAAGCTATTGTTCACTGAGCGCCTGCAGACAGATAAGCAGATACTGCTGCTAAATGAACCCTAAGGGTTGCAGGCCTGGGGCCTACGGACTGCAAATGCACCAGATAATCAAGCAATGTGGGAAAAATCTGCCTTAAGTGGACTGATTTTCTTAGACCTGCACCAGATGGAAAATATTTTCCACTTGAAGGCATAAGTCTTTCTTGTGGAAGTTTTTCGAGAAACTTTAAGTACTGTACCTCTTCTGATTGGTTAAACTCAGAAAATTCTAACTCCTCAAGAACCAAGCCTTCAGGGGAAGGCTCTTGAGGTTCAGAAAAACTATCTGCCCCTGAACAGCTGTTAGAAGATTATATCTCTGGGGCAGACAAATGGGTTGCTTGATGGACAGGGTGACCAGCAAAGGGTACCATGGCTGCCTGGCCCAGTCTGGTGCAACCAGTATCATGGCTGCAGACTGACTCTTGACACCAGTGGAACTGAAGAGAGGGCATAAACACAGGTTACTCACTTGTAACAGTAGTTCTAGGAGTGGTATATGTTGTTCATCCACTGTGACAGGGAGATCCTGCCACTCTTGAAGACTGATCTGTTGCAACAGTTCTATTTCTTAGCCTAATCTATCCTTTACAATTTTAGTCCATAAGGTTGGCCATCTATGGGCACCCCCTCTCCTTTGACTATGCTATAATGTCCTCTTTAATATTCCTTTTCCCTGTCAGGTTCTCTTACAGGGAAGTTATTGTTGTGACCTCCGAGCTGATGTAAAACAGACTGTGCTCCTCGTTGTTGGATTTGGTATGCAATGGCAAGGTCGTAAAATACCTTGATATATACAGTGGCGTCCCCCAGGATGAAACACACTTTTAACACACTCTGCAGTATGCTGCAGCAGACCTACTGAATAAAGCAATGTAATTTCCATGGCAATTAGTCCCCTTTGTTATGCAGGAAACTGTGGCATTCACTTCATCCTGGCAGTGTCACATTTTCCTGAATGACAAAGGGGGCTAATTACCATTGAAATTACACTGCTTTATTCAGTAGGCATTCTGCAGAGTGCTGCAAAACTGCATTTCATCCTGGGGGACGCCACTGCATACTTTATGTGTATGAAACCTGTAAATGTTGAAAAGACCATGGCATTCAGTGTTTTTGATAAAGGTAAAAAGTACTAAGTGACTGTATTATAAAAATTGAGTTACCGGGGTACAGATGTCAGAAACCCCCCTGTTGTGTTATTTAAAATGCATGTAAAATACAGACTGTTTGAGAGGCCCTTTGGCACCATTCATTCCTGCTCTAAACTGAACCAGTCTAAAATTTCATGTTGATTTGCATATACATCCCAGGATGCTTTGCATTATTGAGGTATGTGTGATGTTGTGTTTCTTTGAAACTTAGCTTTATTGACAATACTCCTTGGGGTAAACCTTGCTTCACTGCTTCTGCACTGAGGTTCTTTGTCTTTAGCTTGTTTTGTTTTTATTTGAGCCCCACCACCCAAGCAAACAAGGCCCACATAGGAGAAGCTGAATCTCAACTGAAAAGTTAGATCACTGGGAGAGTAGGTGCTGACCAAGTACAGAGAAAGGACATCCATAGTCTGTTGCTGCAAACTGATGTATTGAAGAAGGGATATGCCATTTCTGAAGGTTATCTGCTGTAATTTGAATAAACTTCACACAGAGATTGTGTGTTGAACCTGAAGTTCTGCATGTGGTCCGTCTGTTATCCCACAACTCCTCCCCATCCACACTTTCTGTCAGTTGCCTTTCCTCGTTAAGACTGTCCAGAACATCTTCAAGCTGGCTCCTCCCATCCACCCGGGTGGCAACTCCCTCGGCTCCACCCCATGATGCCAGAACTTGCCCGCTGGAAGCTGTGTTGTGCACTACAGCTAGGGGAAGTCGGGTGGGTCCATGTGGACTACTGTTACAGGTGAGTAACCTGTGTTTATGGGGATGTTGATATGATGTTCTATCCACACTTTCTGGCAGACTCCTAGCAGTTTTCTGGGAGGTGGGGGCAAGGCACACCCCCCCACACTTGGGGAACAGAGACTGGAGAACTGAGGCCCCAAACCCAGCATCCTGGCAAGGTCAATCTGGTAGTGGGAAATGAAGGTGTGTGTTGACCTCCAGGTAGCACCCTGAAGATTTCCTGGATAGGGACTTCCCTGGAAGCAGCCACCAAGACAGTGGTAAGATTAGTGTAATGAGCCCAAAGCCCAACGGGAGGCTTCCTACCCGCCAACCTATAGCAAAGGTTGATGCAGGAGACGATCCACCTGCCAATCATCCGATTAGCTGCCGGTCTGCCAGGTGTGGCTTCAGCATAGGTGACAAACAGCTGGTGAACCTCCCCCTAAACTCCAGTTGTGCACTCCTTGTAAAAGGCAAGCGCTTGCAGCAGGTCCAAAGCATTCAGCCTGAGCTTGGCCTCTGAGGTGTGGTTAGTGAAGTACACTGGGAGATTAACCACCTGGTTAAAGTGAAACTCTGACACAACCTTCAGAAGGAACTTTTGTTCCTGTGGAATACCAGGTAAGGAGACTCCACTGAGAGCAAGATGGCATCGGCCTTTGAGGTGAGAACCAGGTGATGGCCAGGGTAGAGGCCAGGAAAGGCTTCATCCCAGAAAACACCAGCTGTTACCACATAAGTTCCTTGTAGTGTCAATGCAACTTGCGCCGAAGCCTCCCCTTACCCTAGGAGGATGAGGATGAAGAAAAGCAGTAATGCCACCTCCCAGGACATCGAGAGTGGGAATGCCAACATTGGTGGGAGCCACTCAACCCCAAGGAATAAGACCGATACCTCAACCTTGACCACTGGGGTAACTGGCAGTGGGCCTCAGAGGGTGCCGGTGAATGCCGAGGTACCTCTGGGTCCTGGTCAGTGGCAAGAGGCAGCAGGTCAGCAGACTGGTCCATTCCTCCAACAGTTTGGGTCAGGACTGGAGTCCTGGATAAAGAGTGTCAGTCCCCTCGGTCAACGACTCGTCTACTGGCTCGAGAAAAATCTCAGACGGACGATCAACCAGGGTCTTGGCCAACTGGCCCAACAGGGTTACCGTGGAGCTGGCAGCCTGGACTGAAGATTTGACCAAAGTCAGATCTGGAGGAAGTGCAGGAATCGGAAGCCCTCAACTGAGAGCGTTCCCGATCTCAGGATCAACGGCGAGAGTTTCTTTGGACTCTTTTTTTCAGTTTCGATTTGTGCAATGAAAAGGGACCCTGACTGAGAGTCTGTAGAACCTAGCACAAATCCTTGAATTCCTCAGTAAAGGAGGTGCCCAGAGATAGCATCATGAAGGCCAAAGCTGAGGAGGTATGAGCTGCGGGCTGGGCCACCACCTCCTCAAACACTAACTGTTCAGTGTACTCCGCAGCTGCAGAGACCACCCAATGGGTATCCTTCAATTTGACCGGCAGGTTCCAATCACCCGGATGGCCTAAGATTAGGCAGGCAGATGATCCTCGAGAACAATTAGATGAAATGAGGGACAAATGCTGTTTGAATGCTGTATCTCCCTCTCCCCTTCCCCCAGGACGTGCCGTGAAACAAGCATTAAGTTGCTCAGTGTACCTTTCCTGGTGAAACAATTCAATAAATAAAATAAAAAAACAAATTTCACAGGGCTGGGGATTGTGCTCGTGGACCAGGCAGTAAACACAAGCGGTGTGCAAATCCATTCAGGACATTTTCTGCCCACAGAGGCATCACTGGAAGCCCAGAGCGAACTTGTCATCGTCTATCGTGGTCCAAAGGAAAAAGCCTGACGACGAAGTGAGAATCACTTTTGGAAGGAAATCCGAAGATTTATTATCAAAGGGCCTACTCAGCACAAGAGCGATGAGGCATCCCGCTTCTTCCAGCGGAAAGGAAGATCTGGCACCATGGGGCAGAGCTGGAGTTACCACCCAGGTGGGTGGGAGGAGCCAGCTTGAAGACATTCTGGCCAGTCTTAAAGGGGAAAGGCAACTGCCAGAAAGTGTGGCTAGAACATCATATCCACATCCATGGAAAGAAATGTTCCTGTCTAATCCAGGGTCAGTGTCTCCATGGGCGCTGTGCCCAAAGAGGGTAGACTGCAGCAACAAAGTGGAAGCTGGTGGTTTTCTTTTGAGGCAAAAGATCAATTTCTGCGGTGCCCCAACACCTACCTGTTCAAGGCCCATTTGTGATGATCCTGGCTGATTCTGCTGACTGAATCTGCCAGTGTATTGTCTTTTCCTGGAAAATAAATGGCACACAGATGCACTTCTGGGAGTATGCTAGGGACCAAATTTTCATGGCTTCTATGCACAGTGTTGAAGATCTGGTAACCCATACAAACATTGAAATTGATGGCAGAAAAAGGCCCATAGGTCTATCAAGTCTGCCCGATTGTGCAGCTCTTATTTTCATATTACTACAGCTGCCCCAGCCCCACCCAAACCCCTCCCTTCCTCCCCTTTCCTGGTCCCCCCCCCTTTGCGTTCTTGTCTGTACTAATCCTGCCCTTGACTCTATCCCAACCCCGCTTAAAGCTATCCACTGTCCTCAGTTTTATTAACTACTCTGGCAGTGCATTCCATCTTGCCACATCTCTCTCTGTAAAGTAGTGCTTCTTCATCCCCCTCCTGAACCTTCCTCCTTCCAACTTCAGACTGTGCCCCCTAGTGACCCTTCCCCCCCTTTAAACAGAACAATCCTCCCTCTCCAACTTTGTTTATCCTTTCAAGTACTTAAAGGTCTCTATTATGTCCCCTCTTTCCCTTCTCTCTTCCAGCGAATACATGTTGCGCTCCCTCAATCTTTTCTCATACTGCAACTCCCTCAGTCCCATGATTATTTCTGTAGCCCTGTGCTGCACTCTCTCCAGTAATCTCACATCCTTTTTGAGGTATGGGCACCAGTACTACACGCAGTATTCCAAGTGTGGCCTCACCAGTGATCTATGCAAGGGCAGGATGACCTCTTCTTTTCTAGAGGTGATCCCTCTGGCAATGCACCCCAGTATCCTATTCATCCTTGCTTCCGTCCTCCTACACTGCGCTGATACCTTCATGTCCCCTGTGACCATTACCCAGAGGTCCCTTTCCTCCTCTGAATCAGTTGCCTGCACTCCCCCCAGCCAGTAGCTGGTCCTGGGATTTCTTGGTCCGAGGTGCATGACCTTGCAATTCTTAGCATTAAATCCCAACTGCCACTCCCTAGACCAGTGTTCAAGTTTAGCTAGATCCTCCCTGAGTGCCTGCCTCCCTTCCTCATTGTCCACTTTTGCACAAATCTTAGTGTCATCTGTGACCAGGCATATCTTACTCTTGATCCCCTCTGCAATGTCTCCAGTGAAGACATTGAACAAAACAGGGCCCAACACTGAATGCTGCGGCACCCCACTTGTTACTGGCATTGGTTTGGATGTCTCCCCCCCCCTTACAACTACCCTCTGTTGTCTGCCCTGCAATCAGCTCTCAACCCACCCCACCAGTTTCTTCCCCACCCCCATGTCCCTCAGCTTGCTCATTAACCTCCCGTGGGGCACAGAGTTGAAAGCCTTGCTGAAGTCCCAGTATAGGACATCTACAGCATGGCCTTTGTCAACCGCCCTAGTGACCCAGTCGAAGAAGTCGATCAGGTCAGTTTGGCAAGATCTTCCCAAGAGAAACCCATGCTCTGTCATCCTGTGTACAATTACTATCGAGAAAGGTTATCAAACTCTCCTTTAGAATGGTCTCCATCAACTTCCCCACTATGGAAGTCAAGCTTACCGGTCTGTAGTTGCCCGGTTGGTCCTTGTGGGTCCACTCTTGTGAAAGCACACCACGTGAGCCATCCTCCAGTCCCTGGGTACCTTCCCCATCTCCAAGGAGGTGTTGAAGAGGTCCATCAGAGGGCCTGCCAAGACTTCTGACAGTTCCTTCAAATCCCTTGCTTGTTAATGTACCACATGGTGGTTATTTTGTCTGTCCGGACCTGGGCTGATTGACCCCTCTACTGAGGGGCAAAGGCCTTTAGGGCAAGGAGGACTGCTCTCAACTCTAAAATGATGATGTGCAGCTTGGATTCCAGAGACCAAATTCCACTGTTTTTTAGGTCTCCTGTGTGCCCCCACAATAGGAGGGAGGCATCCATTGTTGGGACCACAGTGTGGTTCTTTTACTGAAAAAGGATGCCTTGTCGGAGGTTGTCCCGTTTTTCCACTACTGCGGGGCCAGTAGCAGCGTTCTTGTGACTGGTACAAGCTTTGAAATGGGATCACTTCTTTGAGATCAATGGGATCTGAGGTGATACTGAATATCCCTCATCTGAAATCAGGAGCCCGATGCTACTGCAGTAGTGAGGCAGTGTGTCCTAGTAATGCTAGGAACTGTCTTGCCACTCTGGGCTGGCCTAAGGCAAAGGAATTTGTTAGGGCCAGTAGATTTGACACCTCCCTGTAGGGGAAAAAAAAGCTTTCCCTGAACAGTATCCGGTTCTACTCCAGTGACTGGAATTGGCTCCATCTGAGACTTTTGAGCATTGACAAGAAAATCCAGTAATTCCAAGGAACTATTCCAAAGTGGCATCCACACTTGCTGAGTGACGCAAAAACAACTTCAACCTACCACCCAGCTGCAACCACAAACAATATGTTAGCCCTCTTATTACAATGCCTCCCTTTCTTCCTCACCCTGGCACCATTGTCTCTCCAACCTAATACCCCCCCTGGCACAATGGCACCTGATCCTACTATTTTTCTGGAGCTAGCCCTGCCACACCCTACTCTCATCATCTGCCCCAGTCATCAACACCCTCCCCCCAGTCCTCTCCCTATTACCACCTCCCCAGGCGCCCACTTGAGACTTATCCACCTCACATTCACAGCCTGGAAAACCCTGCCCACCCAGTGTGCCCTAAAGCACCCCCCCTCCTCACGACATACATATCGAAAGCTCACCCTCTACCGTCCCCTGGCCAGGGCTGTGGTTATACTATTACTTCTGACAGGCAACATTCATCCGAACCCTGGCCCAGCTCCTCAAACCCTCCCACAGGGTCACCTGGCTCTGCACTGCGTCTATGAATATACGCAGCCTGATGAAAAAATTAGACTACCTCAATGTTGGATCACCTCCATAGGCCTGATGTCATCAGCGGTGGTGGAAACCTGGCTATCAAAATCCACGCCAGATTCGTTTGTCACTATTCCTGGGTACTCCTCCACAGGGAGGATCGTGTGAGCAGAAGAGGGGGTTGCGATACACCAGGGATTCTCTCACTGACTGACACTCCTGCCCTGTTCTCGCCCATGGAGCGAGGCCCTAACCCTCAGCTGACTCCCGACCCTCTAGGGGTCCCCTCTATCTCACTGCTGCTTACATTCCCCCTTAAAACCAAACTGTGGCACTGGCTTCACTAACTGACTATCTTTCAACCCTACCTCACACAGCTGACCAAGTCCTTGTAGGTGACCTGAATGTTAACTGGCTCAGCTCATCCATCAACTCCACCCGTGACTCTTTCGCAGCCATTGACATGTCCCAACTGGTCTCCCAACCCACCAGAATTAACACAAAGAAAGGTACCAGCACACTGCTAGACGTGGTCATCACAAACCGCCCTCTACAAATCCATGATACCCAGGTCCTTCCAGACTATTAGTGACCACTCTCCTATCATTTTCCACTGGGCCATCCCCACTCCCAAACCCACGGCTCATCCCACTCTTCGTCGGCGCCTCAGACCAGGTGGGCTTAAAGGCCATAAGCTACATTTTGCCCAAATTAACTGGTCTCCCATACACCAGGCCTCTGATGTTGACGACGCCCTTACCTTCTTCACCCAAACCTTCAATAAAGCCTGTGACGTTTTCGCTCCCATGACAGCAGTCCGACCAAAGTCCGCAATGCCCCTTGGATTATCCCATCCTGCTGCAACTACTAAAACACAGGGATAACCTGTGGCACCTGGCCAATGAAACAGGCCATGCTGCGGACAGACAGGCCTACAATGCCGCTAGAAACAAATGCACATGGGCCATCAGGAAAGCAAAAGTCAATCACTATCAGGCGGCGCTTACCTCCTCCTGGGGGAACGGCAGTAAGTTTTGGGACAACATTAAGCAACTAAATGGGAGCTCGCGCTCTCCTCCCCCCTCCCAGATCACCATCGAAGGCACTGTCTCCACTGACCCTGCCCACATAGCCAACTTCCTCAACTCATCATTTACAGACCTCAGCTCGGTCCTCCCAGAGACTTCTTTGACCCTCCTTCAACCCCACCGCCCCTGACTTCCAATATCCTAGCTTCCACTTCACGAGGGTGACCCCCAGGAAGCTAGGCCACACCTGCTTCAAGCTCTTAAGAGCAATTATATTGGCAGCGACTCCCTGGACCCCAGTATCCTCCGGGCGTCCTGGATCAGGTCCTGCCCCCTAACTACCCTGCTCAACAAGTCCCTCTGCCTGGGTCAATTCCCCTCTGGCTGGAAAACAGCCTCAGTCTTGCCCATACACAAAGGAGGTGACAGGTCCTCAGCCGGGAACTACCGGCCTATCTCCATCCTTCCACCCCTCTCCAAAGCCCTTGAAAAACTGGTGGCAACCCAAATCACAGATTATCTGACCAAATACAACATCCTCTGCCTTGAACAGCATGGATTCCGTGCAGGTCACAGCACCAGCACTGCCCTTATTGAGTTCTCAAATTTTCTGCATTCCTCCCTTAACTCAGGCTCACTAGCAGGGGCAGTGTTTATTGACCTCTCAAAGGCATTCGACACTGTCTCCCAACCCCTACTGTTGGATGCCCTCTATCGCATCGGCTTTGCCGCCGGCCCAGTCTCCTGGTGCTCCAGCTACTTGTCGGACCGCCTCCTCAGCTTGTTAGAATTAATGGGACCCCTCCAATACATGTCCCATCCGATCTGGAGTCCCCAGGGTTCCATTCTAGGCCCACTTCTTCTCTCTATACCTCAATACCATGCCCAGTGCTTGCATGGGAAAAATCCTGCTGCACGCAGATGATGCCGTTATCTTCGCCACCCACCCGAACCCCATCTCTTCAAGATACCTTGCAACTAGCTTTCAATGATGTTGAAGCCTGGTTCAAAAAGCACAGACTTGTAGTTAATCTAAAAAAAACAAATCCATGCTCTTTGCACATCCCCAAAACAAACTCAGTAATTTCCCTCTGTATCCTCCTGGCTCTAATCTTCCTCTCGAGCAAGTCCGCCTGTACAAGTACCTTGGGGTCTCCTTGACTCTGCACTCACTTTCCATATCACATTGATACTCTAGCCTCACTGCAAATACACGCTAGGTATCCTTTATCGCCACAAGCACTGCCTCCCCGAGGCCCTCCGACCAGCAGTCACCTCCTCAATCCTGTCCCTTGTGGATTATGGCCTGCCTGTCTATGGTGCCAATGGATATGACTACCCTCAATAAACTTCACACACCTTTGAACAAGGCCTGTAGGTTAATCACGGAGCCACCAGATTAACCCATACCTGCCAGCTATATGACTTCGCAAAGCTGCTCAACCTGGATGAACGGCTCAGATATCAAACTTGCCTCCTAACGAAAAAAAACACTCCTTGGTCTATCCCCTCCCGGTCTGACAGCCTCTATTCACCTAGCTCAACCCTTAGTCCAAACTCGTAGCTCCTCCAGGGCCACCCTGTCCATCCCAAGAACTAGGACCACACATGGTCAACGGTCCTTCTACCACAGAGCCCCTACCTGGTACAATATTCTCCCCAGTTCCATCACCGATATCCGTTCAATCTCCAGTTTTAAAACCGCACTTAGAAGTCAGCTATTTAACATGCGTAGCTGTGCTTGTCCCCGGCCGTAGGTGTTCAAGCTCATTGTACCCGACAAAACTCTCTGAGTAGCTTCTCAATCAACAACTGACAAAACTCCTAGAGTGGCATGCCCCCCCTAACTATCACCTGCCCTGTCCCAAAGCCACCTGTTCTTACTAACCTAGCAGTCCCAGCTCAAGACTAATTTGTCTGCTCAACCAAAGCTTGCTTTCCTCTCAGTCTTATCCGAATAGCTGTTATACCTGTCAATACCTAACCTGTTACACTGTTATTGTAAACAAAGTCATTTACAGTATATATCTGCCATACTGTTGCCTGCTATGATGTAAAAAAAAAAAAAAAATGTTACCTACAATGATGTAATGAAATGTTGTGCTTTGTATTGTCCTCTTTGTGACGAGGTACCTTTGGAAATGAGCCGCTGGCTCAAAGGTTGTAAACTGATGTATAAATAAATAAAATAAAATAAAATAAACTTTGGGTCACCCTAATGGAATCCTTTACCTGCTAGTATGAATTCCCTATAACTAGCCAGTCATCCAGGTAAGGAAATGTGCTGATTTCCTGCCTTCTGGTGTAAGCTGCCACCTCTGATAGACACCCTTGTGAATACCCATGTGGCAGAAGTGAGCCCAAAGTGCGAAGAACTGATAATGACATGAGTGAAGAGAGAACCGTAGGTTCTTTCTGTGGCAAAGCCTGAATTCCTGAATTAAGCATATTTCAGATCTAGAGATGCCAGTCAGTTTCCTTTCCTTAGAGAACGAATAACTAAGGCCAGTGTTACCATTTTGAGCCTAGGCTTTGCCATGTGTTTGTTTAGGTATCTGAGATCCAGAATTGGCTGCCAATCTCCATTTTTCTTTTTGGTCAGAAAGTATCTTGAGTACATGCTCTTCCCCTTTTGGGTAAGAGGGACTAGCTGTATTACCCTGGCTTGCAGCAGGGGTGTAGCTACAAGGGTGCAAGGGCACCCAGGCCCATGAGGTTTGAGGGGCCCAAATCATAATTTTAATGCTTATTTAAAGCTGAGGAGGGGGCCCTGTAACATCTCCTTGCACCCAGGCCCTCTGGGACTTTTCTACGCTACTGGCTTGCAGGAGCTTTTTTACAGTAGAACTGTGTCTGCTGGAGATGAAGGCCGGAAAACTCTGCAGCCCTAGAGTTTTGGAAAATGTTTGAACTGAAAACAGAGACCCTGACTCGCTACCTCATGTACCCAATTGTCTGTGGTAATGTTTTCCCAGTGTTGGCAATAGTGAGCCAACCTGCCCCTTACTTGGGGCAGCCTGAAATGTGCAGTCAGGGATTCTGTCTGGTTTGTGGTCTGGGAGCTAGACAGGCTTGTCTAGCAGACCTCTTGCCCCTGTAATATCCTTTTACTTGTGGTACTTTGCAGGCAAACAGTTCACTCAGTTGCTCACTTCTGTGAGCTGTTCAGTGCAGAGCAGCATTTGCGTAACTTGCACTGGCCTGTCAGTGATTTTTTTGTATTATTTATGGTAACCCTGCCACTAGGGTTTCCTTAAATGGACTGCAAAGTGGATTTTCAGAACTAATTTTAAGTTGAACAGTGGTTATATTGCGTATTAGATTGCTGATGGCAATTTATGCTCTTTTAGTTTAAAGTTTAAGACTGATTCTGCATTTCTATTCTATCTGGCTACTAAACCTCCTCCCTGGACCTGGCACCAAACGTTCAAGTCAGATATACACACCCCCATTTAACACCCTTTGTTGTAGCTCCATGCTGCAATTATATTGTAAGGCCACTAGAGGGCAACAACATATGTAGGTTGCAATCCTCTTCCCACTGCTCTCCCCTAACATTTCTAGTCCTGGGTTATTCATACCTAAAACAAATTACCTACATCCTAACATTCAATGGTGTGATCTGATTCTGTAAGTCTGTACAAAGCTTCTACTGCCCTACCCAGAATGGTTTCCATCTCCCTCCTACTCAAACCCTTCATGGCTCTTATCCTTATCCCAGTCTCCCCCTCCACTCCTATTGCCACTTCTGTCTCCTCTTCCCTCCCAGATACCTCCTTCATCCTGTCAATCACCCCCACAGCTCCTCTTGTTAATAGACCCCACTTTCCCTACTACCCTCCAGCTTCTCTGTTTTCCCTTCCTAATCACTTTGCCTTTCTTCATTTCCTTATCTCCTTCTCTCCACCCTTCCCTCCTGTATTTCCTACTCTAATTACAAAAGTCCTAAACATCACTATTTCATCCTTGCCTCCCTCCTTCTTTCATCAAGGAACATCCACCCCAATCCTGGCCCTATTTCCTCTCCTACCCAGGCTCCTTACCCAAACAAAATGTCTCCAAACCCCACTTCCACGACAACCCTTTCTAATGGGCTGAAACTCCTCCACCTGAACATCTGCAGCCTGCTACCTAAAATTGACCTCCTACAAACTCTTATGGATTCACACACCCCTCACATCCTAATTATTACCGAGACATGGCTCAAAAAAGCATCCTTGACAATGCCATTGCTATCCCTGGGTATTCCCTCTCCAGACAAGATTGATCGGGTCGCGGAGGGGAAGTGACCATGTATACCCTGTCCTCACTGCAGTTTACTACCACCCTATCTACCTCCATCCCAGCTACCTACAAAGCTCTTGTCACCTGCATTACCCTTCCTTTCTCAATCCCAATCTTTGTGGCTGGCATCTATTACCGCCCAAGCATTCAACCCTCGGTCACAATTGAACTCTAAGCCAACATCACCTCCCTCTTGCAATCTGGTGAACTGTTCATAATGGGTGACGTGAATCTAAATTGGTTGTCTCCCAAGTCAAACAAGCTATGCAATGGTGTCACTGCTCTAAACCTCACTCAGTTTATACTTGAGCCCACATGCCCTAATCCCAAAACACAAAACCACATCCTGCTTGACTGGGAACTCACAACCCACCCGCACTGCATCATTAAATCTGGTCTCCTCTCTGATGCCCTTAGTGATCACAACCCCATTTTCATTGTACGTAAGGTCCATCACCCCAAACCTCCTCATAAAAATCATGCAGCTCCGGTCCTTTAAATCCGTAGACCTTACCCCACTCAGCTCTGCACTTGCTTCCACTGACTGGGCCCCCCCTCTCCACTGTCATTTCTGTCGACCGAGCCCTTGACTATTTTAAGGATAAATTCCTTGCCAACTGGAATACCTTTGCTATTTTCAGAAGGACCAGAGTCAGAGGGTTTCACCTCCCCTGGATCACCCCCGAACTACTGGCCTGCTTCAGGGAGCATGACCAGGCCTTGAGGAAACACAAATCTACAAAACATTCAAACAACTATGCCAAGTAATTCCTGTACTAAAGCTACTAGATTGGCCAAGTCTGATTATTTCAACTCCTCATTCCTGACTAACATTAACTCGCCATCTAAATTCTGGAAGGTAGTTCACATCCTGTTCTCTTCCCCTCTCACCCTCCTCCAGTTCTCAAAATAAATAACTCCCTAGTTTCTGACCCTGGCTCCGTGGCTAATGAATTTAATGCCTACTACACCTCGTGTGCCACGTCTCTTCTAAATTCCCTCTCTCCCTCGCCACCTATTAACTTCAGCCCTTCACCTCAGCCAGCACCTGCTCCTCTCCCTTTTTCCTTTTCTACTATCTCCTCTGACGAAGCTCTTATTGCCCTCCTATCCCTCAACCCCTCTAAAGGCTCCTCACCAGATGAGCTCGATCCTAAACTTTTCTATCTTTCTACTCCTGCAATTGCTTATCCTATGTCCCTAATCCTTAACCTTTCCTTTATTTCTGCCCAAGTACCCTCATCCTGGAAACACACTGTAGTCCTTCCTCTCCCCAAGGGTGGTGACACATCCACTCCTGGCAATTATCACCCCATTTCCCTCCTTCCTACCCTTGCCAAGCTTCAAGAACATTTAGTTCTCATAACTATCACCCTGCCTCTCCGATTCCTCCTTCACTCCTTTCCAATCTGGTTTTTGGAAGAACAACTCAACAACCACTTCTCTCCTCAGACTTACTGACTTCATCCTTTCAGGGATGGACAATGGCTTGATCACCTCGGCCATCTTTGTCAACCTAGCCAAAGCTTTTGACACCGTTTTCCATCCCCTGCCTCTTGATTCCCTTTCCTCAGCTAGCTTTGCTCCATCAGCCACCAACTGGTTTAAATCCTACCTCATTGGCAGGACTCAATCAGTGAAAATCCTTGATTCCCTCTCCCCTCCACTCCCCATCAACACTGGTGTCCCTCAGGGCTCAGTGTTTGGTCCTCTACTCTTCTCCACTTTCCTTAATGATCTTCCCACAGCCTGCTCATCCTCGTCTATCCACACATACGCAGACAATACTGTTTTATACAGTTCCAGCAAAACCCCTGCTGCTGTGGAAACCAGCTTACAGCATGACTTCAACCAAGTTCAGCTCTGGTTTACTTCTCACCAGCTTTTTCTAAACGCTAAGAAGACAGTCTCAATGACCTTTGGCACCAGGCAGAGACTCTCTAGGCTCCTAACCCAACCCACCTTCCACACCTTTGACAGGACCATCCTGGAGGACACCTCTTCGTTTAGATATCTGGGGGTTTGGCTGGACCAGCACCTCAGCTTCTCTGTGCATATTGATGCTATCCTGAAGAAACTGCGCCCCAAGCTTGGTGCTCTGTACAGGAATTGTAGTTGCATCCCGCTGACAGTGAGGCGTGAAGTTGACCAGAAGATGATAATCCCCATCTTTGACTACTGTGATGAAGTCTATGGTGCTGCTCCCAAATCTTCCCTGACCAAGTTGGACACTCTTACTCCTTCTGCCACTTGACTCCCCTTCCCGCTCCCACCACTGTGAACTCTATCGCTCTTTAACCTTCCTTCCACTGTCTCACAGATGCATCTCACACTGTGCCAAACTAACCTCCAAATTCTGGTACGGAGTGCTCCCCTCCCGTCTCTCATCCTCTCTCTCCACTCCACCTCCCCCCCACCCACTCTCTCAGATCTAATGACACCCACACCTTGAGGGTCCGCTTCCACCTCATTGGTCAGACTGGTTTTGCCCATCACTTCCCTAAAATCTGGAATTCCCTCCCCCCTGAAATATGACATTCCTTCTCCAACTACTCCCTTACCTCGGCCTACACAATTACCTCTCCCTCAGCTGTTTCTGCTTTAACCCTCCTTAATACTTATCCCCAGTTTCTGCCTTCCTACCCTGACCCCCCCGCAGGGTTCTCAACATCCTGAAGGGGGAATCAGGATATGGGTACCTCTTCTTCTCATATTTAGTTCTTGCCTCTCTCACTCTCTTCTCCACCTGTCCTTCTGGTCACCCATGTGCACAACCTACCCTATCCTTTTTACTCCAACAGCACTTGCATACTACCTCGAGCCTGCTCCTGGTACACTCATGCACTACAAATGGTTCTGTCGCTTTATTACTGTTTATACGTTTATATGTTCTTTTGTATGATTTTGGACATGTATTGTAATTTACCCAATGTGCCACTACAGTTTATTGTACAATACCTTGTGTTCCAGCTGTTGAATAATCTTACAATGTTGTATTCTTTGTACTACCCACACACTATTGTAACTGATCATCCTTCACAACCCTATGTAACCCCTCACCCAGGTTGCACCATGAGACGACCAACTTGTTGTTCAGTGTGCCCTCCTGGTGAAACATTTCAATAAACAAATGGGGCATATGAGCTGGGGTAGTACCCCCTGCCCCTACCTCCCCTTCCTGTGGATCTAAAGGAAGTGGAGTCTCTCTCTCTCTAGAGGAGTTACTCCTATAGGTGGTTCTGTTCTCCTTTTCATGTATGCCTCAGTTTCTCATGTATACCTCAATTTTGTCACCAAAAAGGGAATTGTTTTTGCAAGGGAAATCCATAAGGTTGGTTGCTCTGAGCCAAGCAAATCTTCTTAAAGAGACCAACAAGGCCAACATTCTGGATGCAGTGTCATTTGCATCCACAGCCATGTGAAATCGGTACTCTGTGGCATCTAAAGTCATTCTGGCAATATCTACCATATCATGTGACATCTCCTGGAATATTATCAATTAAAGCCAGCATAGAATTCCACAGGGCTTTCTGGTTCTGAGCAGCATAAGCCATGTAAGCTGCCTGACATCAGAGAAGGGAAGAACCAGAATAACCTTTCAGTTTTCCTGGAATCTTTGTCTGGTGCATGAGATGCCAGGGGTACTTTTACCTTATCACTGGCTGCAGCCTGTATCACACCCTCAGGATCTGGATGGGTATACAAATAATCAGCAGAACCCCTATCCAGCTGATATTTCTTCTGCACCTTCTTGTCCATCCCAGGGGTAGAGGGAGGTGTCTGAAAGATTTTAAAAGTTGCCCTTTTAAAGGAATTACGGTTTGGAAGGTCCATCTTTCTCGTGGAAGCCAAGCTCATCATATCTAAAAAATTTGCCTCTTCCTCATCGTCCATAGAGTCCAGTGAGGTGAGGCCCAAGGTGTCAGCCATTTGCCTGACAAAAGAAAAATGAGATGAAAATCATCATGTACACGAGGAGGGGAACCAAACTCCTGGTCTGGGAATATCTCTGATTCAATGGGTTTCCCAAGATCTGGTTCCTCCTCTTCCTCCTCAATGTATACTTCCAGCCCTTGTTCACTGGGAACCAGTGGTGAGATTTGAACCGGTGCACCTAGTATGGAACCTGCATTCTGTAAAGCCTGAATGACTTGCAGGGCTCTAGCAATTTCCTCTGTAGAGAGAATTTTATCTTTGTCTGTTGAGTGCTCCTTTGCTTTTTCAGCAACAGGCACAATTACATTTTTCTCCTTATATTTCTTTTTGGCAGACATAGGCTCAGGTGCCTGCTCACATTTGTCCTTTTGTGCTTAGTATGCTCATGCCCCTTTTCAGGTATTTTGGGATCTGAGTCATCTTTAGAGGGTCTGTCCTTTGTCTTAGAGTGGGATGAAGAAGGACCCTCTTCAGTTTGCTTTGGTGACACTGAGGTGTTGAGATTTCTGCAGATTCAACAGCACTCCATGAACATAAGGAACTGACATGAACTGGTATGGAACTCTCAGTCTGTTGTCTGAAAGAGTTTTTATGAGCCAGTCATCCAGGCGTAGGAATACTTTGAAGCCCCTGTTTTCTGAGATGCACCCCCAATACTGTAGAGCACTTGGTAAAGACAAACAATGCCAGGCAAGTCAAATGGCAGGACTCTGAGCTGGTAGTGTTCATGGCCCACGCAAGAGGTACCTGTGGTGGCTGGGTATGCCAAAGATGTGCTGATAAGTATCTGACATGTCCGGGGATGCCAACCAATCCTGGGATATCAAGTAAGGAAGAAGGGATCCATTCTACATTTCTTACACCTTATGCACCTATTTAGGTGTCTGACATACAGACTATGGTAAGGGAAAGTGCCGAGAGCAGAAGCCTTTGGTTTGCTCCGACTCCTGCACCATCTCTACTGCTCTGTTCTGCAGGAGCCCCATTACTTCGGGGATAAAGAGGCCTAGCACTTGTCCTGTCAGCTGACACGGTTTCTCTGGAGAGTAATCCAGATGGTGCTCCAAAACGTCACTGTCTCAAACCATTGTCAACACCCACTCATCTATGGTAATGGAGTCCATTTGCTTATAGAACAGGGCTTATCACCTGTCCACAAGAGATGAGTGGCCCACCCCAACAGTTGGGGTGGACATAAGGCCAGTGTCTCATCTGATGGTGCCACTGGGAGCTGTAGCCGCTTGCACCTTCTGCTGTGGCTTCTGCCTTTGTTGCTGATGATGGAAGGGCTTTGGCTTAAACTGCTTTTTAATTTTATTGTATTTAAAATTGCATAAGATACTAGATAAGTTCTACGAGAAACAAGTCTCACTTATAGAATGCCCCAAGTCATTATGGTAACAATAACATCATAAACTAAAATAAACAAAGTCAGCTAATAACAAGCGCAAATGTACGGTTTCTTAACAATAATCTTTTTTTAAGGTTAAACTGCTGGTGGAAGTCATGCTGGGCAGGCTTGCCATGATCTGGCTGCTGTTGGCAGAAATGGCCACAACCCTTAACTCCTTGAGGTGTGGAATTATATTACTGAGTGTCATTTTCCTCCTATCACACTCAAATGACTTCTCAACATGCTGAGCAATGATGAGATAAGTTCCATTAAATGGATCATTCATGATTTTTTGTTGGAGATGGGAGGTGAATCCTGCCATGAATGCCTCTGGATACGAATCCCTGCCACAGCTGCATATACTGCCACATCTGAAACATACAGAGCAGCCTTCGGCTGGTGGTTATTAGACTTAAACTGTTAAGTAATAAGAGTGGGGAGTTCCTGCTTCAAAGATGACTCTGGCAGGCTGTCTGCAAGATTTCTGAGGCTGTTCCATGAGGAGTATCTGTACCTCCAGGTATGGGACTAGTAACTTTAGAATCTAAGACCTAGATTAGCTGAAGGAAACACCTATCTTCTTATGTCAATTTTACAAGACTCCTTTGTCAGGAGGCTAGGCAATAAACACTTTAGACACGGCAGACTTGTCATTATTAGCCATATAATTACTGGCTCTGCCTTTTTCCCATAGGGAAACCGTGGCATAATTTGCCATTATAAAGGAGCATTTATAATGGCAAACACGTGCACGATTTCTCTTCCTCTGCGCATCTCACGCAGCAGCGCCGACCAGCCAAGAGCACCTATCGCTTTCCAGTGTTACTAGAAACCAGAACCGCCAGAACAACTCATGGTAGTCCCTCTCTTTCCCCCCTTATACCCTACATAGAAAGACCTGAAGAAACGGGAAAAAAAAACAATTTAAAATACAAAAATCTTGGCACCGGAGTAAAAGGACCGACCTTGGCATACACTGGCAGGATACACAGAGCTGTTTATTTTATATAATTGCTGAGGCAAAAAAGGCAAACCCAGCAATTATATAAAATAAAAAATGGGTTGAGGTATCACACTCGATTTTACACAGAACCTCGTTGTGGGATGCTTTTCACAAACCCTTCGGGCGGTTTATGTAGCATCCCACAACTCGGGTGTGTGTAAAATCTCATTACAGACCCCGACCCATATTTTATTCTATATATAACAATAGCAACAGCTCCAGGTACGTTGGGGCATCAGCAATGGTTACTGGTACATGCGCTGCACCATGCAGTGTTATGCATGTGTTGGCACAAAATAGCCAGTGCTGATGGCATAACTATAAAGACTTGTTCCTGTGGGATCCAGGCACCTCTGGCTAAGCTACAGGAGTGGTAGACTATGGAGACCATATTCTGGAAGATCCTTACGGTAAGTACTGCAATTTCTCTTCTTCCTAAACACTTCAGTATTTCACTATAAACAACATTATTCAAGCAGCTGAATTGCTCCATAAGCTGTACATCACAATTCAATGATTTGTGCCAGCCCAGTGGCACAGAGTGCTGAGGTGCTGGTGCCTCCCCTGCCACCATGTACATCACAATTCAGTGATTTGTGCCAGCCCAGTGGCACAGAGTGCGGAGGAGCTGGTGCCTCCCCTGCCACCATGTACATCACAATTCAGTGATTTGTGCCAGCCCAGTGGCACAGAGTGCGGAGGAGCTGGTGCCTCCCCTGCCACCATGTACATCACAATTCAATGATTTGTGCCAGCCCAGTGGCACAGAGTGCGGAGGAGCTGGTGCCTCCCCTGCCACCATGTACATCACAATTCAGTGATTTGTGCCAGCCCAGTGGCACAGAGTGCTGAGGAGCTGGTGCCAACCCTGCCACCATGTACATCACAATTCAGTGATTTGTGCCAGCCCAGTGGCACAGAGTGCCGGAGGAGCTGGTGCCTCCCCTGCCACCATGTACATCACAATTCAATGATTTGTGCCAGCCCAGTGGCACAGAGTGCGGAGGAGCTGGTGCCTCCCTGCCACCATGTACATCACATCCAGTGATTTGTGCCAGCCCAGTGGCACAGAGTGCGGAGGAGCTGGTGCCTCCTGCCACCATGTACATCACATTCAGAAGATTTGTGCCAGCCCAGTGGCACAGAGTGCCGAGGAGCTGGTGCCTCCCCTGCCACCATGTACATCACAATTCAGTGATTTGTGCCAGCCCAGTGGCACAGAGTGAGGAGGAGCTGGTGCCTCCCCTGCCACCATGTACATCACAATTCAGTGATTTGTGCCAGCCCAGTGGCACAGAGTGCGGAGGAGCTGGTGCCTCCCCTGCCACCATGTACATCACAATTCAGTGATTTGTGCCAGCCCAGTGGCACAGAGTGCGGAGGAGCTGGTGCCTCCCCTGCCACCATGCCAGTGAGCCAGGTTTGGAAATGGATTAGAGTCACCCAGGGAGAGGATCCAACCTCCATGGGACTGCAGTCTTCTCCTAGGGAGGGGTGGCAAGCAATTTTGGCCTTTGACTGCCACTGATCAGCAGCCTGGTGATAGTGCAGGTTGTGAACAACTCAGTGGGAGGGGCTGTGGTTCCATAGTGGATGCGTGCCTTCACATAAAAAGACGCATACATGCTTCCACATCCAGAGGACTCAGAGAAATCAGAAAAGGGGCTGGGGTTAGGCTTAATGAAGCCATGCCTGCTCTCCTCTTGCACACACCACAACCCGGTCACCGGCTATCTGGATATGTGTACTGGGGGGAAATAGCCCTCCCCGTCCTCGCCCCACAATGGTGGGGCAATCTACTGGGGACTTTCTGGTGACTGGGGGCAGTGAGCGATGGCCAGAAGAAGCTGGGATATGGTTGATAGCTGCATGCCTGCTCCCGAGGGGGAAAAACCTTCATGGCAAAAATGAAAATAATTACTTACCACAGTAATCTTATTTCTTCCAAGGGAATCTCACTGTATTCTGACATATGCAGTGTCCTTCCATTGTACTGCCTCAGAGCAGAAATGGTTAACCAAACCTATGCTAATGATGGAACATTAGGCTCGAGCTCAGTTTTCAAATCACTGTCCTTGGTCAACATTCTGCAACCATCAGATTCTAACGGAGCAAACGCTAATGACAGGCTATCTAAGCTATATTAATAATAATAAACTAACAATTAGCAACCCTCTAACAACTATTCCCCCTTTTCTTTCTCTAGTCAACAATGTGGGCTGGTTAAGACTAAGTTACTAAGCCAAAAAAACAGAAATTGCCCATAGGGTTGAACAACAAAACAGCTGTGTTGCAGTGCCCATAGGTTCCAGCAGGGGAGGAAGGGTGGGAGCTCAGAATACAGTAAGATTCCCTTGGAAGAAACAAGATTACTGTGGTAAATAATTTTTTTTTCAAGCCCCAGGAAATCTCACTGTATTCTGACATATGCAGACTACCCAAGTAGTACCTTTGGAGGATGGTAGAGAACCTATTTAGGAAAAAGACTTTGCAGTACTGCTGTGCCAAACCTGGCATCACTTCTGGCCTGAGTATCCAGGTTGTAGTGTTTGGTGAAGGTGTGAACAGTTTTTCAGGTAACTGCTTTACAGATTTCCAACGGAGGAATATCTTTTGCAGCTGCTATAGAAGCAGCTGTTCCCCTTGTAGAGTGGGTCCTGAGGCCCACAGGAGGCTCTTTCCCCACTTTGCTGTAGCAAAATTGGATACAGGCAACAATCCAGTGAGCAGTGGTTCTTTTTGAGGTGAGTTTGCCTTTGCCCACCTCACCATAGGTCAGGAAAAGCCGTATCCTATCCTGCCTGTGTCCTTTTATGGGATCCAAGTAGCAGCTTATAGTTCTCTTGACTTCCAGACTATGTAATCTTCTCTCCAGAGATGGAATGGTCAGTAAAGAAGACTAACACGGTCATGGACTGGTTAAGGTGGAAGTCTGATATCACCTTAGGGAGGAATTTCCTATTGGTACGCAAAACCACCTTGTCTCTATGGACTGCTATATAGTCTTGCTCTGTGGACAAGGCCTGTAGCTCACTGATCCTTCTGGCTTAACTACTGGCTACTAAGAACACCATTTTCCATGTCACACACTTAAGCTCAGCTGATGACAGGGACTCAAATGGTGGCTGCATCAAATGGCCAATACATATATTAAGGTCCCATGCAGTAGTGAGTTCCCTATGGGGGGGGTGAAAGTGCACTAGCCTTTTGAAGAACTTTCTGAATACCTGGTTAGCAGCCAGAGATGCTCCCTTTCCAGCAGAGAGGTACGCAGAGACAGCTGCCAAGTGAACTTTCAGGGTGGCGGGCCAAAGGCCCAGAGAGTGTAAATGTTCTAGATAGTCCAGGACTATTGGCAAATCGGCCTGGAGGTGGTCTATGTATCTCTGCCTGCACCAAATAGGAAATCTCTTCCACATAGAAGAGTAAGTTTTTCTAGTGGAAGGTTTCCTGGACACCCTCAAAACCTCTAACACACCTTCTGAGAGGTGTAGGTTGGTGTATTCCAGGTCAAGAGCCAAGCATGGAGTCTGAGTGACTGCAAGTTGAGGTACAGGACTTTGCCCTGGGAGGATATCAGCAGGTTGTGCTTCCTGGGTAGGGAGATTGGTTTGGAGATTGCCAAGGTCAGTAGCATTGAGTACCAAGGCTGCCTGACCCAGTCTGGAGCAGTGTCAGTGGCTCAGTAGGTAGCACACTCGCCTCTGAGGCCAGGAGATCAGAGGGCTGTTGGTTCAGTTCCCACATCTGGCATTTGGGTTAATATCTCAGTACTGACACTGTAGTGCAGCATGAGAGGGGTGCTGCACTTCTGAGGTGCTGTCTTTCAGATGAGACATTAAACCGAGGTCCCATCTGCCTGGATTGGTGGTAGTTCAGGTGGATGTTAAAGATCCCATGGCACTTATCGAAAAGAGCAGGGGAATTTCCCCAGTGTCCTGGCCAAATTTCTCTCATTCACTAAAAATACCACCAACAGCTTAATCTGGTTCAAGGTCACTTGGCATTCATCTGTATCCCCCTCCCCCGGGTCGAGCCTGCAATTAGGCAGGATTTGTCTAGTGCACTTACTCGGTCAACAAAAACTAAATAAATGAGGATCATAGTTGCTGACGGGACCCTGAGCTTGTTCAGTATCCTGAGTAACAAGGGAAATGGTGGGAAGCCATACAGGAACTTCCCTGTCCAGTCCATCAGAAGTGCATCTTGTGGCACTGTGCCCACTGCTGGAGGCCTATGACAGAACAGAGGAAGCTGACAATTGTCTAGGGATGCAAAGAGGTCCACCTCTGGAGTGCCCAATCTTTTGAACACCACTTGCAGGATCTGTCTGTTTAGTGACCATTTGTGGTGGTTCTGCTTGATTCTGCTCAGAGCATCTGCCAGGACATTGTCCTTTCCTGGCAGGTGAACTGCCAAAAGGGATATCCCCAGGGTGTAGACCAGATTCCATACCTTCATGGCTTCTGTGCACAGAGGTGAGGACCTTGTGTTCCCTTGCTTGTTGATGTAATACACTGTTGTTGTATTGTCTGTCCTGACCTGAACTGCCTTGTCCTGCAACATGAAAACAAAGGACTGAATGCCCAGATAAACTGTCCTGAGCACCAGCAGGTTTCTGTGAAGCAGGGATTCCTGCTGAAGCCAGGTACCATGGGCAGTATGCTCCCCTAGGTGGGCACCCCATCCTAGGAAGGAGGCATCTGTTGTCAGAACTGCTGCTGTTGGCACCTGGAGGAAAGGCATGCCTTCCCTGAGGTTGTCCTTTTCCTGCCATCATTGCAGAGCTTGAAGCAGGGTTCCTGTGACTGGCACCTTCTCTGACAGGGAGTCTCTTCTCAGAGACCAGTGGGCCCTGAGATGGAACTGGATGTCCCTCATCTGGAATCTTGATCTTAACACTGTTGCTGTGGAAGCGCCATGTGGCCCAGCAACTAAAAGAAATGCCTTGCTGGTCTGGGAGTATGCAGCCGAAAGGAATTTGCTAGTTGCGCCAAGTTGTCTACCCTGCCCTGTGGGAGGAACGTCCTTCCATTCAGGCTGTCAGATTCTGCCCCTATAAACTCCAGGAGCAGAACTGGTGAGAGGAGTGACTTTTTCTGGTTTACCAGGAAACCTAGCATACGTAGTGTATCCTGAGTGATGGTCAATGCCCTTTCCACCTGCTGTGGGGACTGACCTACCACCAATCAGCGTCCAGGTATGGGAAGACTGTAACCCCCTGTTTTCGTAGACGTCCTACCACCATTGCTAGGCACTTGGTGAACACTCTTGGGGCTGATGAGAGGCCGAAGGGCATGGCCTTGAACTGGTAATGCCGCGATGGCAACCTGAACCTGAGGTACCTCCTGTGTGACAGCCTGATAGGGATATGGAAGTATGCGTCCTTTAGGTCTAAGGATGCTAGCCGGTCTCCTCTCCTTAGAGAAGGGAGAATGATGGAGTAACCATCTTGAACTTTGACTTTGTCAAATGTTTGTTCAAGTGTCTTAGATCCTGAATGGGTCACCACTCCCCTGTTTTCTTTTGAGTGAGGAAGTATCTTGAGTAAAGACCCTTTCCTCTGAGACAAGGGGACATGCTCTACTGTCTGATCTTGCATGAGCTTGGCTACTTCCTCTTCCAGCAGAGAGACTTCTGATGGATTGGCAGGTCTGAATAGTCTTGCTCTCAACTTGGGCAAGAATTTGAAGCTGAGAGCAAGACCCTGGCTCACTACCTCCAGGACCCACTTGTATGTGGTGATGGATTTTCAAAACCTGGATGTAGTGAGCCAGCCTGCCCTCTACTGGGAGTAGGGAGGCGACCCCGACAGGATTCTCAGGGACAGGGACTTTTTTCATATACACTTCAGTCTGTTCCCCAGACAGGGAAGTGGGCTCACAAGGGAAGTCAAGAGCTTTTGTCTGGGTATCTTGAGACAAATTTGTTTTTCTCAACCAAGCAAACCTCCTCAGGGACACTGAGGTAGCCATCTGCCTAGCAGTAATGTCGTTGGCATCCACTGCCATGCAAAACTGGGACTTAGAAGCTTCAATGCCCCTTTTAGCTGCCTCTGAAAGATCAGATGCCATAGGGGCTGGGCATGCTTTTGCCATTTCCAACACTGTGTTCCACACACTCTTCTGATACCTAGCTATGTAAGCCATGTAAGTGGCTTGCCTGATATCTAGAGCTAGGGAGGCTCCCAGGTATGACTTCTTTGCTATGGAGTCCATCCTCCTGGAGTCCTTTTCAGGTAGGTGTGATGACAGGGGAATGCCTGCCTTATCACAGGCAGCAGCCTGCACCACCCCCTCATGGCTGGGATGTTCAAACAGAAATTCAGCTACTGATTTGTCCACCCAGTACTTTCTGTCCATCCTCTTGTCCACTGGAGGGATGGACGTAGGTGTCTTTAAAATTTTTGTGGCTCGTCTCATTAAAGATTTTTAGATGGTTTTTTTTTTTTTTTAGTTATTTAACCAGGAGTAGCACACTGAGCTGAAAGTTTTTTTTACAGGAGTGACCTGGGAGCACAGGGAAGTTAAGTGACTTGCTCAGAGTCACACAGTATGCAAGTGGAAGCTGTGGGATTCAAACCCAGGTCTGGTCTGCTGGATGTCACCAGATTTGCAGCTCAGAGCCTTAAACCACTGCGCTATACTGCCTCCCCAAATGGAAGCCTTTTTGTTGCTGGGACATCCATCATTTCCATATAATCTTGTTCCTCTTCCTCCTCTGTGGACTCCTGAGTGGAGAGGTCCAAGGTCTATGCCACCTGTTTTAAAAAGGCAAAATGGGAAGAAAAATCCTCTGTTGCCTTTTCTGGGGAATCAGTCCCATGAGGGTTTGATGAAACCTAGGATTCTATAGGTTCTCTAAAGTCATCCTCATCTTCATTATCAAAATGATCTTCCTCCTCCAGGAAGATGTCAGTTGATCACTCCAAGGAACCGGGAACTGAAACGGAACCAGAGTCCGGAACCGATAACTGTGAACTGGGGCACTGAACCAATACCACAGTACTGGTTTGCAATGCCTGCAAGAGGATAATGGCACTCGCAATAGCTTCTGCAGTATGAACTGCTGGAACCGTCTGTTGTGGTTCCTTGGTTGAATGCTTCTCTTTCCTCTTTTTAGCAGAACTTGCCGGTTCAGTGGTAGTTTCTGCAGATCTTTTTTCTGGTCAAGGAACCATCACCCTGGTCATAGGGCAGCTCACTTGGTTCAAAAGACTTCTCTTTCTGAGAAGTGGAGGCCTTGTCCATTACTGGGCCAGCAGCTTTTTCGGACATTTTTTCCTTCAGTTGATTTAAACACCTATCCAGCGTCGACTGAGGAAAATTCTTACAGATATCACAGTCGGCCTTTAGATGATCAAAACCCAAACACAGAACACAAATTAAATGGGGATCCACTTTGGAAAGTGGTTTCCTGCACAAAGTGCAATGTTGAAAACCCGTTGGGCCGGTTCTCTTTTTAGGCAGTGACAGAACCACTAACAGTGGACTAAAACAAGCCTAAAACCATCACAGAAAAAAAACTCTGATTTTTTTTTTTAAACTGTCAGTTTAGAGACTGAAAACATAGCAGGAATTACCTGTTTTCCAACAAATAAACTGACCGGACCCTAACAGGCTTTCTTAAGACTAAATTAAAGATAAAGAAACCTGGTTCCCTCCCGGTAAAAGAACCGAGAAGAAACCGAGAAAAACTTACCGGAATACAACTAAATCTAAACTAATCTACCTGTAAACCAAGGACAGTGCTTTTCAAAATGAACAGAAATAAATTTTATTTCAGAAAGCCACAAAAATAAAATCTTCAAGAAAGATGAAGGAGGGCTCTCCGAGGCATCGGTACTAGTCGAGCGGAGTGAAGAATCTGACAGTTGCAGAATGTTGACCAGGGACAGTGGTTTGAAAACCAAGCTCGAGCCTAACGTTCCATTAGTAGCATAGGTTCGGTTACCCCATTTTGGCTCCAGGGCAGTACAATGGAAGGACAATACTGCATATGTCAGAATACAATAAGATTTCCCTAGTTATCCTCATGTTGGGTAAATTAATTCATTTTACAAGCATTGCAACAGATCTTTACGGCTTGGCCGAGGGGTTTCATCTGGCTACAACATTAAAGTGGCAGTTAGCCAAAATGCTATAGGGTTTTAGATGCCAAGCTTAAACACTGTAACCCTCTGCATCCCTACTGTACAAATCTGTTTGTCTTACCTGAAGTTTGCACAGTTTCAGGTAGGATCATCCTCTTAGTCATACATGCCTTCCATCACTGTCAATCAAACCTGGGACACAGCCCTAAAGACAGGGAGCCCGATTCTCAAAGCCCCGAGAGTGGCACAAGGTGCAAGCACCAAACAAATATGGTGCAAGTGGCACCTTGCGTCAGGTATTACCCCCAGAGCCATTCTCAAAGGCAGGCTGCCTGCCCCAAACTGGGCATGTGCCGCCTGTGCACCCACGACAGGGCTGCGACATGGCACAAGGGGGCATGCAGCAGATGCAAGCTGCCACAGCCCCAATTCCGGATTCACAAAACTCTCCCAGTGGGAGAATTTCTAAGTACCCTTAGGCCAGCTAGGGGTAGCGCAAGGGCACTTAAAAATGTGTCCCCTGGGAGACCTACCCTACATGTGGCATTGTGACAATGCCTTGGTGCCCTAGCAGTCCCTCCCCCACCCACATATGCCGATTGGCAACTGTTACACCTGGTGGTATGGCATTCCTCCCCCCCGACCCTGGCAAGCTGTGCCCACCACCTCAAACACCGCTACCTGTACCCCAAACTGGGTCCAGCACTATCCTCTGCACACCACCTCGGCCGGCCCTGACTGCAATGTCACTGAGCACATTCCATGGTACAGTAGGTGCTCATGGAGCATTTACTGTACTGTAATATGCGCTCCATGACAGATCAGTTGGGGCCAGCCGAGGTGGTGTGCGGAGGGTAGTGCTGGACCCAGCTCAGGGTACAGGTGAGGGGTGCGAGTAGTCCACTGGGTACATGGGGGTGGCACAAGCCACTGAGAGCACCGTTGGACTGGTGCACTGCTGCCTTCCTGCTTGCAGCAAGCCCTCCTGCTGCACCGTGCATTCAGAGCCCTTTCTGGCTTGCCGTAAGCACAGGGACTTAGCCACTGGACCCTGCCTGTTAGTGAATCTGGCACAGGGTCCCTGGTGTACCAGGCTTCGGCTCAGGCTGCTGTTTGCTGTGGCTTGCGCTGGTCCACACCCACTTTGAGAATTGGGCCCAGGAGCTCTAACTATTCATCTAAAAGAAATGATCATGTGGTACACTAACACTGACTGATTCTGTAGAGTGTTTTTTATCTGCCCAATGCCTTGTGATGTTACATAGAAGGTACTTTGAAATTAGGATTAGAATGTCACATATTAAAAAGCATTCTGTATGTCAAAAATCTATTCTAAAAATGTAAAAATATATTGATTAGTTGCTTGTTCCTGTATTTGTTCATTCAGCTTGTGGAAAGCCAACCAGTGGCCGCCTACTTCGCATTATTGGAGGAAAGAAGGCCCAGCTTGGTGAATTTCCATGGCAAGTCCTGATATCTGTTAATGGGAACCTAGGTGGAGGCGCACTTTTACATGACAAGTGGATATTAACTGCTGCACACGTACTAAAAGATTATGGAGATGTTTCATCCATTAACCTCAAACTGGGTTTCGTCGATAGGTTATCTACTGACTATCTAGAGGCCTGGCCAGAACACGTTTTTATTCACCCCGATTACAAAGGTGACACCAGTTCCTTTAATAATGACATAGCACTAATCAAATTGAATCATAAAGTGCCCATCAGTGCTAATGTTACGCCTATTTGCTTACCGGGTAGTGACAAGAAGTATAATGTAGCAACCGACGACATTGGTGTTGTTTCTGGGTGGGGCCAAAGAAGACAATATTCCAGTGCCGCTAAGCATTTAATGTTTGTTGAATTAGAAGTAGTAGACCACAAAAAATGCAAAGATGCATACAGTACCAAGGTATCACCAGAATCTGTGACTGATAATATGTTGTGTGCTGGGCCAGAAGAAGGCGGGAAGGATTCTTGTGAAGGAGACAGTGGCGGACCATTCGTTTTTGAAGATCATGCAACAAAGAAATGGTTTATTGGGGGGATTGTCTCTTGGGGGTTAGGATGTGGAGTTGCAGGCCAGTATGGGGTATATACAAAAGTTTACAACTACATTTCTTGGATTGAAAAGATAATTTCAAAATCTTAGCTTAAGGGGGGAAAAACTTCCTTGAACAGTTCTGATTTTGTATAACATCAAACATGAGACTGCAGTCTCTTATTCTAGATCAGGTAAATGTCTTCATCGTTTTCTTTTTCAAAGTGCCTGAGGAAAGTCAGAGAAATCTTTTTGAATTGAAATGCATCAGTATTGGCTTGAAAAGTATATTTTGTAATTGTTACCTACTCATGTATAACTGAAAAATGAGCATTAAAGATATCACAAAATACATTTCAAGGATGTATAATGTTACTGCTGTCCGTGTACTGAGGAGGAACTTATTTCCAAGCTACATAAGGAGACAATACTTTGTAAACATTGTCAAGCCACCAGGTGTAAATCCTGCTGGCTGCTAAATCATGGGTAATCGACAGCACTCAGCATCAGATTACTTTTTTCCCCCCTGGCTCCAACTCGCCCAGTACCGTATTACCCCTAGTTTAGCCCCCAGGGTGGGGTCTCAGGAGCAGGACCCCCCCCCCAGTGGACCTTGGTCTGTCGCGGGAGCGACAGCAGAGATGGAGGCAGTCATTAGCGGGCCGGCATTTTATGGAAGGTTTTTCCCTGGGGGCAGGGATGTGCAATTACACCAGCATCTGCCCTACCCCCCATAAATTGAGGTGCCCACTGCAACGGTACCCCAGCCTCTGCCAGAGGTCTGCATTGCGCCAGACACTCTTCCCCCTTCCGCCCAGAGAAGGAGAGGTATCCCTTGGATGCTCAATCCTTCTCCCCCAGGCCGGCCCTCTGACTCCCAAGTCTGTTCTCGAACTGGAGATGTCTGCACCGCAAGCAGACACCTTGCCACTGTGCCAGCAAGCCAGCCAGCCAGCACCAGATGACTTTAAAAGTCAGCTAACTAGAATTTAAAAACAGAGTTGCAATTACTACCAGAGGCAACAAACAATGAAAAGAGGAAAATAATTACTCACCATAGTAATCTCCTTTCTTCCAAAGGGTCCTTAAGCATCAGTAACTGTTGCAGTGAGCTGACCAGGTAGCACTGACCCCAGAGGAGGAGAGTATGATAATGAGTTTACGAATCAACCAATTAGAGAGAAGCTTATGAGCATACTGAGCAGAGGCTGTGAGGAAAGCACCAGAATTTTTTCAAAGCTAGAATAGGCAAATGCCCACATAGGTATGAACCAACATGATTTAAAAATATATAACCACATGAACCAGAACAAATAAATATGGAAACTTTGCTCTAAATGTAATTCAAAGTTTATAATAACCAAATTGATAGAAGGCAAGAAGCAGAGCCCTCTTTTGAAAGGTTATCGGGAAGGAAGGGTGGGAACTTACTGATGCTAAAGGATCCCTTGGAAGAAAGATTACTACAATGACTATTTTTTTCTTCTTACCCCAGGAGTCCTTTAGCATCTGTAACTGTTGCAGACTATAAAGCAATGCAGTTGGGAGACAGGGAGAGAATCTACATAGGAAAGAGGCTCTGCAGGACTGCCTTGTCAAATTCGGCATCAGATCTGGACTGTACATCCAGGCAGTAGTGCTTTGTGAATGTGTATGCAGTCTTCCAAGTAGCTGCTTTACAGACATCCAGTAAGGAAATGTCCCTTGCAGCTGTCACAGAGGCAGAAGTGCCCCTGGTAGAGTGGGCCCTGAGGCCTTAAGTGGATTGTTTACCAGTCATGTCATAGCAGAATTGAATGCAGGAGACTATCCAGTGAGAGATAGTTCTCTTAGTGGTTGTTCTTCCTCTACCCACCTCCCCATAGGTGAGGAACAGCTGTGTAGATGAGCCCCTGAACTGCTTGGTGTGTTCCAAGTAGTAAAGCAGGGTCCCTTTGACATCCAGACTGTGGAGCGTCTGCTCCCCTGGAGTGGATCTCTCAGTGAAAAACACAGGTAAGGTGATGGACTGCTTAAGGTGGAACTCTGAGACCACCTTAGGGAGGAATTTTCTGTTCATCCTGAGACAAGTCTTATCCCTATGAGGGATTATGTAGTTAGGCTCAATACAAAGTGTCTGTAACTCTGACATTTTTCTTGCAGAGGTAATGGCTACTAGGAATACAGTTTTCTAAGTGACATACTTGAGATAGGCCATAGCCATGGGTTCAAATGGTGGCTCCATGAGCTTGGCAATGCAAAGGTTCAGACTCCAAGGAGGGACAGGTTCTCTGTCTGGGGGTTGGATATACAGGAGACCTCTAAAAAACTGTTTAAACACCGATTGGGAGAAAACAGATTTATTCTTTCCAATAGAAAGATAGTCTGAGATTGCAGTCAGGTGACGCTTCAGGGAAGAAGGCCTCAAACCCGAAGCCTGCAAATGCACCAAATAATCCAAGAGATTAGAAATTGAAGCCTTAAGAGGGTTTAATTGTTTCTTCTTGCACCAGAGAGAAAATCTTTTCCATTTGGCTGCATAGGTCTTTTTCATTCTAGGCTTTTTTGCCATCCTCAGGATCTTCAGAGTACTGAGGCATAGGCAACATAGGAACTAGCCTAGGGTGCCCCCCAACCCCAACAATCCCCAAAATATATTTACTACATACCAATTTATTTCTGTCTGAGCTGCCCGTTTTTGCAATGGACTTGCCTGCTGATTAATGTGAGCATGGAAGGAGCAGAACTGGAAGGTGGAAGACTAGGTTTGCTGGCCAAGGTACCTAGTTTCACCTGAGCTCTTTTCTTCTAGGTTGCTTGAAAGGACAGAGCAAAGAACCTTACCAGAGAAAGGATAAGGATTAAGGCTTCTTTTAGCTAGGCAGATTTACTGTGTGTTATTTTTATTTTGTACTCACAGGGATTGTTACTGTTTGTTGCTAATATTTTATTGCTTTATTTTTCTCAGATTCAAATTGTTGTTGCTGGGTATACCTTCTGCTGCATTATTAGAGGGTGTGCCTACAGGTGTGTACTTACAGATTACTGCTGTAATCTTCTGATTCAAATTGTATTTTGCAAGGTATATCTTCGGTTACTGCTTTATTTTTCTCTGTAGCAAAATGTTTCTTACAGGGTATAGCTTCTGTAAAAATTATTACAGGTGGTACATTACAGGTTTTATAGTTTTATCTATCATTAGGATAAGCCTTCAGGGCTACTGCATTTGTTGCTGGCTGATTGTTTCTGCTCTTACATCCTTGTTTCTTTCATCCGTGGTTGTTCTTTTTCAGCAGGGAAAGGGCCCAGCCACCCACCCCCATCCCCAACCACCCCACACTACACTACTTTTATAGGGTAGCACAGTCATGACATTTCCTGTAGCAAAGCAGGAAGGGGCGATCAGATGGGATATCCACACAGAGTGATCTCATTTACAGGGGCACTAGTAATTTAACTTGTTCTAACAAGTTATACAAAAACAAACAAAACAAAACACAAAATCAAACTTTTGCTTTCATTTTCTTCCTTCTAATTACTCGGACCAGGTTATAAACCAAGCAACTTATCTGGAATGGATATCATTAACTGCAGGTACTATGGAACACTTTTCAGAAGGGCAGTTTTACAGGATTTAGGACACTGTCCTACATGCCGGGCCATTGGAGATCTAAGAACTCAGCTCCAGGCAGCATGGGCAGAGATTGTGCACCTCAAATTGCATATTCAAGAGGAAATATATTATAAGAACCGCCCGCCATTTCCCCAACATCCAACAGAAGCACCTCAACTGCAAAGGGTAGTTGGTCCAGGAGGTTGGAAGGTGGTTAGGTTTGGCAAATCGAGTGCCCCATCACTCGGTGTTCAACATAGCACCTCCACAAACCATATAAAAACTATAAACAGGTATCTGCCTCTATCTCTGAAATCAAACAAAGGGGCAGAGGACACTACAGAGCAGGACACTGCAGCACAGGAGCTAGCACAACAAAAATCACCCAAAACAGGAACCAAAACAAACAAGCATAAAGGAAATTCAAAAAACTTCTGATCATAGGAGACTCCATGATTCGAGGAGTTGATACGTATCTCCAGCCAGGGATAATGTTCAGATGTCTCCCAGGTACATCAGCATGGAGAGACACTGACTGCATTGCTAAAATTGTTCAGGAAGCAAGAGAAAACATTGATGTCCTGGTACACATAGGGACTAATGAGCTCGCCAGCTCATCAGTGGTGGAGACCAAGGAACACCTGACCAAGCTGGGTGACAAACTATCATACATTTCATCCGGCATCTCCTTCTCTGAGATCCTGCCAGTCTGGGAGAGGGGGACAGATGGACGGAAGGTCAGAGAAGGGGAGATGGGGAGCTAAACATGTGGCTCAAGGGCTGGTGCCAGGAAAAAGGACACAAATTTGTAGGGAACTGGCAACAGTTTTGGGAGCGAAAGTTCTTTAAATTTGATGGACTGCATCTGACTAAGGAGGGAGTCAGTGCATTGGGGTAGAAGTTTGACGTCTTTGCAGAATATTTAAACTAGCAAATGGGGAGGGGGTGCAGCACCTCACACGTCGAATGGGAAGAACACCCCTCCCCCCTCAGCTAGTGGTCAAACAGGAGTTCAGCATGTTTGTAGTTCATTTGCATCACCAGGTAAAGAAAAAGGTCTGGCTCCCCATACAACACACAGGGGAAACGCCGGACCTTGCCCAACAACTAACACACCAAAATCTGCCCAATGGAAAATCATGTACACAAATGCTTGCAGTCTGAGAAACAAGATCCCAGACCTGCAGGCAATAATGTCAGAGGTTAAACTGGACATAGTAGCCATTAGCAAGACAAGATTTACCAGTAACCACACTTGGGAGACTTCAGTACCTGCCTATGTACTGTTCAGAAGAGACTGAGGTGCAAAAAGGTGGGGGGAGGGTGGAGTGGCCCTTTATGTCAATGAAAATATCAAAGCTACAGAAATTCAGAATACACATAAGGAGCCAGAAGAACTGTGGGTCACCCTGGAAACAGGAAATGGGACAGCCATACGAACTGGGGTTGTGTACAGGCCTCCAGACCAGAGTGAGGATGTAGACATGTTACTGTTAATAAGATATACAAAACATGACAGCTAAAGGGGAGGTTCTGATAATGGGAGACATCAACATGCCAGATACAGGTTGGCCAATACCAGCAGCGACATCTGCCAGAACTAGACATATGGTGGATTCCCTGCAGGGGGAGGGCCTCAAACAACTGGTACAACAACCCACAAGAGACAGGGCTATCCTAGCTCTAGTACTGACCAACAGGGAAAGGATCACAGATCTCCAGGTGGAAGGTCACCTGGGTGCCAGTGACCATCACAAGGTATGGTTCAATTTGGCCACTAGAACAAAATCATCCCATTCCAAGGCAAAAATATGGGACTTCAGAGGAGCTGACTTTGATAAGATGGCCAACAGAGTTAAGCTAGCCCTGGTGAAAAGAAATACAGGTGAGGGGGAACAGGCAAACTGGGCAAGCATTAAAGATGCAATACTTGAAGAAACATCCCATTGTGTTGGTGAGAAAAGGAAGTGCAAAAGAAGGAAACCACTTTAGCTCTCAAACACAGTAGAAGAAAAGGTCAGAGCCAAAAGGCTAGCCTTCAGGAAATATAAGGGAACGCAGCAGGATGAAGATAGGGAGGCATACCATACTTCCCTAGGGGAAGCAGGGAAGGCAGTAAGGCAGGCAACGGCCCAAACCAAGGAAACACTAGCACGAACAGTAAAAGAAGGTGACAAGACTTTCTATAGCTACAGTAGTGAAAAGAGAAAGTCCAGAGGGGGTATTGCTAAGATCAATGGGGATAAGGGGGCGTGTGAGGAGGAGGACCATGTAAAAGCATCTACCCTAAATAGATACTTCTGCTCAGTATTTACTGAAGAGAAGGTAGGCCAGGGCCCACAGCTCTGTACCATGGACATAGGGGGGAGGGAGGTGTGCACTAGTCCCTTCACAAAAGAAAGGGTCCTACAAGAGTTTGATAAGCTCACAGTGGACAAGGTAATGGGACCTGATGGCATACATCCCAGGGTACTAAAGAAGCTAAGGGTGAAACTAGCAGAGCCATTATCAGAACTGTTTAGTGAGTCTCTGAGCACAGGAGAGGTCCCAGAAGACTGGAGAAGGGCTCATGTGATCCCGCTCCACAAGAGTGGTAGCAGAGAGGAGGCAGGGAACTACAGACCAGTCAGTCTCATCTCAATAGTGGGCAAGATTATGGAGATACTCCTTAAAGAAAGGATAGTGCAACACCTGGAATCCATAGGAGCACAGGATCCAAGACAGCATGGGTTTACAAAGGAAAGTCCTGTCAGACTAATCTAATAGATTTCTTTGACTGGGTAACCAGAGTGGTGGACCAAGGGGGAGCAGCTGATGTTGTCTACCTTGACTTCAGCAAAGCTTTCGATACTGTTCCACATAGAAGATTGATTAATAAGCTGGGTAGGCTCAGGGTGGGTCAGACATTGGTCAACTGGGTGGAAAACTAGTTGACAGGCAGAAAACAGAGAGTGGTGGTAAACGGCATACAATCAGAAGAGATGCAAGTCACAAGTGGGGTACCTCAGGGATCAGTCCTTGGGCCAGTCCTCTTCAATATCTTCATCAGTGACATTGCAGATAGACTGGAGGGTAAGGTTTGTCTGTTTGCAGATGACACCAGGATCTGCAACAGAGTAGATGATCCTCCAGATAGAGTGGGCAGAATGAGAAGAGATCTGGACAAACTAGCAAAATGGTCAGAAGAGTGGCAACTGGGGTTTAACGCAAAGAAGTGCAAGATCATGCACATAGGGAAGAGAAACCCTGAAGCCACCTATAGGCTGGGAGGGGAGTTGCTGGCAGTCACAAGGGAAGAAAGAGACTTGGGCGTCACTGATGACCTGAAATCATCCAAGCAGACCACTAAAGCAGTAGGTAAGGCTAGAGGGATGTTGGGGTGTATTAGTAGGGGTATCACAAGTCGGAAGCGGGAGGTAATAATCCCTCTTTACAAGACACTAGTTAGGCCCCATCTGGAGTACTGCTTGCAGTACTGGAGGCCACACCTTCACAAGGACATTAACCAAATTGAGGAAGACCAGAGAAGGGCAACCAAAATGGTGCAGGGACTGCATCAGAAAACATATGAGGACAGAATAATGGAGCTCAATATGTATACCCTAGAGCAAAGGAGGGAGAGAGGTGATACGATTGAAACATTCAAACACCTTAAGGGCATTAACAAGGTGAAAGAGTCTAACACATTTCAATATAAGAAAAATAGCAGGACAAGAGGACACAGCTTGAGATTAGAGGGAGGCAGATTAAGGGGTAATGTGAAGAACTTCTTTTTCACATAAAGGGTGGTGGATGCATGGAACGGCCTACCTCAGGAAGTAGTGGATATGAATACAGTGCAGGGCTTCAAACAGGCATGGGATAGGCATGAGGGAGCAATACAGATGAGTATGAGTATGAATAGATAGGCCATTGACAGAGTAAAGGACAATGGCACATTCATAAGACAGAAAAAGAAATGGGCAGACTGGATGGGCCTTGAGGTCCTTATCTGCCAGCAACTTCTATGTTTCTGTTTCTATGGAACTATGATGTGAAGATCACCTCCCCAATAGCTTCATGGGACTCCAGCCAGATTGACCTTTAAGGTGTAAACAAGTCCCTTTCCTTTGCTTTGTCTGCTTGAATGTGAATCTTGCCTCTCTGGTTAGGTGTTTACTACAGCTGATAGCTTCAGGGGCTCCAGCGAGACTGACCTTTAGGGTGAAAACAGGCCCTTTTTCTTTGCCTTTGTCTCCCATCCTAAGTGGAAAGAAGTGGCTAGAAAAAACCTTTCCCCAACAGTTGGTGCTCCTGATAGGGAGAGTGAGTGGTACAAATCTTAAATGGGGGGCTCCTGCAGTAATCTGTCCACAACCTGCCTCATCTTGTGCATCTGAGGGGGCCCCTGTCATTCATATTGGAAGGATCAGAGAGCAAGCAGAGCCTGCTTACTGAAGAGCCTGTTCCAAGTTACAGGTGGCTTTCATAAGCACATGGATGTTCTATGACAGTTCATGTAGTATGCAGACAGAGGTTGTGGTTCACAAATCCAAGTGTTTTGAGTCTACATGTTTTCCAGGTTCTTGGCTTGGGGCTGTAACCACTAGGCTATACTGCCTAATGTGTTAATTTATTTTTTTACTTCTTGACTGGAACTGGATTATTTTGTTATTTTATTCTTTTAATGCCTTCATAAGTGACATTGTGAAGGGGCTAGAAGGAAAGGTATGCCTCCTAACAGATGATGGGATGCTGGGTTGCATCGCTAGGGGGATCACCTCCAGAAGGAGGGAAGTGATACTCCCTCTGTATAACTGCTTGGTGAGGCCGCACCTGGAGTACTGCGTGCAGTTTTGGAGGCCACACTTAAAGAGGGACATTAACCTCCTGGAGAGGGTCCAGAGGAGGGCAACCAAAATGATTTGGGGCTTGGGGACAGGACCTGAAGAGGCTCAGAAGAGCTAAATATGTACACATTGGAAGAGAGAAGGACCAGGGGACATGATAGAGGTCTTCAGGTACATGAAGAGGGTAAATAGGGAGGAACAGTCAGGGTGCTTCGAAGGAAGGAGGAAGGGGCCACTAGAGGGCATGGGTGGAAGCTGGAGGGGGGAAGATTCAGGGGAGAAAGGAGGAGGTGCTACTTCACTGAGAGGTGGTGGAGCCATGGAATGCACTACCTAGGGGCTGGTGGAGGCAGAGACAGTGGAGGGGTTCAAGAGGGGTGGGACAGGTACAGGGAAGGGTTCTGGAAGCAAAATCCAATGCAGCAAGAATATCCGGAACTGGGAAGGAAGGAGAAGCCAGAGAAGGCGAGGGGGACAGCAAGGTCAGCACCCAGGGTGGGGGCTGACCAAACGAGCAGACACGAAAGACCGTTAGGCCTATTCTGCTGGCATTTTAGTATGTTAGTATGATATTAAGATCTGCAACAGGGTAGGCACTCCAGGAGGGGTGGAAAAATGAGGAGAGACCTAGGTAAACTAGAGAAATGGTCAAGAGTATGGCAGCTAAGATTCAATGCAAAGAAATGCAAAATCATGCATTTGGAGCACAGGAACCCAAGGGAGGCATACATGATGGGAGGGGGAGAGACTGATGGCCACCAAACAGGAAAGGGATCTGGGGGTAGTCATATTAGATGATCTAAAGGGGGCCACAAATGTGCCAATGCTGTGGGGAGAGCCAGTGAGGGTCTGGGGTGCATAGGGAAAGGTATCACCAGTAGAAGAAAGGAGGTGGTGATGCCACTGTACAAATTATTGGTGAGACCCCATCTGGAGTACTGTGTCAAGTTCTGAAGACTGCATCTCCATAAGGACATAGAGTAGAGGCAGTTCAGAGAAGGGCAACAAAAACGATGCAGGGTCTGCACCAAAAGTCATATGAGGAGAGACTGGAGGACCTCAATATATATACCCTGGAGGGGGGGATATGATAGAGACCGTCAAATATCTCAAGGCCATAAATAAGGTACAGGAGAGAAGCATCTTTCAGAAAAAGAGATATTCTAGAACAAGGAGACATGACATGAGGCTTCTTGGCAGAAGACACCAGGAGAAAGGACTGCTGTGTGACTGGACTTCTCTGCTGGGACTAAAGTAGAAGAACTTTTGTACTTGGACCTTTAATTTAGGGTAAAAAAAACTAACATACAAAACAAAAAAAAAAGTGTGTGTGTGTCTGTCTGGGTTAACTGAACTGAATGGGTATCTGAACAGTTATAGGTGTAAATATCAGGTGATTGAAAGGACTTAACTGCTGTGAGGTTTAAATTACTGGTAGAAAGATCTAGTAAGTAGGGGGAGCGGCTTAGCTAGAAGGAAGCTACATTTAAAGACTGCCTTAGAAAAATTCTGCTAATATCTTGGCAGAAGACACCAGGAGAAAGGACTGCTGTGTGACTGGACTTCTCTGCTGGGACTATATTGCCCTCCTTCCCTTCCCTCCACCCAAAGCTAGTCCTATTTTTATAGGCACAGGATTTGACTGACAACAGGAACTTCCTGTTTGGGAGCAGGAAGTGAGTGATCACAGAACCACCAAAGACCCACCATTCTAGAAGGGCAGGAGTAGTTCTCCGGCCCCCTCTAGCTGCTGGAGGTCTGCCTCTGAGCAAGTAAGTGGTCCACTGAGAAATATAGGATATTCTTGTCTCAGAACAGGACAATCAGGAGCTTAAAGGGCACACAGGCAGAAAGTAAGGAGAGAGAGAGAGGAAAAAAAACAGAGGAAAGAGTAAGGATTGAAAACAGTTAAGGGGCCAGAAATAAGACATGATTGGAGTGGTGCAGTGCAGTGGCTGTGGAGCAGCAGTCTTCCAGGAGACGTTCTGGAGGATGCGGTGTTGTCCCATCTGCAGGCACCTCTCTGGGTTGAGGGAGGAGGTTGCTCATCTCCAGGCTGAGTTGACCAGGATTTGTGGGACCTCCTCTTCCATCCAGGGACCACCAGTGCCACTGCCGTTGCCTCAGAGGTTGCCAAGAAAGAGGAGCAGTTGGACCACAGTGGGCTCAGGGAGGGTGAGGGTGGTGGAACAGAGGCGCATCCCTCCAGTTGTACCTCTCCACAATTCCTATGCCATTCTGGCAAAGTGTGGTTCCTCTATGGAGGCACCCGCAGTGGAGACCAAGGAGGATGCTGGGAACCTCCACAAAGGAGACCCACAGGAGGGTGGCAGGGACCCTGCAGGGAAGGAAACAACTCCTGGTGGGGGACTCCATTGTTAGGAAGGTAGAACTGGGGGAGGAAGGGGAGAGGGAGGTAAGGTGCCTGCCTGGCACCATGGCTTGGAGGGACAGGGAGTGAATCCTCAGGATTGCCGGAGCAGCTGCACAGGGGAGGGAGCTGGATGTCATTGTCCACCTAGGGACAAATGACCTGGCTAAGAAAGGGATTACAGAAATGCAGGAAGAGTTTGTGGAATTGGGGAGGGGCCTTAGTCAAGTAGCGCGCACGGTAACCTTCTCGGAGGTGCTGCCCATCTATGGCATAGGAGAGGCTAGGGTGTTCCGCACCATGGGATTCAATCAGTGGTAGAAAAACTGGTGTGGAGCTCAGGGATTTGGCTTCATTGGGGACTGGGGGTCCACCTGGAGTGATGCAAGCCTATACTGGCATGATGGGCTGCATCTGTCCGGGAGGGGAACCAGGATCCTAGGTGATAGGTTTAAATGCTTCATTGGCAAGCTTTTAAACTAGCCAAGGGGGGAGGCACTGGAAAGGAGCAGGGAAATCCTAGTCCCCCAAATAATCATGGTAGTAAGTGCGGCAAACACCAACATAGAGGTGTCGACAGGGAGAAGGGCTGGGGTAAATGGAGAAAGTGACAAAGGCAAGAAGGACAGGGATGGGGCAAAAGGGAGTAAGGCCATCAGGAAATGGAGGGTAATGAGTACCAATGCCCGTAGTCTGGGCAACAAGCCCTGAGCTGGTGGTCTGATGGCAGAGGATGCCTGACATCGTAGCAGTCACAGAAACATGGTACACAAGAACCATGACTGGGATGTTAACATACCAGGGTACATAACCTACAGGAGAGACAGGCAGGGGAGAAGAGGGGGAGGAGTAGCTCTCTATGTAAAGGAAGGGATAAAAGCAACTGAACAAAAGAGTAAACAGGGAGGAGAGGAGGCACTGTGGGTCACCTTGGAGACTGGAAAGGGCACCACAATCCGTAAAGGGTTGTGTACAGACCCCCATGTCAGGGGGAGGGAATGGACAAGGATATGATAGAAGGCATTCTTAGAATGGCAGAGAAAGGGGAGATACTATTGATGGGAGACCTGAATATGCCAGATGTTAACTGGAGCACATTTGCTGCAGCCACATCCAAGAGCAGGGCCATTCTTGATGCCCTACAGGTGGCAGGCATTAGACAGCTAGTTTCAGAACCCACTCATGAGGGAGCAATCTTAGACCTCGTACTCTCAAATGGGGGCAGTGAGAGGATCTCAGATCTAAAAGTGGGTTGCCATCTGGGGACAAGTGACCATCAAACAGTGTGGTTCACGTTAAACTCAGCTACAGAGTCAAGCCATACAAAAGTGAGGGTACTGGACTTTAGGAGAGCTGACTTTGGCAAGATGGGAGAGTGCCTCAGAAAAGCACTAGCAAACAGGCTAGAAGGAGGTGTGGTGCAACATAGAAACATAGACTTTGATGGCAGATAAGGACTGCTAGGCCCATCTAGTCTGCCCATTTCCCTACCTACAGGATGCAATGGGGAATCATCAAAACTGCCATCACAGAGGCAACAAGCCTTTGTGTGAAGCAAATAAATAAATCAAAATGAAAGAAAAAGCCACTATGGTTCTCAAAAGAGGTGGCTGTGAAAGTCAGGAAGAAAAGATAGCATTCAGGAAGTATAAGGAAACACAGAAGGAGCAGGACAGACAGCTGTACCAGTTAAGGCAGAAGGAAGCTGGGAGGGAAGTCAGAATAAGCAAAGGCCCAAACTGAGGAAAAGATAGCCAACTCAGTTAAGAAGGGGATAAAACCTTTTATAGGTACATCGAGCGAGAAAGACAAAGGGAGGGACAGTGAGGCTGAATAGAATGAGCGGTGGGTGGGCAGAGGGGACAGTGAAAAGCAGGGATACTGACGAATATTTCTGCTCAGTATTCACAAAAGAGGAGGAAGTGCCTAATCCAATTAACAGAAGCACTCTTGATAGGGGGGTGGATCCCAGTCCTTTCACAGAAGAAAGGGTTCTGCAAGAACTCCTAAAACTGAAGGTGGACAAAGCAATGGGTCCTGATGGAATTCACCCCAGAATCCTAAAAAAATTAAGGGAGGAACTAGTGAAACCACTGGCTACTCTTTTTAATAAATCATGGGAGGATGGTGTGGTACACGAGGACTGGAGGAAGGCGGATGTGATTCCCCTTCACAAAAGTGGGACCAAGACAGAGGCAGGAAACTACAGACCTGTCAGTCTGACCTCTGTGGTAGGGAAAGTGATGCAGTCACTTCTGAAGGAAAGAATAGTTGAGTACCTAGAGGCCAGTTGAGCACAGGACCCAAGGCAGCATGGATTCACAGCGGGAAGGTCATGTCAGACGAATCTAATAGATTTCTTTGACTGGGTGACCAAAGTAGTAGACCAGGGAGGGGCTGTGGACATGGCCTACCTAGACTTTAGCAAGGCATTTGACACAGTCCCACACAAAAGATTAATAGTCAAATTAACCAGCCTGGGAGTGGGTCCCAGGGTGGTAGCCTGGTAAAATACTGGCTGCACAACAGGACACAGAAGGTAATTGTAAATGGAGTCCATTCTGAAGAAAGAGAGGTTACTAGTGTGGTACATCGCGAGGGTTCAGTATTGGGTCCAGTCCTTTAATGTCTTCATCAGTGACATTGCAGAGGGACTGGAAGGAAAGTATGCCTTTTTGCAGATGACACAAAGATCTGCAACAGGGTTGATACACAAGGAGGCATGGAAAGGATGAAAAGGGACTTGGCAAGGTTGGAGGAATGGTCAGAAGTATGGCAGCTAGGATTCAATGCAAAGAAGTGCAAAATAATGCACCTGGGAAACAAGAACCCAGGGGAAGAATACACAATAGGTGGGGAGGTAGTAACATCAACAAAAAAGGAAAGGGACCTGGGGGTAATCATATCAGATGAGCTTAATGTTAGCAAGCAATGTGAGAAGGCAGTAGGGAGGGCTGGGGGTATACTGGGATGTATAGGGAGAGGCATCAGCAGCAGAAAACAGGAAGTTGTTATCCCTCTGTACAGACAGTTGGTGAGACCCCATCTGGAGTACTGTGTCCAGTTCTGGAGACCCCATCTCCGCAAGGACATGACAGGATAGAGGTAGTCCAGAGGAGGGCAACTAAAATGGTGCAGGGTCTGCAAGAGAAGCCGTATGAGGAGAGACTAAAGGAGCTTAATATGTATACCCTTGAGGAAAGAAGGGAGAGGGGGGACATGACAGAAACTTTTAAGTACCTCAGTGGAATCAACAAAGTCCAAGAGGGTAGCATCTTTCAGAAAAAGAGACTTGCAAGAACAAGGGGACACAATTTAAAGATAGAAGGAGGGCAGTTCAGGGGCAATGTGAGGAAGTATTATTTCATGAGAGGGTAGTGGATGCATGGAACAGCCTTCCTGAGGAGTTCCTGAGTCTAAAACTGTGGGAGAATTCAAGAATGCATGGGACAGACATAAGGCAATTCTTGTGGGGGGTAGGAAGAAATAGGCTGTTGGTTAACTAGGTTCTATGGCCTATCCTGTAGGTAGGGAAATGGGCAGACTAGATGGGCCAAGCGGTCCTTATCTGCCGTCAAAGTCTATGTTTCTAAGAGGGGGATTAAAGGGTAATGTGAAGAAGTATTTCTTCATGGAAAGGTTGGCGGATGCATGGAACAGCCTCCCAGCAGAGGTGGTGGGGGCTAACTCAGGGGAATTCAAAAATGCATGGGATAAGCATAGGGGAACCCTAGCGATAGTAAAGTGAATAAAGGAGGACATCAAGTAGGGTCTGTGGTTTTTGCAGCAGGTAGGGAAAATGGGCAGACTGGGTGAGCCTACTGGTCCTTATCTGCCGTCAATGTCTATGTTTCTGTGGTAACCGGGTAAGACCCACTAGGCACAAGTGCCTGCTTTGAGGCTTGAGCAGGGAGCACTGGGGTGGTCAAATGACTTGCTCAGAGTCACACAGTATGCAAGTGGAGGTTGTGGGAATCAACTCCAGTATGCAAGTGGAGGTTGTGGGAATCAACTCCAGATCTGCTGGATGTGCAAGTCTCATTCACAGCTCATTACTCTAACCACTAAGCTATACTGCCAACCCTGTTTATCACTGTCAAATGCAAGTCTCCTCTCAGGGAAAATTAGTAGAAAGGTTTATGGTTGAGTTTGGGTTGAGGCACAGAGTGTCATGAAAATGATCATCAAAGTTATGAAAAAAAATTGAATTGTCTAAGTCCTTTAACAATACTATATTGTAATTTGCAAACAGTATAGCTAAGTTGGATCTTTACCACCTACAAAACCACATTTTATGACACAATGTAGCAGATAGGCTACAGTGCTATATAGGCTTGCAATGCCATCAGGGGCAGCTGTGGTCTTTGGATCATATTTGTTTGCTTTGCAGACAATTGTTTATGTTTTGGAGCTATATAAGACAATACTATCCCTGATTATGTACAATTGGCTGCAAAGTAAACGAACAGTATGTAAAGGCCACCCCCAACCTTGACCATTAAAGGTGCATCCATAACACTAAAACATCTTCCCTATGTGGTCCTGTGGGTGGGCTGAGACTGTTTCAGGAAGTAAGGGTGTACTACTTGCAGTAAGTTAAGTAGCGTTAGAAAAGTGGCAATCATGGAGGAGGCGGGAGGTCTGGATAGTCAGCAACATGGGTTTGTGCCAGGTAGATCATGTCAAACCAATCTTGTGGAGTTCTACGAATGGGTAACATCAGAAATGGACAGGGGAAAGCCTGTGGATGTATTATTCTTGGACTTCAGCAAGGCATTTGACTCTGTCTCCCACAATGGTCTGGTGGAGAAACTGATGGGATTAGAAGTAGGCCCTTTGATGGTCAGATGGATTGAAAACTGGCTAGCTGGATGCACTCAGAGAGTAGTGGTCTGTGGGGAGCTCTCGAACCCTAGAGAGGTTGGTAGTGGGGTACCGCAGGGCTCGGTCCTGGGTCCGATCCTGTTTAATGCATACATATCGGACATCAGGGAGGGTATAGGGTGTGAAATGAGTCTCTTCGCTGATGACTCCAAGATGGGAGCAGTAGTTGAGGGAGAAGAGGGGAGGTTGGCCCTGCAAGGGGACCTGGACACCCTGGAAAGCTGGGCTCACACATGGAAATTAAATTTCAATATCACCAAGTGCAAGGTGTTGCATCTTGGTCGGGGAAACCCTAAACACAGATACACCCTGGGAGGGGAGGCGCTGGAGGCCTCAATAGGGGAAAAAGACCTATGGGTCATGGTGGATGCATGTATGAATAACTTTGAGCAGTGCAGGAGAGCGGCTAGCAAGGCAAACAGGATGTTGGGATGCATCGTAAGGGGAATCACCTCTAGGAGCAAGGAAGTGATTCTGCCTCTATACAATGGACTGGTTAGACCACACCTTGAGTACTGTGTACAGTACTGGAGACCACACTTGAAGAGGGACATACAGCTCCTGGAGAGAGTACAGAGGAGGGCAACTAAGATGATATGAGGGCTAGGGGATTTGACGTATGAGGACAGACTTGAGCTCTGCCTGTTTTCATTGGAGGAGAGACAGGGGGGACATGATTGAGGTCTTCAGTACACTCAAGGGAATAAATAGGGTAAACATGGAGGGATCTTCAGACTAAAGCAGGGAGGTATCACCAGGGCATGGTTTGAAGTTGGAAGGTGGAAGGGTGAGGGGGGAAAGAGGAGGAGGTTTTCACTGAGAGGGTGGTGGACCCTTGGAATGCACTGCCTGGCGAGCTGGTTCAGAGATCCACAGTGGAGGGCTTCAAGAGAGGGTGGGACAGACACAGAAAGTGGATGTATCAGATGATGGCCTGTCCCAAGGGGGTGGGGACAGATGATAGGGGTTTCTGTAACACAAGGGAGGGGAGGGCCTCGGCACCCAACTAGGGATCTGAGGTTCGAGCAGACTTGATAGACCATAAAGCCTAATCTGCTGGCAAATAGTATGTTAGTATGTATGCGGAGAGCAGTCTTGTAGTCTATCAGTCTTTCTTGTTATGTTTGAACATTCCTCGCATTTCTCTCTATGTAACCTTACTATCTTATTAACCCTTTCACTCCACTGGTCGGGTCCATGATTTCTGCACTTATTATATATCTTACTGCCATTATCTGTATAATGCTTGCCATTATTTTTTGTTGTTTCTACCCATTGTATTTTTGTAGCACTGCTGTACTGTTCCTCTCTTTGTATTATTGTACCCATGTTGCTGTTGTTCAACTGTTCTCCTTTTGTTGTACTCTCCTGGGTTGTGCCTGAAAATAGTCATTTTATGGCTAGTGCACCTACCCGGTTGACAAAAACTAAAAAAAACTAAAAATATACAGTGATCCCGCGATTATCCAAGAAATGTTTGCACAAAATAATAGCTATTCCATTGCTCCTTATTATCTCACACCCTTGATTATCCACCCAATTTTGCTTGTATGAAAATAGGTGCACTGTAGATTGTCAGACTGAAATGAAACAACATCAGACACTTGTGGGGGGGGAGGAGAGAATGGAGTGCACTGTCACTAATATAATTTTGAGAGAGGGTAACATAAGGGTAGGAATTTTGATTTGTATTCTGCTGCCCATATCTCACTACAAACAAACGATATCCTAACGTGGGATATAGTTTGTATGTAAATGGATTCTCAAGGTGCCTTGCAGTCTGTGACAGGGTCCCTCCATAGCAAAGGGACATGGTCACAGCAAGAGGGGGCCCCAGATTTCTCTTGGGCCTGGGGCCCAGAATTACCTTAATCTGGCCCTGATTGAGTGGCAGGGAACTCTAACTCCTCAAGAGCCAGGCTTTGAGATGAAGAGACTTCAGGTTTGGATAAGTTACACCTATCTGGGGAAGAGTCAGGAGAGAGTGATTGAGTGGAAGACAAATGGATTTGTTGCAAGATAGGGTTAGCAGGAGAGGATGCCAGGCTTGCCTTGGCCAGTCCAGTGCCACCAGAATCACTACTGTTAGTTGAACTCTGAGTTTCAGCAACACTGAAAATCAGAAGAAAGGGAGGAAAGGCATAAAAGAACTTCCCTGACCAATCCAGGGTGAGGGCATCTGTTGGGAGAGTTCCCAGCACCAGAGGCCTGCAGCAATACAGAGGAAGTTGATGGTTGAGTTGAGAGGTGAAAATATTTCTGGTGTGCCACACTTCTGAACACTGTGGCCAGCACCTGTTTGTTCAGGCACCATTCACTGTGACCCTGGTTGATGCGACTGAGGGCATCTGCCAAGATGTTGTCCATGCCTGGGAGGTGTATGGTTGAAAGACTGACCTCCAAGGAGTAGGCCAAACTCCAGATCCTCACTGCTTCCAGACACAGGACGCTGGACCGTGTGCCACCCTGCTTGTTTATGTAAAACATTGCAGTGGTGTTGTCTGTTCTGATCTGCACTGTGTGGCCCTTTATCCGTGAAGCAAAAGCCTTCAGTGCCAGGTAGATGGCCCTGAGTTCCAGCAGACTGATGTGAGCCTATGACTCCATTGGAGTCCAGGAGCCACTGACAGAAGTACTGTCCATATGACCTCCCCATCCAAGCAGAGAAGCATCTGTAGTGACAATTCTTGTGGGAGAAGGAGCTTGAAAGGAAATTCCTATCGAAAGGTTGGTTGTTTCCTTCTACCAAAGCAGAGCCTGAAGGAATTTCTTTGTGACAGGAATCAGTTTGGATAGTGAGTTGCTCCTTTGGGACCAGTGAGACCTTAGGTGGTACTGTATGTCCCTCATTCTGAATCAGACTCCGGAAACCACGGCTGTCATGGATGCCATGTGACCTAGGAGCCTTAGAAAGTGTCTGGCTGGCCTGGGCTGGCCCAGGACAAATGAATTTGCCACAGACAAAAAGTTTTGGATTCTTTCCAAAGGAAGAAATCCTCTATTCTGCAGTGTGTCAAACTGTGCTCCTATGAAAGTAAGGAGTTGGGTTAGTTCCAGATGCGATTTCTTTTGGTTTATAAGAAACCCCAAGGAATGCAAAGTGTTCTGTGTTAAGAGAGGGCCTCTTCTACTTGTAGAGGGTTCCCCCCCCGACTATGAGCCAGTCGTCCAGGTAAGGGTAAGACTGATTCCCTTTTTCTTTAGATGTGCTGCCACTACGGCAAGACATTTGGTGAATACTCTTGGTGCAGATGTCAGACTGAAGGGCATGGCTGCAAACTGGTAGTGCCTTGATGAAAGTCAGAACCTCAGAAACATTCTGTGGGATTGCCTTATTGGAATGTGAAAATAGGCATTCTTGAGGTCTAGGGAAGCTAGCCAGTCTCCCTGCTGAAGAGACTGTATCACCATTTTCAGGGTGACCATTTTGAATGTGGGTTTCAGAAGATGCTTGCTTAAGTATCCAAGGTCTAAAATAGGTGGCCACTCTCCATTTTTCTTTTGTGTCAGGAATACTCTGGAGTAGAGACCTTTGCCCTGTTGACAGGCAGGTACTCTCTCCACCACTCTTGCTGCCAGAAAGTGTTTTACCTCTAACTCCAATAGAAGCCTTTCTGTTGGGGTTCGTGACTTGGACAGCTGGTGCACCTGAGGGCCGTCATCTTTTTGAACTGAAGTGGCAGGCCCTTTTCCACTACCTCCAGGACCCACTTGTCTGAAGTGACAAGGGTCCTGGACTGGAGGTAGTGGGAGAGTCTGCTCCCTACAGGAAGAGAGGAGGCAACCTGGACAGAAAAGTCAGGGCTTATGCTGAGTTGCAGGAGCAGGGGAAGAGGTAGTTCTCCTCTGACCTCTCCTGCTTCTTCCTCTGAAGTAACCTCTCATTTGAGAGTAGTCAAACTGAGGAGAGAGGGGAAAATAGGGCCTAAGGAAGTATCCCCTGCCCGTTTCCCTTGGGTTGGGGTTTTTGAGCAGCAGGAGACTTTCTTTTTGTTGTGTTACTTTGATAGGTTGTTTTATATTCATCAACTTTCTTCATGTAGTCTTCTGTTCTGGAGTCGAACAGAACATTCTGGTCACAGGGAAAGTCCATGGCCCTGGACTGAGTGTCCTGTGTCAAGTTAGTGGTCCTCAGCCATGCAAACTGCCTAAGGGAGATAGGCTGGGCCATCACCCTAGAGGCTGCATCATTATTGTCATCTGCCATATGGAACTGGTACTTCATGGCTTCCAGGGCAGTTTTAGCTGTCTGTACCAAGTCCTTTGCCATAGAGTCAGACCCCTGCTTAACTATGGCTAGAACCAAATTCCAAAGAGCCTTCTGGTACTTGACTGTTTAAGCCATGTAAGAAGACTGGCAGAGGAGAAGAGAAGCTGATGTATAGGTTTTCTTAGCCATAATATCCAACTTTCTGGAATCCTTCTCAGGGGGCTGGAAAGAGAGAGTGTGACTCCTGCCTCGTCACATGCTGCCTGCTGTAACACCCCTTCATGGCTGGGATGCACAGACAGGAAAGCTGTATTTGTCTTGGATAACTGATATTTCTTGTCAATTCTCTTCTCCACTCCTGACAAGGATGTAGGAGTTTGGAGAAGCTTCATTGTGTTCTTTCTAAATGCTTTGTAAATAGGAAGGACCACTTTTAGGAGGAGGAAGACCTTTCATCTCTTTATAATCTTCGTCTTCCTCTTCTTCCTAGGAGGACTCTGCAGAGGGGAGGTCAAGGGTGTCTACCATGTGATGAATGAAAGTCAGCATGGAGGAGGTATCCTCCTGATCTGCAGGGGATGCCCCAAAATTAAGGTCAGGGGACACACATCAGGCTCTGGGACCTTGCCCTACGATATGTCATCTGGAGCATCATAAAAATCTTCATCATCCCCTTCATAAACTCCTGCATCAGAAGGAGCTGCAGCAGGGTTCTGCCTAGGAAAGGCAGGGGTACGGAAAGAAAAAATTACTAATCTTAGTAATCTTGTTTCTTCCCAGTGATACTCGAGTATTCATAACTTTCTGCAGTAAGCCTTCTAGGTAGGCCTACCCAGAGAGAACAGAACACATGCAAATGATGGAATTCTTTGCACGTGACAACTTTTCAAATGCTGCCCTATACTAACTGCCAGTGTTCTAAACTCCTTAGATTTCCTAGAAGCCTGAATAGGCAGAATATTGCAAGTATTTATGATTAAAAGAAATTAAAATTTTAGAATTTAAAAACCCAAACTCTTAAGAAAAAAAACTTCAACTGGAGGAAATACGTACAATTAAGAAACCCCCAAAATGTCAGAAACACTTGAAGAGGGGTAAAGACAATGAACCTTGTTTATTAAACTTGTATCACCATGTGGCAACATATAAGTGACAGGTTTAAATGCTTCCTTGGCAAGCTTTTAAACTAGCCATGGGGGCAGGTGCTGATAAGAGGCAGGAAATTTCAAGCCTCCCCTCACAAAACATGTCAGTAATAACGTAAACAGTGAGGCACAGTGCTCAACAGAGGGCAGGACAGGGGTAAATGGAAAAATAGACAAGGGCAATAAGAGCAGGCATGGGGGGAAAAAAGGATAAAACCAACATTAAATGGAGGGCAATGAGTACCAATGCCCATAGTCTGGGAAACAAGCTTCCTGAGCTAGTAGCCTTTATGGAAGATGAACAATTGGATATTGTGGCAGTCATGGAAACATGGTACACGGAGAACCATGACTGGGATGTCAACATACCGGGGTACACCGTCTATAGAAGGGACAGGGAGGGGAAAAGAGGAGGTGGAGTAGCTCTATACATAAGGGAAGGGATCAAAGCTACAGAACTAAAAAGTAAAGGTGGAGGACAAGAGGCACTATGGGTCACCCTGGAGACAGGGAATGGCATCACAATCTTCACAGGGGTTGTATACAGAACCCCATCTCAAGGGGAGGAAATGGACAAGAAAATGATAGAGGACATTCTCAAAATGACTGAAATAGGGGAGCTACTGTTGATGGGGGACCTGAATATGCCAGATGTTAACTGGATGACATGGACTGCAGCCACATCCAAGAGCAGGGTCATTCTGGATGCCCTGCAGGCAGGCCTTAGACAGCTAGTGTTGAACCCATTCAGGAGAGAGCAATATTAGACCTGGTACTTCAAATGGAGAGAGGATCACACATTTAGAAGTCAGTAGACATCTGGGAACAAGCTACCACTGCACAGTGTGCTTCACAAAAAACACAACCATGGAGACAAGCCATACAAAACAAGGATACTGGACTTTAGAAGGGCTGACTTTTGGCAAAATGGGTGAATACCTGAGGAATACACTAGCAAATGGCCAAAAAGGAGGGGTGGAAGAACAATGGAGAAAAATCAAAACTGCCATCATAAAGGCAACAAGCCTTTGTGTGAAACAAATAAAGAAAACAAAGCGGAGTAAAAAAAAAAAACCACTATGGTTCTCAAAAGAGGTGGCAGGGAAGGTTAAGAAAATGCTGCATTCAAAAAGTATAAGGAATCACTGAAGGAGCACGACAGGGAGCTGTATCAATTAAAGCAGAATAGTGGGGATGGCAGTCAGAATAGTAAAAGCCCAAACCGAGGAAAAAATAGCCAATTCAGTTAAGAAGGGGGATAAAACCTTTTATAGGTACATTAGGGAGCATAGAAAGGTTAAGGGAGGAATAGTGAAGATTAATAAGGGAGAGGGGAGGTGGGCAGAGGGAGACAGTGAAAAGGCAGAGATACTGTATGAATACTTTTGCTCAGTATTCACAAAAGATGAGGAGTTACCTAAACCAGACAATAGAAACACTCTGGGTAGGGGGATTGACACCAGTCCATTTACAGAAGAAAGAGTCCTGAAAGAACTCCTAAAATTTAAGGTGGACAAAGCAATGGGGCCTGATGGGATTCACCCCAGAATCCTAAAAGAACTAAGGGAGGACCTAGTGACACCACTGACCACACTTTTTAACAAATCATGGGAGGATGGGGTGGTACCCGAGGACTGGAGGAGGGCAGATGTGATTCCCCTTCACAAAAGTGGGAACAAGGCAGAATCCGGAAACTACAGACCTGTAAGTTTGACCTCAGTGGTAGGGAAAATTATGGAATCACTTCTGAAAGAAAGAACTGTTGAGTACCTAGAGGCCAGCGGGGCACAGGGTCCAAAGCAGCATGGATTTACAGCAGGAAGGTCATGTCAGATGAATCTAATTGATTTCTTTGACTGGGTAACCAAAGTAATAGACCAGGGAGGGGTTGTGGATATGGCCTACCTAGACTTTAGCAAGACATTTGACACAGTCCAGCACAAAAGATTAATAGTCAAGTCAGCCAGCCTGGGAGTGGGTCCCAGGGTGGTAGCCTGGGTAGCAAACTGGCTGCACAACAGGACACAGAAGGTAACAGTGAATGGAACACATTCCGAAGAAAGGGGTTGTTACCAGTGGAGTACCTCAGGGCTCAGTACTGGGTCCAGTCCTCTTTAACATCTTTATAGGTGACATTGCAGAGGATTTGGAGGGAAAGGTATGCCTCTTTGCAGATGACACAAATATCTGTAACAGAGTTGACACACAAAGGGGGTAGAAAGGATGAGAAGAGACTTGGCAAGGTTGGAGGAATGGTCAGACATATGGCAACTTAGATTCAATGCAAATAAGTGCAATGTAATGCACCTGGGAAACAGAAACCCAGGAGAAGAGTACACAATAGCAGGGGAGGTACTAACAACAACAAAAATGGAAAGGGACCTGGGGGTAGTCATATCAGATGATCTAAAGGTTGTTAAGCAAAGTGAGAAGTCAGTAAGGAGAGCAAGGGGCATACTGGGATGCATAGGCGGCAGTATGGCAGAGTGGTTTAAGGCTCTGAGTTGCAAATCTGGAGACCTGGGTTTGAATCCCACAGCCCCAACTTGCATACTGTGTGACCCTGAGCAAGTCACTTAACTTCCTCGTGCTCCCAGGTTGCACCTGCAAACAAGCTTTCAGCTTAGTGTGTCTCACCTAGTAAAATAATTGGTAAAAAAAAAAAAAATAGGACGGGGCATCACAAGTAGAAAAGGGGAAGTGGTTATCCCTCTGTACAGACAGTTGGTGAGACCCCATCTGGAGTACTGTGTGCAGTTTTGGAGACCTCATCTACGCAAGGACAAGACAGGATGGAAGCAGTCCAGAGGACGGCAGCTAAAATGGTGCAGGGTCTGCTTCAGAAACCATATGGAGAGAGACTGAGAGTGCCTAATATGTATACCCTTGATGAAAGGAAGGACGGAGGACATGATAGAAATGTTCAAGTACCTCAAGGGAATCAACAAAGTCCAGGAGGGTAGCATATTTCAGAAAAAGAGATGTGTAAGAACAAGGGGGCACAATTTAAAGATGGAGGGGGAACGGCTCAGGGGTAATGTGAGGAATTTTTTTTTCATGGAGAGAGTGGTGGATGCATGGAACTGCCTTACCTGGGGAGGTTGTTGGGTCTAAAACAGTGGGGGAATTCAAACATGCACGGGACAGACATAAGGTAATTGTAATGGGGGTGGCAGGAAGTAGGCTGTTGGTTAACTAGAATCTGCAGCTTATCTAGTAGGTAGGGAAATGGGCAGACTGGTGGGCCAAGTGGTCCATATCTGCTGTCAAAGTCTGTTTGTATGTTATGTTTCTATATACAATCATAGTGATGTACCCTTTTCTGGTAGCATAGCATGCAAGAGTGCAGAAGCTGAAGTTCTGGAAGGGGAGGTAGGGTGGGACGTTATGAATACCTGAGTATCACTGGGAAGAAACAAGATTACTAAGGTGAGTAATTTTTTCTTTGAACCCCAGGAATACTCAGGTATTCAGTCATAACTTTCTGCAGACTACAGGAGGTGGGCACAGAACACTTATTTTGGAAACAGACTTTGCAGGACTGCTGTGCCAAACCTAGCATCATTCCTAGACTGGATATTCAAGTTGTAATGCTTCGTAAAGGTGTGTACTGTCTTCCAAGTAGCTGCTTTACAGATATCAACCAATGGGACACCTCTTGCAGCTGCCAGAGTAGCAGCTGTTCCTCTGGTGGAGTGGGCCCTCAATCCTACTGGGGGCTCCTTGCCAGCTTTGGTGTAGCTGGACTGGATACACTGGACTATCCACCGAGAAAGAGCTTTGTGAGACTGGATTACCTTTTCCCACATCCCCATAAGTCAGGAACAGCAGTTTTCTGTTCTGCCTATGGTCCTCGGTGGCTGTCATGTAATAGTTGAGAGCTCTCTTTATATCCAGACTATGAAGTAATCTTTTACCAGAAGTGAAATCCTCAGTGAAAAAAACCAGGCAGAGTAATGGATTGGTTAAGGTGAAAATCAGAAACCATTTTGGGGAGGAATTTTCTATTCGTTCTTAGGACTACCTTATCTCTGTGAAAGGAGATATAGTCCTGTTCAACACAGAGAGCCTGGAGCTCGCTGATTCTTCTTGCAGAAGTTATTGCCACTAGGAAAACTGTTTTCCAAGTAACATATTTCAGGTGAACTGTAGCCATGGGTTCAAAAGGAGGGGGCCCATGAGCTTGGCTATACATATATTAAGGTCCCATGCTGGCATCGGTTCCCTGTGAGGAGGATGCAAATGGGACAAGCCCTTAAAGAACCTCTTAAATATGGGTTCTGAGGCTAGTGTTACCCTTGCTCCAGCAGAAATGTAGGCAGACAGTGCTGCGAGGTGGACCTTTAAGGAACTGGATTGTAGGCCCAGAGAATGTAAATGAGAAAGATAGTCCAGAACAGCTGACACTCCAGCCTGGACTGGTGCCAAGTCTCTAGTTGAACATCAGATGGAAAACCTCTTCCATTTGGAAAATTAGGGTTTCATAGTGGAAGTTTTTCGGTAGCCCCTCAATATGTTTAACATAGCTTCAGAGAGATTTAAATTTGCATATTCTAATTCCTCAAGAGCCAAGCCTTGAGATTGAGGGACTTGAGATTTGGATACCACAGGGTTCCCTGATTGGAGGTCAGGAGGTTGTGTCCCCAAGGGAGGTGTACTGGCCTTGCTACAGACATGGAGAGCAATAGAGAGTACCATGGCTGCCTTGGCCAATCTGGACCTATCAAGATCAGAGATGCTGAGTGTGATCTGAGCTTGTGTAACACTCTGAATATCAGAGGGAAGGGAGGGAAGACATACAGGTACCTTTCTGACCAGTCGAGAGTCCAAGCATCCAGAGGTAGGGTACCCTGATCTGGTGGCCTGCAGCAACACTGTCGCAGGAGGTGGTTCTGGTGGGATGCAAACAGGTCTATGTCTGGAGTACCCAACCTCCTGAATATGACTTGTACCACTTGCCTGCTCAGGGTCCATTCGTGATGGGCTTGGTTGATCCGACTTAGGGTAGCTGCCAGGGTATTGTCCTTTCCTGGCAAATGGATAGCCTGCAGGGATACTCCTAAGGAGTATGCCAAGGTCCACATTTTCATGGCTTCTGTACAGATAGTGCCTGACCTGGTGCCTCCCTGTTTGTTTATGTAGTACATTGTGATAGTATTGTATGTTCTGACTTGTACCACCTTCCCTTGTATCGGTACTGAAAAAGCTCTCAGAGCCAAAAAGACAGTTCTGAGTTCTAGCAAGTTTATGTGCTGAAGGGACTCTGCAGCTGACCAGGTGCCCTGGATCATGTGATCCACTACGTATGCACCCCAACCCAGGAGGGATGCATCTGTTGTGAGAACAACCAAGGGAGGCTCCCTCTGAAAAGGAACCCCCTCCCTTAGATTGGGTTCCTCCTTCCACCACTGTAGTGCATGTAGCAAAGTTCTTGTTACTGGTATAAGCTTTGAAAGAGGGTCTTTCCTTTGACTCCAGTGAGCCCTGAGATGGAACTGGATTTCTCATTTGGAACCTGGAGCCCAGGACTGTGCCTGTGGACGCAGCCATATGGCCCAGTAACTGCAGAAACTACCTTGCAGTTTTGGGTTTGTGCAAACTGAATGTGTTTACCACCAGCTGGAGACTTCTGACTCTGTCCAAAGGCAGGTAGGCCCTGCCTTGCAGGGTGTGTACTTCTGCCCCTAACCTGCAGAAACTGTCTTGCAGATTTTGGTTTGTGCAAATTGAACGGATTTGCAATCAGCTGAAGAGTTTTTACCCTTTCCAGAGGCAGAAAAGCCCTCCCCTGGAGGGTACTGATCTCTGCCCCTATGAACCGCAGGATTTGTGTAAGAATGAGGACTGAATTCTTGTGATCGATTAGGAATCCCAGAGACTTCAAGAGATCTTGGGTGATCTGAAGGTACTGTCTGATCTGGTCTGGTGATTTCCCTACCACCAGCCAGTCATCCAGGTACAGAAAGAATAACTCCCTGCCTTCACTGCTGCTAGGCACTTTGTGAACACCCTTGGGGCAGAGCAAAGGCCAAAAGGTAGGGTTGAAAACTGGTAATGGCCTGAAGAGAGTCTGAACCCGAGATATTTTCTGTAGGACTCCCTTATGGGGTTGTGGAAATAGGCGTCTTTCAAGTCCGGTGATGCAACCAATCTCCTTTTTTGGAGTGTTGGCAGAATCAAAGCCAAGGTTACCATTTTGAACTTTATTTTTTTGTCAGGTGCTTGTTTAAAACTCTGAGATACAGTACAGGCCACCACTCCCCACTTTTCTTTGTCGTTAGGAAGTATCTGGAATAGAAACAGGTTCTACTGCTTTCATCAGTAGCAGGTTTCGAACCTCTGCCTCCAGCAGTGTCTTTTCTGCTAGAGAGGGTGAGCTGAAAACCCTGATCTTTTGAGGAGAAATGGATTTGAAGTCCAGAGACAGACCCTGACCCACCACCTCCAGAACCCACTTGTCTGTGGTGATGTTCAACCAAGCCTGGAGGAAGCGGGACAGTCTGCCTCCAACAGGAAGGGAGGAGGCGGCCTGTGCCCTGCTTAGTTTGGGACTGAGGCAGAGTCTGGGACCCTCGCCTGGAGTGCCCCCTTCTGCCCCTGAAGTATCCCTGTTGTGGATACTGCTGGTACTGGGGTAAGGCCACTGGCTGAAAGAAGGGCCTGGTATTAAAAGACCTGCCCCGGCCTCCCCTTCCATAAGGCCTGGTGGATGGAGAAGCTCTCTCTTTAGCAGAGTTGCTCCTATAATTGGCCTTATACTCATCCACCTTCTTCATGTAGGGGCCGTGGATTCCCAAAAAAGAGCGTTACCTTCTAGGTGAAAATCCAGTGCCTTAGACTGGGTATCCCTAGTAAGATTTTTGACCCCGAGCCAAGCAAAATCTCCTCTGTGCCACTGTATTAGCCATCCATCTGGCTACAGTGTCATTTGTATCAGCAGCCATCTGGAAATGGAAAATATGTACTTACCATAATTCTTGATCTTCTTGGACGAAGTTTCCACCACTCAGTCACACTAATGGGACTACACCGGAGGTGCTAGGACCCCGTGGGAGTCAAAAATCTTCAGGAGGGCCGGCACCAGAATAGGACCATGCATGCACGGCACCGTGAGACTAGCTCGCGCATGTATAGGCTATCTCGGCGCCAACTCTCTAACCGCCTCAGTACTTTTTCGACTGAGGAGGTGCAGCGTCAACTAATGAAAGAAAACTGAACCCTAACTTCCTGGTCTACGAAGGCCGAGATGACCCATGTAAGAAGCGTCAATTTGGGGGATCGCTCGCTGGCGCCTACAGTAATGGCCACTTAAGTACATAGCTCCTGCCTGCCCGTAATTTTAAACTTCAAAATGGCAGCATTATTCATTATACAGACGTTCAGATTTATGGTGATCTAAAAGTTTAACTGTTAGACAGCACTTGTGGTGTTTTCCTAAGATCTGCATTTTATTTTACAATTTTTATCCAGTCATCAATAACCGCGGTGCGGTGCTATGGCTCCGACTACTGGAAGACCAACAGTTTCAGCACAAGAGAAATCAGCTTCTCCTATCAGCACTAGAGATGGTGCTAACAGTAAATCAGACATGGAGGTGGTTAAAGAAATGTTCACTAAAATTACAATAGATATGAACGAAATGAGAAATTCAATGGGAGCACTACACACAAATATCGATATCAGCACTAATAACATTAAGGATATGGGGAATAACGTCACTCTGTTACAAGACACAGTAGCTTTACTTGAAAATAAACTAACACACTTGTAAGCCTGTTGTATACTGTGTTTGACATATGCCTGTATTTTTGGCTGATTCCTAAATGTACTCTGATTTTTTGTCTGCCTTGATGTTTGTTTCTTGCACTGTTTTGTTCTCACTGTGACGAGGTACCTTTGTAAATGAGCCTCTGGCTCAGAGGTTGTTAAACTGATGTTCTAATAAATAAATAAAACACCAATCAGACCAAATTATCTATTTATTAAAGAAAACAGATGACCTTGAGAATCGGGGTAGGAGAAATAACATTCGCATTGTGAGGGTGCCTGAAGGTCTGGAAGGAAATACCATGATACCCTTTCTATAAAAAATGATTCGAGCAATTCTGAATTACGAAAGGCCATGGGCTCTTGAAATTGAGAGAGCTCACAGATCGTTAGCTCCGAAAGCTCAGCCTTGGGGGGAGGAGACCAAGAGCCATTATTGTTAACTTACTACGATATTCAGTCAAAGAGGAAATATTCAGAGTAGCAAGGGACAAGAATCAATTATTTTGGCAAGGGCAAAGAATTTATATGTTCCAAGACTTTTCTACAGTTATAGTAGATAAGAGGAAAACATTCTTTGAGGCAAAAAAAGAGCTACAAAGTCTGGGTTGGCAATATCTTTTCAAATATCCAGCAAGTCTGATTTTTACTACACCAGACAATAATGTACATCACTGTGACACATCAGAACAAGTATTGTCTGTTATTACAGAATTTCAGAGTAGACCACAGAATAAAACTGCCCAGCATTTTTTTAAAACCTCTGCACGCCCTCAAAAGGCTTGTGACACTAACCTCACATCAGTCCCGAACTCCACAATCGAGCCCCGCGACAGGCACCAAGTCAATGATCAGACTACTGTACAAGATCCTAGCGAAGAACTGGTGAGTGTTTGCACCCCACATCCATACACTGAAATTACTAAAAAAATAGCACAGTCACCAAAGAGTGTTGTTTTTTCAGGGCTAGCAAGGAAAAGTAAACCACCCAACAAAACATACCTCTCCCACAGACAGAGTCACTCGGGGGCACTTTTCGGCAGCAAAGAAACAATCCCAAAGTCGAGGATCCTTCCAGAACAAGCATGTCAGCCCTTCCCCAAATACTCAGCATGGATATTTTAAAGAGAAATTGACTGGGTATCCTGACAAGAATATGCCTCACTCTTCTGACACAATGGACATGAAGGCCATGGGGTGAACTTCCTGTCTTACTCCCCTGCCTCTGTTTCATCAAAGGTCATGATATTTACCTCCAGGGCAATATAACCCAGAGGGTTAAGTTATATTATATTAATTAGCTAACAGCTATTATTGTACTGCAAGGCATGAGGTTTATATTTGCATTTAACAGCTATTATATTTGATAGCCTATATTTGTAATACTGTTAGGCACCACGATAATGGGTTAAAGGTTACAGGGTGAAACTCTAGTTCGAGAAGCTGTGCTGGAACAACATGGAAGGAAGATAGCACATTGGGGACGGTAAGTGCTAAAACTTATCTTTATGCTCACTTAGCTTGATACACTTCAGCCCCTAAACAGCTCAGGCTTTATGAAGATACACATGAAGAACGAATATTGTTAAACTGTTTTTGGTTAAAGTGTGAAACCGCAGTGTCTGCAGGACATACCTACTGCATTTTGATTTACTGTTTTTCTATGTTCTATGGATGTAGTTTTATTAACAAATATGGTACTCACAGGCAATGATAACTGCACTGACTTTGACTCTTATGTTCTTTGCGAATCTTGTCTACATGTTGGACTCGCTAATACCTGCTAATTGGTGGTGTTTGCAGCCACAGAAGGGGGCAACTGAGATTGCGCTATTTGTTACCATTAAGTGCCCCTTATCTTATCCAGGGTTCCTTATTTTCTTTGTTAACAGACACTTTTTTTTTTGACAACTTGGGCTAATACTATTAGCCTTTTATTTACAGAAGCACGTCCATCTGTAGTGAGTTGATGTGGAAGGCCCTGTATTAAATAAATGTATTTGCAATGGCTGTTATTAGGGCTTGGTTTGCTGGCCAAGGCACCTAGCTTCCCCTGAGCTCTTTCCTTCTAAGACTGCTTGAAAGGCAGAGTAGAGAAACTTACCAGAGCAAGGGAGAAGGATTAAGACTTAGTTTGGCTAAGCAGATTTACTGTGTGGTGGTGTTTTTATTTTTTACTCACAGGATTGCTACTGTTTGTTGCTAACATTTCATTGCTTTATTTTTCTCTGATTCAAATTGTTGTTGCTGGTATACCTTCTTCTGCATTATTACAAGGTGTGCCTACAGGTGTGCTAACAGATTACTGCTGTAATCTTCTGATTCAAATTGTCTTTGCAAGGTATATCTTCTGTTACTGCTTTATTTTCTCTGGAGCAAAGTGTTTCTTACAGGGTATATCTTCTCTGAAATTACTGTATTACAGGTGGAGCTTACATTTTTGACTTTTTATCATTGGGCTAAGCAAAATTACTGTTTGACACTGTGTTTTATTTTATTCTTGTTTGTTGAAAAGGTTTGTTGTCTCAGAGGTGTTTCAGTCTCCTTCTCACATTGAAGGAGCTAATTGCTTTTCCTCCCACAGCTCTTCCAAAGGATTAGGTGTGTATGTGGAGTTGAGCTGCAAACTGTCAGTAATTTCCAACAGAAAGAAGGGTTAAAAAGTCAGGTTAGTTGATATCTTGGAGGTAGAAGACTTGGTTGCTGGCCAAGGCACCTAGCTTCACCTGAGCTTTTCCTTCTAAGACTGATTGAAAGGCAGAGTAGAGAAACTTACCAGAGCAAGGGAGAAGGATTAAGACTTAGTTTGGCTAAGCAGATTTACTGTGTGGTGGTGTTTTTTATTTTTTACTCACAGGGATTGCTACTGTTTGTTGCTAACATTTCATTGTTTTATTTTTCTCTGATTCAAATTGTTGTTGCTGGTATACCTTCTTCTGCATTATTACAAGGTGTGCCTACAGGTGTGTGCTAACAGATTACTGCTGTAATCTTCTGATTCAAATTGTCTTTTGCAAGGTATATTTTCTGTTACTGCTTATTTTTTCTGAAGCAAAGTGTTTCTTACAGGGTGTATCTTCTCTGAAATTATTACAGGTGGTGCTTTACAGGTTTTACAGTTTATCTAACATTAGGATAAGCTTTCAGGGTTACTGCATTTGTTGTTGACTGATTGTTTCTGCTCTTACCTCCTTGTTCTTTTCGTCCGTGGTTCTTCTATTTAGGCGGGGAAGGGCCCAGCCACCCACCCCATCCCCAACCACCCACGCTACCTCCTTTTATAGGGTACCACAGTTGTGACATTTCCTGTGGCAGAGCAGGAAGGGGCGGATCAGTGGGGCCTCCACAAAATGATCTCATTTCTGAGGGCACTATAATTTAACTTGTTATAACAAGTTAAACAAAGCACAATTAAACCATTACTTGCATTTTTTTCCTTCTAATTACTCTGACTAGGTTACAAACCAGCAACTTATTTGGAATGGATTTCATTAACTGCAGGTACAGTGGAACAATTTTCAGAAGGACAGTCTTACAGGATTTAGGACACTGTCCTACATGCTGGGCTTTGGAGATCTTAGGTCTCAGCTCCGGGCAGCATGGGCAGAGATTGCGCCTCAAATTTCATATTGAAGAGGAAATATATTATAAGAACCACCCTCCATTTCCCCAGCATCCAACAGAAAAACCTCGACCGCAGAGGGTAGTTGGTCCAGGAGGTTGCAGGTGGTTAGGAGGAGCAAATCAGGTGCCCCATCACTCTCTGCTCTCCAACACATTACCTCCAAAACCATATAAACACTACAAAACAGGTATCTGCCTCTATCTCTGAAATCAAATAAAGAGGCAGAAGACACTGCAGAGCAGGACACTGCACAGGAGCTAGCACAACAATACTCATCCAAATCAGGAACCAAAACTAAGCAAGCACAAAGGAAATCCAAAAACTTCTGATCATAGGAGACTCCATGATTAGGAGTTGATACCCATCTCCAGCCAGGGTGATGGTCAGATGTCTCCCAGGTACATCAGCATGGAGAGACACTGACCCATTGCTAAAATTGTTCACAAAGCAGGAGAAAACATTGATGTCCTAGTACACATAGGGACTAATGTCGTCTCACCAGCCGGTCAGTTGTGGAGACCAAGGAACACCTGACTAGGCTGGGTGACAAACTATCATCTATTTCGTCGCATCTCCTTCTCTGAGATCCTGCCAGTCTGGGAGAAGGGAGCAGATGGACGGAAGGTCAGAGAAGGGAGATAGGGGAGCTAAACACGTGGCTCAAGGACTGGTGCCAGGAAAAAGGACACAGATTTGTAGGAACTGGCAACAGTTCTGGGAGCGAAAGTTCTTTAAATTTGATGGACTGCATCTGACTAAAGAGGAGTCAGTGCATTGGGGCAGAAGTTTGGCGTCTTTGCAGAATATTTAAACTAGCAAATGGGAGGGTGCAGCACCCCATACGTCGAATGGAAGAACACCCTCCCCCTCAGCTAGTGGTCAAACAGGAATTCAGCGTGTTTGCCGTTCATTTGCATCACCAGGTAAGAAAAAGGTTTGTCTCCCATCACGATGCACAGGGGTAATGCCAAACTTCACCCAACAACTAACACACAAAATCTGGCCAATGGAAACTCATGTACACAAATGCTCACAGCCTGGGAAATAAGATCCCAGACCTGCAGGCAAAATGTCAGAGGCTAAACTGGACATAGTAGCAATTAGTGAGACGTGGTTTACCAGTAACCACACTTGGAGACTTCAGTACCTGGCTATGTATTGTTCAGAAGGGACCGAGGTGCAAAAGGGGGAGGAGTGGCCCTGTATGTTAATGAAAATATCAAAGCTACAGAAATTCAGAATACACATAAGGAGCCAGAAGAACTGTGGGTCACCCTGGAAACAGGAAATGGGACAGCCATAAGAACTGGGGTTGTCTACAGGCCCCAGACCAGAGGGAGGACATAGACACATTACTGTTAGAAGATATACAAAACATGACAGCTAAAGGGAGGTTCTGATAATGGGAGACTTCAACATGCCAGATACAGATTGGTCATCCAGCAGCAGAACATCTGCCAGAACTAGACTCATAGTGGATTCCCTGCAGGGGGAGGGCCTCAAACAACTGGTACAGCAACCCAAAAGAGACAGGGCTATCCTAGATCTAGTACTGACTAACAAAGAAGGGATCACAGATCTCCAGGTAGAAGGTCACCTGGGGGCCAGTGACCATCACATGTTATGGTTCAATTTGGCTACTACATCTAAATCATCCCATTCCAAGGCAAAAATATGGGACTTCAGAGGAGCTGACTTTGATAAGATGGCCAACAGAGTTAAGCTAGCCCTGGCAAAAAGAAACACAGGTGAGGAGGTACAGGCAAAGTGGGCAAGCATTAAGGATACAATACTTGAAGCAACATCCCATTGTGTTAGACAGAAAAGGAAGTAAAAGAAGAAGGAAACCACTTTGGTTCTCAAATACAGTAGCAGAAAAGGTCAGAGCCAAAAGGCTGGCCTTCAGAAAATATAAGGGAACACAGCGGATGAAGATAGGGAGGCATACCAAACTGCCCTAAGGGAAGCAGGTAAGGCAGTAAGGCAGGCAAAGTCCCAAACTGAGGAAACACTAGTACGAACAGTAAAAGAAGGTGACAAGACTTTCTATAGATACATTAGTGAAAGGAGAAAGTCCAGAGGGGTATTGCTGCTTTAATGGAGAAAAGGGAGCATGAGGAGGAGGACCCTGTAAGGCATCTATCCTAAATAGATACTTTTGCTCAGTATTTACTGAAGAGAAGGTAGGCAGGGCCCACAGCTCAGCATCATGGACACAGGGGGAGGGAGTGAGCACTACTCCTTCACAAAAGAAAGAGTCCTACAAGAGCTTGCTAAGCTCAGGGTGGATAAGGCAATGGGACCTGATGGCATACATCCCAGGGTACTTAAGGAGCTAAAGGAGGAACTAGCAGAGCCATTAGCAGAATTGTTTAGTGAGTCTCTGAGCACAGGAGAGGTCCCAGAAGACTGGAGAAGGGCTCATGTGATCCCACTCCACAAGAGTGGTAGCAGGGAGGAGGCAGGGAACTACAGACCGGTCAGTCTTACCTCAGTAGTGGGCAAGATTATGGAGGCACTGCTTAAGGAAAGGATAGTGCAACATCTGGAATCCATAGGAGCACAGGATCCAAGACAGCATGGGTTTACAAAGGAGAAGGTCCTGTCAAACTAATCTCATAGATTTCTTTGACTGGGTAACCAGAGTGGTGGACCAAGGGGAGCAGTTGATGTCGCTACCTTGACTTCAGCAAAGCTTTTGACACTGTTCCACATAGAAGATTGATAAATAAGCTAGGTAGGCTCGGGTGGGTCAGAAGTTGGTCAACTGGGTGGCAAACTGGTTGACTGGCAGAAAACAGAGAGTGGTGGTAAATGGTATCAGTCAGAAGAGATGCAAGTCACAAGTGGGGTACCTCAGGGATCAGTCCTGGGGCCAGTCCTATTCAACATCTTCATTAGTGACCTCACAGATGGACTAGAGGGTAAGGCTTGTCTGTTTGCAGATGACACCAAGATCTGCAACAGAGTAGATGATCCAGATGGGGTGGGCAGAATGAGAAGAGATCTGGATAAACTAGCAGAATGGTCAGAGAGTGGCAACTGGGATTTAATGCAAAGAAGTGCAAAATCATGCACATAGGGAAGAGAAACCCTGAAGCCACTTATAGGCTGGGAGGAGTTGCTAGCAGTCACAAAGGAAGAAAGAGACTTGGGCATCATCATCACTGATGACCTAAAATCATCAAGCAGACCTCTAAAGCAGTAGGTAAGGCTAGGGGTGTTAGGGTGTATTAGTAGGGGTATCACAAGTCGTAAGAGGGAGGTAATAATCCTCTGTACAAGACATTGGTTAGGCCCATCTGGAGTACTCATGCAGTATTGGAGGCCACACCTTCACAAGGACATTAACCAAATTGAGGCAGTCCAGAGAAGGCAACCAAAATGGTGCAGGGACTACATCAGAAGACATATGAGGACAGATTAACGGAGCTCAATATGTATACCCTTGAGCAAAGGAGGGAGAGAGGTGATATGATCAGACATTTAAACACCTTAAGGGCATAAACAAGATGAAAGAGTCTAACATGTTTAAATATAAGAAAATAGCAGGACAAGAGGACACAGCATGAGATTAGAGGGAGGCCAATTAAGGGGAATGTGAGGAAATCTTTTTCACAGAAAGGGTGGTAGATGCATGGAATGGCTTACCACAAGAAGTGGTGGCTATGAATACAGTGCAGGGCTTCAAACAGGCATGGGATAGGCATAAGGGAGCAATACAAATGACTATGAATAGATAGGTCACTGACAGAGCAAAGGCCGATGGCACATTTATAAGGTAGAAAAAGAAATGGGCAGACTGGATGGGCCTTGAGGTCCTTATCTGCCATCAACTTCTATGTTCTATGTTTCTATGTAGGGCTAGTCACTCTGTAGCACTGCTAATTCTGTTAACTGAATTTTGCCATGGGTTGTTTTTTCAGAATTACTGTCAATTGGCTTTATACTCAGATGAACAATGTTTACAGATCAAAATTATACAGCGAGCTGAAAAACACCTTTATACCTTGTTTAATAGAACTAGGTGGATTAGTAAGGGTTGATTAATTACGAACCTGTTGCAATTCATTCCTGGCCCTGCCAATACTCAAGCTCTGGCACTCCCAGTACCAGGTTCATATTTCATTATCTATTTATTCTTATGAAGTTATTGCTGAGTCTATTCCTCAGTGATATTGTCTGTCATGGCTTTTTTTTTTTTTTATTGTGCCCGGAACTACTTAAAGTTATTAAATGAATAGGTTGCACTGTTTCACTTTCATTTGGGTGTGGCAAAATAAGGGTTATATAGTGTTTAAGTGCTTATTGAGAAATAAATTTCAAATAGAAAGTTTATGTGTTGCGATTTATGCAGGGTTCCGTTTCATATACTGTGTGGATTGTGGTAATTTTTTTTTTCTTCTGTAGGTAGCACTAGGTTAAATTACAGGAGATAGATATTAGAGTTACTAGCTTACAATCAGAGTATTAATTGATTTAGAAGATTACATTGCTGTGATTCTCATATATTAGCTTACTTTTGCATTAACTTTGGGATAAGAGCTGTTATGTATTTAAACAACGTCCTTAAACAAAGATTCTTTTAAAAGTTGTTTCATGGAACATTCAGGGATGTAACAGTCCCATTAAAAGAACAAAGATTTTAGCATATCTTAAATCAATGAAGGCCGACATTCCGTTTTTACAAGAAACGCATTTAACACCTGAAGAGACGACTAAACTTAAAAGATCCTGGGTGAGGGCAGTTTATGGGAGCTCCTTTAACTCTAAAAGCGAAGTAGTCTGTATTTTATTTCAGAAAAAATTGAATGTTGTGATTAATTCCACCTATCAGGATACTGAAGGGAGATATGTTATAGTCAATATAAAGACTGAAGACAAATAAATGTTACTGGTGAATGTATATGCCCCTAATAGCAATCATACAGTTTTCTTTGCGGACTTAGCTGAGTCAATAAATAAACATGCTATTAGGCATAAGATTCTTGCTGGGGATATGAATACAGTGATAGATGTGTTTATGGATAGTACATATAGCAGTCCAACAGATCATAATACTTCATCTAAAGCCTTAAATTCATTTTGTAAAGAGTCTGGGTTGGTGGATGTATGGAGAGTAATGTACCCAAAAGGCAGAGACTATACTTTCCAGTCAAATAGACATCGGTCTTCTAGCTGACTAGACTACATTTTCTTAGCCAAAGTATTACTGCCAGGTCTTACTAATAGTCATATTGGTAACATAGTTCTATCTGACCACGCTCCCATATCCATGGACATCACTCTGGGCCACATTGTGTCCTCAGAGAGGAACTGGAAATTCAACAGTAGCCTATTAAACTTTAAGGAGTTTCCAAACTGGTTAAAGGAAGAGATTAAATTGTTTTTTGAGATTAACGACAATGGGGCGGTATCACTGTCAACTCTTTGGGACGCATTTATAAGAGGCAGTATAATCTCTTTCACATCACATAAAAAAAGAACAAGAGAGGCTGAACTAAAAGATCTGGAAAAAGAATTAAAGTTAAAAATAGAAGAATTCAATGCAGCTGGGGGCAATGACTTCAAAATGCACAGGGAGATTATAAAGATTAAATACGAAATAAACACTATTTATAACCACAAAGCTGAATACGTTCTATTTCATCTCAAACAGGCATATTGAGAAGCTGGTGACGCACAAGGGAAGTTGTTGGCTCATAAATTAAGAAAGATATCAGAAACTACAAAAGTTGCTACCATTAAGAACAAACACGGTTTACTGTTACATAAATCCAATCTTATACTGGAGGAATTTCATTCCTTCTACTCCAGCTTGTATGTAAGCCAGCCTAATAAAGGAGATTTAGATTAATTTCTGCACAATATTAAGATCCCAATTATCCCAGAACAAGATAAAGCTAATTTAAATAAAATACAAAATCACACATGCCCACACAATGCAAAGCATCATGGGCTACATATGCAAATCACCACAGAATAGTATGCTGGTTCAACTTTAAGCAGAATTGCATGGTGCCGAGCTTCCCAGCCAAATGCCCCTTGGAGTAACCATTGCCTCAGTGTTTGCGCACAGAGGTTCTTTGTTTTTTAGATTTTTTTTGTTTTAATGGGTTCACCACAACATAACCCAGACAGACCATCATAGGGTAGCTGGTTCATTCCACTGGGGTGTCAAACAGATGAGGCATACTGATGAGTCATGGTAGGACGAAACACGTGTCTATGTCATCTGTTAGCTCCCTTTGCAAACTGTGTGAGAGGCCTTTCCGCACCATGCAATTCTGTTTAAAGTTGAACCAGCATAATATTCTGTGGTGATTTGCATATGCAGCCCATGATACTTTGCATTGTGTGGGCATGTGTGATTCTGTGTTTCCTTGAAACTTGGCTTCCCAGCCAAATGCCCTTTGGGGGTAACCATTGCCTCAGTGTTTGCGCACAGAGGTTCTTTGTAATTTAAATAAACCTATTACACAACGGGAAATCAGTAAAGCCATCCTCTCCCTTTCTTCAGCTAAAGCTCCTGGTCTCAATGGTTTAACTGGGGAATTTTACAAAGCCACTAATTCTCTGTTGGGTCCCATTCTTCATAGAGTATTTTGTGATGCGATTGATACAGGGGCATTACCTCCTACGATGATGGAGGCCTCTATTGTGGTGCTTCCAAAAAAAAGACAAGGATCCTACTAAGTGTGAGAACTACCGCCCTATTTCTCTTATTAATGTGTACTGTAAAATTTCAGCCAAGGTTATGGTGAACAGATTGAACTTTGTTATACAAAAATTGATACACCATGATCAAGTCAGATCCGTGCCTGGTCGACACAGTTCGGATTTGTTTAGGAAAATTATCCATATTATTCATGAAGCTAAAAACAACCCTTTACAACCAACATTACTATCTCTGGATGCTAATAAAGCATTTGATAGAATGGAGTGGTCCTATTTGTTTAACATTTTAAATAGATATACTGTAACCTGGGGGAATACTTTGGTCGATATGTGCAGATTATTTATTCAGAAGTTTATGCAAAAGTAAAGATCAATGGGTTTTCCTCATCCAGATTTCCGATTTATAGGGGGTAGTAGAAAAGTTCGCCTTCTATCCCCTCTTATTTTTACTGGCTTTGGAGCCTTTACTTATTAAGTTTTGGTCTTCTTATTTAATAACTAGTATAAAACTAGGAAACTATCAAAAGGTCTCGGCTTATGCTAACAATGTGCTACTGTCTATTACTAACCCTAAATCTTCACTTCCTCAGATACTTTAAATTATCAATGATTTCTCGGATATTTCTGGACTCAAAGTAAATCTAGACAAATCTGAAGCTCTTCCCTTGTCAGAACAAATAGATAAGTCTATCTTTAAATATTATGGCATTTCAACTGCTGAACAAGGGATCAAATTTCTAGCCATTATTTTAACACCCAATATTTCCCAGATCATTTCTATCAATCTTAAAAAAATCCTAGAGAAACTAGATGTGGATCTTGTAAGATGGGGAAACATGTTCCTATCATTCTGGGGGAAAATACAAGCATTTAATATGACTTTGGCACCCAAGATATATTATATTTTACAACACATACTCCTACATTCTTCTTTGATAAAATTTATGCTCAAATTAGAAAGTTCCTGTGGGATAATAAACCTCCAAGAATCTCCATGGCTAAGTTACAACAACAGAAATCTAAAGGGGAGCTCAGATTGCCCAATTTTAAACTTAGACATGATGCTTTTTTTAGCAGCACAATGTATCAAAGCATTGTGGTTATTGAACAATCAGGATGTCCCAGGGTGAGTCCAGGTTGAAAAAGCTCTTCTTAAAGGCAACCATCCTAGAATTTCCATATTTACAGATGACTAAAATTTTCAGTTCAAATCCTATTCTATGTCAAACTAATGCATCATGGAAATCTGTTGCAAAGACACTTGAGTGGAACCCCAAATCTTCTCCACATTGCCCATTATGGGGTAACCCTGCTTTAAAAATAAATGGAAAGTGTCTCCAGTGGGAAGGTTGGAAATCTAAAGGTATTACATATCTGGATGATACAGTAGACCCCACATCATCTTCCTTATTATCTTTTTCTCAGCTATCTACCAAATTTCAAGTACCTGGAACTGAGTTTTATAAATACCTACAGTTATGAGAACTTCTCAGGTCACAGATAAATAAAGATATTACATTTCCTCCAACACATGCTTTAGACCTTATCTGCACAGCCAATCATGGCCACAAAAAAATGTATAGAATGCTATTTGAGGCACAAATGGATCCAATGGCATCCCTCATTGAAAAATGGCAACAAGAACTACATATTCAGATATTTAAGGAAGAATGGGATGAGATCTGGAGCATGACACTTAAAGCTTGTAGGGAAGCAAAAGGCCATCTAATTCAATATAAGATTATTCATAGGTGGTACTATACCCCTAGTAAAATGGTTAGCCTGGGGTTGTCAACATATGATACATGCTGGAGATGTTCATCAGATAGAGGCACTTTGTCACATATTTTGTGGTCTTGCAATACGATATAACCCTTCTGGAAAGACATTAAACAAGTTTGTGAATGAGTAATAGGATATAAAATAGGTTTTACTGTTGAATTTGCAATCCTGGGAATGTGTTCAGACTTAGATCTCTTATCCCACTTTCAAAAATATTGGTCGATTGCAGCCTTTATCACTGCAAAAAATATTTTACTGAGACATTGGAATATTACAATATGTCCATCAGTAGGAGAATGGCTGCAGGATCTTTATACCAGGGCTAGTTACAAGAGGGTATTGTATGTGAATATGCATCGTCTGGATAAATTTATAGAAATATGGGATGCCTTTCTAAAACATATAGCAGTTTAAATAACTACATTATTAGGTTTTAATCCTTATATATGAAATGTTACATCTGTCCATGTGAATCTCATAGACATATTATCTAAACTCTTTTAAAAATATGGTTAAATATATGTATTTCTTGTACCTACATGGTATCATTTTGATTAGTTAGTTGATACATATGATCTAGATGAAAAAATTACTCACCTTAGTAATGTTGTTTCTTCTAATGGAGTCTTGCTATATTATGACAGTAGCAGTTTGTCCCACCACTAGAACTGCTCTGGAGGTGAAATAGTTAATTCCATTCCAAAATGGAACTTTGAGCACGAGCTCTCAGAAGCAGCTCTGTCTGTATAATTTCAAACCTGAACTGTCAGATCTTTACGAGCAAAACTCACTAAGGTCTGTGTGGAAGCTGTAACCTACACTAGCCAAAAGGCTACCTAAAATTAACAACCATTGCTGGTCCCAACACCCAAGACTCAAGTCAGGGGACCAGAACTACTAATACAATTTTAACAACATGAGAATAAAACAACAGGATAATAAAACACACACCCCAAACCCCCAAAAGGGGAAGAAACGTTAAAAGGGCATAAAATAGTAGCTCACACTAAGTTGCCGCACCCCACCCAAGTAGAGGTTCTGAGAGGGCAGGCTGGGGAGGTCATAATATAGCAAGACTCCATTAGAAGAAACAACATTACTAAGGTGAGTAATTTTTCTTCAAACAACATGAAGTCTTGCTATATTATGACAATAACAGGCTTACACAGCAGTACCTCCATGGAAGAGGGCTGAACCTGCCATAGGAATAGGCTCTGAAGAACAGCTGTGCAAACTGAGCATCTCTCCTGGCCTGGACATCCAGGGAGTAATGCTTGGTGAAAGTGTGTGCACTGTTTTCCAAGTAGCAGCCTGGCATATCTCTAATAAAGGGATGTCTCTGGCAGCAGCTAGAGATGCAGCTGTACCCCTGGTAGAATGAGCCCTCAAGCCAGAGGGGGGATCTCTGCCCATTTTCTGATAACAAAATTGGATACAAGAGACAATCCACCTGGCAATTGATCTCTTAGTGGCAGGTTTGCCTTTCCCAGCTTCACCATAGGTGAGGAAAAGTTGGAGGGATTCGAACCTGTGACCTTTGGTAAGCTCTATAGTAACTAAGAGCCCTCTTAACATCCAGGCTGTGCAACCTTCTCTCACCAGAAGAGGAGTGATCAGTGAAAAATACTGGAAGGGAGATAGATTAGTTAAGATGGAAATCTGAAACCACCTTAGGTAAAAATTTCCTATTAGTCCTAAGGACTGCCTTATCCCTGTGGAAAGAAATAAAGTCAGTTTCTACTGACAAGGCTTGCAACTCACTTATGCGTCTAGCAGAAGTGATAGCCACCAGAAAACAGTTTTCCAAGTTAGATACTTAAGCTCTGCAGAAAACAGAGGTTCAAAGGGGTTGCATTAACTGGGCAATGCAATACATTAAGGTCTCAGGCACGGTCGGTTCCTCAAAGGGTGGATTAGTATGGAGTAATCCCTTAAAAACTTGGAAAACACAGGTGAGTGGAAAGAGGGGATGACTTTCCTGCTGAAACAAAAGCAGAGACAGCTGCCAAATGAACTCTCAGGGTAGCTGGTCTGAGGCCCAAGGAATTAAGATGGACCATGTAATCTAATACAATGGGCAACTCAGCAGATTCTGGGAAATATTTTTCCAGCACACCAGATGGAAAACCTTTTCCATTTAGAACTATAAGTAGCTCTAGTGGAAGGCTTCCTGGAAGCCTTTAGATTTCAAGAACACCCTGAGAGAGGTGTAAATCAGCAAACTCTAACTCCTCAAGAGCCAGGCCTTGAGGTTGAGGGATTGAGGTCCGGATACCAAACTCTTCCTGGGCACAAGTTAATAGGATTGTGATTCCTGGGAAGACAAGGGAAGATGGATTGTCAGTGACAGAAGGAGTGGTACCAGGACTGCCTGGCCCAATCCGGGGCAATCAGAATCACCTTGCAAGGCTGAGATCTGATTTGACTAATACTTTGAATAGGAGAGGGAGGGGGAAAGCATAAAAGAAACTTCCCTTCCAATCCAGGAGAAGGGCGTCCAGGGGACTGAGCCCAAATATGGAGGCCTGCAACAGAACAGAGGAAGTTGGTGATTGTCTGGGGCTGCAAAAGATCTATCTGAGGAGTGCCCCATCTGGCAAAGACTCATCCCTATATTTCCTGAGGATCCAGGGACCATCTGTGATGGCCCTGGGAAATCCTGCTGAGGGCATCCACTAGGACATTGTCCTTCCCTGAAGGTGAACTGCTATGAGGGAAGTGTTCAGGAATAGCCAGAGACCACAACTTCATTGCCTCAGTGCACAAGGCCAAGACCGAGTGCCCCCTGTTTGTTGATGTACCACATTGTTGTGGTGTTGTCTGTCTGACTTGTACCACCTTGTTGTGGACAGATGAGAAAATGCTTGAAGAGCTAAAAGACAGCTCTGAGTTCCAGCAAGTTGATGTGGAGTAGAGATCCTGGGGACCACACTACCTGATGAGAGGTCGCCAATGTGGCTCCCCAACCCAGAAGGGAAGCATCTGTAGTAAGAGTCAAATTGTGAGCAGGGGAATGAGGGACCCCCAATCTTAAATTGCTCTGATCCTGCCACCACTGGAGGGCCTGGATCAAGGTTGAGTCACTGGACCAACTTGGATATGGTCTCTTCTCTGAGACCAATAGGTTCTCAAGTGAAACTGAATGTCTCTCATCTGAAATCTTGCCCCTGCACAACAGCTGTGGATGCAGCCATGTGCCCCAGGAGCTCAGAAAGTGTCTTGCTGGTGAGAGACCTGCAAGAGTGAGGAGGAGGCCAGAGCCACTAAATTCCTTACCCTTTCTAGGAAGAAAAGCTCTGGCTAGCTTTGTGTCCATTCTGCCCCTATAAAGGTGAGTACCTGGACTGGTTCCAGAACCGACTTTGGTAGATTTAGAAGAAAGCCCAGGGAGGTGAGAAGCTGCTGGGTGACTTGCGGGTGAGATTTTACCTGTTCTGGGGACTGGCCACAATGAGCCAATGCGTCTAGATAGGAAAAACAGCAATCCTTTGCCTCCTTAAGTGAGCCACTGCTACTGCCAGACACTTCGTGAATACCCTTGGGGCAGAGGTAAGGCCGAAGGGCATTGCTCTGAACTGGTAATGACCTGAGGGTAGTTCGAATCTGAGGTACTTTCGATGGGAGCTTCTGATTAGGACATGAAAATAGGCATCCTTGAGGTCCAGGGAAGCTAACCAGTCCCTTGGCCTTAGGGAGGGTAAAATCATTGCCAGAGTTACCATTTTGAGCTTTGGTTTCAAAAGATGCTTGTTCAGATATCTGAGTTCATATATCCGCCATTCTCCTGTCTTTTGGGGTAAGGAAGTATCTGAATACAGACCCCTGCCCTGGTGCAGGAAGGAACCCTTTCTGCTCTGAGAGCTAACAGGGTTGAGACCTCTTCTTCAGAGCAGGGTCTCTAATGAACTTGCAGGTAGAAAACACCTGGTTCTCATCTTGGGAAACCTTTGAAGCTGAGAACCAGACCTGACACTACCCAGAACCCACTTGTCTGAGGTTAGAGACTCCCAGTTCTGACTGAAGTAAGCCAACCTGCCCCTAGAGACCGCCCTTGGGCACCCCATCAGGGTGCCTGCTTAGTAGGTGCTTTAGGCTGAGGGTGGGAGCAAGGCCTGCCCACCCCCCATCTGCCTCTGCCTCTGAGAAGCCCCTCTGAGCATAAGCAGGAGGCCTGAGTCGATAAAAGGCCTGTGAAAAGGCCTACCCCTGGGGTATGCCTCTGGGGAGTGGCTTGCGGCTCCTGGCTTGGGCACTTTGTAAGTAGTCCTATATTCATCCATCTTTTCATGTAATTCTCTGTCTGCTCACCAAAGAGAGAATTTCCCACTACAGGAAAATCCATAGCCTTGGTCTGGGTATCCTGTGACAGGCTATACACCTGAGCCAGGCCAACCTATGAAAAGCTGCAGATGTGGCCATGACCCTAGAGGAAACATCATTAACATCCACAGCAGCATGAAACTGCACCTTAGAAGCCTCAATGCCATCAGCAGCCACTTGTTCTAGTTCGCTAGCCAGCTGGCCATGGGCTTGTTTGGCTAATTCCATAACAGCATCCCATCTAGATTTCTGATACCTAGCTACATAAGCCATATAATTTGCTTGCCTGAGTCCCAAGGAGGCTGCCATATACTGTTTTTTCTCCATGGCATCAATCTTCCTGGAATCCTTGTCAGGAGGATGTGAAGCCAGGGAACATTAACTTATCACAGGCTGCAGCCTGCACTACCCCAACATGACTGCATTGCTGAGAAAGGAATTCTGTATCAGGACCTGACAATGTTTACCTTCTGTCCATCTTTTTATCTACAGGAGGCACAGAATTAGGAGTTTTTAAGATTTTTATTGTTTGTTTCCTAAATGACTTATGCAAAGGAATAGACAATCTCCTAGACTCTGGTATATCCATCATTTCTACAAAATCAGGCTCCTCTTGCTCAGCCGCAGCTTCTTCCAAGGGAAGCTGGAGGGTTTCAGCAACTTTTTTGTAAAACATAAAATGAGAGGGGGACTCAGCCTGAACCACTGGAACCGGATGAACCGACCTTTGCCAGATAGTGGCGGTTCGGATGGAACCTGAGACAGTGACTGGACAATTTGGATGGCTTTTGCTATCTCTGCAGCAGTTGGAGAAGGGGTTTTGGACTCCAAACCTGCTGACTTTCTTGTTTTCTTCACTGGAACTGGTTCCTCAGAACCAGCTTTTCTTTGCTTGCGAAGTCTTGCCCTGGTCAGAGGGACTCCCTCCGTTCGGTTGGCACGAACCGGGCTGGCCATCCGGGTCAGCAGACTTTTTGGCCTCTCATTCCCTGAGCCTGCCCAATCTCTTTTCCAGGGTGGCTGCAGGGAAATTCTTACATATCTGGCAGTTTGACTGGAGGTGGTCAAACCCCAGACAATAAACACATGTGGTGTGTGGGTCAGCCTTGGCAAAGACTTCCCCACAGACATCACAATGTTGAAACCCAGTGGGCCCGGTTTTTCTTTTGGGTTTCTCAGACATAATGCCAGCCTAACCAGAAAAACTTGCCCTTTGAACGGCAGTGCCAGGCAAGACACCCTTATCGGTTCCTAACCGCGTCACGGGTATTGGAAAAAAAACGTAATAAAATCCGTTTTTTTTAGAACCGATAAGAACCAGGAACCGCACTCTAAAATGATAAACTTTAAAGTTATGAAGTTTTAAACCCAGCTGATCGGTTCAAAACCGAACCGATAAACTTACAAGTTCCACACAGAAAAACACTTTTTAAATTACTTACGATACCACAGACAGAGCTTGAACCGAACAGTTTTGCGGTTAAAATAAAACTATTCTCAGTTGAATCAGACTGAGAAAACACTGTTTAAACCGAGAAATGAACCGAGCAGTAGGAGAAATCTCCGGAGCGACTGTTCACTGAGGCGGAGTAAAGAATCTGACAGTTCAGGTTTGAAATTACACAGACAGAGCTGCTTCTTAGAGCTCATGCTCAAAGTTCCATTTTGGAATGGAATTAACTATTTTACCTCCGGAGCAGTTCTAGTGGAGGGACAAACTGCTACTGTCATAATATAGCAAGACTTCATGTTGTTTGAATGTTTTATTTATGACATGCGTAGGTATGATATGTAATATATTAAGATAAAGCTGTTGAATTTAATAGAATCCTTATGATTGGTGTATTCTAAATAATATGTATTTACATGTTTAATACAATGTTTTATTTGTTAAATGTTTTAATAAATAACCAATAAAATTTGAATTATTAAAAAAGCATCAATTCAACAGTGTCTTCACAGCCTGAACCACAAGGAAGTGAAGATTAAAACAGAATGAGTGAGCTAGCAGGATGGTGGGTGGGCGTGTGAATGAGTGGTGAAGAGACCTTGTCCAAGAAGATCAAGAATTACAGTAAGCATGTAATTTCCATATCTTCCTGGACTAAAAGTCTCCACCACTCATTCACACTAATGGGAGAGTACCAAGCTAAAAATCAAACCCCCATCAAGTAGGGTGGTAGGAGACAAAGCTCACTCAGGACTGAAGTCTACAAGGATTGTCCTCCCAAAGAAGTTAACCATCTGGCATGAACATCCAGAACATAGAGCTTTACCAAGGTATGCACTAAGTCCCAACTTGCCACCTTGCAGATGTCTGCAACTGCTACATTACAGACTTCCGCCAGATAGCCACAGCCGCTCCGGTAGACTAAAGAGAATCCAGCCTTCCATCTTGAACTGTGTGATAGGTTAGTAGTGCCAAAGACATGCTACTAACCAAGAGAAATGCATTTTACGGCTATAGGTTGACCTAGCCAAGGCAATCAGAAGGACAATAGTTGCTTGGATGCATATATCTCCATTCTGTCAATGTAGAATTACAGAACCCTCTTAACAATCAGAGAGATAAGAGGGCGTTCTTCTTTATTCTGGAGTTAATGAAGTAAATAGAGAAGCAAAACTTGATTAACAGTAACTGAACCAGTAACAAGTTGTCTACTGGCTCAGGGTAGTCCGAAAATGCGCAAGGGTGAACATTCTTTGCTGAGAAAAGCAGTCCTGCATTTGACAGATCCACAGGGCACCCCAAAGGTTTACTTGGTGGGCAACCAATGGGCTAGATGGAAATTGTGCACCAGATGGTGAAGTGTAACCACTTTAGCCACATAAGTCCTCCTGGTGGAAGGTCTGTGCATGGCTAAGAATTCTACAATTGTCTGGAAACCTAAAGCTTGCTCACTTTCATCTCCTCAGGATCCCGGTAAGGAGACGAAGAGAGTGCAGGAAGGGTGGACCAAGTCCCTGAGTTAGAGGTCCGCTTGCAGAGGGAGTCGCGTTGCAGGAATTTCTGACTGACTGATTATCTATGCAGATTGTACCTGCCAAGGCCAGTCCAATGAGGAATCATCCTGCCCATTTGCATACAACTTGAGCAGCACTCTCTGAACTAAGGGAAGAGGAGGAAAGTGTACAGGAGAAACTTGTCTACTGTGATAATGCATCCTGACAGAAGACACCAGGGTCTGGATTTCTGAAGCAGGATAGGGGCAGATTTGTGCTGAGAGGGGATGCAGAATGGACCAGGTTTGGGCTACCCCATTTGTCGAAAGTGACTGCACAACAACTGAACTGATGCAACGCGCTCTAGGCACCACTCACCACGGCCTTCCTGTACAGGGGGTAGGAAAGCGCTCCACCTTGCTTGTTGATGAAAACATCACAATTTTGTCATCCGCCCGAAGTGGAATCACTTCGTGGCAGAAGGCCTCCCTCATCGTGGATGTATCTAGGAGAGTTTATAAGAGAAGGAGCTGCTGGGAAGGTGACTCTGGCACCTTTCCTGAATCAGAAAAAACCCTCTTGGAACAAGTGAGAGAGAAGCTGTGGCAACTGCTTCCTAAGACTGTAGCCCAGAACAGCTGTCTCAGAGCCAAATTTCCAGGAAGTGAAGGCTTGAATACCATGAACTCTTCCCTGAACAGGTACCTACTTAACCTTCCAAGGTCAAGAAAGGGTGCATGCTGTCTGTTATCTTAGAATCAAGCAAAGGAAGTAGGAACCTGTGTTCTGACTCGTCGTGGAGCCACTTCTACTGTTCTGAGGCCCGGGAGAAAGAGTCTGAAAGAAAAGCCAACAGACTGGGCTGCCACCTAGGTCTAGAAAAAATCTCTGAAATTAGGAGAGTATCCCTGTCTGACAATCCTGATGACCCATACATCCACTGGATTGGACTTCTTCTAGTTAGAAGAACAAGTCAGGTACCCCTCACTGCTGTCAGGGTGACCACCTCACACAGCTGAGGTGGGACCTGGGCCGGATCAGAAGGATGATTTGCCAAGTTCTTCGGGGCCTTGGAATCTCTGCTGTGATTTTTTTTTTTTTTTGCAGATGAGTAGTTGGTTGGTTCCTGACAAAGGCTTCCAGGCCTCTACCTTGAAAGGACTGCCTGTTACAAGAATGATGATGATGGTGTCCCTCTGAGGGGCAGCAGGAACCTGAGCGCCCTCCTTAACTTAATCTGAGAACCGAACCAATAACATCTCCTCAGCTGAGATTAATCACCCATTGCCAATGGTAGCCACCATAGGGGCAGTGTCACAGGGGGGCTATATACCCCTATCAAAGGAGCGGAAGAGTCCAGAAGGCTCTCGACCATTGAATTAGTGCATTCCACAGGGTGTACTTGTGCTGATGACTGAAGGAACTTCAGACGCAGAAATCTTTGGTCCACAGATAAAGCCTGAAATGTTATGGTGGACCCCATATCCCCGAGGAAAAACTGAAAAGAAGATCTTCCATCACAGACTCTGATACAGAATGCTTGCATTCCAGCCTCAAGAATGAGTCATCCGCTGCATCACCGACAAAGTAGGACAGGGAGAGACTCATCCAGATCCAGTTCTACCCCAGAAGAATCTCCAAAAGGAAGATCTAGGTCAGAATCACTAGAGACTCCGCCACCCAGAACGGTGTAGAGGAGCTCGGCATCACTTCATGCAGCCAGCAGTAGTGCTGCGCGGAATGTGGAATTTCACTGGTGGAACAGCGTGGAATAACTCCACCAGCAGAAATAACACCGGAATTTCACTGGCTCCTCTGCAGATCTCCACCCACTAGGATCCGCGGACTCTCTATTCCACAGAAAACCACTCCGCAACAACTTCCATGGAAAACATTAAACTCTGCGAAACTTCGTTCTGCCACACAGCACCAGCCGGCACCACCCGCGGAGCAGACAGCATGGCGCCACGCAGACGGTACGGACACGACTGGGACCTGAACCTGGGGGGTTACACTATGTTCAGGAAGGATGGAGGGAAGGGAGGAGGGGTAGCAATGATAGTCAAAACTGCATTGGCATAGGGTGTAGAGGAGGTGGAGGGAACCGTGGAGCGATTTGGGTCACCTTGATAACAAGGGGGGGCAAGAGAGTAAAAATAGGAGTGGTGTATGGACCCCCTGCACTGGCGGAGGAACTGGAGGACAGTCTGGTGGCAGATGTTGGGAGACACTGCAGACTGGGCAGGGGAAGGGTGGTGGTGTTGGGGGACTTAAACATTCCAGGAACAGACTGGGAAACTATGACATCCTCGGTTGCCAGGGAACATAGGTTGTTGGGCGTCTTTCAAGACGCATTCCTAACTCAGTAGGTGGAGGAACCGACCAGGGAGGTGCGGGTACTGGATGTGGTCCTGGCAGACAGTGACCAGATTGGGGGCCTGGAGGTAAGGGACCCATTGGCAGGGAGTGACCATGCCATGGTCCGGTTCTGCCTGGACCTAGGAGGGGTAAAAGGCTGCACAAAGATGGAGGTAGCGGACTTTGGGGGGGGCAGATTTTAAAGAAATGGGAAGGATCCTTAAGGAGCATTTGGATGGGATTGGATCAGACACGGACGCTGATAGTAGGTGGGAAATCATCAGGAGAGGGGTGCAGGATGCTACCAGCACCTGTGCAAGAGTAAGATGAAAATGCAGTAGGGCCCAAAAACCCTGCTGGTGGACCAGGGAGGTCCAGGAGGTGGTGCGAGGAAAGAAGGCAGCCTATAGGCAATTCAAGTGCTCAAGGAGTGAAAGGGATCGAGGGGAGTACGAGCTAATGGCTAGAAGGGCCACTAGGGTGGTGAGGGCGGCTAAGGAAGGAGCAGAACCTGGACAGGGAAATTAGGAGAGGGGACAAGGAGTTCTTTAGATACATTGGGGAAAAACGAAGGGTGAAGGGGCAGATTAGCAGGATTAAAACAGGGGAGAGATGGACACAAGACCTGGGGGAGCAGGCTGAGGTACTAAATGAGTACTTCACCTCAGTTTTCACCAAGGAAAATGGGGGTGCTGCATCATACATGGGAGGAGACAGTGATACTGAAGTGGGGGACCTTACCGATCGGCGGGTCTGGGGAGAGGGGGAGGCATCACTGGCAGGAGGGGGGAAAGCTAAGCAGGGAGAAGAGGTAGCGGAAGTGGAAATCACAGCAGAGAGAGTGTGGGAAGCCCTCAGGTCCCTTAAGATGGAGAAAGCACCAGGGCTGGATAAATTACATCCCAGAGTGCTGAAGGAACTTGCAGATGTCCTGGCGAAACTTTTCACCATCTCTCTGAGGACAGGGTGGGTGCCCCAGGACAGGAAGGTGGCACATATAGTGCCTATCCACAAGGGGGGGATCAAGGGAGGTGGCAGGGAACTACAGACCTGTCAGCCTGACATCGGTGGTGGGCAAGGTGATGGAGGGCATTGTCAAGGAGAGGCTGGGGGGGGACCTGGAAAAGTCAAGGTGCCTGGACAATAGACAACATGGATTCGTCCTGGGGAAATCGTGTCAGACAAACCTTGTGGAGTTCTATGACTGGGTGACGTGTGCCTTGGACCTGGGTATACCAGTGGACATCCTCTTTCTAGACTTCAGCAAGGCATTTGACTCTGTTCCTCACATGGGCCTGCTGGATAAGCTGGGAGAAATGGGGGTGGGGAACCAGATGATCAGATGGATAGGCAATTGGCTCCAGGACCTGACCCAGAGGGTCATAGTTGGTGGGATAGTCTCATCCCCAAGGAGGGTCATCAGTGGGGTCCCACAGGGATCAGTCCTTGGGCCCCTACTGTTCAACGCCTACTTCTCTGACATAAGGACAGGTATCAGGAGTGAGATGAGTCTCTTTGTGGATGACTCAAAACTGGGGGCAGTGGTGGATGGGGAGGAGGGGAGGGTGGCCCTACAGGGGGACCTGGAGGCTCTGGAAAGATGGTCTAGAAAGTGGAAGCTGAGGTTCAATGCAGGGAAATGCAAGGTACTGCACCTGGGGCCAGAAACCTGGGCCAAGTGTACACCCTGGGGGGGGAATGATACAAGTCTCGATGGCTGAGAGGGACCTGGGGGTGGTGGTGGATGTCAAGATGAACTCGGAGCCTTGTAGGAGGGCAGCAGCCAAGGCCAACAGGGTGCTGGGATGCATCACTAGGGATCACCTCAGAAGGAGGGAAGTGATACTCCTCGTATAACTGCTTGTGAGGCTGCACCGAGTACTGCGTGCAGTTTTGAGGCCACACTTAAAGAAGGACATTAAACCCCTGGAGAGGGTCCAGAGGAGGGCAACCAAAATGATTTGGGGCTTTGAGGACAGGACCATGAGGAGAGGCTCAAGAGCTAAATATGTACACATTGGAAGAGAGAAGGGACCGGGGGACATGATAGAGGCTCTCAGGTACATGAAGGAGGTAAATAGGGAGGAACAGTCAGGGTGCTTCAAGGAAGGAGGAGGGGCCACTAGAGGGCATGGGTGGAAGCTGGAAGGGGAAGATTCTAGGGAGAAAGGAGGAGGTGCTACCACTGAGAGGGTGGTGGAGCCATGGAATGCACTGCCTAGGGGGTTGGTGGAGGCAGAGATGGTGGTGGGGTTCAAGAGGGGGTGGGACAGATACAGGGGAAGGGCTCTGGAAGCAAAATCCAATGCAGCGAGAATATCCGGAACTGGGAAAGGAGAAGCCAGAGAAGGCGAGGGGGGCAGCAAGGTCAGCTCCCAGGGTGGGGACTGACCAAACGAGCAGACACAAAAGACCGTTAGGCCTATTCTGCTAGCATTTTAGTATATTAGTATGTAAGGAAAGCCGTACCTATGCTGGCCTCTACATGGAAAAAGGAGAGGGGGGTAGGCATGAGGGGTTGGCATCGGCACAGAAGAGGGCACCGCACACATCCTGGCTCCACTGACCCGGCCCTGGTCCAGCAGCTCCGAGGCCCAAAGGCCCCAGAACTGGGTCCACTGGCCAGGAAAACTGGATAGACGCTGAACCCCCTGATCTAAAAGAGCGGCCCAGAGGTAAAACTGCTCACTGGAACCCCATCGAGAACACAGATGGGATCCGGTGTCGAAGAACACGTCCGTTAACAGCAAGCAGGGTCAGAGGAGAACCCACCAGAGTCGGTTCAGGCCTGCCATCCACCACCACCGATACTCGCGCAAACATACCAGAAGCCAACTTCAAGCGGTACCGATACTTCTTCCACCAACAGGAGGAAGAACAGCTCGAGGCCAAGCAGTGCTGGATCCCTGGAACTACTAGTTTTTGTGCTTCGGTGGACTGTCCTCCCCCCCAAACACCGGACTGCCTGTGGTTGGACCCCCCATTCACAAAGGATGGCGGACCAGACACAGTCCCACTGCCATCACAGCTTACAAATGAAGTCTTCTTACCATCACCACTATGTCTATGGTCAACTCTGTTGATGGCAGGTGAGAATTTTTTTTCCTTTTCTTAAAAACAAGAACACTAAAAATGTTAACGTAAATGAATACTGAACTACTAAGCTGCTGTCGTATAGACAAAGACTTGACTCCGGCAGGCAAGCAACATCAAAATGCACTAGATGGGAGAAAAGGAACTGAGGCAGCTGGAAGGTCGCTGCTGAGATAGCATATACAGGTGTAAGCTAGTCTCATGGTGCCGTGCATGTGTGGTCCTATCCAGACGCCAACCCTCCTTAAGATTTTTGACTCCCGCGGGGTCCTAGCACCTCCAGCATAGTCCCATTAGTGTGAATGAGTGGTGGAGACTTAGTCCAGGAAGATCTGATACTTAGCCGCCTCTAACCCAAACCTGGCAGTTTCAGCCAGATCATCAGACAAGGGTGAGGGGGCTTTCTGGGCCATGGCCAAAACTGACTGCCACAATGAGTTTTGGTACTGGGCAGCATAGGCCTGAATTAGCTTGGCAAACAGCCAGAGAGGCTGACAAGTACCCTTTCTTGGCCATACTGTCAATTTTCCTAGAGTTCCTGTCCGGAGGGTGGGAGAACAGAGGGACCCTAGCCTTGTCACAAGCAGTTTGCTGCACAACCCCCTGGTGGTCAGGATGGGAAAAGAGGAAATCTGCTCCTTCCCTATCCAACTGGTACTTTTTGTTCATCCTTCTTGAAGAACTTGTTTACAGGTAGGAGGAGGAGTGTTTTTGTGGGGGTCAGCCCCATCATCTCCATGTATTCTACCTCCTCTTCATCTTCAATATGCTCAGTAGTGGAGATGTCTAATGCATCAGCCATCATACGAATAAATGTAAAATGGGAGGATTAATCCTCAGACACCCTTGGGGGAGAACCAGAGTCCTGTTCAGGGGACACCTCATGTTCTATCGGTTCCCCTTCCTCCTCACCAAAATCATTATATACCTCTTCCTCAGGGAAAGAAGGTTGTGCATTGCTGCCAGCCTAGGGACCTGGAGAAGAAGAAGGACAGGAGGCTGCTGAGGAGGCTGGGCAATTTGAGCCGAAGGTGTAGACAGACCAGAAGCAGAAGTCTCTGGTTTGGAAAGCGGGGGTTCTGTGTTTTTCAACTTCCTAGTTTTCTTTGAAGGAACTGGGGAGTCAGCCAGTTCATTTGATCTTTTTGTGCCCTTTTCACCCATCTCAGGGGCAGAGGCAACTGAAGACGTGGGTTCAGCCACAGTCAATCAATCAATCAATCAAAATCTTTATTTATTCAGGTGAACATCATTGAGCGTAGCTCATTTACAAGATGGACCTGAGTGGTCATACAAATAAGGGTACAAGTTTTTTTACAAAGACATGAGAATAGCATAACATTAGTACAATCAAATAAATAAGAGATATATACAAAATTTACAGATATACAAGGCACAGTAAAATAACTTAACCTGTAAAATGAAGAGGATAATAGATGTAGCAGGGATAATAATCAAATAATAGGGCTTTTGTAGGCTTTTATATGAAATGTGATAACTGACTGGGTAGAAGATGGAAACTAAACATAGTGGATTACAGAAGGAGGGTATAGGTTGGATGGGAGACTAGGCCTTATGGAAGCAGTTGCACAACTCTGGAAATAGGGCAGTGTATAATCTTTTGAAGGAAAATAAGGGTAAGAGGGTATTCAGATTCATAGATTTTGGAGTGAGTTCCAGACAAATGCTAGGGAATAGCTGATAGCAGCCCTCCCAAACCGGGTGCAGGTATTGGGAATCTTTAGCATAATGAGCTTATTGATCCTTAAGGTGTATAGGCCTAGATGTGATTCGGGTGAAACAGTCTGAGATATAGGAGGGAGTTTGCCTGATAAAGCTTTAAAGATCCAGATTGCAGCATTCCTTTTTTCTTCTGTGCTGTAGGGATGTCCAATTGACTGCCATGTAAAGAGAGCAATGATGGGTGCTGGAGGGAAGGTCTGTAATAAATCTGATGGCTCTATGATACAGGGTGTCCAGCTTATTTAAGAGAGAGAGTAAGCAATGGCCGTAGAGAAAGTCAGCATAGTCAATAAGCGATAGGAATGATGCCTGGATTAATCTTTGTTTGGAGTCTCTGGTAAGGTAGTGTTTTATTCTGTAAAATAGGCCAAGCCTTTGTCTCAACTTTTTTAATAGCTCTTCAATGTGGACAGAGTAGTCAAGCTTATTGTCAATCCAGACTCCAAGATATTTGAATTTATCCACAAATTCCAGCTTATCTCCAAATAAGGTGGATAATTGTGGGGTGATGAATGATGGGGTAGTGGCAGAGCAATTCTTTGTTGCAAAGAACATAGCTTTTGTTTTTTTGGCATTTAGAAGTAATTTTTTCCAATAGGTTGTGTTGTAGGATGGAGAATTCTGACTGTAACAATTCACAGGCTTTTGATGGTGAGGGATTGCTGACATATAATACAGTATCATCAGCAAACAGATGAATGTTAGATTGAGAGAGGTTGGCATCAATGTTATTAATATAAATGGCAAAGAGGATGGGGCCTAGGATAGAGCCTTGCGGTACACCTCTTAGCAGTGGTTTAGAGGTAGAGAGGTAATTTTCATTTTTTGCCAATTGTAACCTTCCAGAGAGATAGCATCTAAACCAACTGAGTGTGAGTGAATCAAGGGCTACAGAGCTAAGAGAGGAGATTAATGATTCATGATCCACTGTATCAAATGCTTTACTCAAATCCAGGAACACAGCACAGGTACTATGCTTTTTATCCAAGGCAGTCTGCCAATCGTTAGTGACTTTGGCTAGGGCAGAGATGGTGCTATGCATTGATCTAAATCCAGATTGTGCTGGATTTAGGAGGTTGTTGGTGTCCAGATAGGCCCTTGACTGTGAATTTACTAATTTTTCAAGCATCTTGGATAGTACCGGTAGGATGGAAATGGACCTGTAATTGTTAAGGTCCATGGGATCACCTGATTTAAATAGTGGAACTACTTGAGCTGTTTTCCATATGGAGGGGATGGAACCAGTAGCTAGGGAAAGATTGAAGAGGTGAGTGAGGGGGGCAGATAAGGCGTGCAATGCTATTTTAAGAAAGTAGGGGTCCAGGGAGTCTGCACCTGCACTCTTAGAAGTATCTAAATTGGATAGGGAGGTCTTCTACTTCTTTTAAGGATATTGGTTCAAGGAGAATGTTGAAGCAGCCTTTGTCCCACAATGGATTGAAGGTTTAATGATGATCTCAAGAGATTTGCAGGTGAAGAGTCAAATGCTAGGCCAGCTGTGGTGAAATGGTCATTGAAGGTATTTAAGATTTCTTGCTTGTCATGATTTCTATGTCACTTAGTAGCAGTTTGGAGGGTAAGGCAGGGTAGAATTTTGGCCTAGAATTCCTTTATAGTACCCCAGAATCTGGATGGGTATAGGATGCATCCAATTCAGCTCTATAGTAGGCAGCTTTGGCATTTCTTATTTGTTTTGTGCATGAGTTTCTTGCTTTTCTGAATTGAAGCCAGTCTCTAGTATCCTTTGTTTTTCTTGCTTTTTCCAGAGTTTGTCTCTGGCTAACAAAGCTGATTTAAGGTCAGCAGGAACCAACGACAAGATTTTACTTTAGTTCTGACACTGGTGATTGGTGCATGTATATTGAGGGCATTAGTGATAATGTCCTTTAAGATCTGAAGAGCTGTCTCAACTGAGGTTGTAAGGTAAAATCTTGCCAATATGTTGTATTGCACAAATCATGGAGAATATCCTGAGATGTTGAAATTCTTTTTGACCTTTTATGGAGAAATTTTGCAGGATTGGATGAGCTTGAGTGTAGATCTTATGCCAGCTATAGGACAATGATCACTTACATCACTGGGTAGCACTCCAGCATGAGAATATAAGTGAGGCTTGTTTACCATCATAATATCCAGGAGTGAGCTGTTGGTGGTATTTTTAGGTTAATCCTTGTTGGATCTTTGATTAATTGAGTGAATCCAGATGTACAGAAGGTTACTAGGGGTGCAGATGCATTCGATAACTCAATTTAAATTCAAATCACCAAGGATGATGGTATCTTCAGGGCCTAGACTGAGTATTGATCCTAGGTGGATAGAAGTTTGAGGCCTGCAGAGGGGGCCTATAGCAGCCAATCAATTTAAAGGAAGACATGTTAGGAAGGGATATTTTAATTGACAAGCATTCAAATTCCTTTGGTTCGGATGTATTGATGAGGCAGGATGCAGAGATGGTTTCCTTGACGTAGATGGCCACCCCACCACCCCTGGAAGGGCGATCTGATCTGAAGAGCTGGTAATTGGGAAGGTTTATATCACTGTCTTTTGTTGTAGATCTGAGCCAAGTTTCAGAGATAATCAGGTAGGGTATGTGCAACCCATGCCTGTATTAAGGAGAACTTTTTTAGGAGGCTGCAGGCATTGAAGTGAAGGAAACTTAGGCCATTTATGGAGGTAAGATCAGTGGGGATAAAAAACTTTCAGTGGGGCCAGGATTGATTTCAATAGTATCAATACTGATCAGAAGGAAGAAGATTAGTTTGAGGAGGGCACCAAATGATAGGGATAGGGAGTGATCAGAGCATTTCCTCTTCTTGGGGAACCACTGTGTAATGGGTGAGGGTCCTGTTATATGGGTGTGGAATTTATCACAAAGTAATAATCTGATGGACATGCATAGTGGGTTAATGTAATGCCAAAATGGATGCAAGGCACTTGAGGAGTGTTGTAAGGATAGAGAGCCTTTTTGTGGGATACCCCAGGGATTGCAATGCAAAAATGGCAGAATATAAATAAGGAATTGGTGGGTGTCCACTGGGGATGGCAGGGGTGGGCAGGCCATATTCACTGCCTTAATCACCATAACATGGGGTATATCATAATTGTCATTTGGGATTGAGGAAGATGAGAGGCTCAGAAGCAAAAGGAAGCAAAGTAGCATTATGGAGGGAAGGTAGGGGTTAAAGTAGAGGAAGAGAAATAGCTATGGCGTGGATTAGAGAAATGGCGGAAAGGTGTATAAAAAGAATCAACCGAGAGGGGAGGGGCGGGCAAAATTTTGCGCTTGCCTGCCTTTCTGCCTGCTTCTCCCAGCCTCCTGGTTCCCTGGTCAGCTTGTCGGTCGCCGCCCACCCGCTGGCGGCTCGGAGCCCCTCTGGTCCCTGGGTGCTCGAGGGCTATGCCGGCTGGAAGGTAGAGGACAGAGGAGAAGGCAGTGAGCAAAGGCACTTTATTGCAGCAATCTGCAAAAAGGTGCTAAAAAGCCTGAATCTGCACAACAAAGTAATATGAGGTGTCGGCTGGTCAGAGCCAGAGGGAACCCTTAGAAGTTTCTTTTTAAGCCATTCAAGACGCTTTTCAATAGTCTTTTCTGGGAATGTTTTGCAAATTTCACATTCCTCTTGTAAATGGTCATAACCTAGACAGGCCACACACAAGGTGTGCTTGTCTGCTTTAGCAAACACTTCTCCACACTGTAAACAGTTTTTGAAACTGGGCTCACTGGTTTTGTTTATGGGTTTCTCCAATATAATGTCCAAAAAAGGAAAAAAATACCAACCGCTAAACAAAGGTTTTTTTGTTTTTAAAAGAACAAGCAGTTGTGGTCAGTTCCAGGACCAAAAGGGAACTGACCTGAGGGAGAAGAAAGAAAACCCGGTTAGCGGTTCGGTAACCAAGGTTATCGGTTACAAAAATACAAATTTCAAATAAACTAAAAACTTTAAAAACTAAGAGGTTCTTTAGTTGGAGAAGAAAAAAATATTCACCATAGTAATCCTATTTCTTCTAATGGAGTCGTGCTGTGTTCTGACAATATGCAGTTAGCCTTTCCAGTTCAACTGCTCCAGAGATGAAGGAGTTAACTGTATGCAGAAGCATAGAACGTTGAGATTGAGCTCAGTTTTCAAACCCATGTCACTGGTACATTCTCTGTAAACCATCAGATTCTTACAAGCACTAAGAGACGCTAAGTCTAACTATTACTACTTAAATCCCAAAAAGGCAAAGCCAACACCAACCACCTGGGTAAGACAAGTCTAAAATCCCAGGGGAAAAAAAACCAAAAAACACACATTTCACTATAATAATGATAATAATAATAGTAATAATAATCATAATAACAATAATGCAAAACCCTCTGAGGTGCAGCACTGGCATATGCCATCCCCTAAATAAGTATTTTGGGGTTCTGTGAGAGGAGGCAGGGAGGGAGGTCAGAATACAGCAAGACTCCATTAGAAGGAACAAGATTTCTATGGTGACTAATTTTTTCTTCAAACAACATGAAGTCTTGCTGTATTCTGACAATATGCAGACTACCAAGCAGTATGCCCTGGGGAGGGGGTGTACAGAACCTATTTAGGGAACAGGCTCTGCAGAACTGCTGTTCCAAACCTGGCATCATTTCTGGCTTAAGCGTCCAGGCAGTAATGTTTAGCAAATGTGTGAACAGTCATCCAGGTGGCTGCTTTACAGATTTCCAAAAGGGGAATGTTTCTAGCTGCTGCCATACAGGCAACTGTACTCCTGGTTGAGTGAGCCCTCAGGCCTGAGGGGTGCTCTCTGCCCAGCTTACCATAACAAAACTGGATACAAGAGACAATCCACCTAGTAATAGTCCTCTTGGTGGCAGGCTTTCCTTTGCCCACTTCCCCATAGGTAAGGAACAGCTGGGAACAGCTATCTCGATGGGCTTTCATTTGATCCAGATAACTAATGGCCCTCTTGACATCCAGACTATACAACCTTCTTTCACCTGAGGAAGACTGGTCAGTGAAAAACACTGGAAGTGTCACTGTTTGGTTAAGATGAAAATCTGAGACTACCTTGGGGAGAAATGTTCTACTTGTCCTGAGAACAACCTTATCCCTGTAAAAGGAGATATAGTCAGGCTCAATAGAGAGTGCTTGCAGCTCACTAATCCTCTTGGCAGATGTGATAGCTACATGAAAAACGGTCTTCTAGATCAAATACTTAAGTCCAGCTGAAGACATGGGTTCGGGGGCGGGGCATGAGCTGTGCAATGCATACATTCAGGTCCCAAGCAGGGGTGGGCTCTCTGTGAGGGGGGTGTAAATGTAACAACCCTTAAAAAAATTCTTGAAAACTGGCTGGGATGCCAGGGAGACAGGTTTACCTGCAGAGGGGAAGGCAGACACAGCTGTCCGATGAACCTTTAAAGTAGTAGGCTGGAGGCCCAAAGAGTGTAGATGGACTAAGTAGTCCAAAGTTTCAGGCAAACCAACAAAATTTGGGACTATACCCTTGAGAACACCAAACAGAAAATCTCTTCCACTCAGAATTATGTTTTTCTGGTGGTTGGTTTCCTAGAAACCTCAGGATATCCAACACTTCCTGAGAAAAATGTAAGCCTGCATATTCTAACTCCTCAAGAGCCAGGCCCCGAGCCGGAGGAAGCTGAGGTTGGGATACCAAATCCTCCCCTGTGAGGAAGTGAGAAGATTGTGCTTCCTAGGGAGGCAAATCGGAGATGCCACTGAGAGGGACATCAACAATGGGTACCAGGGCTGCCTGGCCCAGTCTGGAGCAATCAGGATTACTGTGCAGGGTTGGGTCCTGATCTTTATCAGGACTCTGAACAGGAGGGAAAAAGGAGGAAATGTGTTCCCCCAATCCAGAACCAGAGCATCCAGGGGAAGAACCCCAAGATAGGGGGCCTGCAACAAAACTGAGAAAGCTGGTAATTGTCTGGAGCTGCAAAGAGATCTATTTCTGGGGTGCCCCACTTCCTGAAGATAACCTGAAGTACCTGCTTGCTCAAAGACCACTCATGGTGGCTCTGTGAGATTTTTTGCTACTAGAGAGACCTGAAGGGAGTAAGCCAGACTCCAGACCTTCATAGCTTCTGTGCACAGAGCTGTGGACCTTGTCCCTCCTTGCTTGTTTATGTAGTACATGGTGATGGTGTTGTCCATTCTGATCTGCACCACCTTCCCTTGAACCTCTTTTGAGAATGCCTGAAGGACCAGGAGAACAGCTCTAAGCTCCAAGAGGTTGATGTGTAAGAGAGACTCCTGCCCTGACCATGTGCCCTGGGCAGTGAGGCTCCCCAGCCCAGAAGGGACGCATCTGTAGTGAGAATCACTGAGGGGGACTGCTGGAGGAAGGGGACACCTTGTCTGAGGTTGTCCTCCTCCAACCACCACTGGAGAGCCTGGACAAATGTCTGAGAGACTGGGACCATCTTGGACAGTAGATCCCTCCTCTGGGACTAAAAGGACCAGAGATGAAACTGAATGAATCGCATCTGAAACCTGGCTCCTGGGACCGCTGCAGTGGATGTTGCCATGTGGCCCAAGAGTTGAAGAAAATGCCTGGCTGGGTGGAACACTAGCACTCTAGAAGAGCCTGCCAGGCTGGTTAGAGCCCTTACCCTCTGCACTGGTAAGAATGCCTTTGCCTGAAAGGTGTCTAATTCTGCCCCAACGAAGGCGAGTACCTGGACTGGCTCCAGAACTGACTTAGGCAAGTTGAGCAGGAAGCCTAGGGAGCCCAAGAGTTGTTGGGTTGCTGCCAGATCTGTCCTGACCTGCTCTGGAGACTGTCCTACTATGAGCCAGTCATCCAGATAAGGAGATACTGCTATTCCCTGCTTTCCGTGAAATGCTACCACCACTGCTAGGCACTTGGTGAAAGCTCTGGGGGCAGAGGAGAGGCCGAAGGGCATTGCCCTGAACTGGTAGTGGCCTGAGGGCAACTAGAACCTTAAGTACTTTCTGTTGGAGCATCTGATTGGGATATGGAAATAGGCATCCTTGAGGTCCAGTGATGCTAGCCAATCTCCTGGCCTTAAAGAGGGAAGAATAGTGCCCAGCATCACCATCTTGAACTTGGGTTTTGTAAGATGTCAGTTTAGATATCTGAATTCTAGGATGGGTGGCCACTCCCCTGTCTTTTATGGGGTAAGGAAGTACCTTGAGTACAAGCCTTTCCCCCTGAATGAGAAGGGGACCTGTCCCACTGCCTTTAGCAGCAGCAAGGAACCGACTTCTGCCTCTAAGGCAACGGTTTCCAGCTGAGTGGCAGGCTTGAAAGGACTTGCTCTGGACTTGGAAAATGTTTTGAAATTTAGAGCAAGTCCTTGGTTCACCACCTCCAGGACCCATCTGTCTGTAGTTACAGACTTCCAGGCCTGGAAGAAATGAGCCAGCCTGCCCTACTGGAATATGGGAGGCGATTAGAACTGACACATCAGGGTGTCTGCTTGGCAGGGGTTCTGGGCTGGGAGGTGAATGCAGCCCTGCTCATCCCTCTCCCTCTGAGAAAAAAAAACCCTCTGCTGGAAAGTAGAGGAGGACTGTGCTTGGTAAAAAGGCCTCTGAAAAGGCCTAGCCCTGCCAGCCCTAGACTGCTGCTTCTGAGGAGTGGCAGTCCTTTCCTTTGCCACTGCAGTCCTGTAGGTGGTCCTGTATTCGTCCATCTTTTTTCATGTACATCTCAGTCTGCTCCCCAAACAGAGAGTTCTGTAAAACAGGAAAATCCATTACTTTTGCCTGGGTATCCTGGGAAAGATTGGTACATCTGAGCCAAGCAAATCTCCTATGGGAGACAGATGTAGTCATGATCCTAGATGATACATCATTAGAATCTACAGCAGCAGGAAACTGCACTTTAGATGCCTTAGTTCCATCAGCAGCCACCTGCTCCAGCTCCTTGGCTAGCTGGGGGGGGCACACCTTTAGCTATGTCTAAGATGGACTCCCATCTGGACGTCTGGTACCTACCCGCACATGCCATGTATGAAGCCTGTCTGAGCCCCAAAGAGGATGCCAAGTCCTGCTTTTTTGCCACGGCATCCACCTTCCTGGAGTCCTTATCTGGGGGGCTGAAGCCAAGGGGATGTTATAGCCTTGCCACAGGCTGCAGTCTGCACAACCCCAACATGGCTGCAATGATTATAGAGGAACTCCGTACCAGGACCTGACAGTATGTACCTCCTACCCATCTTCCTATCTGCAGGAGATATGGAAGTAGGCACCTGCAAAATCTTATTTGTCTATTTCCCCAAGAATTTGTGTAAGGGGATAGACAGCCTCTTGGACTCTGGGATGTCCATCTTTTCCATGAAGTCAGGCTCCTCATCATCCTCAGATGCCTCAACAGTGAGCAGCTGCAGAGTGTCAGCCACTTTCTTATAAAAAGCAAAGTGGGGAAGGGACTCACCAAGTCTGGGAGGTGAAATAGAGTTAGGCCTATCAGGGGAGATGTTAGGCTCCACTAGATCACCAAGGCCTTCCTCATCTTCCCATTCCAATTCATAAAAAGCCTCCAGATCATAATCCGTTTGAATTTGAACCGACTCAACCGACCTGATGGTTAGGAAGCGTCAGTGCGGTTTGCAGTGATTAAACTATTTGAATCACTCTGGCTATTTTGTCTGTGGTTGGGGTTGGAGGCTTTGGATCCAAACCAGGAGACTTTCTCTTCTTTTTCCTGGAACCAGGGATTCAGTTTTGGCCTTTCTTTTGCCCGAAGAGGTATCGCCCTGGTCAGAAGGCACATCCTCTGGTTTGGTTGAACCCGAACCAGGCCGGCCATCTGGGTCAGTGGATTTTTCAGCTTTCCTTTCCTTCAGCCTTTGTAAGCACTTATCCAGGGTGGCTTTGGGAAAGTTTTTGCAAACCTGGCAGTCTGTTTCAAGGTGGTCAAACCCCAGACAATAAACACACAAGGTGGGGATCCACTTTAGCAAAAGCATCCTCACACTCAGTGCAGTGCTGTGGGTCCGGTCTTTTTCTTGGGTTTCTCAGACATAGCACTTAAGCCAAGTTACCGTCAGTGGCGGTCAGGCCGAGTAACACCCAAAAAAGAACAGTTACGTAACAACTTACCGTAACAGTAGATCTTCAAGAGAGGCTCTTGCAGTAGGTATTCACAAATAGGACTAAGTCGCTAGGCCCCCACGGAATAATCTCTAGCTAGCAGTCTCTGGTGCCACACCCATCATCCAGTTCTTTCCCACCAGAGGCCAAAAGGCATGACAGGAAAAGAGGAGATGCCCCCAAGAAAGAAAAGAAAAAATCAGGGGGACGGAGGGAGGGAAAGCAATACCTACTGCAAGAGCCTCTCTCTCAAAGATCTACTGTCATGGTAAGTTCTTACGTAACTGTTCTATCTTACTTCAAGAGGGCTCTTGAAGTAGGTATTCACAAATAGGTCTGAGCCACAAGCAGTATGGAACAAGTCTGATAAAAGGGAGGAGGAGAAATCATCCACAGGCAGTAGGAAAGGCAGGAGGGATACTCATGAGGAGTCCCTGCAAGACAGCCAATCCGAAACCTGCCCTGCAGCAAGAGGCAGCGTCCAAACTGTAATGCTTCGTAAAGGTATGGATGGATGTCCAAGTAGCGGCTGCACAAATCTCGGCAGCAGACACATTCTTGAAACAAGAAGCGGCAGCAGCTACTCCTCTGGTGGAGTGACCTCTAACTTGACCCGGGAGGGTCTTGTTGTACTTGTCATAACAGAAGGTGATGTAAGTAGCAAATCACTTAGGAGAGGCACTGCTTAGAAACAGTGTTGCCTTCACTCTTGGTCACAAAGGAAACAAAGAGTTGATCCATTTTTCTGAGATCCTTAGTCCTGTTTGTGTAGTATCTCAGAATTCTGTGAACATACAGAGTATGTAGGAGGTATTCTCCATGATTTGAGTTGGCCGGAAAAAAGACTGGGAGTTCGATCAAATGGTTAAGTGTGGACTCACCCACAACTTTTGGAAGAAACTTGGGATTAGTACACATGGCCACATGGTCCCTGTGGAAAAATCAAGTAAGGGATCTTACACGTCAGAGCTTGAAAATCAGAAATTCTTCGAGCAGAGGTAATGGCCACCAGAAAAAGAACTTTAATTCAGCCTCCCCTGCTGGCTCATAGGGGGGCAGCGTGAGCTTCTCCAGGATAAAATTAAGATCCTGGGGGGAGCAGGATTATGGATAGGGGGTCTTAAATGAAGGACCCCTCTAAGAAAGGTCTTGGAGATTTTGTCCCCCAGCAGAATATGGTAGGCCGAAATGGCCACCATGTGAACTTTCAAAGAGGAATAGTTAAGGCTCAGGTCATAGAGATCCTGCAAGTAGTCCAAAATCCTGGCTGCTGGACAGGAAAAAGGTTCCAAAGTCCTTGGAACCTGCCCAAATTAAAAATCACTTCCACTTCATGGCGTAGGTGGATCTGGCGGAAGGCTTCCTGGCCTCCACCAGAATGTTCGCAACTAGAGGGGAAATGCTGAAGCGAGCAGTGGCTATGTCTGTAGGAGCCAGGCATGAAGGTGGAGTGACTTGAGGCCTGAATGAACCAGGGTTCCCTGATCCTGGGTCAGCAGTTCCTGCGATGGGGAAGAGGAGGCTCCTCTGAAAACTGCTGCAGAAGAGAGAACCAAACTTGCCTTGGCCAGAAGAGAGTGATGAGAATCATCCATGCCCCTTCTGCCCAAAGTTTGTTCAGGACTCTCGGAATTAAGGGAATGCATAGACAAATCTGCCCTTCCAGCACAGAGACAGCGTGTCCTGCCAAAAAAGTCTCACCCTAGAGTGAGCGAGCAGAAGGCAGAGAGCTTGGCGTTGCTGGGAGAGGCAAACAGATCTACCTGTGGAGTCTCCCACTGTGTGAAAATCTCATTTATGACCTCTTGCTGGAGCTCCCACTCATGAGACTTGGCAGATGAATGACAGAGCATCTGCCTGGGTGTTTTGCATGCCTGGCACATGGACTGCTGTCAGATGCAGGTTGTGCTGAGATGCCCAGTACCACACTCTTATTGCTTCCTGGCACAGGGCATAGGAATGAGTCCCTCCCTGCTTGTTGAGATACCAGACTATGCACATATTGTCTGATTGTACAAGGAGGTGACCAGGAAGAATGAAGAGAAGAGCCTGTAGGGCACAAAGAACTGCTCTCAGTTCGAGAACATTGATGTGCAACATTTTCTCAATGTGATACCCTAGGTGGGCTCCCCAACCTGCACCTGACGCATCCAAGGTCAGAGTCCGGGTGGGGTGGGTGGTGCAGAATGGGACCCCTAACTCGAGGTTCTCCTACACCATCCACCACTGCAAGTCTCTGATCATCGAGTCCGAAACCAGGATCTCGTGATCTAGTTTGTCCCAGGACTGGTCCCATTGTGATCAGAGGGTCCACTGCAAAACCTGCATGTGGAGCCATGCCAGAGGGATGGTTGGAATGGCAGCTGCTATGAGGCCTAGAAGGTGGAGGATCTTCCTGGGTGTGACCCCTTTTGTGGGAGGACAGGAAGCGAGCTTGGAGTTGCAGAGTCTCAACCCTGTCTGAGGGGAGAAAAGCCATGCCCAGGGTCATATCCAACACTGCTCCAATGAACTGAAGCCGTTGGCAGGGGACCAAGTGACACTTGGCTTGGATGCTGGTGATACCCAGGCTGGAGAGGGCTGCTAGGAGCCAATCATCCAGGCAAGGGAATAAATGTACTCCCTGGGTACGCAGCCACTACCACCAGACATTTGGTAAACATTCAGGGGGCCAAGGAAAGATCAAATTGGAGGGCCCTGAACTGGAAGTGCACCCCCTGAAAACAAAAACAGAGATACCTGCGGTGGGATGGGCATATGCAGGTAGGCATCCTGCATATCCAGAGCACTTAGCTACAGGCCCGACTGAAAGGGCAGAAGGCTCTGCAGAGAGAGCATTCGGAATCTCTTGTACTCCATATACTGGTTCAGAGTGCTGAGATCCAGAATGGATCTCGGATTGCCAGTCTTCGGTACAAGGAAGAAGTGGGAATAGTAACCCAACCCCCAGAAAGTGGGGGATGGGTTCTATTGCTTCTTTCTGAAGGAGGGAGCTGATCTCTTCTTGTACCAAGGGAAGGTGAAGGTGTGGTTACGAAGACTGAAGAGAAGGTCCGGGGGAGGTTTCTGAGTAAACTCTATGGAGTGTCCCATTAACACTAGTTGTAGAACCCAAGCATCAGATGTTATTCTCTCCCAACCTGGCAGGTGAGAGGAGAACCTTCCTCCTACCAGTTCCTCTGGGGGGGCCAGAGGAAGAGGCAGGGAGTCAGGAGGCTGTGGGCAAAGTGGTGGCCTCGGCTCAGAGAGTCTTATGAGACTTGTTAGGGGGGCTTTGGCTACTGACTCAGCTCTACGCTCTATTAGGATGCCGAGCCTGTGTTTGCTTTCGCTGATGGTGGTTCTGGCACCGAAAGGGCCGCTTTTGACCTTGGAAGGATTTATACATGGTCTGAATAGACCTTAATGCTAAACCCTTCTCCTGCAACTCAGTGATGATGTCTTTGACAACCCCACCAAATAAGACCGAACCCCAAAAGGGGGTGTCTTGAATGGCCATCTGCACTTCTGGGGCCTTGCCCGAAATGTGAAGCCAAGCATGACGTCTTAAACCTACAGCAAAAGTGGAGCTTCTGCCTGCAGTGTCCACCGCATCGTAGGTAGTACAAATCATGCCTGCATGCCGAACAAGTGGAGCGAACCAGGTCTCCAGTTTCTGCTTTGAGAATCTAGGAGAGTCCAATTTTGACTCCTCCTGACTAAGAACCAACTTCTGGAAGTCCCCCATATGTCCCACATAATTAAGGGCCCTAAAGCCCAGGGTAGAAGATGCAAAAATCTTCTTGCCATACTGGTACAGAAGCTTTGATTCTTTGTCGGGAGGGGACGAGCTTAGATGCTTGGGATTAGAGGTCCTGTCATGGGCAGCGCTGTTCACCAGAGTCCACTTTAGGGTGAAGACTAAGGAAGTCTTTGCCCTCTGGAAGCCTATCTGCCTTATGAGGGAGAGGGGCTAAGGAGGAAGGTTGTTTCCAGATAGTGGAAACAAGATCCTCATGAGGCTCAATCCAGGGAGCAATCAGGGCATGCGAAGACTCAGGAAGATCCAGGTGAACGGCCAATCTCTGCCACTGTGGATCTTGTTCCACTGATTTCCATTCACAGGCTGCCTGGATTTTTTTAGGCAACTCCAGGAAGGAAGGATCCTCCGGGGGAGACTTGAGAGTCCCTGGGTTTAGGAGTCTCAGGAGTGTGTTGCTCATCTCCTGGGTCAGAGGGTTCAGAATCTGAATCGTGTTTGAAGACTCTGAAGATGTGTCCTCCGGAATAGGAGGAGATTCAACTGGTCTGGAAAATTTCAGAGGGTGTGGAGGCTCCCTAGGATGAGAGTCAGAAGGTTCTGGTCTGGCGTCCAGCAAAGGCGGAGGGTCACTGGTCACCGACGTACGGGTTCTGGCATAGGGTCTGATATCAGCTGATGTGTGTCCATCTCTGACATGAGCTGTAACTTGGCCTCAGCCCACCAGGAAGACAGTACTGCCTTCAAGTCCACATGCAGCTGGGGAAAGTACAGTTACGTAAGAACTTACCGTAACAGTAGATCTTCGAGAGAGGCTCTTGCAGTAGGTAATTACATACAGGACTGATGGCAGGCGGTAGGACCCCACGGAAAAATGTCTAGCTAGCAGCCCCTGGCGAGGGAACACCCCCATGTCAGGTGACCGGCATCAGGAGACGTCGGTATAAAGGGGTGGTCCCAGACACCCGCCTTCCAGTTCTTTCCCACCACAGGCCAGAAGAGGCTGGACAAGAGAGGAGTGGATATTTCCCTAAATGGAAAAGGAGCTGAAAAAGCTTAGGGGGACAGAGGGTGGGAAGAAAAAATTACTCACCTTAGTAATTGCTTTTCTTCTCATGGAGTCTTGCTATATTAGGACTTCTGCAGTTAGGCTCAGCCTCTGAACTGCCCCGGAGAGGAAATAGTTAACTCCAGTGAAACCTGGAGTTCCACAGCGTGAGGGCGCTGTTCAAAGTTTCATCTGGCCAGTTTCAAATGAAACTGCCAGGTTCTTTAATAAGCCAAACTAACATAGCAAGTCTGTGTGGAAAAGCTGCACACTAGCCATTGGCTACCTACCAGTAGTAGAACAACAAAAACACAACAACAATCACAGAATAATAACACTATTACATATTATTATTAGTATCACCCATGACAAGCACTAATAGACCCCCTCTCCCCAAAAGACTCAAGTCCAGGGAAGGGGCCATATACCACTTAACAAAAACAGAATCACCTAGTTCCCTAACCCAAATGAAACGGGAGGGGGACTAGGAAGAACTAACATGGCATGACACAGTGCTTGCACTAACTTGCCAAACCCGTACCCAAGGAGGAGTTCTGAGAGGGGCAGGAAGGAGGGTGGTCCTAATACAGCAAGACTCCATGAGAAGAAAAGCAATTACTAAGGTGAGTAATTTTTTCTTCAAACAACATGAAGTCTTGCTATATTAGGACTTCTGCAGATTACACAGCAGTACCTCCATGGAGGAGGGTCAGAACCTACTTAGGAATAGGCTCTGAAGCACAGCTGTGCCAAACGAGCATCTCTCCTGGACTGGACAGCCAGGAATAATGCTTGGTAAAGGTGTGGACTGTTTTCCAGGTAGCAGCTTGGCAAATTTCCAAAATGGGAATATCTCTAGCAGCCGTAGAGATGCAGCTGTACCCCGTAGGAGTGAGCCCTTCAGTCCCGAGGGAGGTTCTCTACCTAGTTTTGGTAACAGAACTGGATACAAGAGACAATCCACCTTGCAATTGTCCTCTTAGTGGCAGGTCTCCTTGCCAACTTCCCCATAGGTAAGGAAGAGTTGGAGGGATTCGAACCTGTGACCCTTGGTGCGTTCCAAATAGTAGCTTAGGGCTCTTTTGACGTCCAGACTGTGCAATCTCCTCTCCCCTGAGGAGGAATGCTCAGTGAAAAATACTGGAAGAGAGATGGATTGGTTTAGATGAAAATCTGAAACCACTTTAGGTTAAAACTTTCTGTTAGTCCTGAGGACTACCTTATCTCTGTGAAAAGAAATAAAATCTTTTTCCACTGACAGGGCTTGTAATTCACTTATACGTCTAGCAGAAGTGATAGCCACTAGAAAAACAGTCTTCCAAGTTAAAAACTTGAGATCTGCCGAAGACAGAGGCTCAAAGGGGGGTTGCATTAGCTGAGCAATGCAAACATTCAGGTCCCAGGCAGGAGCTGGTTCCTGAAAGGAGAGTTAGTGTGAAGTAACCCTTAAAAACTTGGAAAACACAGGGTGAGAAGAGAGGGAAACAGGTTTCCTTGCAGACACAAAAGCAGAAACAGCTGCCAGATGAACCTTCAAGGTAGCTGGTTTGAGGCCTAGGAATTTAGATGGACCAAATAGTCCAATAAAATGGCCAAGTCAGCAGATTCTGGTACAATTTGTTTCTCAGAACACCAGAAGGAAAACCTCTTCCACTTAGAATTGTAAGTGGTTCTAGTGGAAGGCTTCCTAGAAGCCTTTAAAATGTCCAAGACACCTTGAGAAAGGTGTAAATCAGCAAATTCTAGCTCCTCAAGAACCAAGCCTTGAGGTGGAGGAATTGAGGTCCGGTACCACTCTCCCCTGCGCACAGGTCAGCAGGTCGTGGATCCTGGGCAAGCTCAGGGGAGGGTGGAATGTCAGGGACAGGAGAAGAGGGTACCAGGGCTGTCTGGCCCAGTCTGGAGCAATCAGAATCACTTTGCAGGGCTGAGTTCTGATTTTTACTAGTACCCTGAAGAGGAGAGGGAAGGGGGGAAAAGCATACAGGAATTTCCCTTCCCAATCAAACAGAAAGGCGTCCAGGGGGACTGAGCCCAACACTGGAGGCCTGCAACAAAATAGAGGAAGTTGGTGGTTGTCTGGGGCTGCGAAGAGATCTATCTGAGGGGTGCCCCATCTGGCAAAGACCGACCCCAGAACTTGGGGATTCAGAGTCCATTTGTGATGACCCTGGGAAATCCTGCTGAGGGCATCCGCCAGGACATTGTCCTTCCCTGGAAGGTGAACTGCTATCAGGGAGGTGTTCAGGGAGTAAGCCAGAGACCACAACTTCATTGCTTCGGTGCACAAGGCAGAAGACCGAGTGCCCCCTTGCTTGTTGATGTACCACATTGTTGTGGTGTTGTCTGTCCTGACTTGAACTACCTTGTTCTGGACAGTAGCTGAAAAGCCTGGAGAGCTAAGAGGACAGCTCTGAGTTCCAAAAGATTGATGTGGAGCAGAGATTCCTGAGGGACTACACTCCTGGAGTGGAAAGCTCGCCTAGTGAGCCCCCCACCCTAACAGGGAGGCATCCGTGGTGAGGGTGAGAGAATGAAGAACGGTAAGAAGGGACCCTGAGTTAATTGCTTTGATCCTGCCACCACTGAAGGGCCAGGATCAGGTTTTGGTCACTGGGACTAATTTGGTAAGGGGTCCTTCCTTGAGACCAGTAGGACCTCAAGTGGAACTGAATGTCTCTCATCTGAAATCTTGCTCCCTGCACGACAGCTGTGGAAGCAGCCATGTGCCCTAGGAGTTGCAGAAAGTGCCTTGCTGGTCGAGAGACCCGCAGGGTAAAGGAGGATGCCACGGCAATGAGTCTGTCCACTCTTTCCGAGGGAAGAAATGCCCTGGCTGACTTTGTGTTCAATTCTGCACGTATGAAAATTAGTACCTGAACTGGTTCCAGAACTGACTTTGGAAAATTCAACAGGAATCCCAGAGAAGTGAGAAGCTGGTGGGTGACTTGCAAGTGGGATTTTACCTGATCTGGAGACTGACCCACTATGAGCCAGTCATCCAGGTAGGGAAACACAGCAACCCCTTGCCTTCTTAAATGAGCCACTACCACAGCTAGACATTTTGTGAAAACCCTTGGAGCAGAGGTGAGGCCAAGGGCATTGCTCTGAACTGGTAGTGGCCAGAGGGCAGTTTGAACCTGAGGTACTTTCGTGAGAAGGCCTGATCAAGATATGAAAATAGGCATCCTTGAGGTCCAGGGAAGCTAGCCAGTCCCTGGCCTTAGGAAGGCAAAATCATTGCCAGAGTTAACATTTTGAACTTTGGTTTCAAAAGATGCTTGTTCAGGAACCTTAAATCTAGGATGGGCCGCCATTCTCCTGTCTTTTTTGGGGTAAGGAAGTATCTTGAGTACAGCCCCTTGCCCTGATGGCAAGGAGGAACCCTTTCCACTGCTTTGCAGCCTAGAAGAGAAGAAACCTCTGCTTCCAAAGCAAGGGCTTCTGAAGGATTTGCAGGTGGAAAATGTCTGGCTCTCATCTTTGGGAACTGTTTGAAGCTGAGAACCAGACCTTGGCTTACCACCTCAGAACCCATTTGTCCGGTTAGGGACAACCAGTTCTGGCTGAAATAAACCAACCTGCCCCCAACGGTACAGGAGACCGGCCCTGGGCACCCCATCAGGTGCCTGCTTGGCAGCAGCTTTAGGCTGAGGAGAGGAGACGTCTGCCTGTGCCCTGCCTACCTCTGCCTCTGAAAAAACCTCTGTGCAAAGGCTGAAGAGGCCTGAACTTGATAAAAGGCCTGTGGAAAGGCCTGCTCTACCCTGGGGCATGCCTTGTGGAGTGGCATGCCTCTCCTTAGCTTGGGCACTTTTGTAGGTAGTTCTGTATTCATCCATCTTTTCATGTAATTTTCTGTTTGATCCCCAAACAGAGAATTTCCTACTACAGGAAAATCCATAGCCTTTGACTGAGTATCTTGGGACAGATTAGTGCATCTGAGCCATGCCAACCCACGGAGAGCTACAGAAGTGGCCATGACCCTAGAGGAAACATCATTAACATCAACAGCAGCATGAAATTGAACTTTAGAGGCTTCAATGCCATCAGCAGCCACTTGTTCCAACTCACTAGCCAGCTGGCCCCTGGGCCTGCTTGGCTAACTGCAATATAGTGTCCCATCTAGATTTCTGATATCTAGCCACATAAGCCATATAATTAGCCTGCCTGAGTCCCAACGGCTGCCATATATTGTTTTTCGCCATGGCATCAATCTTCCTGGAATCCTTATCAGGAGGATGTGAGGCCAGGGAATATAGCCTTGTCACAGGCTGCAGCTTGAACAACACCTACATGACTACACTGCTCAGTGAGGAAGTCTGTATCAGGGCCTGATAAAGTATACCTTCTGTCCATTTTTTATCTACAGGAGGAACAGAATGAGGATTTTTAAAATCTTTGTTGTTTGTCTTTAAATAACTTATGCAAAGGAATAGACAACCTTCTAGACTCTGAATATCCATCATTTCTACATAATCAGGCTCCTCTTGGTCATCCACAGCCTCCTCTAAGGGAAGCTGGAGGGTTTCTGCCACCTTTTTATAAAACATAAAATGAGAAGGGGACTCAGACAGCAAAGGGGGAGATTCTAAAGGTCTGTCTGGAGAAATGTCCGGTTCAATGGGCACGTCCAGACCTTCCCAGTCACAAATACACTGATCAAATTCCTCCTCTCCCTCCTGTGGTTCATAAAAATCCTCAACATCATAATCCTGAACCATTGGACCTGAACGAGCCACCCTTTTCCCAATTGTAGGGGGTTGACAAGTCCCTGAGACAAAGACTGAACAATCTGTATGGCTTTTGCTATCTCTGCAGCAGTTGGAGAGACAATTTTGGACTCCAGACCTGCTGATTTCTTTGTCTTTTTTACAGGGACTGGTTCCTCTGGACCAGCCTTTCTTTTGCCCGAGGAAGTCTCGCCCTGGTCAGAGGGCACTCCCTCTGGTCCAAAGGGTGCTGGACCGGGCTGGCCATCCGGGTCAGCGGACTTTTTGGCCTCTCGTTCCCTGAGCGGGCCCAATCTCTTTTCCAGGGTGGCTGCAGCGAAATTTTTACACACCTGGCAGTCTGACAGGAGGTGGTCAGCCCCCAGACAATAGACACAAGTGGTGTGTGGGTCAGCCTTGGCAAAGGCTTCCCCACAGACATCACAGTGTTGAAACCCAGTGGGCCCGGTTTTTCTTTTGGGTTTCTCTGACATAATGCCAGCCTAACCAAAACTTGCCCTTTAAACGGCCGTCATAGGTAAGACACCTTTATCGGTTCCTAACCGTGTCACGGGTATTTGAAAACCAAGATTTAATCCAAGGTTTTTAGAACCGATAAGAACCGGAACCGCACTTCTAAAAGCCCATTTAAAGATTTAAAACGTATTCAAGCAAACTGATCGGTTCAAACTGAACCGATAATGAATTTCCACACAGACTTCAATATTTGTACTTACGGTTTACCAGATAGAGCTTTTGACCGAAACGCGGTAAAATAAACACTTTTTGGCGGTTCAAATGAACCGAAGAAACTCGCTTGAACCGCGAAATGAACCGAGCTGAAGGAGCTGATCTCCGGAGCGACTGTTCAGTGAAGCGGAGTAAAGAATCTGGCAGTTTCATTTGAAACTGGCCAGATAGAGCTTTGAACAGTGCCCTCGCGCTGTGGAACTCCAGGTTTCACTGGAGTTAACTATTTCCTCTCCGGGGCAGTTCAGAGGCTGAGCCTAACTGCAGAAGTCCTAATATAGCAAGACTTCATGGTGTTTGAAGGTATTACCTACTGCAAGAGCCTCTCTCGAAGATCTACTGTTACAGTAAGTTCTTACATAACTGTATTATCTCACTTCAAGGGGGCTCTTGTAGTAGGTAATTACATATAGGACTGAGTCCCAAGCAGTCTGGAACAAGGAGAAGCACCGGGAGGAGGAAATCTACTCCAAGAAGAAGCTCTAGCTGTGTAAGTTTCAAGATAAGAGGCCTTGCAGGACAGCCAGCCTGAAGCCTGCTCTACTGCGAGAGGCAATATCCAAACTGTAGTGTTTTGTAAAGGTATGGATGGAGGTCCAGGTGGCGACAGCACAGATATCTGCCACTGACACATTCTTGAAACAAGCCGCTGAGGCAGCGACTCCTCTGGTGGAGTGGTCTCTTACTTGACCCGGCAGGGTCTTTTTGTACTTGTCATAACAGAAAGTGATGCAATGTGCCAACCATTTAGATAGGCATTGCTTAGAAACAGCATTGCCTTCTCTTTTGGGTGCAAAAGAGACAATTGATCAATCTTCCTGAGATCTTTTGTTCTATTAGTGTAGTACCTCAGAATCTGGTGAACATCTATAGTATGGAGTAAATACTCCCCCTGATTGGAGTACTGCATAAAAAAGGTGGGTAACTCTATGGACTGGTTCAGAGTAGACTCCGCTACTACCTTAGGGGGAAACTTAGGGTTAGTCGCAGAGCCACATGTTCCTTGTGAAAAATCAAGTATGGAATTTTACACACCAGGGCCTGGAGCTCGGAAATTCTTTAAGCAGAAGTAATGGCCACCAGGAAGAGAGTCTTCTATGAAAAGAACTACAAGTCTGCTGAAGCTGCCGGTTCAGAGAGAGGCAGGGTGAGTTTCTCGAGAACAAAGTTCAAGTCCCAAGGGGGAGCAGGAGTATGTATAGGAGGTCTCAGATGGAGGACCCCCTAAGAAAAGTCTTCGAGACCTCCAGCTGAGCAAATGTCTTGTCTGCAAAGGGGACATGATAGGCCGAAATGGCCGCCATGTGGACTTTCAGAGAAAAATGACCGAGACCCAGGTCAAAAAGATGGCGTAGATACTCCAGCAGAAGCCCCGCTGAACAGGAAAAGGGTTCCACGTCCTTCGAGGCAGCCCAGATAGTGAACCTTTTCCACTTCATAGCGTAGGTAGATCTAGTAGAGGGTTTGAGCCTCCACCAAAATCTCCGCCACTTGGGGAGAAACCCTAAAGCATGATTGGGCCAAGTCTGCAGGAGCCATGCATACAGCTGAAGAGATTTGAGGCCTGGATGGACCACTGTCCCCTGATCCTGGGCCAGTAAACCTCATGATAGAGGAAGAGGAAGAGGATGATCCTCTGAGCATTGTTGTAGAACGGAGAACCAAACTTGCCTTGGCCAGAAAGGAGCAATCAGAATCATTCATGCTCCTTCTGAAGCTAGTTTCTGTAAGACTCGTGGGATAAGTGGAATTGGGGGAAAGGCATAGACGAATCTGTCTCTCCAGTCTAGAGACAGAACTCTCTCCAGAAAACGCCTCGCTCTGGAACGAGCGAACAGTAGACGGGAAGCTTTGCATTTAGAGGAGATGTGAACAGGTCGGCCTGTGATGTTCCCCCGAGTCAGAAGATACTGTCTAGAACCCCTTGGTCCAGTTCCCACTCATGAGCCAGAACGGACAAGCGACTTAGCTTGTCTGCCAAGGTGTTGTCGACTCCCGGAACATGAACTGCCGTGAGGTGAAGGTCGTGTTGTGTTGGCCAATCCCAAACCCTCATTGCTTCCCTGCAAAGAGGGTAGGACCGAGTCCCCCCCCATCTGTTGATGTACCAAACCACGCACATGTTGTCCATTTGAATGGCTAGGTGGCCAGAAAGGATGTATGGGTGAAGGACTTGGAGAGCGTACAACACTGCCCGAAGCTCGAGCACATTGATGCGGATTGTCTGTTTGAGTTTGGACCAAGAGCCCTGGGTCTGGTGGTGACCTAGATGGGCTCCCCAACCTTCGCCCGAGGCATCTGTGGTTAGAGTCTGGGAAGGGGGAGGACGAAAGAATGGAACTCCCCGAAACAGATTCTCTCGAACTATCCACCATTGCAAGTCTTGGAGCATCGGTGAGGAGACTAGAACTGGGTAATCTAAGTCGTCCACTAACTGATCCCATTGGGAGCGGAGAGTCCACTGAGAAACTCTCACATGAAGCCGAGCGCGAGGGACTGTCTGGATAGCAGCCGCCATGAGCCCCAGAAGGCGAAGGACCGACCTAGCACTGACCTTCCTGCGGCCGGACAACAGACTTATTTGAGTCTGGAGGGTGGACGCCTGGTTCGGTGGCAGGAAGGCCCTGCCAATGGTCGTGTCTAGAATTGCCCCTATGAACTGTAGTCTCTGAGATGGGATCAAGTGAGACTTGGAATGGTTGATGGTAATACCCAGGCAGGCAAAAACCTGCTGGGTAAGGGTGAGGCAGTGCAGGAGTTCCTCCCTAGATGGTGCCGCCAGGAGCCAATCGTCCAGGTACGGGAAAACCTGTACCCCCCAGCTACGCAGGTAGGCCGCCACCACCGCTAGGCATTTGGTAAATACTCGGGGTGCCGAGGATAGGCCAAATTGAAGTACCTTGAACTGGTAGTGGTGCCCCTGGAATGCAAAACGAAGATATTTACGATGAGACGGGCGAATGGAAATGTGCAGGTAAGTATCTTGCATATTCAGAGCACACTGCCATTGTCCCGACCGAAGGAGGAGCAGAAGACTCTGCAATGAGAGCATTCTGAACCTTTTGTGTTCCACAAAAAGATTCAAGGAACTAAGATCTAGAATGTGTCTTAGATCTCCTGTCTTCTTTGGGACCAGGAAGAAGTGGGAATAGTAACCCGTCCCTTAAAGATGAAGAGGGACGGGTTCTATTGCTTCTTTCAGTAACAAAGCTGAAATCTCTTTCTGGACCAAGAGAAGATGTTCCTGTGAATACAATGGCTTTGGGGGGTGGGGGGGTGGCGAGGCGGTTTCTGTAGAAACTCGTGTCCTTCTGCGATCAGCTGAAGCACCCAAGAATCCGATGTCATCCTCTCCCAGCTCGGAAGGTGGAGGGGAAACCTCCCTCCTACCGGTTCCTCTGGGGAGTCTGGAGACTGTGGGACAGGAAAGGAGTCAGGTGGTGTGGGGCAGTGCCACAGCTGAAGCACCTGCTGCTTTTTTGGGCAGGGGGCTTAGCAGCTGTGGGGGCCCGACATTTGTGGCCCGCCTTCCCTGGGGTTTCGCCTTGGGCCAATTACGTCTGTGAAAGGGACGGCACTGCGGCTGGTGAGGATGGTACATGGAGTCAACGGACTTCAGTGCCATCCCCTTCTCCTGCAAATCGGTGATGATGTCCTTGACATCGCTACCGAAAAGCACCGACCCCCGGAAGGGTGCTTCCTGGATAGCGGACTGCACTTTCGGGACCATCCCTGACACACGGAGCCAAGCATGATGACGTAAGTCTACGGCGAAAGCTGAGCTCCATCCAGCAGTGTCCACTGCATCGTAGGTCGCACGAAGCATGTGTTGACTGGCCAAACGTGCAGAGCAGACAAGATCAGCTAACTCCTGCTTGACTTGAGAGTCTGGCAGGGAGTCTGGTTTGGTTTCCACCTGAGTAAGAATGGCCTTCTGGTAGTCCCCCATATGACCGACATAGTTCAGGGCCCTAATTCTCAGCGTGGAGGAAGCGAAGATCTTCTTTCCATACCCGTCCAGTAGGTGGGATTCTTTGTCAGGTGGTGACGAGTGGAGATGTTTCGGGTTAGCCAACTGGCTGTGAGTGGCGCTAATCACTACCAAGCCAGCACGAGGGTGAGAATCTAAAAAATCAACACCCTCGGGAGCCTGGTATAGCCTATTTGACTTCCGCGGAAGTGGGGCTAGAGCTAATGGCTGCTTCCATATGGTGGTAACAAGGTCAGCATGAGGCTCTATCCAGGGTGGCACCAAAGTAGGAGCTGTCACAGGCAGATCCAGATGCTCGGTGAGTTTCAATCGCTGAGGGTCTGGTTCCAAAGAGTGCCACTGATGAACCTCCTGGATTTTTCGTAGCAACTCCATAAAGGATCTTCTGGAGGAGACTTCGGAGGAGTCCTTGGCCTGGGCTTCAACAGAGAGCATGGCTCATTGTCCCTTTTAGAGCAGTCATCGGAGGAATCTGAGGAGTCAGAGGGTGAAGAGGAAAAAGACTCCCTTTCCCACCTGGAGGAGGAACAGACCCCTTGGGAAGTACCAGAGGAAGCATATCCTGCCCCTCTCTGGACCCAGAGGGGAGAACCCTGGAGTCCGGAGGTGGTGAAGGAGTGTGCCACCATGGACGTATGGGAACCTGAGACGGCACCATCATCGGTAGGCAGCTCTCCACCTCCCTGGGGAGTTGAGCCTAGGCCTCAGCCCACCAGAAGGCCAGAGTCTCCTGCAAATCCACCGGCGGCTGTGGGGGCGGTAGAAGAGGAGGAGGAGAAGGGTATGTATTGTATCCATACGGAGAGTATCTAAAACCCGTTGGCGGATAACCAGGCATTGGGTATTGTGGTGTCGGGTACTGCGGCATCGGAAAGACCAGTGTCAGGTACTGAGGAGCCAGATACTGTGGTCCCAGATACGACAGCATCGGATAGGATGGAGGGTATCCGGGAGCCAGAGGAGCTGCTGGAGCAGATGACCCAGCTGGCGGCCTCATGGGCAGTTCCAGATTGGAGGGCCCGGAGACATCCAGGAGCGGGATGTCAGCCAGAGTTGGTAAAACTGGCGTCGGAGGCCCTGGCGTCCCAGGTTGCGGCGTCGGGCAGCGTCAAGGCACCGTCGGATCCGGCACACTAAGGAGGATGGTCCAACAAAGGTAACCTCAGCGACGCCCAGGGATGGAGGGGAAAAATCCCTGGGGTCGGGCTGGGGGGACTCGGGGTCCCCGGAAGGCAGCAAAGTCTGCATAGAACCAGGGATGATGGACATGGGGGGTCCGTCATCGGTTCTTTCGCCGACCGGACATCGGACAAGCCGATGTGCAGCTTTACAGTGAGATCCCGGCGGGCGCCGGAGGAGCCGGCATCCGACTTATGAGACCCTTCACCGGAGGCAGACTGAGAGGAAGGATCGGCCTGGTCCGGTGGGAGAGGAGCCGCGTGCTGCCCCGAAGAGTTGTGCGCCTTACCAGCTTTCTCTGCACGGACGTCGGAGGAGCCGATGTCCAGCTTACCGGAGTCGCCCATGCCAGTAGGCAGCGAAGCTATGGCCGAACCAGGGGCGCAGGCCTCCAATTGCCCGGAGGTGCCCAAAAGGCCCAAGCGTGAGCCAAACAGGTGGGCTGATGCCACCAGAAGCTCTCCGAGGCTGCCGCCATGAGCGCCCCAGGGAGGGGACGTTACCCGAAGTCCCGTGACTCCTGAGGGAGACGCGGTGGAGGAGCCCTTGTCCCGTGCTCTCCTTTTCTTTCTTCTTCCAATGGCCTTCGAGGGAAGTGGACGCCTGCCTCAGTTTCTTTGAGCTCTTCTCCATCGAAATCATCTTTTTCTTCAAGATGTGGGCTTCCAGTGATTGCTGCCACTGTTTCCGGGTAGCCGCGTTGAAGCTGAGGCAGTGTTGACACTTCTCGACCGGGTGATCGGAGCCTAGACAGAACAGGCACAGGAATGGCTGTCCTTGTGCGGGGAGTTAGCGCCGCCGCAGTGCTTATTTTTGTGCTCAGAGGGTGTAGGGACGATACACTGATGATGACCTGACGAATGCCGAAAAAAGTCAAAATTATTTGGTAAAAACCGACAAAGGGAGGCTGACGAAGCAACAAACCTTTCCACGAGGCACTGCATGAGCTAATGGCGGGAAAGAGCTGGAAGGCAGGCGTCTGGGACCACCCCTTTATACCGACGTCTCCTGATGCCAGTCACCTGACGTGGGGGTGGTCCCTTGCCAGGGACTGCTAGCTAGAAATTTTTCCGTGGGGTCCTGCCACCTGCAGATGTCAGTCCTATATGTAACTACTTACTACAAGGGCCCTCTCGAAGTAAGATCCCATAATACTGATACTCATAACCTGATGGCGGAAGCCCCAGCATTGGGTAAAGTGACGTCAGGTACTGCGGTGTCTGATAGTGAGGCATCAGGTGCTGCAGTGTAGGGTACTGAGGTTTCGGGCACCCTGGCATCCTGGGTACCTGTAGGGGGCCCAACTGGAGGACTGGGCAGTTCTGGAGTCAGCCCAGAGGGTGTAGGGGCTGGTTCAGAAGGCCCTGGAGGAGGGTCCGGAAGGGAGGACCCTGCCAGTGCTGAAGGGGGAGCCAATCATTGGCCATCAGGCACTGGTAAGCCAGACAGAGACGATGGAGTTGCTGTCTTCAGGTCTGGTATCTGAGGCTCTGGCGAAGGGGGGGTACCCCCTACGAAGGAAGCATCCCAGAAACCTCAACCCCATCCAGGGAAGAGGGGGATGACTCCACAGGTGGAGGCGGCGGAGATTGAGGAGCCTCTGACAGCAGCTTGTCTGGCAACAGTTGCAGCATCTCCCAGATGTCAGGCGTGGTGTCAAGACCCCTGGGGGGGGGTCCGAGGCTGGGCATTCGACAGATGAGTGGCTTAACAGCCTTGTCCAGGCGGGGAGTGGCAGAGCCAGAACCAGACTTAATGGACCCACTCGCACCGGTAGGCTGGGAAGAAAAAACGTCCGTAGCAAGAGTGGAGGCTTCCATTGCCCCAGAGGCTCCCGTTGGGCCCGAGCGAGAGCCCGACCGGGGGGGGGAGCACCTGACACACGCTTGGCTACAACCAAGGTGGCCGTCGGGGAGCAATCCCCTGAAGGGGAGGATACCTGTAAGGCCACGACTCCAGTTGAAGTTGAGGGAGATGTGGATGACGATTCCTGGTCCTCATGCTTCTCCTTGTCCCGCTTCTTCTTGTGGTGGCCTTCAGGGTAGGTAGACACCTGCCTGAGCTTTTTCAATTCTTTTTTCCATGAAGGCCATCTTTTGCTTTAAAATGTGGGCTTCCAGGGATTGCTGTCACAGTTTTCTGGTGACCAAACTGAACTTCTGGCAGTGGTTGCACTCATCCATGCAGTGGTCCAGGCCTAGGCAGATGAGACATAGGGAGTGGCCGTCCTTGTGAGAGCACTAGGATCTGCATGATTCGCACTTGTTTTTATGTGATTCGGAGGGCATCAGGGATGACATACATAGAGAATAATGCATGAAATAATGAGAAAACAGATGCATTTTCAATAGAAATGAGAAAATACTCATCAAAATGGCGAAGAAACAGCATTGTTCTTCTGCGAGGTACTTTCGCAAGCCGACAGCGGGAAAAAACTGGACGGGGGGCGTGGGGACCACCCCTTTATACTGACGTAGGCTGACATTGGTCAGCTGATGTGGGGGCGGTCCCTGCCAGAGACTGCCAGCTAGAGATTTTTCTGTGGGGTCCTGACGCCTGGTGGCTTAGTCTTATTTGTGAATACTTACTGCAAGAGCCCTCTTGAAGTAAGATCCTTTGGTTACCAACTGTGTCATGGGCTGAAGAGAAAAAAACTGAAAAATTGGTTCTTTATCTAACCGAAAATCGCTGGATTCCAATATCAGAAAACACAAACAAGAATCAACAACAGTCGGTTCTTCACCAGACTGACAGATGAAAAAACCGACACTTACCCCAAACTATCTAGCTAACCTACTACCTATACTGCAGATAGAGGTTTGAAGACTGATGAAATTTTGTAACATTTACAGTTGAAAAAAAATGAACGAAACCACTACCAAACCAAAGGCAGCAAAGGAGAAATCTCTGGAGCGTCTACACAGTTAGGCAGAGTAAAGAATCTGATGGTTTACAGAGAATGTACCAGTGACAGGGGTTTGAAAACTGAGCTCGATCTCAACGTTCTGTACTTCTGCATAGAGTTAACTCCATCTCCGGAACAGCTGAACTGGAAGGGCTAACTCTGAATATCATCAGAATACAGCAAGACATCATGTTGTTTGAACCCCAACCATCAACAAAACTAACCCGGTTTCCCCACGGTTCTACCAAACCGAGAAGAACCGGAGAAACAAATAAATTTAAACTTAAACTGATGTAACCCCTAGGTGGCGCTATCCCAAGGGCTACTACCCCTGCCTGTTTGACTATGGACAGGTTGAGGGGCCTAGGTCCTATGGCAGGTGCCTCCACCCAGAGGTCAGGGTTTGTAGTGGTTAGACTAGCTTGGTAACAGCCCTCTGGGACACTGAGACCCCCATTTATTCCCTCTAGAGGCTCACACAGTACACTGGCGTTACAGCTCCAATACCCCACGTATACACACTGTTCACTCATACAGATACCACTTACCCTCGAGACTGATTCTGCAGCACGTCTCTGAGGACTCCCTGTAAAATAAGGTTAAACACATACACAGCAAACACAATACTGTTTCCATAAGTACCAATACCACAGACAGTATACAGTATAACAACAACAAATCTGATTTATTTAGGGGGCAGTAACACAGGAGGGGGAAATCTGGTTAATTGGTGGCATTAAATCAGAGTACTGTGCACACATACAGGGGCTGAAAAGTCACACTCTGGGTAGCCAGGTTGGGGGGACTAGCCAGGTCCGTTACCCAGGGTTGGCCAGCAGGTGCAGATGGATAGGGCCCTGTAGAAGAAAATATATGCACAACACCCAGTTGTAATCCGGAGCTGGATGCCTCAGTCCATGAAGCAGTGAAACGACAAGAATTAGATGACACACTTGTGATTGAAAACAGGCTGCAGAGGAATACCCTGACTTGTACTCACAATACCCAAGCTGATAACCGGATGGTGAATGTTCTTCTGGATTGTCAGAACAACAAGGCATGGAGACAAAGTCCTTGTGACTGGACCCCACTGCAGTTGATAGCAAACAGATTTAGTCCGAGACAAGCTGGGGTTTGCTTTCAGCTTCAACACACTGCACACAGCACTAGGGACTGGGGATTGGAAATAGCGATTCCCCACAAGCACTACGCACATTCATTTGTAAAAGGAAAGTACTATACCAAGCAGACTGCTCCTCGATGCTGATCGCAACTACTGCAAAATACCCGGGAGCACACACAGCAGCTTCAGTTTCTGACAGACCGAGTGCGATTCAGCAGTTTCTCCAGTCTTCTACAAGGTGAGCCTGGTTTCCACACTTCTAGTGCCTCTTTCTCCTCACAACTCGGATTCAGTCCAAACTGGCACTCACAAAGGCTGCAGACCGAAACTCAGGGCCTGACACACACTTCCCACGTGAAACTAAACACTGCAGAAGCACAGAGCTCCTTCTCTCTTCACAGTCACAACTGATCTAATCTTTCCAGTCACAGAGCAGGGCATTTCCTTTAGCTCACACCATTCTATTGGCTGGTTCGGCTTTCACTCACAATAAGACTCCCTCTGTTGGTGAAAATAGGCGCCAAGGTTAAAACTACATTTCCCAGAGTCACTGCCCATACAATCCCCTTGTGGCTGGCTCAAAACTGAGAGTCCAAGTTACGATTCATCCACAGGCTCCATTTTAGGGTCTCCCTATCATCCTGATTGGTCCAAATCAGCTATTCAGGACCAAAATGAAAGAGTTACACTGAAACAGTTCATGCTGAAATGAAGACAGGTTAGACAAACTACATTTTCTCAGTCACTCTAAATGATTTCTGGCAAACAGTTATATCTTTCAACAAGGCTCCGTCTGCACATGTAGCAATGGCAGAAACGGAGGAATTGACAGCAGCTGGCGGGATTCGAGCATTAAATACACAGTCCCCATACAAACTAATTAAGTCTGCAAGCAGACAGCTCTTAAAGAGATAGTGCGTGGAGGCTCAAATAGCACTCACTTGGAACCACATTTAAACAGCTCAGACGCCGAACACCGCCCAGACTTGGAGCATTCAGGCAAGCTCCTGGAAGACTTTTGGGAACCCCCATTTGCAGGGGGGGGGGTTACACCCTTCCTGGCCTGGAAAACTCGGCATCCGCGTCAAGTAAGTACCCCCATAAGTTTCAATACAACCATATACATTTACCTGTCAGCCTGACATCAGTGGTGGGCAAGGTGATGGAGGACATTGTCAAGGAGAGGCTAGGGGGGAACCTGGATAAGTCAGGGTGCCTGGACGATAGACAGCATGGATTCATCCCAGGGAAATCGTGTCAGACAAACCTGGTGGAGTTCTATGACTGGGTGACAAGTGCCTTGGACCTGGGTAGACCAGTGGATGTCCTCTTTCTAGACTTCAGCAAGGCATTTGACTCTGTTCCTCACGTGGGCCTGTTGGATAAACTAGAATGGGGTGGAAACCAGATGATCCGATGGATAGGCAATTGGCTCAGGACGGTTAGAGGGTCAGTAGTTGGTGGGATAGTCTCTTCCCAAGGAGGGTCATTAGTGGGGTCCCACAGGATCAGTCCTTGGGCCCCTTCTGTTCAACGCCTACGTATCTGACATAAGGACAGGAATCAGGAGGAGATGAGTCTCTTTGCAGATGACTCAAACTGGGGGCGGTGGTGGATGGGGAGGAGGGGAGGGTGGCCCTGCAGGGGACCTGGAGGCTCTGGAAAGATGGTCTAGAAAGGAAGCTGAGGTTTAATGCAGGAAATGCAAGTACTCCACCTGGCCAGAAACCCAGGCCAAGTGTACACCCTGGGGGAAATACTACAAGTCTCAATGGCTGAGAGGGACCTGGGGTGGTGGTGGATGTCAAGATGAACAACTCTGAGACTTGTAGGAGGGCAGCAGCCAAGGCCAACAGGATGCTGGGATGCATCGCTAGGGGATCACCTCCAGAAGGAGGAAGTGATACCTCTGTATAACTGCTTGGTGAGGCCACACCTGAGTACTGCGTGCAGTTTTGGAGGCCGCACTTAAAGAGGGACATTAACCTCCTGAGAGGGTCCAGAGGAGGGCAACCAAAATGATTTGGGGCTTGGGGGACAGGACCTATGAGGAGAGGCTCGAAGAGCTAAATATGTACACTTTGGAAGAGAGAAGGGACCGGGGGGACATGATAGAGGTCTTCAGGTACATGAAGAGGGTACATAGGGGAGGAACAGTGAGGGTGCTTCGAAGGAAGGAGGAGGGGGCCACTAGAGGGCATGGGTGGAAGCTGGAGGGGGGAAGATTCAGGGGAGAAAGGAGGAGGTGCTACTTCACTGAGAGGGTGGTAGAGCCATGGAATGCACTACCTAGGGGGCTGGTGGAGGCAGAGACAGTGGAGGGGTTCAAGATGGGGTGGGACAGGTACAGGGGAAGGGTTCTGGAAGCAAAATCCAATGCAGCAAGACTATCCAGAACTGGGAAGGGAGAAGCCAGAGAAGGCGAGGGGGACAGCAAGGTCAGCACCCAGGGTGGGGGCTGACCAAACGAGCAGACACGAAAGACCATTAGGCCTATTCTGCTGGCATTTTAGTATGTTAGTACATCAGTATCGCATTAGGCTTATACATGCAATCATCAGACAACTATCACCTTACCAGAAACACATTTCTGAAACTTTTCAGTACATCACTTTTTACACAGTATTAAACACACATTGTACCATAACTCAGGTTACCTCCTCCTGTACATGAAACCTGAAGAGAGGGGGCCCTTCCCTATCAGCTACCTTGGGGCTGGATGGGGCAGGGGCACCATACCTAGAGGGCAACACAAGTAACTTGTAGTTAGCACTGATGTTCAGTTTGGGCAATGAGCTCAGGGACACATACACTCCTTTATGGACAACACTGAGAGGCAAGCCCACAGGCCTCCCAGGGGAATCATAACAGGTGCACCACAGGCTTTACAGCTTGACCAGTCTTTCTAGGGGGAACTGTTACAGTCTCTGCACCCTGAGCCTCATTTTCAGCATTGTCCTCACTTGGCAGGGGAGTCTCCATTGGGGAAGAGAGGCTAGAACTTGGGGCACTTTCAGCTCCAGGAGTTACAATCTCTGAGTCCACAACACTTGGCTCACATGGGGAGTTTTTTGACACTGAATTATCAGGGCACTCAACACACTCTTCTTGTTCTGGTATATCACCAGTTTGCCCCAGTTCATCATTTTCCTCCTCTGAAAACTCAAACAGTTCAACCATACACAATGATTCCATAGCTTCTGACTTCATGCTTTTCACTTCACATTCTGGGAGCATTGGCTCCAGGGACAAAGCTGGGGGCTTAAGACAGTCCAGAAGGCCCAGCTTCATCTCCAGGATTGACTAGAGGATTGCCCCAAAACAATTGACTCAGTTCGTAAGAAGGGTAGTATTCAAAGCCACACTCACTTTCCTCTGACATGGACTGACAGTCATGTTCAACTGGGACTTGTGGAGGGGAACACTTTAACTCAGCTTCTGTAGGTGCAGGCTTTCTTGATTTTTGCTTAGCAGCAGCTCTAGTCACTGGTCCAGAGGGGGCGGTTTCTGGGGGCTCAAAGTCAATCAAGATTTGTCCAGTGGGCAGTAAATGATTTCTATGCATTGTTTTCACATCTTTTGAATTATTCTCAGGCCTTACTTTGTACACTGGCAGATCATCTAGTTTGCCCACTACAATGTGAGGGAGATGGTGCCATCTGTCAGCAATCTTATGTTTGCCATGCAGTCCCAGATTTCTTAGCAATACCCGATCTCCCTCCTGGAGTTCCTGTGCTTTCACCTTTTTATTATACCTTTCTTTGTTGGCCAGATTTATTTTGGCAGCCATGGTTTGAGCCAGTTGGTACGCATGATTTAGCTGGGCCTTTAACTTTTGCACACACTGTAAATAGTTGTCAGCTCGAACCCCATCAGGAAAGACTCCAAAACATATATCTACCAGCAGTCGAGCTTTTCTTCTAAACATCAGATGGTAGGGGGAGAACCCAGTGGCATCACTTTTGGTGCAGTTGTAGGTATGTACCAGGATACTAATTTGTTGGCTCCATCTAGGCTTGTCCTTTGGGTGGAGGGTGCCTAGCATATCTAGCAAAGTGTGGTTGAAACGTTCAGGCTGCGGGTCCCCCTTGGGGTGGTAAGGGGTTGTTCTGGACTTTCGCACTCCTCACAGAGAAAGCATCTCTTTGATCAGACGACTCTCAAAGTCTCTCCTTGATCAGAATGAATTCTTTGTGGAGCCCCATAATGAACAAAAAAGTTTTCTACAAGTACTTTTGCCACAGTGGATGCCTCCTGGTCCTTGGTGGGGAAAGCTTGGGCATATCTCATAAAATGGTCAGTGACCACCAGCACATTACTAATATTTCTTTGATCTGACTCCAAACTCAGGAAATCAATACAGACCAGCTCCATGGGGGCACTGGTGGTGATGTTAATAAGGGGGGCAGCCCTTTGGGGCAGAGCTTTCCTCTGTAAACAGTGACTACAAGTTTGAATGTGTTGCTCAACATCAGCCCCCATCTTAGGCCAACAGAATCTGGATCTCACCAAGTCAAGTGTTCTGTCCATACCAAGGTGCCCCATGTGATTGTGTAAGGACCTCAGTACGGAGTCTCGAAAGGCAGTGGGCAGCACTAGTTGTTGTTTGTCTATTTGCCCCCCTCTGTCTACTGTTTCTCTGTATAACAGTCTATTTATCAGTTTCAACTTAGGACCTTCCTTGTATAACAATGCAGTTCTCAAATCAGTGGAGCGTAATTTGGACACATCTTTCCCTGAGTAGAGGGCTTCTAAAGGAATCTGATCATGGGATCTCGGGATTCAGCATGCTGAATACTGTCATTGTCCAGCTGAGGCAGTGCACCAATGTCTATTGTAGAAAAGTGTCAATAAGCAGCATAGAAACATAGATTTTGACGGAAGATAAGGACCGCTTGGCCCACCCAGTCTGCCCATTTCCCTACCTAATGGATAAGCTGCAGATCCTAGTTAACCAGCAGCCTGCTTCTTCCTACCCCCACCCCCTAGAATTGCCTTATGACTGTCCCATGCATGCTTGAATTCCACCAGTTTTTGACTCCACAACCTCCTCTGGAAAGCCGTTCCATGCATCCACAACCCTCTCTGTGAAAAATATTTCCTTAAATTACCTCTGAGCCCCCTTCTATCTTCAAATTGTGCCCCTTGTTCTTGCACCTCTTTTTTGAAAGATGCTACCCTCTTGGACTTTGTTGATTCCTTGAGGTAATTGAAAGTTTTATCATGTCCCCTCCCTCCTTTCCTCAAGGCTATACATATTTAGCTCATAAGTCTCTCTTCATATGCCTTCCGGTGCAGACCCTGCACCATTTTAGTGCCCTCCTCTGGACAGCTTCCATCCTGTCTATGTCTTTGCGGAGATTGGGTCTCCAGAACTGCACGCAGTACTCCAGATGGGGTCTCACCAACTGTCTGTACAGAGGGATAATAACTTCCTGTTTTCTACTGGAGATGCCTCTCCCTATGTATCCCAGTATCTCCCCAGCCCTCCTTTCTGCCCTCTCACATTGCTTGCCCACCTTTAGGTCATCTGATATGACTACCCCCAGGTCCCTTTCCATTTTTGTTGTTGTTAGTATCTCACCCCCCCATTGTGTACTCTTCCCCTGGGTTTTTGTTTCCCAGGTGCATTACCTTGCATTTCCTAGCATTGAATCTAAGCTGCCATACATTTGACCATTCCTCTAACCTTGCCAAGTCCCTTCTCATCCTTTCCACCCCACCTTGTGCATCAACTCTGTTGCAGATCTTTGTGTCATCTGCAAAAAGACATACTTTTCCTTCCAGTCCCTCTGCAATGTCGCTTATAAAGACATTGAAGAGGACCGGTCCTAATACTGAACCCTCATGTACCCTACTAGTAACCCCCCTTTCTTCAGAGTGGACTCCATTTACTATTACTGTGTTCTATTCTCCAGCCAATTCTTTACCCAGGCTGTCATCTTGGGACCCACTCCCAGGCTGGCTAACTTGTATATTAATCTTTTGTGTGGGACTGTGTCAAATGCCTTGCTAAAGTCTAGGTAGGCCATGTCCACAGCCCCTCCCTGATCTACTACTTTAGTCACCCAGTCAAAGGAATCTATCAGATTTGTCTGGCATGACCTTCCCGCTGTGAATCTGTGCTGCCTTGGGTCCTGTGCCCCTCTGGCCTCTAGATACTCGACAGTTCTTTCCTTCAGAAGTGATTCCATAATTTTCCCTACCACTGAGGTTAAACTAACGGGTCTATAGTTTCCTGCTTCTGCCTTGCTCCCACTTTTGTGAAGGGGAATCACATCTGCCCTCCTCCAGTCCTCGGGTACCACCCCATCCTCCCATGATTTGTTAAAGAGGGTAGTCAGTGGTGTCACTAGTTCTACCCTTAGTTCTTTTAGAATTCTGGGATGAATCCCATCAGGCCCCATTGCTTTGTCCACCTTCAGTTTTAAGAGTTCTTTCAGAACCCTTTTTTCTGTAAATGGGCTGGTATCAACTTCTGTATCCAGAGTGTTTCTACTGTTTGTTTTAGGTACCTCCCCCACTTCCTTTGTAAATACTGAGCAAAAATATTTGTTTAGTATCTCTGCCTTTTCACAGTCACCCTCTGCCCACCTCCCTCCCTTTATTAAGCCTCACTAACCCTCCCTTGGTCTTCCTTCGCTTCCTGATGTACCTATAAAAGATTTTATCCCCTTCTTAACTGAGTTGGCTATCTTTCCTCGGTTTGGGCCTTTGCTGTTCTGACTGCCTTCCCAGCTTCCTTTGCTTTAACTGATACAGTTCTCTGTCCTGCTCTTTCTGTGATTCCTTGTACTTCCTGAATGCTTTCTTTTTCTCTTGAACCTTCATTGCCACTTCCTTTGAGAACCATAGTGGTTTCTTACATTGTTTCGTTTTATTTGCTTCACACAAAGGCTTGTTACCTCTGTGATGGCAGTTTTTATTATTCCCCATTGTTCTTCCACCCCTCCTTCCTGCCATTTGCTAGTGCATGCCTTAGGCACTCACCCATTTTGGCAAAGTCAGCCCTCCTAAAGTCCAGTACTTTTGCCTTTGTATGGCTTGACTCTATTGCTGTGTTTATTGTGAACCATACTGCTCGATGGTCGCTAGTTCCCAGATGGCTACCTACTTCTACATCTGTGTTCTTCTCTTCATCTCCATTTGAGAGAACCAGGTCTAAGATTGCTCCCTCTCGAGTGGGCTCCAATACTAGTTGTCTAAGGCATGTCCCCTGTAGGGCATCTAGAATAACCCCACTCTTCGAAGTGGCTGCTGCAACTGCACTCCAGTTAACATCTGGCATATTCAGATTACCCATCAGCAATATCTCCCTTTTCTGCCATTCTAAGTATTCTTTCTATCATTTCCTTGTCCATTTCCTCCCCTGAGAAGGGGTCTGTATCTAACCCCTGTGCGGATTGTGGTGCCATTGCCGGTTTCAAATTTACCTGCTGTGCTTCTTCTCCTCCGTTTTCCTTTTGTTCTGTTGCTTTGATTCCTTCCCTTATGTAAAGAGCTACTCCTCCTCTTTACCCTCCCTGTCCCTCCTGTAGATAGTGTATCCTGGTATGTTTACGTCCCAGGATGGTTTTGTGTGTACCATGTTTCTAGGACTGCCACGATATCCAGATGTTCCTCCTCCATCAAGGCCACTAATTCAGGAAGCTTGTTACTCAGACTACAGGCATTGGTACTCATTGCTCTCCATTTTTTGATGGCTTTATCTTCTTTTGCAGCATCCCCCACTGACCTTTCTACCTCGGTCTTTTTCTCATTTAGTACCCTGTTTTGTAGGGAGAGGCTGGGATTTTCCTGCTGCTTATCAGTGCCTCCCCCCTTGACTAGTTTAAAGGCTTGCCAACGAAGCATTTAAACCGATTGCTCAAAAGACTTGTTCCCTTCCTTGACAGATGCAGACCATCCTGCCAGTATAGGCTGGTGTCCCTCCAGGTGGAACCCCACTCCCCAATGAAGCTAAACCACTGTGCTCCACACCATTTTTTCAACCATTCATTAAACTGCATGGTGCAAAGTACCCTCGCCTCACTCATGCCATTGACAGGCAGCACCTCAGAGATGGATATTGTGTGTGCTACTTGTCTTAGGCCCCTCCTCAATTCTACAAAGTCCTTCTGCACTGCTCTAATCTCATGATGAGCCAAGTCATTTGTCCCTAGGTGAACAATGACGTCCAGCTCAGACTCCCATGCAGCTGTTCTCGTGATCCAGAGGATGTGCTTCCTGTCTCTCCAAGCCATGGCACCAGGCAGGCACCTTACTTCAGTTTTCTCTGCTCCCCCCAGTTCTATCCCCTTAATAATCGAGTCCCCCACCAGGAGCTGCTTCCTTTCCTTGTGGTGTCCTCTGCCTCCTTCCTGTGGGCCTCCCTTGTGACAGTTGTCCTCAGCCTCCTTAGTCTCCTCTGCGGGTGCATCCATAGGGGAGCTATGCTCCCCCAGAATGGTGTATGGATTGTGGTGTGGAACAACTGACTGGGTGTGCCTCTGTTCCACCATCCTCACCCTCCCTGAGCCCACTGTGGTCCAACTGCTGTGCTTTCTTCCAACCACTGAGGTAGTGGTGGTGGCTCTGGTGCTCACTGGATGGGGGAGGTTCCCTTCCTACCGTCCAGTGTGGCCTGGGGGAAGGTTCCCTTACTACTGTCCAGTGTGGCCTGAAGACAGGCAACTTCCTCCCTCAGGGCAGAGAGTTGTCTGCAAATAGGGCAGCATCTCAGCCTCCAGAAAGACTCCCAGAAGACTGCTTCCCCACAGCCATTACATTGCACTACTCCCCACATTTTTTTTTTTTGTGTGTGTGTGTGTGACTGGTTTGTTGTATAGAAAAATATATATATATATAGATATTATACAATGTGTATGCTTATATTATCAGTGCAGTGTGCTAGCAGGTGTGCAATTCTCAGAGGGTCCCAAACAATCCACCATACAGTCCACTGCGTCCATGGACATTTGTTCCTCCTTGTCAAACTTCTGGCAGAGTGCTCGAATACCAGGTTCTGACAGTCTGACCCAGTCATTCCGGGGAACAGGCCTCCGGGAGACAGCATCAGCATCTATGTGGTTCAGGCCTGCTCTGTATTCAGCAGCATAGTCGTATGTAGATACCAGAAAGCCACCTATGGCCAGTGGCATCCAACTTAGCTGAAGTCTGCACACAGGTCAAAGGATTATTGTCAGTTTTTACTAGTATCTTAGCCGCATACAAGTACTCGTGGAACTGGTCAACAATAGCCCACTTCAAAGCTAGGAACTCTGACTCTTGGTACAATGCAGCCCCCAAGCCTTGCAGGCTAGCATCAGTGTGCACGACATAGGGCTTCACTGGATCTGCATAGGCAAGGACAGGAGCATGGGTAAGTTGATATATAATCTCATGAAAAGCAGCTTCACACTCAGGTGTCCATCTGGCTCCAAATACTTCACTGGGACAAAAATACACTCTCAGGCTTAGAAGAAACCGACCTCTTGTATTTTTTGTGGGTAGGAGGGTAACCTTGAGTAAGATTAAGTAAAGGACGGATCACTCTTGAATAGTCCTTGATGAAATGGCGATAGTAGCCACAGAATCCCAGGAATCTTTGCAGTTCTTTTAGATTATGGGGCTGTGGCCAGGTGGTCAAGGCCTCAACTTCACTTGGGTCGGTCTCTATTCCCTCGGTGGAGACTATGAGTCCCCCATACTTTACAGATGTTTGGAAGAATTGACATTTATCGATGGACAGTTTTAGGCTAAAGTCTTCCAGTTGGTCCAACATCTTGAATAAACTTCTCTCACATTCCTCCAGTGAGCTGCCAAACACAATATCATCTAGGTACACCAGGCACTCTAATAAGTTCATGTCCCCCACCGCACGTTCCATCAGTCATTGAAAAGTGGCTGGAGCACCTGAAATCCCTTGAGGCATCCTCATGAATTCACAGAAACCAAGTGGGCAGATAAAGGCCGTCTTCTCATGGTCTTCCGGGGATATCGGGATCTGGTAGTACCCACTGCAAAGATCTAGCACGAGAAGCACTTGCTACTGTTCAGGCAATCTAAAGCATCCTGAAGGTGGGACATTGTATACTGATCAGGGATAGTCTGCTGGTTCAAGGTGCGATAATCCATGCATATTCTTACTGTCCCATTCTTTTTTCTCACTACCACAATAGGTGAAGCATATGGGCTTCTGGATTCTTGTATTACACCAGCAGCAAGCATCTCTTGCAGATACCATCTCACATCATCTATGTCAGCAGGGGCCAGGCGTCGAGACCTCTCATGAAATTACCTTTCATCATGCAGCCGGATGTGGTGCTCAGCTCCTTGCACACATCCTATGTTCCATTCCTTTAAAGAAAACACCTGGTCTCTCTGGGCAAGTTTTCTACCAATTCTCATCTTCCATTCAACTGGCAACAGGGAGTCCCCAAAATCAAACAAGTCGGGCATCACTCTGTCATTCTCCCCTGAACACTTGTTAGTGGGCAGCACTGCAGTATCTGCACAATGTACATTAGCCAGGGTGCAACCTCTATTTACTCAAATCTCTATCAGACACATTATGAACTCAAATCATTATCCTTCTGGCATAAGCATGGGCTCTAGCAGGCAAAATACTTGGCTTGACCAGCAGTCCTTCCAGCAATTCCCATTGCCTGGTGCATCCAGCATGAGGATTTTATTCTTGACATCTTTTCTGATACAGACTTCCTCCTGTAAGGTACACTGGGCATTTGGCACCAGAATCAGAGACTCCGGATCCTTCTTCCAGACAATTCCAACTGGTTCCTCTGGGTCCACTTTTTTAGCAACTCTCTGTGCCTCATAGGCCTTCTTGATCAAGGCCGGGATTCTCAAAGCTCTACCAGTCCTTGACCCTTGTTTCTCATAACACAACTGCGCCAACCATCCAAACATATGTGCATTCATCCCAATTAGTAGAGAAATCCCATCATACAGGGGGACACACTAATGTCAGGGTCTCTACTTGTTCAGCCACTCCAGCCTCAGAGGTGGGAAAAGACAATCAAATTTGCATATACCCGGGATAGGGGTAGGTCTTCTCACTTAACCCCCAGACATGCAGTCCTTCCAACGGTTGTAAGGGTACATCAGACAGGTGCGTCTGATACCAGTCCTGAAACATAATTGTCACTTGGGAGCCACTGTCCAATACAGCACTTGTAGACACTCCATTCACCTACACAGTGGTTTCCATGGAGGGACCCACTATTCTGGACCAGTCTGGAAAGGCGGTAGCAAGGGCCTGGGCAGATGATCTAGCCACAAAGGGACGTGAGTTAGCATTTCTGGGACCTTCACTGTGGTCATTTCGTGCACCTCTTAACCACTGTTTTTGTCTTAAGCTCTCCTTGGGCCGCTCACCACTCTCTAAGTCTTTCTGAGACCGGCATTCCCTCTTCATGTGCCCATCCTTCCCACAATTATGGCAAAATATGTCTGCTGAAGTTTGGGGGGAACAAGGCATCACATTGGGGGCTGCGGCATTGGTACTATCAATAGAAAACCTTGGTGCCACCTCAGCCGGTGGTGGGTTGGACATTTGGAGATATCTCTTCAGTTCCCTCACATCCATAGCCAAGACATCAAGTTTTCAGCTGTTGTCAGCAGGAGGTGCCTGGGTGGGCACCCCCAACCCCATAGCAGAAGCAGTCGGGCAAGTGTCAGGGCCCGTACTCATAGGAGCGGCCTTCATGATGAGACTGTCTATTGCTTTCCTAATCTCCCTCAGCAGTTCATCGCATGGCAGAACATAGGTAGCCATCCCTCTCTGGCTGGGCCCCTCCCCCCATTGGCTGACATTTGGGTCTTAGATTCTGTCCTGTGATTTCGGTGATTCCAGACCATCAGCGTCTGACCCCGCACCTGGGGCAGGGGATATAGCAGATATGACTGCACAGGGCTATGAAAAACCCTCCTCCTCCTCAACTTCCCGTACCTCCTTCATCAACACATAGAAAGGCAAGGGACCAGATTTCCTTTGATGCAGTTGCAATCTGAGCAACACCCAGCTAGAGTGCCGGGCACAGCTGAGTATATGATCCAGTCTTACCCAGTCCACTTCACTATGGGTCCAACCCCCCTTTCGAAAAATGGTTTGCAAGATTCCCTCTAATTGATCCATATAGGCAGATGACAATTCCCCCGGCTGTTGTCTAACATCTTTAAGCTTCCATTTCAAGGCCTCAACACTAGTGGTGCCCCTAAACACATTTTCAAGGGCAATTATGTACTCTTGCGCTTTGACGTCAGGGTCAGAGACCCTCAGGGAGCACAAAGTATGTTGGGCGGGTCCCTGGAGGCTCTCCCCCAAGCGAGCCCTTTTTTCTGCCTCTGAGCATTGCCAGTTTTGTACCGCAAGAGTAGCAGAGTCTATCCAGGTTTCCAGATCGACCTCCCCATTTCGAGTGGGGCGGATGCCAGAGAATACTTTGAGCTTGCGGTAAGAGTCATGACTAATGGCAGGTACAAACATAGGGGCTAGCACTGGCACAGAAGGAGGCACAATAACGGGTGAGGGAGGGGGAGAGGGTGTTAGAGGAGGAACGCCCCCGGGTGGCAATAATAGTTTCTTTAAATCCTCCACAGTTTTCCCTTCCTCCAGCAACAATTTAGCAAATTTCTCCTCAAAAGTTTCAGATGGGGGGGTCATTCCTCCCCCGGGTCTTTACTGTCCTTAGTTATCACTCTCCAGGCAGTGAGGGCTCCCTCTGGGGTAGTAGTCTGTGGCACTTTGGAGCTATCTATGGGGTCCTTATACCCTACTAGGGCCATGAAAGTGTGGGTGAGCAGATTAGCATGTCGACCTGCCACCACAGGGTTTTGTAAACCTTTCACCTTGGAAAGTACTCCCTCTACAGTGTCCATTCTGGTACCCAGGGGGATATCCAAGATAAGTATAGCATTTTGGGGGTCGATCTCCTGCCCAGTACACCACCCCACCAACTGTACAGCCACTTCTGTTGGGGTATCCATTTATTTTTAACAGTAATTCGTAAATGTGGCCACTAGAGGACACCAATCCCAGTGGTGCCTCCAAGATGTAACCCCTAGGTGGCGCTATCCCAAGGGCTACTACCCCTGCCTGTTTGACTACGGACAGGTTGATGGGCCTAGGTCCTATGGTGGGTGCCTACACCCAGAGGTCAGGGTTTGTAGTGGTTAGACTAGCTTGGTCACAGCCCTCTGGGACACTGAGATCCCCTTTTATTCCCTCTAGTGGCTCACACAGTACACCAGAGTTACAGCCCCAATACCCCACGTATACACACTGTTCACTCACATAGATACCACTTACCCTCGAGACATTCTGCAGCACGTCTCTGAGGACCCCCTGTAAAATAAGGTTAAACAACATATACAGCAAACACAATACTGTTTCCATAAGTACCAACACCACAGACAGTATATAATATAACAACAAATCTGATTTATTTAGGGGGGCAGTAACATGGGAGGGGAAAATCAGGTTAACTGGTGGCATTAAATCACAGTACTGTGCACACATACAGGGGCTGAAAAGTCACACTCTGGGTACCCAGGTTGGGGGGGGGTTAGCCTGGTCCGTTGCCCGGGTTTGGCTGGCAGGTGCAGATGGATAGGGCCCTGTAGAAGAAAATATATGCACAACACCCAATTGTAATCCGGAGTCAAATGGCTCAGTCCATGAAGCAGTGAAACAACAAGAATTAGATGACACACTTGTGATTGAAAATAGGCTGCAGGGGAATACCCTGACTTGTACTCACAATACCCAAGCTGAAAACCGAATGGTGAATGTTCTGGATTGCCAGAACAAGGCATGGAGACAAAGTCCTTGTGACTGGACCCCACTGCAGTTGATAACAAACAGATTTAGTCCAAGACAAGCTGGGGTTTGCTTCCAGCTTCAACACACAGCAGTGGGGATTGGAAACAGTGATTCCCCACAAGCACTAAGCACATTCATATCTAAAAAGAAAGTTCTATACCAGGCAGACTGTTCCTCGATCCCAATCGCAATTACTGCAAAATGCCCGGAAGCACACACAACAGCTTCAGTTCTTGACAGACTGAGCGCGATTCAGCAATTTCTCCAGTCTTCTACAGGGTGAGCCTGGTTTCCACACTTCTAGTGCCTCTTTCTCCTCACAACTTGGATTCAGTCCAAACTAGCACTCACAAAGGCTGCAGACCGAAACTCAATGCCTCACACACGCTTCCCGCACGAAATTATACACTGCCGAAGCACAGAGCTCCTTCTCTCTTCACAGTCACAACTGATCTAATCTTTCCAGTCACAGAGCAGGGAATTTCCTTTAGCTCACACCATTCTGTTGGCTGGTTCGGCTGTCACTCACAATAAGACTCCCTCTGTTGGTGGAAAAAGGCGCCAAGGTTAAAACTACATTTCCCAGAGTCACTGCCCATACAATCCCCTTGTGGCTGGCTCAAAACTGAGAGTCCAAGTTCCGATTCATCCACAGGCTCCATTTTAGGGTCTTCCTATCATCCTGATTGGTCCAAGTCAGCTATTCAGGACCAAAATGAAAGAGTTACACTGAAACAGTTTGTGCTGAAATGAAGACAGGTTAGACAAACTACATTTTCTCAGTCACTCTAAATGATTTCTGGCAAACAGTTATATCTTTCAACAACGTTCCCTCTGCACATGTAGCAATATGAAAGCGGAGAGGAGTGGCGGCAGCCCGGGCGGGATTCGAGCATTAAATACACAGTCCCCCCCATACAAACTAATTAAGTCTGCAAGCAGACAGCTCTTAAAGAGACAATACATGGAGGCTCAAATAGCACTCACTTGGAACCACATTTAAACAGCTCATATGCCGAACACCGCCCAGACTTGGACCATTCAGGCAAGCTCCTGAAATACTTTTGGGAAACCCCCATTTGTAGGGGGGTTACACTGAGATTTTTTTTCTTTTTTTACCAAAAACAATTAGTAAGAGGCAGCAAATGAAAACAAAATACTTAGATGAAGGTATTTGAAGTTTTCTTCACACAGGAGAAAGTTAGACGAATGGTACTCTGAGCGACCAGACTTTTCAGGCGGAGAGAAAAATATGAGGAGGTTCAGAACACTGGCAGTTAGTAGAGGCAGCATTTGAAAAGTTCTCACGTGCAAAGAGTTCCATCATTTGCATGTGTTATATTCTCTCTGGGCAGTTCTACCTAAAAGGCTCACTGCGGAAAGTTATGAATACCTAACCATTACTGGGATTAGAATAATAATCTATTTCCCCAACTGATGTAACCGGCTGGTTACTTCCTGACTTTCTTCAGTTTACCAAATGCAGTGCAACCCCTTCGCATACCAAAGGGTTTGAAATTGTTGTTCATTAAATTGCTTTCAGTTTGAGTGCTATTAGCTCTTAAATTCAAGCCGACTAATGCACAGCTGCACCGTCCACCAGGCCTGTGACCAACAAGGGACTTTTGTAACTGGGTACCCAGGGTAAAATGTATGAGTGCAGGGTTTCATACCAAGTCTGGGGAACTGGTACCAGTGGTGGGTAAATAATGAAATGTGTTCCATCTGATTTTAGGAAGTTTAGATAGCCAGGGCTCTGGATATCATCCATTGGTGTAATGTCATTGTTTGCTGATTTAATAACAGGTGACTACCCAGCTGGAGGGTTTTCACCAGCACAAACCAAAAATCCAAACTGAATCAGATGTAAATTTTGTAAATATTAATCATCACTGCATAACCTCTACTCCTTTGTTTCCCCATTACCAAAGCCCTACGCCCCTTAAATAGTTATTGTTTGCAAACATGTGGTTGTGAGCATATTATTAGAGACTCTCCTAAATTACAAAAATGTCTGAAATGAGGGGAAATGTCACTGGGTCATGTGTTGGGATGGCTAATGGTTGTAATGGGTGGTATAACATTCCAGGGGATTGTACCAGGTAACAGCTAGCCCACTTAACTCATTCCTTCCTGATGACGCCATATGGCATCATAAAAAAGCATACCTCTTTTTCCTGATGACGCCATATGGCGTCCTAAATCATTTGCTGTAGTGCCTGATGACGCCAATTGGCGTCCATGTCTTTCTCTTGGTGCAGCTCAAGCATTTGTTTACATTTGATGAATTGAGTTGTACCAGCTAATAGGGGACATCGTACCCTTACTGATTTTACCTAATATAATATGTGTTCCCATTGGCTATTTTTGAGAAAACAAGGCTTAATACATAAATAAATAAATTTACTATTTTTTGCATGTGCTGTGAAAAATGTATTATGTTCATTCTGCCATTAGTTTGTATCGTAACAACAAATCATTTTTTTAGTGTAACATGTTAAGCTGATCAGGTTTACACTACAATTAATTTCATAATTTATTTATTTATTTTTTATTCGAGCAATCCGATTGGCGTCACCACTTTGGTGTATTTTTTGTCTTTTGGGGTATTTTCACAATAACATGTTGTCACTGATATCATGATTGTTATAACTATTAGTCCATTTATACCACTAAGTGAGCTGAATATTTCTGTATTTAAAAATCGAGCTCTGTGATTGGTCGGATTTTCTGACATCATCAATTCTGAATTTAACTGGTATAAAGGGATTGTCTTAGATGCAGGCACCATCCCCCTGACAAAGCCTTAGTTGTCGAAGTGCCAGGGAACCTGCATGCAGATCTTTTGTTGTGTCTTCCACTATTCTATTCAATGTGTGTGCCTGAAACATTAGACTAAATCCTTATTTAGCATTCAAGCAAGGACTCGTACTTTTTTTACAACCGTCACTGGAGGGAAAGTGGCGCTCTGGGCTCTGGAGTGTACAGTGATTTTTTTTTTGATGTTTCATTTAGGGGTCACAGCCCTCACCTGCACCTGCCCTAGCTCTGTAGTGCATCACCATCTGGTCATATTGATCCTCACTGTTGCCATGCTTGCTCTATGCTTATTGTACACGTCACTATTTCCACTAACCAGTCAGAGCACACTGGGGCAGGAAGAGCATGGTGACTGAAAACTTAGTTTCAAGATGGAGGTGTTGCTCTTACCCTAAAATACTCACTTCATTTTGGTACCAAAACCTCGATTTGTAATCTGTATTTACTTTATTTGTTCTTATTTTTATTTATAAGTTTTCATAGTTGTTACTTTGTTCATTTTGGGATAATTTCTGGTCATCCTGTGTGATCACATCTTATGGATCCGGCTGGCATTCCTGATGGGAGAGAGTGTTTCTTGTGCACGTACTAGATGAGGTCACATGAATTCAGCACCTTTTGTTACTTTTTAAAGAGTTTATGTTCGGATTATGGCTATATTAAAACCTATGTGGCATGTTGCTCCTTGTGTATGGATGATAAGTGGGTTAGGGTCAGTAGCATCTTTGTCTCATGCTCTGCACTTGAGTTTTCTCCCTAATATGCAGTTGCTGATTGTTTAAAATGAAAAAAATAATGGTGTTGCCGTCAACTTATCTGCCATCAGTCCAGCCCCAATCTCTGATGCATTGTAAAGGCCAAATCAGTTTTGAATCCTCCACAGTCACTGGTGTTGTCCATCGACTCGTATGACGTCAGTCCAGACTCAACCTCTGATGCACTGTAAAGTGTTCTTCAGGTTAAAATCCTCCACAGCCACTTGTAAGATCTAGCTCCTTACCATGCATCAGTCGAGCCCCAAACTGTAGTGAACAGTGAAGTGCATTTCAGGTTCAGATCCCTCCACAGCCAATGGTGTTGTCCATTGACTGATCTGGTGTCAGTCCAGCCCCAACCTCTACTGCACTGTAAAGTGCTGTTCAGGTTCAAATCCCACCAGAGTCACTGATTTAGTCCATCTGCTCATCAGTCTTCAGTCCAACCTTTATCTCTGACACTCTGTGATGTGCATTACTGATATGGATCCCTCCTCAGTCACCATGGTGTAGTCGATTGTGCACATCAAGATCCATTCCAACACTACCCTCAGATGCACTGCAATGTTCTATTCAAGTTCGAATCGCTCCACAACCACTTTAGTCTCTTGTGCTCATAATGCTTCAGACCATCCCTTATCTCTGATGCACTGTGATGTGATCAGTGCTCATGTATGACGTATACAGTCCATTCAAATGAAACACAGCACACAGTACACATGTGCACCAATGAGCATCACTCCATGGTGCAGGCATACCCACACTCCTTCCCACCCACACAGTGCGCCATACTGAATGTTGCAACATATCACATGTGTATGCAGGCAAACCATGTGACACAGCACATAGTACACAACCTTTACAGGTGAACATGTCATCACCCTGTATGTGTACCCACAATGTTTCTGCATGGCATATGAACACCATTACCAGGTGCAGGCAGCCCCACCTGCTTCCCTACAACTGAGTACACCCAAGGACAGGTGCCAATTCATGACGAAATGACTGCAGTGCCTATGAGCATCATTCTTGGTACAGGCACACACCCCTTCCCCATGACACAGTATACCCCCAAATTACCAGTGCCTTTTCAGCAATTTCATCATCCTATACGATACCCATAATATCTACAGTGTCTGTTCAAGACCATTATTATTAGATGCGACAGCCCCTCTCATTTCCCCAGAACATATAAAGTGCATCTGAGCCTGTATTATGAATGCAGGACCCCCACCACCACCACCACCACCACTAACACACAGTGCTTCCTCATACAATCATTCTCTCACCTTAAACCACCCCATAATACAACCCCAAAAAATAAACTATGCCAGGAAATTAAATAATACACAGATTTATGTAACATGATGTTTACTGAAAGACTATGAACCTTTACATGAACAACATCATGCTTCATTTACAGTATGATAAAGCAAGCAGCACAAATAAAATACAGTTTCCTATACTTATCATGGGATTTTATTGCAAAATAAAATAAAATAGTTTATTTCAATGAAATTATACATTTTAACTACAGCACATATGCAATTAATCATAGAGAGCCCTCCAGCACTAACAATGTCTCCATTTCCTGTCCGCTCACTGACCACACTGGAAGGGTTCTTCCTATTTACATCACTTGACCTCACAAAGCACTTCCTTCCTGCATCACTTCCTGATATGTCCTTCTAAGGTACTGTGAAAATATGTTCTTACTAAACTAGGGGAAAAACAAAAAAATTGATAATCAGATTCATAAACTAAAATCAGTGGGTAGGAAGAATTGAATACTGCAAGAATTCCAACCAGTGGAGTGGAACAAAAATCTCAAACTGTAATAGCAAGAGATTAAGATATTGATTTCTGACTAAAAAAAATGGTAAAAAACTTGCAAAATTTATATTTAGACAATGACAGATGTTTATTGTATATTTTTAACAATTTTAATCAACAATTTTACAGAAATGTAATATTTGTGCATGACTAATTAAACAGAGCATAATTATATTTAGATAAAATCATCAGAATTTATTAAAATATGAAAACAACCTCACACAACAATAAATCCAGTTAAATAGACATTACCAAACCTCACTCATTTTCAAAAACCTTTTGTCCTGAAAAACTTTTCTTTTTACAGTTTTAAAATTGGATGTATGGTTTTTAAGATATGTAGGTTTACGCACAGTGTGTTTGTATGAATGCTGCAGATCTAAAATCCCTTCAGACACACAGGTGTTCTAGCAGCAGGCAGAGGGTACCTGAACATTCTAAGTGACAATAGGATAGAATGAGTTAAAAGGTAAACTCTGGGTGCAGGAACTGCACAAAGGAAAAAACATGGAAAAGAACCAGTTAAAGTCTGAGAACCCAGGCCCCTCAACCTTGTTTGGCCAGGCAAGGCAGGGATAGTAGCCCTTGGAGTAGCACCGCCTAGGGGTTACAGGTGTAGAGGGCATTTAGACAACCTGACCTTTGGGAATACATTGGGTTAAACAGAAGAGTGGCCACTACCATAAATAGGTCACCAGTTCCAGTTGAGGGGTGAGACTATAATACAAACCTGAGGGGGAGGGTGGTTCTCACGATTGGTGTCACTGTGGCATTCACTACCAGAGTCTCTGGTGTCATTTGACACTAGGAATCAGTTTAAACATGCACTAGATGAATACTGTGAATACTGCATAGGATCTCACTGCCAATTCACTACAAGAATAAAGCAGGGTAAAAATGGCTTAAGCTATATGTGCCTGTTATACATCTTACGAAGAGAGCCAGGGACTTCTGTACATCAATATCAGCTGTCATGTCTGAAACTCCAATTCAGACAGATAAAAATACAAAGTTTTTTACCATTCTTGTTGATGGCAGTACTGACCCAAGTTTCACTGAGTGGGAAAATGTATTTCTTCGCTTTGTGGAAGGCACGTCAATACATGTCACTACTGTTTTGATTAAAGCTGTGCCACTAGAACAGTCTCATGCACAAGGTGTGTTTACAGCAATAAGCACAGCATTGTAATCCATAAATCTTTCTTTTGTCGACCTCAATGATGTGAGCAAGCCTGGGCCGGTGCTCATCTCAGCAAACTTTGATGGAGGCAGTGTTATGATGGGCCATACAGGTGCAGCCATAGCAAAAATAAGAGAACATGTTCCAGCTGTTACACCTACGCATCATAAACTGGAGTTGGCAGTCCTCAATGCCATGGAAAAACATTTTTTTGGTAATAAAGCTGAACATACACTGAAAGGAATTTTTCAATTCTACCACTACAGCCCTAAGAAACAGAGAGCTGCAGGAAATAGCCCATGTCAAAGACATAGATCTTGCACCTTTCAATGCAATTAAGCAGGTTCATTGGCTTGCAAGTAAGACGTGTTCTGTTCTCACTGCCCAAGTCAATCTGCCCACAGTAGTTCAGCATCTTGAACATGTCTCGCACTTGCTGCCAGTGATGATGGTGCTAAAACAAAGGCACTTCTAAGAGATGTCCAGACTGTATAATTTGTCAAATCTCTGGTCATACTATAACATTACTTGCCCATTCTGAAACATGTCGCTTGCATTTCAAAAAGACAACCTGCTTTTTACTGGAAGTCCCACAAGTCATAGAGACATGCATTCTCCAGTTAATGGAGTTAAAAGTAAAACCTGGAAAATTCATGACATTCTTTCTAAAACAATTCAATCATGAAGAGAAATGCATGGATTATATTGTTTCAAAGTGTGGGGAGGAAAGGACTGTTCCGTTTACCTTCAAAGGCAATTGTCCAGAAATAAATGTTATCACTGATTCACAGTTTAACAGAAGCAGCAATAAGAACAGGTTACTCACCTGTAACAGTAGTTCTAGGAGTGGTATATGTTGTTCATCCATACTCTTTGTCATGTCCCCTTCCACTTTAAATCTTGCCAGAAGTCTTCAAGCTGGCTCCTCCCACCCACCCGGGTGGTATAAACCTTGTCTCCACCTCATAACGCCAGATCTTAGCCCGCTGGAAGACACGTGTTGTGCGTCCGTAGTCGGGGAGGTCAGGTGGGTCTGTGTGGATGAACAACATATACCACTCCTAGAAAGTACAGTTACATAAGAACTTACCGTAACAGTAGATCTTCGAGAGAGGCTCTTGCAGTAGATAATTACATATAGGACAGACACCGCCGCTGCAGGAATCTCTACGGAAAAATTTCTAGCTACAGTCTCTCGGCGAGGGACCCCCACTGTGGTGACCGCGCCATGCGACGCTGGTATAAAGGGGCGATCCGGGGACACCCGCCTTCCAGTTCTTTCCACCACAGGCCCGGACGAGAGAAGCAGATGTTTCCTCAATGGAAAAGGAGCTGAAGAAGCCTAGGGGATGGAGGGCGGGAGAGTTTACTTGTAAGAGCTCTCCTAAGATCTACTGTTACGTAAGTTCTTACATAACTGTACCATCTTACTCGAGAGGGTCCTGCAGTAGGTAATTACATATAGGACTGAATCCCAAGCAGTCTGGAACAAATAAAAGGCACCGGGAGGAGGAAACTACTCCTGAAAGTAGCAGTAGCCTTGCAGGCCTTAAGACAGGAGGCCCTGCAAAAAGCTAGCCCGGCCTGCTTCCCACGGCGGAGGCAATGTCCAAACTGTAATGTTTCATAAAGGTATGGACGGAAGTCCAGGTGGAGGCAGCACAGATGTCTGCCACAGACACATTCTTGAAGCAAGCTGCAGAGGCTGCTACTCCATGAGTGGAGTGACCTCTGACTTGACCCGGAAGGGTCTTGTTGTACTTGTCATAACAGAAAGTGATGCAATGAGCCAACCACTTCAACAGGCATTGCTTGGAAACAGCATTGCCTTCCCTTTTGTGAGCAAAAGAGACGAACAGCTGATCAGTTTTTCTGAGATCCTTTGTCCTATCAGTGTAGTATCTCAGAATCCAGTGAACATCCATGGTATGGAGTAAATATTCTCCTTGATTGGAGTACTGCGTGAAAAAGGCAGGTAACTCTATAAACTGATTTAAGGTAGACTCCACTACCACTTTAGGCAGAAACTTAGGGTTCATGCGAAGAGCCACTCGTTCTTTGTGAAAAATCAAATAGGGGATTTTACACATAGGGGCCTGGAGCTCGGAAATTCTCCGAGCGGAAGTAATGGCCACCAAGAAGAGAGTCTTCCATGACAGAAACTTCAGATCTGCGGATGCCGCAGGTTCAAAGGGAGGAAAAGAGAGTTTCTCGAGAACAAAGTTCAAGTCCCAAGGGGGAGCTGGAGTCCGGACAGGGGGCCTCAGATGAAGGACCCCTCTAAGAAAAGTCTTAGACACCTCTAATTGGGCAAAGGCTTTATCAGCGAAAGGAACATGGTAAGCTGAAATAGCAGCCATGTGCACTTTCAAGGAGGAATGACTGAGACCCAGGTCGAAGAGATGACGTAAATATTCAAGCAGAACGGCCACTGGACAGGAGAAAGGCTCCATGTTCCTAGAGGCGGCCCAAATAGAAAATCTCTTCCATTTCATGGCATAAGTGGACCTAGTGGAGGGTTTTCTAGCCTCCACCAGAATCTCGGCCACCTTTGGAGAGATACCAAAGCGAGATTGGGCTAGGTCTGCAGGAGCCATGCGTGAAGTTGTAGGGACTTGAGGCCTGGATGAATCAGGGTCCCCTGATCCTGGGTCAGCAATCCTCGAGATAAAGGAAGAGGAAGAGGAGGAACCTCAGAGTATTGTTGTAGAAGAGAGAACCAGATTTGCCTGGGCCAGAAAGGAGCGATCAGAATCATTCTTGCTCCTTCCGTTGATAGTTTCTGCAGTACACGAGGGACTAGAGGAATTGTGGGAAAAGCATAGATGAATCTGCCCTTTTAGTTTAGAGACAGAGCGTCGCTCCAGAAAGTGCCTCGCTCTGGAGCAAGCGAGCAAAAGGTGGGAAGTTTTGCATTTTGGGAAAAAGGCGAACAGGTCTACCTGTGGAGTCCCCCAAAGCTGGAAGATGTCGTCTAGAACCTTTTGGTCCAACTCCCACTCATGTGGCAGAGCAGAGGAGCAGCTTAACCTGTCTGCCAGAGTATTGTCGACTCCTGGAACATGGATTGCCGTGAGGTGAAGGTTGTGAAGCGTTGCCCAGTCCCAAACTCTCATTGCTTCCCTGTATAAAGGGTAGGATCGAGTCCCTCCCTGCTTGTTGATGTACCACACCATGCACATGTTGTCCATCTGGACAGCTAGGTGACCGGGAAGGATGTATTGGTGAAGGGCTTGGAGAACATATAGTACTGCTCGTAGCTCAAGCACATTGACGTGGAGAGCTAGCTCCAATCTGGACCATAAACCCTGGGTTCGGTGAGGACCCAGATGGGCTCCCCAACCTTCGCCTGGTGCGTCCGTGGTCAGAGTCTGGGAGGGGGGAGGATGACAGAAGGGGACCCCCTGAAACAGGTTCTCTCGAACCATCCACCATTGCAAGTCTCTTGTCATCAGCGAGGATATCAGAACCAGATGATCTAGGTCATCTATGAGTTGATCCCACTGGAAACAGAGAGTCCACCGAGAGATCCTCATGTAGAGCCGCGTGCGGGGAACAGTCGGGATGGCGGCCGCCATGAGCCCCGAGAGATGGAGAACCGACCTCGCCGGAACCTTCCTGTGTTCTGATAGCAGGGAAATCTGTGACTGAAGAGAGGCCGCCCTGTCCGGAGGCAGGAAGACCTTGCTCACCGTCGTATCGAGTATAGCCCCGATAAACTGAAGTCTCTGGGAGGGATCCAGATGAGACTTGGAATGGTTGATGGTAATACCCAGGCAAGTAAAAACCTGCTGGGTGAGGGAGAGAAAATGCAGGACCTCCTCCCTGGACAAGGCCGCCAGGAGCCAGTCGTCCAGGTAGGGGAACACCTGAACTCCCATAGTACGCAGGTGGGCCGCTACCACTGCCAGGCATTTGGTAAAAATTCAGGGTGCCGAGGAAAGATAAAACGGGAGTGCCCGCAATTGGTAATGGTCCCCTGGAAAGCAAACCGGAGGTACTTGCGATATGAGGGACGAATGGGGATGTGCAGATATGTGTCCTGCATATCCAGTGCACAAAGCCATTGACCCGGCCAAAGAAGGGGCAAAAGGGTTTGTAGGGAGAGCATCCTGAACTTTTCGTATTCCACGTAAAGGTTCAAGGAGCTGAGATCGAGAATGGGTCTGAGATCTCCCATCTTCTTTGGGACCAGGAAGAAATGAGAATAGTAACCCATCCCTTGAAGGTGAGGAGGAACGGGTTCTATGGCCTGCTTCACAAGAAGGGCAGATATTTCTTCCCGGACCAAAGGAAGATGGTCCCTTGCATAGGACGACTTCAGAGGGGGGTGGCGGGGTGGTTTCTGTAGAAACTCTATGGAGTGCCCCTCTGCTATAATCTGAAGCACCCATGAATCCATTATCCTCTCGCAACCCGGAAGGTGGAGGGAGAACCTCCCTCCTACCAGTTCCTCCGGTGTGTCCGGAGGCGGTGGGACAGGGGAAGAGTCAGGTGGTGTGGGGCAGTGCCGCAGCTGGGGCACCCGCTGCTTTTTTGGGTGGTGGGGGCCTGGCAGCTGTGGGGGCCCGGCGTTTAGTGGCCCACCTTCCTTGGGGATTCACTTGAGGCCGACTGCGTCTGCGAAAAGGACGGTGTTGTGGGGGATGGGGACGGTACATGGAATCCACGGATTTCAGAGCTGTCCCCTTCTCCTGCAAGTCGGTGATGATGTCCTTGACATCACCGCCGAAAAGCACTGAACCCCTGAAAGGTGCTTCCTGGATTGCTGACTGCACCTCTGGGACCAAACCTGACACGCGGAGCCAGGCATGACGCCGAAGACTTACGGCGAACGCGGAGCTCCGCCTGGCAGTGTCCACTGCATCGTATGTCATCCGCAGAATGTGATGACTGGTGTTTTTGGAAGGTGTAGAGGACGACATACACCGCCGCTGACCTGACGATAAGAAGAAAAAAATACTCAAAACTTGGGTAAAACTGACGAAAGAACAGGGCTTTGCTAAGTACGAACTTTACTGCGAGGCGCTGCACGAGCTAACGGTGGGAAAGAACTGAAAGGCGAACATCCGGGACCGCCTTATAACCGACGTCAGATGACGCCGGTCACCTGTCGTGGGGCGGTCCCCCACCAGGGACTGCTAGCTAGAAATTTTTCTGTGGGGTCCTGCCGCCGGCCGGTGTCAGTCCTATATGTAATTACCTACTGCAAGAGCCCTCTCGAAGTAAGATCTACTGTTACAGGTGAGTAACATGTTCTTCTAGGATCGTGAATATGTTATTTATCCACACTCTGACAGACTCCTAGCAGTTCTCCTGGAATGGGAGGCAAGGCACACACCCCCTACTTGGGAAACACAGACTGGAGAACTGAGGCCCCAAAACCAGCATCCCGGCATGACACGAGGTCGATGTGGTAATTGGCAACGAAGATGTTTGCTGACTTCCAGGTAGCAGCCCCGCAGATTTCCTAGATAGGGATGTCCCTGGAAGCAGCCACTGATGCAGCTAGGGATGTCCCTGGAAGCAGCCACTGATGCAGCGGTATGGCAGGTAGAATGAGCTCTTATCCCTCTGGGATGCTCCTTGCCCGCCAACTCATAACAGACCTATGCATGATGTAATCCAGTCTTGCAATAGTCTGCTTTGCTGCAGGTCTGCCAGAAGTGGCTTCAGCATAGGTGACAAACAGCTGGCGAACCTCTCCCCAAATTTCCACCATCCTCTCCTAGTAACAGGAGTGAGCACATCTCGGGTCCAAAGTATGGAGCCTGTACTCAGCGTCAGAGGTGTAGTTAGGGTAATAAACCGGCAGAGTTAACACCTGGTTCAGGTGAAACTTTGACACCACCTTCGGAAGGAAATTCGGGGGGGGGCGTAGGACAACCTTGTCCCTGTGGAAGACCAGATAAGGGGAGTCCACCGAAAGCACCTAGAGCTTCTCTGTCCTTCTGGCAGATGTGATAGCCACCAGGAAGCCCATCTTCCACGACAAGTGTGACAAGGCACACTTTTGCATTGGTTCAAATGCCCCTGCCATGAGCTTTGCCAGTACCAGCAGATGATCCCACAGAGGTGGAGGTTCACGCACCGGAGGGGTTATGTGATCCAGGCCTTTCAAAAAGCGCCCAACCTCTGTCTACTGCACCGTCAGCTGACCAGCCTGTGCCCGGTAAGCAGAGATGGCTGCTAGGTGCACCCTAAGGGTCAATGTCTACAGACCCCCTTTGGAGAGAGACCAAAGGTAGTCAAGAATGTTAGCTACTGGACAGGACAAAGGGTCCAGGCCCTTGCCCTGACACCAAATGGAAAACCTTTTCCATTTGAAGGTGTAACATGTCCTCATCCATTCCTTTCTGGATGCCTCCACCATGGTGAAGACATCCTCAGAAAGACCCAAAGCCTGTAACTCTAGCCATTCAGGTACCAGGCTGTGAGGTGCAGGGACTGAAGGTCTGGATGGTATACCTTCCCCTGCTTGAGAGATATTGGGTTCAGGCATGATGGAAGCTGCTCCGGGGGCCAGCAGCTAAGAAGATCTGGATACCAGAACTGGCACAGCCAATCTGGGGCTACCAGGATCACCTTCGCCTTGTCCCTCCTCACCTTGAGAAGCACTTTGTGGATCAAGGGAAATGGAGGGAAGGAGTAGGGGAAGCTTGGGGTCCACAGTCTCGAGATGGTATCCTCCTGCAGTGAGCCCTGCTGAGGGGGGGGGCATGGAATAGCCTCAGTTTGGTGTTGTCCCTGGAGGCAAACAGGTCCACCATCGGTTTTCCCCAGTGTGAGTAAAGAGTGTAGGCTACCTCTGGATGGAGAGACCACTCATGGTATGTCTCGCCTAAGCGGCTGAGAGCATCTGCCAGATGGTTTGAGGCTCCTGCCACATGGATGGTTAGATCTGCCTCCAAATGGCTCACAAGGGTCCAAATGTGGAGCGCCTCCCTGCACAGCAGACGGGACTGTGTGCCGCCGTTTGTTGAGGTAGTACATGGTCATGGTATTGTCCGTCTGAACTTGAACCACTTGCCCCCAGAGCTGAGAAGCGAAAGCTGACAGTACCAGTCTGACTGCTCTGAGCTCCAACAGGTTGATGCAGCATTGGGACTCTTCAGGGGTACAGAGCCCATGGGCCCTTTTGTCCCCCATGTGGGCTCCCAAGCCCATGAGAGAGGCACGGTGGTAAGGACTACCATCAGCTCAGAGTGGACAAACGGGATCCCTTCTTGCAACCAGTCTGGGGCAGTCCACCAGTGGAGAGTGCCCCACATCTTCTGGGTTACAGTGATCAGATGGTCGAAATGACCATGGCGCTGAGTCCACTGGGCGGCCAGCTCCCATTGGAGGGAGCGCATGTGCAACCGGGCCCAACGGACCACCGAGGTGCATGCCGCCATGTTACCAGAAGGTGCAGGAAGTCCTGGGCAGGGTGCAATTGCCCAACCAGAAGTGATTAGGCAAAGGAGGAAAGAACCTCTGCCCTGTCCACCAGGAGCCAAGCTGAGCTCTGCCCCAATGAAGCCCACCTGAGGAGGCACAAGTTCCAACTTAGCCTCGTTGATCAGGAGGCTGAGTTGGGAGCAGGTCTGGAGGGTCAGGTCCCTGGACCTCTCCACCTTCTGCTGGGTGGAACCTGCTAGGAGCCAATCATCAACCCCCCCCCAAGAGATGAGCCACCACCACTACAATGCATTTGGTGAAGCATGGAGCCAATGACAGGCCGAACGGCATGGCTTAAAACTCTTACAGGATCCCCTTGACCCTGAACTGGAGGAACTGCTGATGGGACAGATAGACTGGGACGTGAAACAACGCATCCTGCAGATCCAGTGAACAGAACCACGTTTTGCTCCAAGGATGGTATGATCTGGGACAGAGTGATCATCCGAAAGGTGCGTGACCTGAGATACTGATTCAGGTCGTGCAGATCTAGAATGGGGCACCAGCCCCCCATCCGTTTGGGCTCCAGGAAGTACCTGGAGACAAAACCTGGGTCTGCTGGAGGATCCGCCACTGGAGCTACTGTCTTCTTGAGGAGGAGCTGAGCAATGTCGTCTTGAAGAGTCGACTGAGTCTGAGTGGATACTCTTTCCTCCCGAGGGGTGCGGGCTCGGTTTGTCAGGTACTGCTCGAACTCCAGAGGCAGTCCCTGACCGACCACTTCGAGAACCCACCTGTCCGAAGTGACAGTGGACCATGCGGAAAGGAAGTGGTGGAGCCTGGCCCAAGGGAGGACCCAGAGCTGGCGTGACAGGAGAGGGGGAGGCAGCCCCCGCACTGTCACTGAGCAGGCTTGGAGGAGGAGGATCCAGAACCTGAACCTCGGCCTCCTTTACGTGCTTGGGAAGGCCCAGCTTGGGCTGGGGGCACCAAGCTTGAGCCTGCTGTTGTTGCTGTCCTCCTTGAAAGGAGGACTACTGCTGCGCCACAGGGGAAGAGTGCTGAAAAGGCTTCATTTTCTTCTGCTGGTTCTTGCCTGAAGAACCCTTGGCAAATGTAGCATCCAAGCTGGCACTGGACTGCTCAATGCACTGAAGGTGACCAGCCACTCCTGGGCCAAAAAGGTCTGTCCCTAGGAAAGGCACATCAGCTAGTTTGTGCTGAGTATCCACCAGGAAGGAGGAGTGCCTCAGCCAAGCCCTGCGACAAGAGGCAACTGTGGCTGCCATCAACTGGGCACAAGAATCCCCAATGTCCAGGACTGTCTGAAGCTGCTGTTTGGCAACAGCTCAGCCCCGATCCCGGACCTGCTTGCCCATGGTCTGCATGTCCGCAGGAAGATGTGGGAGGACTTCATCCAAAGACCCCAAGAGGGCATGGGAGAAGTGTGCCATGACAACGGCCGAACTTGCCTGATGAAGACCTAATGAAGGAGCCGTGTAGACCTTCATGGCTGAATGGTCCAAAAGCTTGGACTCTTTCTCAGGAGGTCAGTCAGTATCAGTAGAACTGCCAGTATGCATGAACACAGAGGCGGTCACCGGGCTCTTGGCCGAAGGGTGCTCCGTGAAGCCCGGAAGGGACCCCATACTTGTGGGACATGCAGGCAGATGGAGCTGGACAAGAGGTAGGGTGCTGCCAGAGTTCTAAGGCCAGGCCAACAATGGCCTTGGCCACACGAAAGGCCTCCGTCGGGGTATTCCCTCTCTTGAGGATGTCCATGAGAGGGTACTCCGCCTTTTTCTGGATTGGCTCCAGGGACATCCCTGTGGACTCAGAGATGAGGCAAAGAATGCTCTGAAAAGATGAAGGACCTTCCTCCATCTCTAATCCTCCGGCCGATTCATCATCCCTGGGATGAGAATGCAGGCCAGTCACATCTGAATCAGAGGAATCCGGATACAAAAGTCGACCGCGCAGGTCACCTTTGCCCCATCAAGGGTAGCCTGGGGTGACAGTGACCAACAGATGCCGGGGAAACCCAGTGTCCAGCCTATCTTCTTTAGAAGGAGCCCCTCCCACAGGCTGCTTGGGCGGTGGTTCCATCACGATCGGCGGAGAAACCGTTTTAGGCTGAACCGGAGGTTTTGCCGGCTCCACTTGTGGAAGAACAGACTTGATCAACTCCAAAGGAGATGGCTTCAGCCTAGGAGGTGAAAGCCAAGTAATAGCCAGGGTGGAAGCCGGAGTTGGCTTGTACCTGGTCAAAATCAGCTGCTGCCACATGAGGTCCTCGTAGCGCCAGAGTTTCCACTGCAGCCTCTCCTCATCCAAGGACAACCAATGGCATCACCTCTTTTTAGAGCATTTATGGCTCTTCATAGATACATAGACAGTGTCGGCAGATAAGAAAAAATTACTCACCTTAGTAATGTTGTTTCTTCTAATGGAGTCTTGCTATATTATGACAATAGCAGTTAGCCACAGCACTTGAACTGCCCCGGAGAGGAAAGAGTTAACTCCATACAGGATGGAGTTCTGAGCGCAAGCGCTCCTCTTAGAAGCTCTATCTGGCTAGTTTCAAATAGAAACTGTCAGATCTTTACGGAGCCAAACACTACTAAGAGTCTGTGTGGAAAAGTAACCTACACTAGCCCAATGGCTACCTATTAGTAACAACAACTACAACAATAACAACAACAACAACCAAAATCACCCCTGACAAGCACTAACTAGACCCCTTCCCAAAAGACTCAAGTCCAGGAGGGGGGCCAGAACACACAAAACCAATAACAATAAAACCCACTTCCCCAAATCCCAAAAGAAAAAAAAAGGGGAACAATTTATAATGGCATGACACAGTGCTTGCACTAATTTGCCCACACCATACCCAAGTAGAAGTTCTGAGAGGGGCAGGTTGGAGGGGTGGTCATAATATAGCAAGACTCCATTAGAAGAAACAACATTACTAAGGTGAGTAATTTTTTCTTCAAACAACATGAAGTCTTGCTATATTATGACAATAGCAGACTACACAGCAGTACCTCCATGGAGGAGGGACAGAACCTACTTAGGGAATAGGCTCTGAAGCACGGCTGTGCCAAACCGAGCATCTCTCCTGGCCTAGACATCCAGGGAGTAATGCTTGGTGAAAGTGTGAATTGTTTTCCAGGTTGCAGCTTGACAGATTTCAAATAGAATATCTCTAGCAGCCGCTAGAGATGCAGCTATCCTCTGGTAGAATGGGCCCTCAAACCTGAGGGGGTTCTCACCCAGTTTTTGTAGCAAAATTGATACAAGAGACAATCCACCTGGCAATTGTCCTCTTAGTGGCAGGTTTTCCTTGCCAACCTCACCATAGGTGAGAAAGAGTTGGTGGATTCAACCTGTGACCCTTGGTGACGCTCCAAATAGTAACTCAATGCCCTCTAACATCCAAACCTGTGCAACTCCTTTCACTGAGAGGAAGAATGCTCAGTGAAAATACTGGAAGGGAGATGGATTGGCTAAGATGGAACCGAAACCACTTAGGCAAAACTTTCTGTTAGTCCTGAGGACTACCTTATCCCTGTGAAAAGAAATAAAATCATTTTCTACTGAAAGGGCTTGTAACTCACTTATGCGTCTAGCAGAAGTGATGGCCACTAGAAACACAGTTTTCCAAGTTAAGAACTTAAGGTCTGCCGAAGACAGAGGTTCAAAAGGGGGTTGCATTAACTGAGCAATGCAAACATTGAGGTCCCAGGCAGGGGCTGGGTCCCGGAAAGGAGGGTTGGTATGGAGTAACCCCCTAAAAAACTTGGAAAACACAGGGTGAGAGGAAAGGGAGGAAGGCTTTCCTGCTGAAATAAAAGCAGAGACAGCTGCCAAATGAACTCTTAAGGTAGCTGGTCTGAGGCCCAGAGAATTAAGATGGACCATGTAGTCCAACAAAATGGGTAAATCAGCAGATTCTGGGGCAATATGCTTCCCAGAACACCAGATGGAAAACCTTTCCACTTGGAATTATAAGTGGCTCAGGGAAGGCTTCCTAGAGGCCTTTAAAATATCAAGGACACCTTGAGAAAGGTGTAAATCAGCAAGTTCTAACTCCTCAAGAGCCAGGCTTTGAGGTTGAGGGATTTGAGGTTCGGATACCACTACTCTCCCTGGGCACAGGTCAGCAGATTGTGAATCCTGGGAAGGCACAGGGGAAGGTGGACTGTTAGTGATAGCAGGAGTGGGTACCAAGGTTGCCTGGCCTAGTCTGGTGCAATCAGAATCACCTTGCAATGCTGGGATCTGATTTTTACTAACACCTTGAAAAGAAGAGGGAAGGGGAGCTACAGAAACTCCCTCCCAGTCCAAAAGAAGGGCATCCAGGGGACTGAGCCCATCACTGGGGGTCTGCAACAGAACAGTAGAAGTTGGTGGTTGTCTGGGGCTGCAAAGAGGTCTATCTGAGGTGCCCCATCTGGCAAAACTGTCCTCAGCACTGAGGATTCAGGACCATTCTGATGGCCCTGAGAAATCCTGCTGAGGGCATCCGCTAGGACATTGTCCTTCCCTGGCAGATGAACTGCTATTAGAGAAGTGTTCAGGAGTGAGTCAGAGACCACAACTTCATTGCTGACGACCGAGTGCCTCTTGCTTGTTGATGTACCACATTGTTGTGGTATTGTCTGTTCTGACCTGACTACTTTGTTCTGGACAGATGCAGAAAAACTTGAAGAGCTAAAAAGACAGCTCTGAGTTCCAGCAGTTGATGTGGAGCAGAGATTCCTGGGGGACCACACTCCTGTGTGGAAAGGTCGCCAGGTGTGCTCCCCACCCCAGGAGGGAGGCATCCGTGGTGAGGGAGTGGGAGATAGGAATGAAGGGGACCCCCAGTCTTAAATTGCTCTGATCTTGCCACCACTGAAGAGCTAGGATCAGGGTTCGGGTCACTGGAACAAGTTTGGTAAGGGGGTCCCTCCTTTGGGACCAAAAGGGCCTCAAATGAAACTGAATGTCTCTCATTTGAAATCTTGCTCCTTGCACTACAGCTGTGGAGGACGCCATGTGCCCCAGGAGCTGCAAAAAGTGTCTTGCTGGTCGACAGACCTGCAGGGTGAAAGAGGAGGCCAGGGGCAATCAACTTCTACCCTTTCCAAGGGAGGAAGGCCCTGGCCAGCTGTAGTCCAATTCCACACCTACGAAAGTAAGTACTCGGAACTGGTTCTAGAACTGACTGGTAGATTTAGCAGGAATCCCAGGAGGTGAGAAGCTGTTGGGTGACTTGCAAGGGATTTCACCTGTTCTGGAGACTGTCCTACAATGAGCCAGTCATCCAGGTAAGGAAAACAGCAACCCCTTGCCTTCTTAAATGAGCCACTGCCACGGCTAGACATTTCGTGAATACCCTTGGAGCAGAGGTAAGACTGAAGGCATTGCCCTGAACTGGTAGTGGCCTGAGGGCAGTCTGAACCTGAGGTACTTTCGGTGAGAAGGCCTGATTAGGACATGAATATAAGCATCCTTGAGGTCCAGGGAGGCTAGCCAGTCCCCTGGCTCAGTGAGAGGCAATATCATTGCCAGAGTTAACATTTTGAACTTTGGTTTCAAAAGGTGTTTGTTCAGATATCTTAAGTCTAGGATGGGCGCCATTCTCCTGTCTTTTTGGGGTAAGAAAGTATCTGGAGTACAGACCCTGCCCTGGTGTAAAGGAGGAACCCTTCCACTGCTTTGCAACTTAACAGGGCAGAGACCTCTGCTTCCAGAGCAAGGGTCTCTAGAGGGCTTGTAGGGAAAGTGTCTGGCCTCATCTTTGGAAACTGTTTGAAGCTGAGAACCAGACCCTGGCTTACTACTTCCAAGACCCATTTGTCTCGAGTTAGGGACACCCAGTTCCGACTGAAGTAAGCCAACCTGCCCCTCACTGGTACAGGAGAATGGCCCTGGGCACCCCATCAGGGTGCCTGCTTGGCAGATGCCTTAGGCTGAGGGGTGGGGATGGCTTACCTGCGTCCGTCTGCCCCTGCCTCTGAAAAACCCTCTGAGCAAAAGCAGAGGAGGCTTGGGATTGATAAAAAGGCCTGTGGAAAGGCCTGCCTCACCTCTGGGTGTGTGCTCTGGGGAGTGGCTTGCCGCCTTGGCCTGGGCACTTTTGTAGGTAGTTCTGTATTCATCCATCTTTTTCATATAGTTCTCTGTCTGCTCCCCAAACAGAGAATTTCCTACCACAGGAAAATCCATAGCCTTAGACTGAGTGTCCTGTGACAGATTAGTGCACCTGAGCCATGCCAACCTACGGAAAGCTACAGAAGTGGCCATGACTCTAGAGGAAACATCATCAACAGCATGAAATTGAACTTTAGAGGCTTCAATGCCATCAGCAGCCACCTGTTCCAATTCACTAGCCAGCTGGCCATGGGCCTGCTTGGCTAACTGCATAACTGTATCCCATCTAGATTTCTGATATCTAGCCACATAAGCCATATAATTTGCCTGCCTGAGTCCCAAAGAGGCTGCCAAATACTGCTTTTTTGCCATGGCATCAATCTTCCTAGAATCTTTATCAGGAGGATGAAGCCAGGGAATGTTAGCTTTGTCACAGGCTGCAGCCTGTACCACTCCTACATGACTACACTGCTCAGAAAGGAAGTCTGTATCAGGGCCTGTAGAGTATACTCCTGTCCATCTTTTTATCAACAGGAGAACAGAATTTGGATTTTTAAAATTTTCATTGTTTGCTTCCTAAATGACTTATGCAAAGGAATAGACAATCTCCTAGACTCTGGAATATCCATCATTTTAACATAATCAGGCTCCTCTTGCTCATCCACAGCCTCTTCTAAGGGAAGCTGGAGGGTTTCAGCAACTTTCTTATAAAAATAAAATGAGATGGGGACTCAGACAGCATAGGGGGAGATTCTAATGGTCTGTCTGGAGAGATGTCCGGTTCAATGGGCACATCCAGACCCTCCCAGCCACATACATACTAGTTCATAATCCTCCTCCCTCCTGTTCATAAAATTCTCAACATCATACTTGAACCACTGGGACCGGACGAACCAACCTTTGCCAACTGATGGTGGTTCGGACGGTCCCTGAGACAGTGACTGGACAATTTGTATGGCTTTGCTATCTCTGCAGCAGTTGGAGAGGCAATTTTGGACTCCAGACCTGCTGATTTCCTAGATTTTTTTACTGGGCTGGTTCCACAGAACCAGCTTTTCTTTGCCCGAGGAAGTCTCGCCTGGTCAGAGGGCATCTCCTCTGGTCCAGTTGGTACTGGACCGGCTGGCCATCCGGTCAGCGGACTTTTTGGCTCTTGTTCCCTGAGCCTGCCCAATCTTTTTCCAGGGTGGCTGCAGGAAATTCTTGCAAATCTGGCAGTCTGACTGGCGTGGTCAAACCCAGACAATAACACATGTGGTGTGTGGGTCAGCCTTGGCAAAGACTTCCCCACAAACATCACAGTGTTGAAACCCAGTGGCCCGGTTTTTCTTTTGGGTTTCAGACTTAATGCCAGCCTAACCAAAAACTTGCCCTTTTAATGGCAGTGCCAGGCAAGACACCCTTATCGGGTTCCTAAATCTGTCACGGGTATTTGAAAAAACAAAATTAAAAGTCCGCTTTTTTAGAACCGATAAGAACCGGGAACCGCACTCTAAATTCACATACAATGCTTTAAAAGTATTTTAAAGAACCGATCGGTTCAGAACCGAACCGATAAATAATTTCCACACAGACTAAAGACCTGTACTACGTTACCAGATAGAGCTTTGAACCGAAATGTGTAAAATAAAACACTTTTCCGTTAATTTTAACCGAGAAATACTGATTTTAACCGAGAAATGAACCGAGCTGAAGGAGATCTCGGAGCGACTGTTCAGTGAGGTGGAGTAAAGAATTGACAGTTTCTATTTGAAACTAGCCAGATAGAGTTTAAGAGGAGCGCCAAGGCCAGAACTCCATCCTGTATGGAGTTAACTCTTTCCTCTCCGGGGCAGTTCAAGTGCTGTGGCTAACTGCTATTGTCATAATATAGCAAGACTTCATGTTGTTTGAAGGGCCTATGGCCCACCCAGTCTGCCCATTTGAGCTTGTAAGTTCAGTTTATGTTTTCCTAGAAGTCTGTTGCCCCTTACCCCTGACCTCCACAATTCCTTTATGTCTATCTCATGCATTCTTAAATCCCGTGATTGTTTCAGCCCCCACCACTTCCTCTGACAGGGTGTTCCACTTGTCCACCACCCGATCTGTGAAGAAATTCTTCCTCACGTTTCCTCTGAATCGTCCACCCTCCAACTTCATCCCATGCCTCTAGTCCTGGAACATCTTTTTCGCTTAAAATAGAGTATTCCTGCACCCTGTTCCTCCCTGTAAGATACTTGTATGTCTCTATCATATCCCTCTCCCTCCTGTACTCCAGGGAGCATGTTCAGTTCCTTCAACCTGTCTTCATAGGACTTGTGATGCAATCCATGCACCATCTTTGTTGCCCTCCTCTGAACCTTCTCTACCCTGTCTATGTCCTTACGTAGGTATGGTCTCCAGAACTGTACACTGTACTCCAGGTGGGGCCTCACTAGTGTCTTGTATAGTGGAATTCCTCCCTTTTCTGGCTGGTGATGCCCCTACCTATACATCCCAGCATCCTATTTGCTTTACCTGCTGCCTTGTCGCACTGTTTCCCTACCTTGAGGTCATCAGAGATGATAACCCCCAAGATCCCTTTCCTGCTTGGTGCATGCTATATCCTCACCCCCAAACTGATATATTGTGCCAGGGTTTTTGTGCCCCATATGCATTATCTTGCACTTCTTTGCATTGAATTTCAACTGCCAAACCCCTGACCATTCTTCAAGTTTCAGCAGGTCCCTTCTCATTCAGTCTACACCCTCTGGTGTGTCTACTCTGTTACAGAGCTTTGTGTCATCAGCGAACAGTGAAATTCTGCCTTCTAGGTCCTGCGCAATGTCACTGATGAAGATGTTGAATAGGACCGGTCCCAGCACTGATCCCTGTGGTACCCCACTGGTCACCCTTCCCTCTGTGGAGTGACAGCCATTTACCACCACCCTCTGTGTCCTGCCACCCAGCCAGTTACCTACCTACCACACTACTGTCCTGCCCACGCCCATATTCCCCAGTTTGTGTAATAGTCTTCTATGTGGCACAGTGTCAAAGGCCTTGCTGAAGTCCAGATAGGCCATGTCCACTGCCCTCCTCTGATCCACCTCCCTAGTCACCCAGTCAAAAAATTAAATGCGGTTGGTCTGACATGACCTCCCCCTGGTGAAACCATGCTGCCTTGGGTCCTGTAGTCCATTGACAACCAGATGTTCCACCAATCTCCTTCAGTAGTGCTTCCATGATCTTCCCATTACCGAGGTGAGGCTGACTGGTCTGTAGTTCCTGCTTCCTCTTTGTTCCCACTTTTATACAGGGGACTACATCTGCTGTCCTCCAGTCTTTTGGGTACCTCTCCTGTTTCCAGTGATCAGCTAAACAGGATAGCCAGAGGTTCAGCCACCACCTCTCTTAGTTCTTTAGGACCCTGGGGTGCACCCCATCTGGCCCCATTGCTTTATCAACTCTTATTACTTCCAGTTCCTTCAGGACCCTTTCTCGTGTAAAGGGACTTATGTCCATTTCTCCACCATTCTCACCCCTTGTACTCCCTTCAGAGCCATTACCCTCCTCTTCCTCTGTAAAGACTGAGCAGAAATACCTGTTCAATATAAAAAGGGATAAGGGAGGGGCTGACCAGAAGCCCTGTCCCACAGATGAGGGGAGTAGCCTCTGCCCAAGGGGAGGGGAAACAGACTGGGGGTGGAGGTTTCAGGAGGAGCAGAGGGAGGATGGAAGTATAAGGAATCTGGGTGGGGTTCGACAGAGGATCAGGGATAAGGGTGGGGTTGGTGTTAGTAAATGCCACGAGCTTGGGAAACAAGTTGCCAGAGTTCCAGGCCATGCTGTTCGGGGTTGGGGGTGGATGTGGCAGCGGTCACAGAGACGCGGGCCAACAAAAACCATGACTGGGACCAAAACGTACTGGGGTACACTATGCTTAGGAAGGATAGAAAGGAGGGCAGAGGGGGTGGAGTGGCTATGTTCATTAGAGATGACATAGAAATTGCTAGGGTAGAAGAAAAAATTACTCACCTTAGTAATTGCTTTTCTTCTAATGGAGTCTTGCTATATTATAACCATAGCAGTCAGCCACTGCAGCTGAACTGCCCCGGAGAGGAAGGAGTTAACTCCAGAAGATCTGGAGTTCTACAGCGCGAGGGCGCTGTGCCCAAAGCTCTATCTGGCAGTTTCAAATGAAACTGTCAGATCTTTACGAAGCCAACATCAAAGGACGGAAAAAAGTCTGTGTGGAAAAACTACACTAGCCTATGGCTACCTACTAATAGTAATAACAACAATATAAACAACAAAGAAACACCCAGAACCATAATAACAAAGATTGATGGTATTATGGTTCGTTTTACCACCCTTGACAAGCACATATGAACCCCCCTTTCCCCCAAGACTCAAGTCCAAGAAGGGGCACAAAAATAACCTAAATGAATCATCTAGATCCCTAACCCAAAGGAAAACAGGGTTAGGGAAAACTAAATGGCATGACACAGTGCTTGCACCAATTTGCCACCTCTACCCAAGTAGGAGTTCTGAGAGGGGCAGGAGGGAGGGTGGTTATATAGCAAGACTCCATGAGAAGAAAAGCACTATTAAGGTGAGTAATTTTTCTTCAAACACATGAAGTCTTGCTATATTATAACAATAGCAGATTACACAGCAGTACCTCCATGGAGGAGGGTCAGAACCTCACTTAGGAAATAGGCTGTGAAGCACAGCTGTGCCAAACTGATCATCTCTCCTGACTGGACATCCAGGGAATAATGTTGTAAAGGTGTGAACTGTCTTCCAGGTAGCAGCTTGACAAATCTCCAGAATAGGAATGTTCTAGCAGCCTAGAGACGCAGCTGTACCGGTGGAGGGCCCTCAATCCTGAGGGGGGTACTCACCCAGTTTCTGATAACAAAATTGACAACAAGAGACAATCCACCTTGCAATTGTTCTCTTAGTGGCAGGTTTCTTGCCAACCTCGCCATAGGTAAGAAACAGTTGGAGGATTCGAACTCATGACCCTCTGGTGCGCTCTAGATAGTAACTTAATGCCCTTTGACATCCAAGCTGTGCAGTCTCCTCTCACCTGAGGAAGAATGCTCAGTGAAAATACTGGAGGGAGATAGATTGATTCAGGTGGAAATCAGAAACCACCTTAGGCAAAACTTTCTATTAGTCCTAAGGACTACCTTATCTCTGTGGAAAGAGATAAAATCTCTTCCACTGACAGGGCCTGTAGTCACCTTATGCGTCCTGGCAGAGGTGATAGCTACTAGAAAAACGGTTTTCCAAGTTAAATACTTGATTTCTGCTGAAGACAGAGGCTCAAAGGAGTTGCATTAACTGAGCAATGCAAATATTCAGGTCCCAGGCGGAGCTGGTTCTCAAAGGGAGGGTTAGTGTGAGCAACCTTTAAAAAACTTGAGAACACAGGGTGAGAAGAAAGGGAGGCAGGCTTCCTGCTGACACAAAAGCAGAGACAGCTGCCAGATGAACCTTCAGGGTAGCTGGTCTCAAGGCCTAGGGAATTCAGATGGACCAAATATTCCAGAAGAATGGGAAGATCAGCAGATTCTGGGATAATCTGCCTCTCAGAGCACCAGATGGAAAACCCTTCCACTTAGAATTATAAGTGGTTCTAGTGGAGAGGCTTCCTTGAAGCCTTTAAAATATCCATAACACCTTGAGAAAGGTGTAATCAAGCAAATTCTAGCTACTCAAGAGCCAAGCCTTGAGGTGGAGGGACTTGAGGTCCGGATACCACACTCTCCTGCACAGGCCAGTAAGTCGTGAACTCTGGGCAGGCTCAGGGCAGGTGGACTGCCAGGGACAGGAGCAGAGGGTACCACGGCTGTCTGGCTCAATCTGGGGCAATCAGAATCACTCTGCAAGGTTGAGATCTGATTTTCACTAGTACCCTGAAAAGGAGAGGAAAGGGGGAAGGCATACAGGAACTTCCTTTCCAATTCAACAGAAAGGCATCCAGAGGGACTGGAGCCCAGTACTGGAGGCCTGCAGCAAAAAGAGGAAGTTGGTGTTGTCTGGGGTCACGAAAAGATCTATCTGAGGAGTGCCCCAACTGGGCAAAGACAGACCCCAGTATTTCTGTGGATTCAGAGCCCATCTGTGATGGCCCTGAGAAATTTCTGCTGAGGGCGCCCGCCAGCACATTGTCCTTCCCTGGGAGATGAACCGCTATCAGGGAGGTGTTCAGGGAATAAGCCAGAGACCACAATCTCATTGCTTCGGTGCACAAGGCTGAAGACCGAGTGCCCCTTGCTTGTTGATGTACCACATTGTGGTGGTATTGTCTGTCCTGACTTGAACCACTTTGTTCTGGACAGAATCTGAAAAGACCCAAGAGCTAAAAAGACAGCTCTGAGTTCCAGAAGATTGATGTGGAGCAGAGATCTGAGGCGACCACACTCCTGGAGTGGTAAGGTCGCCCTTAGGTGAGCCCCCACCCTAACAGGGAGGCATCCGTGGTGAGGGTGAGGGAGGGAGAAATGGGAATGAAGGAACCCCTTGTTTCAGATTGCTTTGATCCTGCCACCAGTGTAAGACCAGGATCAGGGTTTGAGTAACTGGGACCAATTTGGTAAGGGTCCTTCCTCTGAGACCAATAGGCCCTCAAATGGAACTGAATGTCCCTCATCTGAATCTTGCTCCCTGCACAACAGCTGTGGAAGCAGCCATGTGCCCGAGGAGTTGCAGAAAATGCCTTGCTGGTCGAGAGACCCGCAGGGTAAAGGAGGATGCCAGGCGATGAGTCTGTCCACCTTTCCGAGGAAGAAAGGCCCTGGCTAACCTTGTGTTCAATTCTGCTTATGAAAGTTAGGGCCTGAACTGGTTCCAGAACTGACTTTGGTAAGTTTAGCAGGAATCCCAGAGAAGTGAGAAGCTGCTGGGGACTTGCAAGTGGGATTACCTGACCTGGAGACTGACCCACAATGAGCCAGTCGTCCAGGTAGGGAAACACAGCAACCCTGTTTTTAAATGAGCCACTACTAGCGAGACATTTTGTGAATAACCCTTTGCAGAGGTAAGGCCAAAGGGCATTGCCCTGAACTGGTAGTGGCCTGAGGCAGTTCGAACCTGAGGTACTTTCGTGGAAGGCCTGATCAGAACATGAAAATAGGCATCCTTGAGGTCCAGGGAAGCTAGCCAGTCCCTGGTTTTAGGGAAGGCAATATCATTGCCAGAGTTAACATTTTGAACTTTGGTTTCAACAGATGCTTGTTCAAGTATCTTAAATCCAGAATGGGCCGCCATTCTCCTGTCTTTTGGGTAAGAAAGTATCTTGAATAAAGCCCCTTGCCCTGATGGCAAGGAGGAACCCTTCCACTGCTTTGCAGACCAGAAGAGAGAAACCTCTGCTTCCAAAGCAAGGGCTTCTGAAGGATTTGCAGGTGGAAATGCCTGGCCTCGTCTTTGGAAAATATTTGAAGCTGAGAACCAGACCCTGGCCTATTACCTCCAGAACCCATCTGTCCGGTTAGGGACAGCCAGTCTGGCTGAAATAGGCCAACCTGCCCCCACTGGTACAGGAGAATCGGCCCTGGGCACCCATCAGGTGCCTGCTTAGCAGCAGCCTTAGGCTGAGGGAGGAGACGGTCCACTTGCGCCCACGCTCACCCCTGCCTTGAAGAAACCCTCTGCGAGACAGCAGAGGAGGCTTGAAATTGGTAAAAGGCTCTGGAAAAGGGTCTGCCCCACCTCTGGGAGCATGCCTTGTGGCATGGCATGCTTCTCTTTAGCCTGGGCACTTTTGTAGGTAGTTCTGTATTCATCCATCTTTTTCATATAATTTTCTGTTTGCTCCCAAACAGAGAATTTCACTACAGGAAAATCCATAGCCTTTGACTGAGTATCTTGGGACAGATTAGTGCATCTGAGCCATGCCAACTCACGGAAAGCTACAGAAGTGGCCATGACCCTGGAGGAAACATCATTAACATCAACAGCAGTATGAAATTGAACTTTAGAGGCTTCAATGCCATCAGCAGCCACCTGTTCCATCCTCACTAGCCAGCTGGCCATGGGCCTGCTTGGCTAACTGCAATACTGTGTCCCACCTAGATTTCTGATATCTAGCCACATAAGCCATATAATTTGCCTGCCTGAGTCCCAAAGAAGCTGCCATATACTGTTTCTTCGCCATGGCATCAATCTTCCCAGAATCCTTATCAGGAGAATGTGAGGCCAGAGGAATATTAGCCTTGTCACAGGCTGCAGCTTGTACCACACTTACATGACTACACTGCTCAATAAGGAAGTCTGTATCCGAGCCTGACAAGAAACACCTTCTGTCCATTTTTTATCTACAGGAGGGACAGAATGAGGATTTTTAAAATCTTTGTTGTTTGCTTCCTAAATGACTTATGCAAAGGAATAGACAACCTCCTAGACTCTGGAATATCCATCATTTCCACATAATCAGGCTCCTCTTGCTCATCCACAGCCTCCTCTAAAGGAAGCTGGAGGGTTTCTGCAACCTTTGTAAAAATAAAGAAAGAAGGGACTCAGACAGAATAGGGGAGATTCTAAAGGTCTGTCTGGAGAAATGCCCGTTCAATGGGCACGCCCAGACCTCCCAGCCACACATATATTGATCAAATTCTCCTCCCTCCTGTGGTTCATAAAATCCTCAACTTCAAAATCCTGAACCACTGGGACTGAACGAACCAACCTTTACCAACTGTTGGTGGTTCTACAGATCCCTGAGACAGTGACTGACAATCTGAATGGCTTTAGCTATCTTGCAGCAGTTGGAGACACAATTCTGACCCAAACCTCCTGATTTCTTTGTCTTTTACTTGGGACTGGTTCCTCTGAACCAGTCTTCTTTGCCTGAGGAAGTCTCGCCTGGTCAGAGGGCACCCTCTGGTCCAGTGGGTACTGAACCGGGCTGGCCATCTGGGTCAGCGGACTTTTGGTCTCTCCCCTGAGCCGGCCCATCCCTCTTCTCCAGGGTGGCTGCAGGAAATTTTTACACACCTGGCAGTCTGACAGGAGGTGGTCAGCCCCAGACAATAGACACAAGTGGTGTGTGGGTCAGCCTTGGCAAAGGTGTCCCCACAGACATCACAGTGTTGAAACCCAGTGGGCCGGTTTTCTTTGGGTTTCTCAGACATAATGCCAGCTAACCAAAACTTGCCCTTTGATGGCAGTGCCAGGCAAGACACCCTTTCTCGGTTCCTAACTGTGTCACGGGTATCTGAAAAACGTAATAATTTCGGTTTTTAGAACCGATAAGAACCGGGAACCGCACTCTAAAACCCACAGTACAGTTTTAAAAGGCAGAAAAAACCAAGCGATCGGTTCAAAACCGAACCGATAATTAATTTTCCACACAGACTTGAAATTTTGTACTTACGGTTACCAGATAGAGCTTTAGAACCGAAATGCGGTAAAAATAATGACTTTTGCCGGTTCAAATGAACCGAAAACTACTCTCTTGAACTGAGAATGAACCGAGCTGAAGGAGCTGATCTCCGGAGCGACTGTTTAGTGAAGTGGAGTAAAGAATCTGACAGTTTCATTTGAAACTGCCAGATAGAGCTTTGGGCACAGCGCCCTCGCGCTGTAGAACTCCAGATCTTCTGGAGTTAACTCCTTCCTCTCCGGGGCAGTTCAGCTGCAGTGGCTGACTGCTATGGTTATAATATAGCAAGACTTCATGGTGTTTGAAGAGGCAGAGGGAAACGTGGAGGCCTTATGGGTCACCTTACGATCCCCAGCAGGAGATAAGGTCAAGCTGGGTGTAGTATATAGGCCCCCCGGAATGAGTGATGTTCTAGAGGATGGTTTGCTGGACAACATCATTGTCCAGTGTGGACCAAAAGGGAAGGAGTGGTGTTGATGGGGACCTATATGCCAGGTACAAACTGGGGAACCATGTCCTCTAAGGTGGCAAGGAGCAGAGGCTGCTGGACGGCTTCCAGGATGTGTTCTTAACACAGCATGTGATGGAGCCCAAAGGGAGGGGCATGTCCTGGACATGGTTCTGCAGATGGGGATCTGGTAAGGGACCTGATTGTACAGGACCCCTGACTGGGAGCGACCACAATACTGTCTGGTTTCAAATAAGCATGGGGGGAAGGGGGTGAGATCTAGGACACTAGCAGTGGACTTCAGGGGGGCAGACTTTGAGGGCATGGGAAATATTCTCAAGGATCACTTGAAGGGGATTACATCAATGACAACTGTGGAAAGGAGATGGGAGGTCATAAAACAGGGACTTCATGAGGCAGTCAGGATCTGCGCTACGTTGAAACATAAGGGAGCAAGATCACATAAACCATGCTGGTGGTCCAGTGAAGTACAGGTAGCAGTCAGAGAAAAGAAGGCGGCCTACAAAAAATATAAAACAACAAGAGGGGATAGAGATAAGGAAATGTACCATCTTGCATCTAAAAAAGTCACGAGTATGGTGAGGGGAGCAAAGTCCAGTAAAGAGCAGCGGCTGGCACAGGGGATACAAGGAGGGGGAAAAGGGGTTCTTCCGGTACATTGGGGAGCAGAGAAAAACTAAGGGCCATCTCAGCAGATTGAGATCAGAAGGAGGGTGGGTGGAAGAGGTGAGGGACCAGGCAGAGGTATTTAATGAGTACTTTGCCTCTGCGTTCACTAGGGAGGGGGACGGGATATCTACGAAGCAAGGCATGAAGGGGATAGAAGCGGCAGTGAGTGGGATCAGGGGAGCAACAGAAATGGAGCAAGAGGGAGGGAGAGGTACCCCAAGGGTGTCACATCTGGATAAGGATAAAAAGGCCAGTAAGGTGGAGGGACGGATGATGCTATCTCTGCCAAAAAGGGTGGTTAGCCTCAAGGCCCTAAAAAGACAAATTCTCCTGGGCCGATGGCATTCATCCGAGAGTACTATGGGAATTGGCGGACATACTGGCTGCACTCCTGGCGGAGCTCTTCAACAGGTCACTTGAGACAGGGAGGGTACCTAGGGATTGGCGAGAGGCACATGTGGTGCCAATCCATAAAGGGGGGGTCGAGGGAAGTAAAAGGTAACTATAGACCCATCAGTTTGCCCTCAGTGGTGGGAAAATTAATGGAGCGTATACTAAAGGAACGATTGGGGGTGTACTTGGAGGAGGTGGGAGGTCTGGATAGTCGTCAACATGTGTTTGTGCCAGGTAGATCATGTCAAACCAATCTTGTGGAGTTCTACGAATGGGTAACATCAGAACTGGACAGGGGAAAGCCTGTGGATGTATTATTCTTGACTTCAGTAAGGCTTGACTCTGTCCCCACAATGGTCTGTTGGAGAAACTGATGGGGTTAGGGAGGCCCTTTGATGGTCAGATGGATTGAAAACTGGCTAGCTGGACGCACCCAGAGAGTAGTGGTCTGTGGGGAGCTCTCAACCCTAGAGAGGTTTGTAGTGGGCACGCAGGGCTGGGTCCTGGGTCCAATCCTGTTTAATGCATACATAACGGACATCAGGGAGGGTATAGGGTGTGAAATGAGTCTCTTCAGGATGACTCCAAGATGGGAGCAGTAGTTGAGGGAGAAGAGGGAGGTTGGGCCTGCAAGGGACCTGGACACCCTGGAAAGCTGGGCTCACACATGGAAATTAAATTTAATATCACCAAGTGCAAGGTGTTGCATCTTGGTTGGGGAAACCCTAAACACAGGTACACCTGGGAGAGGAGGCGCTGGAGGCCTCAATAGGGGAAAAAGATCTAGGGGTCATGGTGGATGCATATATGAATAACTCTGAGCAGTGCAGGAAAGCAGCTAGCAAGGCAAACAGGATGTTGGGATGCATCGTAAGGGGGATCACCTCCAGGAGCAAGGAAGTGATTCTGCCGCTGTACAATGGACTGGTTAGACCACACCTTGAGTACTGTGTACAGTACTGGAGACCACACTTGAAGAGGGACGTACAGCTCCTGGAGAGGGTACAGAGGAGGGCAACTAAGATGATACGAGGGCTAGGGAATTTGACGCATAAGGACAGAGTTGAGGAGCTCTGCCTGTTTTCATTGGAGGAGAGGAGAGACAGGGGGGACATGACTGAGGTCTTCAAGTACCTCAAGAGAATAAATAGGGTAAACATGGAGGGGATCTTTAGACTAAAGCAGGGAGGTATCACCAGAGGACATGGTTTGAAGTTGGAAGGTGGAAGGGTGAGGGGGGAAAAGAGGAGGAGGTTTTTCACTGAGAGGGGGGTGGTGGACCCTTGGAATGCACTGCCTGGCAAGCTGGTTCAGAGATCCACAGTGGAGGGCTTCAAGAGAGGGTGGGACAGACACAGAAAGTGGATGTATCAGATGCTGGCCTGTCCCAGGGGAGTGGGGATGGATGATAGGGGTTTCTGGAGCACAAGGGATGGGAGGACCTCGGCACCCAACTAAGGATCTAAGGTTCGAGCAGACTCAATAGACTGTAAGGCCTAATCTGCTGGCAAATAGTATATTAGTATGTTAATATGTCAGCTTTACTGTTGTCATCCTCCACACGGCCCCCATCCTCCCCCTTCAGTCTCACTATCCCTTCCTCTGTCTTTCTTTTTTCACTTATGTACTGTACATTGTAAAAGGTTTTGTCCCCTCTACCCACTGATTTTGCAATGTGTTCTTCTGTCTGAGCTTTGGCTTCCCTTACTGACCTCCCTTTGCTTCTCCTGGTACTTCTCCCTATCCCCTTCTGCCTGTGTCTTTTTGTATTGCCTGAATACAATCTTTTTGGCTTTCACTTTCTTTGCTACCTCTTTGGAAAACCATAGTGGTCTCCTCTTCCTTTTCCTCTTGCTAACCTGCTTAATGCATAATTCTGTTGTTCTTGTAATCCCCATTTTAAATACTGCCCACTGTTCCTCAACCCCTGATTCCTGTCCCATTCCCCTTAATGCCTCTTTCAAGAATCTACCCATTTTCCCAAAGTCTGCCCACTTAAAATCCAGGATACGTGTTTTTGTGTGGTTTGGTTCTGCTCTTTCTGTGATTTCAAACCACAATGACTGGTGGTCACTGTTCCCCCACTGTTACCCCCATCACACTGTCCCTGTTTGTGAGCACAAGGTCCAGTATTGCCTTCTGCCAAGTTGGTTCCATGACCAATTGCTTGAAGAAGGCACCCTGAAGGGAGTCCAGGATAAATCTGCTCCCAGTTGATGCTGCTGCTGGGATGCTCCAGTCCACGTCTGGAATATTGAAGTCTCCAACCAGTACTACCTCACCCTTGTCTGCCAATGGCTAGCATCAGCTCCCTATCTGTTTCTTCCTCCTGGGCTGGTGGTCTATAGACCACACCTGTGCGGATGGCTGTCCCCATTTTCCTTTCCAGCTTAACCCACATTATCTCTCCCCCATTTTGTTCCTCCTGGATCTCAGTGGCCCTTATGTCATTTTTCACATACAGTGCCACTCTTCCTCCCTTCCTGCCTGCTCTGTCTCTTCTGAATATGTTGTAGCCAGGTATGGCCATCTCCCAGTCATGGTTATCATTACACCAGGTTTCAGTGATGGCCACAATGTCCAGATCTGACTGCACCATGACAGCCTCCAGATCTTCCATCTTGTTGCTAAGGCTCCTGGCATTTGCACACATGGTCTTCCATGATTTGACCTCCCTAGACTGTTTTGCTGTTCTACTCCAGCCACTTCCTTGGTTGTCCTTAATCCCTGGTTCTCCTTGCTGTCTGCCCTTCTGCTGAATTTTGCCCCTTTTCTGCCTATCCACCTCTTGGGCACTAATCTCCATCTTTTGCACACTGCTTTGCAGAGACAGCCACCTCTGGTTCACTGGATCCACTGCTAGCTGTGGGGGTGAGCAAGTAGGTACCTCCTTGCTGGCCTGCCACTCCTTCTAGTTTAAATGCTTGTCAATGTAGCATTTAAACTTATCATTGATTGCTTGGATTCCCTCCAGGATGGATGCAGGCCGTCAGGCTTGAACAAACCTCCATCCCTCCAGGTGGGTCCCCAGTCACCAATGAATCCAACCCTTTCTCTCACAGCACCAGTTCTTCAACCATGAGTTAAAGTTCCTGGTGCATGCACTCCATGTCTCTCTCGCAGGTAGTACTTGAGAAAGTGACAGAAGTAGCTACTTGCTTGAGACCCTCCCAATTTGCTAAACTCTTCCTGAACTTCCTTTGGCTCCCCATTTGCCAGGTCATTAGTTCCTAGGTGGATAATGACATCCAGCTCACCCTCCTGTCTTGTCTTCCCAGTGATCCCCAGGATCTTCCTTCCATCCCTCCATGCTGTGGCACCTGGTAGGCACCTCACCTCCCTGTCCGCCCCCTCCTGTGTTCCTAGCTGGATCCCTCTTATGATGGAGTTCCCCACCAGGATTCGTTTCCTCCTCCTCTGGGGTCCACTGCTTTCTCCGCTGAGGTCACCTCCTGGCTAACCTCCACATCCTTTCCTTCCACTCTCTGGGTACCTCCATTTGTTGTCCCTGCTTGCCAGTGTGGCATATGAGTTCTTGAGTGGAATAGGATCTGGGATGTGCCTCTGCCTGACCGCTCTAACCCTCCCTGAGCCCACTGTCATCCAAGTGCTCCTTGTTCTCGGCATCCTTTGAGGCAGTTGCATTGGACTGGGTGGTCTCTGGATAGGGGTGATGGTACTCCTGACCCAGTTTACTTCCGCCTGAGTCTGGCTACTCCATCCCGCAGTCCAGAGAGAGATGCGTGCAGATAGGGCAGCACCTCAGTGTCCAGAAGGTCTGCCTGAATATGGCTGCCCCACAGCCACTGCATTGCACCACTCCCCACATTATACTGCTATTCCACTACTTGTCTGCTACTGAAAGCTCTCCTAGTTCCTTTTTTATTAATTTACTGTCCTAAAAATCCTGCCACTGATCCTCAGATAATTTTCTTTTAAAAAAAAAGAAAATAAACCAATAAATAAATGAGTCAAAACACTTGTCGTGCTGAGGGTGGGCTTCTTCCCCCTTATGCCCCTCCTACTTCACACCCCTTACTATACCCTGTGTTTAGCTCCTGTCAATCAGATTTAACAGGGCATATAATTAAGACTAAGCACCACCTCCAGTTATCACGTAGCTGAGGTCAGAGGCCAGACAATTAACACCCCTCACCCAACTACAGGGCAGTCAGACAAGCCAAGATAAAATTTGCAGCAAATAAAGACAGCACAGAAATGCACCACCACTACGTTTTAAATTTTCAACAGCCTAAAAACAATTCTAAGTAAAGACAACAAAGAAAGTACAGTGTCACTAAAAGCTCACAATCTAAGTTTAAAAGAAAAATATCAATTACCAGTTACTCTAAAGCACTGAATTGAATATGTTTCCTTCCTTTCTCGGCCTTTCAGTTGAGGAGGTCTGAGACCTCAATCGAGATCGGACAGGCTGATTCGTCGTTCGGGAGACACCAACGGGACTGGTGATTTCCCGGGGTCGGGGACCACTTCCTTAATAGGAGTCCCAGCAGGCTGGGTCTCCTCATTGGGGAAAGTCAGAGTTGGAGTTTGATTGAGAGAATCGTCAACCGGAGTCGGCAATAAAGGATCATCGATCAACAGTTCGGTTGACTGGCCAGACGGCAAAGCCAAGAAGCCAGCGGCCGAAGAAGAAATCTCGACCGAAGTCGATACCGCATGTTCCTGGGACCAAGATCTCTCCCACTCCTAAGAGCGTCTCCATCGGGATGAAGATGATCCCGGATCCTTCTCCCGCTCACGGGATCGAGAGGAGAGTGTGCCCACAGGACCCTCTCCCTTGGTCGGGAGAGATTGGCCCAACACTCTGAAGGAACCCAAGAAGTGTGGAGCCCAGGTTGAGTGGAATGAAGAAGCTTTGAGTAGTTTCTGCAGCCCAAGCCACTTCCTCTTTGAATGCTTGCTTGTGTTCCAATTGCTCGGCAGATCCTGCAGCCGTGGAAACCACCCACCGAGCCTCCTTGGATTTCACTGGAGGTTTCTCTGGCCCCAGCTTCAGGTGTGCGAGATGGTCGTCGAGCGTTAGGATGGAAAGTGAGACGGATCGCATTTCGAGGTGTCATGGTCGACACAGAGACAGTAAAAGCACGCAGTGTGGGGATCGATGCACATCTTCTGGCCACAAGGGCACCGACGAAATCCAGGGAAAGATTTGTCTTCCATAAGCGGAGAAATAAAGTCACGATCACTAATGCGAACGAGAGAGATTTTCCGACTAACTGAAGGTTTTGAATACAGGGCCTACAAAATGCATGAGCATGAGGGAGGCAACCCGAATCTTCCAGCGGAAAGGAAGATCTGAAGTCATGGGGCGGAGCCGAGATTTATACCACCCAAGTGGGTGGGAGGAGCCAGCTTGAAGACCTCCAGCAAGATTTAAAGTGGAAGGGGACATGCCAAAGAGTGTGGACAAACAACATATCCACGATCCTAGAACATACATTGTCAAGAGATTTCAGAACTTCTCAGAGGAGCCACTTAAATGGTTTATGTGTCTAAATTTTAAAAATGTTGATCTGCCCAGAGAAGAACTAGCTGAATTTGGGACAAGTGACTTATCTAACTTGTTGGAATACTTTCACTAGTTTTTCACAAAACAGCAAATAAGCTGCATGAAAATGGAATATGCTGCATTAAAAGCACTACTAAAAACTGCAGGTGATAAACCATACCTGCTAGTCTATTCAAGATTGAGGAAAGAGACTGGCCCAACTTGCTCACATCGACCTCATAGAAATGCTGATGGCTATGAATTTGTCCACAGCAAAATGTGAGTGTGTTTTTTATTCAAAATAATGCATGATTAAGTTGGCAGCCATGCTGGGCTAAGCCATCTCCACAAATTTTTAGAGTGCTCATTTTTGTTTGTCAGAGCAGTTAGTTAGGGGCGAAGAAGTGAAGTTTTTAGTGCTAGGTTCGTTTTTTTTCCTGATTTATTGTCTTTTTTGTTTTGGGAATCTATTTCTGCGTTAGCAGTCGTAAATGCGGTAAATCTGGTTGCCACATATTGTGAGGACAGTACAAATCAGTCCTCCTTATTTTATTCCATTTTTGCTTCAATGTTCAACTTGATTTATTTTGCTCATATTACCTGGCGATTCCCGTTTGAACCAGACCCGAGGACGGGAGATTGTAGGGGAATCTGCCTGTATGTTCGGAGGTGTGGTGTCCTTCGGGAGTGGAGAAGAGGAGCTGTGGTTGTTTTCTGCTGCTTTTAGGCTGCTGGATTGGAGTGGCACTATGGTCTGGTGTCCTTTGGGAAGTGGAGAGGAAGAGCTGTGGTTGTTTTCTGCTGTTTTTCGGCTGCTGGATTGGAGTGGAGCCATGGTCTGGAGGCAGAGTGGAGGTACTGTGTTGGGACTAGGCTGTTGGGCTTATGGAGCTTCGGTGGTTGATGGGGCAGCTTCAGTTCTGCTGACTGGATCATTTTCGCCTTTTTGATGAATTTGCTGCTGTTCTTGCTACCCCAACCTGAACCTGGGGTGTGCTATTGGAGGGATTGATAGTGTGGAGGACCTGGCCTGTGGTCGTCTGAGGATGAATGGTGGGTGCGTGATCCTTATTGGTCTTGATGGGGGGGCTGAAGAGCCTGTCCCTCACCTAGCTCTATCATGCTTAGATTCCCCATCAGTGTTCTTCTCAGGAGATGGTTTGATGGTTGGAGAAGATCAGAAAGAATCAAAGAAGTAGAATTCAGTGTGGAGGCCTATTGATTGGCTCCTGTCTGGTCCCGGCACACGTCATGTTCATGGCCACGCTACTGGCATCTGCTACTGTGGGTGATGATGATGCTCCTTCGCCAAATGCTCTGGCTGACAGTTGTGCTGACGGTTCTTCTCTGCCTCACTATTCTGACTGATGAGTTATGATTTGATTTGCCTGTGTGTGTTGTGCACTCTGGTCTGTACTGCTGCTTTCTCTGTCCTCTTGACCTAGTCACTCCTCTCCTGATACTGGTTCTGTCTGATCTATAACAGAAATTAAACATTTTCAGACTGTCAGTGTTAACATATTAGTATTTAACTCCCTCCCGAAAAAACCCCCACATACAAACACATTCTTTACTTTTATTGATTTTTCTTAAAAATAAGCCCCTTCTTAACTGGACTACCATAGAAACATAGACTTTGACAGCAGATAAGGACCGCATGGCCCACCTAATCTGCCCATTTCCCTACCTACAGGATAGGCCGTAGATCCTAGTTAACCAACAGCCTTTTTCTTCCTACCCCCCACAAGAATTGCCTTATGTCTGTCCCATGAATTCTTGAATTCTCCCACAGTTTTAGACCCTACAACCTCCTCAGGAAGGCTGTTCCATGCATCCAGTACCCTCTTTGTGAAAAAATACTTCCTCACATTGCCCCGAACCGCCTCCCCTCTATATTTAAATTGTGTCCCCTTGTTCTTGCACGTCTCTTTTTCTGAAAGATGCTACCCTCTTGGACTTTGTTGATTCCACTGAGGTACTTAAAAGTTTCTATCATATCCCTCCTTTCCTCGAGGGTATACATATTAAGCTCCTTTAGTCTCTCCTAGTACGGCTTCTCTTGCAGACCCTGCACCATTTTAGTTGCCCTCCTCTGGACTGCCTCTGTCCTTGTGGAGATGGGGTCTCCAGAACTGGACACAGTACTCCAGATGGGGTTTCACCTACTGTCTGTACAGAGGGATAACAACTTCCTGTTTTCTGATGGTAATGCCTCTCTCTATGCATCCCAGTATACCCCAGCCCTCCCTACTGCCTTCTCATATTGCTTGCTAACCTTAAGGTCATCTGATATGATTACCCCCAGGTCCCTTTCCTTTTTTGTTGGCGTTACTACCTCCTACCTCTTACACTGCGTAATCTTCCCCTGGGTTCTTGTTTCCCAGGTGCTTTATTCTGCACTTTGCATCGAATCCTAGCTGCCATACTTCTGACCATTCCTCCAACCTTTCCAAGTCCCTTCACATCCTTTCCACGCCTCTTTGTGGATCAACCCTGTTGCAGATCTTTGTGTAATCTGCAAAGAGGTATACTTTTCCTACCAGTCCCTCTGCAATGTCACTTATAAAGACATTAAAAAGGACTGGACCCAGTACTGAACCCTGCGGTACCCCACTAGTAACCCCTCTTTTTTCAGAGTGGACTCCATTTACAATTACCTTCTGTGTCCTGTTGTCCAGCCAATGTTTTACCCAGGCTACCACCCTAGGACCCACTCCCAGGCTGGTTAATCTGATTAGTAATCTTTTGTGTGGGACTGTGTCAAATGCCTTGCTAAAGGCCAGGTAGACCATGTCCACAGCCCCTCCCTGGTCTACTACTTTGGTCATCCAGTCAAAGAAATCTATTAGATTTGTCTGACATGACCTTCCCGCTGAGAACTCATGCTGCCTTGGGTCCTGTGCCCCACTAGCCTCTAGGTACTCGACAATTCTTTCCTTCAGAAGTGACTTCATCACTTTCCCTACCACAGAGGTCAAACTGACAGGTCTGTAGTTTCCTGCCTGTGTCTTGGTCCCACTTTTGTGATGGGGAATCACATCCACCTTCCTCCAGTCCTCGGGTACCACACCATCCTCCCGGGATTTGTTAAGAGTAGTCAATGGTTTCACTAGTTCCTCCCTTAATTCTTTTAGAATTCTGGGGTGAATTTCATCAGGCCCCATTGCTTTGTCCTTCTTCAGTTTTAGGAGTTCTTGCAGAACCCTTTCTTCTGTGAAAGGACTGGGATCGACCCCCCCATCAAGAGTGCTTCTGTTAATTGGATTAGGCTCTTTCCCCTCCTCTTTCGTGAAAACTGAGCAGAAATATTCGTTTAGTATCCCTGCCTTTTCACTGTCCCCCTCTGCCCACCCACTGTTCATTCTATTCATCCTCACTATCCCTCCCTTTTTCTTTCCACACTCTCTGATGTACCTATAAAAGGTTTTATCCCCCTTCTTAACCGAGTTGGCTATCTTTTCCTCAGTTCGGGCCTTTGCTATTCTGACTCCATCCCCGCTTCCTTCTGCCTTAACTAGTACAGCTCTCTGTCCTGCTCCTTCCGTGTTTCCTTATACTTCCTGAATGCTATCTTTTTTCTCCCTGACTTTCCCAGACACCTCTTTTGAGAACCATAGAGGCTTTTTCTTTCATTTTGATTAATTTGCTTCACACAAAGGCTTGTTGCCTCTGTAATGTCAGTTTTGATGATTTCCCATTGTTGCTCCACCCCTCCTTCTAGCCTGTTTGCTAGTGCTTTTCTGAGGCACTCTCTCATCTTGCCAAAGTCAGCCCTCCTGAAGTCCAGTTCCCTCACTTTTGTATGGCTTGACTCTGCAGCCAAGTTTAATGTGAACCACACTGTTTGATGGTCACTTGTTCAAAGAAGGCAACCCACTTCTAGATCTGAGATCCTCTCACTGCCCCCCATTTGAGAGTACGAGGTCTAAGACTGCTCCCTCACGAGTGGGTTCTGAAACTAGCTGTCTGAGGCCTGCCACCTGTAGGGCATCAAGAATGGCCCTGCTCTTGGATGTGGCTGCAGCAAATGTGCTCCAGTTAACATCTGACATGTTCAGGTCTCCCATCAACAGAATCTCCCCTTTCTCTGCCATCCTAAGAATGCCTTCTATCATATCCTTGTCCATTCCCTCCCCCTTACATGGGGGTCTGTACACAACCCCTCTGCAGATTGTGGTACCCTTTCCAGTCTCTAAGGTGACCCACAGTGCCTCCTCTCCTCCCTGTTTACTCTTTTGTTCAGTTGCTTTTATCCCTTCCTTTACATAGAGAGCTACTCCTCCCCCTCTTCTTCCCTGCCTGCCTCTCCTATAGGTTATGTACCCTGGTATGTTAACATCCCAATCATGGTTCTCTGTGTACCATGTTTCTGTGACCACTACGATATCCAGGCATCCCTCTTCCATTAAGGCCACCAATTCAAGGAGTTTGTTGCCCAGACTACGGGCATTGGTACTCATTACCCTTCATTTCCTGATGGCCTTACTCCTTTTTGCCCCATTCCCTGTCCTTCTTGCTTTTGTAACTTTCCCCATTTACCCCTGCCCTTCTCTCTATCGACACCTCTATGTTGGTGTTTACTGCACTTATTACTGTGATTTTTTTGGGGGCTAGGATTTCCCTGCTCCTTTCCAGTGCCTCCCTCTTGGCTAGTTTAAATGCTTGCCAATGAAGCATTTAAACCTATTCCCTAGGATCCTGGTTCCCCTCCTGAACAGATGCAGACCATCATGCCAGTATAGGCTTGCATCACTCCAGGTGGACCCCCAGTCCCCAATGAAGCCAAATCCCTGAGCTCTGCACCAGTTTTTCAACCACTGACTGAATCCCATGGTGCGGAACACCCTAGCCTCTCCTACGCCATAGATGGGCAGCACCTCCGAGAAGGTTACCGTGTGTGCTACTTGTCTAAGGCCTCTCCCCAATTCCACAAACTCTTCCTGCAATGCTCTAATCCCTTTCTTAGCCAGATCATTTGTCCCTAAGTGGACAATGACATCCAGCTCCCTCCCCTGTGCAGCTGCTCCAGCAATCCTGAGGATTCGTTCCCCATCTCTCCAAGCCATGGCGCCAGGCAGGCACCTTACCTCCCTCTCCCCTTCCTCCCCCAGTTCTACCTTCCTAACAATGGAATCCCTCACCAGGAGTTGTTTCCTTCCCCTGTGGGGTCCCATGCTACCCTCCTGTAGGTCTCCTCTGTGGAGGTTCCCAGCATCCTCCTTGGTCTCCACTGCGGGTGCCTCCAAAGAGGAACCACACTTTGCCAGAATGGCATAGGAAGTGTGGAGAGGTACAACTGGAAAGATGCGTCTCTGTTCCACCACCCTCACCTTCCCATAGCCCACTGTGGTCCAACTGCTCCTCTTTCTTGGCAACCTCTGAGGCAACAGCAGTGGCACTGGTGGTCCCTAGATGGAAGACGAGGTCCCACAAATCCTGGCCAACTCAGCCTGGAGATGAGCAACCTCCTCCCTCAGCCCAGAAAGGTGCCTGAAGATGGGAGAATGCCGCATCCTCCAGAACGTCTCCCAGAAGACTGCTGCTCCACAGCCACTGCACTGCACCACTCCCATTATGTCTTATTTCTGGCCTCTTAACTGTTGTTTGGAATCCTTACTCTTTACTCCATTTTTTTCCCTTCTCTCTCTCTCTACTTACTTTCTGCCTTTGTGCCCTTTAAGCTCCTGACTGTCCTGTTCTGAATCAGAAGATCCTATATTTCTCAGTAGACCCCTTACTTGCTCAGAGGCAGACCTCCAGCAGCTAGAGGGGGCCAGAGAGCTACTCTTGCCCTTCTAGGATGGTGGGTCTTTGGTGGCTCTGTAATCACTCACTTCCTGTTCCCAAACAGGAAGTTCCTGTTGTCAATCAAATCCTGTGCCTATAAAAGTAGAACTAGCATTGAGTGGGAGGGTGGAGGGAAGAAGGACAATATAGTCCCAGTAGAGAAGTCCAGTCACACAGCAATCCTTCCTCCTGGTGTCTTCTGCCAAGCTTCTAGCAGAATCTTTCTAAGGCAGTCTTTAAATTTAGCTTCCTTCTAGCTAAGCCACTCCCCCTACTTACTAGATCTTTCTACAAGTAATTTAAACTGCACAGCTATCAAGCCCTTTCTGTCACCCGAGATTTACACCTAGATAACTGTTCAGATAACCATTCAGTTCAGTTAACTCAGACAAATGCACTAATTTTTTTTTGTTTGTTAGTTTGTTTTTTTACCCTAAATTAAAGGTCCAAGTACAAGACTTCTACTTCTTTAGTCCCAGTAGAGAATTCCAGTCACACAGCACTCCTTCCTCCTGGTGTCTTCTGCCAAGCTTCTAGCAGAGCAATTAACCGTAAAAAGGCAGAATTCCTTTCCAGGGAGATTGCAGTTCAGTTTGCTACTTTACACAAGCCACTTGTCCTTGGACTACCAGTGAATTTTAAAATTTGTCGATCCCTGTTGTCAGGACATCCGGGTTGAGCAATGGTTTCTTCAGAAGTGGCCTCACCAGTGCCTCCTTCAAGACGCTGGGGACGCACCCCTCAGAGTGAGCACCAGGTTATCCCAACGAACACTGAAGCAATGGCCTTGTCCCCTCGCACTAGGAGACTGGTCGGGCCAGGGTACAGTTCACAGTATGTGGGCCGCAGCTTCAAAATCACCTCAACTTCAGCCACCTCAACTGGCTGAACCTGCCCCTAGGAAATTTGAATGCTTCTGCTCGAACCAGGCCTACCACTGCGGGAACAGATTTTGCCCTACTGGGGAGATACCAGCCCAAATGGAGGACACCCTGTCTGACAAGAATAGAGCAACTTTTTCATGCAATGTGATTGAAAATGTTTTTTTCAGCTGTAGACAGACTGGACATAGCAGCCTGTGCACAATCCAAAACAGTGGAGTTGGTCTATTCTTCCCAGCTGCAATCTCCCTGGAAAGGAATTCTGCCTTCTTACGGTTAATTGCCCGCTGATAGTCATGATAATGATTTCTCAGGCAGTATTCACCTACTGTCTCCCTCTGTTCCCTTTTTGGTTTCTCTTAATCCCTTAATTTTAAGGTCATTTGTGGGAGTGTTCCACAGCCAGATATATCAGAAGCCGTCAAGAAATGTAGCACTCAACCCCAGAACTTAATTCTCTTGTTTTTTTAATTTTAATTTCTCTTATTCCATTCCGTAATTTTCAGCACTTATAACTTTTCACACTGTAATGTTTTGGAATAATCATTTTCCTTCATCAGACAGAAAAATGAGTTGCTTTTTTCCCCTCTAAATTCCCACTCATTCCAATTTAATCTTTATTTTAGGACATTTATCAGCTGTTCAAATTAAGGAAAAAAAAATTAAAACTGTTGCCAGTTTTTCTTTTTTATAAATAATTAAAATAATGTAGTACATGTAGCAGGGGAAACACACCTGCTAATCTTTACAAATCTTATTTCACCGTTAAGCGTTCGTACACTTCTGAAGTAATGGGGGCCCTAGGAGTATATATATATACACAAGACACTAGTGAGACCCCACCTGGAGTACAGTGTACAGTTCTGGAGACCATACCTACGTAAGGACATAGACAGGGTAGAGAAGGTTCAGAGGAGGGCAACAAAGATGGTGCATGGATTGCATCACAAGTCCTATGAAGACAGGTTGAAGAAACTGAACATGTACTCCCTGGAGGACAGGAGGGAGAGAGGGATATGATAGAGACATACAAGTATCTTACAGGGAGGAACAGGGTGCAGGAATGCACTATTTTAAGCGAAAAGATGTTCCAGGATTAGAGGGCATGGGATGAAGTTGGAGGAGGACAATTCAGAGGAAACATGAGGAAGAATTTCTTCACAGAACGGGTGGTGGACAAGTGGAACACCCTGCCAGAGGAAGTGGTGGGGGCAGAAACAATCACGGATTTAAGAATGCATGGGATAGACATAAAGGAATTCTGGAGGTGAGGGGTAAGGGGCAACAGACTTCTAGGAAAACATAAACTGAACTTACAAACTCAAATGGGCAGACTGGGTGGGCCATAGGCTCTTATCTACCGACACTGTCTATGTATTTCTCTCTCTCTCTATATATATATAGATATATATATCTATATATATATATATACATATACACACACATATACACATACACACACACCCCTGTAAAACACCACTGAATCTCATTTAACTTTGCCTTTCTCGAATAAATCTTTTTCAGGTTAAGAGTTTATTTTTCACATTCACAACATTACCTCTCTGCACAGTAAAACTGCATATTGTTGTTATCGATATCCTTGTAACAATTATCGATGTAAAATCTGTGAATCAATAGTAAGAGAACTTTTGTAAGTTCCACAATTCAGTTAACCTTCTTCATACATCTAAACTCACAGCATCCCTCTCTCTGCTGCACTTTAACTTCTCATTCATTCTACCTTTCATTCATTTTCAGTGCAGAGCTGCAATGAAATCCAAAATTATGTAGGCTGTTTATTAACTAGGATCTGCAGCTTATCCAATATGTAGGGAAATGGGCAGACTGGGTGGGCCAAGCGGTCCTTATCGGCTGTCAAAGTTTATGTTTCATTCCCATAGTGGCTAGAAGCTAGACTTGACTCGAGGGTCTGTACAGATTACCAAATAGGCCACCATTACCCTGGAACACCACTCTGAAGTGAGAGAGGGTATCTCCTTCCTAGAGGATTCGGGAGGGGCCAAGCCAAAGGGTGAACACATGTGAGAGTGTGCAAATGTCATGCAGTGATGTTATCCTGGGTGACCCGGTCGCTAAGGAAACCGATCACAACACTTGGTGTTTGTATAAAATCGGTCCCCCCTCTTGCCCGACTTTTCTAAATCTCCAATTTTATCAAATTCAAGAAAGTTTTATAAGGCTTTTACTATCCCACTTCATTACTATACTCATTCAATACATCCTCAAAGTTTGAGATGGCTAATTTTCACTTTGTTGGGGGCAAAGGGAAAGGTGTTATCGGGGATTTCAGGACTACAAAGACCATAGGTAACAATAGTTTCAAATTTTCAGTAGAATTCAACAATGAATTATTTCTGAATTAAAAAGCATAAGGGGAATGGGGGGTTGTTTACAATTCCCATCCTCTTACAGCTAGGAGAACAGCAACAACTGCATAAATACAGATAAATGTTCAAGTCAGCCGGGAGGTGGGGACTACAAAAATGAAAATTACGTGCCTGCCGTACTTCGTGTCTTTCTGTGCATCTTCAACATTCATCACAGATGGGTATCGGCTGGAGGTGATGACCTCATGGAGATCTTTTGTTTGGGCACAGACGCCAGATGGCGCCCGCCTCGAGGCTCTACTACATGGTGCTCAAGGGTTAGCTGTTCTGTCGTCGGCATCACCCCTTCACCAGTTTTGAGTTGCCTGCAGAGTAAGAATAGGGTGGGAGGGTGGGACAAGAGAGTCCAAGGGACAGATAAAGGAAAATATATAATAAACAAAAGAAGAATAAACGACTTAGAGGACAGACAAGGGAGAGAAAATTAATGGGATTGGGAGGGACCCCAATCTCTGGAAGAGGAAAAGGGAGAAACATAGAATTTGATGGCAGATAAGGACCGCTTGGCCCACCCAGTCTGTCCATTTCCCTACCTACTGGATAAGCTGCAGATCCTAGTTAACCAGCAGCCTACTTCTTCCTACCCCCAACCCCCAGAACTGCCTTATGACTATCCCATGCATGCTTGAATTCCACCACTGATTTTGACTCCACAACCTCCTCCGGAAGGCCGTTCCATGCAAAGAAAGGAAAGTGAGTGTAAGAAATTATAAGAAAACTGGGAGGGCAGGGGACAACACCAAGGCTCATGACCCGGATCTCAGTTTTTCATAGGGATGTATAATACTGCATAGGGAGTGGCAAGAGAACTTGGCAAGGCTGGCAAGTTTTCCAAGAAGGAGAACACTAATAGCAGCTCTCAGCAGAAGACTACTTTTCAGCAGTGTCGAATTCAAGGAAGAGGTGAGTCGAGGAGCCGAAGCATGTCCCCTGTCCTGATCCAACAAAAACAAGGGGGGGGGGAGAACTCCTCCATCTAAAAGAACTATAAAAAATTTAAAAGAATCACAAGGGATTAGTCCCAAAGGACAAGGATAAGGGGAGGAGAGAAGAGAGGGGACAGCAACCAACATCCCACCCCTGAGAAACAGCTCCCCCTCTCACCTCCCCTGCAGCTCCTAAGCTTCAGGAGAAGCCCCCTGTGTGGCTAAGGTCCAACCACTCCTGGCCAAAGGGAAGGAAGGAGGCACACAGTGGGTGGGGAACCCAGAGACTGAGGCCCCAGGGAGATGGTGGGCCGGATTTTCTGATGAATGGTGAAGACACACAGAAAGATCAAGAATTATGGTAGGTACATAATTTTCGTATCTTATCTGTGTCGATCTTCATCATTCATCACAGATGGGTGAGTACCGAGGCCTTCCAAAGGGGCCCGAACCCTAAGGGACTAAGCCCCTTAGCTCCCAGTGGGAGACACACTGGGAGGGAGAACTCCCCTATGGGTCTGGCGAGGCCAGAGACTGTGGGAGGAGACAGGGACCCCGAGGGGAAGGAAGTTGCCCTGACAACTGCCACCTCACTCTGCGGGAGAAAAGGTGGGTTTATTTTATTTATTGAGAGAATTGGAATTACAATCCTTTGAGTTATAGACTCTTTTGCAAATGCTCCACATCAGTACAGGAAAGCACAAACATTACATTTAATAACAGTAATACACAGGTCACTTAGTACAGTGTATTTACATTACGTATTAGTTACCATCTCAAAGGCCTGGGAAGACCCTGAGTCACAGTTGTGAGACAAGTCTGGTTACAGAAATTTGGAGGGACATAAACAGAACCCCGAGTCAGAGTGAAATTACAGCTGGATAGTGGGAACTAAGGATGTAGTCATAGGATAAGCTAGGTCTTTATCCATGACTATGCTATCTTTGGTGAACTGACAAGGGGGAGGAGTATTAGCTACAGCCGCAGTCATCAGAGTCAAGGAGAAGGTTCATGATACCAGCTTTGAATTGTCCAAGACTAGGGGCCAGGGAGATGGAGGGTGGTAGGTCACTGAGCCAGAGGGGAGCACGATAACGGAAAGATCTTTGCCCTAGAGAGGTCCTGTAATGGGGAACTAGGAGGGAGGTAGTATTATGGCACCTAGTGGCCCTTTGATGTGATACTGGCTGAATGAGGGGGTGGAGGCCTATGGGTGTTAACTTCATAAGTATTTTTTTGGCTTGGAGGCATGTGTGGTACTTAAGCCTCCCTTCGAAGGTCAACCAGTCCGAAAGCTTGTAGAGCTGGCACGTGTGAGTTAATCTATCGCAGCCAGTGACCAGTCGGCAAGCTCTGTTGAGAGCTAGGTTGATGCAGTGTAGGGTGGTTTGGTCTGCGGTGCCATAAATTACAATGTTGTAGTCCACCAAAGAGAGGACTGGGTAGGATACAGCAAGACTGAAGGGGTAGGCAGTGCTTATGTCTATATAGGATCTCCAGTCTGGTGTTTACAGCGGAGGAAAGGTATTGAATGTGTGTGTGGTAGGTGAGGGATGTGTCCGGGGTGACGCCCAGGTATTTGAAGGTAGAGACCTGTTCGAGAAGGAGGCCCTGTGCGTCGGCTATGGTAAGGGGGCGCTACAGAGAGGGCTTTGACGATGGGCAAAGATCATGGATTTTGTCTTGTTATAGTTGAGTACTAGGCGATGCTCAGTGAACCACAATTCTAATTCTTTGAAAAAACCTTGTAGGGCAGTTTGGAGTGAGTGAGGATGGGGGTGTTTCCAGAAAACAACTGTGTCATCTGCATAGAGTAAGAGCTTCCCGCTACAGGCTTAAGAGGGAGTTTAGGAAGAGAGTGAAAAGCAGTGGCCCTATGTAACCCCTAGATGGCGCTATCCCAGGGGCTACTACCCCTGCCTGATTTGCCACTAACAGGTTGAGGGGCCTGGATCCAATGGCGGGTGCCTCCACCCAGAGGTCAGGGTTTGCAATAGTTAAACTAACTTGGTCACAGCCCTCTGGGACACTGCAACCCCATTCTTCCCACTAGTGGCCCACACAATATATCAGAATTACCTTCACAGTATACACTTACCCCCAGGACTGGTTCCGCACTGGGACCTCCTGTGAAATAAGATACAGTGCAACAATCACAGTACAGTACTTTAACATAGACAAATACCTCAGGCAGTATAACTTTGCTGAAACAAGCAGCTCTGATTTATTTAGGGGCATATAACAAGGACAGGGGAAATCAGGTTAATTAGCTTATCACTCTACTCATCATTTATGGCTCTGTGCACAGGCCTATCCCTATCAGTTACTGTCCCTGGGTACCCAAGCCCTAGTGGCTAGTCCAAACCGTGGCAGCTGGTAGGGGCCCTTTCACACAGAGAAAGGAAAATTGAACAGTCAGCAGTACAGTAATTCCATTTGGATTTAATGTGGCAATTCAACAGGGAGCGACCCTGAATTAGTACTCACGACCTCCAAACAAGATAGGGTCCTTCAATGTCAGCAGGGCTACTCTTGAACTCCAAGAGACTCCTCACACATTTATATGGTAAACAGCCACAGGCAAAAGTCACTTAATGGCAGCAGGATTCACTTGAGGTACACAAACCTCTTCACACATTTATATGGTAAAAAGAAAGCACTATACCAGGCAGGCTGCATCTGTATCCTGGTCGCAATTACTGCACAATACCCGGGAGAACACACAGCAGATTCAGTTCCTGACAGACCGAGTGCAATTCAGCAATTATTCCAGTCTTCTACAGGGTGAACCTGGTTTCTACTCTTCAGATATCCTTTGATTCTCTTCACAGGATGGATTCAGTCCCAACAAGCAGTTACACAAGCTGCAGACCGGAACTCTGGACCTTACACATGTTTTTTGACTAAAACTGTGCACTGAAGGAGCACAGGGTTCCTTTCCCCTTCACTGCCAGAGCTAAACTGCCACTCCAACAGACAAAACCGGACACTTCCTTTGAGTTCCTCCCAGTTCTTGACTGGATTGGCTGTCACCACAATAGACTGCGTCCTGTTGGTCCAAAAAGGCGCAAGTCTAAACCACATCTCCCAGAGTCACTGCCCATACAATCCTCTTGTGGCTGGCTCAGATTATGAGTCCAAGTTCTGATTCGTCCAAGGCACCATTTTAGAGCTAGCTTACCCCACACTGATTGGTCCAGTTCAGCAGTTCAAAACCAGAATGGGGAACTAGGCAGACACAGTTCTGACTGCAAAGAAAGCAGGTTAGACAAACCGTAATTTCATTATTACTCTAAATGGTTTCTGGCAAACAGTTACATCTTTCAGATAGGTTCCCTTTGCACTCCTAGTGACTGCAAAAATGGAGTGAATTGGCAGCAGCTCGAGTGGTACTCAATCAAAGAAACACACAGTCCCCCATACAACTAATTATGTCTGCAAGCAGACAGCTCTTAAAGAGACAGTACCAGAGGTTCTAAAACACTCACTGATAAATGGCTTAACGCCAAACACCATTCAGGCTTGGAGCATTCAAGCAAGCTCCTGAAGTCTTTTGGGAACCCCCATTTGCAGGGGTTACACCTTCCTGGTTTGGGAAAGCTTGACGTCCGCCAAGCAAGTCCTATAAGTTTCAACTGCAACCATATACATTTGCATTAGGCTCACATCATGTAATCATCAGTCAATATATCATTTTACCAAGAACATATTTCTGAAACATTGCAGCACGTCCTCTTTACACAGTATTACATACACATTGTACCATAACTCAAGTTATTACCTCTTGTACATGAAACCTGAAGAGAGGGGCCCTTCCTATCAGTTACCTTGGGGCTGGATGGGGCAAGGGCACCATACTTAGAGGGCAACACAAGTAACTTGAGTTAGCACTGACGCCAGTTTGGGCAATGAGCTCGGGAACATACACTCCCTTTATGGACAACATTGAGAGGCAGATCCACTGGCCGCCCAGGGAATCATAACTGAGGTGCACCACAGGCTTTACAGCTCGACCAGTCTTTCTAGGGGAACTGTTACAGTCTCTGCACTCTGAGCCTCATTTTCAGCATTGTCCTCACTTGTCAGGAGTCTCCATGGGGGTAGAGAGGCTAGAACTTGGGGCACTTTCAGCTCCAGGAGTTACAGTTTCTGGAGTCCACAACATTTGTCTCACATGAGCAGCTTTCGGACACTGGCAGTGGACTGTCAGGGCACTCAAAATACTCTTCTGTTCTGGTGTATCACCAGTCTGACCCAATCCATCATTTTCTCCCTGAAAGCTCAAACAGTTCAACCATGCACAATGATTCCATTTCCTCTGATGTGATGCTTTGCACTTCACTTTCTGGGAGACATTCCAGGGACGAAGCTGGGGGCTTAGACAGTCTAGAAGGCCCAGCTTGTCTCCAGTATTGACTAGGGATTGCCCCAAACAATTGACTCAGTTCGTAAGAAGGATAGTATTCAAAGTCACCTCACTTTCTTCTGATATGGACTGACAGTCATGCTCAACTGGGACTTGTGGAGGGAAGACTTTAACTCTGCTTCTGTAGGTACAGACTTTCTTGATCTTTTCTTAGCAGCAGCTCTAGTCACTGGTCCAGAGGGGCATCTTCTGGGGCTCCAGACTCAATCAAGATTTGTCCAATGGGTAGTAAATGATTTCTATGCATTGTTTTACATCTTTGAATTATTCTCAGGCCTTACTTTTGTACACTGACAGATCATCTAATTTGCCCACTACAATGTGAGGAGATGGTGCCATCTGTCAGCAATCTTGTGTTTGCCATGCAGTCCCAGATTTCTTAGCAATCCGATCTCCTTCTGGAGTTCCTGTGCTTTCACCTTTTATCATACCTTTCTTTGTTGGCCAGATTTTTTTGGCAGCCATGGTTTGAGCCAGTTGGTACGCATGAGTTAGCTGGGCCTTTAACTTTTGCATACTGTAAATAGCTGTCAGCTTGAACCCCATCAGGAGAGACCTCAAAACACACATCTACCGGTAGTCGAGCTTCTCTTCCAAACATCAGGCGGTAGGGGGGAGAACCCAGTGGCATCACTTTTGGTGCAGTTATAAGCATGTACCAGGATGCTAATTTGTTGGCTCCATCTAGGCTTGTCCTTTGGGTGCAGGGTGCCTAGCATATCTAGCAAAGTGCGCTTGAAACGTTCAGGCTGTGGGTCCCCTGGGGTGGTAAGGAGTGGTTCTGGACTTCGCCTCCCACAGAGAAAGCATCTCTTTGATCAGACGACTCAAAGTCTCCCTTGATCAGAATGGATTCTTTGTGGAGCCCCATAGTGAACAAAAAGTTTTCTACAAGTACTTTGGCCACAGTGGATGCTTTCTGGTCTTTGGTGGGAAAGCTTGGGCATATCTCGTGAAATGGTCAGTGACCACCAGCACATTACTGATATTTCTTTGATCTGACTCCAAACTCAGAAAATCAATACAGACCAGCTCCATGGGTGCACTGGTGGTGATGTTAACAAGGGGCAGCCGTCTGGGGCAAAGCTTTCCTCTGTAAGCAGCGACTACAAGTTCGATCGGTGTTGCTCCACATCAGCCCCCATCTTAGGCCAACAGAATCTGGATCTCACCAAGTCAAGTGTTCTGTCTATACCAAGGTGCCCCATGTGGTTGTGCAGGACATCAGTACTGAGTCTCGAAAGGCAGTGGGCAGCACTAGTTGTTGTTTGTCTACTTGTCCCCTCTGTCTACTGTTTCCTCTGTATAACAGTTTATTGATCAGTTTCAACTTAGGACCTTCTTTGTATAACAGTGCAGTTCTCAAATCAGTGGAACGTAATTTGGACACATCTTTTCCTGCATAGAGAGCTTCTAAAGCTGCTTTGATCATGGGATCGTGATATTGAGCCCGCCGAATACTGTCATTGTCCAGCTGAGGCAGTGCACCAATGTCTATTGCAGAAAAGTGGCAATAAGCAGCAGGTATGCAATTCCTCAGAGGGTCCCAAGCAATCCAACATGCAGTCCACTGCGTCCCTGCGGACATTTGTTCCTCCCTGTCAAACTTCCGCAGAGTGCCCAAATGTCAGGTTCTGCCAATCGGACCCAATCATTCTGGGGAACAGGCCTCCGGGAGAGAGCATCAGCATCTATGTGGTTCAGACCTGCTCGGTATTCGAGAGCATAGTCATATGTAGATAATGCAGAAAGCCACCTATGGCCAGTGGCATCCAACTTAGCTGAGGTCTGCACATAGGTCAAAGGATTATTGTCAGTTTTTACTAGTATTTTAGCCCCATACAAGTACTCATGGAATTGGTCAACAATAGCCCACTTCAAAGCTAGGAACTCTAACTTATGTACAGGATAGTTCTGTTCGGATGGGGTCAGGCTTCTACTGGCAAAGGCCACTGGTCTCAGGCCATTCTCGTGCTCTTGGTACAACACAGCCCCCAACCCTTGCAAGCTAGCATCAGTGTGCAGGATGTAAGGTTTTCTTGGATCGGCATAGGCCAGCACTGGAGCATGGGTAAGTTGATATATGATCTCATGAAAAGCAGTCTCACAATCAGGAGTCCAGCGAGCCCCAAATACTTCACTTGGACGAAAATACACTCTTTCAGTCTTGAGAGACGCTGACTTTTGGTATTTTTTGTGGGTTGGGGGATACCCTTGAGTAAGGTTAAGTAAAGGGCGGATCACTCTTGAATAGTCCTTGATGAAACGCCGATAATAACCACAGAATCCCAGGAATCTTTGCAGTTCTTTTAGATTTTTGGGCTGTGGCCAGGTGGTCAAGGCCTCAACTTTACTTGGGTTGGTCTCTATTCCCTCGGTGGATACTGTGTGTCCCACATACTTTACTGATGTTTGAAAGAATTGACACTTATCAATGGACAGTTTAAGGCCAAAGTCCTCCAGTCGGTCCAATACCTTAAATAATCTGCTCTCATGTTCCTCCAGTGAGCTGCCAAACACAATAACATCATCTAGGTATACCAGGCACTCTAGTAAGTTCATGTCCCCACTGCACGCTCCATCAATCGTTGAAAAGTGGCTGGGGCACCTGAAATCCTTTGAGGCAGCTTCATGAATTCATACAGGCTGGACAGATAAAGGCTGTCTTCCTCACGGTCCTCTGGGGCCATCGGGATCTGGTAGTACCCACTCAGGAGATCCAGCACAGAGAACCACTTGCTCCCGTTTAGGCAGTCCAAAGCATGCTGAATGTGGGGCATTGTGTACTGATCAGGGATAGTTCGCCGGTTTAAGGTGCGATAATCCACGCACATCCTTACTGTCCCATTCTTTTTCCTCACTACCACAATGGGGGAAGCATAAGGGCTTCTGGATTCTTGTATTACACCAGCAGCTAACATCTCTTGCAGATGCTGTCTCACATCATCTATATCAGCAGGTGCCAGGCGTCGAGACCTCTCACGAAATAGTCTTTCGTCATGCAGCCGAATATTGTGCTCAGCTCCTTGCATGCATCCTACGTCCCATTCCTTTAAAGAAAACACCTGGTCTCTCTGGGCAAGCTTCTCACTGATCCTCACTTTCCATTCAGCTGGCAGCGGGGAGTCGCCGAAATCAAACAAGTCAGGCGTTACTCTGTCATTCTTCCTCGAACTCTTGCTGCTGGGTAGCACTGCAGTATCTGCACAATGCACATTAGCCAGGATGCAACCTCTATTTACTCGAATGTCTCTTTCAGACACATTATGAACTTGGACCATTACCCTTCTGGCATAAGCATGGGTCTAGCGGGCAAAATACTAGGCTTGACCAGCAGTCCCTCTGGCAATTTTCCATCGCCTGGTGCATCCAACATTAATATTTTATTCTTAACATCCTTTCTGATATGGACCTCTCCCTGTAAAGTACACTGGGCATTTGGCACCAGGATCAGAGACTCAGGATCCTTCTTCCATACAATTCCAACCTGTTCCTCTGGTTCTATTTTTCAGCATCTCTCTGTGCCTCATAGGCCTTCTTAATTAAAGCCAGAACTCTTAAAGCTCTACTAGTCTTCGACCCCTGTTTTCATAACACAACTGTGCCAGCCTTCGAACATATGAGCATTTGTTCCAATCAACAAAGGGACACCATCATACAGTCCAGTGGGGGACACACTAAGGCTAGGGTCTCTACTTGTTCGCCACTCCAGCCACGGAGGTGGGGAAAGACAGCCAAATTCGGATATACCCAGAATAGGGGTAGGCCTTCTCACTTAACCCCCATACATGCAGTCCTTCTAATGGTTGCAAGGGTACGTCTGACAAATGCTTCTGATACCAATCCTGGAAGATAATTGTCACTTGGGAGCCACTGTCTAATACAGCTCTTGTAGACACTCCATTCACCTTTACAGTGGTCTCCATGGAGGGACCCACTATTCTGGACCAGTCTGGAGAGGCGGTAGTGGGGCCTGGGCAACTGACCTTGCCACAAAAGGACGTGAATTAGCATTTTGGTGCCCTCACTGGGATCATTTCGTGCACCCCTTAACCACTGATTTGTTCTCCAAGCTCTCCTTGTAGCCTATATGCAACTTTGTCAGTGTCTTTTGGGACCGTATTCTCTTTCATGTGCCCATCCTTCCCACAATTATAGCAAAACATATTTTCTGGAGTTTGAGCTGGCGAGGCACCACACTGGGAGCCAGGGCGGGGGTATTACTAAATGGAAACCTTGGTGCCATCTCTGTCTGCGGCGTGATAAGTATTTGGAGACATCTCGTCAGTTTCTCCACTTCCATGGTCAAGGAATTCAGTTTGGAGCTGTTATCAGCAGGAGATACATGGGTGGGTACCCCCACCCCCATAGCAGATGCGGGTGGGTCCATAGCAGATGCAGTCGGATATAGGTCGGGGCCCGTACTTGCAGGCGTGGCCTTCATAAAGGGACTGTTTTTGAATTCCCGGATCTCTCTCAACAGTTCGCCCCATTGTGGCATATCTTTTTCCTTGCCAGAGCACTCATTGACTGCCAACCTCTGCCCCTGAACTTCACTTGATGGGCCACCCTCAGTCACTCGGGTCGTAGTCGCAGCTATTGGTGCAGGTCCCTCCGAGGTCGCTTTTTCAACTCCTCGATTTCTCTCATTAACTCATCATAGGAGGGTGGGATTCCAGTCGATTTGCCAGGCGTAACTGAAGCAACAGCAGTTCTGAGAAGGGGCAGACTTAAGGATCCTGTCCAGCCTGGTTCGGTCCAGTTCAATCGCTGGCAAACTACCCTTTCTGAGGCATTCTTGCAACAATTTTTCCAGCGAGATACATACACAGACAACAACTCCCTTGGTACTGTTGTGCATTTCTTACTCTCCACCATAGATCCTCATCAGAATCTGGGCTCCCACATTCTCCAAGGCCTCAAGATAGGCCTGTGCAGTCACTTCAGGGTTACTGGCCCGTTTAGCGGATGGTAGCCAGGGCAGGACCTCGGAGGCTCTCACTAACCCTCTTTCGCTTTCGGCTTCCGAGCATTGCCATTCTAGCACTTGGGGGGCAACATAGTCTATCCAGGTCTCCCAGTCATCCTCCCCTTGGGGGGTGGGGAAGGTGCCAGAGAAGATCCTCAACCTTCGGTAAGAGTTGTGACTAATGGCAGGTGCAGAAATAGGAGTCTGCATTGGTTCAGCCACCATTACAGGTACTGGAGCGGGAGAGGGTGTTGGGGGAGGAACACCCCCAGGTGGCAAGAATAGTTTCTTCAAGTCCTCCACAGTTTTCCTTCCCCAGCAACCATTTATCAAATTTCTCCTCAAAGTTTCAGATAGTGGTGGGGCTCATTCCCCGGTCTTTACTGTACTTAGTTATCACTCTCCAGGCAGTGAGGGCTCCCTCTGGAGTAATGGTCTGTGGCACTTTGGAGCTATCTATGGGATCCTTAAACTCTACTAGGCCAGGAAAGTGGGTGAGCAGATTAGCATGCCGACCCACCACCACAGGGTTTTGTAAACCTTCCACCTTAGAAAGTACTCCTGTACAGTGTCTGTATTGATACCCAGGGGATGTCCAGGATAAGCATAGCATTTTGGGGTCAATCTCCTCCCAGTACACCACTCCACCAGCCGATGCACAGCCACTTCTGTCGGGTACCAATTTTTTTTTTTAACAGTGGTTCTGAATATGGCCACTAGAGGACACACAATCCCAGCGGTGAGCCTCCAAGATGTAACCCCAGATGGCGCTATCCCAGGGGCTACTACCCCTGCCTGATTTGCCACTAACAGGTTGAGGGGCCTGGATCCAATGCAGGTGCCTCCACCCAGAGGTCAGGGTTGCAATAGTTAAACTAACTTGGTCACAGCCCTCTGGGACACTGCAACCCCCCTTTCTTCCCACTAGTGGCCCACACAATATATCAGAATTACCTTCACAGTATACACTTACCCCAGGACTGGTTCTGGCACTGGGACCTCCTGTGAAATAAGATACAGTGCAACAATCACAGTACAGTACTTTAACATAGACAAATACCTCAGGCAGTATAACTTTGCTGAAACAAGCAGCTCTGATTTATTTAGGCGGATATAACAAGGACAGGGGGAAATCAGGTTAATTAGCTTATCACTCTACTCATCTACCTATGGCTCTGTGCACAGGCCTATCCCTATCAGTTACTGTCCCTGGGTACCCAAGCCCTAGTGGCTAGTCCAAACCGTGGCAGCTGGTAGGGCCCTTTCACACAGAGAAAAGGAAAATTAAACAGTCAGCAGTACAGTAATTCCATTTGGATTTAATGTGGCAATTCAACAGGGAGCGACCCTGAATTAGTACTCACGACCTCCAAACAAGATAGGGTCCTTCAATGTCAGCAGGGCTACTCTTGAACTCCAAGAGACTCCTCACACATTTATATGGTAAACAGTCACAGGCAAAAGTCACTTAATGGCAGCAGGATTCACTTGAGGTACACAAACCTCTTCACACATTTATATGGTAAAAGAAAGCACTATACCAGGCAGGCTACATCTGTATCCCGATCGCATTACTGCACAATACCCGGAGAACACACAGCAGATTCAGTTCCTGACAGACCGAGTGCAATTCAGCAATTATTCCAGTCTTCTACAGGGTGAACCTGGTTTCTACTCTTCAGATATCCTTTGATTCACTTCACAGGACGGATTCAGTCCTAACAAGCAGTTACACAAGCTGCAGACCGGAACTCTGGACCTTACACATGTTTTTTGACTAAAACTGTGCACTGAAGGAGCACAGGGTTCCTTTCCCCTTCACTGCCAGAGCTAAACTGCCACTCCAACAGACAAAACCGGGCACTTCCTTTGAGTTCCTCCCAGTTCTTGACTGGATTGGCTGTCACTCACAATAGACTGCTCCTGTTGGTCCAAAAGGCGCCAAGTCTAAACTACATCTCCCAGAGTCACTGCCCATACAATCCTCTTGTGGCTGGCTCAGATTATGAGTCCAAGTTCTGATTCATCCAAGGCACCATTTTAGAGCTAGCTTACCCCACACTGATTGGTCCAGTTCAGCAGTTCAAAACCAGAATGGGGAACTAGGCAGACAGTTCTGACTGCAAAGAAAGCAGGTTAGACAAACTGTAATTTCATTATTACTCTAAATGGTTTCTGGCAAACAGTTACATCTTTCAGATAGGTTCCCTTTGCACTCCTAGTGACTGCAAAAATGGAGTGAATTGGCAGCAGCTCGAGTGGTACTCAATCAAAGAAACACACAGTCCCCCATACAAACTAATTATGTCTGCAAGCAGACAGCTCTTAGAGAGACAGTACCAGAGGTTCTAAAAACACTCACTGATAAATGGCTTAACGCCAAACACCATTCAGGCTTGGAGCATTCAAGCAAGCTCCTGGAAGTCTTTTGGGAACCCCCATTTGCAGGGGGGGTTACACCTAGAATAGACCCTTGCAGGACACCCATTAGGACTGGCTTAGTGGAGGAGAGGGTGGTGTTGATTTTGACCTGTTGCGTCCGGTAGGAGAGAGAGTCTTTGAACCAGGAGATGGTCTCAGGGAGAAATAGTAGGAGGGAAGGGAGTGGAGAAGTAGGGCATGACTGAATGTGTTGAACGCTTTTGTCAAGTCGACGTAGATTGCACCTGCTACTGAGCCTTGTTCCAGGGCTTCATGTATGTACGATGTAAATTCAAGGAGGGCAGTGGCAGTGCTGTGACCCCTCCTGAAGCCATGTTCTTGGCAGAGCAGATTATGTTTGGCTAGGTAGTCTGTGATTTGGTCCGACACAATTTTTTTGAGAGCCTTTTGGGGGGGAGGGTAGGATCGAGATGGGTCGGTAACTACTAGGGAAAGTGGGGTCACCACTCTTCAGAATTGCTGTTATAATTCCTTTTTTCCATAGAGTGGGGAATTGGCTGAGGTGTAATGACCAGTTGAGTATTTTAGTAAGATGTGGCAAGGTCACATCCAGCGTTAGGTGGAGAATTTTGAGGTCGAGGGATTCACTGTTATAGCGCGAGTTTGCCAAGGCTTTAGATAGGTAGCGCATGGCCTCCCTGCAGAGATGATTCACAGCCTGAAGGAAGGGGGGACCTTAATGCCCTAGTTGCCCGAGGGGCAGTTAGGGACCAGGTCAAAGAAGTTATGCGGGAGTATGTGACTAAGGTCTGAGAAGGTGGTGTTTAGGGTACTGGAGATGGTAGTGGGGTCTTGGGATAGGGCCCCATCGACTTGAAGCTGCGTAGGGGCAGGGAAGACTGTTTTCCCGCAAAGCTCCTTAATATTGTTCCAGAAGTTTTTCCCTGAGCCCCATGTGGCAGTGAGGGATTGCCTGTAGTAGTTTGCCTTTGTTTGCCTGATGGGTTCTCTGGTAGGTGGAGGAAATCACCGAATGCCGGGCCAAGGCTGACAACTGGGAAAGACGAAGTCACGCTGTCCGCCTAATGCAGATTGCTGTCCCTACAACTCTGAAAGATACCTCACTGGTGTTGTAGAATGCCCTCACTTGGTGCCTTGCTAGCTCCAGGCCCTAAGCAGAGTGCGCGATGGCTTGTCTGGTTATCTCCAAATCAGGCAAACAGACTAGGAGTTGACCTAGCCTGGACCACAAGAACCTGTCATAGGATGCACAGTGGGCCTAATGTGAAGCTATGAACAATAAAAGCTGCACAGAGTAGAAGGTCCTCCTACCCCAGAAGTCAAAATCCGAAGAGTCTTGATCTGGGGGCCAGTCGAGGTGAAGGGCGTGAAGACCATCAGGAGTGTCCAACTGCTTCAAACCTGACAGAGGGTAAGGCATGCAACCTGGAGACTCCAGAGGAGCACAATACCTCCGGCTCAGTTCCCTAGGGGCCAGAACACTGGAGAAGGAACGTTGCCAGAAATGCAGTGACGCTTCCCAAAAGGGAACAGACCAGGCAGGAACCACCAGGTTGGCCGCACTGAATTCGCCTAAGAAGGCATGTGCCACTTGCTCAGGATTGTCTCAGGTACCGGGGGTAATCCGAAGATTTTCCATCATCCTTGTGAGGAAACACTGATGCAAGCAAGATCAGCAGCAGGGAAAATATGGACAGAAGGTACCTCTCCCTCAGAGGATGGGGATGAGGAAGCAGAAGATTTTGGGAATTCAGGAAATGGCTGCTCAGGGGGAGGGTGGAACACCCGATCGTCCACTGCCCTAACATAAGTGGGCAAGTGAGCAGCCGCACCCGATGAACTGCTCCCAGGTCAAAGGTCCCCTAGAACTGACAATACCAGGGAGAGAAGGAGGCAGAGCAATGGGGGCCAGGTCCACAGAAGGAGAGGAATGTCCTCTGCCCAGGCAAGAGGACCCGCTGGATGCTCCCAAAAGGGAGAGACACCCGGGGAGTCCAACAGCAAACAGCTGATCAGCCACACTGGAACTGCCAAGACCATGCCCTGAAGAATCCCCTCTGTGAGGTGACCGGGATCGTGAGAGTCCAAAATAACAGTCCCTAGCCTCCAAAGTAGAAGACTCTCTCAGGGAGGGGTGAGGATCCGCACTTCGACTCCTCATTGAACCCAGGTGGGTCCCAGGGAGAGACCGTCATGCAGAAGTTAAACCGCTCCAACCCATGGACTCCAAAAGAGCCCTCAGCCTCACAGCCAGTAACCTAGGCAGCTGGCAACCTCAGGTGGTCTGCACCCAGGGTGCAGCATCCCCCCTTCCATGGGTGCTGCAGACTGTCCCAAACTTGGACTATCCACACACACCACAGAAGAGGGTACCCCAGCTGAGGGGGCAAACAACTCCCCTGATCCCAAGCTGCCCAGCAGTGGCCACAAGGACTGCTGCCGGCTGGTCAGTACCACTGACCCCAGAATCAGGGAGAGTAGCCCGCTCCTCAGAGGAAGGCCGAGTGGGGAACATAGAGGTGGCTACCAAGGAGTCCAAAGACTCCGAGAAGTCCGGAAGGCAGTCCAGATCAGACCCAGAATCCCTCTCTGAGGTGGAAACAGAGGCCCGATGCCAGACCACCCTCGACCCCGACCCGTTCTTGGGCCGCGAGTGATGCCAGTCCCAGCACCACCCTCAGCACCGTGCTCATCCTCAGCGTAGCGAATGGCACCCAAGTCAGAGGTGGTGCTGACTGCAGCACCGAAGACAGAATCAGCACCAGCCATGGCACCATCCTGCTCATCGTCAACGCGAATGTCCCGCCGTCGAGCTCAAGATACACCGCTGGCTCCTTACTCTCCCTTGGTGCCACGAATGGCATCAGAGCTAGAGACAGCACTGACCACTTCCCCATTCCTGTCACCATTCCAAATGGCGCCGTCCCCCTCCCCAGTGCCATGAATGGCGCTGGAGCTGGAAACGGTACCATCCCAGACACCACAAATGGCTCCAGAAACAGTGGAAACACCCGTCCCAACGCCGCTCCCATCAGACATGCCACAAACAGCGTGGGCAGCAAGAAGAACGCTGAGTGAAAGCCCAACCCCAGCGCCACGGACAGCGTCAAGGCAGGTGCCGGCCCGGATCTGGGGGTCCCAGGACATGACACCAAGGGAGCCCTCGCCTCTGAAGAGACAACTGCCAAATCGGTACCTCCCACCCGACCCCTGAAAGGGACAGACTGGGCCTCCTGCACCATGGAAGAAGCCCCCGCCATGGCAAGGCTAGAAGAGGCAAGAGCCCCCTCATTCACGGTCCGTATAGAACTGGGAAGGGCCAAGCATCCACACCTTGGCCTTACGACTGCACACCCATCCCCCAAAAGTCGGCGGCACGAACCCCACTTTCAACACGCGCAACTCAATGACTCGGCGGTCCATGGAGAAGCAGGCATCGCAGTTGTCCATGTCACGAAGAGGGCCAAGGCAGGACAGACATCAACCATGCTGGTCCGTGACTGAGTACTGATGATCGCAGGGGCACCGACACATTGGGGGCCGCCCCATCTTGGACGACTTTTTGCCCCGTGAACCAGACAATCCACCGGTAAAAATGAAAATTACGTACCTACCGTAATTCTTGATCTTCTTGGACGAGTCTCCACCACGACCCATCAGGAGCAAACTTTTTGCTGGAGGGTCGGCGCCAGAGATGGAGCTGTGAGGAACGGCACCGTGAGCCTCAGCTCGCACGGCAATGACTATCTCGGCGTCGACCCTCCAACCGCCTCAGTTCCTTTTTTACCAAGGAGTTGCAGCGTAACTAACCTAGAAGGGTAGCCTAACCTAAAAACCGGACATAAGATAGTCCGGGTGACCCGTATAAGAAGGATCAACAAAGAAGCCTTCACAGCCTAAAGATTTGAGGGAGTGAAGACCAACAACAGAGGTGAGCTCGGGGGATGAGTGGGAGGTGGGATGAGTGGTGGAGACTCGTCAAGAAGATCAAGAATTACGGTAGGTACGCATTTTCATATCTTCCTGAACATAAGTCTCCACCACTCATTCACACTATTAGGAGAGTACTGAGCCAATAATCCCCGAGAGGGCGTGCAGGAGAGACCAAGAGCTCACTGCTTAGGACAGAAGTCCATTAAGGATGGCTCTGCCAAAGGAAGAATGTCGTCTGGCATGGACATCCAGTGCATAATGTTTAACAAAAGTATGCACTGAGCTCCAGATGGCCGCTGCAAATATCTGCAATGGGGCACGCTTTGAGTTCTGCTAGGATGCATGCATCGCCTAGTAGAGTGAGTGTAAACTCTACCTCCAACTTAACCTGCGCCATGGAATAGCAGTGTCGAAGGCATGCCACTAGCCATGCTGAGATACATCTGATAGCGACAGGTTGACCCAGCCGGTCTCGCTGAAGAAATGAACAGTTGCTGGGCTTTGCGAAAATCCTTGGTTCTAGCTAGATAAAAACGCAAGGCCCTCTTAACATCCAAAGAATGAAGAGAACGTTCTCCTTCATTTTGGAAGTCCGCAAAGTAAGAGGGAAGGACCAAAGGTTGGTTTAGATGAAATTCTGACACAACCTTAGGAAGAAATTTAGGATGAGTACGAAGAACTACTTTGTCCTTATGGAACACAGTATATGGAGGGTCTGTGACCAGGGCGTGAATCTCAGAGACCCTGCGGACTGAGGTAATGGCCACTAGGAAGGCAGTCTTCCAGGTGAGAAATTTTAGCTCACAGGTAGCCAGAGGTTCGAAAGGTTTCCGAGTGAGCATGTCTAGGACAAGATTAATGTCCCAGGCTGCAACTGGACATCTTGTAGGAGGTCTGGTATGCAGAATTCCCTTAAGAAATCTCTTAACCACAGGTAACTGAGCCAGAGTTAAGGAAAAAAATGGCTCATGATATGCTGAAATGGCACTAAGGTGAACTTTGACTGTAGAGTACTGCAGACCTGAATTTGAGAGGTCCAAGAGGTACTCCAAAACCTTATCTGGTGGGCAGGAAAAGGGATTCAAAGAGGACTTTGCACACCAGAGCGAAAAACGCTTCCACTTGGCTGTGTAAGTTTTCTGAGCGGCTGGCTTCCGTGCAGCCAGAAGAATATCTGAAACCCTTCGAGAGACATTGAACCGGTTTACTTCTACCTCTTCAGGAGCCAAGCGTGAAGGTGAAGCGATCTCAGGTTGGGATGGACCACCGGTCCCTGAGTCAAAAGGTTCATCTGCAGGGAACTGGTCTCGGAGGAACTGCCAACATATTGTTGAGTAGTGGAAACCACAGCTGCCGAGGCCAAAAGGGAGCAATGAGAATCATCTTGTCCCCCTGGGATTCGAACTTGAGGAGTACCCTCTGAATTAGAGGAAGAGGCGGAAAGAAAGCGTTTTGTCCACCGCAGCCTAACGCATCCTGGCAGAAAATGCCAGGCCCTGGATTTCTGAAGCAGAAGAGAGGCAGTTCTGCATTGAGTGGGGACGCAAAAAGGTCCAGGTCTGGAGTTTCCCACTCTTCGAATAGTGACTGAACTATGGTTGAGTCGAGAGACCACTCGTGAGGATCTGTGTCTGTTCTGCTGAGACGGTCTGCCAAGTCGTTCTGTACACCTGGCAGGTAGACCGCTTGAATTAGAGCCTTGTGCTCCAAGCACCATTCCCATACCCTCATTGCTTCCCTGCATAAGGGGTAAGAATGAGTAACGCCTGCTTGTTGATGTAATACATCACTGCTTTGTTGTCCATTTGAAGGAGAATGCTCTTGTGACAGAGAATGTCCTTCAACGTTGGACCGCATAAAGGACGGCTCATTTCTAGGACGCTTATGAAGCTGACTCTAGTTGAGTCCACACACCTTGGAGTGTGGAGAGCCTGACAGTGAGCTCCCCACCCCATTAGGGATGCGTCCTGTGGTAATGGAGATTTGATGGTCCAGAGGAGCAAAGGGATACCTTCCAGGAGATTGCTTTCTTGAGACCACCAGGTGAGTGACCCTTTAACGGTTCTGTCACCTTGATGAGATAGGGACTGCGGTGAGTGGTTGGGGACCACTGAGTACTGAGCATCCACTGAGTGGTTCTCATGTGCAGACTGCAAGTACAGTGAACACTGAGGATGCCATGAGGCCTAGCATCCGCTGCATCGAGAGAGCTGTAACTGAGCTGTTCTCCCATGTGACGGGCCATTTGAAGGATATCGCTCCTTCTGTCTTCTGAAGAAAAGCCTTCACAGGAGGTGTCCAGAAGAGTCCCTATAAAAGGAGCCTCTGGGAGGGCTGCAGTTGCGATTTCTTGAGGTTCAGCAGAACTCCCATGGACATAAGGAGGCAGAGGCCATCTCACAGCATCCAGAGTCCCTTGCCTGGAAGGGCTTGCTAGAAGCCAATCGTCCAGATAAGGGACACCTGTATTCGAACTTTCTGAGGTGCACTAAGAACTGCACAACACTTTGTAAAACTCAGGGCGCCGAGGATAGCCCAAAGGGCAGGACTCTGAACTGATAATGTTGTCCCAGAGCCACAAACCTCAGGAATTTGTGATGCCTCGGTGAATAGGAATGTGCTGGTAAGCATCCTGCATGTCCAGGGAGGCTAGCCAGTCGTGTTGATGAAGCAAGGGTAACAGGATTCCCAGAGAATATTTTGAATTTCTCCTTGGGGAGAAATTTGTTTAGCTTTCTGAGATCTAGAATGGGGCGCATTCCCCCGGACTTCTTTGGAACCAGAAAGCAATGGGAGTAGAACTCTGTGTTTCGTTGATGCAGTGGCACCACTTCTACCGCCCTGTTGTTCAGGAGGCCCTGAATCTCGGTGGCGAGAAGGTCTGACTGAAGGGTTGACAGTCTGGGCTGCCGTTTGGGGAGGACGATCCGGAGGGGTCTCCACAAGATTGAGTGAATACCCCTCGCGAATTATCCGAAGGACCTATTTGTCTGAGGTTATGGACTTCCACTGGTTGTAGAAGTGCATCAGACGACCTCCCACCAGAGAGGAAAAGTCCACCTCGGGCAGCTGAGATGGGACTTGGGCCACCAATTCATAAGGTAGCACTGGGCGCTTTGGGCCCTTGCGCTTTCTGTTGCGTCATCTTTTGAGGTTGGGCAGGTTGGTTTTTTACGGAAACCTCCTCTGCCTCTGCCTCGAAAGGACTGACGTCTACTGACATTCCCTCGAGAAGGGGCAGGAGGGGATCGAGCCAACTTAATGGCTGACCTAAGCTTTTGTGTAGCTTCTAGAGCTTGCTCTACCTGAGGACCAAAAGATATGCACCATCAGCGGCAACGCCATTATTGGCTTGCTGCTGCGCGTCATTCGTGAAGTCCGGTGCGCAGCCAGGAATGACGGCGGGTGCAAATACCAGCAGCCGCTGAACGGGAAGCAGTGTCGAAAGCATCCATGGCTGCTTTAACCTGTTGGTTGTTAGATTCGATACCTCTGGTAATGGTTTGAAGAAGCTCTGGCTTTGTATCCGATTCCGGCAAAGCTTCAACCATTTGCTTGATAGAATGCCACAGGATATATTGATACTGGGAGAAATAGCCCTGGTAACTGGCAATACGCATACTTAGGGTAGAAGCAGCAAAGACTCTCTTACCTAAGGTGTCTATCTTACAAGATTCTTTGTTAATAGGTTGAGCTGTAGTAGTTTGAGGAAGAACGACCTTATCATTCTCTGCCAGGACTACAATAGGATCCGCAAAGGCTTGAGATGCCAAAATGGGGCGATCCTTGGGGGCCGAATATTTCCTATCTATGGATTTAGCCACCGAAGGGGTGAGAGCAGGATTATTCCATACCATTTGAGACAGCGCTCAAGGAAGGCTGAACTGGAGGAGCAAACCGTAGGGATCTCCGGGCATGAAGGTATTGGACTCTTAACAATTTCCCAGGATCGATGTCTGTAGTCTGAGAGAAAGAGTGGAACTCAGATTTTTTAGCAGAGACTTAAAGGACAGGTCCTCGACCACAGGCTCTGTAGCAGTAATAGATCCTGCTTCATCCACTTCATCACCCAACCGAAGGTCTGGGTCAGGCTCAATGTCATCTCCTGACAGTCCAGGAGGGACTATATGGACAGGAAGAAAAAATTACTCACCTTAGTAATTGCTTTTCTTCTCATGGAGTCTTGCTGTATTAGGACTATAGCAGTCAGCCTCAGCCTCTGAACTGCCCCAGAGAGGAAAGGGTTAACTCCAGAGAAGTCTGAGTTCCGAGCCGGTCGCTGTTCAAAGTTTCATCTGTGCAGTTTGAAGTCAAACTGCCAGATTCTTTACTAAGCTAAACTAATATAGCAAGTCTGTGGAAAAACCCTACACTAGCCATTGGCTACCTACCAGTAGTAGAACTACAAAACACACAACAATCACAGAATAGCAACAAAATTATTAAATATTGTTAGCATTACTGAAAAGAAGCATTAACAGACCCTCTTCCCAAAAGACTCAAGTCCAGGGAGGGGCCACCTACCACCAACTAACAACAGAATTACCTAGTTCCTAAACCCACAATCAAGAAAAAGGCATGACACAGTGCTGTGCACTAATTTGCCAACCCCATACCCAAGGAGGAGTTCTGAGCGGGTGTAGGAGGGAGGGTTAGCTGATTACAGCAAGACTCCATGAGAAAGAAAAGCAATTACTAAGGTGAGTAATTTTTCTCCAAACACCATGAAGTCTTGCTGTAATTAGGACTATAGCAGATTACACAGCAGTACCTCCATGGAGGAGGGTCAGAACCCACTTGGGAAATAGGCTCTGAAGCACAGCTGTGGTAAACGGGCATCCCTCCTGGATTGAACATCCAGGCGAGTAATGTTTGGTAAAGGTGTGAACTGTTTTCCAGGTAGCAGCTTGACAGATCTCCAAAATGGAATATCTCTAGCAGCCGCTGGAGTGCAGCTGTACCTCTGGTAGAATGAGCCCTCAATCCTGAGGGGGCTCTTTACCCAGTTTTTGTAACAGAATTGGATACAAGAGACAATCCACCTTGCAATTGTCCTCTTAGTGGCAGGTCTCCTTTGCCGACTTCCCATAGGTAAGGAAGAGCTGAGGGATTCAAACCTATGACCCTTGGTGCGTTCCAAATAGTAGCTTAGAGCTCTTTTGACGTCCAGACTCAGCAATCTCCTCTCCCTGAAGAGGAATGCTCAGTGAAAATACTGGGAGAGATGGATTGGTTGAGATGAAAATCTGAGACCACCTTTGGTAAAACCTTCTATTAGTCCTAAGGACCACCTTTGTCCCTATGAAAAGAAATGAAATCTTCTTCCACTGACAAGGCTTGCATCTCACTTATACGTCTAGCAGAAGTGATGGCCACTAGAAAACAGTCTTCCAAGTCAAAAACTTGAGGTCTGCCGAAGACAGGGGCTCAAAGGGGTTGCATTAGCTGAGCAATGCAAACATTCAGGTCTCAAGCAGGAGTTGGTTCCTAAAAAGGAGGGTTAGTGTGGAAGTAAACCCCTTAAAAAAACTTGGAAATTACAGGGAGAAGAGATGGAAGCAGGTTTACCTGCTGACACATAAGCGGAGACTGCTGCCAGATGAACCCTTAAGGTAGCTGGCTTAAGGCCTAGAGAATTTAAGGGACCAGATAGTCCAATAAAACAGTCAAATCAGCAGATTCTGGGAGATTTGCTTCCCAGAGCACCAAATGGAAAACCCTTCCACTTAGAATTATAGGTGGCCCTAGTAGAAGGCCTCCTGGCTGCCTTCAAAATATCCAAGACACCTTGAGAGATGTGTAGATCAGCGAATTCTAGCTCCTGAAGAACCAAGCCTTGAGGTGGAGGGAACTGAGGTTCGGATACCACACTCTCCCCTGTGCACAGGTCAACAGGTCGTGGGTCCTGGGCAAGCTCAGGGGAGGGTGGACAATCAGGGACAGAAGGAGAGGGTACCAGGACTGTCTGGCCTAATCTGGGAGCAATCAGAATCACCTTGCAGGACTGAGTTCTGATCCTCACTAGTACCCTGAAAAGGAGAGGGGAGGGAAGGAGGGAAGGATAGATATTTCCTCCCAATCCAACTGGAAGGCGTCCAGTGGACTGATCCCAACACTGGAGGTCTGCAACAAAACAGAGGAAGTTGGTGGTTGTCTGGGCTGCGAAAAGATCTATCTGAGGGTGCCCCATCTGGCAAAGACTGACCCCAGCACTAGAGGGTCTAGGGCCCATTCGTGGCCTGAGAAATCCTGCTGAGGGCATCCGCTGGGACATTGTCCTTCCTGGAAGGTGAACTGCTATCAGGGAGGTATTCAGGAGTAAGCCAGAGACCACAGCTTCATTGCTTCTGTGCACAAGGCAGAAGACAGAGTGCCCCTTGCTTGTTGATGTACCACATTGTTGTGGTATTGTCTGTCCTGACTTGAACTACCTTATTCTGGACAGAAGCTGAAAAGGCCTGGAGAGCTAAGAGGACAGCCCTGAGCTCCAGAAGGTTGATGTGGAGCAGAGATTCTGAGAGACCACACTCCCTGAGTGGAAAGGTCACTCAGTGAGCCCCCATCCCAGGAGGGAGGCATCTGTGGTAAGTGTGAGGAGTGAGGAATGGGTAAGAAGGGGACCCTTGAGTTAGATTGCTCTGGTCCTGCCACCACTGAAGGGCCAGGATCAGAGACCCGTCACTGGACTAATTTGAGAGGGGTCCTTCTTTTGGGACCAAAAGATCTCAGGTGAATTGGATGTCTCATCTGGAATCTTTGCTCCTGCACGACAGCTGTGGACGCAGCCATGTGTCCTAGGAGTTGCAGGAAGTGCCTTGCTGGCCGAGAGACCCGTATGGTGAAGGGAAGATGCCAGGGCAATGAGTCTGTCCACTCTCTCTCGGAGGTGATACCCCTGGCAGACTTTGTGTTCAACTCTGTTCCATGAAAGTTAGTACCTGAACTGGTTCGAGAATGGACTTTGGAAGATTCAACAGAATTCCAGAGAGGTGAGAAGCTGCTGGGTGACCAACAAGTGAGATTTACGTGATCTGGAGACTGACCCACTATGAGCCAGTCGTCCAGGTAGGGAAAACAGCCACCCCTGCCTTTCTCTAGATGAGCCACTATCACAGCCAGACATTTTGTGAAAACCTTGGGCAGAGGTAAGGCCGAAGGGCATTGCTCTGAACTGATAGTGTCGAAGGTAGTTCGAACCTGAGGTACTTTCTGTGAGAAGGCCTGATCAAGAAATGAAAATAGCGCCTTGAGATCCAAGGAAGCTAGCCAGTCTCCTGGTCTCAGGAGGGCAAAATCATTGCCAGAGTTAACATTTTGAACTTTGGTTTCAGAAGATGCTTGTTCAGGAACCTAAATCTAAGATGGGCCGCCATTCTCCTGTCTTTTGGGGTAAGGAAATACCTGAATAAAGACCCTTGCCCTGATGGCAAGGGGAATCTCTACTGCTTTGCATCCCAGCAGAGAAGAAACCTCTGTTTCAAAAGCAAGGGCTTCCAAAGGATTCGAGGTGGGAAATGTCTGGCCCTCATCTTTGGGAACTGTTTGAAACTGAGGACCAGACCTTGGCTTACTCCCTCCAGAACCCACTTGTCCGAGTTAGGGACAACCAGTTCTGGCTGGAATAAGCCAACCTGCCCCCACCGTACAGGAGATTTGGCCCTGGGCACCCATCAGGGTGCCTGCTTGGCAGCTGTTTTGGCTGGGAAGAAGGGACGGTCTGCCAGACCTGTCTGCCCCTGCCTCTGAAGAAACCCTCTGAACAAAGGCTGAAGAGGCTTGAGCTTGATAAAGGGCCTGTAGGGCCTACCCCTTCTCCCCTGGGGCATGCCTTTGGGGCATGCCTCTCTTTAGCTTGGGCACTTTTGTAGGTAGTTCTGTATTCATCCATTTTTTTCATGTAATTTTCTGTCTGATCACCAAACAGAGAGTTACCTACACAGGAAATCCATAGCCTTGCCTGGATGTCTTGGGACAAATTAGCATCTGAGCCATGCCAACCTACTGGAGAGCTAGGAAGTGGCCATGACCCTAGAAGAAACATCATTAACATCAACAGCAGTATGAAATTGAACTTTAGAGGCCTCAATGCCATCAGCAGCCACCTGTTCCAACTCACTAGCCAGCTGACCCTGGGCCTGCTTGGCTAACTGCAAAATAGTGTCCCATCTAGACTTCTGATATCTAGCCACATAAGCCATGTAATTAGCCTGCCTGAGTCCCAAAGAAGCTGCCATATATTGCTTTTTGCCATGGTATCAATCTTCCTGGAATCTTTGTCAGGGGATGTGATGCCAAGGGAATATTAGCCTTATGCTAGGCTGCAGCTTGAACAACACCTACATGACTACACTGCTCAGTGAGGAAGTCTGTATCTGGGCCTGATAAAGTATACCTTCTGTCCATTTTTTGTCTACAGGAGGGACAGAATGAGGATTTTTAAAATCTTTGTTATTTGCTTCCTAAATGATTTATGCAAAGGAATAGACAACCTTCTAGACTCTGGAATATCCATCATTTCAACAAAATCAGGCTCCTCTTGCTCATCCACAGCCTCCTCTAAAGGGAGCTGGAGGTTTCTGCCACCTTTTATAAAACATAAAATGAGAAGGGACTCAGACAACAGAGGGGGAGACTCTAAGGGTCTGTCTGGAGAAATGCCCGGTTCAATGGGCACGTCCAGACCTTCCCAGTCACAAATGCACTGATCAAATTCCTCCTCCCCCTCCTGTGGTTCATAAAACTCCTCAATAACATAATCTTGAACCACTGGACCTGGGCGAGCCACCCCTCTGCCACTTGTGGAGGGCTCTCCAAGTCCCTGCGACAAAGACTGAACAATCTGTATGGCTTTTGCTATTTCTGCAACAGTTGGAGAAACTATCTTAGACTCGAACCTGCTGATTTCTTTGTCTTTTGCTGGTGCTGGTTCCTCTGAACCAGCCTTTCTCTTGCCAGGAGTAATGCCCTGGTCAGAGGCACTCCTCTGGTCCAGTGGGTACTGGACCGGGCTGGCCATCGGGTCAGCGGACTTTTTGGCCTCGTTCCCGAGCCGGCCCAATCTCTTCTCCAGGGTGGCTGCAGGGAAATTTTTACATATCTGGCAGTCTGAAAGGAGGTGGTCAGCCCCCAGACAATAAACACAAGTGGTGTGTGGGTCAGCCTTGGCAAAGGCTTCCCCACAAACATCACAGTGTTGAAACCCCGTGGGCCCGGTTTTTCTTTTGGGTTTCTCAGACATAGTGCCAGCCTAACCAAAACTTGCCCTTTTCTTCAGGCCGTGCCAGAGCAAGACACCCTTATCGGTTCCTAACCGTGTCACGGGTATTGGAAAAAACCCTATTAAAAACGAGGGTTTTTTTAGAACCGATAAGAACCGGGTACCTCACGTCTAAAAATTCATCAAAATACAAGAAACGATCGGTTCAGACTGAACCGATAATTATTTCCACACAGACTAAATTTTCGTTTTACTTACGGTTACCAGATAGAGCTTAGCCGAAACCGCGGTAATTTTGAGACTTTTGCCGGGTTTCTGAACCGAAGGAACCGACCGAAAACCGCGTAGTGAACCGAGCTGAAGGAGCTGATCTCCGGAGCGACTGTTCAGTGAAGCGGAGTAAAGAATCTGGCAGTTTGACTTCAAACTGCACAGATAGAGCTTTGAACAGCGCCCTCGCGATGCGGAACTCCAGACTTCTCTGGAGTTAACCCTTTCCTCTCCGGGGCAGTTCAGAGGCTGAGGCTGACTGCTATAGTCCTAATTACAGCAAGACTTCATGGTGTTTGAAAGGAATGAAAATCAGAAGAGAGGGAAGAAGGAAAAGAGTGAAAGGAGGAGTCCCGAAATGCAGAGGAACCCCCGAGAGCCCACGGCACCAAGAACGGCGCCGAGGACCCGCACGGCACCGAGGATGGCGCAGAGAAGCCACACGGCGCCGAGCGCACCATCGACGCTGAGGGCACTGAAAACACCCCCAGACTCCGAAAAACAGGTTTTGAAGGAAGAAGAGCAGGAGATAAGGGCATCTGTGTGGCCCCCTGCGCCGTAGCCATGTGGGGGGGGGGGGAACACCTATTCGCGGAGTCGATGGCACCAAAGAAGGTGTCGCGCGACCAGGAAAATCCAACCGCCCTACCTGGTCTCCCAATAAGCCCAAAGCCCCATGAGAGACCGAGCCAGGTAGCTGAACCAACTTCCGTGCCCATTGCTCCATAAGAGTGGCCCACTGATGAAACTGCTCATCTGAAGACCTACCTGCGGGTGGGGTAGGGCTCCGATGTCGAAGCCGTTGGCTACCAGAAGCAGAGGTTGGCAATTCCGAAGGAGGAGATAGGCAACTAGCCCCGATAACCGAACGTCTACGCGCAGACATATCAGAGGGCGACCTCGAGTGATGCCTTCTCTTTTTAGACCTGTGGGCCGAAGAACAGCTCGAGGCCGAATGGTGCCGAGAATGCGACCGTTTATTTTTACGCTTCCGCAGGGACCACCCATCCCCCCAGGCATTGGACTGACCATTGTCAGACCCCCCTTCTGGAGAAGGCGGCGGACCGGACCCAGCCCGACTGACTGAACAGCTTTCATACGAAGTCTCCCTACCGTCACCTGACCTGCTCATGGTCGACTCCGTCAAAGTAGGCTGAGACTTCTTTATTATTAAAATAAGAATAAACTAAGCGATACTTTATCGAGATAATACTCACGAAATAACAAAACTGAAAACTATGCTAGTTTGAAGTTTGACTCAATGAATAGCGGCGATAAGCTACTAAAGCGCACTTGTGGCGGGAAAAAAGAACTGAGGCAGTTGGAGGGTCGACGCCGAGATAGTCATTGCCGCACGAGCTGAGGCTCGCGGTGCCGTTCCTCGCGGCTCCATCTCTGGCGCCGACCCTCCAGCAAAAAGTTTGCTCCCAATGGGTCCTGGTGCCTCCGGAGCAGATCCCAATAGTGTGAATGAGTGGTGGGGACTTATGTCCAGGAAGATCAATCAAAAAACAGTACCTGATGTCACTGAATAAAATAATAATAGGAACAATCTTACCGGCAATCAGTGGTGTCGAGCAGATGGTGAAACAGAACAGACAGAGCAGCTGCTAGGCCGAACGAAACTAGGCTGCGATAGCGTAGTAGGAAAATCGAGCTCCACACGAGGTCGGTCTTCTATGGCGGGAGACCAAGAACTGGCGAGGGGGCGCCACCGATGACAGATAACGGCCAACCCTTGAGCGCCATGTAGTACGTCAGCCTCTAGGGCAGCGCTGTCACTATGTCGGTGCCGCCCACACACAAAAAAAAAAAAGGCTCCCGCGGGGTCATACCCATCTGTGATGAACGCTGAAGACTGACACAGCTAAGATCATGGTAGAATTGTGTGTTCCTTTTAGATCTAGAAGATTACAAAAATCACTATAGAAATAGACTTTGATGGCAGATAAGGACCGCTTGGCCCACCCAGTTTGCCCATTTCCCTACCTCTTGGATAAGCTGCAGATTCTAGTCAACTAACAGCTTACTTCCTCCTACCCCCCCCACTAGAATTGCCTTATGTCTGTCCCATGCATTCTTGAATTCTCATGTTCTTGACCCCACTACCTCCTCTGGAAGGCTGTTCCAAGCATCCACAACCCTCTCTGTAAAAAAATACTTCCTCACGTTGCCCCTGAGCCATCCCCCCATATTCTTCAAATTGTGTCCCCTTGTTCTTGTACATCTCTTTTTCTGAAAGATGCTACCCTCTTGGACTTTGTTGATCCCTTGAGGTACTTGAATGTTTCTATCATGTCCCCCCTCTTCTCTAGGTACACATATTAAGCTCTTTTAGTCTCTCTTTTCATAGGGCTTCTGGTGCAGACCTTGCACCATTTTAGTTGCCCTCCTCTGGACTGCCTCCATTTTGTCTATGTCCTTGTGGAGATGGGTCCAGAACTGAACGCAGTATTCCAGATGGGGTCTCAAACTGTACAGAGGGATAATTTCCTGTTTTCTACTGGTGATGCCTCTCCCTATGCATCCCAGTATCCCCCAGCCATCCTAACTGCCATCTCACATTGCTTGCCTACCTTTAGGCTGTCCGATATGACCGCCCCAGGTCCTGTTCCATTTTTGTTGTTAGTACCCCCCCCAACTGTGTACTCTTCCCCTGGGTTCTTGTTTCCCAGGTGCATTATTTTGCACTTTCCATTGAATCGAAGCTGCCATACTTTTGATCATTCCTCCAACCTTGCCAAGTCCCTTCTCATCTTTTCCACCCCCCCCACCTTGTGCATCAACCCTGTTGCAGATTTTTGCCTCACCTGCAAAGAGGCATACTTTTCCTTCCAGACCCTCTGTAATTTCACCTATAAAGACATTAAAGAGGACCAGTCCCAGTACTGAACCCTCCGGTACCCCACTAGTAACACTCATTTCCTTGAATTGGACTCCGTTTACTATTACTCTCCGTGTCCTGTTGTCCAGCCAATTTTTTACACTCGGAGGCAGTATAGCACAGTGGGTTAAGGCTCTGAGATGCAGATCTGGAGACCTGGGTTTGAATCCCACAGCCGCCTAGGTGCATACTGTGTGATCCTGAGCAAGTCACTCAACTTCCTTGTGCTCCCAGGTCACATCTGGAAACAAGCTTTGGCTTAGTGTGCTGCTCCTGGTTAAACAATGTTCCCTTTCCCTACACAGGTAATCACCCTGGGACCCACTCCCAGGATGGCTAACTTGTTTATTAATCTTTTGTGTGGGACTGTGTCAAATTCCTTGCTAAAGTCTAGTTAGGCCACATCCACAGCACCTCCCTGGTCTACTACCTTTGGTCACCCAGTCAAAGAAATAGTACAGTTACATAAGAACTTACCATAACAGTAGATCTTTGAGAGGTTCCTTCAGTAGGTCATCACATATAGGACTAGCGCCACCTGGGGTCTGGACCACATGGCAGACTTTTTCAGCAATACCTGACAGGGGACCACCCACCCGATGTCATGTAACTGACGTCAGTGTGACCCTATATAGTGGGCAGGCCCCCCAGTTCTCCCGCTGGAGACCTAAAAGGAATAACAGGAAAAGGTAGAGTCTGGAGTTCCAAAAGAAAAGAAAAAATGGGGGAAAGAGGGAGGGAAAAACATGACCTACTGAAGGAACCTCTCTCTATCTTACTTCAAGAGGGTTCCAGTTGTAACCCCTAGATGGTGCTATCCCAGGGGCTACTACCCCTGCCTGATTTGCCACTAACAGGTTGAGGGGCCTGGATCCAATGGCGGGTGCCTCCACCCAGAGGTCAGGGTTTGCAATAGTTAAACTTACTTGGTCACAGCCCTCTGGGACACTGCAACCCCCTTTCTTCCCACTAGTGGCCCACACAATATATCAGAATTACCTTCACAGTATACACTTACCCCCAGGACTGGTTCAGGCACTGGGCCTCCTGTAAAATAAAATACAGTGCAACAATCACAGTACAATACTTTAACATAGACAAATACCTCAGGCAGTATAACTTTGCTGAAACAAGCAGCTCTGATTTATTTAGGGGAATATAACAAGGACAGGGGAAACAGGTATAATTAGCTTATACTTCACTCATCTACCATGGCTCTGTGTAGTCTATCCCTACCAGTTACTGTCCCTGGGTACCAAGCCCTAGTGGCTAGTCCAAACCGTGGCAGCTGGTAGGGGCCCTTTCCCACAGAGAAAAGAAAAATTAGTTTAAACAGTCAGCAGTACAGTGATTCCATTTGGATTCAATGTGGCAATTCAACAGGGGCGACCCTGAATTAGTACTCACGACCTCCAAACAAGATAGGGTCCTTCAATGTCAGCAGGGCTACTCTTGAACTCAAAGACTCCTCACACATTTATATGGTAAACAGTCACAGGCAAAAGTCACTTAATGGCAGCAGGATTCACTTGAGGTACACAAACCTCTTCACACATTTATATGGTAAAAAGAAAGCACTATACCAGGCAGGCTGCATCTGTATCCCAATCGCAATTACTGCACAATACCCAGGAGAACACACAGCAGATTCAGTTCCTGACAGAGAGTGCAAATCAGCAATTTCTCCAGTCTTCTACAGGGTGAGCCTGGTTTCTACTCTTCAGATATCCTTTGATTCTCTTCACAGGACGGATTCAGTCCTAACAAGCAGTTACACAAGCTGCAGACCGGAACTCTGGACCTTACACATGTTTTTTGACTAAAACTGTGCACTGAAGGAGCACAGGGTTCCTTTCCCCTTCACTGCCAGAGCTAAACTGCAACTCCAACAGACAAAACCGGGCACTTCCTTTGAGTTCCTCCCAGTTCTTGACTGGATTGGCTGTCACTCACAATAGACTGCTCCTGTTGGTCCAAAAAGGCGCCGAAGTCTAAACTACATCTCCCAGAGTCACTGCCCATACAATCCTCTTGTGGCTGGCTCAGATTATGAGTCCAAGTTCTGATTCGTCCAAGGCACCATTTTAGAGCTAGCTTACACCACACTGATTGGTCCAGTTCAGCAGTTCAAAACCAGAATGGGGAACTAGGCAGACACAGTTCTGACTGCAAAGAAAGCATGTTAGACAAACTGTAATTTCATTATTACTCTAAATGATTTCTGGCAAGCGGTTACATCTTTCAGATAGGTTCCCTTTGCACCCTAGTGACTGCAAAATGGAGTGAATTGGCAGCAGCTCGAGTGGTACTCAATCAAAGAAACACACAGTCCCCCATACAAACTAATTATGTCTGCAAGCAGACAGCTCTTAAAGAGACAGTACCAGAGGTTCTAAAAACACTCACTGATAAATGGCTTAAACGCTAAACACCATTCAGGCTTGGAGCATTCAAGCAAGCTCCTGGAAGTCTTTTGGGAACCCCATTTGCAGGGGGTTACACCTTCCTGGCCTGGGAAAGCTTGACGTCCGCGTCAAGCAAGTACTCCATAAGTTTCAACTGCAACCATATACATTTGCATTAGGCTCGCATATGTAATCATCAGTCAATATATCATTTTACCAAGAACACATTTCTGAAACATTGCAGATCGTCACTCTTTACACAGTATTACATACACATTGTACCATAACTCAAGTTATTACCTCTTGTACATGAAACCTGAAGAGAGGGGCCCTTCCTGTCAGTTACCTTGGGGCTGGATGGGCAAGGGCACCATACTTAGAGGGCAACACAAGTAACTTGGAGTTAGCACTGACACTCAGTTTGGGCAATGAGCTCGGGGACACATACACTCCTTTATGGACAACACTGAAGGCAGATCCACTGGCCAGCCCAGGAATCATAACTGAGGTGCACCACAGGCTTTACAGCTCGACCAGTCTTTCTAGGGGAACTGTTACAGTCTCTGCACTCTGAGCCTCATTTTCAGCATTGTCCTCACTTGTCAGGGAGTCTCCATGGGGGTAGAGAGGCTAGAACTTGGGGCACTTTCAGCTCCAGGAGTTACAGTTTCTGAGTCCACAACATTTGGCTCGCATGGAGAGCTTTGGACACTGGCAGTGGACTGTCAGGGCACTCAAAATACTCTTCTTGTTCTGTGTATCACCAGTCTGACCCAATCCATCATTTCCTCCCTGAAAGCTCAAACAGTTCAACCATGCACAATGATTCCATTTCATCTGATCTGATGCTTTGCACTTCACTTTCTGGGAGCATTGGCTCCAGGGACGGCTGGGGCTTAGACAGTCCAGAAGGCCCAGCTTCATCTCCAGTATTGACTAGGGATTACCCAAACAATTGACTCAGTTCATAAGAAGGATAGTATTCAAAGTCACTCTCACTTTCTTCCGATATGGACTGACAGTCATACTCAACTGGGACTTGGGAGGGAACACTTTAACTTTTCTTCTGTAGGTGCAGACTTTCTTGATCTTTTCTTAGCAGCAGCTCTAGTCACTGGTCCAGAGGGGCATCTTCTGGGGCTCAGACTCAATCAAGATTTGTCCAATGGGCGGTAAATGATTTCTATGCATTGTTTTCACATCTTTGAATTATTCTCAGGCCTTACTTTGTACACTGGCAGATCATCTAGTTTGCCCACTACAATGTGAGGGAGATGGTGCCATCTGTCAGCAATCTTGTGTTTGCCATGCAGTCCCAGATTTCTTAGCAATACCCAATCTCCCTCCTGGAGTTCCTGTGATTTCACCTTTTATCATACCTTTCTTTGTTGGCCAGATTTCTTTTGGCAGCCATGGTTTGAGCCAGTTAGTACGCATGAGTTAGCTGGGCCTTTAACTTTTGCACATACTGTAAATAGTTGTCAGCTTGAACCCCATCAGGAGAGACCCCAAAACACACATCTACCGGTAGTCGAGCTTCTCTTCCAAACATCAGGCGGTAGGGGGAGAACCCAGTGGCATCACTTTTGGTGCAGTTATAAGCATGTACCAGGGTGCTAATTTGTTGGCTCCATCTAGGCTTGTCCTTTGGGTGCAGGGTGCCTAGCATATCTAGCAAAGTGTGGTTGAAACGTTCAGGCTGTGGGTCCCCCTGGGGTGGTAAGGAGTGGTTCTGGACTTCCGCCTCCCCACAGAAAGCATCTCTTTGATCAGACGACTCTCAAAGTCTCCCTTGATCAGAATGATTCTTTGTGGAGCCCCATAGTGAACAAAAAGTTTTCTACAAGTACTTTGTCCACAGTGGATGCTTTCTGGTCTTTGGTGGGAAAGCTTGGGCATATCTCGTGAAATGGTCAGTGACCACCAGCACATTACTGATATTTCTTTGATCTGACTCCAAACTCAGAAAATCAATACAGACCAGCTCCATGGGTGCACTGGTGGTGATGTTAACAAGGGGGCAGCCATCTGGGCAAAGCTTTCCTCTGTAAGCAGCGACTACAAGTTCGAATGTGTTGCTCCACATCAGCCCCATCTTAGGCCAATAGAATCTGGATCTCACCAAGTCAAGTGTTCTGTCTATACCAAGTGCCCCATGTGGTTGTGCAAGGACATCAGTACTGAGTCTCGAAAGGCAGTGGGCAGCACTAGTTGTTGTTTGTCTACTTGTCCCCCTCTGTCTACTGTTTCTCTGTATAACAGTTTATTGATCAGTTTCAACTGGACCTTCTTTGTATAACAGTGCAGTTCTCAAATCAGTGGAGCGTAATTTGGACACATCTTTTCCTGCACAGAGGGCTTCTAAAGCTGCTTTGATCATGGGATCGCGGGATTGAGCCACGCGAATACTGTCATTGTCCAGCTGAGGCAGTGCACCAATGTCTATTGCAGTAAGTGGCAATAAGCAGCAGGTATGCAATTCTCAGAGGGTCCTAAACAATCCGCCATGCAGTCCACTGCGTCCGTGGACATTGTTCCTCCCTGTCAAACTTCCGGCAGAGTGCCGAATGTCAGGTTCTGCCAATCGGACCCAATCATTCTGAAACAGGCCTCCGGGAGAAGCATCAGCATCTATGTGGTTCAGACCTGCTCGGTATTCGAGCATAGTCATATGTAGATAATGCAGAAAGCCACCTATGGCCAGTGGCATCCAACTAGCTGAGGTCTGCACATAGGTCAAAGGATTATTGTCAGTTTTACTAGTATTTTAGCCCCATACAAGGTACTCATGGAATTGGTCAACAATAGCCACTTCAAAGCTAGAACTCTAACTTATGTACAGGATAGTTCTGTTCGGATGGGGTCAGGCTTCTACTGCAAAGGCCACTGGTCTCAGGCCATTCTCGTGCTCTTGGTACAACACAGCCCCCAACCCTTGCAAGCTAGCATCAGTGTGCAGGACGTGAGTTTTCTTGGATCGGCATAGGCCAGCACTGGAGCATGGGTAAGTTGATATATGATCTCATGAAAAGAGTCTCACAATCAGGAGTCCAGCGAACCCCAAATACTTCACTCGGACGAAATACACTCTTTCAGTCTTGAGGGACGCTGACTTTGTAGTATTTTTGTGGGTTGGGGATACCTTGAGTAAGGTTAAGTAAAGGGCGGATCACTCTTGAATAGTCCTTGATGAAACGCCGATAATAACCACAGAATCCCAGGAATCTTTGCAGTCTTTTAGATTTTTGGGCTGTGGCCAGGTGGTCAAGGCCTCAACTTTACTTGGGTCGAGTCTCTATTCCCTCGGTGGATACTATGTGTCCCCATACTTTACTGATGTTTGAAAGAATTGACACTTATCAATGGACAGTTTAAGGCCAAAGTCCTCAGTCGGTCCAATACCTTAAATAATCTGCTCTCATGTCCTCCAGTGAGCTGCCAAACACAATAACATCATCTAGGTATACCAGGCACTCTAGTAAGTTCATGTCCCCACTGCACGCTCCATCAATCGTTGAAAAGTGGCTGGGGCACCTGAAATCCTTGAGGCATCCTCATGAATTCATAGAAGCCAGCGGACAGATAAAGGCTGTCTTCTCACGGTCCTCTGGGGCCATCGGGATCTGGTAGTACCCACTGCGGAGATCCAGCACAGAGAACCACTTGTTCCCATTTAGGCAGTCAAAGCATCCTGAATGCGGGGCATTGTGTACTGATCAGGATAGTCCCGGTTTAAGGTGCGATAATCCACACACATCCTTACTGTTCCATTCTTTTTCCTCACTACCACAATGGGGAAGCATAAGGGCTTCTGGATTCTTGTATTACACCAGCAGCTAACATCTCTTACAGATGCCGTCTCACATCATCTATGTCAGCAGGTGCCAGGCATCAAGACCTCTCACGAAATGGTCTTCGTCATGCAGCGGATATTGTGCTCAGCTCCTTGCACGCATCCTACATCCCATTCCTTTAAAGAAAACACCTGGTCTCTCTGGGCAAGCTTCTCACTGATCCTCACTTTCCATTCAGCTGGCAGCAGGAGTCGCTGAAATCAAACAAGTCAGGCGTTACTCTGTCATTCTTCCTTGAACTCTTGCTGCTGGGTAGCACTGCAGTGTCTGCACAATGCACATTAGCCAGGATGCAACCTCTATTTACTCGAATGTCTCTTTCAGACACATTATGAACTTGGACCATTACCTTCTGGCATAAGCATGGGCTCTAGCGGGCAAAATACTAGGCTTGACCAGCAGTCCCTCTGGCAATTTTCCATCGCCTGGTGCATCAACATTAATATTTTATTCTTAACATCCTTTCTGATCTGGACCTCTCCCTGTAAGGTACACTGGGCATTTGGCCAGGATCAGAGACTCAGGATCCTTCTTCCATACAATTCGACCGGTTCCTCTGGTTCTATTTTATCAGCATCTCTCTGTGCCTCATAGGCCTTCTTAATTAAAGCCGGAACTCTTAAAGCTCTACTAGTCTTTGACCCCTGTTTTTCATAACACAACTGTGCCAGCCTTCCGAACATATGAGCATTTGTTCCAATCAACAAAGGGACACCATCATACAGTCCAGTGGGGGACACACTAAGGCTAGGGGCTCTACTTGTTCGGCCACTCCAGCCACGGAGGTGGGAAAGACAGCAAATTCGGATATACCCGAATAGGGGTAGGCCTCTCACTTAACCCCATACATGCAGTCCTTCTAATGGTTGTAAGGGTACATCTGACAAATGCTTCTGATACCAATCCTGGAACATAATTGTCACTTGGGAGCCACTGTCTAATACAGCTCTTGTAGACACTCCATTCACCTTTACAGTGGTCTCCATGGAGGGACCCACTATTCTGGACCAGTCTGGAGAGGCGGTAGTGGGGGCCTGGGCAACTGACCTTGCCACAAAGGACGTGAGTTAGCATTTTGGTGCCCTCACTGGGATCATTTGTGCACCTCTTAACCACCGATTTGTTCTCCAAAGCTCTCCTTGTAGCCTATATGCAACTTTGTCAGTGTCTTTTGGGACCGGCATTCCCTTTTCATGTCCATCTTTCCCACAATTATAGCAAAACATACCTTCTGAGTTTGAGCTGGCTGGCGCCACACTGGGAGCCAGGGCGGGGTATTACTAACTGGAAACCTTGTTGCCATCTCTGTCTCTGCGTGATAAGCATTTGGAGACATCTCGTCAGTTTCTCCACTTCCATGGTCAAGAAATCGAGTTGGAGCTGTTATCAGCAGGAGATACATGGGTGGGTACCCCACCCCATAGCAGATGCAGTCGGATATAGGTCAGGGCCCGTACTTGCAGGCGTGGCCTTCATAAAGGGACTGTTTTTGAATTCCCGGATCTCTCTCAACAGTTCGCCCCATTGTGGCATATCTTTTTCCTTGTCAGAGCACTCATTTACTGCCAACCTCTGCCCCTGAACTTCACTTGATGGGTCACCCTCAGTCACTCGGGTCGTAGCCGCAGCTGTTGGTGCAGGTCCCTCCCGAGGTCGCCTTTTCTCAACTCCTCGAATTTCTCTCATTAACTCATCATAGGATGGTGGGGATTCCAGTCGATTTGCCAGGCGTAACTGAAGCAACAGCAGTTCTGAGAAGGGGGCAGACTTAAGGATCCTGTCCAGCCTGGTTCGGTCCAGTTCAATCGCTGGCAAACTACCCTTTCTGAGGCATTCTTGCAACAATTTTTCCAGCCGAGATACATACACAGACAACAACTCCCCTTGGTACTGTTGTGCATCTCTTACTCTCCACCATAGATCTTCATCAGAATCTGGGCTCCCATACACATTCTCCAGGGCCTCAAGATAGGCCTGTGCAGTCGCTTCAGGGTTACTGGCCCATTTAGCATGGATGGTAGCCAGGGCAGGACCTCGGAGGCTCTCACTAACCCTCTTTCACTTTTCGGCTTCCAAGCATTGCCATTCTAGCACTTGGGGGGCAACATAGTCTATCCAGGTCTCCCAGTCATCCTCCCTTGGGGGTGGGAGGTGCCAGAGAAGATCCTCAACCTTGGTAAAGTCGGTGACTAATGGCAGGTGCAGAAATAGGAGTCTGCATTGGTTCAGCCACCATTCGGGCACTGGGGGGAGAGGGTGTTGGGGAGGACACCCCAGGTGGCAAGAATAGTTTCTTCAAGTCCTCCACAGTTTTCCTTCTCCCAGCAACCATTTAGCAAATTTCTCCTCAAAAGTTTCAGATAGTGGTGGGGCTCATTCCCCGGGTCTTACTGTCATAGTTATCACTCTCCAAGCAGTGAGGGCTCCCTCTGGGGTAATGGTCTGTGGCACTTTGGAGCTATCTATGGGATCCTTAAACTCTACTAGGGCCAGAAAAGTGTGGGTGAGCAGATTAGCATGCCGACCCACCACCACAGGGTTTTGTAAACCTTCCACCTTGGAAAGTACTCCCTGTACAATGTCCGTATTGATACCCAGGGGATGTCCAGTATAAGCATAGCATTTTGGGGGTCAATCTCCTCCCCAGTACACCACTCCACCAGCCGGTGCACAGCCACTTCTGTCGGGTACCCATTTTTCTTAACAGTGGTTCGTAAATATGGCCACTAGAGGACACACAATCCCAGCGGTGAGCCTCAAGATGTAACCCCAGATGGCGCTATCCCAGGGCTACTACCCTGCCTGATTTGCCACTAACAGGTTGAGGGCCTGGATCAATGGCGGTGCCTCCACCCAGAGGTCAGGGTTTGCAATAGTTAAACTTACTTGGTCACAGCCCTCTGGGACACTGCAACCCCTTTCTTCCCACTAGTGGCCCACACAATATATCAGAATTACCTCTCAGTATACACTTACCCCAGGATTGGTTCAGGCACTGGGACCTCCTGTAAAATAAGATACAGTGCAACAATCACAGTACAATACTTTAACAGACAAATACCTCAGGCAGTATAACTTTGCTGAAACAAGCAGCTCTGATTTATTTAGGGGAATATAACAAGGACGGGAATCAGGTTAATTAGCTTATACTTTTCATCTATCACCTATGGCTCTGTGCACAGGCCTATCCCTACCAGTTACTGTCCCTGGGTACCCAAGCCCTAGTGGCTAGTCCAAACCGTGGCAGCTGGTAGGGGCCCTTTCCCACAGAGAAAAGGAAAATTAGTTTAAACAGTCAGCAGTACAGTGATTCCATTTGGATTCAGTGTGGCAATTCAACAGGGAGCGACCCTGAATTAGTACTCACGACCTCCAAACAAGATAGGGTCCTTCAATGTCAGCAGGGCTACTCTTGAACTCCAAGAGACTCCTCATACATTTATATGGTAAACAGTCACAGGCAAAAGTCACTTAATGGCAGCAGGATTCACTTGAGGTACACAAACCTCTTCACACATTTATATGGTAAAAAGAAAGCACTATACCAGGCAGGCTGCATCTGTATCCCGATCACAATTACTGCACAATACCCAGGAGAACACACAACAGATTCAGTTCCTGACAGACAGAGTGCAAATCAGCAATTCTCCAGTCTTCTACAGGGTGAGCCTGGTTTCTACTCTTCAGATATCCTTTGATTCTCTTCACAGGACTGATTCAGTCCTAACAAGCAGTTACACAAGCTGCAGACCCGGAACTCTGGACCTTACACATGTTTTTTGACTAAAACTGTGCACTGAAGGAGCACAGGGTTCCTTTCCCTTCACTGCCAGAGCTAAACTGCCACTCCAACAGACAAACCGGGCACTTCCTTTGAGTTCCTCCCAGTTCTTGACTGGATTGGCTGTCATCACAATAGACTGCTGCTGTTGGTCCAAAAAGGCGCCAAGTCTAAACTACATCTCCCAGAGTCACTGCCCATACAATCCTCTTGTGGCTGGCTCAGATTATGAGTCCAAGTTCTGATTCGTCAAGGCACCATTTTAGAGCTAGCTTACCCCACACTGATTGGTCCAGTTCAGCAGTTCAAAACCAGAATGGGGAACTAGGCAGACAGTTCTGACTGCAAAGAAAGCAGGTTAGACAAACTGTAATTTCATTATTACTCTAAATGATTTCTGGCAAACAGTTACATCTTTCAGATAGGTTCCTTTGCACTCCTAGTGACTGCAAAATGGAGTGAATTGGCAGCAGCTCGAGTGGTGCTCAATCAAAGAAACACACAGTCCCCCATACAAACTAATTATGTCTGCAAGCAGACAGCTCTTAAAGAGACAGTACCAGAGGTTCTAAAAACACTCTCTGATAAATGGCTTAAACGCCAAACACCATTCAGGCTTGGAGCATTCAAGCAAGCTCCTTGAAGTCTTTTGGGAACCCCCATTTGCAGGGGGGTTACACAGTACATTGGAGGAGATGGCCCCCTCATTCTCCAGTTCTTGTACACCAGACAACGGCAGATCTTGCCAGAGTCTCCAAGTGAGAAAGAAAAACAGTCCGCACTCCCCTCAGACAAAAAGAAGTCGGCATGGCCAATGCAGGTAGAGCCTAATCCTCGGGGGATGGAGGGAGGGAAAGTTGTACCTGCTGCAAGAGCTTCTCTCAAAAGGAACCTCTCCCAAAGATCTACTGTTACGGTAAGTTCTTATGTAACTGTACTATCTTACTTCGAGAGGGTTCCTTCAGTAGATCATCATACATAGGACTGAGTCCCAAGCAGTCCCTCTGAAAAGAGACCAAGAGAAACATGGGAGGAAGAGAAACTCCAAAGGAAAAAAAAAAAAAAAAGAATGGAACTGGTCTAGGACAGAAGGCCCTGCAGCACAGCGAGGCCAAAGCCTGCCCTCCGCCTACAAACAATGCCCAGACTAATGCTTGGTAAAGGTATGGACAGAACTCCAAGTTGCTGCTGCACAAATATCTGCTGCAGAAACGTTATGTAGAAAAGCTGCGGATGTAGCCATGCCCTAGTGGAATGACCACTAATGGACCCCGGCAGAGGTTTGTCATACCTCTGGTAACAGAAGCAAATGCAGTTGGCTAACCACTTGGACAAGCATTGCTTGGAGATGGCTTTCCCCAAGGATTTGGGGGCAAATTAAACAAAGAGCTGGTCATCCTTCTGGAAATCTTTGGATCGATGGGTATAGCACCTGAGAATATGGTGCACATCCACGGTGTGTAGGAGCGCCTCACCTCTATTCGCATGAGTTGAATAGTAGACTGTAAGTTCCACTGTCTGGTTCAGTGTGAACTCAGACACCAGCTTCGGCCAAAAACGAGGATTTGTTCCGAGGACTGCCCGGTCCCTGTGAAAAATCAAATAAGGCTCCTTGCACACAAAAGCCTGAATCGCGGAGATTCTTCAACCAGAAGTAACAGCAACCAAAAATAGTGTTTCCCAAGAAAGATAGTGCAAATCACAGCTCATCGCTGGCTCAAAAGGAGGGAGAGTGAGCTTCTCCAGCACAAAATGCAATTCCCAAGGTGGTGTAGGGCTACGGATGGGGATTTCAGATAGAGAATCCCTTTCAGAAATGTTTTTGAGCCCTCCAACTGAGCCACAGGTTTGTCATCCACTAGCTCGTGGTACACCGAAATGGCCAATAAGTGGATCTTTAAGGGGGAACAGGAAACATCAGAATCTGAAAGATGGAGATATTCCATGATCTGTGGGGTGGAACAAGAAAAGGGGTCCCAACTTTTAGAAGCCACCCACATGGAAACATTTTTAGGCTTTCTAGCCTCCATCAAAACTTGGGCAGCTCTGTTGGAAACTCCAAAGTGAGAAATCACTATGTCTGCAGGAGTCACGCATGCAAGTGCAGGGTCCCGAGCCCCGGATGCATGAGCCGGCCTTGATTCTGCATCAAGAGGTCATGCATCAATGGAAGTGGAACTGGGGGTTCCTTTGCCAGCTGCTGCAGAAGCGGGAACCAAATCTATCTCGGCCAGAGAGGGGCAATGAGAATCATTTGTGCCTTCTCTGCCTGAAGTTTGAGGAGAACCCTCTGAAGAATGGGAAATGGAAGGAAGGTGTACAAAAATGTCCCTGTCCAAGAGAGACAACGCATCGTGCCAGAAAGCACCATGCCCTGGAACGATCAAGCAGAAACTGTGAAGTTTTGCACTGGATGGGGAGGCGAAAAGTTCAAGTTCCAGTTGCCCCCATCTTAGAAATCGCGAATCTGCCACTTCCTGATTTAGTTCCCATTCATGGCTGAGGGTCTGAGACCTGCTGAGACTGGCTGCCAGGATGTTTTGCATGCCTGGAACGTGCACAGCTGTCAGACAGACCATGCTGGACTGCCCAGTTCCACACTCATCGCCTCCCTTCAAAGGGGGTAAAAGCGAGTTCCTCCTTGTTTATTGATGTACCAGACGACTGACATTGTCCGTCTGAATGAGCAGTGATCCCTGAGGAAGAAGAGTCTGGAATGCTTGTAGTGCGTACAAGACCCCTCTCATCTCCAAGACATTGATGTGTAAGGACATCTCCAAGTTGGACCAAAATCCTTGGGCTTGGTGTTCCCCCAAGTGAGCCCCCCAACCCAGGTTGGAGGCATCCATGGACAAAGATTCCATAGGGGCTTGACTTCTGAAGGGGAGGCCTATAGACAGATTGAAAGGATCCCTCCACCAATTCAAGTCCTTCTGAAGAGCAGACACAAGGACCGGATGGTCCAGATCATCCTGGAGTTGATCCCACTGGACCCGCAAGGACCACCGAGTGATTCTCATGTAGAGTCTTGCTAGGGGGACTGTAGCGATGGAGGCTGCCATCAGTCCTAGCAACCTGAGGACCTCCCCCACCAGAAGGGTCCTGGAGGAGGCTACTAAAGTGGCCTGTTTGATCAGAGTCTCAATCCTGTCTGGAGGGAGGGAGGAAGGAAGGCTCTGCTCTGGACAGTGTCTAGAATTGTCCCAATAAACTGCAACCTCTGGGAGGAATTAAGGGATGACTTGGGGATATTGACCGTAAATCCATCTGAAAAATAAATTCATAGTAGTGGACAGAGCCTCCGAGAGAGACTCCCTGGAATGGGCTGAAATCAGCCAATCATCCAGGTAGTGGAAGACCACTATGCCCTGGTGACGAAGGGCTGCCGCCACCACTGCTAGGCACTTGGTAAAAACCTGGGGTGCCGAGGAAAGGCTAAAAGGGAGAGCCAGAAATTGGAAATGCTCCCCTTGGAAACAGAATCACAGGAATTGGCGGTGGCTGGGGAAAATCGGGATGCGCGGGTAAGCATCCTGCATATCCAGAGGACAAAACAATGGTCCTCCAGAAGGAGAGGAAGGAGGCTCTGCAGTGTTAACATCCGGAACTTTTGTACTCTATGAACAGATTGAGACTGCTTAGGTCAAGAATGGGTCGCAAGTCGCCTGTCTTTTTTGGAACCAGGAAAAAATGGAAGTAGAACCCCCTTTCCCTTTGATGGAGGGGAACGATCTCTATGGCCTCTTTGAGCAATAGTCTGAATTTCCTCTCTTACGAGATAAGCCTGGTCTCAGGAGTAGGCGGACCTTCTGGGTGGAGATTCTGGAGAGAGCTCCAGAAACTCTAGAGTGTGTCCTTTGAACACTAACTGCAGGATCCATGCATCAGAGGTGATGCTCCACCACTCCTGCACATGGTGAGCAAACCCCTCCCCCACTGGCTCCTCGCACTGAGGTTCAGGAGGGGGTGGGGTGAGGGAGTCAGGAGGTGGCAGGACAGGCAGGGGGAGGTCCCCCTGAACATCTCTGGGTCTTGGAGGCAGGGGGGTGAAGGCTCCCGTGGTCTTATGCTTACCCTGGTGCCGAGCCTGGGCTTGCTTCCTCTGTCTCCTTGTCCTCTTCCAAAACGGCTGCTGCTGCTAGGTGCCAGATCGGTATATGGACTGCACAGATTTCAAGGCTTGGCCTCGGTCCTGGAAGTCTGTGATGTCTTTGGTGTCACCACCAAAAAGCACCAAGCCCCTGAAGGGGGCATCTTGTATCATTGTCTGAACCTCGTTAGCGAGGCCAGAGATGCCATGCCTGCCACTGAAGGGAGACAGCCATCGCCAAGGTGCGGGCCACAGAATCAACAGAGTCATAGGTGGCCCGCAACACATGCCTGCAACAGATCTTGGTCAAGTGGATGTCCTTGGCTAGCTCCTCCCCAAGGTCCAAAGGGTCCATGGATTGGACTCAAGTCTGGCCAGGGTAGCTTTTTGGCAAGAGATCACATGGGCCACATAATTGAGGAACCGTAATGCACATGTAGCCAATGAGACTTTTACTGTACTGGTCCATCTGGAGGAGAAGTGCTCATGTGCTGTGGGGTGGTCATGAGCAGCCAATATTGCCATGGAGTCAGCCCTCATATGCGCAGTGAGGAAAGGAGCATGCTTAGGCACCCGATAAGTCCTGTCCACTGGCTTGGGGACAGCTTGGATTGAATGAGGCATTTGCCAGACCGTAGTGGTGAGGGTCTTGATTTCCCAATCCACGGAGAAGACTTGGTTTGCTGGCCAAGGCACCTAGCTTCACCTGAGCTCTTTCCTTCTAAGATTGCTTGAAAGGACAGAGCAGAGAACCTTACCAGAGCAAGGGAAAAGGATTAAGACTTCTTTTGGCTAAGCAGATTTACTGTGTGTTATTTTTATTTTGTACTCACAGGGATTGCTACTGTTTGTTGCTAACATTTCATTGCTTTATTTTTCTCTGATTCAAATTGTCGTTGCTGGTATACCTTCTGCATTATTACAAGGTGTGCCTACAGGTGTGTGCTAACAGATTACTGCTGTAATCTTCTGATTCAAATGGTCTTTTGCAAAGTATATCTTCTGTTACTGCTTTTTCTCTGTAGCAAAGTGTTTCTTACAGGGTATATCTTCTCTGAAATTATTGCAGGTGGTGTTTTACAGTTTTATCTAACATTAGGATAAGCTTTCAGGGTTACTGCATTTGTTGTTGACTGACTGTTTCTGCTCTTAACTCCTTTTTCTTTCATCCATGGTTGTTCTTTATTGGCAGGGGAAGGGCCCAGCCACCCACCCCCATCCCCAACCACCCCACGTTACACTCCTTTTATAGGCACATTTGTGACATTGCCTGTGGCAAAGCAGGAAGGGGCGGATCAGTAGGGCATCCACAAGGTGAGCTCATTTACAGGGGCACTAGTAATTTAACTTGTTATAACAAGTTATACGAAAACAAAACACAAAATCAAACCATTACTTGCATTTTCTTCCTTCTAATTACTCTGACCAGGTTATAAACCCAGCAACTTATCTGGAATGGATATCATTAATTGCAAGTACTGTGGAACACTTTTCAGAAGGACAGTCTTACAAGATTTAGGACACTGTCCTACATGCTGGGCCTTTGGAGATCTTAGGGCTCAGCTCCAAGCAGCATGGGCAGAGATTGCGCGCCTCAAATTTCATATTCAAGAGGAAATACATTATAAAAACCACCCATCATTTCCCCAACATCCAACAGAAGAACCTTGACCGCAGAGGGTAGTTGGTCCAGAAGGTTGGCAGGTGGTTAGGAGGGGAAAACTGGGTGCCCTATCACTCTGTGCTCTCCAACATATTACCTCCAAAAACCATATAAACACTACAAACAGGTATCTGCCTCTATCTCTGAAATCAAACAAAGGGGCAGAGGACACTGCAGACCAGGACACTGCAGCACAGGAGCTAGCACAACAAAACTCGCCCAAATCAGGAACCAAAACAAAAAAAGCAAAAAGGAAACCCAAAAAACTTCTGATCATAGGAGACTCCATGATTCGGGGAGTTGATGCCCATCTCCAGCCAGGGGTAATCGTCAGATGTCTCCCAGGTACATCAGCGTGGAGAGACACTGACCGCATTGCTAAAATTGTTCACAAAGCAGGAGAAAACATTGATGTCCTGGTACACATAGGTACTAATGATCTCGGCAGCCGGTCAGTTGTGGAGTCTAAGGAACACCTGACCAGGCTAGGTGACAAACTATCATCCATTTCATCAGACATCTCCTTCTCTGAGATCCTGCCAGTCTGGGAGAGGAGAGCAGATGGACGGAAGGTCAGAGAAGGGGAGATAGGGGAGCTAAATATGTGGCTCAAGGGCTGGTGCCAGGAAAAAGGACACAGATTTGTAGGGAACTGGCAACAGTTCTGGGAGCGAAAGTTCTTTAAATTTGATGGACTGCATTTGTCTAAGGAGGTTGTCAGTGAATTGGGGCAGAAGTTCGACGTCTTTGCAGAATATTTAAACTAGCAAATGGGGAGAGGGGTGCAGCACCCCATACGTCGAATGGGAAGAACACCCCTCCCCCCTCAGCTAGTGGTCAAACAGGGATTCAGCATGTTTGCAGTTCACTTGCATCACCAGGTGAGAAAAAAGGTCAGTCTCCCCATACGATGCACAGGGGAAATGACAAACCTCACCGAACAACTAACACACCGAAATCTGGCCAATGGAAAATCATTTACACAAATGCTCACAGCCTGGGAAATAAGATCCCAGACCTGCAGGCAATAATGTCAGAGGCTAAACTGGACATAGTAGCAATTAGTGAGACGTGGTTTACCAGTAACCACACTTGGGAGACTTCAGTACCTGATATGTACTGTTCAGAAGAGACAGAGATGCAAAAATGGGGGGTGGAGTGGCCCTGTATGTAAATGAAAATATCAAAGCTACAGAAATTCAGAATACACATAAGGAGCCAGAAGAACTGTGGGTCACCCTGGAAACAGGAAATGGGACAGCCATAAGAAATGGGGTTGTCTACAGGCCCCCAGACCAGGGGGAGGACATAGACATATTACTGTTAGAAGATGTACAAAACATGACAGCTAAAAGGGGAGGTTCTGATAATGGGAAACTTCAACATGCCGGATACAGATTGGTCAATACCAGCAGGAATATCTGCCAGAACTAGACACATGGTGGATTCCCTGCAGGGGAGGGCCTCAAACAACTGGTACAACAACCCACAAGAGACAGGGCTATCCTAGATCTAGTACTGACTAATAGAGAAGGGATCACAGATCTCCAGGTAGAAGGTCACCTGGGGGCCAGTGACCATCACATGGTATGGTTCAATTTGGCCACTACATCTAAATCATCCCATTCCAAGGCAAAAATATGGAACTTCAGAGGAGCTGACTTTGATAAGATGGCCAAGTTAAACAGCTAGCCCTGGCAAAAGAAATACAGGTAAGGGGTACACGTAAAGTGGGCAAGCATTAAGGATGCAATACTTGAAGCAAAACTCATTGTGTTAGACAGAAAAGGAAGTGCAAAAGAAGAAGGAAACCACTTGTTTCTCAAATAGTAGAAGAGAAAAGGCCAGAGCCAAAAGGCTGGCCTTGAGGAAATATAAGGGAACACAGTGGGATGAAGATAGGGAGGCATACCAAACTGCCCTAAGGGAAGGCAGTAAGGCAGGCAAAGTCCCAAACTGAGGAAACACTAGCACGAACAGTAAAAGAAGGTGACAAGACTTTCTATAGATACATTAGTGAAAGGAGAAAGTCCAGAGGGGGTGTTGCTAAACTCAAAGGAGAAAAGGGGGCATGCGAGGAGGAGGACCCTGTAAAAGCATCTATCCTAAATAGATACTTTTGCTCAGTATTTACTGAAGAGAAGGTAGGGCAGGGTCCACAGCTCAGCACCATGGACACGGGGGGGAAGGAGGTGAGCACTACTCCCTTCACAAAAGAAAGGTTCCTACAATAGCTCGCTAAGTTCGGGGTGGACAAGGCAATGAGATCTGATGGCATACATCCCAGGGTACTTAAGGAGCTAAGGGTGGAACTAGCAGAGCCATTAGCAGAACTGTTTAGTGAGTCTCTGAGCACAGGAGAGGTCCCAGAAGACTGAAGAAGGGCTCATGTGATCCCGCTCCACAAGAGTGGTAGCAGGGAGGAGGCAGGAAACTACAGACCAGTCAATCTTACCTCAGTAGTGGGCAAGATTATGGAGGCACTCCTTAAGGAAATGATAGTGCAACACCTGGAATCCATAGGGGCACAGGATCCAAGACAGCATGGGTTTACAAAAGGAAGGTCCTGTCAAACTAATCTCATAGATTTCTATGACTGGGTAACCAGAGTGGTGGTCCAAGGGGGAGCAGTTGATGTCACCTACCTTGACTTCAGCAAAGCTTTCAGCACTGTTCTACGTAGAAGATTGATAAATAAGCTGGGTAGGCTCGGGGTTGGTCAGAAGTTGGTCAACTGGGTGGCAAACTGGTTGACGGGCAGAAAACAGAGAGTGGTGGTAAATGGTATACAGTCAGAAGAGATGCAAGTCACAAGTGGGGTACCTCAGAGATCAGTCCTGGGGCCAGTCCTCTTCAACATCTTCATTAGTGACCCTGCAGATGGACTAGAGGATAAGGCTCATCTGTTTGCAGATGACACCAAGATCTGCAACAGAGTAGATGATCCAGATGGGGTGGGCAGAATGAGAAGAGATCTGGATAAACTAGCAAAATGGTTAGAAGAGTGGCAACTGGGATTTAATGCAAGGAAGTGCAAGATCATGCACATAGGGAAGAGAAACCCTGAAGCCACCTATAGGCTGGGAGGGGAGTTGCTGTCAGTCACAAAGGAAGAAAGAGACTTGGGCATCATCATCACTGATGACCTGAAATCATCCAAGCAGACCTTTAAAGCAGTAGGTAACGCTAGGGGGATGTTAGGGTGTATTAGTAGGGGTATCACAAGTCGTAAGAGGGAGGTAATAATCCCTCTTTGCAAGACACTGGTTAGGCCTCATCTAGAGTACTGCATGCAGTACTGGAGGCCACACCTTCCCAAGGACATTAACCAAATTGAGGCAGTCCAGAGAAGGGCAACCAAAATGTGCAGGGACTGCATCAGAAGACATATGAGGACAGATTAGCAGAGCTCAATATGTACAGTATACCCTTGAGCAAAGGAGAGAGAGGTGATATGATCGAGACATTCAAACACCTTAAGGGCATTAACAAGGTGAAAGAGTCTAACATGTTTAAATGTAAGAAAATAGCAGGACAAGAGGACACAGCATGAGATTAGAGGGAGGCCGATTAAGGGGAAGTGGGAAATATTTTCACAGAAAGGGTGGTGGATGCATGGAACAGCCTACCTCAGGAAGTGGTGGCTATGAATACAGTGCAGGGCTTCAAACAGGCATGGGATAGGCATAAGGGAGCAAAACAGACGAGTATGAATAGATAGGCCACTGACAGAGCAAAGGCCGATGGCACATTTATAAGGTGGAAAAAGAAATGGGCAGACTGGATGGGCCTTGCAGTCCTTATCTGCCGTCAACTTCTATGTTTCTATGAATCTGGGAGAGACCCCAGGTCAAGGTGTTCAGAGAGTCTCTGATGCATGGGATCCTGTTTCTCAGACTCCCAATTAAAATGTTGCTGTATGGACCTCAATAGGTCCGAAAAGGAAGCATCTTGGGGGGAGACTTGGGAGAGTCCTTGCCTTTAGGGACCTGGGACTTGTGGTCAGAGGGCTCCTCTGACAAATCATCCTCTGAATCCAGATCGTCTCCTCAATCCGGCAGAGAAATGTCCTGAGGGGTAGTCCCCATGATGTAAATGGTGTGCGGGGACTAGATCACTGGGGAAGGGGACCTGGGAGATCAGGGGAGTGGGAGTCTGCTCTCTAGGTCCGTCACCAACTCTGAACACACCTCCTGCCATCAAAACTGTATGAGGGTCCTAAAATCCGGTTGGGATACTGGAAGAGGTGGAGGGGGTTGGGGAGGAGGAGGTGGCAGGATAGCATGGGGAGGAGGGTAGTGGTACCCCAAATATCCAAAACCCGGGTACAGGGTGTAGCCCGAGGAAGTAGTGTCCTGCACCACTCCAGTCAGGAGGGGGACCTCCCGGGGAAGGTCCAAAAGATGCCCCAAAGGGTAATGCGGGACCGTGCTGGGTCTTGAGTAGAGACCCAATGTCAGGGGGCCTGATGGTGGGGGAACCTATATAGGGCCTGCCATTGTGTATATAGGTGGCAGGTCCAGCATAGGAGGTGCTGGCATCGGTGCTGCCATCATCAGAACTGGCACCGCTGGGTCCAGCACTGGAAAAGGGTCTGGCGTCGGATAGGCTGGAGTCGGGACCCAACAGGGAGATCTGGTCTGGGGGAGGAGATGATGGGGGGAGGCAGACGCGAGGGCCCCGGCACGTAGACAGTCATCGGGAGGGTCTGGTGTTGGAGCAGGTCTCGCCGGATCTGACGGAAGAAGGGAGTCCGGCATGGGAACCACAGCCAGGACAGGGATGATACTCCCTGAAGGGACAGGAGGCACCTCTGGTGAAGGGACTGACAGCTGGGGAAGGACCTCCATCCCAGAGACCCCGGAGGGTGAGCAGGGATTCGACCCTGAGGTGTGCTCCACATTGAGGGTGCCCACACCACGATCGCCTGCAGCTGCAAAGGGAATAGCTACTACAGGGAGAAGAGGGGCAGTCTCCCCTCGGCTCATCCGGATGTCAGGTGGGCTGCCAGTAGGCCCTGATGGGACAGCCATGTCTGTGCAGTCGCTGGAGGTGGCCAACTGACCAGACGGAGAAGCCAGGTGGGAGGGTCCCCCTGCTGACATAACAGCTACAGCTGGGTGGGTCCCCGTGTCTAAGGGAGCTGACTTATCGGTGGCCGGATGGTCCCTGGAGGAGCTGGGGGCCGACTTAGCAGCAGTAACGGTGTGGCCGTCTGAGCCAGCGGTCAACTTACCCATTGCGGATGTCGGAGGTTTTACCAGAGTCTCCTATCGCTGACTGGGCCTTAGACTGAGGCGGCGGGGGAGAGGCCTTGCTAGTGGAGGACCTACTGGATTCAGCCCAAGAACCTTCTGAAAAGTGCTCCCATTCCTTGTGTTTCTCCTAACGATGTTTGGAAGGAGAAGGTGAAGGTGAAGAAGAGTTTCTAATGCATTCCATATGCTTTTCAAGGGATGCCAACCGGGACTTTAAAAGGTGGGCCTCCGGAAGCTGCTTCCTACTCTTGTAGGTGGCCTGGTTGAAAAGCTGGCAGTCAAGGAAAGTGGCGGTCAGATGATCTGGGCCTAGGCAGATGATGCACTTGAGGTGGCCGTCCCTGTGGGGAATCCGAGTGCCACAAGTTTGGCACTTCTGTGGAGAAGACACAGAATTTGCAAGAATAGCAAGAAAAAGGTAGGATTAAGACTACAGACCGACTTTCAACGGTGATCGCAGTGGAATTCTACCACAAGGTAACTGACACAAGGCGACGGCGGGAAAGAACTGGAGTGTGGGTGTGGGGACTGCCCATTATATAGGGTCATACTGACGTCAGTCATGCGACGTCAGGTGGACGGTCCCATCAGGTATTGCTGGAAAAGTCTGCTGTGCAGTCCAGACACCAGATGGCACTAGTCCTATATGCGATGACCTACTGAAGGAACCCTCTCGAAGTAAGGTCTATTAGATTCATCTGACAACCTCCCCACTGTGAATCTTCCATTAGTGTAAATCTATAAAGGGAAGTCAAATAGGTAACAGAAGGTCAAATCTAACCCAGCACCCTTATTCTAATCTTTGCATAGGCCTCTTACTGGAGGTCAATAAGATGCTGACGTATACACGCTCTCGGGTGTGTTCACTCTTTGGTCTGCCCCCTCCAGAGTCCTCTAGGAAGAAGACACCCTCTCTCACTTCTGAGTGGCATTCCAGTGTAATGGTGGCCGATCTGGTAATCTGTACAGACCCTAGAGTAAGTCTAGCTTCTGGCCACTATGGGAATGGATTTTATTACAGGTCTGCACTGAAAATGAGAGAAAGGTAGAATGAATGAGAAGTTTAAGTGCAGCAGTGAGAGGGATGCTGTGAGTTTAGATATATGAAGGTTAACTGAAATGTGGAACTTACAAAAGTTCTTACTATCGATTCACAGATTTTACAATTGTAAGAATTATTACAAAGATAACAGCCATAAGCAGTTATACTGTGCACAGAGATAATGTTGTGAATATAAAAAGTAAACTGACTTGAAAAAGATTTATTCTAGAAAGGCAAAGTTAACAGATTCAATGGTGTTTTACAGGTGTGTATATATACTCCTAGGGCCCCCATTACTTCAGAAGTGTATGAACACTTAACAGTGAAGTAAGATTTATAAAGATCAGCAGGCGTGTTTCCCCTGCTACATGTACTACATTATTTTAATTATTTATAAAAAAAGAATGAAATTGGGAACCGCTTCAGTAATATATTTTGTTTTTCCCTCAGTTTGAACAGCTGATAAATGTCCTAAAATAAAGAATAAATTGGAATCGGAGTGGGAATTTAGAGAAAAAAACAAGCACCTAATTTTTCTGTCTGATGAAGGAAGAAAAAATTACTCACCTGTAGTAGTCTTGTTTCTTCCAATGGGATCCACTAATATTATTACTTCTTGCAGTGCTCCTTGCAGACAGCACTGCCCTGGAGCCAAATGGAATGTTATGCTAAGGATGGAATCTTTAGCTCATGCATTCAGTTCAACTGCCTATATTCTAACCTTCAGATTTTTTTGGAGCCTGCAGAGAGACCCTATTAATATTCAGTTAGAACTAATATAAATAAGCATGTGTCAATGCCGATAGTAGTCGTGCTGGCATTGGCTTTGGTAGTGCAGTGTGGAAGAAAAAATTACTCACCTTAGTAATGTTTCTTCTAATGGAGTCTTGCTGTATTCTGACTATTGCAGTGATATCCAACCTTTGAACTGCCCTGGAGAAGAAAGAGTTAACTTTCCATGCAAGGCATGGAACGCTGAGCTCGAGCTCGGTTGAGACTCTGTCTGTTGTCATTTGAACCCAAACTGCCAGATCTTTACGAGCTATACTCACTGGGCATCCTGTGTGGAAACTGTAAACACACACTAGCCAACTGGCAACTAAATTAATAAAAGGAATTTTTTGGTTCCAAGGTAAAGACTCAAGTCAGGAAACCCAAAAACAAAACACAACACACACCCTAAAATAAGAGGGTGAGAAAAAGGGGGCACCTCTAGTGTGCCAACACTGTTGCTGCCCACCCACATCCCAAAAAGTACAGTTACGTAAGAACTTACCGTAACAGTAGATCTTCGAGAGAGGCTCTTGCAGTAGGTAATTACATATAGGACTGACGCCGGCCGCGGGCAGGACCCCACGAAAAATTTCTAGCTAGCAGTCCCTGGCGAGGGACCACCCCACGCCAGGTGACCGTGTCGCGGGACGCCGGTATAAAGGGCGCGGTCCCGACGCCCGCCTTCAGTTCTTTCCCGCCACAGGCCCGGACGAGAGAAGCGGATGATTCCATTCCTGGAAAAGAAGCTGAAAAAGCCTAGGGGATGGAGGAGGAGAGTTATTTACTGCAAGAGCCTCTCTTGAAGATCTACTGTTACGGTAAGTTCTTACGCAACTGTACTATCTTACTTCAAGAGGGCTCTTGCAGTAGGTAATTACATATAGGACTGAATCCCAAGCAGTCTGGAACAAAGGAAAAGCACCGGGAGGAGGGAACTACTCTAAAAAGTAGCCCTAGCCGTGCAAGCCTCAAGACAGGAGGCCTTGCAAAACGGACAATCCGAAGCCTGCTCTACGGCGAGAGGCAATATCCAAACTGTAATGCTTTGTAAAGGTATGGACGGAAGTCCAGGTGGCGGCAGCACATATGTCTGCCACAGACATTCTTGAAATAAGCCGCAGAGGCCGCTACTCCTCTTGTGGAGTGACCTCTAACCTGACCCGGAAGGGTCTTGTTGTACTTGTCATAGCAGAAAGTGATGCAATGGGCCAACCACTTTGACAGGCATTGCTTGAAACAGCACTGCCTTCCTTCTGTGAGCAAAAGAGACGAACAACTGATCAGTCTTCCTGAGATCCTTCATCCTGTTGGTGTAGTATCTCAGAATCCAGTGAACATCCATGGTATGGAGTAAATATTCCCTTGATTACAGTACTGCGTAAAAAAGGCAGGTAACTCTATGGACTGATTTAAGGTAGACTCTGCTACTACTTTAGGTAGAAACTTAAGGTTCGTGCGAAGAGCAACTCGTTCTTTGTGAAAAATCAAATGGGGGAATTTACACATTAGGGCCTGCAGCTCAGATACTCTTCAAGCCGCAGTAATGGCCACCAAGAAGAGCATCTTCCACAAAAGAAACTTCAGATCTGCAGAAGCTGCAGGTTCGAAGAGAGGGAGAGTAAGTTTCTCCAGAACAAAATTCAAGTCCCAAGGGGGAGCAGGAGTACGGATGGGGGGCCTCAGATGGAGGACCCCTCTGAGAAAGGTCTTAGAGACCTCCAGTTGAGTGAAAGCTTTATCTGCAAAGGGAACATGGTAGGCTGAGATAGCTGCCATGTGAACCTTCAAGGAGGAATGGCTGAGACCCAGGTCGAAGAGATGACGTAAGTACTCTAGCAGAAAAGCCACTGAACAGGAGAAAGGCTCCACGTTCTTGGAGGCTGCCCAAATAGAGAATGTCTTCCACTTCATGGCATAAGTGGACCTGGTGGAGGGTTTTCTAGCCTCCACTAAAATTTCCACCACTTTTGGAGAGACACCAAAACAGGATTGGGCTAAGTCTGCAGGAGCCATGCATGTAGTTGAAGGGATCTGAGGCCTGGGTGGACCAGGGTCCCCTGATCCTGGGTCAGCAAACCTCGAGATAGAGATAGAGGAAGAGGAAGAGGAGGATCTTCTGAATATTGTTGCAGAAGAGAGAACCAGATTTGCCTGGGCCAAAAAGGAGCGATCAGAATCATTCTCGCTCCTTTTGTGGCTAGTTTCTGCAATACTCGTGGGATAAGAGGAATTGGGGGGAAAGCATAGATGAATCTGTCCTTCCAGTCTAGAGACAGAGCGTTGCTCCAGAAAGTGCCTCGCTCTGGAACGAGTGAGCAAAAGGTGGGAAGTTTTGCGTTTTGGGGAGAGGCAAACAGGTCTACCTGCAGAGTCCCCCCAAAGCTGAAAGATATCGTCTAGTATCCCTTGGTCCAGTTCCCACTGGTGTGCCACAGCAGAGGAGCGGCTTAGCTTGTCTGCCAGAGTGTTGTCGGCTCCTGGAACATGAATCGCCATTAGGTGAAGGTCGTGATGTGTTGCCCAATCCCAAACCCTCATTGCCTCCCTGCATAGAGAGTAGGATTGAGTTCCTCCCTGTTTGTTGATGTACCACACTACACACATGTCCGTCTGGACGGCTAGGTGGCCGGGAAGGATGTATTGGTGAAGGGCTTGGAGAGCGTACAGTACAGCTCAAAGCTCGAGCACGTTGATGTGGAAAGCTTGTTCCAGTCTGGACCACGAGCCCTGGTTCCGATGAGGACCTAGATGGGCTCCCCAACCTTCGCCTAATACGTCTGTAGTCAGAGTCTGGGAGGGGGGAGGATGAAAGAAGGGGAACCCCAGAAACAGGTTCTCTCGAACCATTGTAAGTCTCGCACCATTGGCGATGAGATCAGAATTAGTTGATCTAGGTCGTCCACAAGGTGATCCCACTGAGAGCGGAGAGTCCACTGAGAGATCTTCATGTGGAGTCGAGCTCGGGGGACTGTTGGAATAGCGGCCGCCATGAGCCCCAGAAGATGGAGGACCCACCTCGACGATACCCTCCTGCATTCTGATAGCAGGGAAATCTGGGTTTGGAGAGAGGCCACCCTGTCCGGAGGCAGGAAGGCCCTGCTCACGGTCGTATCGAGGATAGCCCCAATGAACTGTAGCCTCTGGGAAGGATCCAGATGAGACTTGGAATGGTTGACAGTAATACCCAGGCAGGTGAAAATCTGCTGGGTGAGGGAGAGAAAACGCAGGAGTTCCTCCCTGGACGAGGCTGCCAGGAGCCAGTTGTCCAGGTAAGGGAATACCTGTACTCCCATTGTACGCAGGTGGGCCTCTACCACAGCCAGGCATCTGGTAAATACTCGGGGGGGCCGAGGATAGACCAAAGGGGAGTGCCTTGAATTGGTAGTGGTCCCCCTGAAATGCAAAACAAAGATACTTGAGGTGAGAAAGGCAAATGGGAATGTGCAGATAGGCATCCTGCATATCCAGTGCACAAAGCCATTGACCCGGCCGAAGGAGGGGCAGAAGGCTCTGCAGGGAGAGCATCCTGAACCTTTTGTATTCCACATAAAGATTCAAGGAACTGAGATCTAGAATGGGTCTGAGATCTCCCGTCTTCTTTGGGACCAGGAAGAAATGAGAATAGTAATCCGTCCCTTGAAAATGAAGGGGGACGGGTTCTATCGCTTGCTTCGTGAGAAGGGCCGAGATTTCTTCCCGGACTAAAGGAAGATGCTCCCTTGAATAGGACGACTTCAGGGGTGGGTGGCGGAGTGGTTTCTGAAGAAACTCTATGGCATGCCCTTCCGCTATAAGCTGGAGCACCCAAGAATCCGTGGTTATCCTCTCCCATCCCGGAAGGTGGAGGGAAAACCTCCCTCCTACCGGTTCCTCTGGGAAGTCCAGAGGCGGTGGGAGAGGAAAGGAGTCAGGTGGTGTGGGGCAGCGCCACAGCTGAAGCACCCGCTGCTTTTTTTGGCGGGGGGGCTTAACAGCTGCAGGGGCCCGACGTTTGGTGGCCTGCCTTCCCTGTGGTTTCACCTTTGGCTGAATCCGTCTGTGAAAGGGATGGCGCTGCTGTTGTTGGGGACGGTACATGGAATCCACGGATTTCAGAGCCATCCCCTTCTTCTGCAAGTCGGTGATGATGTCTTTGACATCACCCCCGAAAAGCACTGACCCCCTAAAAGGTGCTTCCTGAATAGCAGATTGCACCTCTGGGACCAAACCTGACACGCGGAGCCAGGCATGACGCCGTAGACCCAAGGCGAAAGCGGAGCTCTGCCCGGCAGTGTCCACTGCATCGTAGGTCGCCCACAAAATGTGGCGACTGTCCGAACGAGCAGAACGGACAAGGTCAGCTAACTCCTGTTTGACCTGAGAGTCAGGTAAGGAGTCCAGCTTGGATTCCACCTGGGTAAGGACAGCCTTCTGGTAATCCCCCATGTGGGCGACATAATTCAGGGCACGAATTCCCAGTGTGGAGGAGGCGTAAATCTTTCTTCCATACTGGTCTAGAAGGCGAGATTCCTTATCAGGAGGAGACGAGCTCAGATGTTTTGGATGTGCCGACCGGCCGTGAGCGGCACTAATCACGACCGAGTCAGCCCGTGGGTGAGAGTCTAGGTAGTCCACACCCTCAGGAGCCTGGTATAGCCTGTTTGACTTCCTGGGAAGTGGGGCTAATGCCGATGGTTGTTTCCAAATCGTGGTAACAAGGTCGGCGTGAGGCTCAATCCAGGGTGGCACTAAAGTTGGAGCTGTCATGGGCAGATCCAGATGTTCAGCGAGTTTAAGTCGCTGAGGATCTGGTTCAAAGAGTGCCACTGGTGTACTTCCTGGATTTTCTAAGCAACTCCGAGAAGATGGATCCTCGGAGGAGCCGGAGGGTCCTCGGCCGGGCTTAGCGGAGGCGGGGCTCGTCGTCTCTCTCGGAGCATCCCTCGGAAGGGTCCGAGGAATCCGAGAGGAAGGAAGAAGAGTAAGACTCCCTTACGCGACTCGGGGGAGGAACGGGTTCCTTGGGTGGTACCCGTAAACACGTGTCCTACCCTTCTCTGGACCCAGAGGGAAGAGCTCTGGAGTCCGGAGGTGGTGAGGGAGTGTGCCGCCTCAGACGTACGGGAGCCTGTGGCGGCACCGTCGTCATAAGGCGGCTCTCTACCTCCCTGGAGAGTTGAGCCTTGGCCTCAGCCCACCAGGAGGCCAGAGTCTCCTGCAGATCCACCAGCGGCCGTGTGGGCGGTGGAGGTGTAGGAGGAGGGGGAAAAGTGTACGGGTTGTACCCGTAAGGCGTGTATCCAAAGCCCAGCTGCGGGAAACCCGGTGTCGGGTATTGCGGCATCGGAAAGAACGGCGTTGGGTACTGCGGCGCTGGATACTGTGGTCACGGGTACGACAGCATCAGATAAGATGGCGGGTACCCAGGGAGGCTGCCGGAGCAGACAGCCCGATCGGTGGCCTCACAGGCGGGTCCACATAAGGGGGCCTGGAAGGCAGAGGGCCCGACGGAGGAGGAACATCCGGAGGCAGGATGTCTCCTGCAGCCAGTAGAAGCAGCGTCGGAGGCACAGTCGTCGGGGCCTGCGTCCAGGGTGCCGATGTCAGATCCAGTTCCGACGGAAGAGGGTCTGACGGAAGAGGAAGATACCCCGCATTGTCCGGGGATGGAGGAGAGAAACCCCCGGGGTCAGGCTGGGGTGACTCAGGCTTCCCAGACGGCAGCAAAGGCTGCGGGGAACCAGGTACGACGGACGTGGGAGGGTCCGTCGTCTGTTCCGACGCCCGGTGCATGTCGGAGGAGCCGACGTGAGGCTCAGGGGCAAGTTCCCGGCAGGCGCCGGAGGAGCCGGTGTCCAGCTTACGGGAGCCCTCACTGGAGGCGGGCCGAGGGGAAGGATCGGCTTGGTCTGGGGGGGTAGAGGCCGCAATCACCGAAGGGTCGGGCCGCCTTATCGACCCTCTCCATGCGGACGTCGGAGGAGCCAATGTCCGACTTAGAGGAGTCGCCACGCCAGTAGGCCGCAGTCGCGGCCGAACCAGGGTCCTCAAATCGCCCGGAGGCACCCGCAAGGCCCGAGCACGAGCCAGACGGGCGGGCCGACGCCTCCTCCAAAACCTTGGAGGCGGCTGTTGACTCGTTACCTTGGTCCCGGCATCTCCAGCGGGAGGCGCGGTAGAGGAGGACTTCTCCCAGTGCCTCTCCTTGTCCTGACGTCCTTTGGGGGAAGTAGATGCCTGCCTCAACGTTTTCAACTCCTTTTCCATAGGAGACACCTTTTTCTTGAGGAGATGGGCTTCCAGGGACTGTTGGCGCCGTTTACGGGTAGCTGCATTGAAGTTGAGGCAATGCTGGCACTTCTCAACCGGGTGATCGGGGCCTAGGCAGAAAAGGCACAGGGAATGGCCGTCCTTGTGTGGCAATTGAGCGCCACACGAGTCGCACTTGTTTTTGTGCTCGGAGGGTGAAGGGGACGACATACACCGACGATGTACCTGACGACTGATTGAAAAATAACTATTATTCGGTAAAAACAGACGAAAGGAAGGGCTGAAGCACGAACTTTACCGCGAGGAGCTGCACAAGCTAACGGTGGGAAAGAACTGGAAGGCGGGCGTCCGGGACCGCCCTTTTATACCGACGTCGCATGACGCCGGTCACCTGACGTGGGGGCGGTCCCTCGCCAGGGACTGCTAGCTAGAAATTTTTACGTTGGGTCCTGCCGCCAGCCGGCGTCAGTCCTATATGTAATTACTTCATTGCAAGAGCCCTCTCGAAGATCCCAGGTTCTGAGAGGGGAGGCAGGGGGGGAGGTCAGAATACAGCAAGACTCCATTAGAAGAAACAACATTACTAAGGTGAGTAATTTTTTCTTCAAACAACATGAAGTCTTGCTGTATTCTGACTATTGCAGACTACCAAGCAGGACCTCCATGGAGGAAGAACAGAACCTATTTCGGGAACAGGCTGTGAAGCACTGCTGTGCCAAACCGAGCATCACTCCTAGCCTGGATATCCACAGAGTAATGCTTGGTGAAATTATGTACTGTTTTCCATGTAGCTGCTTGACAAATCTCTAATATAGGAATATCCCTCGCAGCAGCCAGGGAAGCAGCTATACCTCTAGTAGAGTGAGCCCTCTGGCCTGAGAGTGGGATTCTACCTAGTTTTTCATAACAGAATTGTATACAAGAGACAATCCACCTGGCAATAGTTCTCTTGGTGGCAGGTTTACCCTTACCAACCTCACCATAGGTGAGGAATAATTGGAAGGAGTCAAACCTGTGACCCTTGGTGCGCGCTATGTAGTAGCTAAGGGCCCTTTTCACATCCAAGCTGTGTAGCCTCCTCTCTCCAGAGGAGGAATGGTCAGTGAAGAAAACAGGAAGAGACATAGACTGATTAAGGTGGAAATCTGAAACCACCTTAGGCAAAAACTTTCTATTAATCCTAAGGACCAGCTTATCTCTATGGAAAGAGATAAAAATCAGGCTCCACTGACAGGGCCTGTAACTCACTAATGCGTCTGGCAGAAGTAATGGCTACCAAGAACACAGTTTTCCAAGTCAAGTACTTAAGCTCTGCTGAGGACAAAGGCTCAAAGGGGGGTTGCATAAGCTGGGCAATGCAAACATTAAGGTCCCAATCAGGGGCAGGGTCCCTGAAGGAAGGATGGTATGCAGCAATCCCTTAAAGAATTTACAGAATACAGGATGAGCTGAAAGGGAAGAGGGCTTGCCTGCTGACAAGAAGGCAGAGACAGCTGCCAGGTGCACTCTAAGTGTAGCTGGTCTGAGTCCCAAGCTATTGAGATGAACCATATAGTCCAGGACTGTAGGCAACCCAGCAGACTCTGGAGAAATATGCTTACCAGAGCACCAAATAGTAAACCTTTTCCATTTGGAGTTGTAAGTCTTTCTGATGGAAGGCTTTCTAGAAGCCTTTAGAATATACAGAACATCTTGAGAAAGATGCAAATCAGCAAATTCTAACTCTTCAAGAGCCAAGCCTTGAGATTGAGAGATTTGAGATTCAGATACCAAACCCTCCCCTGAGAACATGTCAACAGGTTGTAATTCCTGTGAAGAGACAGGGGAAGGTGGACTGCTAAGGACAGCAAGAGAGGGTAACAGGGCTGTCTGGCCCAATCTGGAGCAATTTATTTTTTTTATTTATTTTATTTATTGGAATACAATCGGAATTACAAACCTTTGAGTCACAGACTCTTTTGCAAAGGCTCCACGTCGGTTACATAGGGTGGAGGGTAGACAAATACAGTAGAGGACATACATAAAACAGGCAGAATTTACAGTAACTGAACAGAGGAGCCGTCCAGGCAAAACTTAAGATCTGGTGAGGCAGTTAGGCAGCAATCTGGCATACCAGGCCAGGGATTTTGAGAAATACGTGGGGCCTTGGGGACCCTGAGTCGAGAGTAGGGGGAGGGAGGCGGTCAACTGGGTGGACAGAGTTAGCCAGTAGATCACATAGGGCTCTCTCAAGGAGATGAGCTTTGAGGCCTGTTTTAAATTGAGAGATGCTGTGGGTCTGTGAGAGTGAGTGTAGTAATGCATTGAGCCAGAGAGGGCTCGTATCGGAAGGATCTTTGTCCTAGGGAAGTTCTACATAGTGGTACCAGGAAAGGAGAGCTTGCAGAGAGCCTTTTGTATTGCACCTGTGAGGCAGAACTGATTAAGGGAAAAGTCCGACGGGGCTTGGTGAAGGTGTATCTTTTGACGAGGATGCAGTGGGAACTGTAATCGATGTTGGAAGTTTAACCAACCAGATAACGCATAAAGATCACAGGTGTGGTTAGCCTATCACATCCTGTGACTAGGCGGTAGGCTTTGTTCAGGATAATGTTTATCCTGTTAAGGGAGGTGGGTCTAGCAGAGCCGATATAGTAATCCCGTAGTCCACAAGGGAGAGGATGGAGAAGGTGACTGCAGCTGCATAGCCTGTGGGAGTAAGCAGTGCTTGAGCCTGTACAGGATGCCTACTCTGGTGCTGATAGTGGAGGAGAGAATTTGGGTATGCCTCTGGTAGGAGAGGGAGGTGTCTAGAGTAACACCTAGGTATTTGAAATTGGTAACGTGTTCCAGAGGGGCACCGAGCGCTCTTGATGAGGAGAGCAGACTGACTATGAGGACTTTGTGTGGGCAAAATCAGGACTTAGTTTTATTATAGTTGATAATTAGGCGGTGTTCAGTGAACCAGGTCTCTAGTTCCCAGAAATGCCTTTGAAGGGCCTGCTGGAGGGCGGTAGGTGGGGGTGTTTCCAGAACAGAACCGCATCATCGGCGTAGAGGAGCAAATGACCACTGCATGCCTTAGGGAGGAGTTTAGAAAGAGGGTGAACAGCAGTGGGCCTAGAAGACCCTGTGGGACCCCTAGAGGAAACTGTTTTAGGGGTGGAGAGGATGGTGCTTATCCTGACTTGCTGAGAACGGCCTGAGGGTAATCCTTGAACCAGGTCAATGACCCAGGACCACATTTAGTTTAGGGAGGACTCTGAAGCAGAAGCCTTGACTGACAGTGTCGAAAGTCTTGTTAAGTCCACGATATGGCCCGCAATTGAGCCATGGTCAAGGGCTCTGTAAGAATGTGGTGAGCTCTGTGAGAGCGGTGATGGTACTATGGCCTGAGCAGAAACCATGCTGCTCCTGGCTGAGAAGCATATGCTTAGTTAGGTGTTTGGTTAACTGGTCAGAGACTATTCTTTCTAGGGCTTTGGAGAGAGGTGGTAGTATTGAGATAGGTCTATTGTTGCTGGTGTTAGTGGGGTCACCGCTCTTCAGGATGGGAGTGATGAAAAAATTACTCACCTTAGTAATTGCTTTTCTTCTCATGGAGTCTTGCTATATTATAACATTAGCAGTCAGCCACTGCAGCTGAACTGCCCCGGAGAGGAAGGAGTTAACTCCAGAGGATCTGGAGTTCTACAGCGCGAGGGCGCTGTGCCCAAAGTTTTATCTGGCAGTTTCAATGAAACTGTCAGATCTTTACGAAGCTAACATCAAAGAACAGAAAGTCTGTGTGGAAAACTACACTAGCCCATGGCTACCTACTAGTAGTAGTAACAACAAATAAAACAAATAAAGAACACCCAGAACCATAATAACAAAATTGATGGTATTATGGTCTCGTTTTACCACCCTTGACAAGCACATTATGAACCCCCTTCCTTAAGACTCAAGTCCAGGAAGGGCAATATAAATAACCAAATGAAAGCAAACCAGATCCCTAACCCAAAGGAAAGAGGGTAAAGGGATAACTACAATGGCGGATGACACAGTGCTTGCACTAATTCGCCACCCCTACCCAAGTAGAGGTTCTGAGAGGGCAGGAGGAGGGGGGGAGTTATATAGCAAGATTCCATGAGAGAAAAGCACTACTAAGGTGAGTAATTTTTCTTCAAACACCATGAAGTCTCGCTATATTATAACATTAGCAGATTACACAGCAGTACCTCCATGGAGGAGGGTCAGAACCTACTTAGGAAATAGGCTCTGAAGCACAGTTGTGCCAAACTGAGCATCTCTCCTGGACTGGACATCCAGGGAATAATGCTTGGTAAAGGTGTGAACTGTCTTCCAGGTAGCAGCTTGACAAATCTCCAGAATGGAATGTCCCTAGCAGCCGCTAGAGACGCAGCTGTACCTGTGGAGTGGGCCTCAATCCTGAGGGGGTACTCACCTAGTTTCTGATAACAGAATTGGATACAAGAAACAATCCACCTTGCAATTGTTCTCTTAGTGCAGGTTTTTGCCAACCTCGCCATAGGTAAGAAGCAGTTGGAGGATTCAACTTATGACCCTGGTGCGCTTAAATAGTAGCTTAAGGCTCTGTTGACATCCAGCTGTGCAGTCTCTCACCTGAGGAAGAATGCTCATGAAAATACTGGGAGAGATAGATTGATTCAGGTGGAAATCAGAAACCACCTTGGGCAAAACTTTCTATTAGTCCTAAGGACTACCTTATCTCTGTGGAAAGAGATAAAATCTTCTTCCACTGACAGGGCCTGTAACTCACTTATGCATCTGGCAGAGGTGATAGCTACTAGAAAACGGTTTTCCTGTTAAATACTTGAGCTCTGCTGAAGACAGAGGCTCAAAGGGGTTGCATTAACTGAGTAATGCAAATATTCAAGTCCCAGGCGGGAGCTGGTTCCTAAAAGGAGGGTTAGTATGAAGTAACCTTTAAAAACTTGGAGAATACAGGGTGAGAAGAAGGGAGGCAGGCTTCCTGCTGACACACAAAAGCAGAGACAGCTGCTGATGAACCTTCAGGGTAGCTGGTCTAAGGCCTAGGGAATTCAGATGGACCAAATATTCCAGAAGAATGGAAGATCAGCAGATTCTGGGACAATCTGCCCTCAGAGCACCAGATGGAAAACCTCTTCCACTTAGAATTATAAGTGGCTCAGGGAAGGCCTTCTAGAAGCCTTTGAAATATCCATGACACCTGAGAAAGGTGTGTCAGTTAGTTCTAGCTCCTCAAGAGCCAAGCCTTGAGGTGGAGGGATTTGAGGTCCGGATACCACACTCTCCCCTGTGCACAGGCCAGTAAGTCGTGGACTCTGGTGGCCTCAGGGCAGGGGTGGACTGACAGGACAGAAGCAGAGGTACCAGGCTGTCTGGCCTAATTCAGGAAATCAGAGTCACTGCAAGGTTGAGATCTGATTTTTACTAGTACCCTGAAAAGAAGAGGAAAGGGAGGAAGGCATACAGGAACTTCCTTTCCAGTCCAACAGAAAGGCGCCCAGAGGGACTGAGCCCAGTACTGGAGGCCTGCAACAGAAAAGAGGAAGTTGATCATTGTCTGGGGCCGCGAAAAGATCTATCTGAGAGTGCCCCATCTGGCAAAAGACGGACCCCAGCACTTGTGGATTCAGGAGCCCATCTGTGATGGCCCTGAGAAATTCGCTGAGGCGCCCGCTTGTGACATTGTCCTTCCTGGGAGGTGAACTGCTATCAGGAGGTGTTCAGGAGAGCCAGAGACCACAACTTCATTGCTTCGGTGCACAAGGCTGAAGACCGAGTGCCCCTTGCTTTGTGATGTACCACATTGTGGTGGTATTGTCTGTCCTGACTTGAACCACTTTGTTCTGGACAGAATCTGAAACACCCAAGAGCTAAAAGACAGCTCTGAGTTCCAACAGATTGATGTGGAGCAGAGATTCCTGAGGAGACCACACCCCTGGGTGGCAAGATCGCCCAGGTGAGCCCCCCACCCAACAGGGAGGCATCCGTGGTGAGGGTGAGGGAGTGAAATGGAATGAAGAGACCCCTGTCTTAATTGCTCTGGACCTGCCACCAGTGGAGGCTAGGATCAGAGTTTGAGTAACTGGAACCAGCTTGGTGGTCCTTCCTTTGAGACCAATAGGCCCTCAAATGGAACTGAATGTCCTCATCTGAATCTTGCTCCTGCACGACAGCTGTGGAAGCAGCCATGTGCCCAAGGAGTTGCAGAAAATGCCTTGCTGGTCGAGAGACCTGCAGGGTAAAGGAGGATGCCAGGGCGATGAGTCTGTCCACCCTTTCTGAGGAAGAAAAGCCCTGGCTAACCTTGTGTTCAATCTGCGCCTATGAAAGTTAGGACCTGAACCGTTCCAGAACTGACTTTGGTAAGTTTAGCAGGAATCCCAAGGAAGTGAGAAGCTGCTGGGTGACTTGCAAATGAGTTCACCTGACCTGAGACTGACCCACAATGAGCCAGTCGTCCGGTAGGAAACACAGCAACCCCTTGCCTTCTTAAGTGAGCACTACCACAGCGGACATTTTTGTGAATACCTGGTGCAGAGGTTATGCCGAAGGGCATTGCCCTGAATTGGTAGTGGCCTGAGGGCAGTTCAACTTGAGGTACTTTCGTGAGAAGGCCTGATCAGAATATGAAAATAGGTCATCCTGAGGTCCAGGGAGCTAGCCAGTCCCCTGGCTCTTAGGGAAGGCAATATCATTGCCAGAGTCAACATTTTGAACTTTGGTTTCAAAAGATGCTTGTTCAGGTACCTTAAATCTAGAATGGGCCTCCATTCTCCTGTCTTTTGGGGTAAGAAAGTATCTGAATAAAGCCTCTGCCCTGATGGCAAGGAGGAACCTTTCCACTGCTTTGCAGTCCAGAAGAGAAGAAACTCTGCTCTCAAAGCAAGGGCTTCTGAAGGATTTGAGAGTGGAAAATGTCTGGCTCTCATCTTTGGAAAGTGTTTGAAGCTGAGAACCAGACCCTGGCCTGTTACCCAGAACCCATCTGTCCTAGAGTTAGACAGCCAGTTCCGGGCTGAAATAGGCCAACCTGCCCCCACTGGTACAGGGAGAATCGGCCCTGGGCACCCCATCAGGGTGCCTGCTTAGCAGCAGCCTTAGGCTGAGGGGAGGGACGGTCTACTTGTGCCTCGGCTCACCCCTGCCTCTGAAGCAGAAACCCTCTGCAGACAGCAGAGGAGGCTTGAAATTGGTAAAAAGGCCTGAAAAGGCCTGCCTCTACTCTGGGAGCATGCCTTGTGGCATGGCATGCTTCTCCAGCCTGAGCACTTTTATAGGTAGTTCTGTATTCATCCATCTTTTTCATATAGTTTTCTGTTTGCTCTCAAACAGAGAAATTTCCACTAGAGAAAATCCATAGCCTTTGACTGGGTATCTTGGGACAGATTAGTGCATCTGAGCCATGCCAACCTACTGAAAGCTACAGAAGTGGCCATGACCCTAGAGGAAACATCATTAACATCAACAGCAGTATGAAATTGAACTTTAGAGGCTTCAATGCCATCAGCAGCCACCTGTTCAACTCACTAGCCAGCTGGCCATGGGGCCTGCTTGGCTAACTGCAATACTGTGTCCCACCTAGATTTCTGATATCTAGCCACATAGCCATATAATTTGTCTGCCTGAGTCCCAAAGAAGCTGCCATATACTGTTTCTTCGCCATGGCATCAATCTTCCTGGAACTTTATCAGGAGGAGTGAGGCCAGAGGAATATTAGCCTTGTCACAGGCTGCAGCTTGTACCACACCTACATGACTACACTGTTCAGTAAGGAAGTCTGTATCCGAGCTCTGACAAAGCATACCTTCTGTCCATTTTTTATCTACAGGAGGGACAGAATGAGGATTTTTAAAATCTTTGTTGTTTGCTTCCTAAATGACTTATGCAAAGGAATAGACAACTCCTAGACTCTGGAATATCCAACATTTCCACATAATCAGGCTCCTCTTGTTCATCCACAGCCTCCTCTAAAGGAAGCTGGAGGTTTTGCAACCTTTTGTAAAAATAAAGAAAGAAGGGACCTGACAGAATAGGAGGAGATTCTAAAGGTCTGTCTGGAGAAATGTCCGTCTATGGGCACGCCCAGACCCCCAGCACATATATTGATCAAATTCCTCCTCCCTCCTGTGGTTCATAAAAATCCTCAACTTCAAAATCCTGAACCACTGGGACTGAACGAACCAACCTTTACCAACTGTTGGTGGTTCTACAGATCCCTGAGACAGTGACTGGACAATCTGAATGGCTTTAGCTATCTCTGCAGCAGTTGGAGACAATTTTGGACCCCAAACCTACTGATTTCTTTGTCTTTTACTCGGACTGGTTCCTCTGAACCAGCCTTCCTTTGCCCGAGGAAGTCTCGCCTGGTCAGAGGGCATCCTCTGGTCCAGTGGGTACTGGACCGGCTGGCCATCCGGTCAGTGGACTTTTGCCTCTCGCTCCCTGAGCCGCCCCAATCTCTTTCCAGGGTGGCTGCAGGAAATTTTACACACCTGGCAGTCTGACAGGAGGTGATCAGCCCCCAGACAATAAACACAAGTGGTGTGTGGGTCAGCCTTGGCAAAGGCTTCCCCACAGACATCACAGTGTTGAAACCCAGTGGGCCCGGTTTTTTTTGGGTTTCTCAGACATAATGCCAGCCTAACCAAAACTTGCCCTTTTGATGGCAGTGCCAGGCAAGACACATTTTATCGGTTCCTAACCGTGTCACGGTATTTGAAAAAACGTTATAATTCTGTTTTTTAGAACCGATAAGAACTGAACCGCACTCTAAAACCCACTGTACACTTTTAAAATGTAGAAATAATAAACCGATCGTTCAAAACCGAACCGATAATTAATTTTCCACACAGACTTAAAATTTAGTACTTACGTTACCAGATAGAGCTTTAAACCGAAATGCGGTAAAATAATGACTTTTGCTGGTTCAAATGAACTGAAAAATACTCGCTTGAACCGAGAATGAACCGAGCTGAAGGAGCTGATCTCCGGAGCGACTGTTCAGTGAAGGAGGAAGAATCTGACAGTTTCATTTGAAACTGCCAGATAGAGTTTTGGGCACGCCTTGCGGCTGTAGAACTCCAGATCCTCTGGAGTTAACTCCTTCCTCCGGGCAGTTCAGCTGCAGTGGCTGACTGCTAATGTTATAATATAGCAAGACTTCATGGTGTTTGAATATGGCTCTCTTCCAGGCAGAGGGGAACAGGCCGAGGCAGAGCGAGAGGTTAAGAATTTTAGTGAGGTGTGGTAAAGTGGCATCAAGGGAGAGCCGAAGGAGTTTAAGATCAAGGGAGTCATTGCTGTAGTGGGTATTAGAGATAGCTTTGGTAATATAGCATTTTGCCTCATAGCAGGTGATGACTTGAAGCAGGAAGGGGGCACTGGTAGGACTCGAGGTGGGGGAGAAGAATTAGGAGGGAGGATGTGGGAGAGATCCGAGAAGGCCGAGAGTAAGGGCTTCTATGACAGTGGGATGATCCTGGAGTGACCTCACCATTAAGAGTAAGTTGTGTGGGGTGGGGAACGAGATTTGCCACTGAGTTCCTTTATGTTGTCCCAAAATTTTTCCCATCACCCTGGGAGGAGGTTAGGGTGTGTTGGTAGTAAAGAGCTTTCGCCTGCCGCTAAGCCCATGTACATTTATTGCATGCCTCCCTGTAGAGTTGTCTATCCAGGGTGCTTTGGGAGTCTATGGCCTTGTGCCAGAGGTTATCCCTTTGCTGAAGCAGGCTTAGTAGTGGGGGTGTGATCCATGGGGTGGTTCTGGATTTCACAACTTGCTTAGTAAAGGGGGCAATCAGAATCACTTTGCAAGGTTGAGTCCTGATTTTGCCTAGTACCTTGACCAGGAGAGGGAAGGGGGGAAAAGCATATAGAAATTTCCCTTCCCAATTGAGACCTAGAGCATCCAGGGGGACTGAGCCCAACACTGGGGGTCTGCAGCAAAAAAGAGGAAGTTGGTGATTGTCTGGGGCTGCAAAAAGATCTATCTGTGGAGTGCCCCATCTGGAGAAAATCACCTTCAAAACTAGGGGATCTAGGGACCATTCATGATGGCCCTGAGATATCCTGCTGAGAGCATCCGCCAGGACATTGTCCTTCCCTGGGAGGTGTACTGCTGTCAGAGAGGTATTCAGGGAATAGGCCAGAGACCACAACTTCATTGCTTCTGTGCACAAGGCCGTAGACCGAGTGCCCCCTTGCTTGTTGATGTACCACATTGTGGTGGTATTGTCTGTCCTGATCTGAACTAGCTTGCTCTGAAAAGACTTGGAAAAAACTTGAAGTGCTAGAAACACTGCTCTGAGTTCCAAGAGATTGATGTGAAGCAGAGATTCTTGAGGTGACCACAACCCTTGGGCGGTCAGATCCCCCAAGTGGGCTCCCCAGCCCAAGAGGGAGGCATCTGTGGTAAGGATTAGAGAATGAGATTGAGTGACAAAGGGAACTCCTTGCCTTAGGTTGTCCTGATCCTGCCACCACTGCAAAGCCTGGATCAGGGTTCGAGTCACTGGGATTAGCTTGGTCAGAGAATCCTTTCTCTGGGACCAGAAGGCTCTTAAGTGGAACTGAATGTCCCTCATCTGGAATCTTGCTCCTTGGACCACTGCCGTAGAGGCAGCCATGTGGCCCAGGAGCTGCAGAAAATGCCTTGCTGGTCGAGACACCTGAAGGGTGAATGAAGAGGCCAGTGTCACCAGGGTCCTTGCCCTGTCCAGGAGAAGGAAGGAAGGCTCTTGCCCTTGTTGTATCCAGCTCCGCCCCTATGAAGGTGAGGAGCTACACTGGCTCTAGGACTGACTTTGAAAGGTTTAGGATGAATCCTAGAGAAGTGAGCAGCTGCTGAGTTATTTGTAGGTGTGACTTGACCTGGTCTGGAGACTGACCTACTATGAGCCAGTCGTCCAGGTATGGAAAGATAGAGATCTGTTTTCTCCTTAGAAAAGCAACTACTACTGCCAGGTATTTTGTGAACACCCTTGGAGCCGATGTTAGGCCAAAGGACATTGCTCTGAATTGATAGTGGCCTGAGGGCAACTCGAACCTGAGGTACTTTCTGTGGGAGCATCTGACAAGAATGTGGAAATAGGCATCCTTGAGGTCCAGGGAGACTAGCCAGTCCTCTGGCCTTAGAGAGGGTAAAATTATTCCCAGAGTCACCAGTTTGAACTTTGGCTTTAAAAGGTGCTTGTTTAAATACCGGAGATCCAGGATGGGCCGCCATTCTCCTGTCTTTTTGGGAGTTAGGAAGTACCTGGAGTGCAATCCTTTTCCCCTGTGTAGGGGTGGAACCCTTTCTATGGCTTTGAGAGCCAGAAGGGAGGAGACCTCTGCCTCTAGGGCAAGGGTCTCTGAAGGATTTGCAGGTGAAAAGGATCTGGTTCTCATCTTGGGAAATTGTTTGAAGCTGAGAACCAGTCCCTGGCTTACTACTTCCAGGACCCATTTGTCTGATGTTAAAGACATCCAGTCCTGGACAAAGTAAGCCAGCCTGCCCCCTACTGGTAGTGGAGAATCGGCCCGGGCAAACCCATCAGGGTGCCTGTTTGGCAGGGGCTGAGGGGTGGTAGCAGGCCTGTTTATACCCTGCCTCTCTCCTCCTTAGAACCCCTCTGAGCAAAGGCGGAAGAGGAGGCCTGGGCTTGGTAGAAAGGCCTATGAAAAGGCCTGCCCCTGCCCCTGGAATGCTGCCTCTGGGGAGTGGCTTGCCTTTCCTTGACCTGAGCACTCCAATAGGTGGTCCTGTACTCATCCATTTTCTTCATGTAGTTCTCAGTCTGCTCCCCAAACAGAGAATTACCAACAACAGGAAAATCCATGGCCTTAGTCTGGGTATCCTGTGACAGGCTAGTACATCTGAGCCAAGCCATCCTACGAAGGGCCACAGATGTAGCCATGACTCTAGATGAAACATCACTGGAGTCCACTGCAGCATGAAATTGCACCTTGGATGCCTCAATACCATCTGCAGCCACCTGCTCCAGCTCCTTGGCAAGCTGGCCAGGGACCTGTTTAGCAAGAGCCATCACAGTGTCCCATCTAGACTTCTGGTATCTAGCTGTGTAGACCAAATAATTAGCCTGCCTGAGTCCCAAAGATGCTGCCATGTACTGTTTCTTTGCCATGGCATCAATCCTCCTGGAGTCCTTATCTGGGGGGTGTGAAGCCAAGGGTAAATTTGCCTTATCACAGGCAGCAACCTGCACTACCCCAACATGGCTGCATTGCTGGGTAAGGAACTCTGTATCAGAGCCTGAAAGGGTATACCTCTTGTCCATTCTTCTGTCCACAGGAGGTATGGAATTAGGAGTCTTTAAAATTTTAAATGTCTGTTTCCCAAAAGACTTATGGAGGAGAACAGACAGTCTCCTGGACTCTGGGATGTTCATCATCTCAACATAATCAGGCTCCTCCTGATCCTCCACTGCTTCTTCCATAGGAAGCTGTAGAGTTTCAGCCACTTTTTTGTAAAACATAAAGTGGGAAGGGGACTCAGAAAGCCTAGGAGGAGAAACGCCTGAAGGTCAGTCTGGGGAGATGTCCGGGTCAATGGGCACATCCAGACTTTCATAATCACCATCACTATCCTCATACTCTCCCTCCTCATCCTCCTCCGGTTCATAAAAATCCTCCAAATTGTAATCCGGAACCAGGTGAACCGACCGAACCGAGCCCCTAACCGATGGTGCCGGTTCAGTCGGAACCAAAGCTAGCGATTGAACAATCCTTATCGCTTTGGCTATTTCATCAGCGGTCAGAGAAGGAACTTGTGGATCCGAACCGGCTGACTTATCCTTCTTTTCTTTTAACTGGAACCGACTGAGTTGGCTCTCTTTGCCCTAAGAAGGTTCGCCTGGTCAGGTGACACTTTCTGTTCGTTGGAACCAACCGGCTGGCCATCCGGTCAACGGACTTTGGCCTCCCTTCCCAAGCCTACCCACTCTCTTCCAGGGTAGCTGTAGGAAAACTTTTGCAAATCTGGCAGTCTGAATCGAGGTGGTCAAACCCCAGACAATAAACGAGGTGGTGTGGGTCAGCCTTAGCAAAGGCTTCCCCACACACACTAGTGTGTTGAAACCCAGTGGGCTCAGTTTTTCTCTTGGGTTTCTCAGACATGGCCAGTCCTAACCAAACTTACCCTTTTTTCCGCAATCCGCCAGGCAAGACACCCCTATCGGTTCCTGACCGTGTTATGGGTCGTGGAAAAAAACGTAATTAAATCCGTTTTTTTTTAGAACCGATAGGAACCGGTAACCACACTCTAAGATTCAGAAAAAACTCTTTTTACAAACCTGATCGGTACAAACCAAACCGATCCGCTGTTTACAAGTTCCACACAGAAACAAAAAATAATAAACCTATCTAGTACTAACGGTACCACAGACAGAGACTGAACCGACAGGTTAGAAGGAGAAAATTTAGTTGAACCGAGTAAAACGACACTTTAACCGACTAAATTGAACCGAGCAAAGGAGAAATCTCCGGAGCGACTGTTCAGTGAGGCGGAGTAAAGAATCTGGCGGTTTGGGTTCAAATGACAACAGACAGAGTCTCAACTGAGCTCGAGCTCAGCGTTCCATGCCTTGCATGGAAAGTTAACTCTTTCCTCTCTGGGGCAGTTCAAAGGTTGGATATCACTGCAAGTCAGAATACAGCAAGACTTCATGTTGTTTGAAAAACATTTTGGGCAGAATGTGAAAAATGACAGCTGTACAGTTCATAAGGAGGTGTAAAAAAATGCCAGTGTTGAAAATGTGGCATGTAAATATTGCAAATTTGTGAAGTTATAAGGGTGCGTGGGAAATGCACAACGCACGCTAGTAACACGGTCATTTTGTGGACGTTCGGCACCAAATTTTCAACATAGACATTTTAGCACCTCTGCTCATGTACAGTGTCACTGTTATTTCCACAAAACTGTCCCAAAAAGCGATTTTGCACAGCGACCGCGCTATTCTGCGCCGGACGTGCGAAAACATATTTTGGGCAGGATATGTGAAATGACAGCTGTACTGTTCATCAAGAGGTGTGAAAAATCCCAATGGTGAAAATCCAAGGTGAAAATATTACAAATGCACGTTACGAGCGTGCGTGCAAACTGCGCAACGCACGCTCATAACAGTCATTTTATGGAGTTTCTTCAACAAATTTTCAACATAGTCATTTTAGGACCTCTGCTCATGAACAGTGTCTGTCATTTTCATAATCTGCCCCGAACACTGATTTCCCACAGCGACCGCAATATTGTGCACTGGAAGTGCGGAAACACATTTTGGCCAGGTGGTGAAAAAATGACAGCTATACTGTTCACAAGGAGGTGTAGAAAAATGACAGTGTTGAAAATCTGGCATGAAAATATTGCGAATTCACGAAGTTAAGAGCGTGCATAGCAACTGCGCAACGCACGCTCGTAAAAAACAGACATTGTTTTGATTTTTTTCACCAAATTTGCAACATAGGCTTTCTGAGAGCCTACCTCATGAACACTGCCACTGTCCTTGTGTTAACTGGTCCCGAAAGGTGATTCCGCGCAGTGACTGTGAAATCACCTTTCAGGACCGTTGAACGTCATAACAGTGACAGAATTCACGAGGAGGGGTTCCAAAAACCCCATGTTGAAAATTTAGTGCAAAAATTCCAAAAATACCTGAGATATGCATGAAAGTTGAAAAAACCCTATTTATTCCATTATACAGCTTACCGGCATTTCCTCAGTTTGCAGTCTGCTTTGAAGAGTGCAGACGTGTTCCCGGTCCACCGAAGATAGTTGCGCCAGGATCCGGAGAGTAAGTACGTGGTGGGGGTTGGGGGCAGGAGTGCACAGTGGGTGGGTGCGGTGGTGAGAGAGGTGGTAGGGAGACTATGAGGGACTGTTTTCTGTTTACAGAAAAAAAAAAAAGACATCGGGGGATCGTTTTCATTTTAATAGGTGCTTTGGCTCACTGGCGTGGGCTCCCAGCGTGCCACCTGAATATGTGTGTGTGTGTGTGCAAGCTTTAGCCGATGGGGGATTGGGCACCCCCGTCAGCAAACAAGGAAGGGGGGGCACAGGAGCCGAGGGGGATTGGGCACCCCCATCGGCACACAATAAACGGAGGTGTTGACAGGCAACAGTGTCAGTCGCTGCCACCATGTTGCCTACATGTAGGGAGAGGCGTGTTGAGGTCACGCTGCATGAGAGCTTCGTTCTCATTGCAGCGGACCTTCTCTCTGATGTCGTTGCCTTATTAGCTGGGCAGGGTGTCTGCCCCTGCTGCTGGCTGATTGGGGAATGTGGGACGCACCTACTGGTGCGTGCCCTGCATTCGCCCAACAGTGACTGCGCCTCCAAATCTGCACTACCGCAAGATGTTGGCTGTGCAAGCATGCCAACATAAAAATGGCCCCAACTGAGGCAACCAACAATCAGTAAATAGCAGAAAAGAACAGGTTACTCACCTGTAACAGTAGTTCTAGGAGTGGTATATGTTGTTCATCCACACTTATTGGCATGTCACCTTCTGCTTTAAATCTTGCCAGAAATCTTCAAGCTGGCTCCTCCCACCCACCCTGGTGGTATATACCTCAGCTCCGCCCCATGATGCCAGATCTCAGCCCGCTGGAAGCCAGGTTGTGCATCCGGAGCCGGGGAGGTAGGGTGGGTCCGTGTGGATGAACAACATATACCACTCCTAGAAGTACTGTTACAGGTAAGTAAATACAGGTTACTCACCTGTAACAGGAGTTCTAGGAATGGTATATGTTGTTCATCCACACTATCTGTCAGGTTCCTTGCCGCTTTAAATCTTGCCGGAAGGTCTTCAAGCTGGCTCCTCCTACCCACCCAGGTGGTAAAACTCTCGGCTCCGCCTCATGAGCTGAGATCTAGCTCACTGGAAGCCAGGCGAAAAGGCCGGGCCAGGGAGGTCAGGATTGTAGATGAACAACACATACCATTCCTAGAACTCCTGTTACAGGTGAGTAACCTGTATTTCTAGGGACATGGATATGTTGTTCATCCACACTATCTGGCAGACTCCTAGCAGTTCTCCGGGAGGAGGGAGGCAAGGCGTACACCCCCTATTTAGGGAATAAAGACTGGAGAACCAAGGCCCCAACCAGCATCCCGGCGTGACCCAAGGTCGATGTGGTAGAGGGTAAAAATGGTATATGCCAACTTCCAGGTAGGAGCTCTGCGGATATCCTGGACAGGGGCATCCTTGGAAGCAGCCACCGATGCAGCGGAAGGGCGGGTAAAATGAGCACTTATCCCTCTGGGAGGCTCCATGCCCGCCCACCTATAGCGGAGATCTATGCAGGAGGTGACCCACTCGCTCATCGTCTGCTTGGCTGCAGCTCTGCCAGGTGCGGCTTCAGCGTAGATGACAAACAGCTGGCGAACCTCTCCCAAAATTCAGCCCTACGCTCCCTGGGAAGGTGAGCACTCAATTAGAGTCCCAATGGATCCTATATGCGGCCTCCGAGGTGTGAATGGGATTGAACCCCGGCAGAGACAATACCCGGTTAGGGAAATGCTCCGCCAGCACCTACGGAAGGAACTTCGGGTGGGGTGCAGGACAACCTTGTCCCTGTGGAAGACCAGATAGGGAGATTCAAAGGAGCGCCTGGAGCTCTCCCAGCCTTCTGGTTGGCGTGGTAGCCCCCAAGAAGGTGTTCTTCCACAACAGGTGGGAGAATCGCACCTGTGCATAGGTTCGAACAGCTTGCCCGTGAGCTAAGCCCATACCAGCATAAGATCCCACAGAGGTGGGGATACTCTCCCCAGAGAGGAAGTGTGATCAAGGTCTTGGAAAGTGCCAGACCACCTTTCCTGCGCAACCGACTACCTTCCGGCCCGCACCTGGAGGACAGGGGTGCCTGCCAGGAGCACCTTAAGGGTCGTCAACTGAAGCCCTTGCTAAAGAGGAAGAACGGACCACAGGTAGTCCGGAATGCTCGCCGAGGAACAGGAGAGGGGACCAGGCCCTATCCTAACACCAAATGGAGAACTCTTCCATTTGAAGGCGTAACATATCTGGTCGACTCCTGGCAGGATGCCTCAGCAACGTCGAGGACCTTGCCGGAAGATCCAAGGCCTGGCCACTAGCCACACAGGGACCAGGCCGCCAGGTGCAGGGATTGAAGGTCCGGATGGAATACCTTCCCCTGACAACAGAGATCAGGACCGGGCGAGCTGGAAGCCGCCTCAGGAGCCTGGGGCTGAGACTGAGGAGAGCTGGATACCAGAGCTGGCAGAACCAGTCTGGAGCTACAAGAATCACCTGTGCCTAGTCCCTCCTCGCCTTGCCTGTGGGTCAAGGGAAATGGGGGAGAGGCGTAGAAGAGGCCCGGGGTCCGCTGCCTCAAAGGCATCCCCTACAGCGAACCTTGCCGAGGGGGCGGGCATGAGACGGTCTCGGCCTCTCATTCTCCCTGGAGGGAAAAAAGGTCCGCCCGAGGCGTGACCTAGAGGGAAAAAGATCTTGTGCTACCTCCGGCAGGGAAGACCACTCGTGAGGCGTAGCCCTTATCCGGCTTAGGGCATCAGCCAGGGTGCTGGAGGCTCCTGCCATCGAAATGGCTAGAAAACCACCTCCCAGCTGTGTGCAAGACCAAATGCGGAGAACCTCCTTATGCAATGGCAAGGGGCTCGTCCGACTCTGGCGGGTTAGGTAGCACATGGTCGTGGTATTGTCCGCCTGGACCTAAACCACTAGACCCCGCACTAACGGAGCGAAATGGTGCGAGCTAAGCAGACCGCCTGGAGCTCCAGCGGGTTGAAAAGGCATCGGGACTCCCGAGGGGACCAGAGGCAGTGCACTCTGTGTTCCCCTTGATGGGCACCCCCACCCATCAGAGATGCATCGGTCGGAGAAGACCGTCGACTCGGGGCGGACAAATGGGATGTCGTCCTGCAGATGAACTGGAACAGTCCATCATAGGAGAGCGTTCCCCAACCCCTGAGCTGCTGTCATGGGCTGGTCCAAAGGATCGCAGCATTGTGGCCACTGGCTGGCCAGCCCCCATTAAGGGGACGCATGGACCGGCGAGTCCAAACCGACCATGCTGGTGCAGGCCACCGCAAGGCCCAGGAGGTGCAGGAAGTCCCGGGCAGGACACAACTGTCCAGTCAGACATGACTAGGTAAGGGAGGAAGAACCTCGGCCCTGTCCGCCAGGAGCCGAGCTCTGGCTCAAGAGTCAAGCTCTGTCCCAATGAAAGGATCACCCGCTTAGACACGAGTTCCAACATGGCTCCATTAGAGAGGAGACCGGTCCGAGAGCAACCTAGAGGGCCAGAACTCTGGAACATCCCCCTCCACCCTGGAGGGGTTGCAGTCAGGCCGCCATCCGGGTAGGGGTATGCCCAGACCCTTCGGTGCTGCAGGAATGCTGCTAAGAAGAGACTGAAGGGTATGGCCTGGAACTCGAAAAGAGATTCCCCACTCTAGAAGCGGAAGAGTCTCCCAAGAAACGGACGGATCGAAGTGTAAAGAAACGTCCTGGAGATCCAGGAAATAGAGCCACACGCCTCGTTCCGAGGATTGGATATCTGAGTCAGAGTGACCATCCCGAAGGTCCGAGACCTTAAGAAGCTGTTCAGGTTGTGCGGGTCAAGGAAGGGGTGCAAGCCCCCTGTCCATTTGAGGACCAGGAATACCTGGACACAAACCCTGGGTCTGGAGGAGGATCCGCCACCTTCCTGATCACCTCTATCTCGAAGAGCAGGGCAAATCGGCTTGGCGGGCTGACAGCGAGGCTGCAGACCCCGTGGCCCCCCGAGGGGCGACAGCTTGAAAGGGTGGGGCCTGCTCAAAATCCAGAGGCAGGACCTTCCCCTAGCACCTCCGACACCCAGCGGTCCGTGAAAGTGGACCAGGCGGAGGAGGGGCGGAGCCGTCTCCCCATGGGGGGACCCGGGTAGGAGTAACGAGGCTGGGGAGGGCACCCCTCACTGAGCAGGCTTGGAGGAGGGACTGGCCGAGGTAGCTCCTGAGCCTTTACCTCCTTGCTTCCCTTTGGAGGAAGCCACTGGCTTGGGGTCAGGATGCCCAGCACAAGCCTGCTGGCCCTCATGCTGGTGATGATGGGCAGGTCGCACGAGGGCTGGGGCGCGACAAAGGCTTACGAAAGACTGGTGGCGTCTTGTCCCTCTGGGCGGGGTGACAGAGTCCAGAGTGGCATTGACTTCTCGGTCCCCTTGAGGTGTCCCTCCACTCCAGGGCCGAAGAGGTCAGTCCCCAAGAAGGGGATGTCTGCCAACTTGTGCTGGGTATCTGTTGAGAAGGTGGATAACCTCAGCCACGCCCTGCGGTGCATGGCCACCACTGCCGCTACTGACCTGGCACAGGAATCACCTATGTCCAGAGCAGTCTGAAGCTGCTGCTTCGCCACCGCCCTACCCTGGAGATGAGGGAGCACCTCATCCAGGGAGCCCAAAAGGGCATGGGAAAAATGTGCCATCAGTACGGCTGAGCTGGCCTGTCGGAGGCCTAGGGACGACGTGGCATAAACCTTGCACCCGACATAGTCCATCCTTTTGGACTCTTTGCTGGGGGCCTATCCACATCCCGAGCGTTCACAGAACGCTGGAAGACATTATCGGTAACTAACCCCTCAGCGGAGGGGTGCTTCGAAAAACCAGGAAAAGAACCGACAGGGACAGAGTACTTCCTGGCCATCCTGGCCAAGGGTGCAGGACAGGAAGTAGGCCGCTGCCAAAGCTCCAATGCCGGGCCGATGATGGTCTCGGCCATCGTGAAGGCCTCCGAGGGTGAACCCCCTCGGTCTAGCATCTCTGTCAGGGGATAAGAGGCCTGTTTGGACACGGGTTCAAGCTGCATCCCAGTGAACTCAGAGATGAGCCTAAACAGACCCAGAAAGGACACTGGGCTGTCGTCCACAGAGCGGTCCAGGGAGGACCCCGGGCCCTCCCGTCTGGGGAACATGGAGGAGTTGTCGTTGGACTCCGAGGGTTCTGCAAAGAGCTGCCTTAGGCTCGAGCCACCTTCATCCGCCAAGGCGGGCGGGAGTGAGGGTAACAGATAACCTGCGGGACAGGTTGTGACCGGACCAGGTTCCACCGTAACGGTGGGCAGCAAGATTTGGTCGAACAACCAGCCCCGAAGTGGGCACCTCGACTGCAGTGAGCGGTTGCGTTGGCCGTACGGGCGGCAGCTGCTTGATAGACGGGGAATGACTCGGAGTCGATTGATTCCCGGACAACAGCGACTGCTGCCACATGAACTCTTCGTAACGTCGACGCCATCTGCATCGAAGCCTCTCCTCATCCGAGGAGGGAGACGAGGAGGAATGGTATTGCCACTTAACTCGGTGCCCCGACGGAGACTGCCGAAGTCAGCGGGAGAGGCTTGACCGAGAAGAGGACCGAGATCCAGATCCTCGATGAAACCGAGGGGGTCCGGGAAGGAGCGGGGGACACCCGCCTTCCCTCGGTTTGGACCTAAAAGACCGAGGACTGTCGCCTGAAGGTGCAAGTAGAACCTCGGCCTCACTGGGGAAACCAGCTAAGGGTTGATGGCTCCTGCAGTAGACTGCCTGGGTGACGGGTCGAGAGAAGACTAAACAACGTCGACGGGAGTCTTGGCCGGCTGGCCTGACGGGGACACCGTGAAGCCAGCGGCCTGAGCTGCAACCTCGACCGAAGTCGAAGGTCAGCAGACGGGGAAGGGGACCTCTCCCGCTCCCACAAACGCCGATGATGGGACTTACCCTGTGACTCCCTTGACCTGGGCCGAGAGGCAGGTCCCGATGGCACCTCTCCCTTTGTGGAAAGGGACTGGCGAAGCTCCTTGAATGAAGCTGAATGAAAGGAACTCAAAGAGAGTGGGATAAGCGCCGTGACTGAGGAGGAGGGGGGAGCAGCCTTGGCTGCTGCCTCCTCCATGGAGGAAGAGATATCGAGCTGCTCAGCTGAGACTGCCGACGCAGACACCGCCCGACGAGCCTCTAAAGATTTTCCTGGTGTGAAAAAAGCTCCAGGTCGCCCGAGCCCCAAACGGGCCGCACGATCCTCCAGGACGTTGGTCGAAAGGGCGCAGCAAAATTCGCAAACTTGCGGATCATGGTCCAAGTCGAGGCAGTAAATGCATGTGGAGTGCGGGTCCATCCTGGAGGTATTCCCCGGGCACCTCTGAGAGCCAGGAAACGAAATATCCATCGCAGCAGTGAGGGAAGAAGACTGAAGTTTTAGAAAACTTCCAAACTAAATTCGCGGAGAAACTGAATAATCAGGAACCAGTCGAAAATGCAGAGCGCTAAGGAGGGAACCTGAGCTTCCAAGCGGTAAGGAAGATCTGGCATCATGGGGCGGAGCCGAGAGTTTTACCACCCGGGTGGGTGGGAGGAGCCAGCTTGAAGACCTTCCGGCAAGATTTAAAGCAGCAAGGAACCTGCCAGACAGTGTGGATGAACAACATATCCATGTCCCTAGAACCTGTTCTTCTAGGATCATGGCTATGTTGTTCATCCACACTTATTGGCAGACTTCTAGCAGTTCTCCAGGAGGAGGGAGCAAGATGCACGCCCCCTACTTAGGGAACAGAGATTGGAGAACAGAGGCCCCAAAACCAGCATCCCAGTGTGACTCAAGGTCGATGTGGTAGTGGGTGATGAAGGTGTTTGCTGACTTCCAGGTAGCAGCCTGGCAGATTTCCTGGATAGGGATGTCCCTTGAAGCAGTCACCGATGCAGCAGAATGGCGGGTAGAATGAGCTCTTATCCCTCTGGGAGGCTCCTTGTCTGCCAACTCATAGCATAGTCTTATGCATGATGTAATCCATCTTGCCATAGTCCACTTTGCTGCAGGTCTGCCAGAACCGGCTTCAGCGTAGGTGACAAAACAGCTGGCAAACCTCTCCCCAAATTTTTGCTGTCCTCTCCTTATAGTAGGAGAGAGAGCACATCTCAGGTCCAAGGTATGGAGCCTGTATTCGGCCTCCAAGGTGTAATTAGGGTAGTATAATAGTCAACACCTGGTTAAAGTGAAACTCTGACACCACCTTCAGAAGGAATTTCGGGTGGGGGCGCAGAACAACTTTGTCCATGTGGAAGACCAGATAAAGGGAGTCCACCGAAAGTGCCTGGAGCTCCCCTGTCTTCCTGGCTGATGTGATAGCCACCAGGAAGGCTGTCTTCCACAAGTGTGACAACTCACATTTGTGCATGGGTTCGAAAGGCTTGCCCATGAGCTTTACCAGTACCAGCAGTAGATCCCATGGAGGTGGAGGTTCACGCACCGGAGGGGATATGTGATCCAGGCCTTTGAAAAAGCACCCGACCACTGTCTCCTGCACCAATGTCGTCTGACCTGCCCGCGCCCGGTAAGCAGAAAAGGCTGCCAGGTGCACCCTAAGGGTCACTGACCAAAGACCCCCTTTGGACAGAGACCAAAGGTAGTTGAGAATGTTAGCCAGTGGACAGGACAGAGGATCTAGGCCCTTGCCCTGACACAAAATGGAAAACCTTTTCCATTTGATAGCATAACATTTCCTGGTCGATTCCTTTCTAGATGCCTCCACCACAGTGTAGACAGTCGGAAAGACCCAAAGCCTAGAACTCTAGCCGCTCAGGTACCAGGCTGTGAGGTGCAGGGATTGAAGGTCCAGATGGAATACCTTCCCCTGATTGAGTGATAACAGGTCTGGGCGTGTACAAAGCTGCTTCGGGGGCCTGCAGCTAAGGCTGAGGAGATCTGGATACCAGAACTGGTGTGGGCTGGGGTCTAGCTACTAGGCCCACTCATGCCTGCCCCTCCCTCACCTTGAGGAGCACCTTGTGGATCAAGGGAAATGGAGGGAAGGCACAGAGGAGGCCTGGGGTCCATGACCTCAAAAAGGCATCCCCCTGCAGCGAGCCCTGCTGAGGGGGGTGAGCATGAAACAGCCGCAGCTTGGTGTTTTCCCTGGAGGCAAACAGGTCCAGCATCGGTTTTCCCCAATAGGAGAACAGGCTGTAAACTACCTCTGGATGGAGAGACCACTCGTGAGATGTCTGGCCTAAGCGGCTCAGCACATCCGCCAGATGGTTCGAGGCTCATGCCACATGGATGGCTAGGAGATCCGCCTCCAACTGGCTCACGAGGGCTGAGATGCAGAGCGCCTCCCTACACAGCAGACGGGAGTGTGAGGCACCCTGTTTGTTGAGGTAGTACATGGTCATGGTATTGTCCGTCTGGACTTGACCCTGGAGCTGAGGAGCGAAAGCTGACAGTGCCAGTCTGACTGCTCTGACCTCCAACAGGTTGATGTAGCATCGGGACTCCTTGGGGGTCCAGAGCCCGTGTGCCCTTTTGTCCCCCATTTGGGCTCCCCAGCCCATGAGAGAGGCATCAGTCGTGAGGACGAACATCTGCTCGGGCGGACAAACGGGATCCCTTCCTGCAACTGGTCTGGGGTGATCCACCACTGGAGAGTGTCCCACATCTTCTGGGTTACAGTGACCAGCTGGTCGAAATGACTATGGCGCTGAGACCACTGGGTGGCCAGCTCCCACTGAAGAGGGCGCATGTGCCACCAGGCCCAACGGACCACCAAGGTGCACGCCACCATGCAACCCAGAAGGCGCAAAAAGTCCCAGGCAGGGCGCAACTGCCCCACCAAAAATGATCATCAAAGGGGGAAAGAACCTTTGCCCTGTTCGCTGGGAGCCGAGCTCTGGCTTGACAAGAGTTGAGCTCTGCCACGATAAAGCCCATTACCTGAGAAGGCACGAGTTCCGACTTGGCCTCGTTGATTAGGAGACCAAGTTGGGAGCAGGTCTGGAGGGCCAGATCCCTGGATCTTTCCACCTCCTGAAAGGAGTGACCTGCTAGAAGCCAGTCATCGAGGTGGGATAAATTCTGATCAACCGACACTGTAGATGGGCCGCCACCACTACAATGCATTTGGCAAAGACCCGTGGGTCCGACGACAGGCCGAATGGCTTGGCTCAGAACTCGTACAGGGTCCCCTTGACCCTGAAATGGAGGAGCTGCTGATGGGATGGATGGATTGGGACGTGAAAGAATGCATCCTGCAGATCCAGTGGACAAAACCACATGTTTTGCTCCAAGGATGGCATGATTTGAGACAGAGTGACCATCCAAAAGGTGCAAGACCTGAGATTTTGATTCAGGTCGTGGAGATCTAGAATGGGGAGCCAGCCCCCCCCCCCCGTCTGCTTGGGCACCAGGACATACCTGGAGACAAAGCCTGGGTCTGCTGGAGGATCCACCATGGGAGCTATGGCCTCCTTGAGGAGGAGCTGAGCAACGTCGTCTCAAAGAGCTGACTTATGTGAGCGGAGATCCATTCCTCCCGCGGGGCACAGGCTCGGCTGGGAGAGTACTGCTCAAATTCTAGAGGCAGTCCCTGACCAACCACTTCTAGGACCCACCTGTCCGAAGTGACAGCAGACCAGGCAGAAAGGAAGTGGCGGAGCCGGCCTCCCACGGGAGGACCCAGAGCTGTCGTGATGGAAGAAGGGGTGGCAGCCCCCACCCCGTCACTGAACAGGCTTGGAGAAGGAGGCTTCAGGACCTGAACCTTGGCCTCCTTTACGGGCCTGTTGGGGTCCAGGCTTGGGCAGAGGGCACCAAGCTTGAGCCTGCTGCTGATGCTGCTGTCCCCCTTGGAAGGAGGACTGCTGAACCGCAGGGGAAGAGTGCCAAAAGGGCTTCTTTTTCTTCTGCTGGTTCTTGCCCAAAGAACTCTTAGCAGAAGTAGCATCCAAGGTGGCGGCGGATTACTCTATGCGCTGGAGGTGACCGGCCACTCCCGGGTCGAACAAGTTGGACCCAAGGAAGGGCACATCAGCTAACCTGTGCTGGGTATCCACCAGGAAGGAGGAGAGCCTCAGCCAAGCCCTGCGGCAAGAGGCAACCATCGAACAGGCACAAGAGTCCCCAATGTCCAGGGCCGTCTGGAGTTGTTGCTTAGCCACAGCTCAGCCCAGGTCTCAAACCTGCTTGACTGCGGTCTGCATGTCCGTGGGGAGGTGTGGGAGGACTTCATCCACTGACCCAAAAAGGGCCTGAGGGAGGTGTGCCATGATGACAGCCAAACATACCTGATGAAGGCCCAAGGAGGAAGCCGCATAGACCTTCCTTGCCGAGTGATCCAAGAGCTTGGACTCTTTGTCGGGAGGTAGGTCAGTGTCAGCAGAACTGCCAGTATGCCTGAACACAGAGGTGGTCACCAGGCTCTTGGCTAAAGGGTGCTCTGTGAACCCCGCAAAGGACCCCATGGGAACTGCGTACTTGCGGGCCATGCAGGCAGACGGTGCTGGACAAGAGGCGGGATGCTGCCAGAGTTCAAGTGCTGGACCAACAATGGCCTCAGCCACAGGAAAGGCCTCCGTCGGGGTATCCACTCTTTTAAGGAAGTCCGTAAGAGGGTACTCAGTCTTTTTCTGGATGGGTTCCAGAGGCATCCCTGTGGACTCAGAGATGAGGTGAAGGATCCCTTGGAAGGATGAAGGACCTTCCTCCATCTCCAGGCCAACGGATGACTTATCCCCAGGATGAAAGTGGAGCCCGGTGGCGTCCCAAATCCGAAGAGTCAGGATACAGCGGCCTGCACTTGCTCCCACCCTCGACCAAAGGGGCGTTCAGGGTGACCACGTCAAACATCGAGAAGCCCGTGTCTGGTCAGTGCACTTTTAGAAGGAGCCCTTCCCACAGGCTGTTTAGGCAGCGGTTCCACCACGATGGGTGGAGAGACCGGTTTAGGCTGAACAGGTAGAGGCGCCGGCCCCGCGGGTGGAGGAACTGAAGGTTTCGGCTCTGGAGGAGTTGGCTTTGGCCTAGGAGGTGAAAGCCTAGTAATGGCTGGGGTAGGAGTAGAAGTCGACTTGTGCCCGGACAAGATCAGCTGTTGCCACATGAGGTCCTTGTAGCGCCGGAGTTTCCGCCGGAGCCTCTCCTCATCTGAGGAGGACGACCGATGGTGTCGCCTCTTTTTGGAGCACTTCTGGCTCCCCCTCGGCCTTCTGGCCGAGGGAGTTCTAGACCTCGACCAAGATCAGGCAGGCCGACTGTCGCTCGGGAGAAACTGGCGGGACCGGTGACTTCCGGGGGTCCGGAACCGGGTCCTCGATGGGGACACCAGTGGGCTGGGTCTCCTCATCGGGGAAGACAAGGACCAGAGTCCTCTCTAAGGAGTCATTGACCAGGGTTGAGAACAGCTGGTCAATTGGGTCAAGAACAGTCTCAACCTCATCGGCCGCATCCTCAGTCGGCTGGCCCGAAGCAAGATCCGTGAAGTCGGCGGCCGAGGAAGCGATCTCGACCGAGGTCGAGACCACATGCTCTTGGGACCTCTCTCGGTCCCAAGAGTGCCTTAGTCGAGATGAAGACTTGATGGGTTCCTTCTCTTGCTTATGGGATCGGGAGGAGTGCGAGCCCACAGGCACCTCTCCCCAGGAATAACTCCTTGAAGGAGCCTGAAAAGGTGGAACCCAGGTTGAGTGGAATGAAGAAGGATCAAGTGTTTGCAGCACAAGCAGCTTCTTCCTCGAACGCTTGCATATGTTCTAGTTGCTTGGCAGATCCCGCAGCTGCGGAAACTGCCCACCTAGCCTCCTTGGACTTCACCAGAGGATTCCTCTTTTCCGGTCTCCCCAGTTTCAGATGCACTAGGCGGTCGTCCTGGACGTTGGGATGGAAGGCCAAGCAGAAGCTGCATGATAAGGTGTCATGGCTGACACAGAGGCAGTAGACGCACATGAGGAGGGGATCGGTGTGTGACATTTTCTGGCCGCAAGGACACCGGCAAAATCCAGGGGAAGATTTTTCTTCCATGATCAAAGACGCAAAAGCGTGACTGCTAACTCGAACAAGTTTTAATTTCAGTAAATCCGAAGTTTTGAAAGTCAGGGCCTACGAAATGCATGAGCACAAGGAAGGCAACCTGAATCTTCCAGCGGAAAGGAAGATCTGGCGTCATGGGGTGGAGCCGAGGTATATACCACCCAATGTAGGTGGGAGGAGCCAGCTTGAAGACTTCCGGCAAGATTTAAAGTGGAAGGGGACATGCCAATCAGTGTGGATGAACAACATATCCACGATCCTAGAAAAAACCTTTTTAATGTCAGATTCACCTGAGAAGGGGAAACAAACCTACATGGCTATCAAAACATTTAAAATGAAGAGGGTGCCAACAGGTGGCAAACCCTTCCAGCTGATTAATAGTCAGTGTTAAAGAGGCCTTTTTGGTTCTAGCAGGTGAGGTAAAGGTGGGAGTGATATCAAAGGATCCTGTTGGAAGAAACAAGATTACTACCGGTGAGTAATTTTTTCTTCTAGCCCCAGGAATCCACTAATATTATTACTTCTTGCAGGCTACGAAGCAATACCTTTGGAGATGGGCGTAGAATCTTAGCAAAAAGACTCTGCAGCATCGCTGTGGCAAACCTGGCATCACTTCTGGACTGGGTGCCCAGGCTGTAATTGTAATGCTCTGTAAGGAAAGGATAGTGCAACACCTGGAATCCATAGGGGCACAGGATCCAAGACAGCATGGGTTTACAAAAGGAAGGTCCTGTCAAACTAATCTCATAGATTTCTCTGACTGGGTAACCAGAGTGGTGGACCAAGGGGGAGCAGTTGATGTTGCCTACCTTAACTTCAGCAAAGCTTTCAACACTGTTCCACATACAAGATTGATAAATAAGCTGGGTAGGCTCGGGGTGGGTCAGAAGTTGGTCAACTGGGTGGCAAACTGGTTGATGGGCAGAAAATAGAGAGTGGTGGTAAATGGTATACAGTCAGAAGAGATGCAAATCACAAGTGGTGTGCCTCAGAGATCAGTCCTGGGGCCAGTCCTCTTCAATATCTTCATTAGTGACATTGCAGATAGAGGATAAGGCTTGTCTGTTTGCATCTGCAACAGAGTAGATGATCCAGATGAAAAAATTACTCACCTTAGTAATGTTGTTTCTTCTAATGGAGTCTTGCTATATTATGACATTTGCAGTGAGTCCCAACCTTCGAACTGCTCCAGAGGTAAAAGAGTTAACTTTCCATGCCAGGCATGGAACGCTGAGCTCAAGCTCAGTTGAAAACTCTGTCTGTTGTTCTTCAAACTCAAACTGTCAGATCTTTACGAGTTAAACTCACTAAGGTCCTGTGTGGAAGCTGTAAACCTACACTAGCCAACTGGCTACTAAATATAAGAATACATTTTTTGGTCCCAAAAACAAAGACTCAAGTCAGGAGACCCAAAAATGAAAACACAACTCCCAGTCACCCCAAGAAAAGGAGGGTGAAATAACAAGGTGGGCATTACTAAGTGCAACACTGCACTGCCCACCCACATCCCAAAACAGAGGTTCTGAGAGGGCAGGCAGGGGAGGTCATAATATAGCAAGACTCCATTAGAAGAAACAACATTACTAAGGTGAGTAATTTTTCTTCAAACAACACAGAAGTCTTGCTATATAATATGACATATGCAGACTACACAGCAGTACCTCCATGGAGAAGGACAGAACCTACTTAGGAAACAGGCTCTGAAGCACAGCTGTGCCAAACCGAGCATCACTCCTAGCCTGATGTCCAGAGAGTAATGCTTGGTGAAAGTGTGAACTGTTTTCCAGGTAGCTGCTTGACAAATCTCTAGAATGGGATGTCCCTGGCAGCAGCCAGGGAAGCAGCTGTACCTCTGGTAGAGTGAGCCCTCAGGCCTGAGGGAGGAACCTTAACCAGCTTTTCATAATAGAACTGGATACAAAAGACAATCCACCTGGCAATGGATCTTTTAGTGGCAGGTTTCCCTTTACCAACCTCACCATAAGTGAGGAACAGTTGGAGGGAGACAAACCTGTGACCCTCGGTACGCTCAATGTAGTAACTAAGGGCCTCTTCACATCTGTTGGTAACCTCCTCTCACCAGAGGAGGAAATGGTCAGTGAAGTACACTGGAAGAGAAATAGATTGATTAAGGTGGAAATCTGAAACCACCTTAGGCAAAAATACAGGTTACTCACCTGTAACAGGAGTTCTAGGAATGGTATATGTTGTTCATCCACACTGTCTGGCAGGTATCCTTGCCACTTTAAATCTTGTCGGAAGGTCTTCAGCTGGCTCCTCCCACCCACCCGGGTGGTAAACTCTCTCTGCCCCATGACGCCAGATCTGGCCCGCTGGAAGCTCAGGTTGTGCGTCAAGCCGGGAGGTCGGTGGTAGTGGATGAACAACATATACCATTCCTAGAACTCCTGTTACAGGTGAGTAACCTGCATTTAGGGACATGGATATGTTGTTCATCCACACTGTCTGGCAGACTCCTAGCAGTTCTCTGGGAGGAGGAGGCAAGCGCACACCCCTACTTAGGGAATAGAGACTGGAGAACCGAGGCCCCAAAACCAGCATCCCTGCGTGACTCAAGGTCGATGTGGTAATGGGTGATGAAGGTGTGTGCTGACTTCCAGGTAGCAGCCCTGCAGATATCCTGGATAGAGACGTCCCTGGAAGCAGCCACCGATGCAGCAGTATGGCAGGTAGAATGAGCTCTTATCCCTCTGGGAGGCTCCATGCCCGCCAACTTATAGCAGAGATCTATGCAGGAGGTGACCCACCTGCTTATCGTCCGCTTGCTGCAGGTCTGCCAGGTGCGGCTTCAGCGTAAGGTGACAAACAGCTGGCGAACCTCTCCCGAATCTCAGCCGTGCGCCTTATAATAAGCGAGCGCCTCTAGGGTCCAAAGTATGGAGCCTGTATTCGGCCTCCGGTGTGATTGGGGTAAAACACCGCAGAGTCAACACCTGGTTAAGGTGAACTCCAACACCACCTTCGGAAGGAATTTCGGGTGGGGGCACAGGACAACCTTTGTCCCTGTGGAAGACCAGGTAAGGAGACTGATGCAGAGCACCTGGGTTCTCCATCCTTCTGGCTGACGTGATAGCCACCAAGAAGGCGGGTCTTCCACGACAGGTGAGAGAGTTCACACCTGTGCATTGGTCTCAATGATTGCCCATGAGCTTCTACAGTACCCAGCAGTAAATCCCACGGAGGTGGGGTCTCAGACCGAGGGGAAATGTGATCAAGGCCTTTGAAAAGCGCCAGACCACCTTCTCCCAGTGCACCGATTGCTCCCTGCCCGTGCCCGGAAGCAGAGATGGCTGCCAGGTGCACCCTTAGGGTCGTCGGCCTAAGCCCTTGATGAGAAAGGGACCATAAATAGTCCAAGATGCTTGCCAAAGAACAGGAGGAAGGGTCCAAGCCCTTGCCCTGACACCAAATGGAAAATCTCTTCCATTTGAAGGCATAGCATTTCTGGTCGATCTCTACGGGACGCCTCAACTACATTGAGGACTCGTCGGGAAACACCCAAGGCTCTGAACTCTAGCCGCCAGGAACCAGGCGCCAGGTGCAGGGATTGAAGGTCCGGGATGGAACACCTTCCCTGGATTGACTGAGAGCAGGTCCGGGCGAGCTGGAAGCTGCCTCGGAGCCTGGAGCCGAGGCTGAGGAGATCTGGGTACCAGAACTGGCGGGCCAGTCTGGGGCTATCAGAATCACCTGCGCTTGTCCCTCCTTGCTTTGAGAAGCACCTTGTGATCAAGGGAAATGGGGAAGGCGAAGAGGCCCAGGGTCCACGGCCTCTAGAAGGCATCCCCCTGCAGCGAGCCCTGCTGAGGGGGGCGGGCATGGAACAGCCTCAGCTTCGCGTTCTCCCTGGAGGCAAACAGGTCCACCTGAGGTGTGCCCCAATGGAAGAACAGATCTTGTACTACCTCCGGCAGGAGAGACCACTCGTGGGATGCAGCCCCTATCTGGCTCAGGGCATCGGCCAGGGTGTTGGAGGCTCCTGCCACATGAATGGCTAGGAGATCCGCCTCCAAGCTGCGCCAGTGACCAAATGTGGAGAGCTTCCTTGCATAGAAGCATGGAGCGCGTCCTGCCTGGAAGGGTTTAGGTAGTACTATGGTCGCGGTATTGTCCGGCCTGACTCAGACCACTTGACCCGGAGAAACGGAGCAAAGGCGGTGAGAGCTAGGCGGACCGCTGGGAGCTCCAGCAGGTTGATGTGGCATCGGGACTCCTGCGGGGACCAGAGGCCGTGCGCCCGGTGTTCCCCCAGATGGGCACCCCAACCCATCAGAGAGGCATCGGTCGATAGAGAGACCGTCGGCTCGGGGCGGACAAACGGGATGCCCTCCTGCAGATGAACTGGAATGGTCCACCACCGGAGAGCGTTCCACATCCCCTGGGTCATCGTCACTAGCTGGTCCAATGGATCGCAGCATTGTGACCACTGGCTGGCCAGTCCCCACTGAAGGGGGCGCATGTGCCAGCGTGCCCAACGGACCACACTGGTACAGGCCGCCATGAGACCCAGGAGGCGCAGGAAGTCCCAGGTGGATTGCCCAACCAGAAATGATTGGGCAAAGGAGGTAAGAACCTTGGCCCTGTCCGCCGGGAGCCGAGCTCTGCCCTGGTGAACAGAATCACCTGCTTCGCTCGAAGTTCGACTTCTGCCTCATGGATGAGAAGGCCGATTTGAGAGCAAACCTGGAGGGCCAGATCTCTGGACCGCCTCCACCGCCTGTCTGGAGGGGGGCTGCTATCAGCCAATCGTCCAGGTAAGGGCACACCTGACCCCTCGGCGCCGAAGGGAAAGCTGTCACCACTGCTATGCATGGTGAAGACCCTGGGAGCTGGAGACAGGCCGGCGGGCATGGGTCTTAGGTCTCGAAAAGAGATCCCTCCGCTGAAAGCGAAGGAATCTCCATGGACGGACGGATAGGGCTGAAAGAACGCGTCCTGCAGGTCCAGAGAGCAGAACCACACGCCGTGTTCCAAGGATGGTATTATCTGAGCCAGAGTGACCATCCTGAAGGTTCGAGACCTTAGGAACTTGTTTAGGTCGTGTAGGTCGAGAATGGGGCGCCAGCCCCACGTCCGTTTCGGAACCAGGAAGTACCTGGACACAAACCCGGGTTTGAGGAAGGTCCGCCACCTCTGATCACCTCCTTTGAGGAGGAGAGCGGTGTCGGCCGGGCGAGCCGACAGTGAGGCTGGGGACCCCAGGTGCGACGGCCTTGAAGGGCGGGCCTGCTCGCAATCCCAGAGGCAGGCCTTTTCCCACCACTCTAGCACCCACCTGTCCGTGGTACTAACGGATCAGGCGGAAAGGAAGTGCCGGAGCCGTCCCCCCACGTGGGGAACCTGAGGTGAGGTGACGGGGTTGGGGGCGACACCCCTCAGCCCGTCACTGGGCAGGCTTGGAGGAGGGACCGGCCAAGGGACCTCCTGGGCCTTTACCTCCCTGCTTCCTGTTGGAGGAAGCCCTGGGCTTGGGTTTGGGATGCCAAGCCCGAGCCTGCTGGCCCTGACGTTGCTGGGCCGGACGCGCCGCGGGCGCAGAAGGACGAAAGGGCTTAGGCTGTGGTTTGCTGCCTTTGTCCTTCTGAGCGGAAGAGACCGAGTCCAAGGTAGCATTGGACTTCGATCCTCTGCAGGTGACCCGGCCACCCCAGGGCCGAAGAGGTCGGATCCCCAAAAGGGACATCCGCCAACTTGTGCTGGGTATCCGAGCGAAGGTGGATATCCTCAGCCAAGCCTGACGACGATAGCCACCGCGCCGCCATAGACCTGGCACATGAGTCCCCACTGTCTAAAGCAGTCTGGAGCTGCTGTTTGGCCACTGCCCTGCCCTGGTCCCGCACCTGCCTGACCGTGGTCTGCAGATCCGCGGGAAGATGAGGGACGACCTCATCCAGGAAGCCCAACAGGGCATGAGAGAAATGTGCCATGAGGACAGCCGAGCTGGCCTGACGAAGGCCGAGGGAGGACGCAGTGTAGACTTTTCGCCCGGCATAGTCCAATTTTTTGGACTCCTTGTCAGGAGGTTTCTCCACATCCCTAGCGTTCCCGGCACGCCAGAAAACGCTGTCGGTAACTAACCCCTCGGCCGAGGGGTGTTCCGAAAAACCGAACAAGGAACCAGTAGGGACCGCATACTTCCTGGCCATTGTGGCCGAAGGCGCAGGGCAGGAAGCAGGGCGCTGCCAGAGCTCCAAGGCCGGGCCCACTATGGCCTCGGCCACCGGAAAGGCCTCTGTAGGGGAATCCCCTCGGTCCAGAATCTCTGTGAGGGGATACCTGGCCCGCTTAGAAATGGGTTCGAGCTTCATCCCGGTGGACTCCGAGATGAGCCGAAGCAATCCCAGGAAGGACGAAGGGCTATCGTCCACCGACTGACCTCCTGAGGACTCCAAGTCCATTCGCTTGGAGAAAAGGGAGGAATCGCCTGGACTCGGAAGAGTCCTCAAAGAGCTGCCTCGGGCCTGAGCCACCCTCCACCTGCCGAGGTCGATCGGGAGTGAGGGTGACAGACAGCCTATGGGGCAGTCCCTGAGCCGACCGAGAATTTTTGGTCGGAGCCCCAACTAACGGCTGTGGAGGCGGAGGTTCCACCGGAATCAGTGGGGCAGCTGGTTTTGGCCGAACAACCGGCCTGGGAACAGGCTCCTCGGATAAAACGAGGGGTTGTTTCAGCGGCCCCAGTGACAGCCACTTAATGGCCGGGGAAGACGACGCGCTCGCTATTCCCGTCAGAAGGAGTTGCCATGAGTTCCTCATATCTTCGACGCACTTATGCTGGAAGCCTCCCTCGTCTCGGTGACGAGCGGCGCGCGCTTGCCGCGGGGCCGAGACTGAGACCGCCTATGACGGGCGGATCGGCTGACCGCCAAGATGTCCGAGATCGAGAACTCGGCTTCCCAGGACGGTGTGGGAGGTGCCGGGGAATCGCACTTCGGTTCGGAGGGGTTCAACCCAAGGGCTCCAGAACCCGAGGCACAGACAGCCAACGGGGTCCTCAACCCCACCGGGAACGGGGGCGAGGGATTCTCGGCTTCTCCTGCCGACAACTCACTCCAATGGGTCGAAAATCTCGACTGTCAGACACGAGTCTCGGTCAACTGGCCTGACGGGACACCGTGGAGACCAGTGGTCAGCCGAGCAGCCGTCACCAAAGTCCATACAACAACCGGGAGAGGGATCTTTCCCTGCCAAGAGCTGGCCGACGTGAGACTTACTTTGTCTCTTTGGACAGAGAAAACGTCCAGAAGAAGTTGGTCCTCACCTTAGTAGAGAGGGTCAGACAAAGCTCCTTAAAAGAAGATGAATAAGAGGCACCGAGAGAGCGGACAATGCCGCAGCCGTGGTAGAAGCGCCCGCCGCCGCCTCCTCTTCGAGGGCGTATCATCTGCTCAAGCTGATTCACGAGCCCGCTGCCGTGACACCGCCACTGGCCTCCTTTGACTTCACCGAGGAAATCGCTCGACGCCCCAGTTGTAAACGGGCAGCACGGTCTTCGAGGACGAGGCCAAAAAGGCGCGAGCGACAGGTCGCAGGGCTCATGGTCGCGCTCCAGGCCTAGACAGTAGACGAGCGGAGTGCGGATCCGTCTGAGACATCTTTCTGCCTCAAGGGCATCTCCAGAAACCGGGAGTCGATTTGTCCATCGTAGCCGTCAGGGAGAGAAGACCAAGTCTTTAGCAAAAAACTTTCTTTGAAAATTCAAGAATTAGGAACTAGTCTTATACGCAGAGCGTTAAGGGAGGGAAGTCCTGAGCTCTAAGCAGGCGAAGATCTGGCGCTGTGCAGAGCCAGAGTTTTACCACCCGGTGGGTGGGAGGAGCTAAAAGCTGAAGACCTTCCTGCAAGATTTAGCGGCAAGGATACCTGCTGTGACAAGTGTGGATGAACAAGCTGATATCCATGTCCCTAGAACGCTTGTTAGTCCTTGGAGGACCACTTTATCTCTCATGAAAGGAGATAAAATCAGGCCCACTGACAAAGCTTGTAATTCACTTATGCATCTGGCAGAAGATGGTGGCTACCAGAAAACACAGTCTTGTTAACATTTAAGCCTAAGTTGAAGACAAGGGCTCAAAGGAGGTTGCATAAGTTTTTACAATGCATACATTAAGATCCTAGGCAGGGGCAGGGTCCCTGAATGGAGGGTTGGTGTGAAGCAATCCTTAAAAAACTTGGAGGATTGAGGATGAGCTAGAAAGAGAAGAGGGTTTGCCTGTTGAAATAAAAAGCAGACACAGCTACAAATGCACCTTATAGGTAGCTGGGTCTCAGCCCCCAAAGTGTTTAAATTGACCATATAATCCAGGACTGTGGGTAAACAGCAGATTCTGGGGAAATATGCTTCTAGAGCACCATACAGAAAACTGCTTCCACTTGGGAATTGTGAGTAGTTTCTGGTGGAAGGCTTTCCTGGAAGCTTCATTATATCGGGATTACACCTTGGGAGAGGTGTAGATAAGCAAACTAACTCTTCAAGAACCAGGCCTTGAGATTGAGAGATTTGAGGTTCGGTACTAGACCTCTTCCCTGAGCACAGGTTGTGATTCTTGAGGACATAGGGAAGATGGACTGCTAAGGACAGTAGGAGGATACCAGGGTTGTCTGGCTCAATCTGGAGCAATCTGGAATCACTTTGCAGGACTGAGATCTGATTTTGACTAATACTTTGAACAGGAGAGGGAAGGGGGAAGATAGAGAAACTTCCTTCCCAATTGAGAAACTAAGGTCATCCAGAGGGTGAGCCAAGACTGGGGCCTGCAGCAAAAAGGGAAGTTGGTGACTGTCTGGGGCTGCAAAAAGATCTATCTGTGGGTGCCCCATCTGGCAATATACCCCCAGGACTAGGGGATCCGAAAGTGACCATCTCGTGGATGGCCCGTGAAATCCTTGTTGAGAGCATCTGCCAGGACATTGTCCTTGCCTGGGAGGTGAACTGCCATAAGGGAAGTGTCTCAGGAGTAAGCTCAGAGACCACAACTATTGCTTTGGTGCACAAGGTCAGAGGACCCAGTGCCCTCCTTGCTTGCTTGACGCATCACACTGTAGTGGTGTTGTCCCTTTCTGACCTGAACAACTTTGTTCTGAACAGACTTGGAAAGCTTGAAGTGCTAGAAAACTGCTCTGAGCTCCAACTAGGTTGATGTGGGAGCAGAGATTCCTGAGGGAACCACTGTCCCTGGATAGTGAGGGTCACGTGAGCTCCTCACCCCAAGAGGGATGCATCTGTAGTAAGGATTAAAGAGTGAGACTGAGGACAAAGGGACCCTTGTTCTCAGATTGCTCTGATCCTGCCACCACTGTAGGCTTGGATTAGGTTCCAATTGTGATCAACTTGGTTAGAGGGTCCTTTCTTTGAGACCAAAAGGTTCAAATGGAACTGGATGTCCTCATCTGAAATCTTGCTCCTTGCACTCACTGCTGTAGCTAAGCTTCATGTGTCCCAGGAGCTGGAAAATGCCCTGCTGGTCGAGGAGACCTGCAGGTGAATGAAGTGGCTAGAGAGACCAGGATCCTTGCCCTGTCCAAAGCGAAGGAAGGCTCTTGGCTTCCGAGGTGCCCAGTTCTGCGCCTCATGAAGGTGAGAAGCTGGACAGGCTCCAGAACTGACTTTGAAGATTCAGAAGGAAACCTAGAGAGTGAGGGCAGTTGCTGAGTTATCTGAAGATGTAACCTTGATCTGGTGGAGACTGTCCATTGTGAGCCAGTCATCCAGGTAAGGAAAGATGGCACTTTTTGGCTTCTTTAGGTAGGCACTTGCTACTGCCAGGCATTTTGTGAACACCTGAGCAGAGGTGAGGCCAAATTGCATTGCTCTGAACTGGTAATGGCCTGAGGGCAGCTCAACCTGAGGTACTGTCATGGGAGCTTCTGATGAGAATATGGAAGTAGGCATCCTGAGGTCCAGGGACGCTAGCCAGTCCCCTGGCCTTAGAGAGGGTAGAATAATTCCCAGAGTCACCATTTTGAATTTTGCTTTAAAAGGTGCTTGTTTAAGCATCTGAGATCCAGGATGGGCGCCATTCTCCTGTCTTTTGGGGTAAGGAAGTACCTGAGTACAACTTTGCCCTGTGTAGGGGTGGAACCTTCCACGGCTCTGAGAGCCAAGAGGGTAGAGACTTCGCTCTAGGGCAAGTGCCTCTGATGGAATTTAACATAGAAACATAGAATTTGACAGCAGATATGACCGGCTTTGGCCCACCCAGTTCGCCCATTTCCTACCTACTGGATGCTGTTGCAGATCCTCGTTAATTGCAGGTGGAAGGATCTGGCCTCATCTTGGAAATTTTTGAAGCTGAGAACCAGTCCCTGGCTTACTACTTCCAGGACCCACTTGTCTGATGTTAAAGACTTCCAGTCCTGGACAAAGTAAGCCAGCCTGCCCCTACAGGTAGCTTTGAGAATCCTGTCCACCCCATCAGGGTGCCTGCTTGGCAGGCTTTAGGCTGAGGGGTGAAGCATGCCTGCTTGCACCTCGGCCTGCCTCTCCTCCTCTCAGCAACTCCTTCTGGGCGTAAGCTGAAGAAGAGGCTTAGCTTGGTAAAAAGGGTTTATGAAGAGGCCTGCCCCTGCCCCTCAGAAGGCTGCCTTTGAGGAGTGGCCTGCCTTCCTTGGCCTGTGCACCTATAGGTGGTCCTATACTATCCATTTTTCTTCATGTAATTTTCTGTCTTGCTCCCCAAACAGAGAATTACCCACAACAGGAAAATCCATATTTTAGTTCGATATCCCAGACAGGCTAGTACATCTGAGCCAAGCCATTCTGCGGTGCCACAGATGTAGCCATGACTCTTGGATGACATCATTAGAGTCCATGCAGCATGGAATTGCACCTTGATGCCTCAATACTATCAGCAGCCACCTGCTCCAGCTCCTTGGCAGCTGGCCAGGGACCTGTTTTGCTAGAGCCATAACAGTATCCCATCTGGATTTCTGGTATCTAGCAACATAAGCCATATAATTTGCCTGTCTGAGTCCCAAGGATGCTGCCATGTATTGTTTCTTCGCCATGGCATCAATCCTCCTGGAGTCCTTTTCAGGGGGGTGTGAAGCCAAGGGAATGTTTGCCTTGTCACAGGCTGCAGCCTGCACTATCCCAACATGGCTGCATTGTTGTGAGAGGAACTCCGTATCAGAGCCTGACAATGTGTACCCTTTGTCCATTCTCTTATCCACAGGAGGTATGGTGTGAGGAGTTTTTAGAATTTTTACTGTCTGTTTCCCAAAAGATTTATGCAAAGGAATAGACAGTCTCCTAGACTCTGGGATATCCATCATTTCCACATAGTCAGGCTCCTTTTGATCATCAACAGCTTCCTCCATAGGGAGCTGGAGGGTTTCAGCCACTTTTTTTATAAACCATAAAGTGAGAAGGGGACTCGGAAAGCCTAGGAGGAGACACTCCTGAAGGTCTGTCTGGGGAGATGTCCAGTTCAATGGGCACATCCAGACTTTCAAATCCACATTCACTCTCCTCATACTCCTCTTCCCCCTCCTCCAGTTCATAAAATTCCTCTAAATGATACTCTTGAACCGATGGAACTGGCCGAACCGTATGCTTACCTGATGGTGCCGGTTCGGTCGGAACCGGGGAAAGCGACAGGACAATTTTAATCACTTTGGCTATTTCTTCAGCGGTAGGAGAGGAAAGTTTTGGCTCCACACCAGCTGATTTCCTAGTCCTTTTTGCTGGAACTGACTCCTCAGAGTCGGCTCTCCTTTTGCCTGAGGAAGTCTCGCCCTGGTCAGAGGGCACTCCCTCCAGTTCGGCTGAAACCGAACCGGGCTGGCCATCCGGGTCAGCGGACTTTTTGGCCTCCCTTTCCCTGAGCCTACCAACTCTTTTCTCCAGGGTAGCTGCAGGAAAATTTTTGCAAATCTGGCAGTCTGCATTGAGGTGGTCAAACCCCAGACAATAAACACAGGTGGTGTGGGGGTCAGCCTTAGCAAAGGCTTTCCCACAGACACTGCAGTGTTGAAACCCAGTGGGCCCGGTTTTTCTTTTGGGTTTCTCAGACATAGTGCCAGTCCTAACCAAACTTGCCCGTTTATGGCAATCCGCCAAGCAAGACTCTCTTATCGGTTTCCAACCGTGTCACGGGTCGAGGAAAAAACCATAATAAAATCCGTTTTTTTTAGAACCGATAAGAACCGGTAACCACACTCTAAAGGACAAATTAATATATTTTAAACAACCTGATCGGTTCAAACCGAACCGATAAACCGTTTACAAGTTCCACACAGAAGAATAAATGTAAAACCTATCTAGTACTTACAATACCACAGACAAAGCTTGAACCGACCGGTTGCGGTTTAAATTCAGTCAAAAAACCGAGAAAATAATACTTTAACCGACAAAATGAACCGAGCAGAAGGAGAAATCTCCGGAGCGACTGTTCAGTGAGGAGGAGTCAAGAATCTGACAGTTTGAGTTTGAAGAACAACAGACGGAGTTTTCAACCGAGCTCGAGCTCAGCGTTCCATGCCTGGCATGGAAAGTTAACTCTTTCACCTCCGGAGCAGTTCGAAGGTTGGGACTCACTGCATATGTCATAATATAGCAAGACTTCATGTTGTTTGAAGGGGTGGGCAGAATGAGAAGAGATCTGGACAAACTAGCAAAATGGTCAGAAGAGTGGCAACTGGGATTTAATGCAAAGAAGTGCAAGATCATGCACATAGGGAAGAGAAACCATGAAGCCACCTATAGACTGGGAGGGGAGTTGCTGGCAGTCACAAAGGAAGAAAGACTTGGGCATCATCACTGATGACCTGAAATCATCCAAGCAGACCTCTAAAGCAGTAGGTAAAGCTAGGGGGATGTTGGGGTGCATTAGTGGGGGTATCACAAGTCGTAAGAGGGAAGTAATAATCCCTCTTTACAAGACACTGGTTAGGCCCCATCTGGAGTACTGCGGCAGTACTGGAGGCCACACCTTCACAAGGACATTAACCAAATTGAGGCAGTCCAGAGAAGGGCAACCAAAATGGGGCAGGGACTGCATCAGAAGACATATGAGGACAGATTAACGGAGCTCAATATGTATACCCTTGAGCAAAGGAGGGAGAGAGGTGATATGATCGAGACATTCAAACACCTTAAGGGCATTAACAGGGTGAAAGAGTCTAACATGTTTAAATATAAGAAAAATAGCAGGACAAGAGGACACAGCATGAGATTAGAGGGAGACCAATTAAGGGGGAATGTGAGGAAATTATTTTCACAGAAAGGGTGGTGGATACATGGAACTGCCTACCTCAGGAAGTGGTGGCTATGAATACAGTGCAGGGCTTCAAACAGGCATGGGATAGGCATAAGGGAGCAATACAGATGAGTATGAATAGATAGGTCACTGACAGAGCAAAGGCCAATGGCACATTTATAAGGTAGAAAAAGAAATGGGCAGACTGGATGGGCCTTGCGGTCCTTATCTGCCGTCAACTTCTATGTTTCTATAAATGTGTGAATGGACCTCCAGGTAGCTGCTTTACAGATCTCCAGCAGGGGAACCTCCCTGGCAGCTGCAACGGTGGCAGCTGTACCCCTTGTGGAATGAGCTATGAGCCTGGTTGGGACTTTCTTACCTACTTTTGAGTAGCAAAACTGGATACACCGAACTACCCATCAAGAGAGTTCTTTTAGTGACAGGTTTCCCTTTACCTACCTCTCCACTGGTGAGGAAAAGCTGTTGCTTATCCTGTCTATGGTCTCTGGTGTGAGTCATCTAATAACTCAAAGCCTTTTTTACAACCAGACTGTGGAGCCTACATTCTCCGGAGCTAGAATGCTCAGTGAAAAAGACTGGCAAGGTAATAGACTTTCTTCTCAACCAGTCTTGAGACCACTTTAGGAAGGAATTTCTTACTTGTTCTCAGCACTACCATGTCCATGTGAAGAGAGATGTAATCATTTTCAATATACAGGGCCTGAAGCTCAATTATCCTTCTGGCAGAAGTGATGGCCACTAGGAAAACTGCTTTCCAAGTAACAAACTTGAGGTCTGCAGAGACCATGGGCTTGAGCGGGGGGGAAGCATAAGCTGAACAATACAAATGTTTAGGTCCCAAACTGGTATTGGTACCTATGGGGGTACAGGTGGGCCAACCCTTTGAAAAATCTCTTTAAGATAGGATTTGATGCCAAGGAGATATCCTTCCCTACCGAAATGTATGCCAATTCTGAGCCCAAATGCACTCTCAGTGTTGAATGTTGCAGACCCTGGGAATGCAGATGTGTTAAATAGTCCAGAAAGGTTGGTACCAGCTTGAACTGGAACCATACCATTATCCACACACCACATGGAAAACCTTTTCCACTTTGAGGCATAGGTTTTCTCGGTGGAGGGTTTTCTATACCCTCTAAGGACCTCCAGGACAACTTCAGAGAGCTGTAAACCTGCATACTCTTAAGTCCTCAAGAGCCATGCCTTTAGTCTAAGGGTCCTGAGGTTGGGGTACATGACCCTCCCTTGAAAGGTGGTCAGTAGGTTCTGCCTCTGAGGAAGGTAGACCGTTTAGCCACAGACAGACAGGAGGGAGTACCAAGGCTGTCTGGCCCAGTCTGGGGCAATCAAGATCATTGAAGCTGGCTGTGATCTGAGCTTGATGAGCACCCCAAGTAGCAGAGGAAAGGGGGAAAAGCATAGAGATGCCTCCCTGTCCAATCCAGCATTAGGGCATCCATGGGAACCGTTCTCTTGGCAGGGGCCCTGCAGCAGTACAGAGGTAGGTGGTGGTTCTGGTGGGATGCGAACAGGTTCATCTCTGGGATGCCCCACCTCCTGAACAGAACGCCCACCACCTCCTTGTTCAGTGTCCATTCGTGATGGGCCTGGTTTATTCTGCTCAAAGCATCTGCCAACTTGTCCTTGAGAGGCAGAAGAATTTCTTGTAAGGAGGCATTAAGGAAGTAAGCGAGATTCCAGATTCTCACTGCCCCTCTGCAGAGAGGAATGGACCTTGTCCCTCCCTGCTTGTTGATGTAGTACGTTGTTATGGTACTGTCTGTTCTAACTTGTACCACCATTCCTTGGAGCAAATAAGAGCAGGCCTGAAGGGCCAGATAAACTGCTCTCAGCTCTAGTAGGTTTATATGTTGGGGTGAGTTTCTGCACTTTTCCATGTGTCGTGGGTGGTGTGCTCCCTCCACCATTGTAGTGCCTGCAGTAACTCCTTTGTTACTGGGATGGGTTTTGAGACTCCTGCTTCTGGCCCCAGTGTGTCCGAGGTGGAATTGAACATCTCTCATTTGAAACCTGGCACCCAGGACTGTGCTTGTTGCTGAGGCCATGTGGCCTAACCATTGCAGAACCTGTCATGCTGGCTTCTGCTCTTTCAGGACAAACAAGCTTGGCAAGTGCAGAATGCTGTTTGCCCTCTTGAGGGAGTTAAGCTCTTCCCACAATGGTGTTCCATTCCGCACCTATGAACTATAATACCTGTACAGGGGTTAGGACTGACTTTTTGATGTTGATGAGGAACCCCAGGACTGCAACAGGTCCTGGGTTACCTGCAGGTGTTCTCTCACCTGCTGGTGAGACTTTCCCATGATTAGCTACTCGTCCAAGTAGGGAAAAACTGAAACACCGTCTTTTTAGCTGTGCACCACCACTGCCAGGCACTTGGTAAACACTCTTAGTGCTGAAGTGAGACCAAAGGGTAGCGTTGAGAACTGGTAGTGGCTTGAAGGGAGTCTGACCTTAGATATTTTCTATGCGACTCCCTAACAGGAATATGGAAGTATGCATCCTTTAGGCCTAAGGAGGCTAGCCAGTCTCTTCCATAGTGTTAGCAGAATCATGGCCAGTGTGACCATCCTGAACCTGGGCTTTACCAGGTATTTGTTAAAGCAGCAGTACTACGAAAAAAAATAAACTCTGCTTTTTTGACAGTTTATTCCCTGTGCCCTGCTAATCATATACTTGGTACTCTTTCTCACCGGCATTGTACTATTGCCGAGTAATTTGCTCAGTTATTCTCTGCTTTTGTTTACATTTATGCCACCCAGCATGTTGCACTGGAACCTCCTCTGCTGCCAACTGCACATGTGAATGACTTGCAGGGACATCGGGAATGGTCAGCAGAGGGACCCTCTGCTGTTGTCAAAAGACCTGATGCGACCTGTAGAAAAAGCGCAGCTGAAATTAATCAGCCGCCATATTTGTTGTAGCGCTACAAGCATTCAAATAAATTGCAAATATCTAAAAAACTAAATACGACTGGAAAAAAATATTTACAGGTATGGAAACTGGAACTTTAGCCGCATGCTTACAGCCAAAAAAAAACAGAATTTTGATAACTCACTTCCTGATTTCGTAGTACTGCTGCTTAAGCAGTCTGAGGCCTAGTATAGGCCACCACTCCCTATTTTTCTTTGTTGTGAGAAAATACCTTGAATAAAACCCTTACTCTTTATCTGGAAGGAACAGGCTCCATTGCCCATGATAAGAGCAGAGTCTGAACCTCCTGTTACAGCAGCTTTCTTTCTGTGAAAGGAACTGCCCTGAACAGTCTTGTTCTTAAAGGAGGAAGGGATTTGAAACTTAGGGACAAACTCCTAACTCACAACTTCCAGAACCCAGTTATCTGTGGTGCCCTTTAACCATTCTTGGAAATAGTAAGTCTGCCCCCTACAGGAACCGGGGAGACTACCTGAAGAGAAAGTCAGGGATTTTGTTTAGTCTTTTTCTGAGGTTGGGCAGACTGGGAGCCACACCTGGATTCTCTTCTGCCTCTAGCTCTAATGAAACCACCCTGCTGTAGCTGGTACTGCTGCTGTGTCACAGCTTGTACCTGGTAGAAGGGTCTTCTAAAAGAAGCCTTACTCCTGTCACTCCTTCCATATGTTGAGGAAAAGGGTGAAGGAGGTATTACAATGGGTGGGCTTGTATTCTTCCACCTTTTTCCATGTAGGCCTGTCTGTTCACCCAAAAGTGAACTATTTTTGACTGGAAAAAATCCATGCCTAGCTCTGGGTATCCTGAGTGAGGTTAGTAACCCTAAACCAGGCAAACCTCCTCATAGCCATAGTAGCTGCCACACACCTGGCAGCTGTATCATTGGTGTCTGCTGGCATTTGGAATAGGTACTTAGAGGCTTCCATACTTAGCCTAGCAGTATCTAATAATTCTGATACTGCAGTATTGCCACAGAACCTTTTGGTACAGTGCTGCACAGGCATGGAAACTGGCATGCTTGAGGTATAAAGCCCTGCAGCATTTGCATGATTTTCAAAGCCTGTGCCAGGTCAGCAGGCATTGGTGTAGGAGCAGGCACTTGAGGAGCCCCTTGTGGCATTCCAGCAAGGGTCTGTGTGCTTAGTCTTTTATAGTTTCTTGGCAGGCACTGGGGAGTCAGCCGGTTCAATACCTCTCTTGCCAGGGCCCTCACCCAAATCAGGGGTGGTGGCATCTGTCAATTTTTCTGGAATCTTTCTCAGGAGGATGAGAGAACAGAGGCATTTTAGCCCTTTCACAGGCAGCCTGCTGCCCTAATCCCCGGGGGTCAGGATGAGTGCTGACCTTGATACTGCCTATCACACTTTTGTGATAGTGTTAGGTGCTTTGAGAATTTCTACGTTTTTTTTTTTTAAAGAACTTGTAAATAAGAAGCAAGAGCTGTCTAGTGGGTGTTAACCCCTTAGCGCCATGTACTGAGCTTCCTCCTCATCTTGCATCTCTTTCCTAGACCATTTTCCTTACAAAGGAAAATTGCGAGGAATGATCCTCAGTAAGTCTTTGGGGGTGGTGAACCAAGTTCCTGTTCAGAAGAGACCAAAGGTTCGAGTCCCTCCTCTGCCTCATACTCTTCTAGTTCCTCGTACTCCAATTGTTCCAAGAGTGGAGGGGGAAGAGAGGCAGATGTTAACCCTACTTGGGCTCGAGCAGGTGGCTGAGGGGGTATAAAGCCCTGCAGCATTTGCATGATTTTCAAAGCCTGTGCCAGGTCAGCAGGCGAAGGTACAGCAGCAGGCACCTGAGGAGCCCCTTGTGGCATTCCAGCTGGGGTCTCAGTGTGCTTAGTCTTTTACAGTTTCTTGGCAGGCACCGAGGAGTCAGCTGGTTCAATGCCTCTCTTACCAGGGCCCTCACCCGTATCAGGGGTGGTTTTTGTGGCCCTGGAAGGTTCAGCCAAATATTTAGAGAGGGTGGACTGGTCAGAGCCCATGGACCTCTCTTCAAACTTTCTCTGCAGTCTTTCCCGACGTATTTTGGGCATCTTAGGGGGAAAAGCTTTGCAATTTTTAAAATTAACAAAAAAGTGTTGTTCAAGACAGACTAAGCATAAATCATGCTTGTCTGTCTTGGCAACACTCCTAAACATTTTAAATAACTTTTAAACAATTTTTAAAATGGAAAGGTCCTGTTTTCTTCTTGGTTTTAAATAAAAATACAGTAAAAATGATTGGAACTCAACTTAACAGTTCTGACCTAAGGTAAACAGCAGTTGGTTACCCTTCAGTTCACAGAAACCGAGAGGAACTGCAAAACACACTAAAATTCACTTACTGAGCTAAAATAAAATAAAATAAACACTAACAGCAAAGCAAATTTTATTTATATAAGGCGCCCTTCCAATGCTCAAGGCACCTTTACACTTAACATTAAAATCACCATACATCATAAAACATAAAAATGTACTAAAACATTCAAATCAATTTAAACTCAAAATATCCTTGAAAATGCCTAGTTATACAGATATGTCTTCAAACAATTTTTAAAACCATCAACGGTCTGGCTATCTCGTATTTGGCGAGGTAGAGAATTCCACAGGGTAGGGGCCACAAAGGCAAAAGATCTTCCTCCTGATGTTTTAAGGGATACACTGGGAATCTCCAGCAATCCACTGACAGAGGAGCGGAGCGAACGGGAGGGGCAGTAAGGATGCAGGAGCTCTTTCAGGTAGTAGGGACCCTGCTCATGTAGGGCCCTGTAGGTCAGCAAAGTGACACTGAAGGTAATCCACCACTGTATTGGCAACCAGTGCAAATCCCGCAGCACAGGTGTAATATGACTAGACCTAGAAGCTCCAGTCCGCAACCTGGCTGTCGCGTTCTTTACTAGTTGGAAGTGGTGGATATCTACCCTGGTAGCCCTTGGTAGAGGGTACTGCAATAATCAAGACGACTGCTGACAAAGGCGTGGACCAAGGTCGGAAGATCATCGGGGGAACCAGTGCTTCACCCTGGCTATGTTCCTAAGGTGGTAATAGAAAGACTTGACTACAGCCGAAACCTGCACCCTCAGAGTCAGGCCTTCCTCAAAAAATGTCCAGGTTCCGCACCTGGCCAGAGGCAATAAGCGGGATTCCACCAAGACTTAATCCTGATGATTTTCCCGCCCATGTCCCTATTATCCTATAAGCAGACTTCACAACCAATACTTCATTTTTCTGAGTTCAACAAGCCAACAAGCGCTCATCCAACTCTGAATCTCCAGTAGGCAGTTATTAAACACCCGCAACAGAATCTAATTCCTGATCGGGTAACAAAGGACATGTACAGTTGAGAATCATCAGCATAGCAAGGAAAACTCAACCTGTACCGCCTTATAATGTTCCCTAGTGGAAGCAAGTACACTGTGAATAACATGGGGGACAGCACCGAGCCCTGTGGAACCCCGCAGGGTAGTCCATGAGGGGCCAAGGAATAAATTCCCAACACCACTCTCTGAAACCTACCCTCGAGGAAACAGTTAAACCAATTGTGGACTGCCCCCCTCAGTCCACATAAAAACCACAGGCACTCGAACAGCACCCCATGATCCACAGTGTCAAATGTTGCTGAGAGATAGTACAGTTACGTAAGAACTTACCATAACAGTAGATCTTCGAGAACAGCTCTTGCAGCAGGTAACACCATTAGGACTGAAGTCGGCAGGCGTCAGGACCCCACGGAATTCTTCTAGCTAGCTATCTTCAGCGGGGACCGCCCCCGATGTCGGTCCCACCTCCGACATCAGGCGTAGTACATAAGGGGGCGGTCCCGCCAGATTCCCCAGTTCTCCCGCCGGAGACTTCCGGCCGCAGGACGATATCAGAAGGGGAGACCGAGGATCCACCATCAGAAGACAAAATGGCATAAACCCCTGCCCAAGGCTCGGAAAGCCATGCCTCCTCCAAGGGGGAAGGTGGGCGGGAAGGTACCTGCTGCAAGAGCTGTTCTCGAAGATCTACTGTTACGGTAAGTTCTTACATAACTGTACTATCTTACTTCGAGATACAGCTCTTGCAGCAGGTAACACCATTAGGACTGATTTCCAAGCAATAACGCTTGTAAGCACTCTGGGAGGAGGAAAATAGGAAAGTCCATACCGAGTCCTGACTCTAGGACAGGAGACCCTGTAGCACAGCCAGGCCGAAACCGGCTCTTCGCCATGAAGCAATGTCCAGGCTATAATACCTGATAAAAGTATGCACAGGGCTCCAAGTGGCTGCAGCACAGATGGCAGAGGAGGAGGAGACGTTACGCAGTGCTGCAAAGGAGGTAGCCACCCCTCTAGTGGAATGGCCCCGGACTGTACCCGGGAGGGGTTTCTGCTTTGTATCATAGTAGTATGATATACACTGGACAAGCCAGCGAGAAAGGGACTGCTTCAATATTGGTTGGCCCATCATCCTGTCAGTGAAGGAAACGAAGAGTTGCTCCGACTTGCGAAGCTGTTTAGTCCTGTTCAGGTAATACCTAAGACAGCGGTGAACATCCAGGGTGTGGAGCAGCGCTTCTCCTCTATTAGCATATTTAGGGAAATATACAGGCAGGTCAATGTCCTGATTGAGAGTGAGTGCAGAGACCACCTTAGGCAAGAACTTAGGATTCGTCCTCAGGGACACTCTGTCCTGGAGGAAAATCAAATAAGGTTCCTTACAAATGAGAGCGTGAAGCTCGGAAATTCTCCTTGCTGACGTAACAGCAACTAATAATAACGTTTTCCATAACAGGAAACGCAGCTCACAATCCACGGCAGGTTCAAAAGGGGGAAGCGTGAGTTGTTCCAGGACAAAGAGTAAATCCCATGGAGGAACAGGGTCCTTAATGGGTGGCCTACTGATGTAACACCCCTCTCAGAAAATCTCGAGGCGTCAGGATTGCACACTGTCGCTGTCCACGGTGATGGTAAACAGAAATAAGCAGAGGTGCACCTTAATAGAGGAGTAGGCGAGACCCGAATGGAAAGGGAGAGCAGGTATTCTAATCACGCTTTCACTGGGCAACCTAGAGGGAAAGGCCGGCATGCTTGAGCCACAGGCAAAAAGCAGTTGCCATTTCATGGCGTCGTCACATCGTTGCGGCTTTTGGCTGCGGAAAGAACTTCCGCCACCTCTTGGAGAGACCCTGTCGCAAAATGGCTATGTCTCTAGGGAGCCAAGCATGCAGGTTCAGTGAGCGTAAGTCCGGGTGAACTAGAGAACCTTCCTCCTGAGACAAAAGATGGGAGCTGAAAGGCAACGGAATTGGAGGTTCCCGGGACAGCTGCATTAGCAAGGGAACCACATCTGTCTGGGCCAGAATGGGGCTACCAGGATCATTGTTGCATGCTCCCTGCGCAGTTTGAGAAGAACTCTCTGGATCAACAGGAAGGGAGGGAAAGCGTAGAGGAATCTGTCCGCCCAGGAGAGGGACAACGTGTCTCGCCAGAAAACACCAGGCCCTGGATCTAGCGAGCAAAAATTGGGCAGTTTTGCGTTGGATGGGGAAGCGAATAGGTCCAGTTCTGGAGTGCCCCATCGAAGAAACAGATCCTCTGCTACCCCTTGAAGAAGTTCCCACTCATGGACTCTGGCCTGGGAACGACTCAGGCCGTCTGCGATTGTATTGTCCACTCCGGGAACGTGAACTGTAATCAGGCTCGCGCCGTGTCGAATTACCCAATCCCACACTCTCATTGCTTCCTTGCAAAGTGGGTAAGAGTGTGAGCGTCCTTGTTTGTTAAGGTAATACATCACCGCCGTATTGTCTGTTTGGAGCAAGAGAGTATTTGGCGGGATCTCTGACTGAAAGGCCTGCAGGGCGTAAAGGACCGCCCTCATCTCCAGAATGTTGATGTGGAGATGAGCTTCTTGAGGGCTCCACGTTCTCTGGGACCTCACCCCATTCAGGTGTGCTCCCCACCCCAGCTCTGAGGCATCTGTGGAGAGGATTACCTCCGGGGACGGCGCTGTAAACGGGACACCCGAAGAAAGTGTCCCTGGGTCTAGCCACCATTGCCAATCTTGAATCACGGCGTTCGTGATCCTGACCGGATGCTGCATGTGGTCTTGCCTTTGGTCCCACTGCACCTTGAGCATCCACTGAGTTACCCGCATGTGGAGCCTTGCCAAAGGGACGGTCGGAATGGCTGCAGCCATGTGTCCGAGCAGACGAAGGACCAGCCTGGCAGGGACAGTCTTCTTCGCCGAGAGATCCCTGATGAGGGATCTGATGCGTTCCGCTCTGTCGTCTGGAAGAAATGCTCTCCCCTGAACGGTGTCCAGAACTGCGCCTATGAACTGCAGCTTCTGCGACGGAACAAGGAGAGACTTCTCATAATTGATTATGATGCCCAGAGACCGAAACAAGAGTCTGGGTGCTCTGGATAGCTATCAACAACGCCTCTCTGGAGGCGGCCATGAGAAGCCAATCGTCCAAGTACGGAAACAAATAGTGGCCCTGTCTCCTTAGAGATGCTGCCATGACTGCCATGCATTTGGTAAAGACCCTGGGGGCCGATGACAGTCTGAACGGGAGAGCTCGGAACTGGAAGTGGTGGCCGAGGAACTCGAAGCGCAGGAACCTCCTGTGCGCTTGAGCTACGGGTATATGCAGGTATGCGTCCTGCATGTCCAGGGATGCTAAGAAGGCGTCCTTCTTTAGCATGGGAATAAGACCCTGCAGGGTCACCATGCAAAAACATTTGTAGGCGACCGACATATTGAGGTCGCTGAGGTCCAGGATTGGACAGAGGTCCCCTGTTTTCTTCGGAACCAGAAAGAAGTGGGAATAGTATCCGTACCCTCTCTGGTTCTCTGGAACATACTCTACCGCTTCCTTTTGCAGGAGCGCAAGTATTTCTTGCCTGATAAGCAATTTGTGCTGACCCGAGTAACGGGAGAGCAGAGGAGGCCTCGAGGGTGGCTTGTCTGCGAATTCTATAAAGTGGCCTTTTTCGACCAACTGAAGAACCCACCTGTCGGTGGTTATGGACTGCCATCCTGGCAGGAAATTCACAATACGACCCCCGACCTTGATATCCCATTGATCCTGAGGGGCGGGGGCCCGGAAGGAGTCAGGCTGTGGCGGCGGAGGGGCCCGCGGGCTGAGCCAGTTTAGCTGGACACTGACCTCGGCCCACGGGCTGTCATCCCTGGGCTCTGCGGGAACCGGAGCCCCTCTGCTGTGAACCAGTGCGGGACTGTTGTCTCTGTGCCCATCCACAAAAATGGCTTTGGTTCCTACGAAAGGAACTAAGCCTCGGTCGGTACACTGCCTGGACCGACCTCACCGTCTTCTCGGCCTCTTGGAGCTTGGTGAGAACCTTCTCAGAGGGTGCACCAGAGAGAACTTCTCCTTCAAAAGAGGCGTCCATGATGTTTTTCTGGACATCCGGGGTAAATCCGGAGACACGGAGCCATGAGTGTCTCCGGAGGCATATGCCTGAAGCTGCCGCTCTGGCCGAGGAGTCCGCGGAATCATACGCTGCTCGCAGCACCTGGGTTCCCACGTCCGAACCCGTACGGAGGAGCTGTAACATCTCCTCCTTCTGCTCACCTTCTGGCAATTTCTCTGCCAGAGCCAGTCCCTGTTCCCACAAGGCATTTTGGAACTGTATCATGTGGGCCAAGTAGTTCAGGGACCTGATGGCGCAAGTAGCGGAAGCATACGTGCACCTGCCCATAGCGTCCAGCTGTTTGGACTCCGGGTCCAGTGGCAGGGTGCTCAAATGTTGCGGTCTCTGGGACCGGTCATGAGAGGCTGTTATGACCAGAGAGTCGGCCAGAGGATGTTGAGCCAAGTACTGGTCCTCCTTAGGGGCCTTGTACAGGTGGTCAGCTTTCTTCGGCATTGCCGGGAGCGAGTGTGGACGCTTCCAAGCTGTCTTGGTGACGTCCACAAAAGTGTCCACCAAGGGTGGTACCACCACAGGCTTGGGATCCTTCTGCCGAAGATACCTAGCAAGGCGTAGTCTCTCGGGGTCTAATTCTTCCGCATCCCATCCCATGTTCTCTTGGATAGGTCTCATGATTTCGGAGAACAATGGGTCATCCGGAGGAGATCTAGGAAGCTTGCGTGGGTCTGGAGAGGGGATGTGAAGAGGAGAGGGGGATCTGGATCCTGTTGAGAACTCCTATCCCGTAACCTCCGTCGAAGGCGAACGACGGCGTCTTCTGGGTCTCTTAGGACTGGGTGACCCTGAAGAAGATCTAGACGGAGGTCTCCTTTTATCAGGTCTCCCCCTTGGAGGGTCCGTAGGCTCCTGGGGGAGAGGTACTCGGCCTGCAGCCCCGGACGGGGAAGGGGGCGCAGGAGCTGGAGGGGTCACAGGTGGTGGAGGAGGAGGAGGAGGAGGAGGCGGTGTGGGAACCATATCCCTTTTAATGGTATCCCACCAGTGAGAAAAGAGCTCCTTGACCTCGGAAAGGGAAAGGCCCGACGATGGACCGGGCACCGGTGGCTGGTCATCGGGTTCCGGCGTCGCTCCTCAGGGGCCTCAGGTTGTGGAGAGGGCTCCCTGGGAGGTGCGACAGGACCGGGTTCGCCCGTCTGGTCTTCGGGCTGTGTCAACTCCTCCTCTGTGATAGTCTCCTGACCGACGTCGGTAGGAGGCGTCGGGGTCCTCTTCTCTAAACGTACGGGTACGGACGTCGGCCCTCCTGCCGACGACTGAGAGGGCGAAGGCCAGACCGGCGACGGGCGTCTGGTGGTCAACGGCTCCTGGGACCTGTGATGGGTGGCCGACGTCGGGTCCGACGGCTTCTTAAGAGAGGTGAGCTCCTTGGTCTTTCGCTGGGGAGGAGGAGGCAAGGAGACAGACCTGATGTCGGTTCGGAATGGCGGGAACCCGACTTGTGATGATGACGGTCCCCAGACCTGACCAGTGCTTTGGAGGAAGACGATGAAGAGGGCCTGGAGGTCTTGGCCTGTGAAGAGGAAGAAGAGCCCGAAGGTTTCTTCACTGCAGCAGGGGGAGGCTGAGAACGGGCCCGGGAGGGCGAACGGTCGGACCGGGAGCCGGAACTACGCGAGTCAGAGGCCCCAGACGGGGACTTGGAAGGAACCCTCTCTCTGTGCTTCTCAGAGTGTTTCCGGGCCTTTTCTGTTGAATCCCCTGGAGGTGTCCATGGCCTTAATCTTCTCCTCGAGCAGGAACGCCTGCAGAGCCTTCTGGCGATGGATCCGGGTCCGGCTGTTGAACCCCTGGCAGAAATTGCAGGACCGGGTGTCGTGGTCTGGGCCTAGGCACCGGACGCAGGCCGAATGCGGATCCTTAAACGGGATTTGCTTCCCACAGGCGCACTTCGAGGGATGGCCTTCAGCGGAGGTTGGAGAGGACATCAGACAGCAACTGAGCCGAAGAAAATAATGTTTTCCGAAGGAAGAACTTTGCAAATGCTTGTGGCGGCAAGAAAGCGATCGAAGGGTCGAGACATGTAAGTCGCGAGGAAGAACTGGGAATCTGGTGGGACCCCCTTATGTACCACGCCTGACGCCGGAGGCGGACCGACGTCTGGGCGTCCCCGCTGAAGATAGCTAGCTAGAAGAATTCCGTGGGGTCCTGACGCCTGCCGGCTTCAGTCCTAATGGTGTTACCTGCTGCAAGAGCTGTATCTCGAAGTAAGATCAAGGAGAACCAAGATCGAACAGGCTCTCTGATCTCTTGCCGTCAGGAGATCATTAAGTACCCTCACCAGGGCCGTATCAGTGCTATGCCTTTTTCTGAAGCCAGATTGGAGAGGGTCATAGATATTGTGGCTGGTCAAATGATCCTCCAGTTTCAATGTGACCACCTTCTCGATAACTTTTCCAACAAAGGGTAGGTTCGAGATTGGCCTGTAGTTAGCTGGGCAGTCAGGGTCAAGGGTTTTTTTTTTTCAAAAGGGGGTGAACTACTGCCTCCTTTAAGGGATCTGTAAAAATCCCTCTCTCCAATGAAACTCCCACTATCCCAGCAAGGACTGGGCCGATAACTTCTACACACCCCACTAGTAGGCGTGTAGGACCCGGATCCAAACTACAGTAGGTTGGCCGCAGAGTCTGGATGATCCTCACTCTATCTGCGACTACTGGTTGGCTAAAGGTGGACCAGGTCAACTGGGCATTAGCACCACACAGTTGATCAATGCAAGGACCAATGGGAAGGCACTGGCTGATCTCATTTCTGATGGAGGACACCTTATCAGAAAAGAACTGCACAAACTCCACACACTGTTTTTGTGATAATGCTCTACCAGAGTGGAGACAGGCTAGATTGCACAGCCTGTCCACAGTCCAGAAGAGCTGGGCTGGTCTGTTCCTTGCTGTAGCAATTTCCCTGGACAGGAAGAAAAAATTACTCACCTTAGTAATGTTGTTTCTTCTAACGGAGTCTTGCTATATTATAGACATTAGCAGTTTGATCCAGCTCTAGAACTGCCCCGGAGTGAAATGGTTAAAACCATTCCAAAATAGAATTTTAGCACGAGAGCAGCTCTATCTGTGTCATTTCAAACTTGAACTGTCAGATCTTCTCGAGCCAAACTCACTAAGGTCTGTGTGGAAGCTGTAACCTACACTAGCCAAATGGCTACCTAAATAATAACAACCATTGATGGTCCCAACACCCAAGACTCAAGTCAGGGGACCAGAAATACTAACACCATTCTAATAATATGAAAATGGAACATAAGTATAATAAAACACACACGTACATACACACACCCCAAAGTCCCAAAGGGGACAAAATGCTAACAGGACATAAGTAGTGCCCACACTAAGTTGCCCGCACCCCACCAAGTAGAGGTTCTGAGAGGGGCAGGTTGGGGGGGAGGTCTATAATATAGCAAGACTCCATTAGAAGAAACATCACTAAGGTGAGTAATTTTTTCTTCAAACAACATGAAGTCTTGCTATATTATAGACATTAGCAGAATACACAGCAGTACCTCCATGGAGGGGGCAGAACCTACTTAGGGAATAGGCTCTGAAGAACAGCTGTGCCAAACCGAGCATCTCTCCTGGCCTGGACATCCAGGGAGTAATGCTTGGTAAAAGTGTGTACCGTTTTCCAAGTAGCAGCCTGGCAAATCTCTAATAAAGGGATATCTCTGGCAGCAGCTAGAGACGCAGCTGTACCCCTGGTAGAATGAGCCCTCAAACCGGGGGGAGGGGGGGCTCTGCCCACTTTCTGATAACAAAATTGGATACAAAAGGCAATCCACCTGGCTATTGATCTCTTAGTGGCAGATTTGCCTTTCCCAACTTCACCATAGGTAAGGTAAAGTTGGAGGGATTCGAATCTGTGACCTTTGGTACGCTCTATATAATAACTAATAACTAAGAGCTCTCTTAACATCCAGGCTGTGCAACCTCCTCTCACCCGAAGAGGAGTGATCAGTGAAAAATACTGGAAGGGAGATAGATTGATTAAAATGGAAATCTGAAACCACCTTAGGCAAAAACTTCCTATTAGTCCTAAGGACTACCTTATCCCTGTGGAAAGAAATAAAGTCAGTCTCCACTGACAAGGCTTGCAATTCACTTATGCGTCTGGCAGAAGTGATAGCCACTAGAAAAACAGTTTTCCAAGTTAGGTACTTAAGCTCTGCAGAAGACAGAGGTTCAAAAGGGGGTTGCATTAACTGGGCAATGCAAACATTAAGGTCCCAAGCAGGGGCCAGTTCCCGAAAGGGAGGATTAGTATGGAGTAATCCCTTAAAAAACTTGGAAAACACAGGATGAGAGGAAAGAGGGGATGACTTTCCTGCTGACACAAAAGCAGACACAGCTGCCAAATGAACTCTCAGGGTAGCTGGTCTGAGACCCAAGGAATTAAGATGTACCATGTAATCTAACAAAATGGGCAATTCAGCAGATTCTGGGGAAATATTTTTCCCAGCACACCAAATGGAAAACCTTTTCCATTTAGAACTATAAGTAGCCCTAGTGGAAGGCTTTCTGGAAGCCTTTAGGATCTCAAGAACACCCTGAGAGAGGTGTAAATCAGCAAACTCTAACTCCTCAAGAGCCAGGCCTTGAGGTTGAGGGATTTGAGGTCGGATACCAAACCCTTCCCTGGGCACAAGTCAACAGATTGTGATTCCTGGGAGGCACAGGGGAAGATGGACTGTCAGAGACAGAAGGAGTGGGTACCAGGGCTGCCTGGCCCAATCCGGGGCAATCAGAATCACCCTGCAAGGCTGAGATCTGATTTTGACTAGTACTTTGAATAGGAGAGGAAAGGAAAGCATAGAGGAACTTCCTCCCAATCCAGAAGAGGGCATCCAGGGGAACTGAGCCCAGCACTGGAGGCCTGCAACAGAACAGAGGAAGTTTGTGATTGTCTGGGGCTGCAAAAGATCTATCTGAGGATGCCCCACCTGGCAAAAACTATCCCCAGCACTTGAGGATCCAGGGACCATTCGTGATGGCCCTGGGAAATCCTGCTGAGGGCATCCGCTAGGACATTGTCCTTCCCTGGAAGATGAACTGCTATGAGGGAAGTGTTCGGGGAATAGGCCAGAGACCACAACTTCATTGCCTCGGTGCACAAGGCCGAAGACCGAGTGCCCCGTTTGTTGATGTACCACATTGTTGTGGTGTTGTCTGTTCTGACTTGTATCACCTTGTCGTGGACAGATGCAGAAAAGCTTGAAGAGCTAAAAAGACAGCTCTGAGTTCCAGCAAATTGATGTGGAGCAGAGATTCCTGGGGGACCAAACTCCCTGAGTGGAAAGGTGCCCATGTGGGCTCCCAACCCAGAAGGGAAGCATCTGTAGTGAGAGTCAAGTCGTGAGAAGGGGAAATGAAGGGACCCCCACTCTTAATTGCTCTGATCCTGCCACCACTGGAGAGCTAGGATCAAGGTTCGAGTCACTGGGACCAACTTGGAAAGGGGTCTCTTCTGAGACCAAAAGGTTCTCAAGTGAAACTGAATGTCTCTCATCTGAAATCTGGCCCCTGCACAACAGCTGTGGATGCAGCCATGTGCCCCAGGAGCTGCAGAAAGTGTCTTGCTGGTCGAGAGACCTGCAGAGTGAAGGAAGAGGCCAGAGCCACTAAATTCCTTACCCTTTCTGGGGAAGAAAGGCCCTGGCTAGCTTTGTGTCAATTCTGCCCTATAAAGGTGAGTACCTGGACTGGTTCCAGAACCGACTTTGGTAGGTTTAGCAGAAACCCAGGAGGTGAGAAGCTGCTGGGTGAACCTGCAGGTGAGATTTTACCTGTTCTGGGGACTGGCCTACAATGAGCCAGTCGTCTACATAGGAAAAACAGCAATCCTCTGCCTCCTTAAGTGGGCCACTGCCACTGCTAGACACTTTGTGAATACCCTTGGACCAGAGGTAAGGCCGAAGGGCATTGCTCTGAACTGGTAATGACCTGAGGGCAGTTCGAATCTGAGGTACTTCGATGGGATCTTCTGATTAGGACATGGAAATAGGCATCCTTGAGGTCCAGGAGGCTAGCCAGTCCCTGGCCTTAGGGAAGGTAAAATCATTGCCAGAGTTACCATTTTGAACTTTGGTTTCAAAAGATGCTTGTTCAGATATCTGAGATCTAAAATGGGCCGCCATTCTCCTGTCTTTTTTGGGGTAAGGAAGTATCTGGAATACAGACCCCAGCCCTGATGCAGGGGAGGAACCCTTTCTACTGCTTTGAGAGCTAACAGGGATGAGACCTCTGTTTCCAGAGTGAGGGTCTCTGAAGCACTTGCAGGTAGAAAAAGTCTGCTTCTCAACTTGGGAAACTTTTTGAAGCTGAGAACCAGACCCTGGCTTACTACTTCCAGAACCCACTTGTCTGAGGTTAAAGCCAATTCTGACTGAAGTAAGCCAGCCTGCCCCCACTGGTACAGGAGAATCGGCCCTGGGCACCCCATCAGGGTGCCTGTTTATGAGGAGCTTTAGGCTGGGGGGTGGGAGCAGGTCTGCCCAACCCTCGTCTGCCTCTGCCTCTGAAGAAGCCCCTCTGAGCATAGGCAGAGGAGGCCTGAGTCTGGTAGAAAGGCCTGTGAAAAGGCCTACCCCTACCCCTACCCCTACCCCTGGGGCATGCCTTTGAGGAGTGGCTTGCCGCTCCTTAGCCTGGGCACTCTTGTAAGTAGTCCTATATTCATCCATCTTCTTCATGTAATTCTCTGTCTGCTCTCCAAACAGAGAATTTCCCACCACAGGAAAATCCATAGCCTTAGTCTGGGTATCCTGTGACAAACTAGTACACCTGAGCCAGGCCAACCTACGAAAAGCTACAGATGTGGCCATGACCCTAGAGGAAACATCATTAACATCCACAGCAGCATGAAACTGAACCTTAGAGGCTTCAATGCCATCAGCAGCCACCTGTTCTAGTTCACTAGCCAGCTGGCCATGGGCCTGCTTGGCCAATGCATAACAGTATCCCATCTAGATTTCTGATACCTAGCTACATAAGCCATATAATTTGCTTGCCTGAGTCCCAGAGAGGCTGCCATATACTTTTTTGCCATGGCATCAATCTTCCTGGAATCCTTGTCAGGAGGATGTGAAGCCAAGGGAATATTAGCTTTATCACAGGCAGCAGCCTGAACTACCCCAACATGACTGCATTGCTGAGAAAGGAATTCTGTATCAGGGCCTGACAATGTATACCTTCTGTCCATCTTTTTATCTACAGGAGGCACAGAACTAGGAGCTTTTAAAATTTTAATTGTTTGTTTCCTAAAAGACTTATGTAAAGGAATAGACAATCTCCTAGACTCTGGAATATCCATCATTTCTACAAAATAAGGCTCCTCTTGCTCATCCACAGCCTCTTCTAAAGGAAGCTGGAGGGTTTCAGCAACTTTTTTATAAAACATAAAATGAGATGGGGACTCAGACAGCATAGGGGAGATTCTAAAGGTCTGTCTGGGAGATGTCGGTTCAATGGGCACACCCAGACCTTCCCAGCCACATTCATACTGTTCATAATCCTCCTCCCTCCTCTGGTTCATAAAATTCCTCAATATCATAATCCTGAACCACTGGGACGCGGCGAACCGACCTTTTACCAGATAGTGGTGGTTCGGACGGACCCTGAGACAGTGACTGGACAATTTGTATGGCTTTTGCTATCTCTGCAGCAGTTGGAGAAGGAATTTTGGACTCCAGACCTGCTGATTTTCTTGTTTTCTTTACTGGAATTGGTTCCTCAGAACCAGCTTTTCTTTTGCCCGAGGAAGTCTGGCCCTGGTCAGAGGGCACTCCCTCTGGTTCGGTTGGCACCGAACCGGGCTGGCCATCCGGGTCAGCGGACTTTTTGGCCTCTCGTTCCCTGAGCCTGCCCAATCTTTTTTCCAGGGTGGCTGCAGGGAAACTCTTACATACCTGGAAGTCTGACTGGAGGTGGTCAAACCCCAGACAATAAACACATGTGGTGTGTGGGTCAGCCTTGGCAAAGACTTCCCACAAACATCACAGTGTTGAAACCCAGTGGGCCCTGTTTTCTTTTGGGTTTCTCAGACATAATGCCAGTCCTAACTAAAAATTTGCCCTTTTAATGGCAGTGCTAGGCAAGACATCCTTATCGTTCCTAACCGTGTTTGGTATTGGAAAAACCTAATAAATCCGTTTTTTAGAACCGATAAGAACCGGAACCGCACTCTAAAATAGTAACTTTTAGTTTTAAATGAGTTTTAAACCCACTGATCGGTTCAAAACTGAACCGATAACTACAAGTTCCACACAGACAAAACCTTCATTTACTTACGGTTACCACAGATAGAGCTTGAACCGAACGGTTTTATGTTAAAATAAAACTATTCTCGTTAAATCCAACCGAGAAAACACTTTTAAACCGAGAAATGAACCGAGCAGAAGGAGAAATCTCCGGAGCGACTGTTCACTGAGGCGGAGTAAAGAATCTGACAGTTCAAGTTTGAAATGACACAGAGAGCTGCTCTCGTGCCAAAATTCTATTTTGGAATGGTTTTAACCATTTCACTCCGGGGCAGTTCTAGAGCTGGATCAAACTGCTAATGTCTATAATATAGCAGGACTTCATGTTTGAATTCTGCCTTCTTATGGGAAATAGCTGATTGATAGACTTCATAATGGTCCATCAATCTAAGTCTGTCCTCCTCCTCCAGGTGAGTTTTCCGCCAGTGTCTTTCCAACCTTTGCCCCTGCCCCTTTAATTCACGGATCTCCCAATTGAACCATGGGGCACCCAGATGAGAGGTAAGAGGGTGAACACGAGAAGGAGCAATGATATCCAGTGCCTCAGTAACAGCCCTATTATAGGCTGACACAAGAGGCCCTGGATCAGTGCTATCCTCTGGAATTCCCGAGAGGTCCAGTACCGCCATTAGGCCTTCTGAGGTAACTCCTCTTTAAGGATGGAACTATACCAACTCCCTCGGGGCAGGCCTGTTTCGGGGGGGCAGCAAAACAATCTTAGGAGGTGATGGTCAGACCATCTGACAGGCTCCACCTCCACATCAGAGGTCTCCATCCCCAGGTGAAACACCAAGTCCAATGAGTGTCCTTTCTTATGGGTTGCAGCGGTAAGAAAAAATTACTCACCTTAGTAATTATATTTCTTCTAATGGAGTCTTGCTGTATTCTGACAATTGCAGTGATTCCCAACCTTTGAACAGCCCCGGAGAACTAAGGGTTAACTTTCCATGCAGGGCATGGAATGCTGAGCTCGAGCTCGGTTGAAGTCTCTGTCTGGATTGTTTTGAACCTAAGCCATCTGATTCTTACGAGCCGAGCTAAACTAAAAATTCTATGTGGAAATTGTAAAAATTCTACTAGCCAACTGGCTGAAAAGTTTCTGATTCCCAAGGAAGACTCAAGTCAGGAAACACAAAAACTAAACCCAGTGTACTTAAAAAAATAATAAGCACCCAAACAAAAGGGAGGAGGGTGCAAGCAAATACACCCCTGGGGTGCAACACTGCGCTTGCCCACCCATTTCCCAAAAACAGGTTCTGAGAGGGGAGGCAGGGAAGGAGGTCAGAATACAGTAAGACTCCATTAGAAGAAATATAATTACTAAGGTGAGTAATTTTTTCGTCAAACAACATGAAGTCTTGCTGTATTCTGACGACTGCAGACTACCAAGCAGTACCTCCAAGGAGGAGGGACAGAACATACTTTGGGAATAGGCTCTGAAGTACTGCTGTGTCAAACCGAGCATCACTTCTAGGCTGGATATCCAGAGAGTAATGCTTGGCAAAGGTATGGACTGTTTTCCAGGTGGCTGCTTGACAAATTTCTAGGACAGGAATATCCCTGGCTACAGCCAGGGAAGCAGCTGTACCTCTTGTGGAATGAGCCCTCAGGCCTGAGGGTGGAGTTTTTTCCCAGTTTTTCATAGCAGAATTGTATACAAGGCACAATCCACCTGGCAATAGATCTCTTGGTGGTAGGTTTGCCCTTTCCCACTTCTCCATAAGTGAGGAACTGGAGGGAGTCAAACCTGTGACCCTTGGTACGCTCTATGTAGTAACTAAGGGTTTTTTTTGACATCTAAACTGCATAGCCTCCTCTCTCCTGAGGAAGAATGCTCAGTGAAGAAAACAGGGAGAGACACAGACTGGTTTAAATGGAAGGTTGAAACCACTTTGGGCAAGAACCTTCTATTGGTTCTAAGTACCACTTTATCCCTATGAAAGGAGATAAAATCAGGTTCCACTGACAGGGCTTGCAATTCACTGATACGCCTGGCAGAGGTAATGGCTACCAAGAACACAGTTTTCCAACTCAAGTACTTAAGCTCTGCTGAAGACATAGGCTCAAAGGGGGTTGCATAAGCTGAGCAATGCAAACATTCAAATCCCAGGCAGGGGCAGGGTCTCTAAAGTGGGGGGTGGTGTGAAACAATCCTTTAAAAAATTTACACTACACAGGATGGGAAGATAGTGAGGAAGAAAAAATTACTCACCTTAGTAATGTTGTTTCTTCTAATGGAGTCTTGCTGTATTCTGACTATTGCAGTGATATCCAACCCTTGAACTGCCCCGGAGAGGAAAGAGTTAACTTTCCATGCAAGGCATGGAACGCTGAGCTCGAGCTCGGTTGAGACTCTGTCTGTTGTTGTTTGAACCCAAACCGCCAGATCTTTCTGAACTAAACTCACTGGGCATCCTGTGTGAAACTGTAAACTTACACTAGCCAACTGGCAACTAAATCTAATAAAAAGGTTTTTTGGTTCCAAGGCAAAGACTCAAGTCCGGAAACCCAAAAAACAAAACACAACACGTACCTAAAATTAAAAGGGTGGAGGGCACCTCTAGGGTGCCAACACTATTCCTGCCCACCCACATCCCAAAACCCAGGTTCTGAGAGGGGAGGTGGGGGGCAGGTCAGAATACAGCAAGACTCCATTAGAAGAAACAACATTACTAAGGTGAGTAATTTTTTCTTCAAACAACATGAAGTCTTGCTGTATTCTGACTATTGCAGACTACCAAGCAGTACCTCCATGGAGGAGGGACATAAATACAGGTTACTCACCTGTAATAGGAGTTCTAGGAATGGTATATGTTGTTCGTCCACACTTATTGGCAGGTTCCTTGCCACTTTAAATCTTGCCAGAAGGTCTTCAAGCTGGCTCCTCCCACCCACCCAGGAGGTAAAACTCTCGGCTCCGCCCCATGATGCCAGATCTAGCCCGCTGGAAGCCAGGTTGTGTGTCAAAGCCGGGGAGGTCGGGTGGGTCGTGTGGATGAACAACATATACCATTCTTAGAACTCCTGTTGCAGGTGAGTAACCTGTATTTCTAGGGACATGGATATGTTGTTCAATCCACACTTATTGGCAGACTCCTAGCAGTTCTCTGGGAGGAGGGAGGCAAGGCGCACACCCCCGATACTTACTTGGGAAATAGAGACTGGAGAACCGAGGTCCCAAAACAAGCATCCCGGCGTGACTCAAGGTCAATGTGGTACTGGGTAATAAAGGTATGTGCCAACTTCCAGGTAGCAGCCCTGCAGATATCCTGGATAGGGATGTCCCTGAAAGCAGCTACCGAAGCAGCGGTATGGCGGGTAGAATGAGCTCTTATCCCTCTGGGAGCTCCATGCCCGCCAACCTATAGCAGAGCTCTATGCAGGAGGTGACCCACCTGCTTATCGTCTGCTTGGCTGCAGGCCTGCCAGGTGCGGCTTCAACGTAGGTGACAAACAGCTGGCGAACCTCTCCCTGAACTTCAGCCGTCCGCTCCTTGTAATAAACGAGCGCTCTCCTAGGGTCCAAAGTATGGAGCCTATATTCGGCCACCGAGGTGTGATTGGGGTAGAACACCGGCAGAGTCAACACCTTGTTGAGGTGAAACTCCGACACCACCTTTGGAAGGAATTTCGGGTTGGGGCACAGTACAACCTTGTCCCTGTGGATGACCAGATAAGGAGACTCGATGGAAAGCGCCTGGAGCTCTCCCATCCTTCTGGCTGACGTGATAGCCACCAAGAAGGTGGTCTTCCATGACAGGTGGGAAATATCGCACCGGTTCGAATGGCTTGCCCATGAGCTTGGCCAATACCAGCAGTAAATCCCACGGAGGTGGAGGTTCTCGCACTGGAGGGGAAATGTGGTCAAGGCCTTTGGAAAAGCGCCCGACCACCTTCTCCTGCACCACCGACTGCTTCCCGGCCCGCGCCCAGTAAGCAGAGATGGCTGCCAGGTGCATCTTAAGGGTCGTCGACCGAAGACCTTGCTGAGAAAGGGACCACAGGTAGTCCAGAATGCTTGCCAAGGAGCAGGAGGAAGGGTCCAGGCCCTTGCCCTGACACCAAATGGAGAATCTCTTCCATTTGAAGGCGTAGCATTTTCTGGTCGACTCCTTACGGGATGCCTCAATGACGTTGAGGACCTCGTCGGAAAGACCCAAGGCCTGGAACTCTAGCCGCTCAGGAACCAGGCCGTCAGGTGCAAGGATTGAAGGTCTGGATGGAATAACTTCCCCTGGTTGACTGAGATCAGGTCTGGGTGGGCTGGAAGCCGCCTTGGGAGCCTGGAGCTGAGGCTGAGGAGATCTGGATACCAGAACTGGGGGCCAGTCTGGGGCTACCAGAATCACCTGCGCCTTGTCCCTCCTCGCCTTGAGAAGCACCTTGTGGATCAAGGGAAATGGGGGAAAGGCGTAGAAGAGGCTCGGGGTCCATGGCCTCGAGAAGGCATCCCCCTGCAGCGAGCCCTGCTGAGGCGGGCATGGAACAGACTCAGCTTAGCGTTCTCCCTGGAGGCAAACAGGTCCACCTGAAACATGCCCCAGTGGGAGAAGAGATCTTGTACTACCTCCAGCAGGAGAGACCACTCGTGAGACGCAGCCCCTATCTGGCTTAGGGCATCAGCCAGGGTGTTGGAGGCTCCTGCCACGTGAATGGCTAGGAGATCCGCCTCCAGGCTGCGCATGAGGGACCATATGCGGAGAGCTTCCTTGCATAACGGCAAGGAGCGCGTCTCGCCCTGGTGGTTCAGACAGTACATGGTCATGGTGTTGACTGTCTGGACCTGAACCACTTGACCCCGTAGAAATGGAGCGAAGGTGGTGAGAGCTAGGCAGACCGCTCGGAGCTCCAGCAGGTTGATATGGCATTGGGACTCCCGAAGGGACCAGAGGCCGTGCGCTCTGTGCTCCCCCAAATGGGCACCCCAACCCATCAGAGATGCATCGGTCGATAGAGACTGTCGGCTTGGGGCAGACAAACAGGATGCCCTCCTGCAGATGTGCTGGAACGGTCCACCACTGGAGAGCGTTCCACATCTCCTGGGTCACTGTCACGGGCTGGTCCAACGGAGCACAGTGTTGTGACCACTGGCTGGCCAGTCCCCATTGAAGGGGATGCATGTACCAATGGGCCCAACGGACCACGCTGGTGCAGGCCGCCATGAGGCCCAGGAGGCGTAGGAAGTCCCAGGCAGGGCGCAATTGCCCAACCAGAAATGATTGGGCAAAGGAGGAAAGAACCTCAGCCCTGTCCGCCGGGAGCCGAGCTCTGGCTCAAAGAGAGTCGAGCTCTGCCCTGATGAAGATTATCACCTGCTTCGGCACAAGTTCCAACTTGGCCTCGTTGATGAGGAGGCCAATCTGAGAGCAAACGTGGAGGGCCAGATCTATGGACCGCTCCGCCTCCGCTCTGAAGGGGGCTGCAATCAGCCAGCCATCCAGGTAGGGGTACACCCGGACCCTTTGGCACCACAGGAATGCTGTCACCACTGCCATGCATTTGGTGAAGACCCTGGGAGCTAGGGAAAGGCCAAAGGGCATGGCCCAGAACTCGTAAAGGGATCCCTCCGCTCTGAAGCGGAGGAATCTCTGATGAGACGGACATTGGGGCGTGAAAGACATCCTGGAGGTCAGGGAACAGAACCACACGCCTCATTCCAAGGATGGGATTATCTGAGCCAGAGTGACCATCCTGAATTTACGAGACCTTAGGAACCTGTTCAGGTCGAGCAGGTCGAGAATGGGGTGGCAGCCCCCCCCGTCCGTTTTGAGACCAGGAAGTACCTGGACACAAACCCCGGGTCTGGAGAAGGATCCGCCACCTTCCTGATCACCTCATTTTTGAGGAGCAGGGCAATATTGGCTCGGCGGGCTGACAGTGAGGCTGCAGACCCCGTGGCCCCCCGGGGGGTGATGACTCGAAAGGGTGGAGCCTGCTCGAACTCCTGAGGCAGGCCTTTTCCTACCACCTCCAACACCCAGCGGTCCATGGTGATAGCAGACCAGGTGGAAAGGAAGTGGTGGAGCCATCCCCCCACGGGGGGAACCCAGGGGGGAGTGACGAGGCTGGGGGCGGAACCCCTCAACCCGTCACTGGGCAGGCTTGGAGGAGGAACCGGCCGAGGGACCTCCTGGGCCTTTACCTCCTTGCTTCCTGTTGGAAGAAGCCGCTGGCTTGGGTTTGGGATGCCAAGCGTGAGCCTGCTGGTCCTGTTGCTGGTGCTGTTGGGCCGGTCGAGATGCAGGGGCCAAAGGACGAAAGGACTTCTGCTGTAGCTGACGGCAGCCTTTGTCCCTCTGGGCGGAGGTGACCGAGTCCAGGGTGGCATTGGATTTTTCGATCTGCTGGAGGTGACCATCCACTCCAGGGCCGAAGAAGTCAGTCCCTAAGAAGGGGACGTCTGCCAACTCGTGCTGGGTATCCGCTGTGAAGGTGGATATCCTCAGCCACGATATGGAGTGCATGGCCACCGCGGTCGTTACTGACCTGGCACAGGAATCACCTATGTCCAGAGCAGTCTGAAGCTGCTGCTTTGCCACTGCCCTACCCTGGTCCCGCACCTGGTGGACCATGGTCTGCAGGTCAGTCGGGAGATGAGGGACAACCTCATCCAGGGAGCCCAAGAGGGCGTGGGAGAAGTATGCCATCAGCACGGCCGAGCTGGCCTGTCGAAGGCCGAGGGAGGATGCAGCGTACACCTTGCGCCCGGCAAAGTCCAGCTTTTTGGACTCTGTCGGGGGGCTTATCCACATCCCGAACGTTACCGGAACGCCGGAAAACGCTGTCGGTGACTAACCCCTTGGCAGAGGGGTGCTCCGAGAAACCGGGCAAAGAGCCGGTAGGGACCGCATACTTCCTGGCCATCCTGGCCGAGGGCGCAGGACAGGAAGCAGGCCACTGCCAGAGCTCCAAGGCTGGGCCAACAATGGCCTCAGCCACTGGAAAGGCCTCCGTGGGGGAATCCCCTCGGTCCAGTATCTCCATCAGGGGATACTTGGCCCGTTTGGACACGGGCTCGAGCTGCATCCCGGTGGACTCTGAGATGAGATGAAGCAGACCCAAGAAGGACGATGGGCTATCGTCCAATGACTGGCCCCCGGAGGACTCCAGGTCGACCTGCCTGGAGAACAGGGAGGAGTCGTCATCGGACTCTGAAGAGTCTGCGAAGAGCTGCCTCGGCCCTGAGCCACCCTCCACCTGCCGAGGACGGTCGGGAGTGAGGGTGACCGACAACCTGTGGGGCAGGCCGTGACCCGACCAAGAATCCTTGGTCGGTGCCCCAGACTTCGGCTGTGGAGGCGGAGGTTCCACCACAATCGGTGGAGCAGTTGGTTTTGGCCGAGCAACCGGCCCTGGAGTGGGCAACTCGACTGGGGAAGAGTGGTTGCTTCAGTCGTTCGGGCAACAGCCTCTTGATGGCCGGGGTCTGGACCGGAGTCGGCTTAGACCCGGACAACAGCAACTGCTGCCACATAAGCTCCTCGTAGCACCGACGTAATTTACGCCGAAGCCTCCCCTCATCCGAGGAAGAGGACGAGGAGGAGCGGTGTCACCGCCTACTTCAGTATTGAGACTGAGACCGCCAATGTCGGCGGGAACGGCTTGACCGAGATGAAGTCCGGGACCGGAGGGCAGGTCTGGGAAGGGCAGGGGACACCGCTCTTCCCTCAGCTCGGGAACTTTAACTTGGGACTGCGGCCCGAAGGCAGAGCAGATCCTCGGTCTCCACAGGGGAACGAAGAAGGAGGGTTGTCGAGCTTCACCAGTCACACAGCCGTCCTAACAGATCGAGAAAAAAATCCTCGACTAGTCGGCGGCAGTCTCGGCAGGCTGGCCTGACAGGGCCTTACGTGAAACCAGCACAACCGAACGCAATTTCAACCCGAAGTCGGCGGTCGGCTGTCCGAGAAGGAGACCTCTCCACTCCCAAACGCCCGATGGGTAGGACTTACCTTCAACTCCTTCTTCTTGGGCCGAGAAGAATGTCCGAGCCCCCTCTCCTTAAGTGGAAGGGACTGACAAAGCTCCTTGAGCGAGCCGTGTGCGAGGAACTCCAGAGGCGGGATAAATGCCAACGGCCGAGGAGGGGAGGAAGATGCGGCCTGGGCCGCCTCCTCCTCGAGGCGATCATCTGCTGAGCTGCTCAGCTATCAACCGCCGCGACACTGTCCAGCGAGCCTCTTTAATTTTACAGGTAAAGCGGCTACTCGGGGTGCCCGAGCTTCAAACGAACAGCGCGATCATCCAAGGCGTTGGCCGAAAGGCGGCACAACTTCGCTGGGCCTGCAGGTGCGTGATCTGACCAGGGCAGTGAGGCACGTGGAGTCTTGGATCCGTCCTGGACATTTTCTGCCATAAGAGCACCTCAGAAAGCAGGAATAGATTTGTCCATCGCAGCCACCAGGAAGATGAAGAATCAAGTTTAGAAAACTTCAAAACCAATTTCAGACGAACCAAGAGTTGGGATCCAGTCTAAAACACAGAGCACTAAGGAGGGAACCTGAGCTTCAAGCAGTAAGGAAGATCTCTGGCATCATGGCGGAACCGAAGTTTTACCACCCGGGTGGGTGGGAGGAGCCAACTTGAAGACTTCGGCAAGATTTAAAGGGCAGGAACCCGCCAATAAGTGTGGATTGAACAACATATCCATCCCTAGAACCCACTTTGGAATAGGCTCTGAAGCACTGCTGTGCCAAACCGAGCATCACTCCTAGCCTGGATATCCAGAGAGTAATGCTTGGTGAAAGTATGTACTGTTTTCCAGGTGGCTGCTTGACAAATCTCTAAGATAGGAATATCCCTGGCAGCAGCCAGGGAAGCAGCTGTACCTCTGGTAGAGTGAGCCCTCAGGCCTGAGGGTGGGATCCTACCTAATTTTTCATAGCAGAATTGTATACAAGAGACAATCCACCTGGCAATAGATCTCTTAGTGGCAGGTTTTCCCTTACCAACCTCACCATAAGTGAGGAACAACTGGAGGGAGTCAAACCTGTGACCCTTGGTGCGCTCTATGTAGTAGCTAAGGGCCCTTTTCACATCCAGGCTGTGCAGCCTCCTCTCCCCAGAGGAGGAATGGTCAGTGAAGAAAACAGGAAGAGACATAGACTGGTTAAGGTGGAAATCTGAAACCACCTTAGGCAAAAACTTCCTATTAGTCCTGAGGACCACCTTATCTCTATGGAAAGAGATAAAATCAGGCTCCACTGACAGGGCCTGTAACTCACTTATGCATCTGGCAGAAGTGATGGCTACCAAGAAACACAGTTTTCCAAGTCAAGTACTTAAGCTCTGCTGAGGACAAAGGCTCAAAAGGGGGTTGCATAAGCTGAGCAATGCAAACATTAAGGTCCCAAGCAGGGGCAGGGTCCCTGAAGGGAGGATTGGTATGCAGCAATCCCTTGAAAAATTTACAGAATACAGGATGAGCTGAAAGGGAAGAATGCTTGCCTGCTGACAGGAAGGCAGAGACAGCTGCCAGATGCACTCTTAGTGTAGCTGGTCTGAGTCCCAAGCTATTGAGATGAACCATATAGTCAGGACTGTGGGCAGCCAGCAGACTCTGGAGAAATATGCTTCCCAGAGCACCATATAGTAAACCTTTTCCATTTGGAGTTGTAAGTCTTTCTGGTGGAAGGCTTTCGAGAAGCCTTTAAAATATCCAGAACACCTTGAGAGATGCAAATCAGCAAACTCTAACTCTTCAAGAGCCAGGCCTTGAGATTGAGAGATTTGAGATTCGGATACCAAACCCTCCCTGAGCACATGTTAACAGGTTGTAATTCCTGGGAAGAGACAGGGGAAGGTGGACTGCTAAGGACAACAAGAGAGGGTACCAGGGCTGTCTGGCCCAGTCTGGAGCAATCAGAATCACCTTGCAGGGTTGAGACCTGATTTTGACTAGCACCTTGAACAGGAGAGGGAAGGGGGAAAGCATACAGGAACTTCCCTTCCCAATTGAGAACTAGGGCATCCAGGGGACTGAGCCCAACACTGGGGGCCTGCAGCAAAAGAGGAAGTTGGTGATTGTCTGGGGCTGCAAAAAGATCTATCTGTGGGGTGCCCCATCTGGAGAAGATCACCTTCAAAATCAGGGATCCAGGGACCATTCGTGATGGCCCTGGGATATCCTGCGAGAGCATCTGCCAGGACATTGTCCTTCCCTGGGAGGTGCACTGCTATCAGAGAGGTATTCAGGAATAGGCCAGAGACCACAACTTCATTGCCTCTGTGCACAAGGCCGTAGACAGTGCCCCTTGCTTGTTGATGTACCACATTGTGGTGGTATTGTCTGTCCTGATCTGAACTACTTTGTTCTGAACAGACTTGGAAAAACTTGAAGTGCTAGAAACACTGCTCTGAGTTCTAAGAGATTGATGTGAAGCAGAGATTCTTGAGGTGACCACAACCCTTGGGTGGTCAGATCCCCAAGTGGGCTCCCCAGCCCAAGAGGGAGCATCTGTGAGTAAGGATTAGAGAATGAGACTGAGTGACAAAGGGAACTCCTTGTCTTAGGTTGTCCTGATCCTGCCACCACTGCAAAGCCTGGATCAGGGTTCGAGTCACTGGGATTAGCTTGGTCAGAGAACTCTTCTCTGGGACCAGAAGGCTCTTAAGTGGAACTGAATGTCCCTCATCTGAAATCTTGCTCCTGGACCACTGCTGTAGAGGCAGCCATGTGTCCCAGGAGCTGCAGAAAATGCCTTGCTGGTCGAGACACCTGGAGGGTGAATGAAGAGGCCAGTGAGACAAGGGTCCTTGCCCTGTCCAGGGGAAGGAAGGCTCTTGCCTTTACTGTATCCAGCTCTGCCCCTATGAAGGTGAGGAGCTGCACTGGCTCTAGAACTGACTTTGAAAGATTCAGAAGGAATCCTAGAGAAGTGAGCAGTTGCTGAGTTATCTGTAGGTGTGACTTGACTTGGTCTGGAGACTGACCTACTATGAGCCAGTCGTCCAGGTATGGAAAGATGGAGATCTTTTTTCTCCTTAGGAAAGCAACCACTACTGCCAGGCATTTTGTGAACACCCTTGGAGCTGAAGTTAGGCCAAAGGGCATTGCTCTGAATTGATAGTGGCCTGAGGGCAGCTCGAACCTGAGGTACTTTCTGTGGGAGCTTCTGATGAGAATGTGGAAATAGGCATCCTTGAGGTCCAGGAAACTAGCCAGTCCCTGGCCTTAGAGAGTAGAATTATTCCCAGAGTCACCATTTTGAACTTTGGCTTTAAAGGTGCTTGTTTAAATATCTGAGATCCAGGATGGGCCGCCATTCTCCTGTCTTTTGGGGGTTAGGAAGTACCTGGAGTACAATCCTTTTCCCTTGTGTGAGGGTGGAACCCTTTCTATAGCTCTCAGAGCCAAGAGGAAAGAGACCTCTGCCTCTAGGGCAAGTGCCTCTGAAGGATTGCAGGTGGAAAGGATCTGGTTCTCATCTTGGGAAATTTTTGAAGCTGAGAACCAGTCCCTGCTCACTACTTCCAGGACCCATTTGTCTGATGTTAAAGACATCCAGTCCTGGACAAAGTAAGCCAGCCTGCCCCTACAGGTGGTGGAGAATCGGCCCTGGCAAACCCATCAGGGTGCCTGTTTGGCAGGGGCTTTAGGCTGAGGGTGGATAGCAGCCTGCTTGTGCCCGTCTGCCTCTCTCTCTGAAGAACCCCTCTGAGCAAAAGGCAGAAGAGGAGGCCTGGGCTTGGTAGAAGGCCTATGAAAAGGCCTGCCCTGCCCCTGGAATGCTGCCTCTGGGGAGTGGCTTGCCTTTCCTTGGCCTGAGCACTCCTATAGGTGGTCCTGTATTCATCCATTTTCTTCATGTAGTTCTCTGTTTGCTCCCAAACAGAAATTACCACAACAGGAAAATCCATGGCCTTAGTCTGGGTATCCTGAGACAGGCTAGTACATCTGAGCCAAGCCATCCTCTGAAGGCCACAGATGTAGCCATGACTCTAGATGAAACATCATTGGAGTCCACTGCAGCATGAGAATTGCACCTTGGATGCCTCAATACCATCTGCAGCCACCTGCTCCAGCTCCTTGGCAAGCTGGCCAGGGACCTGTTTAGCTAGAGCCATTACAGTGTCCCATCTAGACTTCTGATATCTAGCTGTATAGGCCATATAATTAGCCTGCCTGAGTCCCAAAGATGCTGCCATGTACTGTTTCTTTGCCATCAGATACTCCAGAGTTCCATCTGGGGTGTGAAGCCAAGAGTATATTGCCTTATCACGGCAACCACCACTACCAACATGGCTGCATTGCTGGAAGAAAAAATTACTCACCTTAGTAATGTTGTTTCTTCTAATGGAGTCTTGCTATATTATGACAATTGCAGTTTGTCCCACCATTAGAACTGCTCCGGAGGTGAAAGAGTTAACTCCCATTCCATGAATGGAACTTAGAGCACGAGCTCTAAGAGAAGCTCTGTCTGTGTAGTTTCAAACCTGAACTGTCAGATCTTTACGAGCAAAAACTCACTAAGGTCTGTGTGGAAGCTGTAACCTACACTAGCCAACTGGCTACCTAAATATTAACACATATTGCTGGTCCCAACACCAAAGACTCAAGTCAGGGGACCAGAACTAATAGTATAATTTAACAATATGAGAATAATATAAGGAAAAATAAAACACACACCCCCAAACCCCAAGAAGGGTGAAACACTAAAAGGGCATAAAATAGTGCCCACACTAACTGCCCCCCATACCCAAGTAGAAGTTCTGAGAGGGGCAGGCTGGGGAGGTCATAATATAGCAAGACTCCATTAGAAGAAACAACATTACTAAGGTGAGTAATTTTTCTTCAAACAACATGAAGTCTTGCTATATTATGACAATTACAGACTACACAGCAGTACCTCCATGGAGGAGGACAGAACCTACTTAGGAATAGGCTCTGAAGAACAGCTGTACTGAACCGAGCATCTCTCCTGGCCTGGACATCCAGGGAGTAATGCTTGTGAAAGTGTGTACCGTTTTCCAAGTAGCAGCTTGACATATCTCCAATATAGGGATGTCTCTGGCAGCAGCTAGAGACGCGGCTGTACCTCTGGTAGAATGAGCCCTCAAGCCAGAGGGGGATCTCTGCCCAGTTTCTGATAACAAAATTGGATACAAGAGACAATCCACCTGGCAATTGATCTCTTAGTGGCAGGTTTCCCTTTCCCAACCTCACCATAAGTGAGAAAAAGTTGGAGGGATTCGAACCTGTGACCCTTGAGTCGTTCTATATAGTAACTAAGGGCCCTCTTAACATCAAACTGTACATCTCCTCTCACCAGAAGAGGAATGATCAGTGAAAAACACTGGAAGGAGATAGATTGGTTAAGATGGAAATCTGAAACCACCTTAGGCAAAAACTTCCTGTTAGTCCTGAGGACTACCTTATCCCTGTGGAAAAAATAAAGTCAGTTTCTACTGACAAGGCTTGCAACTCACTTATCGCCTAGCAGAAGTGATAGCCACTAGGAAAACAGTTTTCCAAGTTAGATACTTAAGCTCTGCAGAAAACAGAGGTTCAAAGAGGTTGCATTAACTGGGCAATGCAAACATTAAGGTCCCAGGCAGGGCGGATCCCGAAAAGGTGGATTAGTATGAAGTAATCCCTTAAAAACTTGGAAAATACAGGGTGAGCGGAAAGGAGATGGCTTTCCTGCTGAAACAAAAGCAGAGACAGCTGCCAAATGAACTCTCAGGGTAGCTGGTCTGAGACCCAAGGAATTAAGATGGACCATGTAATCTAACACAATGGGCAAATCAGCAGATTCTGGGGAAATATGTTTCCCAGAACACCAAATGGAAAACCTTTTCCACTTAGAATTATAAGTAGCCCTAGTGGAAGGCTTCCTAGAAGCCTTTAGGATTTCAAGAACACCTGAGAGAGTGTGTAGGTCAGCAATTCTAACTCCTCAAGAGCCAGGCCTTGAGGTTGAGGGATTTGAGGTTCGGATACCAAACTCTCCCCTGGGCACAGGTTAACAGGTTGTGATTCCTGGGGAGACACAGGGGAAGATGGACTGTCAGGGACAGAAGGAGTGGGTACCAGGGCTGCCTGGCCCAATCTGGGGCAATCAGAATCACCCTGCAAGGCTGGGATCTGATTTTGACTAACACCTTGAATAGGAGAGGGAAGGGGGGAAAAGCATAAAGAAACTTCCCTTCCCAATCCAGGAGAAGGGCATCCAGGGGGACTGAGCCCAACACTGGGGGCCTGCAACAGAACAGTGGAAGTTGGTGATTGTCTGGGGCTGCAAAAAGATCTATCTGAGGGGTGCCCCATCTGGCAAAAACTATCCCCAGTACTTGAGGATCCAGAGACCATTCGTGATGGCCCTGGGAAATCCTGCTGAGAGCATCTGCTAGGACATTGTCCTTTCCTGGAAGGTGAACTGCTATGAGGGAAGTGTTCAGGGAATAGGCCAGAGACCACAACTTCATTGCCTCGGTGCACAAGGCCGAAGACCGAGTGCCCCCCTGTTTGTTGATGTACCACATTGTTGTGGTGTTGTCTGTTCTGACTTGTATCACCTTGTCGTGGACAGATGCAGAAAATGCTTGAAGAGCTAAAAAGACAGCTCTGAGTTCCAGCAAATTGATGTGGAGCAGAGATTCCTGGGGGGACCACACTCCCTGAGTGGAAAGGTCGCCCATGTGGGCTCCCAACCCAGGAGGGAAGCATCTGTAGTGAGAGTCAAGGAGTGAGAAAGGGAAATGAAGGGACCCCAGTCTTAATTGCTCTGATCCTGCCACCACTGGAGGGCTGGATCAAGGTTCGAGTCACTGGGACCAACTTGGAAGGGGTCTCTTCTCTGAGACCAATAGGTCTCAAGTGAAACTGAATGTCCTCATCTGAAATCTTGCTCCCTGCACAACAGCTGTGGATGCAGCCATGTGCCCAGGAGCTGCAGAAAGTGTCTTGCTGGTCGAGACCTGCAGAGTGAAGGAAGAGGCCAGAGCCACTAAATTCCTTACCCTTTCTAGGGGAAGAAAGGCTCTGGCTAGCTTTGTGTCCAACTCTGCCCCTATAAAGGTGAGTACCTGGACTGGTTCCAGAACCGACTTTGGTAGATTTAGCAGAAAGCCCAGGGAGGTGAGAAGCTGCTGGGTGACTTGCAGGTGAGATTTTACCTGTTCTGGGGACTGGCCTACAATGAGCCAGTCGTCCAGATAGGGAAAAACAGCAATCCTTTGCCTCCTTAAGTGAGCCACTGCTACTGCCAGACATTTTGTGAATACCCTTGGGGCAGAGGTAAGGCCGAAGGGCATTGCTCTGAACTGGTAATGACCTGAGGGCAGTTCGAATCTGAGGTACTTTCGGTGGGAGCTTCTGATTAGGACGTGAAAATAGGCATCCTTGAGGTCCAGGGAAGCTAGCCAGTCCCCTGGCCTTAGAGAGGGTAAAATCATTGCCAGAGTTACCATTCTGAACTTTGGTTTCAAAAGATGCTTGTTCAGATATCTGAGGTCTAAAATGGGCCGCCATTCTCCTGTCTTTTGGGGTAAGGAAGTATCTGAATACAGACCCCTGCCCTGGTGCAGGGAGGAACCCTTTCTACTGCTCTGAGAGCTAACAGGGATGAGACCTCTGCTTCCAGAGCAAGGGTCTCTGAAGCACTTGCAGAAAAAAGTCTGCTTCTCAACTTGGGAAACTTTTGAAGCTGAGAACCAGACCCTGGCTTACTACTTCCAGAACCCACTTGTCTGAGGTTAAAGACGCCCAGTTCTGACTGAAGTAAGCCAACCTGCCCCCTACTGGTAAAGGAGAATCGGCCCTGGGCACCCCATCAGGGTGCCTGCTTGCAGGTGCTTTAGGCTGAGGGTGGGAGCAGGCCTGCCCACCCCGTCTGCCTCTGCCTCTGAAGAACCCCTCTGAGCATAAGCAGAGGAGGCCTGAGTTTGTAAAAGGCCTGTGAAAAGGCCTACCCCTACCCCTGGGGTCTGCTCTGAGGAGTGGCTTGCCGCCCTTAGCTTGGGCACTTTTGTAAGTAGTCCTATATTCATCCATCTTTTCATGTAATTCTCTGTCTGCTCCCCAAACAGAGAATTTCCCACCACAGGAAAATCCATAGCCTTAGTCTGGGTATCCTGTGACAAGCTAGTACACCTGAGCCAGGCCAACCTCTGAAAGCTACAGATGTGGCCATGACCCTAGAGGAAACATCATTAACATCCACAGCAGCATGAAACTGCACCTTAGAAGCCTCAATGCCATCAGCAGCCACCTGTTCTAGTTCACTAGCCAGCTGGCCATGGGCTTGTTTGGCTAATTCCATAACAGTATCCCATCTAGATTTCTGATACCTAGCTACATAAGCCATATAATTTGCTTGCCTGAGTCCCAGGACGCTGCCATATACTATTTTTTGCCATGGCATCAATCTTCCTGGAATCCTTGTCAGGAGGATGTGAAGCCAAGGGAATATTAGCTTTATCACAGGCTGCAGCCTGAACTACTCAACATGACTGCATTGCTGAGAAAGGAATTCTGTATCAGGACCTGACAATGTATACCTTCTGTCCATCTTTTTATCTACAGGAGGCACAGAATTAGGAGCTTTTAAAATTTTTATTGTTTGTTTCCTAAAAGACTTATGTAAAGGAATAGACAATCTCCTAGACTCTGGAATATCCATCATTTCTACAAAATCAGGCTCCTCTTGCTCATCCACAGCTTCCTCCAAAGGAAGCTGGAGGTTTCAGCAACTTTTTGTAAAACATAAAATGAGAGGGGGACTCAGAAAGCATAGGGGAGATTCTAAAGGTCTGTCTGGGGAGATGTCCGGTTCAATGGGCACACAGACCTCTCAAGTCACATTCATACTGTTCATAATCATCCTCCCCTCCTCTGGTTCATAAAACTCCTCAACATCATATTCCTGAACCACTGGAACCGACCGAACCGACCTTTACCAGATAGTGGCGGTTCGGACGAACGAAAGTGACTGGACAATCTGAATAGCTCTTGCTATCTCTGCAGCAGTTGGAGAAGGATTTGGACTCCAAACCTGCTGACTTTCTTGTTTTCTTTACTGGAACTGGTTCCTCCGAGACCAGCTTTCTTTGCCGAGGAAGTCTCGCCCTGGTCAGAGGCACTCCCTCCGGTTCGGTTGGCACCGAACCGGGCTGGCCATCCGGGTCAGCGGACTTTTTGGCCTCTCGTTCCCTGAGCCTGCCCAATCTCTTTTCCAGGGTGGCTGCAGGGAAATTCTTACATATCTGGCAGTCTGACTGGAGGTGGTCAAACCCCAGACAATAAACACATGTGGTGTGTGGGTCAGCCTTGGCAAAGACTTCCCCACAGACATCACAGTGTTGAAACCCAGTGGGCCCGGTTTTTCTTTTGGGTTTCTCAGACATAATGCCAGCCTAACCAGAAAAACTTGCCCTTTAACGGCAGTGCCAGGCAAGACACCCTTATCGGTTCCTAACCGTGTCACGGGTATTGGAAAAAAACGTAATAAATCTGCTTTTTAGAACCGATAAGAACCGGAACCGCACTCTAAAATAGTAACTTTTAGTTTTAAATGAGTTTTAAACCCACTGATCGGTTCAAACCGAACCGATAAACATTACAAGTTCCACACAGAAAAACCTGTAATTACTTACAATACCACAGACAGAGCTTGAACCGATCGGTTTTGCGGTTAAAATAAAACTATTCTCGTTGAATCGAACCGAGAAAACACTGTTTAAACCGAGAAATGAACCGAGCAGTAGGAGAAATCTCCGGAGCGACTGTTCACTGAGGCGAGTAAAGAATCTGACAGTTCAGGTTTGAAACTACACAGACAGAGCTTCTTTTAGAGCTCGTGCTCAAGTTCCATTCATGGAATGGAGTTAACCTTTCACCTCCGAGCAGTTCTAGTGGTAGGACAAACTGCACTGTCAAACATAGCAAGACACATGTTGTTTAGGAATTTGCATCGGAGCCTGAAGGATGCTCTTGTCCATTCTCTTGTCCACAGGAGGTATAGAAATAGGGTCTTAAAAGCCTGCTGTCTGTTTCCCAAAAAGACTTAGGAAAGAACAGACAGTCCCTGGACTCTGGGATATCCATCATTCAACATAATCAGGATCCTCCTGATCCCCACAGCTTTCCAAGGAAGCTGAAGAGTTTCAGCCACTTTTGCAAAACATATGGGAAGGGACTCAGAAAGCCTAGGAGGAGAAACCCCAAGGTCTGTGGGGGTGTCCGGGCCAATGCACATCCAGACTTTCATAATACCATCACTATCCTCATATCCTTCCTCCTCCTCCAGTTCATAAAACTCCTCTAGGGTTATATCGAACTGGGGAACCGACCGAACCAGCCCCGCGATGGTGCGGTTGATCCAAAAGAAGTGCTTGATTGAACAATCCTTATAACTGGCTATTTCATCAGCGGTGGAGAAAGAACTTGTGGTCCGAACGACTGACTTATCACTTCCTTTCTTTTAACGGAACCGAACCTCAGAGCAGTTCTCTTTACTAAAGAAGTCTAAGCCTGATCAGAGGCACTCCTCCTGGTAGGTCAGAACTGAACAGACAGCCATCTGTGCCAATGACTCTTTTGGCCTCCTTTCCCTCAGCCTACCTACTCTTTCCAGGGTAAAGGAGGGAAAATTTTAAATCTGGCAGTCTGGATAGAGGTGGTCAAACCAAGACAATAACACAGGTGGTGGGCTAGCCTAGCAAGGCTTCCACACACAATACAAGGTTGAAACCCATGGCCCGGGTTTTTCTTGGGTTTCTAGACATGAAGTCCTAACCAAACTTACCTTTTCGGCAATCCACCAGGCAAGACACTTATCGTTCCTGATGTGTTACGGGTCGGAAAAAAAGAATGAAATCTGTTTTTACAACCGATAAGGCTGGTTACCACTCTAAAGTAAAAAACTTTTAATAACCTAATAGGTTCAAACTGAACCGATTCAACATTAAGTTCCACACAGAAGCAACATACAAACCATCTAGTACAATGGTACCAGACAGAGACTGAACCAACAGGTTAGATAGAATGGTCCGTTGAAACCGAGAAAAAAAACACTTTAACGACTAAACTGAACGGTAGGAGAATTTCCGGACGACCGTTCAGTGGCGAAATAAAAAAATCCGATGGTTTGGTTCAAACAACAACGGACAGAGTCTCAACCGCCTGAGCTCAGCATTCCATGCCTGCATGGAAAGTTAACTCTTTCCCTCCGCAGTTCAGTTGATATCACTGCAATAGTCAAATGCAAGACTTCATGTTGTTTGAGCTTCCCACAACAAAAATGCAAACAGCTGACAAAATGTACCTTGTGAGTAGCTGGTCTGAGGCCTAGCCATTAAGATGGACCATATAATCCAAACCGTAGGCAATTCAGCAGTGTCTGGAGAAATATGCTTCTTAGAACACCAAATGCTGAATCTTTTCCATTTGGAGTTATAAGTCTTTCTGGTGGAGGCTTTCGAGAAGCCTTGAGGATATCCAGAACCCTTGGGAAAGATGCAGATCTGCAAACTCTAACTCTTCAAGAGCCATGCCTTGAGATTGAGACTGAAGATTGGTGCCAAATCCTCCTGAGAGGATGTTAACAGGTTGTAATTCCTGGGAAGAGACAGGGAAGATGGACTGCTAGGGACAGCAACAGGGTACCAGGGCTGTCTGGCCCAATCTGGAGCAATCAGAATCACCTTGCAAGGTTGAGACCTTATTTTGACTAAAACTTTGAACAGGAGTGGGAAGGAGGGAAAGGCATACAGAAACTTCCCTTCCCAATTCAGAATCAGGGCATCAGGGGACTGAGCCCAAGACTGGAGGTCTGCAACAAAAGAGAGGAAGTTGGTGATTGTCTGGGGCTGCAAAGAGATCTATCTCTGGAGTGCCCCACCTTGAAAAAATCACTTTCAACACCTGAGGGTCCAGGGACCATTCATGATGGCCCTGAGAAATCCTGCTCAGTGCATCTGCTAGCACATTGTCCTTGCCTGGAAGGTGAACTGCTACCAGAGAGGTTTGCAGGGAATAAGCCAGGGACCACAACTTCATGGCTTCTGTGCACAAGGCCGTGGACCGAGTGCCTCCCTGCTTGTTGATGTACCACATGGTGGTGGTGTTGTCTGTTCTGACTTGAACCACCTTGTTCTGTACTGACTGTGAGAAAGCTTTTAGAGCCAGAAAAACTGCCCTGAGCTCTAGAAGATTGATGTGGAGAAGGGATTCTTGGGGGGACCACAGCCCCTGGGCAGTGAGGGACCCCAGATGGGCTCCCCAGCCCAGAGAAGCATCCGTGGTAAGGACCACTGAACAAGGCTGAGCAACAAAGGAACACCTTGTCTTAAATTGTCCTGATCCTGCCACCACTGGAGGCCTGGATCAAGGTCAGAGTCACTGGAATCAGTTTGGTAAGGGAATCCTTTCTCTGAGACCAGAAAGCTCTCAGGTGGAACTGAATATCCCTCATCTGGAATCTTGCCCCTTGGACCACTGCTGTTGAAGCTGCCATGTGGCCCAAGAGCTGGAGGAAATGCCTTGCTGGTCGAGATACCTGAAGGCTGAAGGAAGAAGCTAGTTCCATAAGAGCCCTTGCCCTTTCTAGAGGAAGAAAGGCTCTTGCTCTGAGTGTGTCCAGTTCTGCCCTATAAAGGTAGAAGCTGGACTGGTTCGAGAACTGACTTGGGAAGGTTGAGAAGAAATCCTAGAGAAGTGAGCACTTGCTGGGTCACTTGCAGGTGAGACTTGACTTGGTCTGGAGACTGACCCACTATTAGCCAATCATCCAGATATGGAAAAATGGAAATCTTTTGCCTTCTTAGAAAGGCAACTACTACTGCCAGGCACTTTGTGAAAACCCTTGGGGCTGAGGTTAGGCCAAAGGGCATTGCTCTGAACTGATAGTGGCCTGAGGGCAACTCGAACCTGAGGTACTTTCTGTGGGAGCACCTGATGGGAATGTGAAAGTAGGCATCTTTGAGGTCAGGGAGGCTAGCCAGTCCCCTGGCCTTAGAGAGGAAGGATTATTCCCAGAGTTATCATCTTGAACTTTGGTTTTAAAAGATGTTTGTTTAGATATCTTAGGTCTAGGATGGGCCACCCTCCCTGTCTTTTGGGGGTCAGGAAGTACCTGGAGTACAGTCCTTTGCCCCAGTGTAGGGTAGGTACTCTCTCTATAGCTCTTAAAGCTAGGAAGAAGAAACCTCTGCCTCTAGGGCAAGGGTTTCAGAGAGATTTGCAGGTGGAAAAGATCTGGCTCTCATCTTTGGAAATTTTTGAAGCTGAGAACCAGAGGTCGATGTTCTCGCCGAAGTTTCTTCAACTCTTCATTGCGGACTTCTTCTTTGAGGAGATGGGTTTAGAGACTGCTGGTGTCGCTCATGGTGGCCGCGACTGAAATGAAGGTAGTGCGGATAATTTGCTGACCGCGCGGTCGAGGCCTAAACAGAAAAGGCGACAGAGGGAGTGAGTCTTTATGAGTAGTTGGCCGTGACGAAGTCGCACTTATTTTCTGAAGGGGACGTCTATATATTTACGCTCACCGGACGATAAAAATACAAAATACTGAAACTTTTCGAAAACCCACGGCAACAGGACTGGAGCTTATAGGAACTTCACCATGAGGCTCACACAAGTTGACAGCGGAAAGAACTGAAGGCGGCGTCCGACCACCTTTTATACGACGCTATCTGACGCCGTCACCTGACGTGGGGCGGCCGCCAGGACTGCTGGTTAGAAATTTTTCAGGTCCTGCTACCAGCCGGCGCTAGTTCTATATGTAATTACCTACTCAAGAGCCCTCGGTGCAAGATCTCCGCGGTTCAGCTCGAAAGAGTATACCTCTTGTCCATTTTATGTCTGTCCACATTAGGTATGGAATAGGAGTCTAAGCATTTTGTGCTTCCCAAAGATTTGTGAGGGGAACAGACAGTTTCCTGACTCTGGGATGTCCATCATTTCAACAAAATCAGTTCTCCTGATTATTTCTTCTTCCATAGAAGTTGAGGTTTCAGCCACTTTTGTAAAATGTACAGAGAAGGACCTAGAAAGTTTAGGAGGAGAAACACCTGAAGGTCCTTCTGGGAGATGTCCGGTCAATAGACACATCCAGACTTCATAATCACCATCATTCTCTCATACTGTTCCTTCATTCTTCCCAGTTTTCCAGGGTGTAATCCGAACCAGAACCGAATTAACCCCTGCCAGATGGTGCCGGTTCGCTGGAACCGAACAAGCCATTGCACTATTCTTATCATGCCTTGGCTATCTCATCGGCGGTCAGAGTGTGATTTCTGGGTCTGAACCGGATGATTTATCTTTTCTTTTTCTTTAACCAACTGACCTCAGAATCGGCTCTCCTGTTGCCCAAAGTAGTATCGCCTGGTCAGAGGGTCTTCCTTCTGGTTCGGTCAGGAACTGAACCGGCTGGCTATCCGGTCACGGGACTTTCAGCCTCCCTTTCCCTCAGTCTACCAATCTCTTTCCAGGGTAGGATTTGGGAATATTTATAAATTTGGCAGTCTGAATCGAGGTGGTCAAACCCCAGACACAACACAGGTGGTGGGGATCAGCCTGGCAAAGACTTCCCACACACACAGTGTTGAACCCCAGTGGGCTCGTTTTTGGGGGGGTTTCTCTGACATGGCCAATCCTAACCAAAACGCATCCTTTTTTCGGGCAATCCGCAGGCAAGACTCCTATCGGTTCCTGACTGTGTCACGGGTCTTGGAAAAAAACATAATAAAATCCAGTTTTCTTTTTTTTTTTAGAACCAATACGGACCAGTTACCACACTCTAAGTAAATACACAAACTTTTTTACCTGAAACTGATCGGTTCAGCCAAACCGATCCACAATTTACAAGTTCCACACAGAAACTATATAGAAAACCTATCTAGTACTCACGGTACCACAGATAGAGACTTAAACTGACAGATCGGTAGCAGCACTTCGGTAGAAACCGAGCAAAAAAAAAAAAAATGACACTAACAGACTTTTTTGAACCGAGCAAAGGAGAAATCTCCGGAGCGACTGTTCAGTGAGGCGGAGTAAAGAATCTGACGGTTGGAGTTTAAACAACAGCAGACAGGGGCTTCAACAGAGCTCACAGTGAACATTCCATGCTGGCCATGGAAAGTTTAACTCTTTGTTCTCTGGGGCAGTTAAAAGGCAGGACCTAACTGCATATGTCAGAATACAGCAAGACTTCATGTTGTTTGAAATACCTGCTGCAACAGCTGTTCTCGAAGATCTACTGTTACGGTAAGTTCTTATGTAACTGTACCATCTTATTTTGAGAAACGGCTCTTGCAGTAGATTACACCATTAGAACAGATTCCCAAGCAATTCTGGAAATCCCGCACCATTGGGATGAGGGAAGGTAGAAATCCTTGAATGACATCGAGCCTAGGACAGAAGTCCCTGAAGGACTGCTAGACCAAACCCTGCTCTTCGCCTTGATGCAATGTCCAGGCTGTAATGCCTGATGAAAGTGTGTACGGAGCTCCAAGTAGCTGCAGCACAAATAGCTGAGGTGGATACATTCTTTAAAGCCGCAAAAGAGGTAGAAACCCCTCTGGTGGAATGACCCGTAACTGCGCCTGGTAAGGGTTTGTTGCACTTCTGGTAACAGAACGTAATATACTGAATGAGCCACATGGACAGCGACTGTTTGGAAACAGGAGCTCACATCATCCTGTGGGCAAAGGAGACGAAAAGTTGGTCTGATTTTCAGTGGTGTTTGCTTCTGGTCAGGTAGTATCTGAGACACCTATGCACATCTAGAGTGTGCAGAAGGGCTTCTCCTCGATTAGAGTACTCAGGGAAACACACTGGTTGATCGATATCCTGATTAAGGGTGAGAGCTGAGACCACCTTAGGCAGAAATTTAGGACAAGTCCGTAGGGATACCCTGTCTTGGTGGAAAACGAAATAAGGCTTTTTGCACATAAGTGCTTGGAGTTCAGAAATTCTTCTGGCCGAGGTGACGGTAATTAAAAACAGCGTCTTCCAAGAGAGAAGACGTAGCTCGCAATCCGCAACTGGTTCAAGGGTGGCAGCGTAAGCTGCTCCAGGACGGCGGGTAGACCCATCATGGGAATCGGATCCCTACTGGGGGTCATATGTGAGGACACCCCACAGGAAAGTACGTGTTGCGCCAATTGAGCTATAGTGCACTGGCCTATAGGGACATGATAGGCTGAGATGGCACAGAGTGTACCTTAATCGAGGAATGGCCAAGCCTGACTGGAAAAGGGACAGTAAGTAGTCCAAAACCAACTTCTCTGGACGATCCAAAGGCGAAAAGCCACGCGCTTGAACCCATAAACAAAACCTGCGCCACTTCATGGTGTAGGTCGCATGGGTAGCCGGTTTCCTAGCAGCAGCAAAAAAGTCTGCTACCTCTTGCGAGACCCCGTGTCACATTATGGCTATGTCTCTAGGGGCCAAGTGTGCAGGTTCAGGGAACGTAGGTCCGGGTGGACCAAGGAACCCGCCTCCTGAGACAGCAAGTGGGAGCTGATTGGCAGCGGCACTGGAGGTTCCAGGGACAGCTGATGCAAAAGAGGGAACCAGATCTGCCTGGGCCAAAATGGCGCGATAAGTATCAGCGTCGTTTTCTCTCTGTGAAGTTTCAGAAGAACCCTCTGATCAACGGAAAAGGGGGAAAGGCATAGAGGAATCTGCCTGCCCAGGACAGGGACATGTCTCGCCAGAAAACACCAGGCCCTGGATCTACCGAGCAAAAATTGGGCAGTTCTGTGATGGATGGGGACGCAAAAAGGTCCAATTCTGGAGTACCCCATCTGCGAAACAGATCCTCTGCTACCCCCTGAAGTAGTTCCCATTCGTGGACTCCAGCCTGAAAGCAGCTCAGGCCGTCTGCAATGACACTGTCCACTCCTGGGACATGAAAGGCAATGAAGTTTGCGCCATGCTGCAAGACCCAATCCCACACCCTCATGGCCTCCCTGCAAAGTGGGTAGGAATGGGTGCCTCCTTGTTTGTTGAGATAATACATCACCACAGAATTGTCTGTAACAGAAGTGTACCCGGTGGGATCTCCGACTGAAAGGCCTACAGGGCGTAAAGAACTGCCCTCATTTCCAGGATATTTATGTGGAGATGAGTCTCTTGGTCTGTCCACAGGCCCAGAGACCTAACACTGTCGAGGTGTGCTCCCCAACAGAGCCCTGAGGCGTCCATGGAGAGTGTCACAGTCAGAGACGGCACAATGAAGGGGACTCCGGCTGAAAGATTCCTCGAATCTAGCCACCATTGCCAATCTTGGACTACGGCCTTCGTGATCCGGATTGGATGCTGCAGATGGTCTTGTCTTGCTTTTGATCCCACTGGACCCTTAACATCCACTGGGTTACCCGCATGTGGAGACGGGCAAGCTGGACTGTTGCAATGGCCGCAGCCATGTGTCCAAGCAGGCGAAGGACCAGTTTGGCCGGAATGGTCTTCGCCGAAATGTCCCTGAGGGATATGATGTGTTCTACTCTGTCCGGGGGGAGAAAGGCTTTCTCCTGGACGGTGTCCAGAACTGCACCTATGAATTGCAGAGTCTGGGACGGAACCAGGCATGACTTCTCGTGATTAATGATGATGACCAACATCTTGAACAGAGACTGAGTGCAGTGAATAGCGGACATTAGGGCCTCCTGGGAGGGCGCCATGAGAAGCCAGTTGTCCAGGTAGGGGAACACGTAGTGGCCTCATCTCCACAGAGACGCCGCTACGACCACCATGCACTTCGTGAACACCCAAAGTGCCAATGACAGTCTGAAGGGAAGGGCTCGGAACCAACAATGGAAACCCTGAAACTCTAAGCACAGAAACTTCCTGTGCGCTTGGGCAATAGGTATATGCAGGTAGGCATCCAGCATGTCCAGGGACGCTAGGAAGGCGTCCTGCTTGAGCATGGGAATTAGACCTGGGAGGGTCACCATGCTGAAGCGTTTGTACAGGACCGAGTCGTTAAGGTCGCTGAGGTCCAGTATAGGACGAAGGTCCCCCATTTTCTTTGGAACCAGAAAGTAGTGAGAATAATATCCTAGACCCCTCTGGTTCCATGTTACATATTCTATAGCTTCTTTTTCCAGAAGCGCGAGCACCTCCTGCCAGTGGGTGGTCGAGAAACTCTATGAAATGGCCTTTCTTGACCAACTGAAGAACCCACCTGTCGGTGGTGATCGACTGCCACCCTGAAAGGTAGAGAGCGATGCGACCACCAACCTTTTGTGCCCGTTGATCCGGAGGAGGACCGGGAAGGAGTCATGCTGTGGCAGCACTGGTCCCTGCAGGCTGGGCCGGTTTCGTGTAACGTTGGCCTCTGCCTGGGGACTACTTGGCCTGGGCTTTACGCTGAAAAGTGCCCCTTTGGTGCTGGCCGGAACGCTGTCTCTGCCCTAGCTGCGAAAACGGCTCTGGTTACTGCAAAAGGAACCAGGCCTGGATCTGTACATGGCCTGTACAGATCGGACTGCCTTCCCTGCGTCCTGGAGTTTGGTGATGACCTTCTCTGAGGATTCACCAAAGAATACTTCGCCGTTATATGGAACGTCAAGAATGTTCTTCTGTACGTCCGGGTGAAGCTGGAGACACGGAGCCAAGAGTGTCTTCGGAGACGAACGCCTGAAGCTGCAGCTCAAAGCACCTGGGTACCCATATCTGACCCTGTGCAAAGAAGATTGAAGAGCTCCACCTTCTGATCACTATCTAGAAGCTTCAAACAACATGAAGTCTTGCTATATTATGACAACTGCAGCGAGTCCCAATCTTTGAACTGCTCTGGAGGTGAAAGAGTTAACTTTCCATGCCAGGCATGGAACTCTGAGCACGAGCTCGGTTGGAAACTCTGTCTGTTCTTCAAACACAAATTGTCAGATTCTTTACTCCGCCTCACTGAACAGTCGCTCCGGAGATTCCTCCTTCTGCTCGGTTCATTTTGTCGGTTGAAAGTATTATTTATCGGTTTTTTGACCGAAATTAAACTCGCAACCAGTCGGTTCAAGCTCTGTCTGTGGTATTGTAAGTAATAGATAGACTTTACATTTATTTTATTCTGTGTGGAACTTGTAAACGCTAATCGGTTCGGTTTGAACCGATCAGGTTGTTTTTAAAATTTACTAGTCCTTATTTAGAATGCGGTTCCCGGTTCTTATCGGTTCTAAAAAAAACCAGATTTCATTACATTTTTTCTCGACCCCTGACACTTTGGGAACCCGATAAGAGAGTCTTGCTTGGCGGATTGCCATAAACGAGCAAGTTTGGTTAGGCTGGCACTATGTCTGAGAAACCCAAAAGAAAAACCGGGCCCACTGGGTTTCAACACTGTAGTGTTTGTGAGGAAGCCTTTGCTAAGGCTGACCCCCACACCACCTGTGTTTATTGTCTGGGGTTTGACCACCTCAATGCAGACTGCCAGATTTGTAAGAATTTCCCTGCTGCCACCATAGAAAAGAGTCGGTAGGCTCAGGGAAAGGGAGGCCAAAAAGTCTGCTGACCCGGATGGCCAGCCCGGTTCGGTTCCAACGAACCGGAAGGAGTGCCCTCTGACCAGGGCGATATCCGGCAACGAGAGATCTGGCTCTGAGGAGCCGGTTCCAACAAAAAGGACTACAAAGTCAGCTGGTGTGGAGCCAAAAGTTCTCTCTCCAACCGCTGAAGAAATAGCTAAAGCAATTCAAACTGTCCAGTCACTTTCCCTGGTTCCAACCGAACCGACACCATCAGGGAAGCGCTCGGTTCGGCCGGTTCAAGATTATGATTTTGAGGATTTTTATGAACCGGAAAGGGGGGGAGAGGAGTATGAGGAGAGTGAATGTGGATTTGAAAGTCTGGATGTGCCCATTGAACCGGACATCTCTCCAGACAGACCTTCAGGGGTTTCTCCTCCCAGGCTCTCTGAGTCCCCTTCTCATTTTATGTTTTATAAAAAAGTTGCTGAAACTCTCCAGCTCCCTGTTGAGGAAGCTGTTGATGACCAAGAGGAGCCTGATTATGTAGAAATGATGGATATTCCAGAGTCTAGGAGACTGCCTATTCCTTTGCATAAATCTTTTCGGAAACAGACAGTAAAAATTCTAAAAACTCCTCACACTATACTTCCTGTTGATAAAAGGATGGACAAGAGGTATACATTATCAGGCTCTGATACGGAGTTCCTCACACAACAATGCAGCCATGTGGGGGTAGTGCAGGCTGCAGCCTGTGACAAGGCAAATATTCCCCTAGCTTCACACACCCCTGATAAGGACTCCAGGAGGACTGACACTATGGCAAAGAAACAGTACATGGCAGCATCCTTGGGACTCAGACAGGCAAATTATATGGCTTATGCTGCTAGGTACCAAAAATCCAGATGGGATACTGTGCTGGCTCTAGCAAAACAGGTCCCTGACCAGCTTGCCATGGAGCTGGAACAGGTGGTCATGGATGGTATTGAGGCATCAAGGTGCAATTTCATGCTGCAGTGGACTCTAATGATGTGTCATCAAGAGTCATGGCTACATCTGTGGCACTTCGCAGAATGGCTTGGCTCAGATGTACTACCCTGTCACAGGATACCCAGTCTAAGGCCATGGATTTTCCTGTAGTGGGCAATTCTCTGTTTGGGGAGCAGACAGAGAATTACATGAAGAAAATGGATGAATATAGGACCACCTATAGGAGTGCACAGGCCAAGGAAAGGCAGGCCACTCCCCAAAAGCAGCTTCCCAAGGGCAGGAGCAGGCCTTTTTACCAAGCCCAGGCCTTCTCTTCTGCTTATGCCCAGAGGGGCTTCTTCAGAGAGAGAGGCAGATGGGGTACAAGCAGGCCTGCTTCCACCCCTCAGCCCAAAGCCCCTGCCAAGCAGGCACCCTGATGGGGCAGCCAGGGCCGATTCTCCTCTACCTGTATGGGGCAGGTTGGCTTACTTTGTCCAGGACTGGAAGTCTCTAACGTCAGACAAGTGGGTCCTGGAAGTAGTAAGCCAGGGATTGGTTCTCAGTTTCAAAACATTTCTAAAGATGAGAACCAGATCCTTTCCACCTGCAACTCCATCAGAGGCACTTGCCCTAGAGGCAGAGGTCTCTACACTCCTGGCTCTCAGAGTCGTGGAAAGGGTTCCTCCCCTACACCAGGGCAAAGGTTTGTACTCCAGGTACTTTCTTACCCCCAAAAAAACAGGAGAATGGCGGCCCATCCTGGATCTCAGACACTTAAACAAGCACCTTTTAAAGCCAAAATTCAAAATGGTGACTCTGGGAATTATTCTACCCTCTCTAAGGCCAGGGGACTGGCTAGCATCCCTGGACCTCAAGGATGCCTACTTACATATTCTCATCAGAAGCTCCCATCGAAAGTACCTCAGGTTCGAGCTGCCCTCAGGCCATTACCAGTTCAGAGCAATGCCTTTCGGCCTCACCTCTGCTCCAAGGGTATTCGCCAAATGCCTGGCAGTAGCAGTTGCTCTACCTAAGAAGGCCAAAGATTGACATCTTTCTACCTGGAGGACTGGCTCTTATAGGCCAGTCCCCAGACCAGGTCAATCTACATCTTCAGATAGCACTGCAACTGCTTACCTCTCTAGGTTTCCTTCTGAATCTCCTCAAAGTCAGTTCTAAAGCCTGTCCAGCTTCTACCTTTATAGGCGCAGAACTGAACACACCAGAAGCCAGGGCCTTCCTCCCTCTGGACAAGGCAAAACCCCTAGTCTCCCTGGTCTCCGCATTCACCCTCCAGGTCTCTCGACCAGCAAGGCATTTTCTGCAGCTCCTAGGACACATGGCTGCTTCTACAGCACTAGTGCAAGGAGCAAGATTTCAGATGAGGGACATCCAGTTCCATTTGAGAGCTTTTTGGTCTCAAAGAAAGGATCCTCTTACCAAGTTGATCCCAGTAACTCGAACCCTGATCCAAGCTCTACAGTGGTGGCAGGATCAGAGCAACCAGAGACAAGGGGTTCCTTTTGTCACTCAGTCTCACTCCTTAATCCTTACTACAGATGCATCCCTCTTGGGGTGGGGAGCTCACATGGGCGACCTCACTACCCAGGGACTGTGGTCCCCCCAGGAATCTCTGTTCCACATCAACCTGTTGGAGCTCAGAGCAGTTTTTCTAGCACTTCAAGCTTTTTCCAAATCTGTTCAGAAGAAAGTTGTACAGGTCAGAACAGACAACACCACTACAATGTGGTACATCAACAAGCAAGGGGGCACTCTGTCCACGGCCTTACTGGTTCCATGAAGTTGTGGTCTCTGGCTATACCCCTGAACACCTCCCTTACGGCAGTTCACCTCCCAGGCAAGGACAATGTCCTGGCAGATGCTCTCAGCAGGATTTCTCAGGGCCATCACGAGTGGTCACTGGATCCCCTGGTCCTGGGAGTAATATTTGCCAGATGGGGCACCCCGCAGATAGACCTTTTTGCAGCCCCAGACAATCACCAACTTCCCCTTTTTTGTTGCAGGCCCCCAGTGTTGGGCTCAGTCCCTCTGGATGCCTTAGTCCTCAGCTGGGAAGGGAAGTTTCTCTATGCCTTCCCTCTCCTGTTCAAAGTGCTAGTCAAAATCAGATCCCAATCCTGCACGGTCATTCTGATTGCTCCAGATTGGGCCAAACAACCCTGGTATCCACGCCTACTGTCCTTAGCAGTCCATCCTCCCCTGTGTCTTCCCAGGAATCACATTCTGTTAACCTGTGCCCAGGGAAGGGTTTGGTATCCGAACCTCAAATCTCTCAATCTCAAGGCCTGGATCTTGAAGAGTTAGAGTTTGCTGTTCTACACCTTTCCCAAGGTGTAATGGATATATTGAAGGCTTCTAGGAAGCCTTCCACCAGGGCTACTTACAATTCCAAATGGAAAAGGTTTTCCATATGGTGCTCGGAAAAGCACATTTCCCCAGATTCTGCTGATTACCCATAGTCCTGGATTATATGGTCCATCTAAACACTTTGGGGCTGAGACCAGCTACCCTAAAGGTGCATTTGGCAGCTGTGTCTGCTTTTATTTCAGCAGGTAAACCTTCTCCTCTTTCAGCTCATCCTGTATTTTCCAAGTTTTTTAAGGGGTTGCTTCACACCAACCCTCCATTCAGGGATCCTGCCCCTGCCTGGGATCTTAATGTTTGCATTGCTCAGCTTATGCAACCCCCCTTCAAGCCCTTATCTTCAGCTGAGCTTAAGTACTTGACTTGGAAGACTGTGTTTCTGGTAGCCATCACCTCTGCCAGACGCATAAGTGAATTACAAGCGTTGTCAGTGGAGCCGGATTTTATCTCCTTTCACAGAGATAAGGTGGTCCTCCGGACTAACAGGAAGTTCCTACCTAAGGTGGTTTCAGATTTCCACCTTAATCAATCTATATCTCTTCCAGTGTGCTTCACTGCCCATTCCTCCTTCTGGTGAGAGGAGGCTGCACAGCCTAGATGTGAAGAGAGCCCTGTTACTACATAGAGCGTACCAAGGGTCATATAGGTTTGACTCCCTCCAACTGTTCCTCACTTATGGTGAAGTTTCGTAGCGGAAGCCCGCCACTAAAAGATCCATTGCCAGGTGGATTGTCTCTGTATCCAATTCTGTTATGAAAAGCTGGAAAAGTTCCTCCCTCAGGCCTGAGGGCTCACTCTACCAGAGGTACAGCTGCTTCCTGGCTGCTGCCAGGGACATCCCTATTCTAGAGATATGTCAAGCAGCTACCTGGAAAACAGTTCACACTTTACTCAAGCACTACTCCTGGACATCCAGGCTAGGAGTGATGCTTGGTTTGGCACAGCTGTGCTTCAGAACCTATTCCCTAAGTAGGTTCTGTCCTCCTCCATGGAGGTACTGCTGTATGTGTCTGCAATTTATAATATAGCAAGACTTCATGTTGTTTGAAGAAAAAATTACTCACCTTAGTAATGTTGTTTTTTCTAATGGAGTCTTGCTATATTATGACCTCCCTCCCTGCCCCTCTCAGAACCTTCTGTTTTTGGGATGTGGGTGGGCAGTACAGTGTTGGCACTTAGTTGATAACCACCTTGTTTTTTTTTTTTTTTTTTTTTTCACCCTTCCTTTTTTGGGGGTGAATTGGTGTGGTGTTTTTCATTTTTTTGAGTCTCCTGACGGGAGTCTTTGTTTTGGGACCAAAAAATGTGTGTTTATGTTAGTAGCCAGTTGGCTAGTGTAGGTTTACAGCTTCCACACACAGCCTTAGTGAGTTTTAGCTCGTAAAGATCTGACAGTTTGTGTTTGAAGAACAACAGACAGAGTTTCCAACCGAGCTCATGCTCAGAGTTCCATGCCTGGCATGGAAAGTTAACTCTTTCACCTCCGGAGCAGTTCGAAGATTGGGACTCACTGCAACTGCCATAATATAGCAAGACTCCATTAGAAGAAACAACATTACTAAGGTAATTTTTTCTTATCGACCAAGTCCTGGCCCTGTTCCCATAGGGCTTTCTGAAACTGTACCATGTGGGTGAAGTAGCTCAGAGACCAGATGGCGCATGTAGCAGCTGCGTATGTGCGTCTCCCCAGGGCATCCAGTTGTTTGGATTCCTGGTCCGGTGGCTGTGTGCTCATGTGTTGTGGTCTTTGAGACCGGTCATGCGAGGTCATGATGACCAGGGAGTCTGCCAGAGGTTGTTGGGCCAAGTACTGGTCCTCTCTCGGGGCCTTGTACAGGCGGTCAGCCTTCTTCGGCACTGCGGGAGTGGAGTTGCGGATGCTTCCATGCAGCCTTGGTGACGTCTGCTAAAGTATCTACCAAGGGTGGTACTACCACAGACTTTGGGTCTTTCTGACAAAGATAGCGGGCAAGGCATTGTTGTTCAGGGTCAAGGACTTCAGCATCCCACCCTCATGTGGTCCTGGATGTGCCTCATTTTCTCAACAAAAGAGGGATCATCCGGAGGAGACCTGAGGAGGTCATATGGGTCAGGAGAGGAGATGCTGAGTGAAGGAGGAGATTTGGAGTAGTCCGAGGTGTCCGATCTGGAGTCCTCCCCCGGAGTGTACCGATGCTGTCTGGGTCGCTTGGGGCTGGGAGACCCTGATGGAGATCTTGAGGGAGGCCTTCTCCAGTCTTTGGATCTGCCCCTAGGAGGTGAAGTCTGCTCCTTTGGGGTTGGTGGTCATCCTGCTGGCTCTGTAGGTGGAGAAGGGGGCGTAGGAGGCAAAGGAGTAGGAGGAGGTTTAACAGGGACCACATCCTTTCGGATGGTGTCCCACCAAAAAGTAAAGAGCTCCTTTACTTTTTCAGTATATTCATGCCTGACGGGCCTGGCGCCGGTGGTCTGTTGCCGGGGGTCGAGTCCCCAGGTGTCTCTGGGTTTGGGGAAGATTCCTGCGGGAGCCCGGCATCCTCGGTGTCGCCCGCCTGGTCTTCGGGCAGTGTGGCATCCTCCTCAGTCAGTTCCCTGTGACCAGCATCTGCCAGTGACGGGGGGCCGGCGGTCTTCCGCTCCGGAGAGTGCGATGCCGACGTCAGTCTCCTGGCCGATGCCTTCGGATCCGGCGAATGCCCAGCATGCGACTGGTGTAGTCGGTTCCTGCGAGTGCCTGGCTGACTTCAGATGCTTAGCCTACGTCGGGTCAGACAACCACTTCAGGGACATCAGGTCCTTGGTCTTTCTAGCAGCTGGATCAGGACCTCTGGGAGGTTGGGAGACTGACCTGGAGTCGGTGTCCCGAAGTCAGGTGGAAGATGATGATTTATGGTGCTCGGAAGAGGCCTTGGACGGAGTAGAGGAAGCCAAGGGCCTCGAAGTCTTAATAGGCTGGAGCGAAGAAGAGCCACTTGAAGCCCGGACCTTAACCGGGGGTGGGCTGCGAACGAGCCCTGGAGGGAGAGCAGTCCGATCTGGTGGAGCCTGAGCTGCGGGAGTCAGGGGCTCGGCTCGGGGATCTGGACCTTACTTTCTCCTGGTGCTTATGGGCCTTCAAGGACGAGTCTCCCCTGGAGGAAGGTTCTTGGCCCATCCGTTTTAATTTTTCTTTAAGAAGATACGCCTGGAGTGCCTTCTGACGGCAGATCCTGGTGCGGCTATTGAACCCTTGGCAAAAGGTGCAGACCCTGGTATCGTGGTCCGGGCCTAGGCACCGCACGCAGGAGGAGTAAGGATCCTTGAAAGGGATCTGTTTGCTGCAGCCACACTTCCAAAGGTGACCCTCAAGCGAACTGATGAGACATCAGTTAGAAAAACGCAGAAGTTCTGTAGTCGTCGTACGCTAGGTAGAGACCGAGAGGCCGATGCTGGCGAGTGAACAGCGGGAAAAGAACTGGGGATTCTGGGGGACCGCCTCCTTATGTACTAGGCCTGACGTCGGGGGAGGGATCGACGTCGGAGGCAGTCCCCGCTGAATACTGCTAGCTAGAAAATTTCCATGGGGTCCTGGCACCTGTCGGCTTTAGTCCTAATGGTGTAACCTGCTGCAAGATCGGTTTCTCGAAGTAAGATCTGTCTGTAACAGAGTACCCAGTAGAATCTCCGACTGGAAGGTCTGCAAGGCGTAAAGAACTGCTCTCATTTCCAGGATGTTTATCTGGAGATAAGTCTCTTGGGCTGTCCACAGGCCCTGAGAATGGACACCGTCAAGGTGTGCTCCCCATCCGAGCCCTGAGGAGTCTGTGGAGAGTGTCACAATTGGAGACAGCGCAATGAAGGGGACCCCTGCCGACAGATTCTTCGGATCTAGCCACCACTGCCAATCCTGGATTATGGTCTTCGGGATCCGGATTGGAAGCTGCAGATGGTCTTGCTTTTGATCCCATTGGACCAGTAACATCCACTGGGTGACCTGCACGTGGAGACGGGCAAGTGAGACTGTTGCAATGGCCACAGCCATGTGTCCGAGCAGGCAAAGGACCAATCTGGCAGGAACGGTCTTCTTTGCCGAAATGTCCCAGATGAGAGATCTGATGTGTTCCGCTCTGTCCTGGGGAAGAAAGGCTTTCCCTTGGATGGTGTCCAGAACTGCACCTATGAACTGCAGAGTGAGACGGAACCAGACGTGACTTCTCTTGATCGATCAAGATGCCCAGCGTCTCGAACAGAGAGCGAGTATAATTAATGGCGGACTTCAAGGCCTCCTGAGAAGGCGCCATGAGAAGCCAGTCATCCAGGAAGGGGAACACGTAGTGTCCTTGCCTCCTCAGAGTCGCCGCTACAACCGCCATACACTTCGTGAATACCTGAGGTGCCAATGACAGTCCGAAAGGGAGGGCTCGGAACTGATAATGGTGGCCCTGGAACTCGAAGCTCAGAAACTTTCTGTGCGCTTGAGCAATGGGTATATGCAGGTAAGCGTCCTGCATGTCCAAGGACGCTAGAAAGGCGCCCTGCCTGAGCATGGGAATCAGACCTAGGAGGGTCACTATGCGGAAGCGTTTGTACAAGACCGACTCGCTGAGCTTGCCAAGGCCCAGTATCGGACGGAGGTCTCCTGTTTTCTTGGGAACCAGAAAGAAGTGAGAATAATATCCTGCATCCCTCTGGTTCCGTGGAATGTGCTCTATCGCTTCTTTTTCCAGGAGCATGAGCACCTCCTGCTGTATAAGCAGGGCGTGCTGACCAGAGTAACAGGAAAGCAGGGGAGGTCTTGCCAGTGGGTGGTTGAGAAATTCTATGAAGTGGCCTTTCTTGACCAACTGGAGAACCCACCGGTCGGTGGTAACTGACTGCCACCCTGAAAAGTGGCGAGTGATGTCACCACCGACCTTTTGCGCCCGTTGATCCAGAGGAGGGCCGGGGGCCGGGAAGGAGTCATGCTGTGGCAGCACTGGTCCCTGCAGGCCGGGCCGGTTTAGTGTAGCGTTGGGCTCTGCCTGGGGAAGACTTAGCCTGGGCTTTCCGCTGAAAGGTGCCCCTTTGTTGCTGGCCGAAACGTGGCTGCTGCCTTTGTTGCTGGCTGTGAAAACTGCTCTGGGTCCTACGAAAGGAACCAGGCCTGGGTCTGTACAGACCCGACTGCCTTCCCAGCATCCTGGAGTTTGGTGATCACCTTCTCAGAGGGTTCACCAAAGAGTACTTCGCCATTGTAGGGGATGTCAAGAATGTTCTTCTGTACGTCCGGGGTGAAGCCAGAGACACGGAGCCAAGAGTGTCGCCGGAGACAGACGCCTGAAGCTGCAGCTCTGGCAGACGAGTCCGCAGAATCATATGTGGCTTGTAATACTTTGGTCCCCACATCAGACCCGGTGTGGAGGTGGTTTAGGAGCTCCGCCTTCTGATCGCTATCCAGGAGCTCGTCGACCACGTCCTGGCCCTGTTCCCATAGGGCGTTCTGAAAATGTACCATGTGGGTTAGGTAGTTCAGAGACCTGATGAAGCATGTAGCAGTCGCATACACGAGTCTCCCCAGGGCGTCCAATTGTTTGGATTCCTGGTCCGGTGGCTGTGTGCTCATGAGCTGCAGTCTTTGGGACCGGTCATGTGAGGCCATAATGACCAGGGAGTCTGCCAGAGGTTGTTGAGCCAGGTACTGGTCCTCTCTCGGGGCCTTGTACAGGTGGTCAGCTTTCTTCGGCACCACAGGAGTGGAGTGCGGACGCTTCCACGCAGCCTTGGTGACGTCGCAAAGGTGTCCACCAAGGGTGGCACTACCACAGGCTTTGAGTCTTTCTGCCGAAGATAAACGGGGAAGGCGCTGCCTTTCCGGGTTGAGGTCTTCAGCATCCCACCCCATGTTGTCCTGGATGTGCCTCATGATCTCAAGAGAAAGAGGGATCATCCGGAGACCTGGGAAGGTCAGGTGATGAAATGCTGAGTGGAGAAGGAGATCTGGAGTAATCTGTATTTCTCTGTGCCTCGTACGACACTGCAGATACGGTGGCCAGAGCGGTAGCATCGGGTGACTACCTCCGGCGCCATGCTTGGTTGAGTGTCTCAGGTTTTCAGCAGGATTTTGCAGTCCAGAATCCTGGACCTCCCATTCCAGGGTTCCGTCCTTTTTGGGCAAGAGACGGAGTCTCTTATCTCTCGTCTTCAGGAATCTGGCAAATCTGTGTGGTCAGTCCGTCAGGCAGACGTACAGAGGGCCCAGAACTGCACGAGACTGCCTTTTCGTAACCCCTCAGATGTTCAAGCCCGTGGAAACCAACAGAACCAGAGAGGTGGCTTCAAAAGGAAAGCCGGCAACCTGGAGGCGCTCCTTCTAGGAACGTGGTTATGTTGTTTATCCACACTTTGGCATGTCAACATTCACTTTAAATCTCACTGGAAGTCTTCAAGCTGGCTTCTGCCACCCACCCGGGCGGTATGTACCTCAACTGCAGCTCATGACTCCAGATCTTCTTTCCGCTGGAAGATTCAGGTTGCCTCACTCGTGCTCACGCATTTTGTAGGCCCTGGCTTTCAAACCTTTGGTTTTACCGAAAATTCGCACTCTTCGCGTTAGTGATCGCAAGTTTGCTGCTTCGATCATGGAAGACAAATCTTCCCCCGGATTTCATCGGTGCCCTTGCAGCCAGATGTCTCACACCGATCCCCACATGGCATGCGTCTGTTACCTCGGTGTTGACCATGACACCTCAAAATGCAATCTGTCTTGTGTTTCATTTCAGTGTCCTTGACTACAGTCTCGCATGCCTGAAGCTGGGGAGGCCGGAGAAGAGGAACTCTCCAGTGAAATCCAAGGTGGTTCAGTGGGCGGTATCCACGGCTGCGGGATCCACCGAGCAGTTGGAACGCATGCATGCCTTCAAGCAGGAAGTGGCTTGTGATGCAGATTCCTCTCAGAGCTTCTTTGTTCTGCTCAACCTGGGCTTCACCTTCTTGGGTTCTTTCCGAGAGTTGCGCCAGTCTCCCCTGACCAAGGGGGAGGTGCCTGCAGGCTCGCACTCCTCTCGATCCCGTAAAAGAGAGAAGGATCCGGGATCATCTTCTCTTTGGAGCGGGCAAGATCTCTATCCCAGGAGCATGTGGTCTCTACTTCGGTCAAGATCGTGTCTTCGGCCACTGGCTTTTCGGCTCTGCCATCTGGTCAGTCGACCAAATTATCAGTCGAGGTGGAAATCGTGATCAATCCGATATCGCCAACTCTGGTAGTCGATTCCCTCTATCAAATCCCTAATCTGGTCTTTTCAGATGATGAGACCCAGCCTGCTGGGACTCCCATCAATGGTGTGGTCCCTGATACCGGGAAATCACTGGCCCCACCAGTGTCTCCTGAGTGACCAAGTCGGCCCATCCGATCTCGAGCGAGGTCTCGGTCCCTTTCCACCGACAGGCCCAGGAAGAGCCATAAATGCTCTAAGAAGCGGCACCATAGGTCGTCCTCTGACGAGGAGAGGCTCCAGGGCTATGAGGACCTTATGTGGCAGCAGCTAATTTTGACCGGGCAGAAGCCAACTCCGGCTTCTACACCAACCATTACTTGGCTTTCGCCTCCTAGGCCGAAGCAGACTCCTTTGAAGTCTATTAAATTGGTTTCCCCACCCGCAGAGCCGGCAAAACCACCAGATCTTACTTCAAGAAACAGCTCTTACAGCAGGTTGCACCATTAGGACTGAAGCCGGCCGGCGCCCAGACCCCATGGAAATTTTCTAGCTAGCAGTATTCAGCGGAGCCCGCCCGTCAGGCATAGCATATAATGGGGCGGTCCCCCAGAAATGGAAATTACGTACTTACCGTAATTATTGATCTTCTTGGACAGTCTCCATCACTCATTCACACTAGTGGGGATAGCGCGGAGGCGCTGGGACCGCGAGGAGCCAAAATTGAAGGGCCGGGCGCCGAGGTAGGGACCGCACGCGCGAGACTGACTCAAGGCCTCTGTATAGGCTATTCAAGGCCGACCTCCAACCGCCTCAGTACCTTTCGACCAAGGAGGTGCACTAACTAATGAGAATAACTCATTCTGAGTGTCTGGGCTCTGAGAGGGCCCAGATGGCCTTTGTAAGAAAGGTCAAGAACAATGTCTTCACAGTCCGAACCATAGGCCGTGAAGACCAGGAAAGAAAAACGAGTGAACCCAGGGGATGGTGGGTGGGCGTGTGAATGAGTGATGGAGACTGTCCAAGAAGATCAATAATTACGGTAAGTACGTAATTTCCATATCTTCCTGGACTAAGTCTCCACTCATTCACACTAGTGGGAGAGTACCAAGCTAAAATCAACAACCCTGAGTAGGGTGGTAGGAGATAGGGTTCACTCGGAAAGGAAAGCCAAGGACTGTCCTATTAATAAAAAGAGCCGTCTTGTAAGAGCATCTATAACATAGTGTCTACAAGATAAACGCTTGCGTTGTAACTCGTCACCTTGCTGACAACTACAATGGGCAAAAAATTAAAGTCTGCCAGGCAGCCGCAACTATTCTAGGAGAGCGGCAAGAACCTGGCCTCACAATTTGATCTAGGACCAAAATTAATAGTGTCAAAGACATGCACTAATCTAATGTAAAAGACCTCAGGAGCTGCAAGAGCCGGAGGTAAAGTGCACAGGCTCAGGGTAGTATGACTGTATGTGAATATTTGCGAAGCTACCTTAGAAAGAACCTACTTGACCAAGGGTCAAGAAAGAAGCATGTCATCTGTTAGCTGGAGCAAACATGGAAGTAGGAATCTAAGTTCCGACTTGCTGAAGAGTCACTTCTGTTGCTGCAAGGCTCTGATCAGGAGAAGAAAGCCTGATTAAAAAACAAAAAGGGGACTAACAGACTGGTTAGATGCCTAGGTTTTGGAAATATCTCGGAATAAGAGAAATTCTCTTAGAGAAAAGAGGTGAGCTATACCACCACTGGATCGGACTGCCCCCTAGGGGTAGAAGAAAACAGGTACCCTTTACTGAGGTTTAGAGACGACCGCCTCAGGGTTGAGGCAGAACCTGATCAGATCCAAGCGTGGCATCAGGAAATTCCAACTAGGCCCTGTGCTGTGATAATTCTGACCCCTTTTTTTTTAAATATCACTAGTCCGAGCCTGACAAGGTTGCTGCTGCTATTTGGCAAGTATTGCCTGATACAGAAATGACAAGGATGTCATCCTCTGAGGAGCAGGAGGAGCCTGAAGATCCATAACTGAACCCCTGACTGGACTAATAATAGCTAGACAGATGTTAACTACCTGTGGCAGAGCAGCCACCAGAGGGGCAGCATCAAAAATGGGCTGTATACCCCTATCAAAGGAGCGGGACAGCCTGTGCAGCTCCCGACCATAGAATTAAAATGTTCCAAAGAGTGTAATTGTCTTGACCACTGAAAAGTCTAGACGCAGAGGTATATAGTCCACAGATCCAGTCTGAACACTATGGTGGACCCATAAATGAGGAACTACTAAAGAGCTTGCATCACAGACTCTGATGATAGAGAGGGCGTTCAGTATATAAAATGAGTCATCCGCTGTATCACTGACCAGAAGGACACGGAAAGACTCATCCAGATGCCTTTCTACCACAGAAGGACCCCAAAAGAGGTCTCGGTTAGAGCCACTAGAGACTCCGCCACCAGGAAGGGTGTTGAGGAGCTTGGCACCACGTAGGGGGCTGAGAAAGTGCTGAGCGGAATGAGAGATTCCGCTGACAGAAACAGAAGAGTCCCATCAGCGGAAAATCGCTGGATGAGGAGATCCGATGCAGACCGCCACCCACTAAAATGTGTGGAAATAATCCGCAGAATAGGAATTCATTCCATGGAACATCCCAACACAAGTCCTGCGGAAGAGAGGTCTGAAAACATAGATCTTTCCCTAGTTCTGTCAGACAGCACCAACTGGCACCCCTGCGGCACTAGCATCACTCCTGGCACAGGAAGGCACCAAGCAGTAACCATGCCAACCTGAGAGACACCAGAAGGCACCCACGGCAGAACCCGCAGGTATCCTTGGTACCAACGGCAGCAATGGCACACAAGGGCACCCCCCGACGCCCATGGTACCCATGGCACCCGCGGGTGCCAGGCACCACCCACGCCACCCGCGGGTGCCCGGCAGCAGCACCCACGGGTGCACGGCGCCGCCCGCGGCACCCATGGGTGCCCAGCAATGTCCACGGCGCCAACCACGGGTGCACAGCATCGCCCGCGGCACCTGCGGGTGCACGGCACCGTCCACGGTGCCACTGGCGCTGCCCACGGCACCTGCGGGTGCCTGGCGCCACCCGCAGCACCCTCGAGTGCCCGCGGGCATCAGTGGCACCGCGAGACACCCACAGCAGCGCTAGCGGCGCCGACAAAGAAGCACCCACGGCGCCGAGCACAGCGTGAGCCACAGAGCCGACCCACGGCACCGAGCAAGCCATGGCGCCGACTGCAGCACAGAGCATGGTGCCGACCATGGCACCAAGCACGGCACCGAGCCATGGAGCCGAGCACAGCACCGAGCCACGGCGGCGACTGCATCCAGTACAGCGCCAAGCACAGCACCGAGCCACGGCGCCGAGTCCCGGCGCCAACCCAAACACCAGCAGTGTCGCCTATGGCACCCATGCCAAACCAGGGGCATGGCACCAGACCTGCGGCGCCACCAAGGTGTTGGGCACAACGCCAGGAAAAACACCATGGAAAAGAACAGAAAGGTGGTGCCCGTGCCGGCCCCTGCATGGAAAGGATGAGGGGGGTAGGCACGAGGGGCTGACAAGATGGCGAAGGCACCAAGAGGGCACCGCGCTCATTCAGATCCAATTGACCTGGCTCCGGTCCAACGGCTCCGAGGCCTGGAGGCCCAGAAACCAGGAACACAACCAGGAAAAAAGGAGTCAAACCCCCTGCTCCACAGGAGCGGCCCAGAGGTGGAACTGCTCACCGGAACTCCAACGAGGACAGAGATGGAGTCCGGAGTCGAAAAAGCAGCCAGTTAGGAGTGGGGCAGGGGAACCCACGAAGTGTTCAGGCCTATCGCCCCTACCAATGAACAATCCTGTGCAGACATACCAACAGGCAACCTCGGCGGCACCGATTCTTCTTTAAGCGAAGAAGAAGGCTCGGGAATAATGAGCAATCGGCACATGGAATTAAATGCTTCAGTGGACTGTCCTCCTCACGGAACAGAACTGTCCGTAGTCAGACCTCTCGTTACTTACAGTGGGCGGACCGGCACAGCCCTCTGCCATAACAACTTTCAACGAAGTCTTCCTACGTCACCGCTACCGTCTATAGGGCGACTCCGTGGATGGCAGGAAAGAATTTCTTCATAATCTTCTTATTCGTAAAATAAAAATTACTACTAAATAGTTAAATTAAAACTTTTAAATTAAACACTAAAAGCTGCTGTCTGATAGACGAAAACTATGACTCCGGAGGCGAGCGGCGTCGACATCCAAGCGCACTCGCGGGCGGAAGAAAGGAACTGAGGCGTTGGAGGGTCGCCGAGATAGCCTATACAGGTGCGAAGTCAGTCTCGCGGTGTCAGCCAGGCGTGGTCCTACCTCGGCGCCGGCCCTTCTGAAAATTTTTGGCGCCCGCTTGGTCCTAGCGCCTCCGGCGCTATCCACACTAGTGTGAATGAGTGATGGAGACTTAGTCCAGGAAGATTACCCAGTTCTTTACCTACCGTCGACTCACCAGCATCGGCCTGTCTCTACCTAGCGCACGACAACTTAGAATTTCAAGAGTTTCTACATAACTAATGTCCTCTCCAACTCCTTCACTTGAGGGACACTTTTCAAAGTGTGCCCGTGGAAAATGGATCCCTTTCAGGGATCCTCATTCATCCTGCGTGCGGTGCTTAGGCCCGGACCACGACACCAAGGCCTGCACCTTTTACCAAGGGTTCAACAGCCGCACCAGGATCTGTCATCAGAAGGCACTTCAGGCTTACCTGTTGAGGAAAAACTTAGTAGGATGGACAAAGAACCTTCCTCCAGTGACGATTCTTCTTCCAAGGTCCACAAATATCAGGACAAGCACCGGGGGAAGGCAAGGTCCAGATCCCCGAAACGGGCCTCTTGATTCGCGGAGCTCGGGCTCCACCCGATCGGACCGCTCTCCCTCCAGGGCTAGGTCTCAGCCCCCTCCGGTGAAGGTCCGGGCTTCCAGCGGCTCATCGACTCTTCAGCCCATCAAGACTTCCAGGCCCTCTGCTTCCTCTACTGCCTCTTCAAAGCCCTCTGAATGCCACAAGTCTTCCTCTTCCACCTGAAGTCGGGACACTGAATCTAGGTCGGTCTCCCAGACCCCTAGAGGCCTGGATCCTCCACCCAGGAAGAAGGATCTGACGTCCCTCAATTGGACAACTGACCCGACGTCGGCCAGGCGTTCGGAGCCGAGAACATCGGCCAACCACCAGATGCTGGCCAGGCGTTCACCGGACCCGAAGCAGTCGGCCAAGCGACTGACGTCTGCTTCATCAGGGCTGAAGACCGCCCCCCAATCACTGGTAGGCACCAGTCACAGGACTCCACGGAGGAGGACACCGCGTTGCCCGAAAACCAGGCGGGCGACACAGAGGATGCCGGGCTTCCGAGGGAACCTTCGCCCACACCAGAGACACCCAAGGACCTGACGCCCGACCCCAGCGACAGACCACTGGCTCCAGGCCCGTCGTCTGGCATGAATATTCAAGAAGTAAAGAAACTTTTTAATTTCTGGTGGGACACCATCCGAAAAGACGTCCCAGTAAAGCCTACTCCTTCACCTCCTACGCCCCCTCCCCACCACAGGTTGCCAGCAGAACGCCCACCAACCCCCAAGGAGCAGACTCCACCTCCTAGAAGTAGATCCTAGGATCGGAGAAAGCCTTCCTCAAGATCTCCATCAGGGTCTCCCAGCCCCAAGTGACCCAGACGTCGGCGGTATACTCCGCGGGGGAGGACTCCAGATCGGATACCTCAGATTACTCACCTGTACCAGGAGTTCTATATGTTGTTCATCCACACTGTCTGGCAGGTTCCTTGCTGCTTTAAATCTTGCCGGAAGGTCTTCAAGCTGGCTCCTCCCACCCACCTGGGTGGTAAAACCCTTGGCTCCGCCCCATGACACCAGATCTAGCCCGCTGGAAGCCAGATTGCGCGTCGAAGCCGGGGAGGTCGTGTGGATGAAGAAAAAATTCCTCACCTTAGTAATGTTGTTTCTTCTAATGGAGTCTTGCTGTATTTTAGCTATTGTAGTTAGGTCATGCCTTTCAACTGCCCCAGAGAACAAAGAGTTAAACCTTCCATGGCCAGCATGGAATGTTCACCGCGAGCTCGGTTGAAGACCCTGTCTGCTGCTGTTTAAACTCCAACCATCAGATCTTTATGAGCAATACTCACTAGAAGTTCTGTGTGGAAACTGTAAGACTCACCACTAGCCAACTAGCAACTAGATTTATATAAGAGTTTTTTTGGTTTCAAAGCAAAGACTCAAGTCAGGAAACCCAAAATACAACACACATCCCAAAACACAACACTCACCAAAAATAAACGGGTGAAAAAGGGACGCGCCTAGGGTGACAACACTGCTCCTGCATACCCACATCCCAAAAACCAGGTTCTGAGAGGGGAGGCGGGGGGAGGTCAGAATATACAGGTTACTTACCTGTAACAAGAGTTCTAGGAATGGTATATGTTGTTCATCCACACTATCTGGCAGGTTCCTTGCCGCTTTAAATCTTGCCGGAAGGTCTTCAAGCTGGCTCCTCCCACCCACCAAGGTGGTAAAACTCTCTGCTCTGCCCCAAGACGCCAGATCTAGCCCGCTGGAAACCAGGTTGTGCGTCGAAGCCAGAGAGGTCGGGTGGGTCGTGTGGATGAACAACATATACCATTCCTAGAAAGTACAGTTACGTAAAACCTTACCGTAACAGTAGATCTTCGAGAGAGGCTCTTGCAGTAGGTAATACATATAGGACTGGCCGTCGGCAGGCGAGGCAGGACCCAAGAAAAAATTTCCCAGCTAGCAGACCTTGGCGAGACCCTTCCCGTCAGGTGACCCGGCGACAGGCGCAGCGTCGGTATAAACGGGCGGTCCCAGACGCCCGCCTTCCAGTTCTTTCCCGCCACAGGCCCGGAAGAGAGAGAAGCAGATATTTTCCTCAATGGAAAAGGAGCTGAAAAAGCCTAGGGGGATGGAGGGCGGAAAGGTATTACCTACTACAAGAGCCTTTCTCTAAGATATAAAAATTACATACCTACCGTAATTATGATCTTTCTGTGTATCTTCACCATTCATCACAGATGGGTACTGGCCGGAGATCAGGACCCGCGGGGCACTTTTTTTTTATAAAAGGATAAGTAGCGGATGTCGCCAGCATCAGCGCCTCGAGGCCGACGTACTACGTGGAGCTCGAGGATTAGCCGTTAAGCTGTGTCGACTCCGCCTGCCTACCAGTTCTGAGTCGCCGGAGAGGTAAGAGGAAGGGATGGAGGGTGGGACAAGAGAGTCCAAGGGACAGAAAAAGGAAGAGAAAAACTGAACTAAAAGGAGAAATAACGACTGAGAGGACAACATAGAGAAAGTAAGACTAAGGGGATTGGGTAGGGGCCCCAATCTCTGGAAAAGGAGGAAGGGGGGAAGAGAATTTAGGAGAGAGTGAGAGGTAACAAGGATCCAGGACTCTTGTCCGCCACCAGACTGTATAGGAACTGCAGGGAGTAGCAAAGCTCATTTCCCAGAATTCAAGGCACAGAATAACTGGCAATACCCCAAAAGCAGAGTCGGCTATTCTGGAGAAGGACAGGGTACAAGGACTCAGTACTCTCTCTGTAAAGATATTTGGTGAAAAAAAGGGGAGTTTTTTTTTTTTAAATTAGATGGATCACAGAAGGAGGGCAACCACCAGCTCTCACCCCGTAGGGGGTGAAGATATGTAGTAGAGAAGGAGTGCCACTCGAACTGTACCCCTTAGGGAAGAAAACTACCCCCGTGTCCCAACTTTACCCCGCTCAAAAAGAGGGGTAAGCACAGAGGGAGGAGGATCCAGAGACTGGAGCCCCAGGGGGATGGCGGGCGGGATTGTGATGAATGGTGAAGATACACAGAAAGATCATACTTATGGTAGATACGTAATTTTTATATCTTAGAGAGAGGCTCTTGTAGCAGGTAATACCTTCCCGCCCTCCCCCCCTAGGCTTTTTCAGCTCCATTCCACTGTGTCAATCTTCACCGTTCATCACAGATGGGTGAGTACCAAGCCCCCGAAGGGGGTTGATTAATTGCACCCTAACAGACAGCGTCCCTTAGCCCTCAGTGGGTGACACACTAAGGGGGGGAACCTTCTAGGCCTGAGGAGGCCCGAGAGTGTGGAGAGCAAGACGGGGTTCCCCCGGAGGTGGAAGGAATTTGCCCCGACAAACGTCTCTCCCTATGGGAAAAGAGATAGGTTCCCTGGTGAGCGGAGCAAATCACCCTACGCCGGGCCAAGGGTGACAACCGGGAAAGGCGAAGCCACGCCGATCTCCTGGTGCAGATCGCTGTCCCTACTACCCTGGTAGCTACCTCATTGGCGTCGTAAGATGCCCTTGCTTGGTGCCTTGCTAGCTCCAGGCCACGTGCTGAGTGTGTGATGGCTTGCCTGGTTTGCTCCGAGTCAGGCAAAGAAGCTACGATCTGACCCAGTGCTGACCACAAGAACCTGTTGTAGGCTGCACAGTGGGCCTGATGAGCAGAGATGGAGAGAAGCAACCGTGCCGAGAAGAAAGTCCTCCTCCCCCAGAAATCAAAATCCGAAGAGTCCTGATCTGGGGGCCGGTCACAGGGTGGCCGCACCGAAATCGCCTAGAAAGGCATGCGCCGCATGCTCAGGATTGCTGACCGACAGGGGAGAAAGGTGAAGGTCCTCCATCATCCTCACGAGGAAGCACTGATACTTGGAGAAATCAGCGGCAGGAGAGATATGGACAGATGGTTCCTCTCCCCCAGAAGAGGGGGATGAGGAGCTGGAGGTCACCATACGTCCCGAGGGTTGTTACTCGGGGGGAGGTTGAAAAACCTGGCTGTCCATGGCCCTAACGTAGGCAGGGAACCCGAGGCAGCCACCGCCTCCTGAACTGCTCCCAGGTGAGAGGGCCGCTAGACCAAGAATGCCTGGGAGCGCTTGAGAATGGCAGAGGAATAGGGGCAGAGCCGAGAGAAGAAGTCGGCTGACCTCTGCCAGGGCTAGGGAGGGACCATGGACACCGGCGAGGGTGTCCCGAGATGACTCCGCAGCCGACAGCTGTACAACCACGTTGGTACCTGCCTAGGCTGCGCCCAGAAGAATCCCAGTGAGGTGATCGGGTCAGATAGATCCAGAAGGATAGTCCCCTGCCTCCAAAGAATGGGACCCCTCAAGGAACCGGAAGGGAAGGCGGAAGTCCACACTCGCTTGGCCCAGGGTCGGGTGGACCCCAGAGGAAAGGCGCCGACCCCACACCCTGACCCCTCAGAGTCCGAGAGGGTCCTGATCCTCGAGAGGGCCAATCTAGGTAGCTGGCAGCTCTGGGCTGCCCCCGAAGGGGAGACCCATCCTCCCCTCCTGTAGACTTCCCGATGGGCCCCAAAGCTAGGCGATCGAGACACACTATGGGAGGGGGTACCACCGCCAAGGGATCAAGGAACCCTCCAAGGCCAGGTTGCATGGCAATGATGGCTCGCACCACAGCCTGCTGGTTAGTACCACTGACCCCAACCTCGGGGAGAAACTGACGCTCCTCAGAAGGGGGCTGGCTTCGACTCGTCGAGACCACCGGCTCGCCCTCCTCTGCAGACAACCCCGAAGGGTGTGACTGCTTGTCCAACGAGGTAGAGTCTGAGGCCCTAAGCCAAACGGTAGGAGGGCGAGGAAAGGCGACCTTACTGAGAAGCCCGGAAGCCAAGGCAGTGGCCGAGGCGCCCTCGCAGCCCACAGCTCTCGCAAGCGGGCTGACAGAAGGCGGCTGGGCAGCTCGGCCAAAGGTCCTGGAGCAGGGCAGCCGTGGCGCCGCTGAAGTCCACTGGCACCGGGGGCCGTACCAGGAACAGAGACGGTGCCGACGGCAGCCCTAGCAACGGCCTCGGAGTCGATGACGCCACCAGGCCCCTCGGCACCGAGGACCGACTCGGCACCGAACACGGCACCGTCAGGCCCCTCGGCGCCGTGAATGGCACAGAGAGCACCAACAGCGCCGAGGACGGGCGCCGACAGACAGCTCGAAGCCCCACGGCGCCGGTCAACCTCGGCATGCGAGACATAGTGAAAAGAGACGCGAATCCAGGGTCACGGGCGCGAACAGCGGGCCGGTTAAAGCCCACGGCGCAGACGAAGTCGGTTGCTGCGCACACGGCACTGTGAATAGTGCCAAAGGCCCCGATGGCGCTGATCGATGGCGTCGACCCGGCCTTCCGGATCTGGAGCGACACCGGGGAGCTTTCACCGACGGGGCGACTGCCATAGCGGCGAAGCCTCTCCGCCCGCCTCCCGGAGGAAGCGGAACGGCCTCTGCGCGCGTGTAGGAGCCTCGCCAAGGCTGAGCTGCAAGAAGTCGAGGCTCCCTCCTCCTCGGTCCGTATAGAACCGGGAGGGGATCCAGAGGAAAGTCCGAGAGAGCGCGCCTTGGCCAGATGAGTGCGAACCCTACCCCCGAAAGTCGGCGGAGCTCGCCCTACTTTGAATGCGCTCTGTTCTGGGACACGGCGGTCCATGGAGAAGCAAGCGTCGCACGAATCCATGTCGTGAAGCGGGCAAAGACACGCGAGACACCGGTCATGCTGGTCGGAAACGGAGTACTTGCGGCCGCAGGGGCACTGACGCATAGGGGGCCGCCCCGCCTTAGAAAGTTTCTTGCCCTCCAACCGCGACATGACCTGCGGAAAACACCAAAAATAGACTCGACGTCGCTATACTTTAAAATAAATGGAAAGATCTTACCGGCGACGTCGAGTGGAGGCAAAACCCAGAACTAGCAGGAGACCGACGGACTGTCGAATGCACAAATTCGAAGGCTAAGGCCTAACAACTGTCAAAAACTTCTTCAGTGGCTTCCCACGCGTGACCCTCGACGCGGAGATGAAGAACTGGTAGGCAAGTCGGAGTCGACAGCTTAATGGCTAATCCTCAAGCGGCACGTAGTACGTCAGCCTCGGCGGCGCCGATGCTGCGCCGACTACTTATCCTTTTTAAAAAAAAAAAGAGGCTCCCGCGGGGTCCTGATCTCCGGCCAGTACCCAGCTGTGATGAATGGTGAAGATTGACACAGATAAGATCTACTGTTACAGTAAGTTTTTACATAACTGTATTATCTTACTTCGAGAGAACTCTTGCAGTAGGTAATTACATATAAGACAGAATCCCAAGCAGTCTGGAACAAATGAAAGACACTGGGAGGAGGAACTACTCCAAGAAGTAGCAAACAGCCTTGCAAACCTCAAGATAGGAGGCCTTGCAAGACCGCAAACCCGAAGCCTGCTCTACAGCGAGAGGCAATGTCCAAACTGTAATGTTTCGAAAAGGTATGGACGGAAATCCAGGTGGCGGCAGCACAGATGTCTGCTGCGGACACATTCTTGAAACAAGCCGCAGAGGCTGCTACTCCGAGTGGAGTGACCTCTGACTTGACCCGGTAGGGTCTTGTTGTACTTGACATACCAGAAAGTGATGCAATAAGCCAACCACTTTGATAGGCATTGCTTGGAGACAGCATCGCCTTCCCTTTTGTGAGCAAAAGAGACGAACAACTGATCAGTCTTTCCGAGATCCTTCGTCCTATTGGTGTAGTATCTCAGAATCCTGTGGACATCCATGGTATGAAGCAAGTATTCTCCTTGGTTGGAGTACTGCGTGAAAAAGGCAGATAACTCAATAGACTGATTTAAGGTAGACGCCACCACCACTTTTGGAAGAAACTTAGGGTTCGTGCGAAGAGCTACTCGTTCTTTGTGGAAAATCAGATAGGGGACTTTACACATAAGGGCCTGGAGCTCAGAAATTCTTCGAGCCGAAGTAATGGCCACCAAGAACAGCGTCTTCCATGATAAAAACTTCAAGTCTGCGGAAGCCGCAGGCTCAAAAGAAGGAAGGGTAAGTTTCTCGAGAACAAAGTTCAAGTCCCAAGGGGGAGCTGGAGTCCGAACAGGGGGTCTGAGATGAAGGACCCCTCTGAGAAAGGTCTTGGATACCTCCAATTGGGCAAATGCCTTATCAATGAAAGGGACATGGTAGGCTGAAATAGCAGCCATGTGGACTTTCAAAGAGGAGTGACTGAGACCCAGGTCGAAAAGATGACGCAAATAATCCAGCAGAACGGCCACAGGACAGGAGAAAGGCTCCACGTTCCTGGAGGCAGCCCAAATGGAAAATCTCTTCCATTTCATGGCGTAGGTGGACCTAGTGGAAGGTTTTCTAGCCTCCACCAGAATCTCGGCCATTTTAGGAGAGACGCCAAAACGAGATTGGGCTAGGTCTGCAGAAGCCATGCATGAAGTTGAAGGGACTTGAGTCCCGGATGGACCAGGGTCCCCTGATCCTGGGTCAGCAATCCTCGAGATAAAGGAAGAGGAGAAACCTCTGAGTATTGTTGTAGAAGAGAGAACCAGATTTGCCTGGGCCAGAAAGGAGCGATCAGAATCATTCTCGCTCCTTCCAATGCAAGTTTCTGCAGTACACAAGGGACCAGAGGAATTGGGGGAAAAGCATAGATGAATCTGCCCTTCCAGCTTAGAGATAGAGCGTCGCTCCAGAAAGCGCCTCGCTCTGGAGCGAGCGAGCAAAAGGTTGGAAGCTTTGCGTTTTGGGAGGAAGTGAACAGGTCTATCTGTGGAGTCCTCCAAAGCTGGAAGATGCTTTTTAGAAACTTTTGGTCCAGTTCCCACTCGTGTGGCAGAGCCGAAGAACGACTTAGCTTGGATTGCCGTGAGGTGAAGATTGTGAAGCACTGCCCATTCCCAAACCCTCACTGCTTCCCTGCACAGCAGGTAGGACCGAGTCCCTCCCTGCTTGTTGATGTACCACACCACGCACATATTGTCCATTTGGACAGCTAGGTGACCGGGAAAGAATGTATTGGTGAAGGGCCTGGAGAGCATACAGTACTGCTCGAAGCTCGAGCACATTGATGTGGAGAGCTAACTCCAATCTGGACCACAACCCCTGGGTTCGGTGAGGACCCAGATGGGCTCCCCAACCTTGCCTGATGCGTCCGTGGTCAGAGTCTGGGCGGGGGGAGGATGAGAGAAGGGGACCCCCCGGAACAGGTTCTCTCGAACCATCCACCACTGCAAGTCTCGTCATCGGGCGAAGAGATCAGCACCAGATGATCTAGATCGTCTACAAGTTGATCCCACTGAGAGCGGAGAGTCCACTGAGAGATCCCTCATGTGGAGGCGCGACGCTGGAACTGGCCGGGATGGCAGCCGCCATAAGCCCCAGAAGACGGAGCACCAACCTCGCTGGAACCCTCCTGCATTCCGAAAGAAGGGAAATCTGGGATTGGAGGGAGGCCCCCCTGTCCGAAGGCAGGAAGGCCCTGCACACTGTCGTATCGAGGATTGCCCCGATGAACTAGAGTCTCTGGGAAGGGTCCAGATGAGACTTGGAATGGTTGATGATGATACCCAGACCAGTGAAAACCCGCTAGGTGTGAGAGAGAAAATGCAGGAGTTCCTCCCTGGATGAGGCCACCAGGAGCCAGTCGTCCAGGTAGGGAAAAACCTGAACTCCCAAAGTACGCAGGTGGGCCGCTACCACCGCCAGGCATTTGGTAAAAACTCGGGGAGCTGAGGAAAGACCAAAGGGGAGCGCCCGGAATTGGTAATGGTCTCCCTGGAACGCAAATCTGAGGTACTTTCGGTGCGAGGGGCGAATGGGGATGTGCAGGTATGCATCCTGCATATCCAGTGCACAAAGCCACTGGCCCGGCCAGAGAAGGGGCAAGAGGGTTTGAAGGGAGAGCATCCTGAACTTTTTGTATTCCACATAGAAGTTCAGAGAGCAGAGATCGAGAATGGGTCTGAGATCTCCCGTCTTCTTTGGTACAAGGAAGAAATGGGAATAGTAACCCGTCCCGTGAAGGTGAGGGGTGACTGGTTCTATGGCCTGCTTCGCGAGGAGAGCAGATATTTCTTCCCTGACCAAAGGAAGATGGTCCCTTGATTAAGAGGAGGGTGGCGTGGAGGTTTCTGCAGAAACTCTATAGAGTGCCATTCTGCTATGATCTGAAGCACCCATGAATCCAATGTTATCTTCTCCCAACCCGGAAGGTGGAGGGAGAACCTCCCTCCTACCGGTTCCTCCGGGGAGTCCGGAGGCGGTGGGAGAGGGAAGGAGTCACGTGGCGTGAGGCAGCGCCGTGGGCGGGGCCTGGCGCCACTGGCCCGCCTCCTGGGGTTTTGCTTGAGGCCAGCTGCGTCTGCGAAAGGGACGGCGCTGCTGGGGATGGGGACGGTACATGGAATCCACAGATTAGAGGGCCGTCCCCTTCTCCTGCAAGTCAGTGATGATGTCCTTGACATCGCCACCGAACCCCTGAAAGGTGCTTCTTGAATTGCTAACTGCACCTCCGGGACCAAACCTGACACTCGGAGCCAGGCGTGACGCCGAAGACTTACGGCGAACGCAGAGCTCCACCCTGCGGTGTCCACTGCATCGTAGGTCGTCCTCAGAATGTGACGACTGGCCGAACGAGCAGAACGGACAAAGTCAGCTAACTCCTACTTGACTTGGGAGTCAGGCAAGGAGTCAATCTTAGATTCCGCCTGGGTAAGGACAGCCTTCTGGTAATCCCCCATATGTGCTACATAATTTACTGCCCTGATCCCCAGTGTGGAAGAAGCATAGATCTTCCTTCCATACTGATCCAGAAGGCGAGATTGACGAGCTCGACGAGCTCAAATGTTTCGGGTGTGCTGACCGGCCGTGAGCGGCGCTAATCACAAGCGAGTCTGCACGGGGGTGAGAGTCTAGAAAGTCTACACCCCCCAGAGCCTGGCATAGCCTGTTGGACTTCCGAGGAAGTGGGGCTAAAGCCGACGGTTGTTTCCAAATAGTGGAAACTAGGTGGGCGATCCAGGGTGGCACTAGAGTAGGGACCGTAAGGGGCAAGTCCAGATGTTCGGCGAGTTTAACCTGCTGAGGATCTGGCTCTAAGGAACGCCACTTATATACTTTCTGGATCTTCCTGAGCAACTCCGTGAAGGAAGGATCCTCCAGAGGAGACTTCGGAGGAGTCCTCGGCCGGGGCCTGGATGGACAGCGAGGCTCGTCATCTTTCTCGAAGTAACCATCGGAGGAATCCGAGAGAGAAGAAGAAAAAAATTTGAAGCAGATTAAGACTCCCTAACTCGTCTAGGGGGAGGAACGGGTTCCTTAGGGGGGATCCCTGGACACGTATCCTGCCCCTCTCTGGATCCCGAGGGGAGAGCTCGGGAATCCGGAGGTGGAGAGGGAGTGTGCCATCTGGGGCGTATGGTAGCCGGAGGTGGCACCATTGCCGTGAAGTAGCTCTCTACTTCCTTGGTGAGCTGAGCCTTGGCCTCAGCCCACCAGGAGGCCACAGTCTTCTGAAGATCCACCGGCGGCCTGGGGGGTGGTGGGGGAGGAGGAGGAGGATAGTTGTACAGATTATATCCGTAAGGTGAGTATCCATAACCCGGCTGCGGGAATGCTGGAGCTGGGTATTGCGGCGTCAGTGGAGTTGGCGCTGGGTACTGCGGCGCAGGATACTGCGGACCCGGGTAAACCGGCGTCGGATAGGATGGTGGATACCCAGATACCGGAGGAGCTGCCGGAGCAGATGGCCCAGTAGGGAACTCCACGGGCGGATCAACAGTGATAGGCCCGCGGGGTGGAGGGCCCGAAGGGAGAGGAATATTCCCCGCCAGCGTCCGATCCGGTTCTGTAGGAGGAGGAGGGTCTGACGGCGGAAAAGCATCCCGAGCATCGCCTGGGGACGGAGGAGAGAAGTCCCTGGGGTCAGGCAAGGGGGACTCTGGCTCCCCGGATGGCAGCAAAGGCTGCGGGGAACCTGGGACGACAGACGATGAAGCGTCTGTCGTAGGCTCCTATGTCCGGCGCACGTCGGAGGAGCCGACATGCGACTTACGGGCCGAATCCCGGCGGACGCCAGAGGAGCCGGCGTCCGACTTAAGGGGTCCCTCGTCGGAGGCGGCCGAGGGTGTGGAAGCGACCCGGTCCGGGGACATGCCGCGGCTACCGCCCTCAAGGGTCGGGCGCCTAGTGGCCTTCTCCCAGCGGACGTTGGAGGACGATGTCCGGCTTATGGGAGGTGCCCGCACCAGTTGGCCGCAAGCCTGCGGCAGTACTGGGGGCAGAAGCCTCCTTTTGCCCGGAGGCACCCGAGGGGGTCGAACGCGAACCCGACGGGCGGGCCGACGCCGCTTCCAAAGCCTTGGAGGCTGCTGTCGGGCGATCCCCCCGAGGGGACGTTACCTTAGCTGCAGCTCCAGCTGGAGTCGTGGAAGAGGCCTGCTCCCGGTGCCTTTCTTTGTCCCGCTTCTTGTGTCCTTCGGGGGGTCGACGCCTGCCTAAGCTTCTTCAACTCCTTCTCCATTGCAGACATCTTCTTTTTAAGTAGATGGGCTTCCAAAGACTGCTGGCATCGTCTGCAGGTGGCCGCGCTGAAATGCAGGCAATGCGGGCACTTGTTGACCACGTGGTCGGGGCCTAAACAAAAAAGGCAGCGGGAGTGACCGTCTTTGTGAGGCAGTTTGGCGCCGCACGAGTCGCACTTATTTTTTGAAGGGGACGACATAAACCGACGTTCACCCGACGAATAGACTGCAAAATACTGATACTTTTGGTAAAAAAACGACGAAGCAACAGGGCTGAGCATGAACTTCACCGCGAGGCGCTGCACGAGCTGACAGCGGGAAAGAACTGGAAGGCGGACGTCTGGGACCGCCCCTTTATACCAACGTCGTCCGACGCCGGTCACCTGAAGTGGGGCCAGTCCCTAGAGGGACTGCTAGCTAGAAATTTTTCCGTGGGGTCCTGCCGCCTGCCGACGTCAGTCCTATATGTTATTACCTACTGCAAGAGCCCTCTCGAAGTAAGATCTCCTGTTACAGGTGAGTAACCTGTATTTCTAGGAACATGGATATGTTGTTCATACACACTATCTGGCAGACTCCTAGCAGTTCTCCGGGAGGAGGGAGGCAAGGCGCACACCCCTTAGGGAATAAAGACTGGAGAACCGAGGCCCCAACCAGCATCCCGGCGTGACCCAAGGTCGATGTGGTAGGGGATAAAACGGTATGAGCCGACTTCCAGATAGGAGCCCTGCAGATATCCTGGATAGGGACATCCCCGGAAGCAGCCACCGATGCAGCGGAAGGGCAACTAAAAAATGCAGGTTACTCACCTGTAACAGGAGTTCTAGGAATGGTATATGTTGTTCATTCACACTGTCTGGCAGGTATCCTTGCCACTTTAAATCTTGCCGCAAGGTCTTCAAGCTGGCTCCTCCCACCCAACCTGGTGGTAAAACTCTCGGCTCCGCCCCATGACGCCAGATCTGGCCCGCTGGAAGCTCAGGTTGTGCGTCGAAGCCTGGGAGGTCGGGTGGGTCATGTGGATGAACAACATATACCATTTCTAGAACTCCTGTTACAGGTGAGTAACCTGTATTTCTAGGGACATGGATATGTTGTTCATCCACACTGTCTGGCAGACTCCTAGCAGTTCTCTGGGAGGGGGGAGGCAAGGCACACACCCTACTTAGGAAATAAAGACTGGAGAACCGAGGCCCCAAAACCAGCATCCCGGCGTGACTCAAGGTCGATGTGGTAATGGGTAATGAAGGTGTGTGCTGACTTCCAGGTAGCAGCCCTGCAGATTTCCTGGATAGGGACGTCCCTGGAAGCAGCCACCGATGCAGCAGTATGGCGGGTAGAATGAGCTCTTATCCCTCTGGGAGGCTCCATGCCCAACTTATAGCAGAGATCTAAGCAAAGGTGGTGAGAGCTAGGGCGGACCGCCGGAGCTCCCAGCAGGATGATGTGGCATCGGGACCCCGCTGGGGACCAGAGGCCGTGGCGCCCGTGTTTCCCCAGATGGGCACCCCTAACCCATCAGAGAGGAATCGGATCGATAGAGAGAGACCCACGGCTAAGGCGGACAAGCGGATGCCCTCCTGCAGATGAGATGGAACGCGGTCCACCACGGAGAGTGTTCCACATCTCCCCGGGTCACCATCACTAGCTGGTCCAATGGATCGCAGCGTTGGGACCACTGGCTAGCCAGTCCCACTGAAGGAGGCATGTGCCAGCGTGCCCAGACCACGCTGGTACAGGCGCCATGAGACAGGGCGCAGGAAGTCCCGGCAGGGCGCCATTGCCCAACCAGAAATGATTGGGCAAAGGAGGGTGGTGAACCCTGGCCCTGACCCACGTGAGCCGCGGTTGTCGGCTGAAGAGAGCTTCCAGCTCTGCCCTGATAAGTTTAATCACCTGTCTGCCCGAGTTCCGACTCTGGCCTCGCTTGATGAGAAGGCCGATTTGAGAAACAAACCTGGAGGGCCAGATCTCGGGACCGCTCACCCTCCCTGTCTGGAGGGCTGCTAGCAACCATCGTCCAGAGTAAGGGTACACCTGGGACCCCCAGCGCCGCAGGAAAGCCGCCCACCACTCGCCAGCACGGTGAAGACCCTGGAGCTGGAGACAGGCCAAGGGCATGCCGCTCGAACTAAGAGAGATCCTCCTCGAAAGCGGAAGAATTCGGCGTGACGGACGGATAGGGACGCGAAAACGCGGGCCCTGCAGGTCCAGAGAACAGAACCACATGCCGTGTTCCAGGGATGGTATTATCTGAGCCAGAGCCAATCCTGAAGGTTGAGACCTTAGGAAACTGCCCAGGCCGTAGGTAGAGAATGGGGCGCCAGCCCCTGTCCGCTTCGGAACCAGGAAGTACCTGGACACAAACCCCTGGTATGAGGGAGGGTCCACACCTCCCTGATCACCTCCTTGAGGAGGAGAGCAATGTTGGCCCGACGAGCCGACAGTGAGGCTGCTGGACCCCGAGGCCCCCAGGAGGCGGACGGCTCTGAAGGGGTGGGGCCTGCTCAATTCTAGAGGCAGGCCTTTCCCACCACCTCGCAGAACCCACCTGTCCGTGGAAGTAATAACGGACCAGGCGGAAAGGAAGGCCGGAGCCGGCCCTCTACAGGGGGTAAACGCGAAAGAGAGAGAGTTGGGGGGCGACACTCCTCAGCCTGGCTACTGGGCAGGCTTGGAGGGAGGGACCTCCTGGACCTTCCCCTCCCTGCTTCCTGTTGGAGAAGCCCGGGCTTAGGGTTTGGGATGCCAAGACTCGACTCCTGCTGGCCCTTGACGTTGTTGGGCTGGACGACAAGGGCGAGAAGGACGAAAGGGCTTAGGCTGTGGTTTTCTGCGCCTTTGTCCTTCTGAGCGGAAGGCAAGACCGAGTCCAAGGTAGCATTGGACTTCTCGATCCTCTGCAGGTGACCTTCCACCCCAGGGCGAAGAGTCAAGTCCCAAAAGGGAACATCCGTCCAACATGCTGCGGGCATCCGGCAGTGATATCCTCAGCCAAGCCTGACGAACCATAGCTACTGCGCCCCAACAGACCTGGCACATGAGTCTCCAATGTCTAAAAGCAGTCTGGAGCTGCTGTTTGGCCACTGCCCTGCCCCCATCCGCACCTGCCTGACCGTGGTCTGCAGATCCAAGGGAAGATGAGGACAACCTCATCCAGGGAGCCCAACAGGGCATAGGAAAAATGTGCCATGAGGGCGGCCCGAACTGGCCTGGCGAAGAGCCGAGGGAGGAGCTTGCCCAACATAGACTTTTCAGCCAGGCATAGTCAATTCCTTGGACTCTCCTCGGGAGGTTTGTCCATCCCAGCGCTCCCGCACACCGGAAAACGCTGTTAGGTAACCAAACCCTCAGCCGAGGGGTGTTCCGCAAAACTGGACAGGAACTGGTAGGGACCTTGATACTTCCCGGGCCAAGGCGCAGGACAGGAAGCAAAGCTGCCAGAGCCCAAGGCCGGACCCACTATGGCCCCGGCCACCCGAAAGGCCTCCGTAGGGGAATCCCCCGTCCAGAATCTCCGTGAGGGGATACCTGGCCTGCTAGAACGGGTTCGAGCTTCATCCCGTGGACTCCGAGATGAGCCGAAGCAATCCCAGGAAGGACGAAGGGCTATCGTCCACCGAATGTCCTCCTGAGGACTCCAAGTCCATTCGCTTGGAGAAAAGGGAGGAATCGTCCTCGGACTCGGAAGAGTCCTCAAAGAGCTGCCTCGGGCCTGAGCCACCCTCCACCTGCCGAGGCCGATCGGGAGTGAGGGTGACAGACAGCCTATGGGGCAGCCCCTGAGCCGACCGAGAATTTTTGGTCGGAGCCCCAACTAACGGCTGTGGAGGCGGAGGTTCCACCGGAATCGGTGGGGCAGCTGGATTTGGCCGAACAACCGGCCTGGGAACAGGCTCCTCAGCTAAAACGAGGGGTTGTTTCGGCCGCTCCGGTGACAGCCACTTAATGGCCGGGGAAGATGATGGCGTCGGCTTATTCCCGGTCAGAAGGGAGCTGTTGCCCACGAAGTTCCCCACCTCCGACGCAACTTAGTCAAGCCTCCCTCGTCCGAGGAGGAGGGCGAGGACGACAGCGGCGCGGCGCAGCGGTGCCGAGACGAGACCCGCCTATGACGGGCGGGATCGGCTGGACTGCGAAGACGTCAGACCACGAACCTCGGCTATGCAGGACAGTGCGGGGAGGTGTTTGCGGAATCGGCACTGCTCGTGACGATATCTAACCAAGGCCCCGAACCCGGAGGCACAGACGAGCCGACGGGATCCTCAACTCCCACCGGGAACTGGGAGAGGGATTCTCGGCTTCTCCAGCCGACAACTCCGTCCAACGGGTCGAGAAAAATCTCAAACAGCCACGACGGGAGTCTGGGTCAACTGGCCTGACCGGGGACACTGTGAGACCAGTGGCCGGCCGAGAGAGTCGACTGGCCGACAACTCGGGGGAGGGATCTTCCGCTCCCAAGGAGCCGACAGTGAGACTTACCCTTGTCTCTCTTTTGGACCGAGAAAATGGTCCAGAAGAAGTTGAACCCTCACCTTTAGTCGAGAGGGTCAGACAAAAGCTCCTTAAAAGAAGTCGAATAAAGGCACCCGAGAGAGAGGCGGGACAAATGCGCAGCCGAGGTAGAAGCGCCCGCCGCCTCCTCTTCGAGGCGATCATCTGCTGTCGAGCCCGAGCTCGCCGCCGCAAAAACCCGCCTCGACCGGGCCTTTTGACTTTACCGAGAAATCTCTTCGGGATGCCCCAGTTGTAAATGGGCAGCACGGTCTTGAGACGTAGGCGAAAAGGAAGAGCACAGGTCGCAGGCCTCGCGGATCGTGCTCAAGGCAACCAAGCAGCACGACACGTAGTACGGATCCGTCCGAGACATCTTCTGCCACCAAGGGCATCTCCGAAACCGGGAGTCGATTTGTCCGCCGAGGCGTAGGAGAGAGGACGAAGTCTTTGCTAAAACTTTATAATTTCGAAAATTCAAGAATTAGGAACCAGTCTTATACGCAGAGCATTAAGGAGGGAACCTGAGCTTCCAAGCGGTAAGGAAGATCTCAAGCCATGGGGCGAGCCGAGAGTTTACCACCCGGTGGGTGGGAGGAGCAAGCTTGAAGACCTTCCGGCAAGATTTAAAGCGGCAAGGATACTGCCAATGAGTGTGGATGAACAACATATCCATGTCCCTAGAACCTGTATTTCTAGGGACATGGATATGTTGTTCATCCACACTTGTCTGGCAGACTCCTAGCAGTTCTCCGGGAGGAGGGAGGCAAGGCGCACACCCCCTACTTAGGGAATAGAGACTGGAGAACCGAGGCCCAAAACCAACATCCCGCGTGACTCAAGGTCGATGGTAATGGGTGACAAGGTGTGCTGACCTCCAGGTAGCAGCCCTGCAGATTTCCCTGGATAGGGGCGTCCCTGGAAGCAGCCACCGATGCAGCAGTGTGGTGGGTAGAATGAGCTCTTATCCCTCTGGGAGGCTCCATGCCCGCCAACTTATAGCAGAGATCTATGCAGGAGGTGACCCACCTGCCTATCGTCCGCTTGGCTGCAGGTCTGCCAGGTGCGGCTTCAGTGTAGGTGACAAACAGCTGGCGAACCTCTCCCCGAATTTCAGCCGTGCGCTCCTTATAGTAAGCAAGCGCCCTTCTAGGGTTCAGAGTATGGAGCCTATATTCGGCCTCCGAGGTGTGATTAGGGTAGAACACCGGCAGAGTTGACACCTGGTTAAGGTGAAACTCAGACACCACCTTCGGAAGGAATTTCGGGTGGGGGCGCAGGACAACCTTGTCCCTGTGGAAGACCAGGTAAGGAGACTCGATGCAGAACGCCTGGAGCTCTCCCATTCTTCTGGCTGACGTGATAGCCACCAAGAAGGCAGTCTTCCACGACACGTGAGAGAGTTCACACCTGTGCACTGGTTCGAATGGCTTGCCCATGAGCTTTGGAAATACCAGCAGTAGATCACACGGAGGTGGAGGTTCTTGCACCGGAGGGAAAATGTGATCAAGGCCTTTGAAAGCCCAGACCACCTTCTCCTGCACACCGACTGCTTCGGCCGCGCCGGTAAGCAGAGATGAGACATGCCAGAGTACAACTTAAGGGTCGCCGACCTAAGCCCTTGCTGAGAAAGGGACCAAAGGTAGTCCAATATGCTCGCCAAGGAACAGGAGGAAGGGTCCAGGCCTACCCTGGCACCAAATGGAAAATCTCTTCCATTTTGAAGTAGCATTTTCTGGTCGACTCTACGGGACGCTCAACTACGCTTGAGGACCTCGTCCGGAAAGACCCAAGGCCTGGAACTCCTAGCAGCTCAGGAACCAGGCCGTCAGGTGCAGGGATTGAAGGTCCGGATGGAATACCTTCCGATTGACTGACAGCAGGTCCGGGCGAGCTGGAAGCTGCCTCGGGAGCCTGGAGCTGAGGCTGAGGAGATCTGGGTACCAGCACTGACGGGCCAGTCTGGGGTTATCAGAATCACTCTGCGCCTTGTTCCTCCTTGCTCAGAAGCACCTTGTGCATCAAGGGAACGGGGAGCGTGAGAGCCGGGGTCCACGGCCTCGAAGAGGTATCCCCCTGCAGCGAGCCCTGCTGAGGGGCGGGCATGGAACAGTCCTCAGCCGCATTCTCCTGGAGGCAAAAAGGTCCACCTGAGGTGTGCCCCAATGGGAGACTAGGTACTTGTACTACCTCCGGCAGGAGAGACCACTCAGGACGAACCCCATCTGGCTTAGGGCATCGGCCAGGTGTTGGAGGCCCTGCCACATGAATGGCTAGAGATCCACCTCCAGGCTGGCAAGACGAGTGACCAGATGCGGAGAGCCCTGCATAGAAGCATGGAGCGCGCCCCGCCTGGCGGTTTAGATAGTACATGGTCGTGGTATTGTCCGCCTGACCCGGACCACTTGACCGAAGAAACGAAGCAAAGATGGTGAGAGCTAGGCGGACCGCTCGGAGCTCCAGCAGGTTGATGTGGCATCGGGACTCCCGCGGTGACCAGAGGCCATGCGCTCCGGTGTTCCCCAGATGGGCACCCCAACCCATCAGAGAGGCATCGGTCGATAGAGACCATCGGCTCGGGCGGACAAACGGGATGCCCTCCTGCAGATGAACTGGAACGGTCCACCACTGGAGAGCGCCCACATCCCCTGGGTCACCGCTACTAGCTGGTCCAATGGATCGCAGCGTGGGACCACTGGCTGGCCAGCCCCACTCGAAGGGCGCATGTTCCAGCAGGCCCAACGGACCACGGCTAGGTACAGGCCGCCATGAGACCAGGAGGCAGGAGGGAAGTCCCGGCAGGCGCAATTGCCCAACCAGAAATGACTGGGCAAAGGAGGAAAGAACCCGGCCCTGTCCGCCGAGCCGTGTCTGGCTCAAAAGAGAGTCGAGTCTGCCCCAATGAAAAATCACCTGCTTCGCTCGAGTTCCGACTTGGCCGTTGATGAGGAGGCCGACCTGAGAGCAAACCTGGAGGGCCAGATCTCTGGACCGCTCCACCTCCCTGTCTGCAGGGGCTGCTATCAGCCAATCATCCAGGAAAGGGTAACCCGGACCCGCGCCAAGAAATGCTGTCACCACTGCCATGCATTTGGTGAAGACCCTGGGAGCTGGAGATAAGCCGAAGGGCATGGCTTGGAACTCGAAAAGGGATCCCTCCGCTCGAAAGCGAAGGAACCTTTGATGGGACGGACGGATAGGAACGTGAAAGAACGCGTCCTGTAGGTCCAGAGAGCAGAACCACACACCGTGTTCCAAGGATGGCATTATCTGAGCCAGAGTGACCAACCTGAAGGTTCGACACCTTAGAAACTTGTTTAGGTCGTGTAGTTCGAGAATGGGGCGCCAGCCCCCCATCCGTTTCGGAACCAGGAAGTACCTGGACACGTAACCCCTGGTTTGAGGAGGGTCCGCCATCTCTCTTATCACTCCTTCTCGAGGAGGAGAGTGATGACGGCTCGGCGAGCTGACAGCGAGAGCTGACTGAGGCTCTTCCGAGGCGACTTGCTCTGAAGGGTGAGGGCCTGCTCGAACTCCAGAGGCAGGCCTTTCCTACCACTTCCAACACCCACCAGTCTGTGGTAATAGCAGACCAGGCGAAAGGAAGTGGCTGTGTTTCAGCCCCATGGAGGGGAACCTGGGTGAGTGAGGAGGTTGGGGTGAGCACCCTCAAACCCTCACTGGGCAGGCTTGGAGGAGGACCGCGAGGGACCACCTGGGCCTTTACCTCCTTGCTTCCTGGAGGAGGAAGCTGGGCTTGGGTTTGGGATCAAGCGCCGAGCCTGCTGGCCCTGTGTTATGGCCGGACGCCGGGCGAGGACGGACGAAGGGCTTGGGGTTGGCGGGGTTCGTGTCTCTTGTCCCTCTGAGCGGATGAGACCGAGTCCAAGGTGGCATTGGACTTTTCGATCCTCTGGAGGTGGCCTTCCACTCCAGGGCCGAAGAGGTCGGTCCCCAGGAAGGGGACATCCGCCAATTTGTGCTGGGTATCCGCTGTGAACGTGGATATCCTCAGCCATGCCCGACGGCGCATAGCCAATGCGGCCGCGACTGACCTGGCGCATGAGTCTCCAATGTCCAGAGTAGTCTGAAGTTGCTGCTTGGCCACTGCCCTGGTCCCGCACCTGCCTAACCGTGGTCTGCAGGTCAGCCGGAGATGAGGGCTACCTCGTCCAGGAGCCCAACAGGCATGGGAGAAATGTGCCATAAGCACGGACCGAGCTTGCCTAACGAAGGCCAAGGGAGGATGCACGCGAACTTTAGCCTGGCATAGTCCAATTTCTTGACTCCTTGTCGGGAGGTTTGTCCATGTCCTAGCATTTCCGCGCGGAAAATGCTGTCGGTAACTAACCCTCGGCTGAGGGATGTTCCCAGAAACCGAACAGGGAACCGTAGGGACCGCATACTTCCTGGCCATCCTGGCCGAAGGCGTGGGCAGGAAGAAGGCCACAGAGCTCCAAGGCTGGGCCACAATGGCCTCGGCCACAGGAAAGGCTCAGAGGGGAATTCTCAGTCCAATATCTCCGTGAGGGGATACGGCCCGCTTGGACACGGGCTCGAGCTGCATCCCGGTGGACTCCGACATGAGCCTGAGCAAACCCAGGAAGGACGAAGCGGCGACGGCCCAGCGACGGACTCAGAGGACTCCAAGTCCACTCGCTGAGAAAAGGGAGGCAGCGCTGCCGACTCAGAAGAGTCCGCAAAGAGCTGCCTCGGCCTGAGCCACCTCCTCACCAGCCGAGGCGATTGGGAGTGAGGGTGACCGACAGCTTATGGGCAGACCCTGAGCCGACCGAGAGTTCTTGGTCTGAGCCCCAAACAGCGCTGTGGAGGCGGAGGTTCCACCGGAATCAGTGGAGCAGCAGGTTTTGGCCGAACAACCGGCCTGGGAACAGGGTCCTCGGGTAAAACGAGGGGTTGTTTCAGCCACTCCCGTGACAGCCACTTAATGGCCAGGGAAGGCATTTCGCGCCGACTTCGTTCCCGGTCAGAAGGAGCTGCTGCCACATGAGGTCTCGTGATCGCCGACGTAACTTACGCCGAAGCCTCCCTCATCCGAGGAGGAGGACGAGCGCGCGCCGCTACCGCAGAGTGCCGAACCGCCTATGATGGCGGATCGGCTGACCGTGAAGAAGTCCGAGACCGGAACCTCGCCTTCCGAGGACGGTGCGGGAGGGGACGGTGGAACCGCCCTCCTCGGCTCGGAGGGTTCACCCGAGGGCTCCGGAACCGGAGGCACTGGCAAGCCCACGGGATCCTCAACTCCCACCGAGGGAACCGTGAGAGAGAATTTTCGGCTTCGCTGGTCGACAACCCATCCAACGGGTCGAGAAAGATCTCGACTGCGTCGACGGGAGTCTCGGTCAACTGACCTGACGGGGACACCGTGAGACCAGTGGCCGAAGCCGAACGATCGACCGAAGTCGATGGCCGACAACTCGGGGAGAGGGACCTTTCCTGCTCCCAAGAGCGTCGACAGAGGGACTTACCCTTGTCTTTCTTTTTGGACCGAGAAGAAGGTCCAGCAGAAGCTGGTCCCTCTCCTCTAGTGGAGAGGGACAGACAAAGCTCCTTAAAGGAAGCTGTGTAAGAGGAACCCAGGAGAGCGGATAAATGCCCAGTCGAGAAGATGCGCTCCGGCCGCTTCCTCTTCGAGGCGATCATCTGCTCTAGTTGATCCGCCGAGCTCCGCCATCGCGAACTACCGACCGGGCCTCTTTTGACTTTACCGAGGAAAACGCTTTCAGGGCGCCCAGTTGTAAACGGGCGACACGTCTTCGAGGACGAGAGGAGAAGGAAGAGCACAGGCCTAAGCCCGCGGGTCGCTCAAGGCCCAAACAGTAGACACACGTGGAGTTCGGATCCGTCCGAGATATCTTCTGCCCGCAAGGGCACCGCCTAAAACCGGGAGCCGATTTGTCCATCGCAGCCGCGAGGGATAGAAGACCGAAGACTATAATGCAAAAAACTTTTAAATTCGGAAAACCGAAGAATTAGGAACCAGTCTTATATGCAGAGCGTTAAGGAGGGAACCTGAGCTTCCAAGCGGTAAGGAAGATCTGGCGTCATGGGGCGGAGCCGAGAGTTTTACCACCCAGGTGGGTGGGAGGAGCCAGCTTGAAGACCTACCGGCAAGATTTAAAGCGGCAAGGATACCTGCCAGACAGTGTGGATGAACAACATATCCATGTCCCTAGAATGAGCACTTATCCCTCTGGGAGGCTCCATGCCCGCCCACCTATAGCGGAGACCTATGCAGGAGGTGACCCACCCGCTCATCGTCCGCTTGGCTGCAGGTCTGCCAGGTGCGGCTTCAGCGTAGATGACAAACCAGTGGCGAACCTCTCCCAAACTTCAGCCCTACGCTTCCTGAGAAGGCGAGCACTCAACTAGGGTCCAAAAGGAGCCTACATACGGCCTCCGAGGTGTGAATGGGATAGGGCCCCGGCAGAGTCAATGCCCGGATAGGGTGACGCTCCGACACCACCTTCGGAAGGAACTTCGGGTGGGGCGCAGGACAACCTTGTCCCTGTGGAAGACCAGATGGGGAGACTCGAAGGAGCCTGGAGCTCTCCCGACAGTCTCTGGTTGACGTGGTAGCCACACGAAGGTGGTTCTTCCACAACAGGTGGGAGAATCACACCTGTGCATTGGTTCGAAATGGCTTGCCCAAGAGCTAAGCCCATACCAGCAGAAGATCCCACGGAGGTGGAGATTCTCTCCCCGGAGGGGAAGCATGATCAAGGCCTTGGAAAAGCGCCGGACCACCTTTCCTGCGCCACCGACTGCCTTCCGGCCCGCGCCCAGAGGACAGAGGTGGCTGCCAGGAGCACCTTAAGGGTCGTCGACCGAAGCCCTTACTGAAGAAGAAGAACGGACCACAGGTAGTCCGGAATGCTCGCTGAGGAACAGGAGAAGGGACTAGGCCCTATCCTGACACCAAATGGAGAACTCTTCCATTGGAAGGCATAGCATTATTTGGTCGACTCCTGGCGGGATGCCCCAACAACGTCGAGGACCTCGCCAGAAGACCCGAGGCTTGGCAACTAGCCGCACAGGAACCAGGCCGCCAGGTGCAGGGATTGAAGGTCCGGATGGAATACCTTCCCCTAATAACAGAGATCAGGTCCGGGCGGGCTGGAAGCCACCTCAGGAGCCTGGGGCTGAGACTGAGGAGAGCTGGATACCAGAGCTGGCAGAACCAGTCTGGGGCTACCGGAATAACCTGCGCCTCGTCCCTCCTCGCCTTGCCTGTGGGTCAAGGGAAATGGGGGGAAAGGCGTAGAAGAGGCCCGGGGTCCACGGCCTCAAACGCATCCTCTACAGCGAGCCCTACTGAGGGGGCGGGCATGAAACAGTCTCGGCTTCGCATTCTCCCTGGAGGGGAAAAAAGGTCCGCCCGAGGCGTGACCCAGTGGGAGAAGGATCTTGTGCTACCTCGGGCAGGAGAGACCACTCGTGAGGCGCAGCCTTTATCCGGCTTAGGGCATCGGCCAGGGTGTTGGAGGCTCCTGCCATCGAAAGGCTAGGAAACCGCCTCCAGGCTGTACACAAGACTATATGCGGAGAGCCTCCTTACTTAATAGTAAGGGGTGCATCCGGCCCTGGCGGGTTATGTAGCACATGGTCGTGGTATCGTCCGCCTGGACCTGAACCACTTGACCCCATACAAACGGAGCGAAAGCGGTGCGAGCTAAGCGGACCGCATGAAGCTCCAGCAGGTTGAAATGGCATCGGGACCCCGGGGGGGGGGGACCAGAGGCAGAGCACTCTGTGCTCCCCCCGATGGGCACCCCAACCCATCAGAGATGCATCGGTCGAAGAAGACCGTCGACTCGGGGCGGACGAACGGGATGCCCTCCTGCAGATGTGCTGGAACAGTCCGCCATCGGAGAGCGTTCCACATCCCCTGGGTTACTGTCATGAGCTGGTCCGAGGATTGCAGTGTTGTGGCCGCTGACTGGCCAGCCCCCATTGAAGGGGACGCATGTACCAACAGGCCCAACAGACCACGCTGGCGCAGGCCGTCACGAGGCCCAGGAGTCCCGGGCAGGGCACGATTGCCCAATCAAACATGAATGGGTAAAGGAGGAAGAACCTCGGCCCTGTCCGCTGGGAGCCGAGCTCTGTCCCGATGGAAGAGTCACCTGCTTTGGCATGAGTTCCGACTTGGCTCCAAAAGAGGGGAGACCAGTCAGAGCAACCGAGAGGGCCCGAACTCCGGACCGCGCTACCTCCACTCTAGAGGGGTTGCAGTCAGCCCGCCATCCGGGTAGGGGTGCCCCCGGAACCTTCGGCGCCGCAGGAATGCTGCTGGGAGAGGCCAGAGGGTATGGCCTACAACTCGTAAAGAGATCCCCCTGCTCTGAAGCGGAGGGGTCTCCAAAGAAACGGACGGATCGAAGTGTGAACAATACATCCTGGAGGTCCAGGGAACAGAGCCACCCGCCTCGTTCCAAGGATGGGGTATCCAAGTCAGAGTGACCATCCAGAAGGACCGAGACCGTAAGAAGTTGTTCGGGTCATGCGGGTCGAGAATGGGGCACCAGCCCCCCGTCCGTTTGGGGACCAGGAAAAAACCTGGACACAAACCCCGGGTCTGGAGAAGGATCCACACCTTACTAATCACCTCTATTTAGAGGAGCAGGGTAATGTCGGCTCGGTGGGCTGACAGCGAAGCTGCGGACCCCGTAGCCCCCCCGAGGGGCGACAGCTCCAAGGAGGTGGGGCCAGCTCGAACTCCAGAGGCAGGACCTTTCCTAGCACCTCCAACACCCAGCGGTCCGTGGTGAAAGCGGACCAGGCGGAGGAAGTGGCGGAGCCGTCCCCCCATGGGGGGACCCGGCAGGGGTGACGAGGCTCGGGGCGGCGCCCCGCGGCCCGTCACTGAACAGGCTTGGAGGAGGGACCGGCCGAGGGAGCTCCTGAGCCTTTACCTCCTTGCTCCCCTTTAGAGGAAGTCGCTGGCTTGGGGTCAGGATACCCAGCACAAGCCTGCTGGCCCTCATGCCGGTGTTGATGGGCCGGTCGTGCCGCAGGGGCTGAAGGACAAAGGGGCTTACGCAAAGGTTGCCGGTGGCCCTTGTCCCTCTGGGCGGGGGTGACCGAGTCCAGAGTGGCATTGGACTTCTCTGACCCCTGGAGGTGTCCCTCCACTCCAGGGCCGAAGAGGTCAGTCCCCAAGAAGGGGATGTCCACCAACTTGTGCTGGGTAGCCAACGAGAAGGTGGAGATCCTCAGCTACGCCTTGCGGCGCATGGCCACCGCGGCCACTACTGACCTGGCACAGGAGTCACCTATGTCCAGAGCAGTCTGAAGCTGCTGCTTCGCCACCGCCCTACCCTGGTCCCGTATCCGCTGGACCGTGGTCCGCAGGTCAGCCGGGAGATGAGGGAGCACTCATCCAGGGAGCCCAAGAGGGCGTGGGGGAAATGTGCCATCAGTGCGGCCGAGCTGGCCTGTCGGAGGCCTGGGGGGGGCGGCGTAAACCTTGTGCTCGACATAGTCCATCCTTTTGGACTCCTTGTCGGGGGGCCTATCTACATCCCAAGCGTTCACCGGATGCTGGAAGACGTTATCGGTAACTAACCCCTCGGCAGAGGGGTGCTCCGAAAAACTGGGCAAAGAACCGATAGGGACAGCACACTTCCTGGCCATCCTGGCCGAGGGCGCAGAACAGGAAGTAGACCGCTGCCAAAGCTCCAAGGCTGGACAGACAATGGCCTCAGCCACCGGGAAGGCCTCCGAGGGTGAACCCCCTCGGTCTAGGATCTCCATCAGGGGATAATAGGCCCACTTGAACACGGGTTTGAGCTGCATCCCAGTGAACTCCGAGATGAGCCTAAGCACATCCAGGAAGGACGATGGTCTGTCGTCCAAAGACCGGCCCGGGGAGGACTCTGGGCCCTCCCTCCGGGGGAACAGGGAGGAGTCATCGTCGGACTCCGAAGGGTCTGCAAAGAGCTGCCTCAGGCCTGAGCAACTCTTCGCCCGCCAAGGGCGGGCGGGAGTGAGGGAGGCTGAGAACCTGCAGGACAGGCCGTGACCCAACCGAGGTTCCACCACAATTGGTGGGGCAGCAAGATTTGGTCCAACAACCGGTCCAGAAATGGGCACCTCGACTGCAGCGAGCGGTTGCGTCGGCCATTCAGGTGGCATCTGCTTGATAGACAGGGAATGAATCGGAGTAGATAAGACTCCCGGACAACAGCGGCCACATAAACTCCTTGTAACGTCGACGCCATCTGCGCCGAAGCCTCTCTTCATCTGAGGAGGAACGGTGATGCCACTTAACTCGGTGCCCTGACCGAGACCGCCGAAGGCAGGAGCAGCTTGACCGAGAAGAGGACAGAGACCAAGACCCAGATCCTTGGCAAAACCGAGGATGGGACTGGGAAGGAGAGGGGGACACCCGCTCTTCCCTCGGCTTGGACATACTGACAGAGGGCTGCCGCCCCGGAGGCACAGGCAGAACCTCGGCCTCCACTGGGGGAAACCGGCAAAGGGTTGACGGCTCTGGCAGTAGACCGCCCAGGTGACGGGTCGAGAGAACACTCGACAACGTCGACGAGAGTCTTGGCTGGCTGGCCTGCAGGGGACACCGTGAAGCCAATGGCCTGAGCCGCAACCTCGACCGAAGTCGAAGGTCGGCAGACCGGGGAAGGGGACCTCCCCCGCTCCCACAAACGCCGACGATGGGACTTACCCTGCGACTTCCTGGACCTGGGCCGAGAGGCAGGTCCCGATGGCCCCTCCCCTTTCGTGGAGAGGGACTGACGAAGCTCCCTGAACGAAGCCGAATGAGAGGAACTCAGAGCGGGATAAATGCCGCGACCAAAGAGGAGGGAGATGCAGCCTTGGCTGCCGCCTCCTCCAGGGAGGAAGAGAGTTTGAGCTGCTCAGCCGAGACAGCAAACGCGAACACCACCCGACGAGCCTCTATAGATTTTGCCGGTGTAGAAAAATCCTTGGGGCGCCCAAGCCTAAATCGGGCTGCACGATCCTCCAGGGCGTTGGACGAAAGGGCGCAGAACAGTTCGCAGACTTGCGGGTCATGGTCCAAGTCAAGGCAGTATATGCACGTGGAGTGCGGATCAGTCCTGGAGAAATTCCGCCCAACAGGGTGCCTCCGAGAGCCGGAGAATGAACTGTCCATCGCAGCCACGAGGAAAAGAAGACCGAAGTTTTGGAAAACTTCACAACTAAATTCGGACAAACCGAAGAATCAGGAACCAGTCGAAAAACGCAATGCGCTAAGGAGGGAACCAGAGCTTCCAAGCGGTAAGGAAGATCAGGCGTCTTGCGGCGGAGCCAAGAGTTTTACCACCCGGGTGGGTGGGAGGAGCCAGCTTGAAGACCTTCCGTCAAGGTTTAAAGTGGCAAGAAACCTGCCAGATAGTGTGGATGGACAACATTTCCATGTCCCTAGAAACAGCAATACTCCATTAGAAGAAACAACATTACTAAGGTGAGTAATTTTTTTTTCCAAACAACATGAAGTCTTGCTGTATTCTGACTACTGCAGACTACCAAGCAGTACCTCCATGGAGGAGGAACAGAACCAAATTTGGAAACAAGCTCTGAAGTACTGCTGTGCCAAACGGAGCATCACTCCTAGCCTGGATATCCAGAGAGTAATGCTTGGTGAATGTATGGACTGTTTTCCAGGTGGCTGCTTGACAAATTTCTAAGATAGGAATATCCCTGGCAGCAGCTGTACCTCTAGTAGAGTGATCCCTCAGGGTGGAGTTCTACCTAGTTTTTCATAGCAGAATTGTATACAAGAGACCATCCACCTGGCAATAGATCTCTTAGTGGCAAGTCTGCCCTTATAAAACCTCTCCAAATGTGAGGAACATTGGAGGAACTTAAACCTGTGACCCTTGGTGCGCTCTATGTAGTAGCTAAAGGCCCTTTTAACATCCAAGTTGTGCAGCCTAGAAACATAGAAACATAGAATTTGACGGCAGATAAGGACCGCTTGGCCCACCCAGTCTGCCCATTTCCCTACCTACTGGATAAGCTGCAGATCCTAGTTAACCAGCAGCCTACTTCTTCCTACCCCCATCCCCCAGAACTGCCTTATGACTATCCCATGCATGATGAATTCCACCACTGATTTTGACTCCACAACCTCCTTGGAAGCCGTTCCATGCATCCACAACCCTCTGTAAAAAATACTTCCTTAAATTACCTCTGAGCCCCCCTCTATTTTCAAATTGTGCCCTCTTGTTCTTGCACACTCTTTTTTGAAAGATGCTACCCTCTTGGACTTTGTTGATTCCTTGAGGTACTTGAGCATTTCTATCATGTCCCCCCTCTCCCTTCTTTCCTCGAGGCTATACATATTAAGCTCCTTAAGTCTCTCTTCATATGTCTTCCGGTGCAGACCCTGCACCATTTTAGTTGCCCTCCTCTGGACAGCTTCCATCCTGTCTATGTCTTTTCGGAGATTGGGTCTCCAGAACTGCACACAATACTCCAGATGGGGTCTCACCAGCTGTCTGTACAGAGGGATAATAACTTCCTGTTTTCTACTGGTGATGCCTCTCCCTACAAAGGAGGAATGGTCAGTGGAGAAAACAGGTAGAGACACAGACTGGCTAAGGTGGAAATCTGAAACCACCTTAGGCAAAAACTTACTGTTACTTCTTAGGACCACTTTATCTCTATGGAAATAGATGAAATCAGGCTCCACTGACAGGGCTTGCAATTCATGGATATGCCTGGCAGAGGTAATGGCTATCAAAAAAACAGTTTTGCAAGTCAAGGACTTAAGCTCTGCAGAGGACAAAGGCTCAAAGGGTGGTTGCATAAGCTGAGCAATGCAAACATTAAGGTCCCAAGCAGGAGCAGGGTCCCGGGGGGGGGGGATTGGTGTGCAGCAATCCCTTGAACTTACAAAACACAGGATGGACTGACAGATGAGAGGGCTTGCCTACTTACAAGAAGGAAGAAACAGCTGTCAAATGCACTTTAAGAAAAACTTACTCACCTTAGTAATGTTTCTTCTAATGGAGTCTTGCTATATTATGACATATGCAGTGAGTCCCAACCTTCGAACTGCTCCAGAGGTGAAAGAGTTAACTTTCCATGCCAGGCATGGAACGCTGAGCTTGAGCTCGGTTGAAAACTCTGTCTGTTGTTCTTCAAACTCAAACTGTCAGATCTTTACGAGCTAAACTCACTAAGGTCCTGTGTGGAAGCTGTAAACCTACACTAGCCAACTGGCTACCAGATATAAGAACAAATTTTTTGGTCCCAAAACAAAGACTCAAGTCAGGAAACCCAGAAAATGAAAAACACAACACCCAGTCACCCCAATAAATAGGGGTGAAAATAACAAGGTGGGAATCTACTAAGTGTCAACACTGCACTGCCCACCCACATCCCAAAAACAGAGGTTCTGAGAGGGGCAGGCAGGGAGGGAGGTCATAATATAGCAAGACTCCATTAGAAGAAACAACATTACTAAGGGGAGTAATTTTTTCTTCAAACATGAAATCTTGCTATATTATGACATATGCAGACTACACAGCAGTACCTCCATGGAGGAGGGACAGAACCTACTTAGGAAATAGGTTCTGAAGCACAGCTATACCAAACCGAGCATCACTCCTAGCCTGGATGTCCAAGGAGTAATGCTTGGTAAAGTGTGAACTGTTTTCCAGGTAACTGCTTGACAAATCTCCTAGAATGGGGATGCCCCTGGCAGCAACCAGGAAACAGCTGTACCTCTGGTAGAGTGAGCCCTCAGGCCTGAGGAGGAACCTTACCCAGTTTTCATAACAAATTGGATATAAGAGACAATCCACCTGGCAATGGATCTCTTAGTGGCAGGTTTCCTTTACCAACCTCACCATAAGTGAGGAACAGTTGGAGGAGTCAAACCTGTGGCCCTTGGCAGCTCAATGTAGTAACTAGGGCTCTCTTCACATCTAGTGGTGCAGCCTCCTCTCACCAGAGGAGGAATGGTCAGCAAGTACACTGGAAGAGATATAGATTGATTAAGGTGGAAATCTGAAACCACCTTAGGCAAGAACTTTCTGTTAGCCCTGAGGACCACCTTATCTCTACGAAAGGAGACAAAATCAGGCTCCACTGACAAAGCTTGTAATTCATTTATGCGTCTGGCAGAAGTGATGGCTACCAGAAACACAGTCTTCCAAGTCAAATACTTAAGCTCTGCTGAAGACAAGGGCTCAAAGGGAGATTGCATAAGATGAGCAATGCAAACAATTTATTTATTGAAAATGTTTTACCAGGAAAGGCACACTGAGCAAAAAGATGCTCGTCTCACGGTGCAACCTGGGGGATTACAGAGGAGGCAGGTATACATACAAAAGTTGAACTTACAGTAGCACAATATGGAAAATGTACATAGTTGGGAAGGATACATTTGAACAAATTACATAGGCAGTGCCGTTCAGCACGGCACAGGCTCAGCAAGTACAGGTTATACAAATTGTGGTTAACCAACCAGGTAAGAACAGTACAGAACAAGACCGTGAGGGGATGGTATACAAAACAAGGGTACACATCGAGGCAAAACATGAAATACATAAGTGCCAGTAACATAACAGAGGTAGTAATAACAGAACTTGAGTGCCAGTGGCGGAGGTTGAGCTTCAGGGAGAAGCATCAAGCAGAAAGGAAGGATTTGGAGAGCAAGATGGGGGGGTAGGGATGGAGGGTGAAGAAAGTAGATGTATAAGATGTATAAGAAAAAATTACTCACCTTAGTAATGATGTTTCTTCTAATGGAGTCTTGCTATATTATGACAATTGCAGTATGACCGCAGGTTAGAACTGCTCCGAAGGTGAAATAGTTAACTTTCCATGCAGGCATGGAACTTAGAGCGCGAGCTCGGCTGAAAACTCTGTCTGTTCTTCAAACGCAAACTGTCAGACCTTTACGAGCTAAAACTCACTAAGGCTCTGTGTGGAAGCTGTAAACCTATACTAGCTAACTGGCTACTAACATAAACACTCATTTTTTGGCCTAAAACAAAGACTCAAGTCAGGAGACCCAAAAATGCAAAAACACAAGACCAATTCACCCAAAAAGGAAGGTGAAAAACAACAAGGTGGGCATCAAAAAAGTGCCAACCCTGTACTGCCCACCCACATCCCAAAACAGAAGTTCTGAGAGGGGCAGGCAGGAAGGGAGGTCATAATATGGCAAGACTCCATTAGAAGAAACAACATTACTAAGGTGAGTAATTTTTTCTTCAAACAACATGAAGTCTTGCTATATTATGACAATTACAGACTACACAGCAGTACCCCCATGGAGGAGGACAGAACCTACTTAGGGAATAGGCTCTGAAGCATGGCTGTGCCAAACCGAGCATCACTCCTAGCCTGGATGTCCAGGGAGTAGTACTTGGTAAAAGTGTGAACTGTTTTCCAGGTAGCTGCTTGACATATTTCTAGAATAGGAATGTCTCTGGCAGCAGCCAGAGAAGCAGCTGTACCTCTGGTAGAGTGAGCCCTCAGGCCTGAGGGGGGAACTTTACCCAACTTCTCGTAGCAGAATTGGATACAAGAGACAATCCACCTGGCAATGGATCTTTTAGTGGCTGGCTTCCCTTTACCAACTTCGCCATAAGTGAGGAACAGTTGGAGGGAGTCAAACCTATGACCCTTGGTACGCTCTATGTAGTAACTAAGGGCTCTCTTCACATCTAGGCTGTGCAGCATCCTCTCTCCAGAGGAGGAGGAGTGGTCAGTGAAGTACACTGGAAGAGAAACAGATTAAGGTGGAAATCTGAAACCACCTTAGGCAGGAACTTTCTGTTAGTCCAGAGGACCACCTTATCTCTGTGAAAAGAGATAAACTCCTGCTCCACTGACAACGCTTATAATTCACTTATGCGTCTGGCAGAGGTGATGGCTACCAGAAACAGTTTTCCAAGTCAAGTACTTGAGCTCAGCTGAAGACAAGGGCTCGAAGGGGGGTTGCATAAGCTGAGCAATGCAAACATTAAGATCCCAGGCAGGGGCAGGATCCCTGAATGGAGGGTTGGTGAAGCAACCCTCTAAAAACTTGGAAAATACAGGATGAGCTGAAAGAGAAGAGGATTTACCTGCTGAAATAAAGCAGACAGCTGCCAAATGCACCTTCAGGGTAGCTGGTCTCAGCCCCAAAGAATTCAGGTGGACCATATAATCCAGGACTGTGGGTAGATCAGCAGAGACTGGGGAAATATGCTTTTCCAAGCACCATATGGAAAACCTTTTCCATTTGGAATTGTAAGTAGCCCTGGTGGAAGGCTTCCTTGAGGCCTTCAATATATCCATTACACCTTGGGAAAGGTGTAAATCAGCAAACTAACTCTTCAAGAACCAAGCCTTGAGATTGAGAGATTTGAGATTCGGATACCAAACCCTTCCCTGGGCACAGGTTAACAGATTGTGATTCCTGGGAAGGCACAGGGGAGGATGGACTGCTAAGGACAGCAGGAGTGGATACAAGGGTTGTCTGGACCAATCTGGAGCTATCAGAATGACTTTGCAGGATTGGGATCTGATTTTGACTAGCACTTTGAACAGGAGAGGAAAGGGAGGGAAGGCATACAGGAACTTCCCTTCCCAACTGAGGGCTAAGGCATCCAGGGGGAGTGAGCCCAACACTGGGGGCCTGTAGCAAAAAAGAGGAAGTTGGTGATTGTCTGGGGCTGCAAAAGATCTATCTGCGGTGCCCCATCTAGCCATACTACTCCCAAGACCAGAGGATCAAGTGACCATCGTGGTGGCCCTGGGAAATCCTGTTGAGAGCATCTGCCAGGATATTGTCCTTGCCTGGGAGGTGGATTACCGTGGAGGAGGTGTTCAGGGAGTAAGCCAGAGAACCACAACTTCATCGCTCAGTTCCAAGGCCGTAGACCGAGTGTCCCCTTGCTTGCTGATGTACCACATTGTAGTGGTGTTGTCTGTTCTGACCTGAATACTCTTGTTCTGAACAGATTTGGAAAAAGCTTGAAGTGCTAGAAAAACTGCTCTGAGCTCCAAAAGGTTGATGTGGAGCAGAGATTCCTGGGGAGACCACAGATCCTGGGTGGTGTGGTCGCCCATGTGAGCTCCCCAGCCCAAGAGGGATGCATCTGTAGTAAGGATCAGAGAATGAGACTGAGTGACAAAAGGAACCCCTTGTCTCAGGTTGCTCTGATCCTGCCACCACTGTAGGGCTTGGATCAGGTTCAAGTTACTGGGATCAACTTGGTAAGGATCCTTTCTTTGAGACAAAAAGCTCTCAAATGGAACTGGATGTCCCTCATCTGAAATCTTGCTCTCTGCACAACTGCTGTGGAAGCAGCCATGTGTCCCAGGAGCTGCAGAAATGCCTTGCTGGCGGGAGACCTGCAGGGTAAATGAGGAGGCCAGGAGACTAGGTCATTGCCCTGTCATGGGAAGGAAGGCCCTGGCTTCTGTGTGTTCAGTTCTGCCCTATGAAGGAAGCTGCACAGGCTCTAGAACTGACTTTGAGAGAGTCAGAAGGAAACCTAGAGAGGTAAGCAGTTGCTCGCGTTATCTGAAGATGTAAATTGACCTGGTCTGGGGACTGGCCTACTATGAGCCAATCGTCCAGGTAAGGAAAGATGGCAATCTTTTGCCTTCTTAGGTAGGCAACTGCTACTGCCAGGCATTTGGTGAATACCTTGAGGCAGAAGTGAGGCCGAAGGGCATTGCTCTGAACTGGTAGTGGCCTGAGGCAGCCTCGAACCTGAGGTACTTTGATGGGAGCTTCTGATGGGAATATGGAAGTAGGCATCCTTGAGGTCCAGGGAAGCTAGCCAGTCCCCTGGCCTTAGAGAGGTAGGATAATTCCCAGAATCACCATTTTGAACTTTGGCTTTAAAGGTGCTTGTTTAAATATCTGAGATCAGGATGGGCGCCATTCTCCTGTCTTTTTGGGGTAAGGAAGTACCTGGAGTACAAACCGTTGCCCTGGTGTGAGGGAGGAACCCTTTCCACAGCTCTGAGAGCCAGGAGGGTAGAGACCTCTGCCTCTAGGGCGAATGCTCTGATGGAGTTGCAGGTGGAAAGATCTGGTTCTCAGCTTTGGAAATTTTTGAAGCTGAGAACCACTCCTGGCTTCCTACTTCCAGGACCCACTTGTCTGATGTTAAAGACTTCCAGTCCTGGACAAAGTAAGCCAGCCTGCCCCTACAGGTAGAGGAGAATCGGCCCTGGCAATCCCATCAGGGTGCATGCTGGGCAGGGGCTTTGGGCTGAGGTGGAAGCAGACCTGCTTGTACCCGTCTGCCTCTCCTCTAAAGAACCCCCTCTGGGCATAGGCGGAGGAGGAAGCTTGGGCTTGGTAAAAAGACCTATGAAAAGGCCTGCCCTGCCTCTAGGAAGCTGCTTTTGAGAGTGGCCTGCCTTTCCTTGGCCTGTGCACTCCTATAGATGGTCCTATATTTATCCATTTTCTTCATGTAATTCTCTGTTTGCTCCCCAAACAGAGAATTTCCTAACAGGAAAATCCATGGCCTTAGACTGGGTATCCTGAGACAGGGTAGTACATCTGAGCCAAGCCATCCTGCAAGTGCCACAGATGTAGCCATGACTCTTGATGAAACATCATTAGAGTCCACTGCAGCATGAAATTGCACCTTGGATGCCTCAATACCATCCATAGCCACCTGTTCCAGCTCCTCGGCAAGCTGGTCAGGGACTTGTTTTGCTAGGGCCAGTACAGTATCCCATCTGGATTTCTGGTACCTAGCAGCATAATCTATAATTTGCTTGTCTGAGTCCCAAAGATGCTGCCATGTACTGTTTCTTTTCACAGCATCAGTCTTCCTGGAGTCCTTCTCAGGGGGTGTGAAGCTAGGGAATATTAGCCTTGTCACAGGCTGCAGCCTGCACTACCCCACATGGCTGCATTGTTGGTGGGGAAATCAGTGTCGGAGCCTGATAAGGCATACCTCTTGTCCATCCTTTTATCCACAGGAGGTATAGTGTGGGAGTTTTAAAACTTTTACTGTCTGTTTCCGAAAAGATTTATGCAAGGAATAGACAGTCTCCTAGACTCTGGAATATCCATCATTTTACATAGTCCGGCTCCTCTTGGTCATCAACAGCTTCCTCAACAGGGAGCTGAGAGTTTCAGCAACTTTTTATAAAACATGAAATGAGAAGGGACTCAGAAAGCCTTGGAGGAAAACCCTAAGGGTCTATCCTGGAGAGATGTCGGTTTAATGGGCACATCAGAGCTTCAAAACATAATCACTCTCTCCTATGTTCCTCTTCCCCCCTCCTCAGGTTCATAAAAATCCTCAAAATCATAATCTTGAACCTGATGGAACAGAGGCACCCTCCCCTGAAGGTGTGCGGTTCCGGTTGGAACGAGAGAGAGACTGGACAATTTAATTGCTTTAGCCTATTTCTTCAGCAGTTGGGGAGAGAACTTTTGGCTCTCGCTAGCTGACTTTCTGAGTCCTTTTTGCTGGAACCCGGCTCCTCAGAACCGGCTCTTCGTTTGCCGATATCGCCCTGGTCAGAGGCACTCACCTCCAGTTCGGTTGGTACCGAACTGGGCTGTCCATCGGGTCAGCGGACTTTTGGCCTCCCTGAGCCTACCAACTCCTCTTATCTATGGTGGCAGCAGGGAAATTCCGACAAGTCTGGCAGTCTAGGTGAGGTGGTCAAACCCCCAGACCAATGAGACACGTGGTGTGTGGGTCCAGCCTTAGCAAAAGCTTCCCCACAAACACTACAGTGTTGAAACCCAGTGGGTCAAGTTTTCTTTTGGGTATCCTCCAGACATAATGCCAGCTAACCAACTTGCCCGTTTATGGCAATCCGCATAAAAACAAGACACCTATCGGTTCCCAACGTGTCACGGGTCGTGGAAAAAACCGTAATGAAATCCGTTTTTTTTAGAACCGATAAGAACCAGGAACCGCACTCTAAAAAAGGACTAGTAGATTTAAATACAACCTGATCGGTTCAAACCGAACCGACAATGAATTACAAGTTCCACACAGAAAAACTAAATGTAAAACCTATCTATTACTTACATTACCACAGACAGAGCTTGAACCGACCGGTTGCGGTTTAATTTCGGCTGAAAACCGAGAAAATAATACTTTTAAACCGACAAAATGAACCGAGCAGAAGGAGAAATCTCCGGAGCGACTGTTCAGTGGAGGTAAAGAATCTGACAGTTTGCGTTTGAAGAACAACAGACAGAGTTTTCAACCGAGCTCGCCTCTAAGTTCCATGCCTGCATGGAAGTTAACTATTTCACCTCAGAACAGTTCTAACCTGCGGTCATACCAATTGTCATAATAGCAAGACTTCATGTTGTTTGAAGGAGGGTTAGGTGAGGAGGGAGGGTGTGGGCTGGGGAGCTTAGATTGATTAGGAAGGGAGAGGGAGAAATTGAGTCGCGGGTGGGTAATGGAGAGGGGGCATAAGTGCCTGTGGTGGCAGTATATAAGCCAGACAATTCGTGATAGCGAGCACTGGTCAGGCCAGGGAGGCGGGGAGGAGCTAACAGGAGGGTGGTCAGGAGCAGTAGCAATTAGGTGTGAGGAAGTTAGAGAGGGCATAGGAAAGGGAGGTTTGGATGAAGAATGACGAATCATGGGTGGTCAGGCCGTTCCAGAGTTTAGGGAAGAGGTAAGAGAATGTGAACTGGCGGTGGTGGTCCTACGGTGAGGGATGAATAGTAATCTAGGGTCAGTGGATCTGAGGGCGTGAGAGGGGGTAGGTGGGGAGGACAGGGCGGAGGCGAGATAGGGAGGGAGGGAGCAGAGCCAGAAGTGAATTTAGCGCTATGAATTAGGCGTCGGTTACTTAGAGAAGGTAGGGACAAGGAACGATAAAGCGTGCAGTGATGTGAACGAGGGGGGGCATCGACGGCAAAATCCATTGTAGAGGGCGTCTAGTCTAGCAAAGGTGGATTGTGCAGCAGAACTGTAAACCACATCACAGTAGTCGAAGGAGGGTAGAATCATTTTCTGAACAACCCGGCGTCCTGATAGGAAGAGGAGAGACTAGTATGGTTTCTATAGGGCACCACATTTTGGGCGCAGTTTGGAAATGATGGCATCGACATGAGTGGAGAAGGAAGGTGGCGGTCAAATCGACGAATACCTGAGGAGGTCGTCTTGAGGGATGGGTGTTATTTAGGGTATGGAATCTCAGGAGGTGAGTTTGGATAAGGCGCTGTCTGGTGCGAAAGTCAGAGTTGGTTTTCTTAGCATTTAGGAGAGTTGGTTGCTATTGAACCCAGAGTTGGATTTTACAAGTCAGACTGAAGATTGGAGGAGACTTCTGCGTGGGTCCGGCCGGAGGTGAACAGGACTGTGTCGTCTGCATACATGTGGATGGCGGAAGAGGAGCAGGAGTTTAGCAGGTCGTTTAGGAGGATGGAGAAGAGGATGGGGCCAAGTACTGAGCCTTGCGGTACACCAGAGGTGATGGGGGAATCGGAGATGTGGTCAGCTATTTTAGTGGATTGGGTTCTATTTAGAAGATAGGCACTGAACCAGTTTATAGCGGGTGCAGCCAACCCAGCTCCAGGAAAGGCAGGATAGTAGGAGAGGGTGGGATCACGGTGTGAAGGCTTTTGCTAGGTCGATGAAATAGCAGCAGTGATTGCCCTTTGTCCATCCCAGTGAGGATGTGGTCTGTGAGTCTGAGGCAGGAGGAGGTAGTGGAGTGGTGTTTTCTGAACCCTGACTGGAAAAGGGAAGAAGTTAGTTTCTGTGAGAGTGAGAGAGTTGGGATAGCACGGGTGTTCTTGGAGTTTTGAGGTGGGGAGGAGAGATGGGGTAGTAATTGGATGTAGAGGTAGAGTCACCGCCTTTGGGGAGGGGTAGAACAGTGGCATGCTTCCATACGGAGGGAGTGACTCGGTACTAAAGGAAAGATTTAGTAGGGCTGCGAGGGGGGTAGCGATGGCGGGGGCAGATAAGGAAGTTGTTTGTCAAGACCATAGGGGGATTTGCCTTTGGAGAGGTTTAGGGTGCAAAGGGCATCTAAGGTTTCAGTGGGGGAAATGTGTCTAAAGGAGAAGGGGTTCATGCCGGATGGTTGGAGGATAGGAGACTGAGGAGATGGGGTGTTTGCAGGCAGAAGGGCTTCAAGGAGGGCCTGAGCACAGGTAGTGAAATAGGAATTAAACTCGGAGGCAACTTCCCGGGGGTCGGAAAGGAGAGTACCTTGGGCAAGGAGAAGAGGTGGAGGGCTAGCTGTTTGGGGGGAGAAAAGGGAGTTAATGACTTTGCAGAATTTGGAAGGTCTTCCAAGGTTTGCATTAAGTGTGTTGTTAAAATATTCAGACTTAGCTAGGTGGATGGCCTTAGTACACCTATTGCGGAGCATGAGATAGGAGGTGTAGTCGCCAGGGAGGATTTGAAGGTACGCCAGGCCTTATCACGGGCTTGTTGACAAGCAATTAGCTCGGGAGTGATCCAGGGTAGGTGGGAACCACAGACTCTAGCCCGGCGTAGGGGGGGCGTGTTTGTCCCATGCGGAGAGGAAGGTGTTCTGGAAGTGCATAAGGCCAAATCCATATGAGGCGGTTTGTGCTTGGGACCCAATTAGAGTGGTAAGATCATCGGGGGAGAGATTGAGGATTTGTCACGAGCTGGAATATAAATTTGGGAGGGATTTAACTCTGTGGATTTCACTGGACTAGAGTAGATTAGGCGGTGGTCACCTAATGGAATCGGGAGAAGACCAGAGCTGACGATGCGGTGTGGGTGGAGGGTAGCGCCCAGTCGAAGAGTGATTACCGGACTTAAGGTTTGAGTGAGTGGGTTCAGTAATGGTTTGACAGAGGTTAGAAGCAGTTAACTCAGTTTGGGTTTTAGTCAAGGTGGGTGCCAGGCAGTTGTAGTTAAAGTCACCCATAGCATATAAATCCACCGACTGGGCAAGGGAACTGAGCTGGCCCAGAAGATTGGGTGACTATTGTGGTTGGCGTGCCTGGGCAGCAGTAAATGCCAGCCACAAAGATAGAATGAGGGGGGACAGTTTACCATCAGAAGCTCGTAAGCTTTGGGTACAGTTTTTGTAATGGTGACAGTGAAGTGGAGGGCTGAACTGATGTAGATAGACATCCCACCGCCTCTGGAAGGCCGGTCTTGCCGTATAATGTTGAACCCTGGAATAGCGAAATTACAGGATGAGCTGAAAGAGAAGAGGGTTTACCTGCTGAAATAAAAGCAGACAGCTGCCAAATGCACCTTTAGGGTAGCTGGTCTCAGCACCAAAGTGTTTAAATGGACCATATAATCCAGGACTGTGGGTAAATCAGCAGATTCTGGGGAAATGTGCTTCCCAGAGCACCATATGGAAAACCTCTTCCATTTGGAATTGTAAGTAGCCCTGGTGGAAGGCTTCCTAGAAGCCTTCAATATATCCATTATCCCCTGGGAGAGGTGTAGATCAGCAAACTCTAACTCTTCAAGAGCCAGGCCTTGAGATTGAGAGATCTGAGGTTCGGGTACCAAACCCTTCCCTGAGCGCAGGTTAACAGATTGTGATTCCTGGGAAGATGGACTGCTAAGGACAGTAGGAGTGGATACCAGGGTTGTCTGGCCCAATCTGGAGCAATCAGAATCACTTTGCAAGATAGAGATCTGATTTTGACTAACATTTTGAACAGGAGAGGGAAGGGGGGAAAAGCATAGAGAAACTTCCCTTCCCAATTAAGAACTAAGGCATCCAGAGGGACTGAGCCAAACACTGGGGGCCTGCAGCAAAAAAGGGGAAGTTGGTGACTGTCTGGGGCTGCAAAAAGATCCATCTGCGGGGTGCCCCATCTGGCAAATATTACCTCCAGGACCAGGAGATCCAGTGACCATTCATGATGGCCCTGGGAAATCCTGCTGAGAGCATCTGCCAGGACATTGTCCCTGCCTGGGAGGTGAACTGCCGTAAGGGAGGTGTTCAGGGAGTAAGCCAGAGACCACAACTTCATTGCTTCGGTGCACAAGGCCGTAGACCAAGTGCCTCCTTGCTTGTTGATGTACCACATTGTGGTGGTGTTGTCTGTTCTGACCTGTACAACTTTGTTCTGAACAGATTTGAAAAAGCTTGCAGTGCTAGAAAAACTGCTCTGAGCTCCAACAGGTTGATGTGGAGCAGAGATTCCTGAGGGGACCACAATCCCTGGGTAGTGAGGTCGCACATGTGAGCTCCCCACTCCAAGAAGGATGCATCTGTAGTAAGGATTAAAGAGTGAGACTGAGCGACAAAGGGAACCCCTTGTCTCAGATTGCTGTGATCCTGCCACCACTGTAGTGCTTGGATCAGGGTTCGAGTTACTGGGATCAACTTGGTTAGAGGGTCCTTTCTTTGAGACCAAAAGGCTCTCAAATGGAACTGGATGTCCCTAATCTGAAATCTTGCTCCCTGCACTACTGCTGTAGAAGCAGCCACGTGCCCCAGGAGCTGTAGAAAATGCCTTGCTGGTCGAGAGACCTGCAGGGTGAATGAGGAGGCCAGAGAGACCAGGGTCCTTGCCCTGTCCAAAGGAAGGAAGGCTCTTGCCCTTACTGTATCCAGCTCCGCCACTATGAAGGTGAGGAGCTGTACTGGCTCAAGAACTGACTTTGGAAGGTTGAGGAAGAATCCTAGGGAAGTTGAGCACTTGCTGAGTTATTTGCAAATGTGACTTGACTTGGTCTGGAGACTGGCCCACTATGAGCCAGTCGTCCCAAGTATGGAAAGATGGAGATCATTTTTTCTCCTTAGGAAAGCAACCACTACTGCCAGGCACTCTGTAAAAACCCTTGGGGCTGATGTTAGGCCAAAGGGCACTGCTCTAAATTGATAGTGTCCTGAGGGCAACTCGAACCTGAGGTACTTTCTGTGGGAGCACCTGATGGGAAAGTGAAAATAGGCATCTTTGAGGTCAAGGGAGGCTAGCCAGTCCCATGGCCTTAGAGAGAGCAGGATTATTCCCAGAGTCACCATTTTGAATTTTGGTTTTGAAAGGCGCTTGTTCAGATATCTTAGTTCCAGAATAGGCTACCATTCTCCTGTCTTTTGGGGGGTTAGGAAGTACCTGGAGTACAATCCTTTGCCCTTATGTAGGGTGGGAACCCTTTCTATGGCTCAGAGCCAGGAGGGAAGAAACCTCTGCCACTAGGGCAACAGTCTCTGATGGATTTGCAGGTGGAAAGGATCTGGTTCTCATCTTGGGAAATTTTTTCAAGCTGAGAACCAGTCCCTGGCTTATTACTTCCAGGACCCACTTGTCTGATGTTAGAGACTTCCAGTCCTGGACAAAGTAAGCCAGCCTGCCCCCTACAGGTATTGGAGAATCGGCCCGGGCAGACCCATCAGGGGTGTCTGCTTGGCAGGGACTTTAGGCTGAGGGGTGGATGCAGGCCTGCTCATTCCCAGTCTGCCTCTCCCTCTGAAGAACCGCCTCTGAGCATAAGAGGAGGCCTGGGCTTGGTAAAAAGGCCTATGGAAAAGCCTGCCCCTGGGAAGCTGCCTTTGAGGAGTGGCCTGCCTTTCCTTGGCCTGTGCACTCCTATAGGTGATCCTATACTCGTCCATTTTCTTCATGTAATTCTCTGTTTGATCCCCAGACAATTACCCACAACAGGAAAATCCATGGCCTTAGTCTGGGCATCCTGTGACAGGCTAGTACATCTGAGTCAAGCCATTCTTCGAAGTGCCACAGATGTAGCCATGACTCTAGAAGACACATCATTGGAGTCTACTGCAGCATGGAATTGCACCTTGGATGCCTCAATACCATCAGCAGCCACCTGCTCCAGCTCCTTGGCAAGCTGGCCAGGGACCTGTTTTGCTAGGGCCATAACAGTGTCCCATGTGGATTTTTGATACCTAGCAGTATAGGCCATATAATTGGCCTGTCTGAGTCCCAAGGATGCTGCCATGTACTGTTTCTTTGCCATGGCATCAATCCTCCTGGAGTCCTTGTCCGGGGTGTGTGAAGCCAAGGGAATGTTTGCCTTATCACAGGCTGCAGCCTGCACTACCCCAACATGGCTGCGTTGTTGTGTAAGGAACTCAGTGTCTGAGCCTGACAATGTATACCTCTTGTCCATTCTTTTATCCACAGGAGGTATAGTGTTAGGAGTCTTTAAAATCTTACGTCTGTTTCCCAAAAGATTTGTGCAAGGGAATAGACAGCCTCTTAGACTCTGGGATATCCATCATTTCCACATAGTCAGGCTCCTCTTGGTCATCCACAGCTTCTTCCATAGGAAGCTGGAGGGTTTCAGCCACTTTTTTATAAAACATGAAATGGAAGGGGGACTCAGAAAGCCTAGGAGGAGAAACTCCTGAAGGTCTGTCTGGGAGATGTCCGGGTCAATGGGCACATCCAGACTTTCAAATCACATTCACTTTCCTCATACTCCTCTTCCTCCTCCTCCGGTTCATAAAATTCCTCTAATTCATACTCTTGAACTGGTGGAACCGGCCGAACCGAGCGCCTGCCTGACGGTGCCGGTTCGGTCGGAACCGGGGAAAGCGACTGAACAATTTTGATCACTTTGGCTATTTCTTCAGCGGTTGGAGAGGAAAGTTTTGGCTCCACACCAGTTGATTTTTCTTTTCTAGTACTTTTAGCCGGAACCAACTCCTCAGAACCTGTTCTCCTTTTCCCGAAGAAGTCTCACCCTGGTCAGAGGGCACTCCTTCTGGTTCGGTTTGAACCGAACCGGGCTGGCCATCCGGTTCAGCGGACCTTTTGGCCTCCCTTTCCCTGAGCCTACCAGCTCTTTTTTCTAGGGTAGCTGCAGGAAATTTTTTGCAAATCTGACAGTCTGCATTGAGGTGGTCAAACCCCAGACAATAAACACAGGTGGTGTGGGGGTCAGCCTTAGCAAAGACTTCCCCACACACACTGCAGTGTTGAAACCCAGTGGGTCCGGTTTTTTTGGGGGGTTTCTCAGACATAGTGCCAGTCCTAACCAAACTTACCCTTTTATGGCAATCTGCCAGGCAAGACCCTCTTATCGGTTCCCAACCGTGTCACGGGTCATGGAAAAAAAAGGTAACAAAAATCCTTTTTTTTTTAAGAACCGATAAGAACCAGTAACCACACTCTAAAACACAAATTAAGATTTTTTAAACAACTTGATCGGTTCAAACCGAACCGATAAACCATTTACAAGTTCCACACAGTACAGAATTAATATATAACCTATCTAGTACTCACGAATACCCCAGACAGAACCGACAGGTTGCGGTTTAAATTCGGTCGAAAACCGAGAAAAACGGTACTTTAACCGACAAATTGAACCGAGCAGAAGGAGAAATCTCCGGAGCGACTGTTCAGTGAGGCGGAGTAAAGAATCTGATGGTTTGAGTTTGAAGAACAACAGAGAGCCTCAACCGAGCTCGAGCTCAGCGTTCCATGCCTGGCATGGAAAGTTAACTCTTTCATCTCCGGGGCAGTCTGAAGGTTGGGACTCACTGCATATGTCAGAATATAGCAAAACTTCATGTTGTTTGAAACTCTACTGAGTGATCTATTGCGATCAGTTGTAGGACCCATACATCTGGTTACAGCCTTCCACCCTTCCAGGTGGAGGCTGAATCTCCCCCCCACTGGTTCCTCCAAGGGGAAGGGAGCCTTAAGTCAGGACGCTGAGGGAAGAAGTGCCATGCCCCCACTGGCTGTCTTTGGAAACCGCCCGAGGGGGTTTGAGCGCTGGAATCGGGGGCCAGCCGCTTATTTTGGCATCTGCCCTGGTTCCATTTCTATTGGGGTGATGAAAATTCTGCTTGGGTTTTTGACCTAAGCGATACATAGAGCAGACATCTTTCAGGGATTTGCCATTTTCTTGCAGTTCAGTGATATCTTTTGCATCGCCCCCGAACAGAACTGGACCCCTGCATAGAGCATCCAGAAATGTGATCTGTACATCTTGCGCCAAACCTGAGAGACTGAGGCATGCAAGGCATCTTAGGCAGATGCCCCGTAGCCACGCAATGCGCCAGCGAACTGACTGTTGCAGGCGGCTCGTACAGCATGGCGGCAGGACGATTTGTTCATTCTAATTTTGTCCAGAAGTTTATTCCGGAGTTATTCGTCAGGTACTTCTTGGATGTCCTTTTCCAGGTCGGAGACACCAGACTTCTGCAAAGCCACCATGAGGGCTACGTAGTTGACTGAACATATGGCGCAGGTAGCGGTATAGACCTTGCGTCCATCTGATTCGACTCCCTTGTCGAGAAGGGAGGAACTGAGATGATTGGGTTGGGCTGACCTATCGTGGACTGCAGTGATCGAGTCTGCCTTAAGTTGTGCTGTTAGGAGGGAAACCCCTTCCGGGGAGTGGCAAGTCCTGTCAGCTTTCGTGGAAACCACAGGAATAGACAGTTGATGCAAAATCGTAGATGTTAGATCTTCATGCGGCCCCATCCAAGGTGGAATAGGGAGGAGGTCCACATTACCTAGGTCCAGATGCTCAGCAAGTCTTCTGCGCTTAGGGTCCAATTCCTGAGATGCCCACCCACAGGACCTTTGAATGGACCCGCCGGAGTTCTGTGAAAAACAGATCCTCCAGTAGTGATTTTGGTGACTCCTTTGGCTGAGACTCTTATGGGAGTGGGTCCCAGGGTGGTAGCCTGGGTAAAACATTGGCTGCACAACAGGACACAGAAGGTAATTGTACATGGAGTCCACTCTGAAAAAAGAGAGGTTACTTGTGGGGTACCACAGGGTTCAGTATTGGGTCCAGTCCTTTTTAATGTCTTCATCAGTGACATTGCAGAGGGACTGGAAGGAAAAATATGCTTTTGCAGATGACACAAGATCTGCAACAGGGTTGATACACAAGGAGGCGTGGAAAGGATGAAAAGGGACTTGGCAAGGTTGGAGGAATGGTCAGAACTATGGCAGCTAGATTCAATGCAAAGAAGTGCAAAATAATGCACCTGGGAAACAAGAACCCAGGAAGAATACACAATGGGTGGGATAGCAACAACAAAAAAGGAAAGGGACCTAGGGTAATCATATCAGATGACCTTAAGGTTAGCAAGCAATGTGAGAAGGCAGTAGGAGGGCTGGGGGTATACTGGGATGTATAGGAGAGGCATCAGCAGCAGAAAACAGGAAGTTGTTATCCCTCTGTACAGACAGTTGGTGAGACCCCTTCTGGAGTACTGTGTCCAGTTCTGGAGACCCCATCCACAAGGACATAGACAGGATAGAGTAGTCAGAGGAGGGCAACTAAAATGGTGCAGGGTCTGCAAGAGAAGCCGTATGAGGAGAGCCTAAAGGAGCTTAATATGTATACCCTTGAGGAAAGAGGGGGAACATGATAGAAACTTTTAAGTACCTCAGTGGAATCAACAAAGTCCAAGAGGGTAGCATCTTTCAGAAAAAGAGACTTGCAAGAACAAGGGGACACAATTTAAAGATAGGAGGAGTGCGGTTCAGGGGCAATGTGAGGAAATGCAGGTTACTCACCTGTAACAGGAGTTCTAGGAATGGTATATGTTGTTCATCCACACTTATTGGCCGGTATCCTTGCCACTTTAAATCTTGCCGGAAGGTCTTCAAGCTGGCTCCTCCAACCCACCCGGGTGGTAAAACTCTCAGCCCCATGGCCAGATCTGTGGCCAGCTGGAAGCTCAGGTTGTCGCGTCAGGCGGGTCGGGTGGGTCGTGTGGATGAACAACATATACCATTCCTAGAACTCCTGTTACAGGGGTAACCTGTATTTCTAGGGACATGGATATGTTGTTCATCCACAGTGTCTAGCAGACTCCTAGCAGTTCTCCGGGAGGAGGCAAGCGCACACCCGATACTTACTTGGGAAGAGAGACTGGAGAACCGAGGCCCCAAAACCAGCATCCCGGCGTGACTCAAGGTCGATGTGGTAATGGGTGATGAGGTGTGTGCTGACTTTCAGGTAGCAGCCCTGCAGATTTCCTGGATAGGGGCGTCCCTGGAAGCAGCCACCGATGCAACAGTATGGCGGGTAGAATGAGCTCTTATCCTCTGGGAGGCTCCATGCCCGCCAACTTATAACAGAGATCTATGCAGAAGGTGACCCACCTGCCTATCATCCGGCTTGGCTGCAGGTCTGCCAGATGCGGCTTCAGGCGTAGGTGACAAACAGCTGGCGAACCTCTCCCGAATTTCAGCGGTCATGCTTATAGTAAGTGAGCGCCCTTCTAGGGTCCAAAGTATGGAGCCTATATTCGGCCTCCGAGGTGTGATTGGGGTAGAACACCGGCAGAGTCAACACCTGGTTAAGGTGAAACTCCGACACCACCTTCGGAAGGAATTTCGGGTGGGGGCGCAGGACAACCTTGTCCCTGTGGAAGACCAGGTAAGGAGACTCGATGCAGAGCGCCAGGAGTTCTCCCATCCTTCTGGCTGACGTGATAGCCACCAAAAAGGCGGTCTTCCATGACAGGTGAGAGAGTTCACACCTGTGCATTGGTTCGAATGGTTTGCCAATGAGCTTTGCCAGTACCAGCAGTAAATCCCATGGAGGTGGAGGTTCTCGCACCAGAGGGGAAATGTGATCAAGGCCTTTGAAAAAGTGCCAGAGCACCTTCTCCTGCGCCACCAACTTCTTCCCGGCCCGCGCCCAGTGAGCACAGATGGCTGCCAGGTGCACCTTAAGAGTCGTCAACCTAAGCCCTTGCTGAGAAAGGGACCACAGGTAGTCCAATATGCTCACCAGGGAACAGGAGGAAGGGTCCAGGCCCTGGCCCTGACACCAAATGGAAAACCTTTTCCATTTGAAGGCGTAGCATTTTCTGGTTGACTCCTTACGGGATGCCTCAACTACGTTGAGGACCTCGTCGGAAAGACCCAAGGCCTGGAACTCTAGCCGCTCAGGTGCAGGGACTGAAGGTCCAGATGTAATACCTTCCCGATTGACTGACAGCAGGTCCGGGCGAGCTGGAAGCTGCCTCGGAAGCCTGGAGCTGAGGCTGAGGAGATCTGGGTACCAGTACTGGCAGAGCCAGTCTGGGGCTATCAGAATCACCTGCGCCTTGTCCCTCCTTGCTTTGAGCAGCACCTTGTGCATCAAGGGAATGGGGAAAGGCGTAGAAGAGGCCCGGGGTCCACGGCCTCGAGAAGGCATCCCCCTGCAGAGAGCCCTGCTGAGGGGTCGGGCATGGAACAGCCTCAACTTCGCATTCTCCCTGGAGGCAAACAGGTCCACCTGAGGTGTGCCCCAATGGGAGAATAGATCTCATACTACCTCCGGCAGGAGAGACCACTCGTGATACGCAGCCCCTATCCGGCTTAGGGCATCGGCCAGGGTGTTGGAGGCTCCTGCCACTGAATGACTAGAGATCCACCTCAGGCTGCACTGACGAGTGACCAGATGCGGAGAGCTTCCTTGCATAGGAGCATGGAGCGTCCGCCCTGGCGGTTTAGATAGTACATGGTCGTGGTATTGTCCGTCTGGACCCGGACCACTTGACCCAAAAAACGGAGCAAAGGCGGTGAGAGCTAGGCGGACCGCCGGAGCTCCAGCAGGCTTGATGTGCATCGGGATTCCGCGCGACTCAGAGGCCGTGGCGCCGGTGTTCCCCAGATGGGCACCCCAACCCATCAGAGAGGCATTGGTCGATAGACCGTCGGCTTCAAGGCGGACAAAGCAGGATGCCCTCCTGCAGAAGAACTGGAGCGGTCCACCACTGGAGTGTTCCACATCCCTGGTCACCGTCACTAGCTGGTCCAATGGATGCAGCGTTAGGACCACTGGCTGGCCAGCCCCACTGAAGGGGCGATGTTCCAGCGGGCCCAACGGACCACGCTGGTACAGGCCGCCATGAGACCCAGGAGGCGAGGAAGTCCCGGCAGGGCAGAACTGCCCAACCAGAAATGACTGGGCAAAAGGAGGAAAGAACCTCGACCCTGTCTGCGGGAGCTGTGCTCTGGCTCGAAGAAGTCGCGCTCTGCCCGATGAAAGAATCACCTGCTTGGCTCGAGTTCCGACTTGGCCTCGTTGATGAGGAGGCCGACCTGAGAGCAAACCTGGAGGCCAGATCTCTGGACCGCTCCACCTCCTGTCTGGAGGGGCTGCTATCAGCCAATCGTCCAGGTAAGGGTAAACCCGGACCCTGGCGCCTTGAGAATACTATCACCACTGCCATGCATTTGGTGAAGACCCTGGGAGCTGGGGATAAGCGAAGGGGCATGGCTTGGAACTCTAAAGGGGACCTTCGCTCAGCGAAGGAACCTTTGATGGGACAGACGGATAGGGACGTGAAAGAGCAGCGTTCTGTGGGTCCAGAGAGCAGAACCACGCGCCGTGTTCCAAGGATGGGATTATCTGAGCCAGAGTGACCATCCTGAAGGTTCGAGACATAGAAACTTGTTCAGTCATATGGGTCGAGAATGGGCGCCAGCCCCGTCCGTTCGGAACCAGGAAGTACCTGGACACGAACCTCGGGTTTGAGGAGGTCCGCCACCTCTCTTATCACCTTCTTCTCGGGAGGGAGCGATGTCGGCTTGGCGAGCGGCAGCGACGTTTCGGACCCAGTGCGGCGGCTCTGAAGGGTGGGGCCTGCTAGAACTCCAGAGGCAGGCCTTTTCCTACCACCTCCAACACCCACCTGTCTGTGGTAATAGCAGACCAGGCGGAAAGGAAGTGCGGAGCCCTTCCAACGGGGAACCTGGGGTGAGGTGACGAGGTTGGGGGCGACACCCCTCAACCCGTCACTATGCAGGCTTGGAAGAGGGACCGGCCGAGGGACCACCTGGGCCTTTACCTCCCTGCTTCCTGGAGGAGGAAGCCGCAGGCTTGGGTTTGGGACACCAAATGCGAGCCTGCAGGCCCTGGTGTTGCTGGGCCGGGCGTGCCGGGGGCGCAGACGGACGAAAGGGCTTGGGTTGAGGTCTGCGGCCCTTGTCCCTCTGAGCGGATGATACAGAGTCCAAGGTGGCATTGGACTTTTCGATCCTCTGGAGGTGGCCTTCCACTCCAGGGCCGAAGAGGTCGGTCCCCAAGAAGGGAACATCCGCCAATTTGTGCTGGGTATCCGCTGTGAAGGTAGATATCCTCAGCCATGCCCAATGGCGCATAGCCATTGCAGCCGCTACTGACCTGGCGCATGAATCACCGATGTCCAAAGCAGTCTGAAGTTGCTGCTTGGCCACTGCCCTGCCCTGGTCCCACACCTGCTTAACTGTGGTCTGCAGGTCAGCCAGGAGATGAGGGACCACCTCGTCAAGGGAGCTCAACAGGGTGTGAGAAAAATGTGCCATCAGCATGGCCGAGCTGGCCTGACAAAGGCCAAGGGAGGACACAAGCGTGAACTTTTAAGCCCGGCAAAGTCCAATTTCTTGGACTCCTTGTCAGGGAGATTTAGTCCACGTCCCTAGCGTTTCCGGCCGCGCCCGAAAACGCTGTCGATAACCCTCGGCCGGATGTTCCGAAAACGGACGGGGAACGGTAGGGACGCACAGCTTCCTGGCCATCCTGGCCGAAGGCGCGGGGCAGGAAGCAGGGGCACTGCCAGAGCTCAAGGCGGGCCTAATGGCCTCAGCCACAGGGAAGGCCTCCGTGGGGAATCCCTCGGTCCAATATCTCCGTGAGGAATACTTGGCCTGCTTGGATCAGACTCGAGCTGCATCCGGTGGATTCGAGATGAGTCTGAGCAACCCCAGGAAGGACAAAGGGCTGTCGTCCAGCGACTGACCTCCAGAGGACTCCAAGTCCACTCGCCTGGAGAAAAAGGAGGAATCGTCGGACTCGGAAGAGTCTGCAAAGAGCTGCCTCGGGCCTGAGCCACCCTCCACCTGCCGAGGGCAGTCCGGAGTGAGGGTGACAGACAGCCTATGGGGCAGGCCCTGGGCTGACCGAGAATTCTTGGTCGGGGCCCCAAATTTCGGCTGTGGAGGCGGAGGTTCCACCGGAATCGGTGGAGCAGCTGGTTTTGGCCGAACAACTGGCTGACAACAGAGCTCCTCGGGTGCAAAGCGGGGGTTGTTTCGGCGCTCGGTGACAACCACTTAATGGCGGGGGAAGGCGTGGCGTCAGCTTGTTCCCGGTCAGAAGTAACTGTTGCCACATGAAGGTCTCGTATACGTCGGCGCAACTTGCGTCGAAGCCTCCCTCATCTGAGGAGGAGGAAGAGGGCAGCCGGCGCCGCTTACAGTGATGCCGAGACCGCCTATGATGGCGGGATCGGCTGAACCGCAAGAAGTCGAACCGAGAACCTTGGCTTTTCCGAGGGCCAGTGCGGTGAGGGGCAGGTGGAACCGGCTCCTCCCTCGGCTCGGAGGAACACCCAAGGGCTCCGGAACCAGAGGCACTAGCAAGCCCACGGGATCCTCAACTCCACCCGGGGAACGGGGAGGGATTTCCGGCCAGCGGTCGACAACCCGTCCAACGGTGAGAAAGATCTCGACTGCGTCGGCGGGAGTCTCGATCAACTGACCTGATGGGGACACCGTGAGACCAGTGGCGGCTTGAGCGATCGACCGTCGATGGCCGACAACAGGAGGGACCTTTCCCGCTCCCAAGAGCGTCGACGAAGACTTACCCTTGTCTTTCTTCTTGGACCAGAAGAAGGTCCAGCAGGCGTTGGTCCCTCTCCCCTAGTGGAGAGGGACAGACAAAGCTCCTTAAAGCAGGACCCCCCGTCGGTTTCTCCCCGGAGGTCTCAACAACCTCAAACGTCACCTCGCCCAAATCGACTGGTCCCCACTAGCCAGCGCTCCTGACGTAAATTCTGCCCTTACCTATCTCTCCACGGCCTTCAACCACGCCTGTGACATGTATGCACCCCTAAACACTCATAGAATAAAAAAACAGACTGCTGCATGGATCACTCCAGCGCTGATCCAACAACTAAAAAGAGATAACCTCTGGCACCTAGCTAACGACTCGGCGGGGTTGCTGACAGGCAAGCCTACCGGGCAACCCGTAATCAATGCTCCTGGTCAATCAAGCAGGCTAAAGCCAAATTTTACCAGGCCACGTTGACATCCACCTGGGGCTCGTCCAGAGCTTTCTGGGGCAACATTAAAGATCTAAATGGTAAGACCCGCCCCCCCCTCCATCCCAGATTGACATAAATGGGACTGTCTCGACTGACCCCACCTGTATTGCTAACTGCCTCAGCAAACCTGCTGACTTAAGTGCCATCCTCCCAGCCCATTTTTCTGACCCAGTTGCCAAACCCTCCCGTACCCATTTCAGCGCAATTCCACTTCCGGTGATCTCACCCCACGATGCAAACCTTTCTTAATAAGGCCTCGCATCTCAGAACCCTACCAATGACCCCTCGACTCCAGGATTCTTCGCCTCGTACTGGATGTCATGCTCACCCTTTGACGCTTATCATTAACAAATCCCTATGCCTCGGCCAATTCCCTAAGGCCTGGAAGCATGCAAGTAACCCCATCCATAAGTCAGGGACCGCACTCTGCCTAACAACTACAGGCCCATCTCCATCCTTCCCCCATCAAAGCCCTCGAAAAATAGTAAACACTCAGCTCTCGGAATACCTAACTACAACCTTGGTGTCCGGAGCAACACAGTTTTCGCCGGGTCATAGCACAACCACTGCCCTTCTGAATTCTCCCACCACATTCACTCAGCACTTGACAAAGGTCATCTTGCAGAGCGGTCTTCATAGACCTGTCCAAGGCCTTCGACACAGTGTGCCACCCCCTACTCCTTAACTCCCTCAGCACACTCGGTCTAGCAACCGGCCCCTTGAAGTGGTTTGCAAGCTACCTACACAACAGGTCCCAAAGAGTCAAACTAAATGGGACCCTCTCCTCCTATCTTCCAGTATTCTCGGGTGTCCCCCAAGGCTCTATCCTTGGCCCAACCCTTTTTCAGCCTATTCCTGAACACCCTCCCCAGCTCCTGCTCCAGTAAAATATTACTCTATGCAGATGACGCCGTTATCCTTGCATCACACCCTGACCCACTCTCACTCCAAAGCATGCTGCAAAGCGCCTTCCTCCAAACCGAAAAGTGGTTCGATAATCACCGCCTAGTCCTGAACCTAAAGAAAACAAAGTCCATGCTCTTTGCCCATCGGCAAAACAATGCCAGAAACTTCCCCCTCCACATCACCACCAGCACGCCCCACCTCTTGGAGCAGGTTGCATCCTATAAGTACCTGGGTATCACCTTCGACTCTGGCCTTACTTTCCATGCCCACCTCAACGCACTGTCATCTGCTATAAACTCCAGGATCGGTCTTCTCTATCGGCATAAAGACTGTCTCCCTGAACCGGCCTTAAAACTAGCCATCACCTCATCGGTATTATCGCTGGCTGACTATGGGCTCCCTGTCTATGCCGCTGCTGATGCCTCTGCCTTATCCAAAGTTCAGACCTCTATTAATAGAGCATGTAGGCTCCTTACCGGGTGCCCACAGCAGAACCCACACCTGTTTACTATACTCTGCCGCTAAAATACTCACTCTTGAGGAAAGACTGAATTATCAAACCTGCCTTCTGGCCAAAAAATCCCTGTCAGGACTCTGCCCTCCTGGGGTCTCTGGACCTTTGCAGCTGCTGCTAGGTCACTACCAACCCGTATGCCACCATGGCCACTTTCATAGTTCCCAGAGCAAGGACCTCTCGGTGCCAAAGATCCTTCCATCACCAAGCCCGTCCTGTTTCAACTCCTTCCGAAACTATCTCCAAGATCCCTGGTATTGGCGCTTCAAAATTGCTCTTCGTAGCATATTATGGACAGCGATGTTGTAAATGCCTGTAGCTGCCTCTTGCCTGTCCCTCTGCCCTATGCGGTCCCTGCTAATCCCTTTCAAATCCCCAGGCCACCGGTCTTTATATACCCACATATTAGCCTGACATGCTCACTTTGAATACTGTAACTATTATTGTTACACCAATGTTACTTACCTACTTATGACTTGCTGTCGATTTGAATCCCGTGTTGTTTTTACCTATGTTAGGATCTTCCACAAGTTTAATCCAGCGCAGCCTAGCTGTCTGCTCTCTCCAAGTGTATATTTATTTTTTATGTATCTAACATGTTCTGTCATTCCACTGTCCTAACCTCTTCTTTGGTTTTCTCCCCCTTATTGACGAGGTACCTTTGTAAACGAGTCTTTGACTCAAAGGTTGTAAAACTGATTCTCTACAATAAATAAAATAAATAAATAAAAAATAAAGGAAGCTGTGTAAGAGGAACCCAGAGAAAGCGGAATAAAAGCCGCGGTCGAGGAAGATCACGTACGCGCCTCCTCTTGAGGCGATCATCTGCTCTAGCTGATCCACGAGCCCCGCCCAGGAACCGCCGACCGGGCCTCTTTTGACTTAACTGGAGGAAAACGTTTCTTGGGGCGCCCTAGTTGTAAACGGGCGGCACGGTCTTCGAGGACATAGGCTGAGAAGGAAGAGCACAGGTCGCAAGCCTGCGGGTTGTGCTCGAGGCCTAAACAGTACACACACGTGGAGTGCGGATCCGTCCGAGACATCTTCTGCCATGAAGAACACCCTTGCCAGGAACCGAGGTGGAGTTGTCCATGTAGCCATGAGGGATAGAAGACCAAGTCTTTTAAGCAAAAACTTTTAAATTCGGAAAACTGAAGAATTAGGAACCAGTCTTATACGCAGAGCGTTAAGGAGGGAACCTGAGCTTCCAAGCGGTAAGGAAGATCTGGCGTCATGGGGCGGAGCCGAGAGTTTTGGTGGGTGGGAGAAGCCAGCTTGAAGACCTTCCGGCAAGATTTAAAGTGGCAAGGATACCTGCCAGACAGTGCGGATGAACAACATATCCATGTCCCTAGAAGTATTATTTCACAAAGAGGGTAGTGGATGCATGGAACAGCCTTCCTGAGGAGGTTGTGGGGTCTAAAACTGTGGGAGAATTCAAGAATGCATGGGACAGACATAAGGCAATTCTTGTGGGGGGTAGGAAGAAATAGGCTGTTGGTTAACTAGGATCTACGGCCTATCCTGTAGGTAGGGAAATGGGCAGACTACATGGGCCAAGCGGTCCTTATCTGCCGTCACAGTCTAAGTTTCTAAAGTGGGGTTCCGATTGGTCCCCCAAGTCAGAATCTTCGCCTGAATCTAAGGATTCCAGCCTCCTTGGCAAGGAAGCGACATCTGAAACGGCCTCCATGATGCAGGGCCCCAGAGTGATTCCTAACAGCAGACCGCCTGCGTCTGTCTGATACACTGCTGGAAGGGGCAGGGCTTCCTGGTAGCAACCAACGGGTCGGGGTAGCCCCGACTAACAGCTGGGGCTGACCAACTCTTGTAGGGTTGGGACTTGGCCTCCTTCCACCAAGTCGGGATGGATTCTGGAGGTTCCCGCTGAGGTGGCGGGTATCCTGGGTACCCCACAGCATAGGGGGATAGCTAAGAGGTTGGTAACAGTAGGGGTACTGGAGGTAACCCTGACACTGGTGAGCCTAACAAGGCGTCAAAGGCAGGTAACCCAGCATCTGACCCCCCCCCGGCGTCAAGTACTGGAGAAACTGTGGCACGTAGCCAGGATAGTAACCCACTGGGCCTAATTGAGGAGTAAAGGTCCAGAGAGTGGCGGCGTTGAGGGACCACTGGGATTTGGGTCCACTGGCAGGCCCGGGGTTGGAGGAGCTACCCCAGAAGGTCCAGGAAGAGTCTGGTCCATCTCAACCGGAACAGTATCTGGCGAGGGATCCAGTGTCTGGTTTCCTGAGGGTGTCAGACGGAGGAACAGACTGGCGAGAGGGGCAAGTCCGGAACGACACCCGTTGACAAGTCTGCTGAGGAGGCAGGAGTATCGTGAAGGTCCGATGTGAGGGGCTTCTCCAAATCAGTCCCCAAAACGTTGGTAGGAGTCAGTGATTCCTTAGAGGGAGAACTGTGGGGAACCTGCAAGTGTGCAGTCACCACACGGTCGGAGGGGCTGATGGTCTGGCTGACAGAAGTCGGGAGGCTCGAGTCAGGCTGATCGACCTGGGCCAGGTGCCTGGCGGAGGGCAGCTTAGCGGCCAAGCTAATGACAGGCGCCAAAACCACTTCCTCAGCAGAGGAAATCCGACTGCCCACTGACCTCAGTGTGGGGAGAGAAGGAGTCTGATCTGCCAGAGTGGAAGAAGGCCCAAGAGGTGGGGTACTCACCGGGGTGGAGGCCCCACCCGAGGTGGCGTCGCCTGTCTGGCTGATTTTCATCCGAGAATGGCTCCACTCCCAGCGTTTCTCTTTTCAGAGGCAGGTGGCGACAATCATTCCCATCAGCTCCTGGAGCTTTTTTCCTCATTGATGCCAGTCGTTTTAGTAAGTAGGCATTGAGGGTCCTCTGGCGACTGGTGCATGTGACCTGGCTGAAGGCCTGGCAGATAGAACAATCTGCAGTCTTATGTTTAGGCCCCAGGCAGAGAATGCAGCAGGAGTGGTTGTCACCATGTGGTTATCTGTGCGCTGCGCTTGGAGCACTTTTTCTTGGGCCAACGTTAAGACATGCAATGCTGGAGAGATGAAAGAGAGAAAATAAGCCAAACGGTACTATCGCAAAAAATGGCAGGCAACTGAAGCCGTTTCACCATGAGGTCAGACAATGGGAAAAAACTGAAGGGCGGGCAGAAGACCACCCCTATTTATAGTCACAGTGACATCACCTGATGCTGGGGGTGGTCCCCTCCGATTGCTAGCTACAAGTCTGCCGTGCGGTCCTGACACCAGGAGGCGCATTTCTACTTGTTAAGACCTACTGCAGGAACCCTCTTGAAGACAGATCTTGGGATTCTCAAGACCGAGAACACTGACAGCAAGTCTTTTCTTTGCTGGACTCTGTGCGAGCGAGAGCTGCACGAACCCGAAGAGCCCCCTCCTTTGGTCAAGGGAGACTGGCACAGCTCCTTGAAGGAGCCCGAACAAGTCGAGCCCAACTTGAGTGGAACAAAGGACAAAGTTGAGGACTGTGCAGCGGCCTAAGCCTCCTCCTCCAAGGTCTTAAGGTGCTCAGCAGACCCCACAGCAACAAAGGCCCCTCAATGGGTATCCTTGGATTTAACTCATTGCCTCCTAGAAACATCTGTAGGCATCAGCAAATCTAACTGCAGTGTGTCCCAGAACGCCTACAGAAGTCAACTACAGACTTCCTGTGTGTCCTATAAATGTCTGGAGAAGTCACTCACATGTTTTAATATTACTTGGCAGCCAGAAATGATTAGAATTGACTGCATAGTACCATTAGAAAGGTAATGCTGTGCTGAACAACTTTGCCACTGACACTTTGTATGTATCATGTTCACTTTAGGAGTAATTCATGTTTGTTTGACATTTTGTCCATCTAGAACCACCTAAGCACTTTGAAGAACACACACATTCTGGCTCTCTCAGCCAGTATAAGAGAAAAACCAAATTGAGTACAGTTGATTGCATAGAACCGTTGGAAAGGCAATTATGTGTGCAACAACTTTGCCACTGATACGTTTTGTGTATCATGTACACTTTAAGAGTTATATGCATTTGTTCATAGTACGGTGTGTATGGTTCAGATTTGTCCCTCAAACCTCACCAACACATCTTGACTCAAGTGGGGAAAAATTATGTTTAACACTACAGAAATAGCGGTTTGTTTTACAAACAAATTATTAAAATGACATCTAATGTCTGGATGCTTAATTTGGTGTTGATATGTTACATATTCCCCAACAAAAAAAGGTTTACGGTGCATTTTTTTAGTGGAAAAAATATTTTGTTTTGCTGTTTTGACCAGCATAGAAATAAAACTAAATTACCTGCTATTCCTTGCATACCACCATTGGAAAGGTAATTTTATGCTGAACAATTCTGTCACTCATACTTTGTGTCTAGCACTTAGGTTTTTTGTACTATGAGCATTTGTTTGCGGCATGCCAATTATGACTTGATTTTGCGTAGAAAGGCCCAGGATTAACTGTTCAAAGTATACAGGAGACAAGTGTTGCAACTTCAGAAAGCTCCTGTGGAGACAATGAGTTAACTGGCAGATGTTTTTCTGGAGTGGGCAACTTCAGGCAAGTGAGGTGGTCCTCAATGACCGACACGTGAAACAACCAGCAAATATCGCAAGCCTGGGGATCATGCCCGTGGACCAGACAGTAAACGCACGTGGAGTGTGGGTCAGTATGCGACATCTTCTACACGTATGGGCACCAGCAAAATCCAGGAGAGGACTGGTCCTCCATCGTGGTTGCTATTGAAGATCGAGCTTAACATGAAACTGACAAGTAAGTTTTGGAAGTAAATCCGAAGAGTTAAGCGCCAGGGCCTACTCAACACGGGAGTGGTAAGGAGGGAACCTGCTTCTTCCAGCGGAAAGGAAGATCTGGGATCATGGGGCAGAGCGGAGTGTTATACCACCCGGGCGGGAGAACCAACTTGAAAACTTCAACAAGATTTAAACAGGAAAGGACAATGCCAGTGTGGACAGATCATATCCACATTCCTTTAAAAAAAAAAAAAAAAACACTAACTGGGGCTGCCTAGGTACAGGATGCAAGCAGAGTGGCAGGTCTTTTAGAATTGCCGCCCCCCCCCCCCAAAATAGATTTTTTCCTCCAGGAGCCCTGGCAGGGGCTGTGGTCATCCTCACCAAGGAACTCACTTTTTGGTACCATGTGTCCCTTTTGCAGACCCGGAAATCCCCCCCAACCGGGCTAAGGGCGTGGGGCTATCACTCATGTAACCCTGCCAGGCTCCTTTTCCGTTTTCTCCCTTCCGTACAGATGTCGGTATGTGCCTCCCTGACCATATTGCCCTCTCGCAAGAGGGTACTCAACAAGGGGGAGGACAGCAGTCCTCCAGACGCTCGATCCTCTCCCCTGCAGACCCCTGATGGCCCAGGCTCATTTACAAAACCAGATTGCCAGCATGGCACGAGGTGTAGTGACCAGCACCTCAACCTCCAGCGCCACCGGGCCAGCCTTTTTCAGAAAATTGTTTGCCCAGGCACACTGTGGAGCGGTCAGAAGACGAAGCTGATGTAGAAGACAAACTCAACAAGTTAAAACACTAAACATTTTATGTTTATTATTGAAAGGTTACGAAAAAAGCATGGCAAAACCAAGTAATGACATTACACTGTACTGCCAGCATCCACCAAGGTCAGACGAACTGAACCTAAACCAGAAGTATTCAATTTTGGCCCGATTCAAACAGAGTTAGAACCCTAAAAATATGGAGAGATACTAATTTGAATCGAACCTGAACTCGGACCATGTGAGATGAGAACCCACATAGAGGCAGTAGTCTATCCATGCTATTCTACACTTCTCCAGCTGTGTTAAGTATTGCCTAGATTGTGAAATGATTTCTTCATTGAAGTCAGTAATGACTGTCAATATCAAAGCAAAATCCAATGATCAACCACCAGCAAAAACGCCAAAAACTGATGTCAAGGACATGCTATCCAGTCTAGGTGGTCCTTCAACAGCAACCAGATCACGGTTATCCAGTGAACTAAAATCATATTTAGAACATGACAGTTATACCGACAACTGCCTTGAATTATGGAATAAGACAGGAAGACACCTGTTCCCAAAACTAGCAAAGTTTGCACAGAAGTACCTATGCTTGCCAGCTGACAGCAGTAGCAGTGAAAGTGTGTTCTCATTCTGTAAGCAAGTTCTAAATGACTGAAGATCTCATCAGTTAACACACTTGTTTGTTCTGCACTTGTTAAATTCTTGAACATCTATGCTTTCCAACTGAACTTGTACTTGCCTGTTAGTTTCTTTTACTTAATGTTTTGAATAAAGTCGATGTGAAATCAGTTGTCTTGTCTACACACGCACGTGTGTGTGTGTATATATATATATATATATATATATATATATATATATATATATATAACTCAATTTTAAGTGAGTTCAGTAACAACTTGATCCAGAATTAGAACCAAACTAGAATATAAACCAAAAGCCTAGAACTGAACTAAACATGTCATTTTTAAGCAGAACTGAACCAAACTAGAACCCCACACTGAAGTACCCGAACCCCAAAAATCTGGAGGACCCTGGCTCTACAGACATGCACAGGTCACCAGCAGGAAAACTGAAGATGGCGTGGGGGACCACCCGCTTTTATAGGACAGGCCGACGGCAGTGGGCGGTATCCCATGGTAGACTGCTAGCTAGTAGTCTTCCATGTGGACCTAGCACCTGTTTAGTCCTACCAGTGTGGTCTGCTGCAAGAGTCTTCCTCCAAGTAAGACTGTTAAGTTCTTGGGACTCACTGTGCAACATGATGTTGGCTAGAGAGAGCAAGTGAAACACATGCTTAAGAAACCAATACTAGGCTTGATTTTCTTACACTGCTATGCAAAGCTGATCTAAGCCAAGAAGATTTAGTATATTACTGTACCTGTTACAAGTAGTTTTAGAACAAGAATGCACAATTTGGAATGAGGGCCCAACTAAGAGGTCGAGGATATTGAAAGAATTCAGAGAAGAGCAGCTAGGGCAACCAAGGGAAGTGAGGGCATTAAGGAGATGTTCGGTACTGCCTGAGAATGCAAGAGATGTGGCAAATTCCAAAGGTTAGAACTGAGCCATAAGAAATTTTACAATCAGGGGTTTGTGTTAGTGATGGTATGAGGTTCTCTCTATCCTGTCATATCTGACTGTTAAGTCTGCATGCTGTTAGCAATATGAAACTTTCGCCTTGTACAATATAGGATAATAGTAAATACAAACCATAAAGAATCAATACTACATTAAGATTTTTATATTCTGTAAATCAAGATGTTTAACACTTTATATTTTTGTTGACAATTTAAACTTTATTACATCCTTTTTAATAATTTGTACAGATCAAGGTAGGTTTTATTTCTTAGACTAATTTCAGCTGGTCTTACACATTATAGTTTAATAAAAAAAATCTAAACTGAACCAGATGCCTGCTGAAGCATCAAGTGGTCTATTAACTGCACTGCAACAAGTGTTTATGTAAGCCCTAATGAATCTGTAGATCTTCTGCAGTAAATAGTTATGCAAGAACTTACCGTAACAACAGATCTTCGAGAACAGCTCTTGCAGCAGGTTACACCATTAGGACAAACCGGCAGGCACCAGGACCCCACGGAAATTTTCTAGCTAGCAGTATTCAGCGGGGACCACCTCCGATGTCGGTCCCGCCCCCGACGTCAGGCATAGTACATAAGGAGGCGGTCCCCCATAATCCTCAGTTCTCCCGGTGGAGACTCCCGGCTGCTGGATGACATCAGAAGAGGAGACAGAGGATCCGCCGTCAAATGGCAAACAGGCTGTAAATGCCTTATCCTAGGAGAAGGATGTTGCGACTATAACCTACCTCCAGCAGGGATGGTGGAAGGGAAAGTACCTGCTGCAAGAGCTGTTCTCGAAGATCTACTGTTACAGTAAGTTCTTACGCAACTGTACTATCTTACTTCGAGAAACAGCTCTTGTAGCAGGTTACACCATTAGGACGGATTCCCACGCAATACTGGAAATCACACACTATCGGGAGGAGGAAAAGTAAAAATCCTCAAATTACATCGAGCCTAGGAAAGAAGTCCCTGAAGGACTGCTAGACCAAACCCTGCTCTTCTCCTCTATGCAATGTCCAGGCTGTAATGCCTGATGAAAGTGTGTACGGAGCTCCAAGTAGCTGCAGCACAAATAGCTGAGGTGGATAAGTTCTTCAAAGCCACAAAAGAGGTAGCCATCCCTCTGGTGGAATGACCCTTAACCGCACCCGGTAAGGGTTTGATGTGCTTCTGGTAACAGAACGTAATGCACTGAATGCGCCACCTGGAAAGCGACTGTTTTGAAACAGGAGCTCCCATCATCCTGTGGGCAAAGGAGACAAAAAGTTGGTCCGATTTTCGGTGGTGTTTGGTTCTGGTCAGGTAGTATCCGAGACACCTATGCACATCTAGAGTGTGCAGAAGGGCTTCTCCTCGATTAGAGTATTTCGGGAACTACACTGGTAGATCGATGTCCTGATTAAGGGTGAGAGCTGAAACCACCTTAGGCAGAAATTTTGGATTAGTCCTTAGGGATACCCTGTCTTGAAGGAAAACCAAATAAGGTTTTTTGCACATAAGTGCGTGTAGTTCGAAATTCTTCTGGCTGAGGTAACGGCAACTAAAAATAACGTTTTCCAAGAGAAAATGTAGTTCAAAAGGTGGCAGCGTGAGCTGCTCCAAGATGAAGGGTAGATCCCATGGTGGGATCCGATCCTTAATCGGGGCCCAAGATGGAGGACACCCCTCAGGAAGACACGTGTCGTGTCCAACTGAGCTATAGTGCATTGGCCTACAGGGACATGATAGGCTGAAATGGCACAGAGGTGTACCTTAATCGAGGAGTAAGCCAAACCAGAGTGGAAAAGGGACAGCAGGTAGTCCAATACCAGCTTCTCTAGGCCTTCCAAAGGCGATAAACCGCACACTTGAACCCATAAGCAAAACCTGCACCATTTCATGGCATAGGTCGCGTGGGTAGCCAGTTTCCTGGCAGCAGTGAGAATGGCTGCCACCTCTTGCAAGACCCAGTGTTGCATCATGGCTATGTCTCTAGGAGCCAAGCATGCAGGTTCAGAGAACGTAAGTCCGGATGGACCAAAGAACCCGCTTCCTGAGACAGCAAATGGGAGCGATTGGTAAAGGCACTAGAGGTTCCCCGGATAGCTGATGCAAGAGAGGGAACCAGATCTGTCTGGGCCAAAAAGGCGCGATCAGTATAAGCACTGCTTGCTCCCTGCGTAGTTTTAGAAGAACTCTCTGGATCAATGGGAAAGGCACTGAGGAATCTGCCCACCCAGGAGAGGGACAACATGTCTCACCAGAAGAGGCTAGCGGGGCACAGGACCCAAAGCAACATGGATTTACAGCAGGAAGGTCATGTCAGACTAATCTGATTTCTTTGACTGGGTGACCAAAGTAATAGACCAGGGAGGGGCTGTGGATATGGCCTACCTAGACTTTAGCAAGGCATTTGACACAGTCCCGCACAAAGATTAATAATCAAGTTAGCCAGTCTGGGAGTGGGTCCCAGGGTGTTAGCCTAGTATGTGAACTGGCTGCACAACAGGACACAGAAGATAATAGTGAATGGAACACATTCCGAAGAAAGGGGTTTACTAGTGGAGTACCTCAGGGCTCAGTACTGGGTCCAATCCTCTTTAACATCTTTATAAGTGACATTGCAGAGGGTCTGGAGGAAAGGTATGCCTCTTTGCAGATGACACAAAGATCTGTAACAGAGTTGATACACAAGAGGGGTAGAAAAGATGAGAAGGGACTTGGCAAGGTTGGAGGAATGGTCAGACATATAGCAACTTAGATTCAATGCAAAGAAGTGCAAGTAATGCACCTGGGAAACAAAACCCAGGAGAAGAGTACACAATAGCAGGGGAGGTACTAACAACAACAAAAATGGAAAGGGACCTGGGAGTAGTCATATCAGATGACCTAAAGGTGGGTAAACAATGTGAGAAGTCAGTAAGGAGAGCCAGGGGGATACTGGGATGCACAGGAAGGGGCATCACAAGTAGAAAAAGGGAAGTGATTATCCCTCTATACAGACAGTTGGTGAGACCCCATCTGGAGTACTGTGTGCAGTTTTGGAGACCTCATCTACACAAGGACATAGACAGGATGGAAGCAGTCCAGAGGAGGGCAACTAAAATGGTGCAGGGTCTACATCAGAAACCATATGAAGAGAGACTGAGAGAGCTTAATATGTATACCCTTGATGAAAGGAGGAACAGGGGGGACATGATAGAAACGTTCAAGTACCTCAAGGGAATCAACAAAGTCCAGGAGGGTAGCATCTTTCAGAAAAAGATGTGTAAGAACAAGGGACAGTTTAAAGATAGAGGGACGGCTCAGGGTAATGTGGAGGAAATCTTTTTCACGGAGAGAGTGGTGGATACATGGAACAGCCTTCCTGAGGAGGTCGCTGGGTCTAAAACAGTGGAATTCAAACATGCTTGGGACAGACACAAAGCAATTATAGTGCGGGGTTGCAGGAAGCAGGCTGTTGGTTAACTAGAATCTGCAGCTTATCCAGTAGGTAGGAAGAAAAATTACTCACCTTAGTAATGTTGTTTCTTCTAATGGAGTCTTGCTATATTATAGACATTAGCAGTTTGTTCCAGCTCTAGAACTGCCCGGAGTAAATGGTTAAAACCATTCCAAAATAGAATTTGGCACGGAGCAGCTCTATCTGTGTCATTTCAAACTTGAACTGTCAGATCTTTACGAGCCAAACTCACTAAGGTCTGTGTGGAAGCTGTAACTACACTAGCCAAATGGCTACCTAAATAATAACAACCATTGATGGTCCCAACACCCAAGACTCAAGTCAGGGACCAGAAATACTAACACCATTCTAATAATATGAAATGGAACATAAGTATAATAAAACACACACACGTACACATACACACCCCAAAGTCCCAAAGGGACAAAATGCTAACAGGACATAAGTAGTACACACCAAGTTACCTGCACCCCACAAGTAGAGATTCTGAGAGGGCAGGTTGGAGAGTCTATAATATAGAAAGACTCCATTAGAAAAACAACATTACTAAGGTGAGTAATTTTTTCTTCAAACAACATGAAGTCTTGCTATATTATAGACATTAACAGAATACACAGCAGTACCTCCATGGAGGAGGGCAGAACCTACTTAGGGAATAGGCTCTGAAGAACAGCTGTGCCAAACCGAGCATCTCTCCTGGCCTGGACATCCAGGGAGTAATGCTTGGTAAAAGTGTGTACCGTTTTCCAAGTAGCAGCCTGGCAAATCTCTAATAAAGGGATATCTCTGGCAGCAGCTAGAGATGCAGCTGTACCCTGGTGAAGAATGAGCCCTCAAACCCGGGGGCTCTGCCCACTTTCTGATAACAAAATTGGATACAAGAGACAATCCACCTGGCTACTGATCTCTTAGTGGCAGGTTTGCCTTTCCAACTTCACCACAGGTAAGGAAAAGTTGGAGGGATTCGAACCTGTGACCTTTGGTACGCTCTATATAATAACTAAGAGCTCTCTTAACATCCAGGCTGTGCAACCTCCTCTCACCCGAAGAGGAGTGATCAGTGAAAAATACTGGAAGGGAGATAGATTAAGATGGAAATCTGAAACCACCTTAGGCAAAAAATACAGGTTACTCACCTGTAACAGGAGTTCTAGGAATGGTATATGTTGTTCATCCACACTCATTGGCAGTATCCTTGCCGCTTTAAATCTTGCCGGAAGGTCTTCAAGCTTGCTCCTCCCACCCACCCGGGTGGTATAACTCTCGGCTCCGCCCCATGACGCCAGATCTGGCCCGCTGGAAGCTCAGGTTGTGCGTCGAAGCCGGGGAGGTCGGTTGGGTCGTGTGGATGAACAACATATACCATTCCTAGAACTCCTGTTACAGTGAGTAACCTGTATTTCTAGGGACATGGATATGTTGTTCATCCACACTCATTGGCAGACTCCTAGCAGTTCTCCGGAGGAGGGAGGCAAGGCAGCACCCCATATACTTACTTGGGAAGAGACTGGAGAACCGAGGCCCCAAAACCAGCATCCGGCGTGACTCAAGGTCGATGTGGTAGTGGGTAATGAAGGTGTTTGCTGACTTCAGGTAGCAGCCTGCAGATTTCCTGGATAGGGACGTCCTGGAAGCAGCCACCGTTGCAAACAGTATGGCGGGTAGAATGAGCTCTTATCCCTCTGGGAGGCTCCATGCCCGCCAACTTATAGCGAGATCTATGCAGGAGGTTACCCACCTGCTTATAGTCCGCTGGCTGCGGTCTGCCAGATGCGGCTTCAGCGTGGGTGATGACAAACAGCTGAACCTCTCCCAAATTTCAGCCGTGCGCTCCTTATAATAAGCGGCGCCCTTCTAGGTCCAGAGTATGGAGCCCATATTGACCCTCGAGGTGTGATTGGGGTAGAACACCGGCAGAGTCAACACCTGGTTAAGGTGAAACTCGACACCACCTTCGGAAGGAATTTCGGGGTGGGGCGCAGGACAACCTTGTCCCTGTGGAAGACCAGGTAAGGAGACTCGATGGAGCAGCTGAGCTCTCCCATCCTTCTGGCTGACGTGATAGCCACCAAGAAGGCGGTCTTCCACGACAGGTGAGAGAAAGCACACTGTGCATGAGTTCGAATGGCTTGCCCATGAGCTTTGCCAGTACCAGCAGTAGATCCCACGGAGGTGGGGGTTCCCGCACTGGAGGGGAAATGTGATCAAGGCCTTTGAAAAAGCGCCAGACCACCTTCTCCTGCGCCACTGACTGCTTCCCGGCCCGCGCCCGGTAAGCAGAGATGGCTGCCAGGTGCACCCTTAGGGTCGTCGACCTAAGCCCTTGACTAGAAAGGGACCATAAATAGTCCAAGATGCTTGCCAAGGAACAGGAGGAAGGGTCCAAGCCCTTGCCCTGACACCAAATGGAAAACCTTTTCCATTTGAAGGCATAGCATTTTCTGGTCGACTCCTTACGGGACGCCTCAACTACATTGAGGACCTCGACGGAAAGACCCAAGGCCTGGAACTCTAGCCGCTCAGGAACCAGGCCGTCAGGTGCAGGGATTGAAGGTCCGGATGAACACCTTCCCCTGATTGACTGAGAGCAGGTCCGGGCGAGCTGGAAGCTGCCGCGGAGTCCTGGAGCTGAGACTGAGGAGATCTGGGTACCAGAACTGGCGAGGCCAGTCTGGGGCTATCAGAATCACCGCGCTTGTCCTCCTCGCCTTGAGAAGCACCTTGTGGATCAAGGGAAATGGGAAAGGCGTAAAGAGGTCAGGGTCCATTGCCTCGAAGGCAGCCCCCTGCAGCGAGCCCTGCTGAGGGCGGGCATGGAACAGACTCAGCATCAGCGTTCTCCATGGAGGCAAACAGGTCCACCTGAGGTGTGCCCCAAAGGGAGAACAGATGCTGTACTACCTCGGCAGGAGAGACCACCGTGGGATGCAGCCCCTATCTGGCTCAGGGCATCGGCCAGGGTGTTGGAGGCTCCTGCACGTGAATGGCTAGGAGATCCGCCTCCAGGCTGCGCCACGAGTGACCAAATGCGGAGGCTTCCTTGCATAGAAGCATGGGCGCGTCCCGCCCTGGCGGTTTAGATAGTACATGGTCGTGGTATTGTCCGTCTGGACTCGGACCACTTGACCCCGGAGGAACGGAGAAAAGGGGTGAGGCTAGGCGGACCGCTCGGAGCTCCAACAGGTTGATGTGGCATCGGGACTCCAGCGAGGGACCAGAGGCCATGAGCCAGTGTTCCCCAGATGGGCACCCCAACCCATCAGAGAGGCATCGAGTCGATAGAGACAGTGGCTCGGCTGGGCGAGATGACAGGATGCCCTCCTGCAAATGATCTGGAGCGGTCCACCACTGGAGAGCGCACATCTCCTGTCACCGACCTAAGCTGGTCAAGGGATCGGCGTTGTGACCACTGGCTGGCAGTCCCCACTGAAGGGGACGCATGTTCCAGCAGCCCAACGGACCACGCTGGTACAGGCCGCCATGAGACCCAGGGAGGCGGGAAGTCCCGGCAGGCGCAGTGCCCAACCAGAAATGATCGGGCAAAGGAGGAAAAGAACCTCGGCCCTGTCAGCCGGGAGCCGCGCTCTGGCTCGAAGAGAGTCGAGCTGGGCCCCGATGAATAGAATCACCTGCTTCGGCTCGAGTTCTGACTTGGCCTCGTTGATAAGGAGGCCCAGTTGAGAGCAGACCTGGAGGGCCAGATCTCTGGACCACTCCGCCTCCTTCCTGGAGGGAGCTGCTATCAGCCAGTCGTCCAGGTAAGGGTACACCCGGACCCCTCGGCGCCGCAGGAATGCTGTCACCACTGCCATGCATTTGGTGAAGACCCTGGGAGCTGGAGACAAGCCGAAGGGCATGGCTTGGAACTCGAGAGATCCTTCCGGCTCAGGCGAAGGAATCTCTGGTGGGGAGCAGGGACGGATAGGGACGTGAAAAAACGCGTCCTGCAAGTCCAGAAAGCAGAACCACACGCCGCGTTCCAAGGATGGTATTATCTGAGCCAGAGTGACCATCCTGAAGGTTCGAGACCTTAGGAACTTGTTTAGGTCGTGTAGGTGAGAATGGGCGCCAGCCCCGTCCGTTCGAACCAGGAAGTACCTGGACACAACCCTGGGTCTGAAGGAGGTCCCCACCTCTCTTACCACCTCCTTCTGGAGGAGGAGGCGATATAAACTCGGCGAGCCGCCAGTGAGCTGGGGATCCAGAAGCCCCGAGGCGGCGGCTCTGAAGGTGGTGCTGCTCGAATTCCAGAGGCAGGCCTCTTCCCACCACCTCAAGACCCACCTGTCCGTGGTAACAGCGGACCAGGTGGAACGGAAGTGCGGAGCCGTCCCCCAGGGGACCCAGGAATGAGGTAGCCGGGGATGGGGCGACACCCTCAGCCCGTCACTGGGCAGGCTTGGAGGAGGGACCGGCCGAGGACCTCCTGGGCCCTCCTCCTGCCTCCTGTTAGAGGAAGCCAGGTGGCAGGTTTGCGATGCCAAGGCCGAGCCTGCTGGCCCTGACGTTGCTGGGCAGGCGCGCCGCGGGGCACAGAAGGACGAAAGGACAGGCTGTGGTTCGCGGCCTTTGTCCTTCTGGACGAAGGAGCCGAGTCCAAGGTGGCATTGGACTTCTCGATCCTCTGCAGGTGACCTTCCACCCCAGGGCCAAGAGGCCAGTCCCCAAAGGGAACATCCGCCAACTTGTACTGGGTATCCGAGTAAAGGTGGATATCCTCAGCCAAGCCATGACCGCATAGCCACTGCGACACGCCACCCGATCTGGCACATGAGTCCCTATATCCAAAGCAGTCTGGAGCTGCTGTTTGGCCACTACCCTGCCCTGGTCCCGCACCTGCTTAACCGTAGTCTGCAGATCGGAGGAAGATGAGATGACCTCATCCAGGGAGCCCAACAGGGCATGAGAAAAATGTGCCATGAGGGCGGCGAACTGGCCTGCGAAGGCCGAGAGGGGCATAGCGTGAGACTTTAGCCCGACATAGTCCAATTTCTTGGACTCCTTGTCAGGAGGTTTGTCCCATCCTGGCGTTGCGGCGTCGCAGCTGTCGACAACAACCTCAGCAGGGTGTTCCGAAAAAACGGACAAGGAACGGTGAGGGACCCGTATACTTCCTGGCCATCCTGGCGGCGGGGCAGGAAGCAGGCTGCCAAAGCTCCAGTGCCGGACCCACTGTAGCCTCGGCCACGGAAGGCCTCCGTCCAGTCCTCGGTCAGAATCTCCGTGAGGGATACCTGGCCCGTTTGGAAACGAGTTGGAGCTCCATCCCGGTAGACTCCGAGATGAGCCGAAGCAGTCCTAGGAAGAACGACGGGCTATCGTCCATTGACTGACCTCCTGAAGACTCAAGGTCAGTCGCTTGGAGAAAAGGAGGAATCATCTTCGGACTCGGAAGAGTCCTCGAAAACTACCTCTGGCCTGAGCCACCCTTCACCTGCCGAGGTGGGTAGGGAGTGGGGTAACTGACAACCGATGGGGTAGACCCTTGTGCCGACCGAGAATCATTGGTCGGAGCTCCAGTGGTGGCTGTGGGCGGAGGTTCACGGAGATCGATGGAGCAGCTGGTTTAGCGAACAACCGGCCTGGGTATAAGCTCCTCGGATAAGTCGGGGGTTGTAGTCGACCGTTCGGTGACAGCCACTTAATGGCGGGGAAAGGCGGCGGGAGTCGGCTTATTCCCGGCCAGGAGGGCTGTTGCAACATAAGGTCCTCGTGCCGTCGGCGTAATTGCGCGAAACTCCCCTCATCCGAGGAGGAGGGCGAGAGACGGCGGCGACGCCCGCTTACTATGATGCAGACCGAGAACGCCTATGGCGGTGGGATCGGCTGGACCGCGAAGAGGTCCGAGACCGAGACCGAGAGTCCCGGAATTTCCGAGGTCGGTGCGGGGAGGTGTCGGCCGGAACCGGCACTCCCTTCGGCTCGGATGGTCCATCCGAGGGCTCCGGAACCGGAGGCACAGGCGAGCCCACGGGATCCTCAACTCCTCCCGGGGGAACCGGGGAGAGAATCTCGGCTGCTAAAGCGACAGCCGTCAATGGTCGAGAAAAATCCGACTTCATCGGTGAGTCTCGGTCAACTGACCTGGCGGGGACACCGTGAGGAGCCAGTGGCGGCTTGACTGATCGACGAAGCCAAGCCGGTGACGGCCGAGAGAGGACCTTTCCCGCTCCCAAGGCGTCACGGCGGAGGACTTACCCTGTCCCTCTTTTTGGACCGAGAATAGGTCCATGAGTGAAACCCTTCTCCTTTAGTGGAGAGGGACCAGACAAGCTCAGCAAAGAAGCCGTGGGAAGAGACAGAGGCGGGATAAATGCGGCGAGCGAAGATCTCGGCCGCGCCGCTCCTCTTGGTGACCGACCTGCTTTCGAGCTGATCCTATGAACACCGCCCATGACACACAACCCGGGCCTCCTTGGACTTCACAGGGAAAGCTTCTCGGGGCAGCCCAGTTACATCGGGCAGCACGGTCTTGAGGGCGTGGGCAGGAAAGATGAAACACAGGTCATGAAGCCTGCGGGTGCGTTGGCATCAAGGCCTAAGCAGTGAACTGCATGAGGTGTGGATCCAAATCGACATCTTCTGCCCGCATGGGCATCTCGAAAATCGAGAGTCGGTTGTCCATCGCGGCAGGGATAGAAGACTAAGTCTTTTTGCAAAATTTATTTTAAATCCATAAGCGGAGAAATAGGAACGATCACAAATGCAGGCGTTAAGGGAGGGAACCTGAGCTTCAAGCGGTAAGGAAGATCTGGGCGTCATGGGCGAGCCGAGGTTATCCACCGGGTGGGTGGGAGAACAAACTTGAAGACCTTCGGCAAGTTTAAGCGGCAAGGATACTGCCAATGAGTGTGGATGAACAACATATCCATGTCCCTAGAACTTCCTATTAGTCCTAAGGACTACCTTATCCCTGTGGAAGAAATAAAGTCAGTCTCCACTGACGAGCTTACCAAATCACTTGTGCGTCTGGCAGAGTGATAGCCACTATCAAAAGTTTTCAAGTTAGGTACTTAAGCTCTGCAGAAGAAAAAGGTTCAAAGGGGTTGCATTAACTGGGCAAGTGCAAACATTAAGGTCCCAAGCAGGGCGGTTCCCGAAAGGGAGGATTAGTATGGGTAATCCCTTAAAAACTTGGAAAACACAGGATGAGAGAAAGAGGATGACTTTCCTGCTGACACAAAAGCAGACACAGCTGCCAAATGAACTCTCAGGGTAGCTGGTCTGAGACCAAGGAATTAAGATGTACCACGTAATCTAACAAAATGGACAATTCAGCTGATTCTGGGAAATATTTTTCCCAGCACACCAAATAAACCTTTTCCATTTAGAACTATAAGTAGCCCTAGTGGAGCTTTCTGGAAGCCTTTGGGATCTCAAGAACACCCTGAGAGAGGTGTAAATCAGCAAACTAACTCCTCAAGAGCCAGGCCTTGAGGTTGAGGAGTTGAGGTCCGGATACCAAACCCTTCCTGGGCACAAGTCAACAGATTGTGATTCCAGGAGGCACAGGGAAGATGGACTGTCAGAGACAGAAGGAGTGGGTACAGGGCAGCCTGGCCCAATCCGGAGGCAATCAGAATCACCCTGCAAGGCTGAGATCTGATTTTGACTAGTACTTTGAATAGGAGAAAGGAAAAGCATGAAGACTTCCCTCCCAATCCAGAAGAAAGAGGCATCCAGAGAACTGGGCCAGCACTGGAGGCCTGCAACAGAACAGAAAAAGTTTGTGATTGTCTGGGCTACAAAAGATCTATCTGAGGGATGCCCCACCTGGCAAAAACTATCACAGCACCTGAGGATCAGGCACCATTAAGTGATGGCCCTAGAAATCCTGCTGAGGGCATCCCGCTAGGACATTGTCCTTCCCTGGAAGATGAACTGCTATGAGGGAAGTGTTCGGGAATAGGCCAGAACCACAACTTCATTGCCTCAGTGCACAAGGCCGAGAGACTGAGTGCCCCGTTTGTTGATGTACCACATTGTTGTGGTGTTGTCTGATTCTGACTTGTATCACCTTGTCGTGGACAGATGCAAAAAAAAACGAAGAGCTAAAAAGACAGCTCTGAGTTCCAGAGAAATTGATGTGAGCAGAGAGATTCCTGGGGGACCAAACTCCCTGAGTGGAAAGGTCACCATGTGGGCTCCCCAACCCAGAAGGAAGCATCTGTAGTGAGAGTCAAGTCATGAGAAGGGAAATGAAGGGGACCCCGCTCTTCAATTACTCCTGATCCTGCCACCCACTGGAGCTGAGGATCAAGGTTCAGTCACTGGGACAGTAAAAGCTGAATGTCTCATCTGAAATCTGGCTCCCTGCACAACAGCTGTGGATGCAGCCATATTGCCCAGGAGCTGCAGAAAGTGTCTTGCTGGTCGAGAGACCTGCAGAGTGAAGGAAGAGCCAGGCCACACTAAATTCCTTACCCTTTCTGGGGGAAGAAAGTCTCTGGCTACTTTGTGTCCAGTTCTGCCCCTATAAAGCGAGTACCTGGACTGGTTCCAGAACAGACTTTGGTAGGTTTAGCAGAAAAGCAGGAGGTGAGAAAGCTGCTGGGTGACCTGCAGGTGAAGTTTACCTGTTCTGGGACTGGCCTACAATGAGCCAGTTGTCTGAATAGGGAAAAACAGCAATCCTCTGCCTCAAGTGGGCCACTGCTAGACACTGAAGGGGCGCATGTCCCAGCGGCCCCAGCGGACCACGCTGTGCAGGCCCCATGGAGACCCAGGGCGCAGGAAGTCCCGGGCAGGCGCAGTGCCCAACCAGAAATGATCGCCCAAGGAGAAAGAACCTCGCCCCTATCCGCCGGGCCGCTCTGGCTCGAGAAAGTGACTCGCCCGATGAATGAGAATCCTGCTTGACTCGAGTTCCGACTTGGCCGTTGATAAGGAGGCCCAGTTGAACAGACCTGGAGGCCAGATCTCTGGACCACTCCGCCTCCTTCTGGAGGAGCTGCTATCAGCCAGTCGTCAGGTAAGTACACCAGACTAAGCGCCCCCGGGCTGTCACCACTGCATGCATTTGGTGAAGACCCTGGAGCTGAGACAACCCGAAGGGCATGGCTTGGAACTCGAGGGATCCTTCCGCTCGAGCGAAGGAATCTCTGGTGACCCAGACGGATAGGGGCGTGACAGAATCCTGCAGTCAGAAAACAGAACCACCACCCCGCGTTCAAGGATGGTATATCTGACCAAGTGACCATCCTGAAGGTTGAGACCTTAGGAACTTGTTTAGAGTCGTGTGGGTAGAAATGGGCGCAACCCCGTCCGTTGGAACAGGAAGTACATGCAAACCCTGGGTCAGAAGGAGGTCCACCACCTCTCCCACCTCCTTCTGGAGGAGGAGGCCGGCTCGGCAGCACGCCAATCAGCTGGGATCCCGAAGCCCCGAGGCAGACTCTGAAGGTAGTGCCTCCAATTCCAGGCAGGCCTCTTCCACCTCAAGACCCACCTGTCGTGGTAACAGCGGACCAGAAGGAGGGAAGTGCGGGCCGTCCCCAGAGGACCCAGGAAATAGGTGGGAGGATGAGGCGGCACCCCTCAGCCCGTCATAGGCAGGCTGGAGGAGGACGACAGAGGACCTCCTGGGCCTCACCTCCCTGCCTCCTGTTGGGAAGCGGCCTTGGGTTTGGGATAACAGGCCGAGCCTGCTAGCCCCTGGCGTTGCTGGGCAGGCGCCAGGGGCTGGAAAGACGAAAGGGCTTAGGCTGTGGTTTCGGCCTTTGTCCTTCTGGCGGAAAGACCGAGTCAGGTAGCACTGGACTTCTCGATCCTCTGCAGGTGACCTTCCACCCCAGGGCCGAAGAGGTCAGTCCCAAAAGGAACATCCGCCAACTTGTGCTGGGTATCCAAGTAAAGGTAGATATCTCAACCAACCACGCCGGCAACATAGCCACTGCGGACGCCACGATCTGGCACATGAGTCCCATATCCAAAGCAGTCTGGGCTGCTGTTTGGCCACTGCCTGGTCCGCACCTGTAACCGTAGTCTGCAGATGGGCGGGAAGATGAGGATGACCTCATCCAGGGGAACTAACAGGGCATAGAAAAAAGATGCCATGAGAGGCGGCCAGGACAGCCTGAGAAGAAGAGAGGAGGGCATTAGCGTGAACTTTCGCCCACATAGTCAATTTCTTGGACTCCTTGTCAGAGTTTGTCCACATCCTAGGCGTTACCCGGTAGCGCGAAAGCTGTCGATAACAACCCCTCAGCAGAGGGTGTTCCAAAAAACGGACAAGGAACATTAGGGACACATACTTCCTACCCATCACGGCCGAGCGCAGGGCAGGAAGCAGGCACACCAGCTCCAGTGCGGACCCACTATGGCCTAAGCCACGGAAGAGCCTCCGTCGAGTCCCTCGGTCCAGAATCTCAGTGAGGGATACCTGGCCGTTGGAAACGGGTTCGACTCCATCCGGTAGACTCCGAGATGGGCGAGAAGCAGTCCTAGGAAGGACTGACGGCACTGCTCGTCCATTGGCTGACCTCCTGAGACTCAGGGTCAGTCGCTTGGAGAAAAAGGAGGAATCATCTTCGGACTCGGAAGAGTCCTCAGAAACTGCCTCTGGCCTGAGCCACCTTCACCTGCCGAGGTCGGTCGGGAGTGAGGGTAGCTGACAGCCGATGGGCCAGACCCTTAGCCGACCGAGAATCGCGGTGGAGCCCCAGTGGTGGCTGTGGGCGGAGGTTCCACGGAATCGGTGGGCAACTGGTTTGGCGAACAACCGGCCTGGGTATAGGCTCCTCCGGGCAAGTCGAGGAGGTTGTGTCGGCCGTTCGGTGACAGCCACTTAATGGCGGGAAGCTGACGAGGTCGGCTTATTCGGCCAGGAGAAACTGTTGCAAAATAAGGTCCTCGTGCCGTCGGCGTAAGTGCATGAAGCCTCCCTCATCGAGGAGGGGCGAGGGCCGGCGACGCCCGCTTACCATGATGCCGAGACCGAGACCGCCATGCCAGCGGTGGGATCGGCTGGACCTGAAGAGGTCCGAGACCCGAGACCGAGTCCCGGAATTTCCGAGGTCGGTGCGGGGAGGTGTCGGCGGAACCGGCACTCCCTTGGCTCGGATGGTCATCCGAGGCTCCGAGAACCGGAGGCACAGGCGAGCCACAGGATCCTCAACTCCTCACGGGGGAACCGGGAGGGAATCTCGGCTGCTAAAAGGCGACAGCCGTCAATGGGTCGAGAAAATCTCGACTTCATCGGTGGAGTCTCGGTCAGCGGCCTGGCCAGGGGGACACCCGTGAGGCCAGTGGCGAAGCCGGCGGTCGACCCGAAGCCGCCAGTCGGTCGGCCCGAGAGAGGACCTTTCCAGCTCCCAAGAGGCGTCGGCCAGGACTTACCCCTGTCCCTCTTTTTGGACCGAGAATAAGGTCCAGCAGGCATGAGCCCTTCTCCTTTGGTGAGAGGACAGACAAAGCTCCTTAAAGAAGCCGTGTAGGAAACCCAGAAGGCGGGATAAATGCGCGGCCGAGAAGATCGGCCCGCGCCGCCTCCTCTTCGAGGCGACCATCCGCTCGAGCTGATCCGCCCGAAACCCGCCGCCCTTGAGCACACCGCCTAACCGGGCCTCCTCGGACTTCACCGAGAAGCTTCGGGGCCGGCCCGGTTGCAATCGGGCAACCGCGTCTTCGAGGGGCGTGGGCCGAAAGATGAAACACAGGTCGCAAGCCTGCAGGGTCGTGCTCAAAACCTAAACAGTAGACACCACGTGGAAGTGTGGATCCGTCCGAGACATCTTCTGCCGCATGGGCATCTCCGAAAATCCAAGTCGATTTGTCCAGCCGCGGCAGCGAGGAATGAGAAGACTAAGTCTTTGCAAAATTTGTTTTAAATCCATGAAGCGAGAAATAGGAACCAGTCACAAATGCAGAGCGTTAAGGAGGGAACCTGAGCTTCCAGCGGTAAGGAAGATCTGGCGTCATGGGCGGAGCAGGAAGTTATACCACCGGGTGGGTGGGAGGAGCAAGCTTGAGACCTTCCGGCAAGATTTAAAGCGGCAAGGATACTGCCAATGAGTGTGGATGAACAACATATCCATGTCCCTAGAACTTCCTATTAGTCCTAAGGACTACCTTATCCCTGTGGAAAGAAATAAAGTCAGTCTCCACTGACAAGGCTTAGCAAATCACTTATCGTCTGGCAGAAGTGAGTAGCCACTATAAAAGTTTTCCAAATTAGGTACTTAAGCTCTGCAGAAGACAAAGGTTCAAAGGGGGTTGCATTAACTGGGCAATACAAACATTAAGGTCCCAAGCAGGGCGGTTCCGAAAGGGAGGATTAGTATGGGTAATCCCTTAAAAAACTTGGAAAACACAGGATGAGAGAAAAAGGGGATGACTTTCCATGCAGCACAAAAGCAGACACGAGCTGCCAAATGAACTCTCAGGGTAGCTGGTCCTGAGACCCAAGGAATTAAGATGTACCACGTAATCTAACAAAATGGACAATTCAGCTGATTCTGGGAAATATTTTTCCCAGCACCAAATAGAAAACCTTTTCCATTTAGAACTATAAGTAGCCCTAGTGGAAGGCTTTCTGGAAGCCTTTGAGGATCTCAAGAACACCCTGAGAGAGGTGTAAATCAGCAAACTAACTCCTCAAGAGCCAGGCCTTGAGGTTGAGGGATTGAGGTCCGGATACCAAACCCTTCCCTGGGCACAAGTCAGCAGATTGTGATTCCCAGGGAGGCTAGGGGAAGATGGACTGTCAGAGACAGAAGGAGTGGTACCAGGGCTGCCTGGCCCAATCCGGGGCAATCAGAATCACCCTGCAAGGCTGAGATCTGATTTTGACTAGTACTTTGAATAGGAGAGAAAGGGAAGCATAGAGGAACTTCCCTCCCAATCCAGAAGAAGGGCATCCAGGAACTAGAGCCCAGCACTGGAGGCCTGCAACAGAACAGAAAAAGTTTGTGATTGTCTGGGGCTACAAAAAGATCTATCTGAGGATGCCCCACCTGGCAAAAACTACCCCAACACCTGAGGATCCAGGGCACCATTACGTGATGGCCTGGGAAATCCTGCTGAGGGCATCCGCTAGGACATTGTCCTTCCTGGAAGATGAACTGCTATGAGGGAAGTGTTCAGGGAATGAGGCCAGAGACCACAACTTCATTGCCTCAGTGCACAAGGCCGAAAGACTGAGTGCCCCGTTTGTTGATGTACCACATTGTTGTGGTGTTGCTGTTCTGACTTGTATCACCTTATAGTGGACAGATGCAAAAAGCTTGAAGAGCTAAAAGACAGCTCTGAGTTCCAGACAAATTGATGTGGAGCAGAGATTCCTGGGGACCAAACTCCCTGAGTGGAAAGGTCTTCATGTGAGCTCCCAACCCAGAAGGGAAGCATCTGTAGTGAGAGTCAAGTCATGAGAAGGGGAAATGAAGGGAACCCCCGCTCTTCAATTGCTCTGATCCTGCCACCACTGGAGAGCTAGGATCAAGGTTCGAGTCACTGGGACAGTGAAACTGAATGTCTCATCTGAAATCTGGCTCCCTGCACAACAGCTGTGGATGCAGCCATGTGCCCCAGGAGCTGCAGAAAGTGTCTTGCTGGTCGAGAGACCTGCAGAGTGAAGGAAGAGGCCAGAGCCACTAAATTCCTTACCCTTTCTGGGGGAAGAAAGTCTCTGGCAGCTTTGTGTCCAATTCTGCCCTATAAAGCTGATACCTGGACTGGTTCAGAACAGACTTTAGTAGGTTTAACAGAAAACCCAGGGAGGTGAAGCTGCTGGGTGACCTGCAGGTGAGATTTTACCTGTTCTGGGGACTGGCCTACAATGAGCCAGTTGTCTAGATAGGGAAAAACAGCAATCCTCTGCCTCAAGTGGGCCACTGCTAGACACTTTGTGAATACCCTTGGAGCAGAGGTAAGGCCGAAGGGCATTGCTCTGAACTGGTAATGACCTGAGGGCAGTTCGAATCTGAGGTACTTCGATGGGATCTTCTGATTAGGACATGGAAATAAGCATCCTTGAGGTCCAGGAGGCTAGCCATCCCTGGCCTTGGAGAATAAAATCATTGCCAGAGTTACCATTTTGAACTTTGGTTTCAAAGATGCTTGTTCAGAATATCTGAGATCTAAAATGGGCGCCATTCTCCTGTCTTTTGGGGTAAGAAAGTATCTGGAATACAGACCGGCCCTGATGCAGGGGAGGAACCCTTTCTACTGCTCTGAGGCTAACAGGGATGAGACCTCTGTTTTCCAGAGCGAGGTCTCTAAGCACTTGCAGGTGAAAAAGTCTGCTTCTCAACAGGAAACTTTTGAAGCTGAGAACCAGATCCTGACACTACTTCCAGAACCCACTTGTCTGAGTTAAAGAAGCCAATTCTGACTGAAGTAAGCCAGCCTGCCTCCCACTGGTACAGGAGAATGGGCCCTGGGCACCCATCAAGGGTGCCTGTTTACATGAACTTTTAGGCTGGGGGTGGGAGCAGGTCTGCCCACCCCTCGTCTGCCCTGCCTCTGAAGCCTCAGACATAGGCAGAGGCCTGAGTCTGGTAGAAAGGCCTGTGAAAAGGCCTACCCCTACCCCCTGGGGCATGCCTTTGAGGGTGGCTTGCAGCTCCTTAGCCTGGGCACTCTTGTAAGTAGTCCTATATTCATCTATCTTCTTCATGTAATTCTCTGTCTGCTCTCCAAACAGAGAATTTCCACCAGGAAAATCCATAGCCTTAGTCTGGGTATCCTGTGACAAACTAATACACCTGAGCCAGGCCAACCTACGAAAAGCTACAGATGTGGCCATGACCCAGGAAAACATCATAACATCCACAGCAGCATGAAACTGAATCTTAGAGGCTTCAATGCCATCAGCAGCCACCTGTTCTAGTTCACTAGCCAGCTGGGCCATGGGCCTGCTTGGCAATTGCATAACAGTATCCCATCTAGATTTCTGATACCTAGCTACACTAAGCCATATCATTTTGCTTGCCTGAGTCCCAGAGGCTGCCATAAACTGTTTTTTTGCCATGGTATCAATCTTCCTGGAATCTTTGTCAGGAGGATGTGAAGCCAAGGAAATTAGCTTTATCACAGGCAAGCAGCCTGAACTACTAACATGACTGCATTGCTGAGAAAGGAATTCTGTATCAGGGCCTGACAATGTATACCTTCTGTCCATCTTTTTATCTACAGGAGGCACAGAATTGGAGCTTTTAAAATTTTTTCGTTTCTAAAGACTTATGTAAAGGAATAGACAATCTCCTAGACTCTGGAATATCCATCATTTCTACAAAATCAGGCTCCTCTTGCTCATCCACAGCCTCTTCTGAAGGAAGCTGGAGGGTTTCAGCAACTTTTTATAAAACATAAAATGAGATGGGGACTCAGACAGCATAGGGGGAGATTCTAAAGGTCTGTCTGGGGAGATGTCCGGTTCAATGGGCACACCCAGACCTTCCCAGCCACATTCATACTGTTCATAATCCTCCTCCCCCTCCTCAACATCAAAATCCTGAACCACTGGGACCGGACGAACCGACCTTTTACCAGACAGTGGTGGTTCGGACGGACCCTGAGACAGTGACTGGACAATTTGTATGGCTTTTGCTATCTCTGCAGCAGTTGGAGAAGGAATTTTGGACTCCAGACCTGCTGATTTTCTTTACTGGAATTGGTTCCTCAGAACCAGCTTTTCTTTGGCCCGAGGAAGTCTGGCCCTGGTCAGAGGGCACTCCCTCTGGTTCGGTTGGCACCGAACCGGGCTGGCCATCCGGGTCAGCGGACTTTTTGGCCTCTCGTTCCCTGAGCCTGCCCAATCTTTTTTCCAGGGTGGCTGCAGGGAAATTCTTACATACCTGGCAGTCTGACTGGAGGTGGTCAAACCCCAGACAATAAACACATGTGGTGTGTGGGTCAGCCTTGGCAAAGACTTCCCCACAAACATCACAGTGTTGAAACCCAGTGGGCCCGGTTTTTCTTTTGGGTTTCTCAGACATAATGCCAGCCATACAGACAAAACCTTCATTTACTTACGGTTACCACAGATAGAGCTTGAACCGAACGGTTTTGCGGTTAAAATAAAACTATTCTCGGTTAAATCCAACCGAGAAAACACTTTTTAAACTGAGAAATGAACCAAGCAGAAGGAGAAATCTCCGGAGCGACTGTTCACTGAGTCGGAGTAAAGAATCTGACAGTTCAAGTTTGAAATGAGACAGATAGAGCTGCTCTCGTGCCAAAATTCTATTTTGGAATGGTTTTAACCATTTCACTCCGGGGCAGTTCTAGAGCTGGAACAAACTGCTAATGTCTATAATATAGCAAGACTTCATGTTGTTTGAAATGGGCAGACTGGGTGGGCCAAGTGGTCCTTTTCTGCCGTCAAAGTCTATGTTTCTAGAAAACACCAGGCCCTGGATCTAGCGAGCAAACATTGGGCAGTTTTGCATTGGACGGGGACGCGAAAAGGTCTAGTTCTGGTGTACTCCATCTGCGAAACAGATCCTCCGCTACCTCCTGCAGTAGTTCCCATTCGTGGACTCTGGCCTGAGAGCGGCTCAGGCTGTCTGCGATGACGTTGTCCACTCCCAGAACATGAACGGCAATAAGGTTTGCGCGGTGTTCCAAGACCCAATCCCACACTCTCATGGCCTCCCTGCAAAGTGGGTAGGAATGGGTGCCTCCTTGTTTGTTGAGGTAATACATCACCGCAGAACTGTCTGTTTGTAACATAAGTGTACCCGGTGGGATCTCAGACTGGAATGCCTGCAGGGGTAAAGAACTGCTCTCATCTCCACGATATTTATGTGGAGATGAGACTCTTGGTCTGTCCACAGGCCCCGAGACCGGATACCGCCGAGGTGTGCTCCCCAACCAAGCCCTGAGGCGTCTGTGGAGAGTGTCACAGTCTTGGATGGCGCTATGAAGGGGACTCCCGCCAAGAGATTCCTCAAATCTAGCCACCATTGCCAATCTCGAATTACGGCCTTCGTGATCCAGATTGGATGCTGCAGATGGGTCTTGCCTTTGATCCCATTGTACCCGTAACATCCACTGGGCTACCCGCACGTGGAGACGGGCTAGCGGGACTGTTGCAATGGCCGCAGCCATGTGTCCGAGCAGGCAAAGGACCAGTCTGGCAGAAACGGACTTCTTCGCCGAAAAGTCCCTGATTAGGGATGTGTTCCGCTCTGTCCGGGTGAAGGAAAGCTTTCCCTTGGACAGTGTCCAGAACTGTACCTATGAATTGCAGAGTCTGGGACGGAACCAGGCGTGACTTCTTGTAACTGATAATGCCCGTCTCGAACAGAGATTGAGTGCAGTGAATGGCAGACATCAGGGCTTCCCAGCAGGGCGCCATGAGAAGCCAATCATCCAGGTAGGGGGAACACGTAGTGGCCCTGTCTCCTGAAAGATGCGGCTACGACAGCCATGCACTTCGTGAACACCCGAGGTGCCGATGACAGCCCGAAAGGGAGAGCTCGGAACTGATAATGGCGACCCTGAAACTCGGAGTGCAGGAACCTCCTGTGCGCCTGAGTAATAGTAATATGCAGGTAAGCATCCCACATGTCTAGGGAACGCTAGAAAAGTGCCCTGCTTCAGCATGGGAATCAGACCTGGGAGGGTCACCATGCGGAAGCGTTTGTACATGACCGAGACGTTGAGGTTGCTGAAGTCCAGTATCTGGCGGAGGTCCCCTGTCTTCTTTGGAACCAGAAAGAAGTGAGAATAATATCCTAGTCCCCTCTGGTTCCTTGGTACGTGCTCTCTGGCTTCTTTTCCAAGAAGTGCAAGCACCTCCTGCTGTATGAGCACGGCATGCTGACCCGAGTAACGCGAGAGCAGGGAGGTCCTGTAGGGGGGTAGTCTAGAAATTCTATGAAATGGCCTTTCTTGACTAACTGGAGAACCCATCTGTCGGTGGTGATCAACTGCCACCTTAAAAAGTGGCGAGTGGTCTGACCCCCAACCTTTGTGCCATTGATCCAAAGGAGGGGCGGGGGCGGGAAGAGTCATGCAGTGGCAGCACTGGTCCCTGCGGGTTGGGCCGGCTTCGTGTAACGTTGGCCTGTGCCTGGGGACGACTTGGCCTGGGCCTTACGCAAAAAAGTGCTCCTCTGCTGCTGGCCAGAACATGGCTGCTGCCTATGTTGCCAGCTGCAAAAACGGCTCTGGTTCCTACGAAAGGAACTGGGCCTGGATCTGTACATGGTCTGTACAGATCGGACTGCCTTCCCTGTGTCCTGTCCTGCAGTTTGGTGATGACCTTCTCTGAGGATTTACCAAAGAGTACCTCGCCGTTGTATGGGACGTCTACAATATTCTTCTGTACGTCTGGGGTGAAGCCGGAGACAAACGCCTGAAGCTGCAGCTCTGGCAGACGAGTCAGCGGAATCGTATGCAGCTCCAAGTACTTGGGTTCCCACATCTGACCCGGTGCAGAGTAGGTTAAGGAGCTCCGCTTTCTGGTCGCCATCGGGAAGCTTTTCGACCAGGTCCTGGCCCTGTTCCCACAGGGCGTTCTGAAACTGTACCATATGGGTAACGTAGTTCAGAGACTTGATGGCGCATGTAGCAGCCGTATACGTGCGCCTCCCCAAGGCATCCAATTGCTTGGCTTCCTGGTCCGGTGGCTGAATGCTCACACGCTGTGGCCTTTGAGACCGGTCATGTGAGGCCATGATTACCAGGGAGTCTGCCAGAACCTGCTTCGCCAAGTACTAGTAGTCTCTCGGAGCCTTACAGGTGGTCAGCCTTCTTCGGCACCGCAGGAGTGGAGTGCGGGCGCTTCCACACAGCCTTGGTGACGTCCGCGAAGGTGTCCACCAAGGGTGGGACTATCACAGGCTTTGGGTCTTTTTGCCAAAGATAGCGGGCAAGGCGTTGTCATTCGGGGTCAAGGTCTTCAGCATCCCACCCCACGTCCTGGATGTGCCTCAATCTCAGCAAAAGAGGGATCATCTGGAGGAGACCTGGGGAGCTCATGTGGGTCAGGAGAGGAGATGCTGAGTGGAGGAGGAGATCTGGAGTAGTCAGAAGTGGCCAATCTGGAATCCTCCCCCGGAGTATACTGGCGTGGTCTGGAGCTGGGAGACCCTGATGGAGCTCTGGAGGGAGGCCTTCTCCTGTCTTTAGATCTGCCCCTAGGAGGTGCAGTCTATTCCTTGGGGGTCGTCCTGCTGGCCCCTTAGGTGGAGGAGGGGGCATAGGAGGTGAAAAAGGAGAAGGAGGAGGTTTGACAGAGACCATACCCTTTCTGATGGCGTCCCACCAAAAAGGTAAAGAGTTCCTTTACTTCTTCAATATTCATACCAGACGATGGGCCTGGCACCGGTGGTCTGTCGCCGGGGTCGGGTCTCCAGGTGTTTCCCGGTCCAGGAAGGGTTCCCGTGGGAGCCCGGCATCCTGTCGCCCGCCTGGTCTTCAGGCTGTGGGGTGCCCTCAGTCGCTTCCCTATGACCGGCGTTTGCCAGTGATTTTGGGGGGGGGGGGCGCGCAAGTCTTCTGCTCCGGAGATGCAGACATCTGTCTCCTGGCCGATACCTTCGGATCCGGCGAATGCCCGGCTGGCGACTGGTTTCTGGCTGGTGTCGGCTCCTGTGAGCGCCTGGCTGATTTGGAATGTTAAGCAGATGTAAGGTGTTTAGCAGACGTCTGTTTCAATGCACTTTTCAGGGACGTCAGGTCCTTGGTCTTCCGGGGTGCAGGATCAGGACCTCTGGGCGGTTGGGAGACAGACCTGGAGTCGGTGTCCTGACACTGGGTGGAAGAAGAGGACTTACGGCGCTCAGAAGACTTCGAAGAGGCCTTGGATGGGGTGAAGGAAGCAGAGGGCCTAGATGTCTTGATCGGCTGGAGCAAGGAAGAGCCGCCTGAAGTCCAGACCTTAACTTGGGGGGGGGCAGTTGTGACCGAACCCTGGAGGGAGAGCGGTCTGATCTGGAGCCGGAGCCGTGGGACTCCGAGGCCAGAGTTGGTGACCCAGACCTGACCTTGTCCCGGTGTTTATGGGCTTTAGAAGAAAATTCTCCCCTGGAGGAAGGTTCTTGGTCCATCCTCCAATTTCTCTTCAAGGAAATATGCTTGTACTACCTTCTGACAGCAGATCCTGGTGCGGCTATTGAACTCTTGGCAAGAAGCGCAGGCCTTGACATCGTGGTCCGGGCCTAGGCAACACACACAGGAACAGTGAGGATCCTTGAAAGGGAACAGTTTTCCGCAGGCACACTTAGAAAGGTGACCCTCAAGCGATGGAGTTGGAGAGGACATCAGTAGTGCAAAGAAATTCACAGTAAGTTCTGTGGTCATACGCTAGGTAGAGACCATGATGCCGATGCTGGTGAGTCGACGGCGGGAAAAGAACCAAGCATTATAGAGGACCGCCTCCTTATGTACTACACCTGACGGGGGAGGAACAGACGTCAGAGGCGATCCCCGCTGAATACTGTTAGCTAGAAAATTTCCGTGGGGTCCTGGCCTCTGCCGGCTTCAGTCCTAATGGTGTAACCGCCTGCAAGAACTGTTTCTCAAAGTAAGATCTTACCGCAACAGTAGATCTTAGAGGGGAGTTCTTGCAGCAAGCAATACCATTAGGATTAAGCCACCAGGTGTTAGGATCTCACGGAAAACTTTAAGCTAGAAGTCTGTGGCGGGGGACCACCCCCGTCGGCTCTGCCCAGTCAGACATGGTACAAAGGCGCCCACCCCCCAGCACCACCTCAGTTCCTGCCAGAGACCCAGCTGAAAAACAGATGGGAGAACCGAGGAGGATCTCCTATTCCCCAAAGAAAAAACTGCAGTATTAGTTCCCGGGGGAAGGTGGGTGGGGAAAGTCACCTGCTGCAAGAGCTCCTCTCGAAGATAGTACAGTTACGCAAGAACTTACCGTAACAGCAGATCTTCGAGAGAGGCTCTTGCAATAGGTAATTACACATGGGACTGACACTGGTAGGCGGCAGGACCCCACAGAAAAATTTCTAGCTAGCAGTCCCTGGCGAGGGACCGCCCCCAAGTCCTGACGCTGGTATAAAGGGGCGGTCCCTGACGCCCACTTTCCAATTCTTTCCCGCCACAGGCCAGAAAGGCTGGACGAGAGGGGAGCGGCTATTTCCCTCATGGAAAAGGAGCTGAAAAAGTCTAGGGGGATGGAGGACGGGAAGGTATTACCCACTGCAAGAGCCTCTCTCGAAGATCTGTTACGGTAAGTTCTTCCGTAACTGTACTATCTTACTTCGAGAGGGCTCTTGCAGTAGGTAATTACATACAGGACTGAATCCCAAGCAGTCTGGAACAAAGAGAGGCACCGGGAAGAGGAAAACTACTCCAAAAAGCAGTTCTAGCTGTGCAAGCCTCAAGATAAGAGGCCTTGCAGAACAGCCTGCCTGAAGCCTGCTCTACAGCGAGAGGCAACATCCAAACTGTAGTGTTAAGTAAAGGTATGGACGGAAGTCCAGGTGGCGGCAGCGCAGATGTCTGCGCAGACACATTCTTAAAACAAGCCGCCGAGGCAGCTACTCCTCTTGTGGAGTGGCCTCTTACTTGACCCGGGAGGGTCTTGTTGTATTTGTCATAACAGAAAGTGATGCAATCAGCCAACCACTTAGGCATTGCTTGGAAACAGCATTGTCTTCCCTTTTATGAGCAAGAGAGAAACAATTGATCAGTCTTTCTGAGATCCTTCATCCTGTTGGTGTAGCATCTCAGAATCCGGTGAACATCCATAGTATGGAGTAAATACTCCCCTTGATTAGAGTACTGCGCGAAAAAGGCAAGTAACTCTATGGACTGATTTAGAGTAGAGACTGCTACTTTAGGAAGAAACTTAGGATTCGTGCGAAGAGCAACACGTTCCTTGTGAAAAATCAAATATGGGATTTTACATATCGTGCCTGGTGCTTGGAAATTCTCTGAGCAGAAGTAATGGCCACCAGGAAGAGTCTTCCACAAAAGGAACTTCAAATCCACAGAAGCTGCAGGTTCGAAGGGTGGGAGAGTAAGTTTCTGGGGACAAACTTCAAGTCCCAAGGGGAGCAGGAGTACGGAATGGGGGCTCAGATGGAGGACCCTTTGAGAAAGGTCTTGAGACCTCCAGTTGAGCAAAGCTTTGTTCATGGAGGGAACATGGTAGGCCGAGATGGCCCCCATGTGTACCTTCAGAGAAGAATGACCGAGACCCAGGTCAAACAGATGACATAGATACTCCAGCAGAAGCCCCACTGAACAGAAGGGTTCCACGTTCTTGGAAGCAACCCAGATAGTGAATCTTTTCCACTTCATGGCATAAGTGGATCTGGTGGAGGGTTTTCTGGCCTCCACCAAAATCTCTGCCACTTTGGGAGACACTCCAAAATGGGATTAGGTTAAATCTGCAGGAGCCATGCATGCAGTTGAAGGGACTTGAGGCCAGGATGGACTAGGGTCCCCTTATCCTGGGTCAGTAAACCTCCAGATAAAGGAAGAGGAGGATCCTTTGAGTATTGTTGTAGAAGAGAGAACCAAACTTGCCTGGGCCAGAAAGGAGCAATCAGAATCATTCATGCTCCTTCTGAAGCTAGTTTCGGCAAGACTTATGGGATAAGTGGAATTGGGAGAAAAGCATAGACGAATCTGTCCTTCCAGTCTAGAGACAGGAGTGTCACTTTAAAAAGCACCTCGCTCTGGACCGAGCGAGCAGAAGACGGGAAGTTTTGTGTTTGGGGGATGCGAAAAGGTCGACCTGTGGTGTTCCCCAAAGTCAGAAGATATCGTCTAGGACCCCTTGGTCCAGTTCCCACTCGTGAGTCAGAGCAGAAGAGCGACTTAGCTCATCTGTCAAGGTGTTGTTGACTCCCGGAACTTGAACTGCCGTGAGGTGAAGGTCGTGTTGTGTTGCCCAATCCCAAACACTCACTGCCTCCCTGCAAAAAGGGTAGGACCGAGTCCCTCCCTGTTTTTTGATGTACCACACCACGCACGTTGTCCGTCTGGACGGCTAGGTGGCCGGGAAGGATGTATTGGTGAAGGGCTTGGAGAGCGTACAACACTGCCCGAAGCTCGAGCACCGTGATGTGGAGAGCTTGTTCTAGCTTGGACCAGGAGCCCTGGGTCTGATGAGGGCCTAGATAGGCTCCCCAACCTTCGCCCAAGGTGTCTGTGGTTAGAGTCAGAGGGAGGAGGATGAAAGAAAGGAACTCCCCGAAACAGGTTCTCTTGAACCATCCACCACTGCAAGTCTTGAAGCATCGGTGAGGAGACCAGAACTGGGTGATCTAGGTCGTCCACTGATCCCATTGGGAGCGTAGAGTCCACTGAGAAATTCTCATGTGGAGTCGAATGCGAGGAACCGCCGGGATAGCAGCCACCATTGAGCCCGAGAAGGCGAAGGACCAACCTCACAGAGACCGTCCTTCGGTTGGACAGCAGACTTATTTGGGTCTGGAGGGTGGACGCCCTGTCCGGAGGCAGGAAGGCCCTGCCCATGGTCGTATCCAGAATTGCCCCAATAAATTGTAGTCTCTGGGATGGGACCAGAGGAGACTTAGAATGGTTGATGGTAATACCCAGGCAGGCAAAAACCTGCTGGGTAAGGGAGAGGCAACGCTGGAGTTCCTCCATGGACGAGGCCGCCAGGAGCCAATCGTCCAGGTACGTGAAAACCTGCACTTCCGATATGCAGGTGGGCCGCCACCACTGCCAGGCATTTGGTAAACACTCGGAGGGCCGAGGACAGACCAAACGGGAGCGCCCTGAACTGGTAGTGGTCCCCCGGAACGCAAAACGAAGGTATCTGCGATGAGATGGGCGAATGGGAATGTGCAGATAAGCATCCTGCATATCCAGAGCACACAGCCATTGGCCGGGCAGGAGGGGCAGAAGGCTCTGCAAAGAGAGTATCCTGAACCTTTTGTATTCTACAGAATTATTCAGGGAACTGAGATACAAAATTGGTCCGAGATCTCCTGTCTTCTTTGGGACCAGGAAGAAATGGGAATAGTAACCCGTCCCTCGCAGATGAAAGGGCACAGGCTCTATTGCTTTTTTTCAGCAGGCTAAATTTCCTCCTGGACCAAGAGAAATGTTCCCGTGAATACGACTTCAAGGGGGGGGTGGTTTCTGAAGAAACTATCGAGTGTCTTTCTGCTATGAGCTGCAGCACCTAAGAATCTGTGGTTATCCTCTCCCATCCCAGAAGGTGGAAGGAAAACCTCCCTCCTACCGGTTCCTCTGGGAAGTCCAGAGGCAGTGGGGGAGGAAAGGAGTCAGGTGGTGTGGGGCAGCGCCACGGCTGAAGCACCCGCTGCTTTTTTGGGCGGGGGGGGGACTTAGCAGCTGTGGGGGCCCAGCATTTTGTGGCCACCCTTCCCTGGGGTTTTACCTCTGGCTGATTCCATCTGCAAGAAGGACAGCGCTGCTGCTGATGGGGACGGTACATGGAATCAACTGACTTCAGAGCCTCCCTTCTCTTGCAAATTGGTGATGTCCTTGACATCACCCCCAAAAAGCACCGACCCCCAAAAGGGTGCTTCCTCGATAGCAGATTGCACCTCCAGAACCAACCCTGACACACGGAGCCAAGAATGACGCTGTAGGCCTACAGCGAAAGCTGAGCTCCCCCCAGCAGTGTCCACTGCATCGTATGTCGCACGAAGCATGTGTCGACTGGCCGAACGAGCAGAGCGGACAAGATCAGCCAACTCCTGTTTTTCTTGGGAGTCAGGCAAGGAGTCCAGTTTGGCTTCCATCCGAGTCAGAATGGCCTTCTGGTAGTCCCCCATAGTTCAGGGCCCTGATCCCCAGCGTAGAGGAAACGTAAATCTTTCTCCCATACTGGTCCAGAAGGCGTGATTCCTTATCAGGTGGTGACGAGTCAAGATGTTTGGGGTTGGCTGACCGGCTTTGAGAGACGCCAATCATGACCGAGTCGGCACGAGGGTGAGAATCCAGGAAATCAACACTCTCTGGAGCCTGATATAGCCTGTTCGACTTCCTAGGAAGTCGGGTTAAAGCCGACGGTTGTTTCCATATAGTGGTAACAAGGTCGGCATTAGGCTCTATCCAGGGTGGCACCAAGGTAGGAGCTGTCACGGGCAGATCCAGATGTTCAGCGAGTTTCAGACGCTGAGGATCTGGTTCCAGGGAGTGCCACTGATGAACCTTCTGGATTTTCCTAAGCAACTCCGTAAAAGAAGGATCTTCCGGAGGAGTCCTTGACCTGGGCTTCGACAGAAAGCGTGGCTCGTCATCTCTCTCAGAGCAACCGTCTGAAGAATCCGAGGGTGACGAGGAGGATGAAGAGGAAAGACTCCCTTTCCCGACCCAAGGGAGGAACGGACCCCTTGGAAAGTCCCTAGGGAAGCATGTCCTGCCCTTCTCTGGATCCAGACAGAAGAACCCTGGAATCCGGAGTTGGTGAGTGAGTGTGCCACCTTAGACGTAGGGGAACATGGACAGCACAGTCGTTGGAAGGCGGCTTGCGACCTCTTTGGTGAGCTAAGCCTTGGCCTCGGCCCACCAGGAGGCAAGAGTCTCCTGCAGGTCCACAGCGGACGCGAGGGCGGTGGAGGAGGAGGTGGGGGATAAGGATACAGGTTATAACCGTATGGAGCGTATCCAAAACCCGGATGCGGGTAGCCCGGCGTCAGGAAGCCCAGCACTAAGTACTGTGGCACCAGAGCAGATGGCCTAGCAGGTAGCCCCACGGACGGGTCCACAGTGGAAGGCCCGGAGGGCCTGACAGGAGCGGGATGTCTCCCGGAGTTTACAGGGCCGACTGAGGAGCCGGCGTCCGGAGAGCAGACGTCAGATCCGGCACACCAGACGGTGGAAGGACTGACGGAGGAGGGAGATCCCCAGCTTCATCAGGGGATGGAGGAGAAAATCCCTGGGTCGTGTTGGGAGACTCTGGTTCCCCAGGCGGCAGCGAAGGCTGCGGGAACCAGGTACAACTGACATTTTGAGGGGCCTGTTGTCGGTTCCTTCGCCAGCCAGAACCGGACGAGCAGGCGTGTGAGGCAAGGGCCAGCTCCCAGCGGTGCCGCGGGCGGCGTCCGACTTATGAAAGCCATCACCGAGGCAGGTCAAGTAAAGGGATCGGCCTGGCACGGTGGAGTGGGCTCGCAGCGCCGCCCGACTTACAGTGGGCCCGCGGTGGTAGGCCACAAGCCTGCGGCCGAACCAGGGGCGGAGGCCTCCAGTGCCCGGAGGCACCCTGCAGGAGCCCAAGCGCGAGAGACGGGCAGGCAGACACCCCTCAGAAACCTCCAAGGCGGCCGCCGAGGAGCAGTCTCTCGGAAGGGACGTTACATGTCCTCGCTGACTCCAGGGAGATTCGTAGAGGAGCCCTTGTCCTGGTGCCTCCTTCAGACTGCCTTCGGGAGAGGGACGCCTGCCTCAGTTTTTGAGCTTTTTCCATAGAACTCATTTTGTTCTTCAGAATATGGGCTTCCAGGGATTGCTGCCGCCTTTTCCGGGTAGCCGCGCTGAAGCTGAGGCAGTGCTGGCACTTCTCGATTGGGTGAACAGGGCCTAGGCAGAACAGGCACAGGGAATGGCCATCCTTGTGCGGTAGTTGGGCACCGCACAAATTGCACTTATTTTTGTGCTTGGAGGGTGTAGGGGACGACATACACCGATGATGGTACTGACGTTAAGTCGAAAAAAGCAATTCGCTAAGAAACCGATGAAAATAGGGCTGACGAAACAAACTTCTGCGAGGTGCTGCACAAGCTAACGGCGAGAAAGAACCGGAAGGTGGGTGTCAGGGACCACCCCTTTATACCGTCTCCTGACGCCGGTCACCCGACATGGGGCAGTCCTTTGCCAGGACTGCTAGCTAGAAATTTTCCAATGAGGGTCCCTGCCGCCAGTCCCATATGTATCACCTTACCGCAAGAGCCCTCTCGAGTAAGATCTACTATTACAGTAAGTTCTTACGTGACTACTATATCACTTCAAGGGGAAGATCTTGCAGCAGGTAATACCACTAGGACTGAGTCCCAAGCAATACCCAAGAAAAGACCCAGGTCACAAGGGTGAAGGATAGTAGTGCAGAGCTGTAGGCAACTAGGAGGAGTCCCTGAAGGACCGCTAAGCCGAAACCTACTCTCCTTCTGGGAGCAATGTCCAGACTGCAGTGCCTATTGAAAGTGTGCACTGAACTCCAAGTAGTGGCTGCACAAAGGTCTGCTGAGGAAATATTCCTGAGTGAAGCAAAAGATGTCTCAATCCCTCTGGTGGAGAGGGACCTTTAACCGGTCCCGGTAAGGGTTTATTGTACTGCTGACAATAGAACGTGATACAATTCACAAGCCACTGAAAAGTGTTTAGTCACTGGTGCCCCAACTTGCCTTTGTGCAAAGACGACAACTGGTCTGTCTTTCAGGAGGAACTGGTGCAGGCAAGGTAGTAGCGAATAATCCTATGTACAGAGTACGTAACAAGGTCTCCCCCTCTGTGTACTCTGGATAGTAAACTAGTAGTTGTAGGTCTTGGTTCAACGTTAACTCAAGACACTACCTTCGGAAGAAACTTACGGTTTGTATGCAGGGCTACTCCGCCCCTGTGAAAAATAAAATAAGGCTCTTTACACAGAGCCAGCAGCTCAGAAATTCTCTAGTCTGAGGTAATGGCAACTAAAATTAACACCTTAAAAGTGAAGGCGTAGCTCGCAACTTGCGGCTGGTTCAAAGGGGGACAAGGTGAGTTTTTCTAAAAACAGGAGATCCCAAGACGGCAAGGGGTCTCTCCTGGGAGGTTTAATATGCAAGATGCCCCTTAAAAAGGGTCTTGCATAGGTCCAAATGTGCCAGAGTCTTCCCATTCAGTGGTGCATGATAAGCTGACGGCACACAGAGATGTACCTTAATAGAAGAGTAGCCAAGGCCCATGTCTGAAAGGGAGAGAAGACACTCCAGCACAGATTCCACTGGACAGGTGAAGGGATCCAGGGAATGCCCAAAACAGAAGCGCTTCCACTTCATGGCATATGTTGCTCTGTAGAGGGCTTTCTCGCTGCCACGAAAACCTCTGCCACTCCGAGGAATGCTCCGAATCGATCCCCAAGTCCACAGAAGCCATGAGTGCAAATGCAGGGACCGGAGGGACCAGTGTCCCCTGTTCCTGGCAGAGCAAGTGAGTGGACAGGGGCAACAGAACCGGTGGTTCCGATGCCAGCTGTTGCAACAGCGGAAACCAAATCTGCAGAGGCCAGGACAACACGATTACAATCATTCGGGCACCTTCTGTCTGCAACTGGAGCAGGATCCTCTGAAGAAGAGGGAAGGCATACAAGGACCTCCCTGTCCAAGAGAGGGGCAATGCATCTTGCCAAAAAACACCAGGCCCTGGATCTAGCGAGCAAAAATTGGGCCGTTTGGCATCGTCTGGGAACACAATAAGGTCTGGTTCTAGCCGAACCCACCTTTCAAAGAGATAGTCTATGACTTCTTGCTGAAGTTCCCATTCGTGGCTCTGAGACCAAGAGAAACTTAAAGACAGTCAGCGAGGATGCTGTGGATCCCTGGAACATGGACTGCCAGGAGATCCAGGCTGTGATCCACTGCCCAGGTCCATACTTACTGCCTCGCTGCATTGGGGGCAAGAATGCATGCCCCCATGCTGGTTAAGATTGAAGACCACTGGGATATTGTCCAACTGGACCAGGAGGGGCCCAAGGAGGAGTACCCCTTGGAAAGCCTGTAGGGCATACAGTGCGGCTCTCATTTCTCGAATGTTTATGTGGAAAGACCGTTCCATGGAATTCCAGGAGCCCCTTGTCTGGTGAGAAGCAAAATGTGCTCCCCATCCCAGTACAGAGGCATCCATTGTCAGAATTTGCTGTGGGCTGGGTCGCTGGAAAGGAATCACTTTGTCCAGATGAGCCGGGGTGATGCACCAAACCAGGGACCGACTGTACTGGAGACTCAGATGGGCTCCGAGCTTGTCCGTGCTTTGGTCCCACTGTAGGATCATCATATTCAAACGAGCAAGGTGAACTGTGGCTATGGCTGTGGTCATGTGGCCTAAAAGTTGCAGAATCACCCTCGCTGGGACCTGATAAGAGTCCATGACCCTGTGAGCGACCTCCCTCAGCCAGACTGCCTGGTCTGCAGGAAGGAAGGCTTTCCCTTGGACAGCGTCCAGGACTGCTATGTACTGTAGTCTTTGAGCATGCCACAGGTGCAACTTGGACAAATCTAGAGTGATGCCCAAGGTCCGGAATAGACAGTCTCCTCCATCATTCGGCATAGTTGGTCTTCTCTGACGGCCAGTGAGAAGCACATCATGAAGGTAGAGGTAGACAAAGTGACTCCCTCCCCTGAGGGTTGCCGTCACTACTGCCAGGTACTTGGTGAAAACCCTTGGTGCCAATAATGGGTCAAATGGAAGTGCCCTGAACTGGCAGTGCCCTCCTTGGACAGTGAAGCACAGGTACTTCCTGTGGAATGGCAGGATTGTTATATGCATACAAGCATGCTGCATATCCAGGGAGCACAGCCAGTCTCCATGATGGAGCATGGGCAACAAGCTCACCATTCTGAACCTTTTGTATTCAATGAAGGTGTTCAACTGGCACAGATCCAGAATGGGACGAAGGTCTCCCAGTCTTCTTCAGGACTAGGAAGAAGTGGGAATTGTACCCTTTGCCTCTTTGGGCATAGGGGACCTCCTCGATAGTTCTTTTTTCTAGCAAGGCCTGTATTTCTGCCCGGAGGAGAGTGAACAGTGGGAAGGGACTAGCGGATTGTCCAGTGGAATCTGGGTAAATTCCAGAGAGTATCCCCTCTCATCTATCTGGAGGACCCATTGGTCTGAAGTGATATTGGACCATCCGGATTGATAATGGGAGAATCTCCTCTGCCTCCTCTGCACTTCCTCGGGGGAGTGCGTCTGTGGGAGTCATGCAGCTGCGGAGGGTGGGGACAGGGAGAGATCTGGGCGCCTTGGGATTTTTGGGGCCCTAAGCGCTTAAAGCAATGGGGCGCTTTTAAAGCCTCCTTTGTGCTGTGTCTAGCATCTTCCCTGCTTCTTCCGAAAGGGACAGCACCAGGTTGCCTGCGGTTCTGATTTGTACATGCGATGGACATCAGACACTGCCTTGCCTGAATCTTGTAGTCCTGTTATGAGTCTGTTTCTGTGCTAAAGAGGACAGGTCCCTGAAAGGGTGCATCCAAAATGGCATCCTACAAATCATGTCGGAAACAAGAAACCCTCAGTCAGGCATGCCTCCTCATACAGATACCTGTTGCTGCTACCCTTACTGCAGTGACTGTGGAGTTATAAGAACTCCTTGGCACGTAGTTCTCCACATCCATGCCAGATTGGAAGACCGCTATAAAGCTCAGCCTTTCCTCAGTCTGGTTGTGCTTTAGCCAGATCCATAGCCTTTACCCACAATGACTTTTGTTATGTGACCATACGAACTAGAAAGTTCAGTTACCTGACCGTACAGGTAGCTGAAGGAGACCTTGTGGCCATCTGATCCAGCTTTTCAGACACCGGATCTGGAAGGTGGGCGCTCATGTGCCTTGGTTGTTGCACTCTGTCATGTGCAGCCGTGAGCACCATAGAGTCGGCTTTAGGTTGCTCACTTAAGGCTCCCCTTTGGGTGTTTTATAGAGCCTGCTTTCCTTGGAACGGTCATTGTAGCTGGATTCTCACAAGTCAATTTCATAAAATCCTGGAAGGGCTCCACCAGTGTATCTGCATGTGTGTGTGTGTTTGGGGGAGAGAGAAGAGACATGACTAAGGGTTTTCGGTCAGTAGCCTCTGGAATTTTGCAAAACTGCGGCGTTCAGGATCCAGCTTCTCTGTATCTCACTGATACAGGGCCTGGACATTCCTCAATGTCCAAGAAGGACTGGTCATCCGGAGGTGACCTTGGCAAATACCTTTTCGGATCTGGGGAAGGTATAGGTAGCTTGTCCTCTTGAGGAGTACACTGAGAAGTCATCTCCGGCGTCATCCCCTGAAGAAGGGGGCAGATGTCTGCTGGTAGACGGGATGGACACCTCTTCCAGCCACCTGTACCTGGCAGTCTTCAGCAGACGCTCTGGTGGGGAAGGTCGCCTGGGTCTCAGACTGCTCCCTGGGTGAGGGCCGGACTGGGAATGGGTCCCTGGGCTTTGAAAGTAAGTCCCCTTTAATAGCATTCCACCATGTGTTGAAAAGCACATCCCCACTTCTGCTAGTGGGATGACTGGAGGCGGAGGCGTTTGGTAAGTTGGAGGGACTGGTGTTGGACTCAGTGGCTCTTTGGTTACAGATGTCTTGTCCTGAGACACCTTGTCCGCAGATGCCAGGTCTACGGGGCTTTGTCCTGCAGCACCAAGCCCCCTTGTGGTCTGGCATCCGGCTCCTTGGGAGGTAGTGGTGTTTGGGAATCTGCAGGCCCTGGTGCCTTGTCCCTTGGGTATCTGGGCTGACATCCGGTCCTCTAGGGCAGACTGCCGCTCTTTGGCCGGTGGCACCTGGTCCATTTCCGAATCGGAGTCAAGAGTGGCCGGTAGTCTGCCTACCTTCAGAAGCAGACTTCACCCTTTACTAGGGTGGAGGCAGCATCCATACCAGATTTCCTGGTGGCTAGTGGAACTCTCTCACCCCTTGTGCCAGTTGGACGACCCAGAATGCTTATTTTGGGGGGGGAAGAGACAGGCAGATGTTTTGCCCAAAGCAGACGCCTGTCCACAAAGGGGACTTGGGCAGAAAAACAACCCTGAGATGAAGACTCCTTACCTTTGGAGAGTGACGCGGCAGTAGTCTTCTTGGGAGGAAACCCCAAAACGGCCGTGGTACCTGGGGGAACGGATCTCCTGCCGGAGGTGGAGGAAGCAGAAGTCCTGTGAGGGGAGTTTGGGTGGAATTCTAACCTGGCTCTCTCCTTATCCCTATTTTGGGGCTTATTGAGAAAGAACTGTCCCAACTGGGTCCTCTGCAAGGCGGCCACTTGTTGCTCCAGCAGGTAGGCCTTGAGCGTTTTGAGGCAGCAGATGCAGGTTTTGCTGTTGAATCTGTGGCAGTGCAGGCCGTCAGGCTGTGGCCTAAACAGATCAGGCAAGCAGAGTGGCCATTCCTCACAGGGATCTGCTTACCGCATGCACACTTAAGACTTGCGCTGCTGGGAAGAAGATGAAGACATGAACTTGATGGAGAAAAGGCGACTGAACAAAATGATAAACTGCACAAGGCACAAAATGGCGGTCGACTGCAAAGATGGCAACCATAGAGCTGATGTTAGCGGGTTGACTACAGAGGGAAAAAACCTGAGGTGGTGCCAAGGGACCACCTCCTTTATACGTCTAATGTCGGGGTGGAGCAGACGTCTGGGGCAGTCCCCCACCATAGACTGCTAGCTAGACGTTTTCTGTGGGGTCCTAACACCTGGCGGCTTAGTCCTAATTACCTGCTGCAAGACTTCCCCCTCAAAGTGAGACTGAAGAAATACAGGTTACTCACCTGTAACAGGAGTTCTAGGAATGGTATATGTTGTTCATCCACACTCATTGGCAGTATCCTTGCCGCTTAAATCTTGCCGGAAGGTCTTCAAGCTTGCTCCTCCCACCCACCCGGTGGTATAACTCGGCTCCGCCCCATGACGCCAGATCTGCCTGGAAGCCTAAGGAAGCCGGGAGAACAGGGAATGGTAGATGAACAACATATACCATTCCTAGAACTCTGTTACAGGTGAGTAACCTGTATTTCTAGGACATGGATATGTTGTTCATCCACACTCATTGGCAGACTCCTCAGCAGTTCTCCGGGAGGAGGGAGGCAAGACGACACCCCCATATACTTACTTGGGAAGAGAGACTGAGAACCGAGGCCCCAAACCAGCATCCCGGCGTGATCAAGGTCGATGTGGTAGTGGGTAATGAAGGTGTTTGCTGACTTCCAGGTAGCAGCCCTGCAGATTTCCTGGATAGGGACGCCCCTGGAAGCAGCCACCGCCAGCAGTATGGCGGTAGAATGAGCTCTTATCCCTCTGGGAGGCTCCATGCCCGCTAACTTATAGCAGAGATCTATGCAGGAGGTTACCCACCTGCTTATCGTCCGCTTGGCTGCAGGTCTGCCAGATGCGTTTCAGCGTAGGTGACAAACAGCTGGCTAACCTCTCCTCCCTCAGCCGTAAGGCCCTTATAATAAGCGAGCCTTCTAGGATCCAGAGTATGGAGCCTATATTCGCCTCCCAGGTGTGATTGGGGTAGAACACCGCAGAGTCAACACCTGGTTAAGGTGAATCTCAGCACCACCTTCGGAAGGAATTTCGGTGGGGCGAGGACAACCTTGTCCCTGTGGAAGACCAGGTAAGGAGACTGATGGAAAGCGCCTGGAGCCTCCCATCCTTCTGGCTGACGTGATAGCCACCAAGAAGGCGGTCTTCCACGACAGGTGAGAGAGAGCACACCTGTGCATAGGTTCAATGGCTTGCCCATGAGCTTTGCCAGTACCAGCAGTAGATCCCACGGAGGTGGGGTTCCCTGACTGGAGGGAAATGTGATCGAGGCCTTGAAAAGCGCCAGACCACCTTCTCTGCGTGCCACTCGACTGCTTCCCGCCCGCTACCGGTAAGCAGAGATGGCTGCCAGGTGCACCCTTAGGGTCGCCGACCTAAGCCCTTGACTAGAAAGGGACCATAAATAGTCCAAGATGCTTGCCAAGGAACAGGAGGAAGGTCCAGCCCTTGTTCTGACACCAAATGGAAAACCTTTCCATTTGAAGGCATAGCATTTTCTGGTCGACTCACGGGACGCCTCAACTACATTGAGGACCTCGTCGGAAAGACCCAAAGCCTGGAACTCCAGTCAGCCAGGAACCAGGCCGTCAGGTGCAGGGATTGAAGGTCCGGATGGAACACCTTCCCCTGATTGACTGAGAGCAGGTCCGGGCGAGCTGGAAGCTGCCGGGAGTCCTGGAGCTGAGACTGAGGAGATCTGGTACCAGAACTGGCGAGGCCAGTCTGGGGCTATCAGAATCACTCGCGCCTTGTCCCTCCTCGCCTTGAGAAGCACCTTGTGGATCAAGGGAAATGGGAAAGGCGAAAGAGGCCCGGGTCCATTGCCTCGAGAAGGCATCCCCTGCAGCGAGCCCTGCTGAGGGGGCGGCATGGAACAAACTCAGCCGCTGCCTCCGTGGAGGCAAACAGGTCCACCTGAGGTGTGCCCCAAAGGGAGAACAGATGCTGTACCACCTCCGCAGGAGAGACCACTGTGGGATGCAGCCCCTATCCGCTCAGGGCATCGGCCAGGGTGTTGGAGGCTCCTGCCACGTGAATGGCTAGGAGATCCGCCTCCAGGCTGCGCGCGAGTGACCAAATGCGAGAGCTTCCTTGCATAGAAGCATGGAGCGCGCCCGCCCTGGCGGGTTTAGATAGTACATGGTCGGGTATTGTCCGCCTGGACCGACCACTTGACCCCGGAGGAACGGAGCAAAGGCGGTGAGAGCTAGGCGGACCGCCGGAGCTCCAGCAGGTTGATGTGGCATCGGGACTCCCGGGGACCAGAGGCCATGAGCCCGTGTTCCCCAGATGGGCACCCCAACCCATCAGAGAGGCATCGGTCGACAGAGAGACCGCCGCTCGGGGCGGACGAACGGGATGCCCTCCTGCAATTGATCTGGAACGTCCACCACTGGAGAGCATTCCATCCCTGTGTCACAGACACAAGCTGGTCCAAGGGATCGCAAAGGCAGACCACTGGCTGGCCAGTCCCCACTGAAGGGACGCATGTTCCAGCGGCCCAACGGACCACGCTGGTACAGGCCGCCATGAGACCCAGGAGGCGAGGAAGTCCCGGCAGGGCAATTGCCCAACCAGAAATGATCGGGCAAAGGAGGAAAGAACCTCGCCCTGTCCGCGGGAGCCGCTCTGGCTCAAGAGAGTCGAGCTGCGCCCGATGAATAAAATCACCTGCTTCGCTCGAGTTCCGACTTGGCCTCGTGGACAAGGAGGCCCAGTTGAGAGCAGACCTGAGGGCCAGATCTCTGGACCACTCCGCCTCCTTCCTGGAGGGCTGCTATCAGCCAGTCGTCCAGGTAAGGGTACACCCGGACCCTCGGCGCCGCAAGGAATGCTGTCACCACTGCCATGCATTTGGTGAAGACCCTGGGAGCTGGAGACAAGCCGAAGGGCATGGCTTGAACAAGAGAATCCTTCCGCCGAAGCGAAGGAATCTCTGGTGAGACGGACGGATAGGGACGTGGAAAAACGCTGGCCTGCAAGTCAGAGAGCAGAACCCACCGCGCTCCAAGGATGGTATTATCTGAGCCAGAGTGACCATCCTGAAGGTTCGAGACCTAGGAACTTGTTTAGGTCGTAGGTCTGTAGAATGGGGCCAGCCCCGCCCCTCGCTTTGGAACCAGGAAGTACCTGGACACAAACCTGGGTCTGAAGGAGGGTCCACCACCTCTTACCACCTCCTTCTGAGGAGGAGGACATGTCGCCTCGACGAGCCGCAGTGAGGCTGGGGATCTCAAGCCCCCGAGGGCGACGGCCTGAAGGGTGGTGCCTCACTGAATCCAGAGGCAGGCCTCTTCCCACCACTCCAAGACCCACCTGTCCGTGGTAACAGCGGACCAGGCGGAACGGAAGTGCTGAGCCGCCCCACGGGGAACCCAGGTGCACGGGATGGGGCGGCACCCTCAGCCTGTCACTGGCAAGGCTTGGAGGAGGACCGCCGAGGGACCTCCTGGGCCCTTTCCTCCCTGCCTCCTGTTGAGGAAGCCGCGCTTGGGTTTGGGATGCCAAGGTCGGCCGGCCGGCCCTGACGTTGTCTGGGCGGCTCCAAGGCACAGAAGGACGAAAGGGCTTAGGGCTGTGGTTTAGTGCCTTTGTCCTTCTGGAGGAAGAGACCGAGTCCAAGGTGGCATTGACTCTCGATCCTCTGCAGGTGACCTTCCACCCCAGGGTCAAGAGGTCAGTCCCCAAAAGGGAACATCCGCCAACTTGTGCTGGGTATCCGGGCAAAGGTGGATATCCTCAGCCAAGCCCGCACGACGATAGCCACTGCGGCCGCCACCGATCTGGCACATGAGTCCCTACATCCAAAGCAGTCTGGAGCTGCTGTTTGGCCACCGTTCTGCTCCTGGTCCCGCACCTGCTTAACCGTAGTCTGCAGATCGGCGGAAGATGAGGGATGACTCATCCAGGAGCCCAACAGGGCATGAGAAAATGTGCCATGAGGACGCCGAACTGGCCTGACGTAAGGCGAGAGAGGACGAGCGTAGACTTTTCGCCCGACATAGTCCATTTCTTGGACTCTTGTCAGGAGGTTTGTCCACATCCTGGCGCTGTCGGGCGCTACGAAAACGCTGTCGGTAAACAACCCTCAGCAGAGGGTGTTCCAAAAACCGACAAGGAACCGTAGGGACTGCATCTCTGGCCATCCTGGGTCAAGGCGCAGGGCAGGAAGCAGGGCGCTGCCAAAGTTCCAGTGCCGACCCACTATGGCCTCGGCCACCGGAAAGGCCTCCGTCGGAGAATCCCCGTCCAGAATCTCCGTGAGGGATACCTGGCCCGCTTGGAAACGGGTTCAGCCCATCCCGGTAGACTCGAGATGAGCCAAGCATGTCCTAGGAAGGATGTACGGGCTATCGCCCATTGGCTGACCTCCTGAAGACTCCAAGTCCAGTCGCTGGAGAAGAAGGAGAATCATCTTCGACTCGGAAGAGTCCTCAAGAGCTGCCTCTGGCCTGAACCACCTTCACCTGCCGAGGTCGGTCGGGAGTGAGGGTAACTGACAGCCGATGGGTAAACCCCAGTGGACCGAGAATCCTTGGTCGGAGCCCCAATTGTGGCTGTGGAGGCGGAGGTTCCACCGCAACCGGTGGAGCAGTTGGTTTGGCCGAACAACCGCCTGGGTATAGGCCTCGGCAAGTCGAGGGGTTGTGTCGGCCGTCCGGTGACAGCGCACTCAATGGCCGGGAAAGGCGCGGGTCGGCTTATTCCCCGGCCAGGAGGAGCTGTTGCAACATAAGGTCCTCGTCCGTGGCCGACGTAATTTACGACCTCACCTCATCCGGGAGAGGAGGGACGAGGACGGAAGCGGCGACGCCGCTTACTGTGATGCGACCGAGACCGCCTATGGACGGGAACGGGCTGGACCGCTGAAGAGGTCCGAGACCGAGACCGAGTCCGGAATTTCCGGTCGGTGCAGGAGGTGTCGGCCGGAACCGACACTCCCTTCGGCTCGAAGGTCCATCCGAGGGCTCCGGAACCGGAGGCACAGGCGAGCCCACGGGATCCTCAACTCCTCCCGGGGGAACCGGGTAGAGGGGAATCTCGGCTGCTAAAGGCGACAGCCCGTCCAATGGGTCGAGAAAAATCTCGACTTCATCGGTGGGAGTCTCGGTCAACTGACCTGACGGGGACACCGTGAGGCCAGTGGCCGGAGCCGAGCGGTCGACCGAAGCCGATGGTCGACGGCCCGGGGAGAGGGACCTTTCCCGCTCCCAAGAGCGTCGACGGAGGGACTTACCCCTCCTCTTTTTGGACCGAGAAAAAGGTCCAGCAGGATGGAGACCCTTCTCCTTTAGTGGAGAGGGACAGACAAAGCTCCTTAAAGGAAGCCGTGTGAAGAACCCAGAGAGAGCGGATAAATGCCGCGGCCGAGAAGACATCTTGCCGCGCCGCCTCTTCTCGGTGGGCGACCATCCGCCGAAAGCGATCCGCTTGCGCCCGCCGCGACACCGCCAACCGGGCCTCCTTGGACTTCACCGGAGGGGACGCTTTCTCGGGACGCCCAGTTGCAATCGGGCAGCACGGGTTCTCGCAGGACGAGGCCGATGGAAAGATGAGCACAGGTCGCAAGCCTCGCGGTGCGTGCTTCAAGGCCCTAGCAGTAGACACACGCGGAGATGGGATCCGTCGAGACATCTTCAGCTCGCATGGGCATCTCCAAACTGGAGTCGAGTTATCCATCGCAGCAGCGAGGATCAAGACTGAAGTCTTTTGCAAAATATTATTTTAAATCCATAAGCGGAGAAATAGGGACAGTCACAACACGAGGCGTTAAGGAGGGAACCTGAGCTTCAAGCGGTAAGGAAGATCTGGCGTCATGGGCGGGCGAGAGTTATACCACCCGGTGGGTGGAGGAGCAAGCTGAAGACCTTCCGCAAGATTTAAAGCCAAGGATACTGCCAATGAGTGTGGATGAACAACATATCCATGTCCCTAGAAAGGAGTTACTAGTGGGTGCCTGGGTTCAGTATTAGGACCGTCCCTCTTCAATGTCTTCTATAGCGACACTGCAGAGGACTGGAAGAAAAGTATGTCTCTTTGTAGATGACACAAAGATCTGCAACAGAGTTGATGCACAAAGGTGGGGTGGAAAGAATGAAAAGGGACTTGGCAAGGTTAGAGAAATGGTCAAATGTATGGCAGCTTAGATTTAATGCTAAGAAGTGCAAGGTAATGCACCTGGGAAACAAAAACCCAGGGGAAGAGTACAAAATGGGGGGCAAGATAATAAAAATGGAAAGGGACCTGGGAGTAGTCATATCAGATGACTTAAAGGTGCACAAGCAATGTGAGAGGGCAGTAAGGAGGGCTGAGGGGATACTGGGATGCACAGGGAGAGGCATCACCAGTAGAAATCAGGAAGTTGTCATACCTCTGTACAGACAGCTGGTGAGACCCCATCTGGAGTACTGTGTACAGTTCTGGAGACCCACCAATCTCCACAAAGCCATAGACAAGATGGAAGCTGTCCAGAGGAGGGCAACTAAAATGGTGCAGGGTCTGCACCAGGAGACATATGAAGAGAGACTAAAGGAGCTTAATATTTATAGCCTCAAGGAAAGGAGGGAGAAAGAGGGGGTACATGATAGAAACTCAAGTACCTCAAGGGAATCAACAAAGTCCAAGAGGGTAGCATCTTTAAAAAAAAAAAGGTGTGCAAGAAAGTACAGTTATGCAAGAACTTACTGTAACAGTAGCTCTTCATAAACAGCTCTTGCAGCAGGTTACACCATTAGGACTGAATCCGTCAGGCGCCAGGACCACACAGAAATTTTCTAGCTAGCAGTCTTCAGCGGGGACCGCCTCTGACGTCAGTCCCACCCCCAACATCAGGCATAGTACATAAGGAGGCGACCCCCTCACAATCCTCAGTTCTCCCGGCGGAGACTCCCGGCCGCTGGATGACATCAGAAGAGGAGACCGAGGATCCACCACCAGATGGCCAAGACTAAAAACAGAACTTCCCATCTCTTAAGATGGATGTTTGGCTACGACCTACCTCCACAAGAAGGGGGATGGTGGGCAGGAAGGTACCTGCTGCAAGAGCTGTTCTCGAAGATCTACTGTTACAGTAAGTTCTTACGTAACTGTACTATCTTACTTACGAGATACAGCTCTTGCAGCAAGTTACACAATTAGGACTGATTTCCAAGCAATAGTGGCAATCTTACGCCACAGGGAGGAGGAAAGGTAGAGATCACCATCCTACTCGAGCCTAGGACAGAAGTCCCTGAAGGACAGCTAGGCTGAACCCTGCTCTTCGCCTCGATGCAATGCCCAGGCTGTAATGCCTGATAAAGGTATGCACAGAGCTCCAAGTGGCTGCAACGCAAATAGCTGAGTTGGGGACGTTCCTTAACGCCGCAAAGGAAGTGGCCACCCCTCTCGTGGAATGACCCTTAACCGCACCTGGTAAGGGTTTATTGCGCTTATAACAGAAAGAGATGCACTGGATGAGCCACCTTGAAAGAGACTCTTTAGAGACAGGAGCTCCTTTCACTAACAGCGAAGGAGACAGTTGATCAGTCTTTTGAAACTGTTTGGTTCTGGTCAGATAATATCTGAGGCACCTGTGTACGTCAAGGGTGTGCAGAAGGGCTTCTCCTCAGTTGGTGTACTTTGGAAAATAGACTGGCAAGTTGATATCCTGATTAAGGGTGAGGGCTGAAACCACCTTAGGGTTTGTCCTCAGGGATACCCTATCCTGATGAAAAACTAAATAAGTCTCTTTGCACATTAGCGCATGCAATTTGGAAATCTTTCTTGCCGAAGTAACTGCAACTAAAAATAACATTTTCCACGAAAGAAAACTAGCTCGCAATCTGCAGCTGGTTCAAACAGTGGCAGCGTAAGCTGCTCCAGGACGAAGGGCAAGTCCCAAGGAGGAATCGGATCTTGATAGGAGGCCCAAGGTGGAGGACTCCCCTTAAAAAAAGGCACGAGTAGCGTCCAACTGGGCCACCATCCGATGGCCTATGGGGAGTGGTAAGCGAAATTGCAAAGGCGCACCTTAATCGAGGAGTAAGCCAGTCTGGACTGAAAAAGGGAAAGCAGGTAATCCAGGACCAGCTTTTCGGGACATTCTAACGTTGAAAGACTGCGCGCTTGAGCCCACAAGCAAAACCTGCACCACTTCATGGCGTACGTTGCGTGGGTAGCCGGTTTTCTAGCAGCAGAGTGTACATCTGCCACTTCTTGAGACCCCGTGTCGCATCATGGCTATGTCTCTAGGAGCCAAGCGTGCAGGTTCAATGAACGCAAGTCTGGATGGACCAATGACCCCGCCTCCTGAGACAACAGATGGGAGCTGACTGGCAAAGGAACTGAAGTTCCCGGGATAGCTGATGCAGAAGAGGGAACCAAATTTGTCTGGGCCAGAAAGGCGCTATCAAAATGAGCGTTGCCTGCTTCCTGCGAAGTTTTAAGAGGACTCTCTGGATCAACGGGAAAGGAGGAAGGCATAGAGGTATCTGCCCACCCAGGAGAGGGACAATGCGTCTCACCAGAAAACACCAGGCCCTGGATCTAGCGAGCAAAAATTGGGCAGTTTTGCGTTGGATGGGGATGCGAAAAGGTCCAACTCTGGAGTGACCCACCTATGAAACAGGTCCTCTGCCACCTCCTGTAGAAGTTCCCACTCATGGACTTTGGCCTGAGAGACTCAAACTGTCTCTGACGATGTTGTCCACTCGGGGCGTGTACTGCAAGTGGAGTCTCGCCATATTGCTACCTACTCCCACACTCTCATGGCCTCCCTGCAAAGCAGATAGGAGCGAGTGCCTCCTTGTTTGTTGAGGTAATACAGCACCGCGGTATTGCCCGTTTGTAACAGGAGAATACCCGGTGGAATCTCTGACTGGAAGGCCTGCAGAGCGTAAAGTACTGCCCTCATCTCCAAAATGTTGATGTGGAGATGAGATTCCTGGGCTGTCCATATGCCCTGAGACCGAACACCATCTAGGTGTGCTCCCCACCCGAGGAGTTTGTGGGGAGAGAGAGAGTCACAGTCTGAGACGGCACTGTAAAGGGAACCCCCGCGGAGAGATTCTCTGGATCTAGCCACCACTACCAATCCCGAATCACAGCATTCGTGATTCGACTTGGCTGCTGCAGATGGTCTTGCCTTTGGTCCCACTGCACCCGTAGCATCCACTGGGTTACCCGCATGTGGAGCCGTGCCATCAGGACTGTTGCAATGGTCTCAGCCATATGTCCAAGCAGACGAAGGACCAGTCTTGCTGGAACGGTCTTCCTCACCGACAGGTCCCTGATAAGGGGTCTGATGTGTTCCGCTCTGTCTGAGGGAAAAAAGGCTTTCCCTCCAACGGTGTCCAGAACTGCAGTTTCTGGGACGGTACCAGGAGAGACTTCTCGTAGTTGATGAGGATACCCAGTGATTGAAAAAGGGGACTGGGTGCAATGAATGGCAGTCATCAGTGCCTCCTTGGAGGGGCCATGAGAAGCCAGTCGTCCAGGTACAGGAACACATAGTGGCCTTGTCTCCTCAGGGACGCCACTACGACCACCATGCACTTTGTAAAAACGCGAGGTGCCTATTACAGCCCGAAAGGAAGCAATCGGAACTGATAATGGCGGCTCTGGAACTCTAAGCGCAGGAACCCCCTGTGCGCTTGAGCAATTTGGATGTGCAGGTAGGCATCCTGCATGTCTAACAATGCCAAAAAGGCATCCCGCTTCAGCATGGAGATTAGGCCTGGAAGGGTCACCATGCAGAAACGTTTGTAAACGACAGACTGAGGTCCAGAACTGGATGGAGGTCCCGTTTTCTTTGGAACCAGGAAGAAGTGCAAATAATACCCTAGCCCTCTCTGGTTCTCTGGGACGTGCTCTAAGGTTTCTTTCTCCAGAAGCGCGAGCACTTCCTGCTGTATAAGCAGGACGTGCTGACCCGAGTAGCGGGAAAGCAGGGGAGGTCGTGTAGGTGGGCTGCCTACATAATGGCCTTTTTCGACCAATTGCAGCACCCACCTGTCGGTGGTGATCGACCGCCACCCTGGCAGGTGACGTGCGATGCAACCCCCGACCTTCATTTCCCGTTGATCCTGAGGAGGGGCGGGGGCTGGGAAGGAGTCATGCTGTGACAGCGTTAGATCCGCAGCTGGGCGACTCTGCACTTGATGGCCTCTGCCTGGGATGGCAACCTGGGCTTTTCCGGGTAAGGCCCCTCTGCTGTTGGCCGGAGCGTGGTTGTTGCGCTGCGTCCGCCACCGTAACTCTGGTTCCTAAGAAAGAAAGGAACTAGGTCGAGATCTGTACATGGCCTGGAACAGATTTAACTGCCTTCCCTGTGTCCAGAAGTTTGGTGATCACCTTCTTGGGCTTCACCAAAAGAGACTTCCCGTTGTAAGGGACGTCTAGGATGTTCTTCTGGACGTCCGGGGTAAAACCGGAGATGCGGAGCCAAGAGTGTCTCTGGAGACACTGCGCCTGAGCTGCAGCTCTGGCGAAGAGTCCACAGAGTCGTATGCGGCTCTGAGCACCTGGGTCCCCACATCCGAACCCGTACAGAGGAGGTTTAGAAGCTCCTCCTTTTGACCACCGTCGGGCATCTTCTCAACCAGGTCCTGTCCCGGTTCCCACAGTGCGTTCTGAAATTGAACCATGTGGGTAAGGTAATTTGGAGACCTGATGGTGCAAGTTGCAGCAGTGTACGTAGGCCTACCCAGGACATCCAATTGCTTGGATTCCGGGTCCGGTGGCTGTGTACTCAAATGCTGAGGTCTCCGAGACCGGTCATGCGAGGCAGTGATGACCAGGGAATCGGCCAGAGGATGACTCGCCAGATACTGGTCCTCCCTCGGGGCCTTGTACAGGCGGTGACCTTCTTGACAGTGCGGTCGAATCGGATGCTTCCACACAGCCTTGGTGGCGTCCTCAAGGTGTTCACCAAGGGTGGCCTTATCCCGAGCTTTGGGTCTTTCTGCCAAAGGTAGCGGGCAAGAGCACCGTCTCTCGGGGTCTAGCTCTTCAGCATCCCACCCCATATTCTCCTGAATGTGCCTCATGATCTCGGCGAAAGAGGGATCATCCGGAGACCTGGGTAGGTCGTGTGGGTCTGGGGAGGGAATGTTGATGGGAGGAGGAGATCTGGAGCACCCTGAGGTGTCAGATCTAGAGTTCTCCGTGGACGAGGTGTACCGGTGTCGTCTGGGTCGCTTAGGACTGGGTGACCCTGAAGTGGATCTTGAGGGAGGTCTTCTGAGGATCTGCTCCAAGGAGGTGGTGTTGGCACCTTGGGGGTTGGTGACTGTCCTACGGGCCCCTTGGGCACAGGAGGTGGCGTAGGAGTTGAAGGAGTTGGTGGAGGGTGCGTGGCGACCACATCCTTCCTGATGGTGTCCCACCAGAGGGTGAAAAGCTCCTTCACCTCTGCCAGATTCCAGGCCCGACAATGAGCCGGTCCCAAGTCTCCCGCTCCGGGAGGATTCCTGTGGGAGCCAGACGACTCCGGTGTCGCTCGCCTAGTCCTCTGGCTGAGTAGTGTCCTCCTCCCATGATTCGTTCCGACCAGCGACAGTGGTGCAGTCCTCCTCCCTGGGGTAGCCAACGTCGGTCCCTTGGCCGACGCCCTGGGAGGCGAACGCCTGGCCGGCGGCAGGTGCCTTACTGTAGCCGGCTCCTGGGAGTGCCTGTGACCACCCAACGTCGGGTCCGGCGTCCGTTTTAGGAAGTCAGGTCCTTAGTCTTCACGCTGGGACGGGTCCGACCCACCACAGGAGGCTGGGACACCGACAGTGTCGGAGTTAGCAGCGGAGGAAGATTTGGCAAGCGCTCCCAGACGGGCGGCGCCTTGGGAGGAGTAGATGAGCAGATGGCCTGAGTCTTGATGGGCTGCAGGGAGGAGCAGCTGGAGGATCCGACCTGAACCGGGAGGCAGACTGAGCCCTGGAAGAGGCGGTCTGACCGCGAGCCAGGAGCTTCAGGAGTCAGAGGCCCTCACGAGACCTGAGCCTTTCCTTCTCCTGGTGTTTGTGGTCTTCCTGGCCCCGGAGGAAGGTTCCCTTTCCATGGCCTGAGTTTCTCCTCCAGGAGAAGCGTGAAAGACCTTCTGGCGGCAGATCCTGGTGAGACTGTTGAAGCCCTGGCAGAAGGGCAGGCCTTGGTGTCATTTTCCGGACCTGAGACAACGCGCGCAAGCTGAGTGAGGATCCTTGAAGGGGATCTGTTTGCACGCAGACTACCTGACAGGTGACCTTCCAGAGAGGAGTTTGGAGAGGACATCAGATGAATCCAAGTTAGGTATGAGAGAAAGAAGAGCATTAAGTAGTTCTAGTGATGTATGCTAGAGACGGCCGAGGGCCGATGCCTGCAGTAATAAATCGACGGGAAAAAGAAAGTACAATTACGTAGAACTTACTGTAACAGTAGATCTTCATGAGAGAGCTCTTGCAGTAGGTAATTACATATAGGACTAGCCGTGACGTGACAGGACTACGGAGAAAAGTTCTCAGCTACTTGGTCCCGGTAGCCCGATACGTCAAGGTGACGGCGTCATCTGACGTCCGGTAAAGAAGGCGGTCCCGGACGCCCGCCTTCCAGTTCTTTCTCGCCACAGGCCGGACGAGAGAAGGCACATATTTCCCTCAATGGAAAAGGAGCTGAAAAAGTCTAGGGGGATGGAGGCGGGAAGGTATTACCTACTGTAGCCTCTCTCGAGATCTACTGTTACATTAGTTCTTGCGTAGCTGTACTATGTTATTGCCGAGGGCTCTTGCGGTAAATAATTATATAGGACAGAATCCCAAGCAGTCTGGAACAAATGAAAAGGCACGGGAGGAACTACTCCAAAAGTAGCCAATAATCTAGCAGTCTCTCAAGAAGGAGGCCTTGCAAGACAATAACCTGAAGCCTGCTCTCTGAGAGAGGCAATGTCCGAACTGTAATGTTTAGTAAAGGTATGGACTGAAGTCCAGGTGGCGGCAGCACAGATATCTGCCGCAGACACGTTCTTGAAACAAGCCGCAGAGGCAGCTACTCCACGAGTGGAGTGGCCTCTGACTTGACCCGGTAGGGTCTTCTTGTACTTGTCATAACAGAAAGTGATGCAATGGGCCAACCATTTTGATAGGCATTGATTAGAGACAGCATTGTCTCTTTTGCTCACAAAAGAGAAGGCAAACAACTGATCAGTCTTTCTGAGATCCTTCGTCCTATCAGTGTAGTATCTCAGGATCCTGTGAACATCCATGGTATGGAGCAGGTATTCTCCTTGACTGGATTCCGCTACCACCTTCGGGAGAAACTTAGGATTCATGCGAAGAGCTACTCGTTCTTTGTGAAAAATCAGATAAGGGATTTTACACATCAAGGCCTAAACTCGAAATTCTGCGAGCAGAGTAATGGCCACCAGAGAGTCTTCCATGAAAAAACTTCAAGTCTACGGGCCGCGGGTTCAAAGGAGGAAGGGTAAGTTTCTGAGGGGCAAGGTTCAAGTCCCATGGGGAGCTGGAATCGGGACAGGGGCCTGAGATGAAGGACCCCTCTGTGAGGAAAGTTTGGATACCTCCAGCTGGGCAAAATCCTTATCAGTGAAAGGGACATGGTAGGCTGAAATAGCTGCCATATGGACTTTCAAAGAGGAGTGACTGAGACCCAGGTCGAAAAGATGACGCATGTACTCAAGTAGAATGGTCACAGGACAGGAAAAGGGCTCCATGTTCCTGGGCATGGCCCAGATGGAAATCTTTCCATTTCATGGCATAGGTAGACCTAGTGGAGGGTTTTCTAGCCTCCCAGAAATCTCGGCCACCTTAGGAGAAAGCCAAAGCGAGAGTTGAGCTGGGTCTGTAGGAGCCATGCATGAAGTTGAAGAGACTTGAGTCCCGGATGGACCAGGGTCCCTGATCCTGGGTCAGTAATCCTGGAGATACAGGGGAGGAAGAGGAGGAACCTTTGAGTATTGTTTGTAGAACAGAACCAGATTTGCCTGGGCCAGAAGGAGGCGATTTGAATCATTCGCTCCTTCAAAGCAAACTTCTGCAGCACTTGAGGACCAGAGGGAATTGGGGAAAGCATAAGCAGATCTGTCCTTCCAGCTTAGAGTTAGAGCGTTGCTCCAGAAAGCGCCTCGCTCTGGAGCGAGCGAGCAAAAGATGGGAAGCTTTGTATTTTGGGAGGCGGCGAACAGGTCTATCTGAGGAGTCCCCCAAATCTGGAAGATGCTTTCTTGCACTTTTATGTCCAGTTCCCACTCGTGTGGTAGAGCCGACGTGCGACAGTCTGTCTGCCAGGACACTGTCGTCTCCCGGAACATGGATCGCCGTGAGGTGAAGGTTGTGAAGCATTGCTCATTCTCAAACTCTCATCGCTTCCCTGCTCAGCGGGTAGGACCGGGTCCCTCCCTGCTTGTTGATGTACCACACCACGCACATGTCCGTTTGGACAGCTAGGTGACCGGGAAGGATGAGTTGGTGAAGGGCCAGGAGAGCATACAGCACTGCTCGAAGCTTGAGCACGTTGATGTGGAGAACTCTCTCCAAGTTTGACCATAGGCCCTGGGTTCGGTGAGGACCCAGATGGGCTCCCCAACCTTCGCCTGAAGCGTCCGTGGTCAGAGTCTGATTGGGGGGAGGATGAAAAAAGGGGACCCCCGGAAAAGGTTCTCTCGAACCACCACCATTGCAAGTCTCTTACCATCGGCGAGGAGATCAGAACAAGATGATCTAGGTCGTCTACCCGTTGATCCCACTGAGATCGGAGAGTCCACTGAGAAATTCTCATGTGGAGGCGCGCGAGTGGAACCGTCGGGATGGCCGCCGCCATAAGACCCAGTAGACGGAGCACTGACCTTGCCGGAACCCTCCGGTTTCCCACTAGGAGGGAAATTTGGGACTGGAGGGAGACACCCCTGTCTGGAGGCAGGAAGGCCCTGCACACTGTCGTGTCGAGGATAGCCCCGATGAACTGGAGCCTCTGTGAAGGATCCAGGTGAGACTTGGAATGGTTGATGGTAATACCCAGGCCAGTGAAAACCTGCTGGGTGAGGGAGAGAAAATGCAGGAGTTCCTCCCTGGACGGGGCTGCCAGGAGCCAATCGTCCAGGTAGGGAAAAACCTGAGCTCCCAAAGTACGCAGGTGGGCCGCTACCACCACTAGGCATTGGGTAAAGACTCGGGGGGCCGAGGAAAGACCAAAAGGGAGCGCCCGGAATTGGTAGTGGTCCCCCTGGAATGCAAATCTGAGGTACTTGCGGTGCGAAGGGCGAATGGGGATGTGCAGGTACGCATCCTGCATATCTAGTGCACAAAGCCATTGGCCCGGCCGGAGCAGGGGCAAGAGGGTTTCAAGGAGAGCATCCTGAACCCTTGTATTCCACATATAGGTTCAGGAGCTGAAGATAGAGAATGGGTCTGGATCTCCCGTCTTCTTTGAGTACGAGGAAAGAAATGGAATAGTAACCCGTCCCGTGGAGGTGAGGGGGACAGGCTCTATAGCTTGCCCATAGGAAAGGCAGAATTTCTTCCTGACCAAGGAAGATGGTCCCTAGGTAAGAGGAGTTCAGAGGGGTGGCGTTGAGGTATCTGCAGAAACTCTATGGGTGCCCTCTGCTATGATCTAAAGCACAAGAATCCGATGTTATCCTCTCCCAACCCGGAAGGTGGAGGAGAGCCTCCTCACCGGTTCCTCTGGGCGTCCGGAGGCGGTGGGAGAGGAAGGAGTCAGGTGGTGAGGCAGCGCGCAGCTGGGGCACCCGTTGCTTTTGTGGGCGGCGGGGGCCTAGCAGCTGTGGGGGCCCGATGTTTAGTGGCCCGCCTTCCCTGAGGTTTCACTTGAGGCCGGCTGCGTCTGCGAAAGGGACAGCACACTGAATCAACAGATTTAAGAGCCATCCCCTTCTCCTGCAAGTCAGTGATGATGTCCTTGACATCACCGCCGAAAAGCACGGAACCCCTGAAAGGTGCCTCTTGAATCGCTGGCTGCACCTCCGGGACCAGACTTGACACACAGGCAGCCATGCATGCGAAGACTTACAGCAGGCACGACTCCGACCTCACGGTGTCCACTGCATTGTGGGTCGTCCTCAAATATGACTGACTAGCCAAACGAGCAGAACGGACCAGGTTGGCTAACTCCTGCTTGACTTGGGAGTCAGGCAAAGAGTCAATCTTAGATTCCGCCTGGGTAAGGACAGCCTTCTGGTAATCCCCCATATGTGCTACATAATTCAGGGCCCTAATCCCCAGTGTGGAAGCGACGTAGATCTTCCTTCCATATTGATCCAGAAGGCGGGATTCCTTATCCGGGGGAGATGAGCTCAAGTGTTTCGGGTGTGCTGACCGGCAGTGAGTGGCCCTAATCACAACCGAGTCTGGACGGGGGGTGAGAGTCTAAAAAGTCTACACCCTCCGGGGCCTGGTATAGCCTGTTCGACTTCTTGGGAAGTGGGGCTAAAGCCGACGGTTGCTTCCAAATAGTGGAAACAAGGTGGGCGTGAGGCTCGATCCAGGGTGGCACAAGAGTAGGAGCCGTAAGGGGCAAGTCCGGATGTTCGGCGAGTTTAACCCGTTGAGGATCTGGCTCTAAGGAATGCCACTGATGGACTTCCTGAGCAACTCCGTGAAGGAAGGATCCTCCGGAGGAGTCCTCGGCCGGGGCTTGGACGTAGAGCGCGGCTCGTCATCTTTCTCGGAACAGCCAGCGGAAGCTTCCGAGGAGTCAGAAAGAGGAAGAAGAATCTGAAGCAGAGTAAGACTCCCTAGCTCGTCTAGTGGGAGGAATGGGTTCCTTAGGGGAAAACCCCAAATGAGTGTCCTGCCCCTCTCTGGATCCCGAGGGCAAAGCCCGGGAATCCGGAGGTGGAGAGGGAGTGTGCCGTCTGGGGCGTACGGGAGCCGGGGGTGGCACCGTCGACGGCTCTCTACTTCCTTGGTGAGCTGAGCCTTGGCCTCAGCCCACCAGGAGGCAAGAGTCTCCTGAAGACCCACCGGCGGCCTAGGGGGCGGTGGAGGAGGAGGAGGAGGGGGATAGTTGTACGGAGGAAATCCGTAGGGAGAGTGTCCGTAACCCGGCTGCGGATAAACCGGTGCCGGGTACTGCGGCGTCTGGTACTGTGGCGCAGGATACTGCGGACCTGGGAAAACCGGCGTCTGATAGGACAGCGGATACCCAGGCACTGGAGGAGCTGCCGGAGCAGACGGCCCAGCCGGGTACTCCACGGGCGGATCAGCCGGGATAGGTCCGTGGGGTGGAGGGCCCGATGGAAGAGGAATATCCCCCACCAGCGTTGGAGGAGCTGGTGTCTGAACCGGCGTTGGCGGGGCCGGCGCCAGCATCAGGGGAGCCAACGTCAGATCCGGCTCTTCAGGAAGAGGATCGGACGGTAGCCTAGGATCCCGAGTCTCGTCCGGGGACTGAGGGGAAAAATCCCCGGGGTCGGGCAGGGGCACCCCTGGCCGACAGCCAAGGCTGTGGGAAGCCTGATACGACAGGCGAGCGGCGGGTCTGCCGTAGGCTCAGCGACCGAGTGCACGTCGGAGGAGCCAACGTGTGGCTTAGAGGCGAATCCCAGCTGGCGCCAGAGGACCGGTGTCAGACTTGGGGTCCCTCGTCTGAGGACGGGCCGAGGATGAAAGGAAGCCCGTCGAGGAACACAGCCGTACGCCGCCCGAAGGGTCGGCGTCCCAGCCTTCTCCGGCGCGTCGTCGGAGGAGCAGGCGTCTGGCTTAAGGAGGTGCCCACCAATGGGCCGCAAGCCTCGCGGTGCACTGGGGCTGGGGCCTCCTTTGCCCGAGGCAACCCAGCGGCTCGACCACCCCGACGGGCGGGCCGCCTTCTCCAAAACCTTGAGGCTGCCGTCGGGCGATCCTCGAGGGGATGATTTGCCCGCGACTCCGCCTCGAGTCGCTGGAGAAGGAGGCCTTCTCCCGGTGCCTTTCCTTGTCCCGCTTCTTGTGCCCTTCAGGGGAGGTCGACGCCTGCCGAAGTTTCTTCAACTGCTTCTCCATCACGGACATCTTTTTGAGGAGATGGGCTTTGAGGGACTGCTGGCGTCGTCCGAGGGTGGCCGCGTTAAAACGAAGGCAGTGCAGACACTTGTCAACTGCGTGGCCGGGGCCCAAGCAGAAAAGGCAGAGGGAGTGACCGTCTTTGTGAGGCAGTTGGGCGCCACACGAGTCGCACTTATTCTTTAAAGGGGACATATACCGACATTCACCTGACGAAAAGTATAAAATACAGTACTGAAAACTTTTTTCGGAAAAACCGACGAAGTAACAGGACTGAGCGATATGAACTTAACTGCGTGAGGCGCTGCGACCGCGGTGAAGAACTGGAAGGCGGGCGTCTGGGACCGTCCCTTTATACAGGCGTCCGTATGATGCGGTCACCGGCGGTAGGCGGTCCCGCCGAGACTGCTAGCCAGAAATTTTTCCTTAGGTCTCTACCGGCCGGTGTCAGTCCTATATGTATACCTACTGCAAGAGCCCTCTCAAAGTAAGATCTGAGGATTGTGGGGACCACCTCCTTATGTACTATGCCTGGCGTCAGGCGGGACCGATGTCAGAGGCAGTCCGCTGAAGACTGCTAGCTAGAAAACATGTGTCCTGGGACCCTTTAGCCCCATTGGTAACCTGCGCAAGAGCTGTATCTCAAGTAAAATCAAGGGGCACAATTTGAAGATGGGGGGGCGTTCAGAGGTAATGTAAGGAAGTATTTTTTCATAGAGAGGGTTGTGGATGCATGGAACGGCCTTCTGGAGGAGGTTGTGGAGTCAAAAACAGTGGCTGAATTCAAGCATGCATGGGACAGCCATAAGGCAATTCTAGGGGTTGGGGGAAGAAAAAGTGGCTGGTTAACTAGGATCTGCAGTGTATCCATTAGGTAGGGAAATGGGCAGACTGGGTAGGCCAAGCGGTCCTTATCTGCCGTCAAATTCTATGTTTCTATGTTAACTACATCATGTTAAAAACTTGTTCTGCTCCCCTCTGGATGACGAATGTGTGCCATCATACATACCAAACAACCTCATTAAACTTTGGCACTGAACATACAAGCCACAATAAAAAAAGAAAATTACCAAAAAAAAAGTATTTGATCGAAGGTTTCAGTTCAGTGTTGCCAGACAACAGAACAAGATAGGTGTGGGGAAGCCTTTGTCAGCCTACAATGGTCTCAGTATTCTAACACTTAATATAGCCACGGGGCTCCTCCAAGTAAATCGAAGCTATTAATATTCCCCAACTCCAACATGTCATCAACATCCTGTAGCTGCAGTTCCACAGGCAGCCACCAGGCCACTGCTAGCCTAGAGAAAAAAGTATAAAGTGTTTGCAGCTTTCTATGGAGGACACCTGCATAACTTAACCCTTAGGCTGCCAGAAAATTTAGAACACACAGGTTTTTAGGAAGTGTATACGTGCTAACGGCACAGCAAGAATTAAGTGTTTTATTTAAGTATTATCAGTTACTTTTAAGAAAAAGCTTGGCACATCAATTTATTTTATTCTTTCCATCTACCTTAGGCGTCCCCCCACAGAAACAAAAACTTAACTGTTGTGAACTATACTTCATTTATTGCTTAGTCATGTGTAGATGTAGCACTATTCTGCAAGCCTAACCATAAACCACAATCCAGACAACCGAGGTCTGCCCATAGCTGTACCCATTTATAGCAAGGATACACCCTAGGAAAGTGGTTCATGATGAAAAAAATTATACATTAAACATTCAGCAGAATGAACAAAGCTTAAAAATACAATTCATATCATTTCAAATGTCATTCCCAGGGCAAACTGAAGTGTTTTTGACTTTATTTACATGGCCCTATTTCCTTCCCAGGCCCACCTAGTTAAAACATAAGATGGCTGGTGCAGTACTCTACTGTCCATCATAAACATGCTTTTGCTACACCCACACAAATCTCCAATTTGAATACAGCTTTCACAGCTTAAGAGAAATCTCAGGGAAGAATTTATTTTTTTTTAATTGCTGTCTTTACTGCAAAACTGCAGTAATTCCAAAAATTATTAAATCTGAATGAATTAGAGAATATAAAGGTTTCAGGAGTAAACTGCTGCTAAAATGGAATTAACCCCCCTCCAGCATGAACTACTGCTGCTCCAGCTGTTAAAAAAGGAAAAAAAAAATAGTTATCCAATCACGGCTGCTGCATGCTCAAATTTGGAGGCACTTAAGTCCGAAATTAGTAAACAATTCAGAATGAAAATCATCATACAGATGGGGATATACGAATTCTGTGTGTTGACAGCTGCAAAAGAAAGACACAGGTTATTTGAAGCACTTTTATTAAGAAAACAATGACGAATTATATTACAAAGAAAGCATTCAAACACAAAACACAGCTGAAGCAATCTTAGCATTCTTATGGAATTCTTACAGACTTTAGGACGTTCATCCTCTTTTTGAGACACACTGAGCTCACTTGGTTAACTGGCACACGTAACTGCCACAAAAACACACCACCAGCTCCCTCAGTGTTCTCATCACAAATCTCACCATCATTTCACATTGTCACACAGATCATTAACAGAAATTAAAAGCACACACCATACAGCATCCGCATCAGTTGACATGGGGGAATACAAATATCCATTTCACTTTACACATTCAGCTACTTCTTAAACTAAACTTTTCTTGGTATAAAAACCTACAAAGTCTCAAAACAGATATGGAGGTCCACTGGGTGTAAGAAACACTCGTACTTTTTCGCCATTTTTGCTCTCTGCACACTCGCTCACTTAAGCCACAGGATTGAAAGTCACATCTTGCCCAAGTTTAAAAATCCATAATGCACCACCAGGTCTCTGCATGCGCTCCCTTTTGCTCTCGATCATACCAGCCTCTCATTCCTTGGCATCAACATCAATCCCACACAAGGATTCAAAAAGTCCAAACAGCCTTCTGGTTCCACATCACAGCCGTGCGTTACAGCGTTGATACGACTCCATGAAATAAATAGTGGATAAAAATGTAACACCCACCGTCAGACGCAGTATGTGCAGTGTGATGAAGCATTCCTAGGTGGTAAAGCATACAAAGTACTCACAGCAAAGCACTGCTTGCAATAAAGGGATTCTTCCAAGCAAAACTGATGAGATGAGCTGCAGAGCCTGGATGAGGGTGCTTTCCAAATCCAATTTTGGAAAAACATGGGCAGGCAGAACTGTGCTGAAAACTAAACACTAAAACCAGGGTCTCCAACAGGAGACAATTTATAAACAGAAATACATATGATGGGGACTAAACAAAAGAGAAGTCATGCATTTCTGAACCAATGGTTTCAATTTTAAGCATGCAATAATATTTAGAGCTGACCAAAGGTAAGGATAAAAAATATGAACAGAAAATAATATTTTATAGTCTAGTGTACAGTTCACCCATCCGTCAGGCACTGGTTCACTTTCAATCACTCAGTACTTCAAACCCTTTTTTTAACAAAATAAAAATGGCGAAAATATTTGCTATAACATACTGAGAAGAAATTAATCCATTCTGGGAAGTAGATCTTAGGATATACTTACCATATAGTTAGAAAAGTGATAGCCCACCATACTGAAATGCCGCCACTCAATATTTTCTCTACATCCCCCACCCAGATGATTTGGATTCCATGCTGGACCCAAAGCCAGCATTGAAACTCCCACCAGTGCCGGCTGCATTTGTTGCCGACCCCCAGCCTAATGCTCCAGAATTAGTCCGTATGTATTATTTCCCGCAGCAAATGGCTGAGTCTGCTCTCTTGGCACATTTCCAGGAGTTGGATTGCTTCCCGATGGCCCCCCTGACTGATTCTGCTGACTAGCTAACATACCCATCATTCCCCAGCTGCTCTGCAGGGCTGCCTGTGCTGCTGCCATCATGGCAGGATTAATGCTAAAGGCCCCAAAATTCATGCCCTGACCACCCATGTTGCTGTTTTGGTTTCCCATTCCAGGACCACCTGGACCCCCCCTGTTTGGAAAGGCCCCCTGGTTCCCAAAGGCTGCTGGGTTGTTACCAAATCTGCCAGCTCTATCCATCTGCCTATTACTATTATGCTTAGGCTCTGCGTTGGATACATGAACGCTGGTTCCTTTAACGATCAAGTCCTCTCCACAAAGAGACTGGGCAACCTAAAAGAAAACAAATTACTGAAATTAGATACACATTAAAAACCAAGCTTCAAAGAGAACAGATCCTAATTTTAGTAAGCTTTATTTTTTGACTGTTAAGGGCTGAACTTTTAAACAACCTTCCGCAGGCACAGGACCAGATTTTGTCATGTGGCTGCAGCAAGATAAATGCAGCAAAACGTTTAACGCCATTTTCCTAAGTTTTGTAGCATTTACAGTACTTAATGCCATGATACATGTATCATACTGATGCAAGTTTCATTGTAAGGCAGCCACATTCTGCTGAAACTTGCATGACACTTAGCTCACCTTTTTAGGTGGTCCACAGTACTAGCGCAATTATCAGGGGTGCAGCTGACTGCGCCACAAGTACCCGATGAGCAACTGAAAATCCAGCCCTGTAAAGGGACACTGTCACCCCTCTGCCCAAAAATAGTCCCTAATCTTAAGTTCAAACTCACCCTACGTAGCTGGTTTGTAGTAGCTTCCCTTTCTCAAGCCATATTAAGTGGGCTGGAAAAATCCTGCCCTCTCCTTGGTTGTTTTTATCCAAAAAGCAGTGTTTTATGTATGCATTCCTCATGGTTTCAAACAGCTGTTAATTTTAGAGATGCTAGCCAGCCTGGTGGCGCTGGATGTCACACCTCACATAAAGCCAGCGACCCGGGTTCAGAGCTGAGCATCCAACGACTGCTCACCTCCTCCAGGGAGGGACGAGGGCTCCGGCATAGTTTACCTCTTGGCAGCAGTTAGGCACTGCGGAGACAGCCCTCTTCCCAACCAGGTGGTGGGGATGAGGAGCGCAAGGCCCAAGGGGAACCCATAGCATATCTGCTCTCAGTATTGTGGGGCCGGGAATCCAGGAAAACAGAAAATGCCAAGATGTCTGGGAAGACACTGCTCTGCAGCCCCACACCCACCACAGAATCCTGACATCCTGGGTCCCAACACCTCCAAGACACTGGATTTCAGGTAAGGAAGTACTAAGGAGCAGAAGGCAGCCCTGCCTGGGGGGGGCAAGCCAGGTGTGTCCCATAGGTGCATCACAGAGGCTGGGGTCCCCAGGTAGAGAGGTCGTGGCAGGTCAAAGGTAGGAGACAACTAAGGGAATCCTCAGACGGTGACTGGAGGAAAGAAAGCTGAAAAATACTGGTGTGAAGTGGATAAAATGCACTTCGCAAATTAATCTACAAACTGACACTGCCCTGTTTCTAAGCAAACTGACTTGACAGCCTAACCTCGACATTTTTCTAGGTAAAGTGAGAAGATTCCACTACGTCAATTCACCTAGGAGAAAAAAAAAAGCAACTTCGCACTCTGTAAATTTGCAAAATGAATTTTATCCACTTTGCTAATCTCAAGATAATTTACATTTTGCTATAAACTGCGATACTTTTTTCATATGTGCAATACAGATATCACGTTTGTAGGCTGTGGTGGAAAAGGTAAAACCAAGACAAGCATTTCTCAACCCACATTTGTTTTGCTCATGTAACAGTTAATTTAAGGACAGGATTAGAGGTCCATCACAGCCTCTATCCCTTCCCTCAAGTTCGTAAGCAGGAATGCATGCTGTGTGAAACATGCTCTCGTTGAAAGAGAGTTCCCTATACACCCTATTACCCAAGGTAGTCTGCTGTGATCCCCTTTGTAAGCAAAAATCACAGTTCAGTGCTATTTATTGCTGTCCATACACTTCCAAATGTTGCTGTACCGCAGTAGTGATGTCAGAATGTTGCGTAGGCATATCAGAATGTTGATGCATCACCAACAGTTGTATCACTTCTGTGGTACAACATCCATCAAGTTTTCGAATGCTTACCTACACTTCACACTCAACCACATTACTATCAAGACTGAAAACACTACACGTGAACCACTTAAGATGAACTACTAGTAATGTTGCCAGCTCATGCAGCAATTAAATACCATCAGTTTTTTTGTTTTTTAAGAAACAGACTGACTGCACATGGGACTGCTTGGGTCCATCTAGTCTGCCCATTTCTCTATCTACTGGATAAGCTGCAGATCCTACTTAACCAGCCTATTTTTCCCTTACCCCCCCCCCCCCAACCAGAATTGTCTTAAGTCTGTCCCGTGCATTCTTTAATTTCCCATTTTGGACCCCATGACTTCCTCAGGAAGGCTGTTCCATCATCCACCACCCTCTCTGAAAAATACTTCCTCACACTGCTCCAACCATCCCCCACTATCTTCAGACTGTGTCCCTTGTTCTTGCACATCTCTTTCTGAAGATACTACCCTCTTGGACTTTGCTGATTCCCTTGAGGTACAAGTCTCGATGGGAGAAAGGGGAGAGCACTGGATGTCAAGATGAACAACTCGGGAGACTTGTAGGAGGGCAGCAGCCAAGGCCAACAAGATGTTGGGATGCATCGCTGGGGGATAACCTCCAGAAGGAGGGAAGTGATACTCCCACTGTATAACTGCTTGGTGAGGCCGCACCTCGAGTACTGCGTGCAGTTTGAGGCCACACTTAAAGAGGGACATTCAACTCCTGGAGAGGGTCCAGAGGAGGGCACCCAAAATGATTTGGGGCTTGGGGGACAGGAACTATGGGAAGAGGCTCGAAGAGCTAGATATGTACACATTGAAAGAGAGAAGGGACCAGGGGGACGTGATAGAGGTCTTCAAGTACATGAAGAGGGTAAATAGGGGAGGAACAGTCAGGGTGCTTCGAAGGAAGGAGGAGGGGGCCACTAGAGGGCATGGGTGGAAGCTGGAGGGGGAAGATTCAGGGGAGAAAGAAGGAGGTGCTACTTCACTGAGAGGGTGGTGGAGCCATGGAATGCACTGCCTAGGGGGCTGGTGGAGGCAGAGACAATGGAGGGGTTCAAGAGGGGGTGGGACAGGTACAGGGGAAGAGTTTTGGAAACAAAATCCAATGGCGCGAGAATATCCGGAACTGGGAAGGGAGAAGCCAGAGTAGGCAAAGGGGGCAGTAAGGTCAGCTCCCAGGGTTGGGGGCTGACCAAATGAGCAGATGCGAAATACCGTTAGGCCTATTCTGCTGGCATTTTAGTATGTTAGTACTTGAAAGTTTCTATCATGTCCCCCCTCTTATCCAGTTTTCTGTTTGACCAGTTCAAAACAGCGTTGGAAAGGTAAAACATACCATCTTCATCTCGGATGACCGAGACCTCTCAAGTTTTGCTCAAGGTATAACTCATCTCACATCTTGATAGAAAACAGCCCTGTATTACAGGGACAGGGAAAGGGGAAATTAACCAGGAAAGACATTAAGCCAGAGCCTGTTTCCAGGTGTGACCTGGGAGCACAAGGAAGTTAGTGACTTGCTCAGGGTTACACAGTATGCAAGTGAGAGCTGATGTGATTCAAACCCAGGTTTGCAGCTCACTCTTAACCACTATGCAATACTGCCTCTTATAATGCACAGTACAGCATTGTGTATGGAGCTCCATACACTTGGAAGTCATTCTGCATTAGGCATGCCACAATTCAAGCATCCCAATCAGTGCAGTTGATAGAACAGCGGGAGGTCGAAGTGCTGTGCACGCAAGCTGGCCAGTGGGCACAGTGTAAAGCCTGACCATAGTTAAAGTACAATATTTTGCCTTTTTTTAACCATGCACTTTATAGAACAGTGTATGGCAGCCCACATACACAGCAACACTTCTTACTCCTCGTGGATACCATGAGAAAGGGACCTTTCGGGCTTCGCTCTCAAGGTCCTAGTCATCATGGTACCCGCTCTGTAAGAACAGCATTGCTGTGTATAGACTACCATACACTGTCCTATATACTGTGTATGGTTGCCAAACATTTTGTATATCCCAACTTACAAGTCATTTTTCCCCAGTAGAAGCTATTGGGTCCTGTAGCTGTCATACGGCATCTGAACCATTCACTGCTTAACTGGATACAAAATTGCCACCTGGACTTAGAGTTAAGTACTGGTTCAGATTATTGTTTAATCTAAAAAAAAAAATAGCCTTTTAGTAACCACAGTGGACCTTGATATCTATACTCAGATAGTTAAATACCATTTTTAAACTGTATAATGTAGTCCCTTGGAACCACAGATTTCTACACATATGCATTGTGTCAACAGAAAAACTTGTCAAGGACACAAACTGACAGCAGATAAGGGCCGCTTGGCCCATCCAGTCTGCCCATCGTCGTCGTGTTGCTTTCTCTGCAGACCATCAGTCCTCTTATACACCTTTCGATTCCCTTGTGCCTATGCCAGGCACTTTTGAATCCCACCACTGTTTTCGCCCCTACCTCCTCCACTGGAAGACTTTCCAAGATCCACTGATCCAGTTCCCACTCGTGAGCTTGAGCAGATGAGCGACTGAGTTTAAGGTGTTCTCGACCCCCGGGACGTGAATTGCCGCGAGGTGGAGGTTGTGCTGTACTGCTCAATCCCAAACTCTCATCGCTTCACTGCAAAGAGGGTAGGAACGAGTCCCTCCCAGTTTGTTGATGTACCGTACCACACACATACTGTCCGTCTGTACGGCTAAGTGCTCGGGAAGGAGATGCAGAGTTTGAGCATAAAGCACTGCCCGAAGCTCGACCACATTGATGTGAAGCATTTTCTCGAGCATGGACCAGGAGCCCTGGGTCCTGTGAGGTCCGAGACAGGCTCCCCAACCTTCACCCGAGGAGTCAGTGGTCAGAGTCTGGAAGGGGAGAGAAAGACAGAAGGGAACTCCCAGACAAAGGTTCTCCTGAACCATCCACCAAGGGGGAGGAGACTAGGACAAGCTGGTCCAGGTCGTTCAACTGATCCCGCTGAGACTGAAGCGTCTACTGAGAGATCATCATGTGAAGCAGAGCGTGAGGGACTGTTGGGATTGCAGCCGCCATAAGCCCGAAGAGGCAAAGGCCCAACCTGGCACTGACCCGCCTGCGGCTGGACAACAGGCTGACCTGAGCCGGGAGTGTGGCCACCCTGTCCGGTGGCAGGAAGGACCTGCCAGAGGTCATTTTCCAGGATCGTCCCAATAAACTGAAGCCTCTGGGACGGGATCAAGTGGGACTTGGGAGTGGTTGGTGGTGATGCCCAGGGAGGACCCCCCCCCCCCGGGGAAGGGAAAGGAAGTACAGGAGATCCTCCCTGGATGGGGCCATGAGAACCAGTAAATCTGGTATGGAAAAACCTGCACCCCTGGTACACAGGTAGGCCGCTACCACCGAAAGGCATTTGGTGAACACCAAGGGTGCCAAGGAAACACCAAATGGGAGAGGCCTTGAACTGGTAGTGGTCCCCTTGGAAAGCAAAAATGGAGGTATTTGCAGTGAGAAGGGCGGATAGGGATGTGCAGGTAAGCATCCTGCATATCTAGAGTACACAGCCACTGTCCCAGCCGAAGGAGGGGCAGGAGGCCCTGCAGGGAGAGCATCCTGAACCTCTTGTACTCCACAAATAAGTTCAGGAACAGAGGTCGAGAATCGGCCTTGCATCTCCTGTCTTCTTTGGGACCAGGAAGAAGTGGGAATAGTAACCAGTTTCATGAAGAGAAAGGGGGACGGTCTCTATCGCCTCCTTCAGTAAGTGCTGAAATCTCTTCCTGGACCAGAAGAAGGTGTTCAAAAGTACGACAACCTTGGGGAAGGGTGACGAGGTGGTTTCTGGAGAAACTCTACCGAGTGTCCTTCTGCGATCAGCTGGAGCACCCAGGAATCTGAAGTTATCCTCTCCCAACCCGGGAAGTGGAGGGAAAACCTCCCTCCTACCGGTTTCTCCGGAAGGCCCAGAGGCTGTGGGAGAGGAATGTAGTCAGGTGGTGTGGGGCAGCGTCATGGCTGAAACACCCGCTGCTTTTTTGGGCGGAGGGGGCTTGGCAGCCGGAGGGGCCCGGCATTTAGCGTCCCGCTTTCCCTGGGGTTTCGCCTTTTGTCGATTCCGTCTGCGAAAGGGACAGCGCTGCGTTTGATGGGGATGATACATGGAGTCCACAAACTTCAGTGCAGTTCCCTTTTCCTGCAGATTGGTGATAATGTCCTTGACATCACCACTGAACACCGGAAGGGTGCTTCCTGAATAGTGGACTGCACTTCTGGGACCAACTCAGACACAGCCAGGCATGACGCTGTAAGCCTACAGCGAAAGCGGAGCTCCTACCAGCAGCGTCCACTGCATCATAAGTAGCACGAAGCATGTGCCAACTGGACGAACATGCAGAGCAGACGAGGTCGGTCACTTCCTATTTGACTTGAGAGTCTGGAAGGGAGTCTACTTTGGATTCCACCTCACTAAGAATCACCTTCTGGTAATCCCCCATGTGACCGACATAATTTAGGGCCCTAATACCCAGAAAGGAAGAAGCATAGCTCTTCCTCCCGTACTGGTCCAGAAGACGGGATTCTTTGTCAAGTGGAGACGAGCTCAGATGTTTCGGGTTAGCTGTCCGGCCATGAGCGGCACTAATCATGACCGAATCAGCTCGAGGGTGAGAATCTAAAAAGTCAACACCCTTGGGAGTCCGATATTGCCTGTTCGACTTCCGAGGAAGATGGGCTGAAGCAGATGGCTGCTTCCAAATGGTGGAAGCAAGATTGGCATAAGGGTCAATACAGGGTGGCACCAAGGTGGGAGCTGTCACGGGCAGATCCAGATGCTCAGCGAGTTATACGCTGGGGTCCAGCTCCAAGGAATGCCATTTATGAACCTCCTGGATTTTGCGCAGCAACTCCGGTAAAGAAGAATCCTCCGAATTGGCCTGGGCTTAGATGGAGAGCGTGGCTCGTCGTCCGAGGAGGAAGATAATGATAAAGAATACTCCTTCTCCCGGCATGGGGAGGGCAGACCAGAGCCCTCAGGAAGTGTGCGCCCGGTGTCCGAGGTGGGGGACGGAGTCCGTCATCGCGGACGTACGGGAACTGGAACCGGCACTGTTGTCGGGAGACTACTCTCCACCTCTCTGGTGAGTTCAGCCTTGGCCTCAGCCCACCAGGAGGCCAGAGTCTCCTTCAAGTCCACTGGCAGCTGAGGAGGCGGGGATTACAGGTATGGATTATACCCGTAAGGTGTGTATCCATAACCAGACGGCGGGAAGCCCAGCGTCGGGTACTGCGGCGTTGGATAGGCCGGCGTCTAGTACTGGGGCGGATACTGCCGAGCCGGGAAAGACTGTCAGATAACCGGGAACCGAGGGGTCTGCCAGGGCAGATAGCCCAGCCGGAGGGCCCACGAGCGGGTCTGGAGCAGAAGGCAGGGTGGGTGGAGGGCCTGGCGGAGCAGCATCCAGGAGCAGGATGTCGCCCAGGGTCAGCAAGTCCAACATTGAGGCTGGCGTCAGGGGAGCAGACGTCAGGTCAGTCGGCCCAGCGGGAGGACTGTCCGACAGGGGCACAGCAGGAACCTCGGCATCGCCCTGGGATGATTGGAAAAAATCCCCAGGGTCAGGCTGAGGAGACCCAGGGTCCCAGGAGGGCAGCGAAGGCTGCGGGGAGCCAGGAACGGCAGACGTGAGAGGGTCGGCGTCGGCTCAGACCGCCCGTCACGAGAAGTCGGGCAAGCAGACACCCGACTTATCAGTGGGGTCCAGGCGGACGCCGGAGAGCAGACATCAGACTTAGACCAGTTGCCCAAGGCAGGTCGCCAGAGTCAAGGCAACCTAGTCAGGCGGAGAGAGGGCCGTGTGCTGCATGAAGAGTCGGGTGACTTATCGACCATCTCCACGTGGTGGGAGGAGCTGTCAGCTTGCGGAGCCGTTGAACCAGTAGGTCGCACAGTGACTGCTTTGCAGGCGGAGGCCTCCAGCGCCCGGAGGCGCCCGAAGACAGAGGAGTGAGCCAGACAGGCTGCTTGAAACCTCAAAGGCGGCCGCCATGAGATCCGGTGCCCGGGGACATTACCTGAAGCATGGCGACACCAGAAGACAGTTCATGAGAGCCATTGTCACGGTGCTTCGTCTTTTTCTTGCGATGGCCTTGAAGTGGGCGCCTGCCAGAGCTTTTACTCCTTTCCATGGAGGACATTTCTTTAAAATATGGGCCTCCAGGGACTATGCTACTGTCTGCGGGTGGCCACGTTGAATTTAAGAGCAGTGCTGGCACTTCACCCTGGCGATCTAGGCCCTAGGCAGAAGAGGCACTAGAATATGGCCGTCCTTGTGCGGGAGTTAGGCGCTGCCTGAGTCGCACTTGTTCTTGTGCTCGGAGGGTGTAGGGGACGACATACACCGACGAATACCCAACAAAATTTCAAAAAATCAAAGACAATTCTGTAAAAACTACCGTCGACTGAGGCTGACTAGCGTTTAACTTTACCGCGAGGCGCTGACATGAGCCAATGGCGGTAAAGAACTGGAAGGCAGGCATGGAAGACTGCCCCTTTATACTGACGGCGGCCACCTGATGTGGGGGCAGTCCCCCGCCAGAGACTGCTAGCTAGAATGTTTTCTTGGGGTCCTGGCGCCTGTCAGTGTCAGTCCTATATGTAATTACCTACTGCAAGAGCCTTCTCAAAGTAAGATCTATATTTTTGGGGGTATTTTGTTTTGTGTATTATACCATTTTCTCTACCTGGGTAACTGATAAATTGTCTTTATTGCACTTGCTCTATTATTCACTCCATGTTATTGACCATGTAATTTATATCATGTTGCTTTTGGACTACTTTGTATTACTTCTGTCCGTGCTCTTACCTTATTGTATTTCAATGTTCGGTATTTGTTATTTCCTAGGTTGATCAAATGTTAATTCAACTGTATTGTATCTGTAAACTCCTGAGTCGTGCTTGAAAATAATCACTGCTATGGCTAGCGCACCAGACCCGGTCAACAAAAACAAAATACTTCCGGAAAGCTGCCCTTGTCACCTCCAGCTTCTGCCACCTCCATGCAGAACCATCTGGGTTCCTTGGCCTTAGTTTTCTTAACTTTTGATTTTGGCGCACTCACTAACCTCCACCAGACTCATTTTATTACTGCCAAGTTCTTTTTTCATATCCATCCCCCTCCTGATCCCAATAATGTGTCCTACTAGGACTTCTCCCATCTTATCAAAGTCAGCCCTCAATGTCCAACACTTGCCCTGGTCCTGACCATCCCACTGCCTATGTTCAGGTGGAAGGTAATCAATACCTGCAAGTGGTACTTCCACTTTCACATCCTGACCATGCTCACAGCAGGACAGATCAGCCCTCTCCCAAGTGGGCTCCTTGACACCCCTGGGCAAGGAAACCTCCATGAAAAGCAACCAGCAAGACTTGCTCCCTAGTGCAGGAGGCAGCAGGGATTTTCCAGTCCACCCTAAGTAGAATGGAAGTCACCTCATTACTACATCCCCTTACTGCCCATTTTTTATGATTTTGAGACCCTAGTACCCTGTCCAACTTCTCCTGGGAAGGTGGCCTGTAGACCACCTCCCATTCTTAGCTTCCTCACCCTTGTGGATAGTACCTGTATTACAATGCTTCAGTCAGACCCCCGCCTCTTCTTCTGGTACATGTTATCCCCTCTTTCACGTACAGGGTCAGCTCCCCCCGTTTCCAGTTCCCCCATCCTTTCTATGCAGTTTATACCTGGGAACACGAGGGTCTCGGTCATGGTTGTGTGTGGCTCGTGTCTCGGATGGCTGCTATGCCCACCTTTTCCTCAGCCACTGGTGACTGCAGTTCTGCCATCTCGTTTCCCAGGCTTCTGGTGTTGAGACACCACCCTCCATCATGACCACCCCACTCCTAACCTGCCCACTCCCCCTTCAGTCGCCGCTTCCAACCTCCACCCTTCTCATTTAGCTCCTCCCCATGCGGTCTTTTTTTGCATTATTTCTTTATCCTCCTCCCATGTCTCCCCCAACCTCTCCTTCAGGCCATCAATGGCCTTTGTTCCTCTACCGCTCGTTTGTGCTCCTGCTGCCATCCACCACCTCAAACAGCAGCCACCCTCGGGGTAATCTGATACAACCCTTCACCGGATAGGTTCTCCTCAGAGGATAAACATGCCTGTAGGAGCCGGCCATCACATCTACTTGGCCCCTCGGGTACTGTTGCGGTGGTCCCAGGGGCCTAACTAGGGCACTCATGGCGGCAGAGGGACCGGACGGCAGTCATCCGGTCGAGCAGAAGACAATGTTCCCCTTTTCTCCCCGGGGGCGTGGCGTGCCATGACATCTAGGCATACACCACAGAGGTTGAAACTGGCACAGCCAGCTAGCCAAATGCTGGTAGATTGTGTCGTGCTACAAAGATTTTCCTTTAACTAGCCCTGTGGGCTAGTACTGGATAAGATAACATTTCAATAAGTACATCAGCTGGGCTAGTGGATTTTCCCAGTCACTAGCCCTCCTGGCTAGTGGCTGCAAAACTTAATCTCGACCCCTGCAGACACATCCGCTACCCCCCAAAATGATGGGTTGGCGATGCTATACCCTGGTCTCCACATGAGTCAGCAGAAACTGGACCCCCGAGAAGGCAGTCGGACATGCAAGCCTTTTCTCCCCGCCGGCACTCGTCTCGCCTCCTGAACTGCCAGCATACGAGTGGAAATCCAACTGCTCCCGACAGGCTGGCCTCCCATGCTTGTCTTGATTTGGGGGAAGGCCTACTGGCCCCCTCCTTCAGGTGACTAAAGGTGCCGTGCACATTGCTGCCTCCCGACCTTTCAGTTTTAACAGAGGCTGTTCCCCATGAATTCCTCCAGCTTGCCCTTCAGGACTCTATGTACCCTTCCTACTTAGATGCAACCTGTCCAATGCATACAGGTCCTTGTTATCCCAGGTCCCTACCCAGTCGCGAGGAAGACCATAACCCTCCTTATTGCACCACCCCCTAAGCCATCAGTTTCTCAGTTTTCACCTGACTTGCTGTACCACCCCCTCAGGACCAGAAGCACTTCTAAGACTACCGTCCTCCCTGCCTTGCTGCAAATTCTCCCAATCTACCTGAACTTCACATCCTACAAGGTCATTCATCCTCAAGTGCACTATAATCGAGTTTCCCCAACTCATACTAGTGTCTGAAATCCTCCTCCTGCCATCATCCCTAGCATGCCACTCCCAGCTTGCCCTTGGTTCTTTTCCTCCCCCTACCCCCTCCACAAATCGATTCCAAGATTACCATCACTCCTTTATCCTGATGCCCTCCCATCTTCCTCCCTTTCTTTTCCTGTCCCTCTTGTACTCCGACCTCCTACCTCAGCTATCCCTTCCCCCATTCCCTCCTCCCCAGCCTCTCTCCCCTGTCATGACTCCCCAGTTTACCTTTTAGCTCACTGCCCCAACCTGTACTCTACCACTTCCCTTCTGCCACCCCAGCCTGTCTGTCTCTCTTGTACACCACCTCCCTTCATGGTTCCAGCTGCCCTCCACCCCCTCGCCCAAGTTCACTTTCTTGTGTCCCTCCTCCCTCCTTTCCCCGACACCCCCAATATCACCTCATTTTCTCCCTATCCCACTAGGTTTTCCCCTCCTTCATCCTGTCCAATGAGGACTCTGTTCTGCACCGGCAACTCTACGGATGCTCCCACTGGCCCTCCCATTTACCTTTTCTCTCAACTCCCCAAGTTATTAAATTCCACCTATTCTCTGGGCCCTCTCCTGCTGTGGGAGGGGGCCCCCAGGATCTGCCTATGCATCTTTCTCTTGTCACCCTCCCACAGCCCTCCTCACCCTCTTCTGTCCATTCCTGCTCCACTCCCCTTAGCAGCCTCCACGTCTTGCATTCCCCCTCTGCTGCCTTCACCCTATGAGCCACGTGCTCACAGAGGCTCACCAAGGATGCCTATACCAGCTGCTTGAAACCCTATCCCTCAGCCCTCTCACTGCATGCCCCCCTCCACACACACACACACACACACACACTCAAACCTTTCATTAAAACACCATTTCCGTTACAAGATCAGACTGCCGAGTTTGTGTGTGTGTGTCAAAGCTACATATCTGGTTGGGCCTGCTGTACAGTTTCCCTTCGCTCACTCCTCTGCAAGCAGCTGCCGAGGAAAGGGCCTTGTGCAGGACTACAGCTTCCTATATTTCCTAACTACAGTACTTTAACAGTTGCTAATGCAGCTGGGGGATTAGACTCCAATCTGAAAACAGGCTATGGTTGCTGAGAGAAGTTACAATAGCAGCCAACCATGACCCAGATCAGAGAATGGAGATGCCAGGTGGTGACTAATCTCCGAGGGAGCCATAGGCCCTAAAGCCAGATGACTGCAGCATCTGAACCCTCTCTCCATTCCCTGTAAGACCCAACTATTAAAGGCTGGCAGGCCGACTCAAGGCAGACAGGGAGGGACAATGCTATGCTAAGAGTGGTTGTGGCACAGGAGTAAATGGTGTTGCTGTCCTTACAGCAGATCTCAGATGGACAATCTTGAATCCTAATCTCACTGCTGAAGGGGTGCAGAGAAGGGAGTGTGTACCACTGCCTCTGGATGCCCACTAGAGTCAAGGCCAAGAATATAACTGCAAAGAAGGGGGCCAGCACACATGGGAGACAGGAGAAGTTGAAACTTGAGCATACTTTCTGTAGAACAGACATTACGTATTCAGGTAGTTTAATATGAAGAGATACCTGATCATCAGCAAATGTGACAAAGGCAAAAGCTCGAAAGGGCTTTGGAATGAAGACATCCGTCACCTCCCCATACTGAGAAAAAAACTGTCGAAGCTCATCAGCAGTCATGTCTTCAGTGCAGCGACCAACAAAAACTTTCCTGCTTCGCAAAGGTTCATCAGGTCCCTGTTTTTGTGTATGTGAGAAGAAACAAACATCATCTCTGTGAGCAAATATGCTCGCTCACATTTATCATATCAACTTTCCCTAGGCTCCACAACCACAGGACCCATTTATTTTTACTGGTCCATCTTAAGAATGCTGTAACTATCTCATATCACAGCTCCAAGCACAGTAAGTGAAGGCCAACAGCCTTGACTGTGTTATTGCAGTGAGTGGCTACCGGGTTTGATTTGGGCTCCCCTGAGTAGTTCAATGCACTTTATCACTAAACTACAATCATTCTAAGCACTTCCTACATAATATACAATTAAACTGTAGGCCTATTATTTGAACTGCTTAGTGTTACTTTAAATGCGACAGTAAAATGTTTAGGGAGGAATCATTTCCTTACCGGTAATTCCGGTTGTGGTAGGCTCGGTCTGTAGGCAAGCAGTTGGTATGCGTAGTCCTCCCCTGCTAGCTGGGAGAGATTGAAACAATTCTGAAAGAAGTCTTAGGACAACCCCTTCCCAGACTTCTTCAGTCAACCCTTCTGTCCAGTCTGTAGGCAAAACACTCTCAAAAACGGGAAACAATGGGACAGTAACGGTAGGCTACAACACATGCACCCCCCCCAAAAAAAAAACTAAGGGGCCTTTATGCAATATAGGACAGAAAATAATGCATGCTATCTCCAAAGTAAAATATACCATGTATCTTCTAACAGATACCACAGCTTCTATCAGAAACATCAAATAGGTACAACTTCAACTGGAGGGTGGCTCCCATTAATTTACTGACCGCCTGCAACTCTAGTCGTGTCAGATTATCAAATGTTTAAGTCTCATGGGTTTGACTTTAAGCAAATTGGCAGTGGACCAGTTCCCCTCAACCCCTGCCCTCTGCATCACCATTTTTAAACTGATGAAGCAGCACAAAAAGAAAAGTACAGTTACGCAAGAACTTACCGTAACAGTAGATCTTCGAGAGGAGCTCTTGCAGCAGGTATTACCAATAGGACTAACGCCGCCAGGTGTTAGGACCCCATGGAAAAATCTTCTAGCTAGCAGTCTGTAGCGGGGAACGCCCCTGACGTCGGCACTGCCCAATGTAGTATAAAGTATGCAACAAGGCCTCCCCCTTGTTACAGTACTCTGGATAGAAAACTGGAAGCTGGATGTCCCAATTCATAGTTAGTTTGGACAACACCTTCGGCAAAAACTTAGGGTTAGTACGCAATGCCACCCTGTCCCTATGTAAAACAAGATAAGGCTCTTTACACATCAGAGCCTGTAGCTCAGAAACTCTCACAGCAGAGGTAAGGGCAACTAAAAGTAACACTTTCCAAGAAAGAAAGCGAAGCTTGCAAGTCGTGGCCGGCTCAAAAGGGAGGGAGAGTGAGCTTCTCTAAAACAAAGAGATCACATGGAGGGACATGCTCCTTCCGTGGGGGTCTGACATTCAAGATTCCCCTTAAGAAGGTCTTACACATGTCAAGTTGTGCCAGAGCCCTTCCATTCATGGATGTCTGGTAGGCTAATACAGCCCAGAGATGCACTTTAATGGACGAGCAGCTGAGGCCCAAGTCCAAAATATGAAGGACATACTCCAGCACATACTTTACCGGACCATCCATAGACAAAAACGCTTCCATTTCATGGCACAGGTTGCCCTGATGGAAGGTTCTAGCTGCTACCAAGATCTCTGCCACTCTGCACAACACTTCCAATCTCTCCTCTTCTAGGACTGCAGGAGCCAGGCATGCAAGTGTAGAGGACGCAGAGCTGGATGAACAAGCGTCCCAGCTCCTGGGAGAGCAAGTGAGAGGAAAGGGACAACTTCACAGGAGGCTCCATGGCCAGTTGTTGCAGCAACGGGTACCAGATTTGTCGAGGCCAGAAGGGAGCTACCAGGATCATACTGGCTTCCTCCACCTGCAACTTGAGCAGGAGACTCTGAAGGAGGAAGGGAAGGTAGGCGTAGAGAGACCTGTCTAGGAGAGGAACAATGCGTCTCACCAGAAAACATCAGGCCCTGGAACTAGTGAGCAGAAATTTGGCTATTTGGCATTGCACTGGTTGACCTCATCTTACAAAGAGGTCTTCTGCCACTTCTTGATGCAACCCCCACTCGTGTTTCAGAGCTCGAGAGCTGCTTAGACCGTCAGCGAGAACATTCTGGATCCCCGGTACGTGAATCGCTGTGATGACCAGACTGTGTTCTGCTGCCCAGCACCACACTCTCATGGTCTCTCTGCAAAGAGGATAGGAATGAGTGCCCCCTTGTTTGTTCAGGTGGAACACTACAGGGGTAGTCTCTGACTTACCAGTAATGGACCCCGGTAGAGCTTGTCCTGAAAAGCCTGAAGGGCATACAGAACGGCTCTCATCTTCAAGATACTGATGCGAAGAGACCATTCTGCTGTATCCAAAGAACCCTTTGTTAGATGAACATCCAGAGGTGCTCCCCAGCCTAAATCCGAAGCATTCTGCCGTAAGGATCTGCATCTGGTTCGGTCTCTGGAAAGGAACTCCCACTTCGAGGTTGAATGGATTTAACCACCACAAGAGAGTGCGACGGGCCGCCTCCAAAAATGCTGACAGGGTGGTCCAGTTAGCCTATACCTTGTTCCCACTGGACTCTGAGGTGCCACTGAAAAGTCCTCATGTTCAGTCTTGCCAAGGGGACCGTGGCTATGGCAGCTGCCATGTGTCCTAGAAGTTGCAGGATAACTCTCGCTGTGACACTGTCAGAGGTCTGCACTTTGCAGGCAACCCTTCATCATTCTACTCTGTCTGCCGGCAGAAACGCCTTGCCCAGCAGGAATGGTGTCTAGGATTGCTCCAATATACTGAAGCCTTTGGGAGGGCCAGGAATGTGACTGTGCTCAATTTAGGGTGATGCCCAGGGACTGGAACATCGAGACCATTTCCTGTAAGGCATCTGTCAGCTGGTCCGACTGGGCAGAAATAAGCCAGTCGTCCAGGTAAGGGTAGACAGAGGCCCTTCCTTCTCGGGGCCGCTGCCGCTACTGCCAGACATTTGGTGAAGACTCTTGGCGCTGACAAAGAGGCCGAATGGAAGTACCCCGAATTGATAGTGTTGACCTTGGAAAAAAGCGAAGAAATTTCCTATATGAAGGAAGGATTCTGATGTGCACTGTACGCATCTTGCAGATCTAGTGGGCATAGCCAGTCTCCTCACTGGATCACAGGCAAGAGGTTTGCCAATGTCACCATCCTGAACTGGTTCAACTGGCTGAGATCTAGTACAGGGCAAAGGTCTTCTTGGGAACCAGGAAAAAATGAAAATACTGGACCACCCTGACAGGCAGAGGAGGAATCCCTCTGCTACTGTCTCCCCCAGCAGAATCTGATGGTGGGGAGACAGCAGGGAATCATGCTTTCTTGTGAGGAGGGTGTCTGGCAAGGGGTTACGTGGCACCTTGGGATGTTTCGGGCCCTGAGTGCCGGTAGGGACAGAGTGGCCGCGTCGCCTGAAGGCTCCCTTGTTGTCTCTCCCTGTTGTCCTTGGTTCTTATGCAAAAGGACGACGACAGGAAGCAGGTGGTTCTTATTTATACATCTTGTGTACCTCAGCTACCACCTTGTCAGAGTCCTGAAGTCCCAGGATCACTTTCTCCACCTCCTGCCCAAAGAGGACAGAGCCCTGGAATAGTGTAGGTCCTAGCAGAACCCTGACACTCAGCCAGGCATGCCTCCTCATGCAGATGCCCGGGGTTGCAGCCCTGGCTGCCATGTCAGCTGAGTCGTAGGAGCACCCACACACATGCTTGTCTACGTCCATGCCCGACTGAATACAGGTCATGAGCTCATTCTTATTGTCGGAATCTGGCTGTGTGTTCACCAGGTCCATGGTCTTCTCCCAGAGGGACTTCTGGTAGGTCACCATGTGGGCTAGAAAGTTCAAAGACCGAATGGCCCCAGTGGCAGACGTATAGACTTTGCAGCCTATGTGGTCCAGCTTTTTAGATTTAGGATCTGGGGGCTGGACACCCATGTGTTTGGGTTGTTGAGCTCTCCCATGAGCTGCTGTGAGTACCATGGAGTCTGCCATGGGGTTGTCCCCCAGAAAAGGCTCATCTTAGTCCTGTACAGCCTGTCTGTCTTTCTGGGCACAGCAGGCGTTGTGGAGGGGCGCTGCCAGGTGAGCCTGGTTACATCCTGAAAGGGTTCCAAAGGTGGGATCACCAAGGGCTTCAGGTCCTTGGATCCCAAAAATTTAGCTAGGCAGTGCCTCTCAGAATCAAGTTCCTCGGTATCCCACTGGTAGCCTGCCTGAATGTGCCTCATTATGTCCAGAAATTAGGGTCATCCAGGGCTGAAACTGGGAGAGTTCCTCAGACTAGAGGAAGGTAGTGGTAAGCTGTCCCCATAAGACAGAGGAGCCCCCCACATCAGCTCCAGAGGATGACTGCTTGAAGAGGGCACCAATGGGTGCCAACCCTCATCAGGTGCCCAACCGTCGGGTGAAGGAGGCGCTGCGGGAGTTTCCTTTGGGGAAGGCTCTGGAGGCCTGAATAGCAAATCCCCTTTAACCGTGTTCCACCACGGTGAACAAGGCACTGACGTCCACTAATGGGACAACCGGCAGATTCGAAGGGTCGGGCATCGAACCTTTTGGCATGGGCATTCGGTCTGGTGACCCTTTGACTATGGTATTGGGCTGCTGGTCTGGTTCCGTGTCAGGGGCATACCCGTCGTCCGCTATGGCATCCGACTGACAGTTGTTGGGCGACTAATCCCCTGGGGTAGGGGCGGGTGCCTGATCCATAGCACCTGACTGCATCTTATCTGCTAGAGGGGCCGGAGGAAAGCTAGCCCGGCTGATGGTATGCTTATTGCCTGCGGGAGGCTTCCCCTTTGCAAGGGACTGTCTCCTGGCGCCTGGTGAAGTAGAGTGTTTGGGCTTTTCGGACGACCCACTGGACTTACAGCCTGAATCCAAAGGCCTGCTTGAAAACGCCTTTCCCTCTTCGGCTGACCCTGAAGGTTTTTGGGGCCAGTGGGCTAAGGGGAGCTGGGTGGACAAACATCCAGAGGAAGACTCCTTACCTTGTTCCTTCGCGAAAGAGGACGACTTCTTTTGTGCAGTCCTGGCAGCTGCCGGAGGGACAGACCGACCTCCTGCCGGCAGCCATGGAAAGAGGCTCTCGGGGGTTTTTAGGCGGGACTCTGACGGCCCCATCCTTCTCCTGGTGATGGTTCCGTTCCTCCCAAGGGATTTTCTTTAGGGGGAGACTCTAGTGGAGGATAAAACTGCGTCCTGACGGCGACTTCTGCATGGCTGCCACCTGCTTTTCGAAATAGGCCTTCAGGGCATTGTCTCTTCTGATGCGGGTCTTCTGGTTGAATTTCTGGCAGTGTGGGCAATCGGGCAGGTGGTCTGGGCCTAAGCAGATGAGGCAGGCCGTGTGGCAGTCTTTGGCTGGGATCCACTTCCCGCACTTGCATCGAGATGGAGAAGGCGAAGACATGGAAAAATGTTGAAATACTTAGATGAACTAAAACGATCGAAAACTCAAACTTGGAAAAAAAAAAAGTCTACTGCGAAGAAGGCGTCCGTGGAGCCAAACTAAGCAGGTAGACGGTGGGAAAATAATTGAGATGGCACTGGGGGACCACCCCCCTTTATATTATGTCTGACGTCGAGTGGAGCCAACGTCGGGGGTGGTCCCCTGCCACAGACTGCTAGCGACAAGATTTTTCCGTGGGGTCCCAATGCCTGGCGGCCTTAGTCCTATTGGCAATACCTGCTGCAAGAGATACCCTCGAAGTGAGATAGTACAGCTGTGCAAGAACTTACCATAACAGTATATCTTAGAGCATCTCTTGCAGGTCATAACACATGGGAACCTTCTGCAGCAGGCTCTCATTTCCGGAGGACTTCTCGGCAGTCGTACCTGGGACTGCCACCTCATGCACCACATGACCAGGGGCAGTGCACACACATACAAGAGACGGCGGTCCAGATACTCCTCAGTTCTTATCCTCAATGACCTGACCATGAAGTCACCAAGGAGAAGTGTAATAAAATCATGTTTTAGTTTATAACCAAAAGAAACTGATACAGATATGTATACGTACGTAAATATATAGAAGTTGGAAAATAAAGACACTGTTTTATAGTGTAGGTAAGACGGGGGGGGGGTGGCGGCAGAGGGAGAACAGCATGACCTGCTGCAAGACATGCTCTCGAAGATCTACTGTTATGGTAAGTTCTTACGCAACTGTACTACCTTCGAGTCAATTTATTGCAGCAGGTCATAACACATGGGAAAACTCCCAAGCAGTTATGTATAACCAGGGCCAGGGCTTCAGATAAGGAGTAACAACCTGTTTTACTCATTTTAGGAAATACTCTTCAGAAAATGTTTTAGTGAGTACCAATACTCACCCAACATTTGTAAACATCCCACACTCCAAACAATACTGCTTCATAACTGGTGATTCAAAAGGAGCATTTTCTTCCAGATTTACAGCACTCGCATGCATCCCAATTTCATTTTACTCACTATATTTTAAAACTGGTGAGTAAATTACTCTTACCTGCCAACATTATCTGGAGCATTGACCAGGGCAGCAGGAAAGTCTGTCTTTGTGAAAGAAGACTATGGAAGACCATGTCAAAGGTAGTCCTTGTGTAAAACGTCAAGCCCATAAATGGCAATATACAGGGAAGGGACAGATCCTGGCCCCTAGTACAGCAGGTGATATCCCTGTAAACCTGCTGAGGCAGTAGCCAGTGCTCACGTGGAGCGAGTCATGACGACCGAGAGAGGCAGTGTGTATGTGCATATTTTATTATTCATGTTATAACACAGAATACTACAAGCGGCAACTTAATTGGACAAACACTGCACCGAATCAGGTTGTCTCCCCCTTTTTTTAACCTGGAGTAAAGTAAACAAAAGGTTGCATCATTTTGCGCTGTAGCCTCGTTTGTTAAAAATGTAAGGGACTGTGAACCACCAAGATGTGAAAACAGAGCAGCCTCAGGAGCTGAATGCCCTGCTTAAGAGACCAGTGGCCGAATGGTTATGGATTCACAGGCAATGCAGATACCACCTTAGAGCAGAAAGACAGGCTTGGCACATAAGGACATCTAGTGCTTAGGAAAGTCAGATGGGTGTATGCACAGGGTCTAGAATGCAGCAATGCTTCTTGCAGATTGTACTGCACCTAAAAGGAAAGTGGTGCAAAAGGGGAGGTGCAGACCATATATGAAGCTGCGGGCTGGAAAGGGACTAATTGTCCATCTTTCTAGGACTTAACTGAGATCCCCAGAGGTAGGCACAGTCCCACCAGGGTGCCCAAGGAACAAAGAAACGTCTCAAGAACATTCCCAATATCCCGGTCCCAATGCATCAAAATAAGACGGGACCTTATCCGACACACTACCTGTCCGCTCCGGGGTGCCCCAGGGCTCCATGCTGGGGCCACTACTCTTCAGCCTCTACCTAAACACCTTGCCCGAGGCCTGTTCCAAAAAACTCCTATTGTATGCAGACGATGCAGTGCTCTACGCCTCACACCGTTAACCTACTCCCCTCCAGGACTCCCAACACGCCTTCAATCAGGCTACACATGATTCAAGGACCGTAGACTGGTCATAAACCTAAAAACGATGAAAGACGATTTTCTCCCATCACCAAAACAATGCAAAGAGTGCACCTCTCCTCATCCTCCCCAGCACCCCGTTGAACTGGTATCCACCTACAAATACCTAGGGCTTACCCTCAACTCTGCCTTTACCTTCCATGACCTCGTAAACACCCTAGCGGCGACTGCAAACACTCAGATTGGACTCCTTTACCAGCACAAGGACTGCCTCCCTCCTGTTGCCCTTAGGCTTGCCGGCACAAGGACTGCCTCCCTCCTGATGCCCTTAGGCTTGCCATTACTTCCTCTATACTGTCCCTAATGGATTATGGGCTCCCTGTGTATGGTGCTGCAGACAATTCTGCTCTCCATAAAATTCAACTCTCCCTCAACAAGGCCTGCAGGCTCTTAACTGGTACCCCTAGGCTCACCCGCACCTGCTCCCTCTATTCCACTGCCAATCTCCTCAACTTCAAGGAAAGACTACTACCAGACCTGCCTACTGACCAAGAAAATGTTGCTCGGTCTTTCCCCCTCGGGGTCACCACTTCCCTCAACTTGCCACCCCCTCTATCTCCACCTGCAACTCAGACAAAGCTATCCTGGCGCTACCCAGGGCAAAAACCTCCCTCCGCCAGAGATCTTTCTGTTACAGGGCCCCTGCCTGGTTTAATGCACTCCCAGCCACTGTCACCAGCACACCCAAGATTGCCCCTTTCAAAATCACCCTCCGCAACCACCTCCTCAATACCCACTCCTGTAACTAGCCTGCGCTCACGCCCTCTAGGGCCCAAGCCCCTGACAAGGTCCATCCGGACTGCCACCACTAACAATGTCTAGTGTGATAATGTCCAAACTGGACTGCCCTCCACCCACCCCTCAATCTCTGCGCAGCCCTGTATACAGGGGTTCCACCTCAGTCTCATGAATATGGAAAATACTGTAACTGATGCTCTCTTATGATAACAACGTGTTCTGTGCTTATGTAAATATCTGTACCAAAAATTTTTAGACAACTATATAAACAATATTTAATCTATACATGACGGCTATTCCTTGTAACTGTACTGTTTATTTTCCTCCGTGACGAGATACCTTTGTAAACAAGCCATTGGCTCAAAGGTTGTAAATGCGATACTTCAAATAAATAAATATCCCCTGTCGAGTCAGACTAGCCTCCCATCAGGGAAGGAAAGGCAGAGGTTCACGGACAAAGGGAACTCCAAACTCCCAAAGGGAGAATAAACAGACCCAAGATTTACAGAGGACAAGAAAACCAAACCCCACTCAACCGCTTCCACTGAGATAGAGACATTACCATTTCCGCGAATAAAGGGTTATGAGATAAGATACCTGCGTAAAAGACACCAGCATTGTGAAGGTACCACTGGAACCCATAGAAGGGTAAGCCCCCCCGGAACCAAGCATGGAGGAGCAGGAAACATAGAACTGGTGTGGGGGGGGGGGGGGAGAGAAAGGTTACTCACCTGTAGCAGTAGTTCCAGGAGTGCATATGTTGTTCATCCACACTGTTTGGCATGTCCTTTCAATTCAAGAATCTTGCCGTAAGGTCTTGAACCTGGCTCCTCCCACCCAGCCGGGTGGTATAACCCTCAGCTCCACCCCATGATGCCAGAGTTTTGCCAGCTGGAAGCTCAATTTGTGTGTCGAAGCCGAGGTCGTCAGGTGGGTTCATGTGGATGAACAACACAGACCACTCCTAGAACTGTTACAGGTGAGTAACCTGTTTTTCTAGGATCGTCGCTTTGTTCTATCCACACTGTTTGGCAGACTCCGAGCAGTTCGCCGGGAGAAGGGAGGCAAGGTGCACACCCTCTCATACTTTTGGGAATAGACATTGGAGAACTGAGGTCCCAAAACCAGCATCCCAGCGTGACTCAAGGTCGATGTGTTAGTAGGTAAGGAAGGTGTTCGTCTTCCAGGTGGCAGCCCGGCAGATTTCCTGGACAGGATGTCCCTGGAAGCAGCCACCAACACAACAGTATGGAGGATAGAATAAGCTCCTATCCCTCTGGGAGGCTCCTTGCCCGATAACCAATTAGGGTTCAATACAAGATGTAATCCAGCTGTCAATCGTCCACTTTGCTACAGGTCTGCCAGGTGCAGCTTCAGCGGTAGGTGACAAACAGCTGGCGAACCTCTCCCCAAACTTCCACCATCTGCTCCTCATAAAAAGAGCGTTTCTCAGGTCCAGAGTATGCAGCCTGTACTCTGCCTCCAAGGTGTAGTTCAGGAAGAACACAGGTAGTCTCGACACCTAGTTAAGATGGAACTCGGACACCACCTTCGGAAGGAATTTCGGGTGGGGGCGCAGGACAACCTTGTCCCTGTGGAAGACCAGGGAAGGAGATTCCACCGAGTGTGCCTGGAGCTTCCCAGTCCTTCTGGCTGACATGAGCCACCAGGAAGGCGGTCTTCAACAGACGTGACATCTTACACTTGTGCATCGGTTCGAATGGCTTGCCCATGAGCTTTGCCAGTACCAGCAGTAGATCCCATGGAGGTGGAGGTTCACGCACCGGAGGGGATGTGTGGTCGAGGCCTTTAAAGAAATACCAGACCACCTTCTCATGTGCCACTGTCTACTGACCGGCCTGCGTCTGGTAAGCAGAAATGGCTGCCAGGTGCATCTTAAGGGTCGTAGACCGAAGACCCCCTTTGGACAGAGACCAAAGGTAGTCTAGGATGCTAGCCACTGGGACAGGACAAGGGGTCCAGGCCCTTACCCTGACACAAAATGGAAAACGTTCCATTTGAAGGCATAGCACCTCCTGGTTGACTCCTTCCTGGATGCTTCCACTACTATGAGCACATCCTCAGAGACCCAGAGCCTGGAACTCTAGCTGTTCAGGAACCAGGCTGTCAGGTGCAGGGACTGAAGGTCCGGATGGAATATCTTCCCCTGAGGGACTTGTGAGGGGAGAGGTGGCAACAGTCATGGAGTGGAAAGGAGGGAACAAGTTACTATGAGGAGGGAGAAAGTGGTCAGTGGTGAAGGGTCTTCAGAAAATTGTTCCGCAGTACTTGAGGGGAAGGAGGGAGGGAGGTGATGAAATTGGAGGAGTAAGTGGGAAATGCCCAGACCAAACTGGAACGGTGAAGTTCTGCTGGGGGAATTACAACAGGGGCAGAAGGGGGAAATACTGTGCAGGAGGAAGAGGAGGAGCCAGGACTGAGAGATGGAGGAATGGAAGCAAGATGGGTGGAACCTTAGTGCTGGGGGACTCAATACAGAGTAGTCAGGTGGGGTAGCAAAGGGAGAGGAACAGTCGCATTTGGGTGGGACAAACTGTTCTTACATATGCTAAAAGGGGTAGGGACAAGCCTCATTTGATTATACATCTGGGGACGAACAACCTGGCTGACAAGATGGTAGATATAGTCCAGAGGAGGTTTGAGGAACTTGGACAATGTGAGGGGGCAGGAAGATCAGTAACATTTTCAGACATACTCCCAAGGCAAGCACAACAAGAAAGCTGAGAATAGAGGAATTTAACAGATGGCCAAGAACCTGGTGTCATGATAAAGGGTATGGGCTGGTGGGTGGGGGAGACCTGGGAGGACAGTAGTCTCTATGCCAAAGACAGACTATATTTGTGCGAGGAGGGAAGGAAAAGTGTTGAAACAGAGGATAGCAGAGTACATAGAGGGAGTTGGGAATTTAAACTAGGAGCGGGGGGGGTGGACAAGAGACATGCAGAGACCACAGGCTGGGAAGCCACAGGAGCTTAACCCCCCCCATAACAGTGACAAAAGACAAAGGGCAAATACTACTGGTGATGCTAGTAAAGGCAGGCAGGATGGGAGGGGTGGAAGGTGGTCACCCTTAATGCTAAGAGCCTTGGAAGGAAAACTGAAGACCTACAGGCGCTCATGGCAGAGGGAGAGGTGGACACTGCAGCTATCACAGAAACATGGGCCACCCAATACAATGACTGGTACCTGTCTGTATCAGGGTACAGGTTATTTCATAGGGATAGGGTGACTGGGAAATGAGGGGGGCAGCACTATATGCGAGGTAAGGACTGAAGTGTGTAAGGGAGGAAGGGGAGGAGGGTAGCATGGAGTCACTTTGGACTCTCAGAATGGAAGTAGTGTACAGGCCACCCTCTCAAACAGAGGAGTTAGACAGGGGAAGTACAGTTACATAAGAACTTACAGTAACAGCAGATCCTCGAGGGAGGCTCCTGCAGTAGGTAATTACATATAGGACTGATGCCGGTCGGCGTCAGGACCCAACGGAAAAATTTCTAGCTAGTAGTCTCTGGCGGGGGACTGCCCCCACGTCAGGTGACAGACGTCATGCAGTGTCAGTATAAACGGGTGGTCCCCCACGCCCACCTTCCAGTTCTTTCCCGCCAAAAGGAAAGACGAGAGAGAAGCGGATATTTCCCTTCCTGGAAAAGGAGCTGAAAAGCTTAGGGGGATGGTGGGCGGGAAGTATTACCTACTGCAAGAGCCTCTCTCGAAGATCTACTGTTATGGTTAAGTTCTTGCGTAACTACCATCTTACTTCGAGAGGGCTCTTGCAGTAGGTAATTACATACAGGACTGAGTCCCAAGCAGTCTGGAACAAGGAGAAGCAAATGGGAGGAGGAAAGCTACTCAGAAGTAGACCCTCTGGTTGTGAAGGCCTTAGGAAAGGAGGCCTTGCAAAACAGCCAACCCGAAGCCTGCTCTACGGCAAGAGGCAATGTCCCAACTGTAATGTTTCGTGAAGGTATGGATCGAAGTCCAAGTGGCAGCTGCACAAATGTCAGCCACCGACACGTTCTTGAAACAAGCAGCAGAGGCAGCGACCCCTCTGGTGGAGTGGCCTCGAACTTGACCCGGCAAGGTCTTGTACTTGTCATAACAGAAAGTGATCTAATGAGCCAACCATTTCGACAGGTATTGCTTAGAAACAACATTGCCTTCTCTTTTATGAGCAAAAGAGATGAACAGTTGATCAGTCTTTGAGATCCTTCGTCCTGCTGGTGTAGTATCTCAGAATTCGGTGAACATCCAAAGTATGCAGGAGGTACTCTCCTTGGCTAGAGTGCTGCGTAAAAAAGGCAGGCAACTCTATGGATTGATTCGGCATAGATTCCACCACCACCTTAGGGAGAAACTTAGGGTTAGTACGCAGAGCCACATATTCCTTGTGAAAAATCAAATACGGGATTTTACACATCAGGGCCTGAAGTTCGGAAATCCATCGAGCAGAAATAATGGCCACTAGGAAAAGAGCCTTCCAAGAAGAGAACTTTAGGTCCACTGAGGCTGCCGGCTCGAAAGGAGGCAGAGTAAGTTTCTCTAAAATGAAATTCAGATACCAAGGAGGGGCAGGAACCCGGATAGGGGGTCGTAAGTGAAGGACGCCTCTCAAAAAGGTCTTAGAGACCTCCAGCTGAGCAAACATTTTGTCTGCAATGGGGACATGATAGGCTGAAATGGCCGCCATGTGAACCTTTAAGGATGAGTGGCTGAGACCCAGATCGAAGAGGTGTCGCAGGTAATCCAGAAATCGTCCGACAGAGCACGTGAAGGGCTCGACATCATTGGAGGCAGCCCAAATAGAGAACCGCTTCCATTTCATGGCATAGGTAGATCTGGTTGAGGGCTTCCTGGCCTCCACCAGAATCTCAGCTACTGGGGGGTACGAATTAGGCTTGAGCTACGTGTGCAGGAGCCACGCATGCAACTGAAGGGACTTGAGGCCTGGATAGACCAGGGTCCCCTAATCCTGGGTCAGCAAAAATAGCTACAGAGGAAGAGGAGGTTCCTCCGAGTACTGTTGCAGAATAGAGAACCAAACTTGCCGGGGCCAGAAAGGAGCAATCAGAATCATTCGAGCTCCTTCCGAACAGAGTTTCTGCAAGACCCTCGTAATCAGTGGAATTGGGGGAATGCATAGACGAATATGCCCTTCCAGTCTAGAGACAGAGCATCTCTCAAAAAAAAAAAAAAAAAAAAAGTCGCACCCTGGAGCGAGCGACCAGAAGACGGGAAGTTTTGTGTTTTTGGGGGGGAGGGGGAACAGGTCAACCTATGGAGCTCCCCAGTGTAGGAAGATGTAGTCTACGACCTCCTGATCCAGTTCCCATTTGTGAGCTAGAGCAGATGACCGGCTTAGCCTGTCTGCCAGCGTGTTCTCGGTCCCCGGGACGTGAGATGCCGTGAGGTGAAGGTTGTGCTGTACTGCCCAATCCCAGACCCGCATCGCATCTCGGCAAAGGGGGTAGGAATGAGTTCCTCCCAGTTTGTTGATGTACCAGACCACACACATATTGTTCGTCTGTACCGCTAGGTGACCGGGAGACAGATAAAGATGCAGAGCCTGAAGAGCATACAGTACGGCCTTTAGTTCGGGAAAGTAACACTGATGAAGAGACTTCTAGCTTGGACCAGGAACCCTGGGTCCTGTCAGGACCGATATGGGCTCCCCAACCCTCGCCAGAGGTGTCCGTAGTAAACGTCTGCGAGGGGGAAGGAGACTGAAGGGAACTCCCCAGCAGAGGTTCTCCTGAACCATCCACCACTGTAAGTCCCGAGCCACGGGAGTGGAGACCAGGACAAGTTGATGTAGGATCATCCACCAGCTGATCCCACTGAGACCAAAGTGTCCACTGAGAGATTCATGTGGAGCCGAGCGAGAGGGACTGTCGGAATTGCAGCCGCCATTAGCCCAAGGAGGCGAAGGACTGACCTGGCTATGACCCGCCTGCGGCTGGACAACAGGCTGACCTGGGCCTGGAGAGTGGCCGCCCTGTCAGGTGGCAGGAAGGCCCTGCCAGAGGTCATGTCCAGGATCGCACTGATAAACTGGAGCCTCTGGGATGGGATCAGATGGGACTTGGCTTGGTTGATGGTAATACCCAGGCAGGCAAAGACCTGCTGGGTAAGGGAAAGGAAGCGCAGGAGTTCCTCCCTGGGCGGGCTGCCAGGAGCCAATCGTCCAGGTACGGGAAAACCTGCACCCCTTGGGTACGCAGGTAGGCCGCTACCACCGAAAAACATTTGGTGAACACCCGGGACGCCGAGGAAAGTCCAGATGGGAGGGACCTGAACTGGTAGTGGTCCCCCTGGAAAGCAAAACGCAGGTATTTGTAGTGGGAAGGACGGATAGGGATATGCAGGTAGGCATCCTGCATATCCAAAGCGCACAGCCACTGTCCCGGCTGAAGAAGGGGCAGGAGGCTTTGCAGCGAGAGCATCCTGAACCTCTTGTAGCCCACGAACAAGTTCAGGGAGCCAGGGTCGAGAATCAGCCTCACGTCCCCAGTTTTCTTCGGTACCAGGAAGAAATGGGAATAGTATCCCGTTCCCTGAAGAGGAATGGGGACGGGTTCCATTGCCTTCTTCTGCAAAAGTGCTGAAGTCTCTTCCTGGACCAGAAGATGATGTTCCCGAGAGTACGACGACCTTGGGGGAGGATGTCGAGGGGGTTTCTGAAGAAACTATTGAGCGTCCTTCTGCGATCAGCTGGAGCACCCAGGAATCTGAAGTTATCCTCTCCCAACCCGGGAGGTGGAGGAAAACCTCCCTCCTACCGGTTCCTCTGGAAGGCCCAGAGGCTGTGGGAGAGGAAAGGAGTCAGGTGGTGTGGGGCAGCGTCTCGGCTGAAGCACCCGCTATTTTTTTGGGCAGAGGGGGCTTGGCAGCCGGAGGGGCCTGGTGTTTGTTTAGCAGCCCGCTTTCCCTGGGGTTTCGCCTTTTGCCGATTCTGCCTGCGAAAGGGACGGCGCTGCGTTTGATGGGGATGATACACAGAGTTCACAGACTTCAGTGCAGTCCCCTTCTCCTGCAGATCGGTGATAATGTCCTTGACATCACCACCGGACAGCACCGAACCCCAAAAGGGTGCTTCCTGAATAGCAGACTGCACTTCTGGGACCAACCCTGACACACAGAGCCAGGCTTGACGCCGTAAGCCACGGTGAAAGCGAAGCTCCTACCAGCAGTGTCCACTGCATCGTAAGTAGCACAAACCATGTGCTGACTGGCTGAACATGCAGAGCGGACGAGGTCAGCCACATCCTGTTTGACTTAAGAGTCCGGAAGGGAGTCCAATGTGGATTCCACCTCACTAAGAATCACCTTCTAGTAATCCCCCATTTAGCTGGCATAATTTAGGGCCCTAATACCTAGAGTGGAAGAAGCATAGATCATCTTCCCGTACTGATCCAGAAGACGGGATTCTTTGTCAGGTGGAGATGAGCTCAGATGTTTCGGGTTAGCTATCCGGCCACGAGTGGCGCTAATCATGACTGAATCAGCTCGAGGGTGAGAATCTAAAAAGTCAAACACCCTCGGGAGCCTGATATAGCCTGTTCGACTTCCGAGGAAGTGGGGCTAAAGCAGACGGCTGCATCCAAACAGTGGAAACAAGATCAGCATGAGGCTCAATCCAGGCTGGCACCAAGGTGGGAGCAGTCACAGGCAGATCCAGATGCTCAGCTAGTTTCTTACGCTGGGGATCCGGCTCCAAGGAATGCCACTTATGAACCTCCTGGACTTTGCTCAACTCCATAAAAGGATCCTCCGAAGGGGAATTCGGAGGAGTCCTTGACTTGGGCTTAGACGGAGAGAGTGGCTCGTCGTCCGGCTCGGAACTGTTTGAGTCATCCAAGGTGTCCGAGGAGAAAGATGATGAGGAAGACCCCCTCTCCCAGCATGGCGGAGGAATGGACCCCTTGGGAAGCCCTCGGGAAAGCGTGTCCTGCCCCGCTCTGGAACCAGAGGGTTCAGTCCTGGTGTCCGGAGGTGGGGAGGGAGTCTGTCATCGTGGACGTATGGGAACCAGAACCGGCACCATCGTCGGGAGATGACTCTCCACGTCTCTGGTGAGCTGAGCCTTGGCTTCAGCCTACCAGGAGGCCAGAGTCTCCTTAAAGTCCACCGGCAGCCAAGGGAGCGGTGGAGGAGGAGGGGGATACGGCTATGGATTATACTCGTGAAGGTGCGTATCCATAACCAGACGGTGGGAAGCCTAGCGTTGGGTACTGAGGCCCTGGGTACTGCGGTGGATACTGCGGAGTTGGGCAAGAGGGCGTCAGATACCGGGAAACCGAGGGGTCTGCCGGAGCAGACAGCCCAGAGGGCCCACGGGCGGGTCTGGAGCAGAAGGCCCGGTGGGCGGAGGGCCGGGCGTTGGAGCGGCATCTGGGAGCGGGATGTCACCCAGGATTGGCATCTGGGAAGCAGACATCAGGTCAGTCGGCCCAGCGGGCAGACTGATGGGCGCAGCAGCAACCTCGGCATTGCCCGGAGATGGAGGGGAAAAATCCCCGGGGTCAGGCTGAGGAGACCCAGGGTCCCCGGAGGGCAGCGAAGGCTGTGGGGAGCCAGAAACGGCGGACGTGGGAGGGTCCGGCATTGGCTCATCCGCCGTGCGGACATCAGACAAGCCGAAGTCCGACTTATCAGAGGAGCCCACGTCCGACTTAGCGGACCAGTCACCCGATGCAGGTCGTGAAGGAGGGGCGGCCTGGTCAGGCAGAAAAGGGGCCATGCGCCGCCCCAAGGGGGTCAGGCGACTTATCAACAGTCTCCGTGCAGGTGGAGGAGCAGCCCTCCGGCTTACCGGAGCCGCTCGAACCAGAAGACCGCACAGTGGCAGCTTTACCAGGAGCGGAGGCCTCCAATAGCTCGGAGGTGCCCGAAGGGCCTGAGCGTGAGCCAGACGGGCAGGCCGCCGCCTTGGAAACCTCCAAGACAGCCATCGCAGATCAGTCCCCCAGGCGATGCACTGACTCACAGCAACCCCGAAGGCGCAGTGGATGAGGAGCCCTTGTCCCAGTAACTCAGTTTTTGTCTTGCGAAAGTGTCTGCGAAGTGGACGCCTGTCAGCAGCTTTGTAGAAATGCAGTTTCGTAAGCACTTACCGTAACAGTAGAACTTAGAGAACAGCTCTTGCAGCAGGTTACACCATTAGGACTGAAGCCGGCAGGCGCCAGGACCCCACGGAGATTTTCCAGCTAGCAGTATTCAGTGGGGACCGCCCCAGACGTTGGGCGTAGTACACAAGGAGGCGGTCCCCCCATAATCCTCAGTTCTCCCGCCGGAGACTCACAGCCGATGGTTGACATCAGAAGAGGAGACAGAGAATCCGCCATCAGGTGGCAAAACAAGGCATTAGTAAATGTCCTATCCTAGGAGAAGGATGCTTTGACTACGACCTACCTCCAGCGGGGATGGTGGGAGGGAAAGTACCTGCTGGAAGAACTGTTCGAGGATCTACTGTTACGGTAAGTTCTTACGTAACTGTACCATCTTACTTTCGAGAAACAGCTCTTGCAGCAGGTTACACCATTGGGACTGATTTCCAAGCAGTAGTGGCAATCACACACCATCGGGAGGAGGGGAGGTAGAAATCCTCGAGATACCTCGAGCCTAGGACAGACGTCCTTGAAGGACTGCTAGACCGAACCCTGCACTTCGCCTCAAAGCAATGTCCAAGATGTAGTGCCTGATAAAAGTATACACGGAGCTCTAAGTAGCAGCAGCACAAATAGCTGAGGTGGACACGTTCCTTATAGCCACAAAGGAGGTAGCCACCCCTCTAATGGAATGACCCTTAACCACACCTGATAAGGGTTTGTTACGCTTCTGGTAACAGAACGTAATGCATTGGATAAGCCACCTGGACAGCGACTGCTTCGAGACAGAAGCTCCCTTCATCCTATGGGCAAAGGAAATGAAAAGTTGGTCCGACTTTCGGTGTTGCCTGGTTCTGGTCAGGTAGTATCTAAGGCACCTATGCACGTTAAGAGTGTGCAGCAGGGCTTCTCCTCCATTAGAGTATTTCGGAAAATACACTGGTAGATCGATGTCCTGATTAAGGGTGAGAGCTGAGACCACCTTAGGCAGAAATTTAGGATTAGTCCTTAGGGATACCCTGTCCTAGTGGAAAACCAAATAAGGCTCTTTGCACGTAAGTGCGTGCATTTCAGAAATCCTTCTGGCAGAAATAACTGCAACTAAAAACAACGTTTTCCAAGACAGAAAACGTAGCTCGCAATCCGCGGCTGGTTCAAAAGGTGGCAGCGTGAGCTGCTCCAGGACAAAGGGTAAATCCCATGGTGAGATTGGATCCTTAATCGGGGGCCTAAGGGGGGAGGATGCCCTCAAAAAGGCACGTGTCGTGTCCAGCCGGGCCACAGTGTGTTGGCCTAGAGGGATGTGGTAGGCTGAAATGGCACAAAGGTGCACTTTAATCGAGGAGTAAGCCAGGCCGGAGTGGAAAAGGGATAGAAGGAAGTCCAGTACCAGCTTTTCTGGACAGTCCAAAGGCGGAAAGCCACACACTTGAGCCCATAAGCAGAACCTGCACCACTTCATGGCGTAGGTCACGTGGGTAGCTGGTTTCCTAGCGGCAGGAAGCACCGCCACTTCCTGCAAGACCTCAGACGCATCATGGCTATGTCTCTAGGAGTCAAGCATGCAGGTTCAGGGAACGTAGGTCCTGATGGACTAAGGCACCCACCTCCTGAGACAGCAAATGGGAGCCGATTGGCAAAGGCACTGGAGGTTCCCGGGATAGCTGATGCAAGAGAGGGAACCATATCTGTCTGGGCCAGAAGGGTGCAATCAGTAAGAGCGTCGCTTGCTCTATGGAGTTTTAAAAGAACTCTCTGGATCAACAGGAAAGGAGAAAAGGCATAAAGGAATCTGCCCGCCCAGGAGAGGGACAACACGTCTCGCCAGAAAACACCAGGCCCTGGATCTAGTGAGCAAAATTTGGGCAGTTTTGCATTGTATGGGGACGCGAACAGGTCCATCTCTGGAGTACCCCATCTGCAAAACAGTCTGCCACCTCCTGGAGTAGTTCCCATTCGTGGACTCTGGCCTGAGAGCGGCTCAGGCTGTCTGCGATGACGTTGTCCACTCCCGGAACATGAACTGCAATAAGGTTTGCACCGTGTTGCAAGACCCAATCCCACACACTCATGGCCTCCCTGCAAAGCAGGTAGGAGTGGGTGCCTCCTTGTTTGTTGAGGTAATACATCACCTCGGAATTGTCCGTTTGTAACAGGAGTGTACCCGGTGGAATCTCCGATGGGAAGGCCTGCAGGGTATAAAGAACTGCCCTCATTTCCAGTATATTTATGTGGAGATGAGACTCCTGGGCTGTCTACAGGCCCCGAGACCGAACACCATCGAGGTGTGCTCCCCACCCGAGCCCTGAGGCATCTGTGGAGTGCGTCACAGTCAGGGACGGCACTGTGAAGGGAACTCCCGCCAAGAGGTTCCCTGAATGTAGCCACCATTGCCAATCTCGAATTATGGTCTTCTGATACGGATTGGATGCTGCAGATAAGTCTTGCTTTTGGTCCCATTGTACCCATAACATCCACTGGGTTACCCGAATGTGGAGACGGCCTAGCGGGACTGTTGCAATGGCCGCAGCCATGTGTCCGAGCAGGCAAAGGACCAGTCTGTCTGGGACGGTCTTATTCGCCAAGTGCCTGATGAGAGATCCGATGTGTTCCGCTCTGTCCAGGGGAAGGAAAGCTTTCCCTTGGATGGTGTCCAGAACTGCTCCAATGAACTGCAGTGTCTGGGACGGAACCAGGCGTGACTTCTTGTAATTAATGAGAATGCCCAAGGTCTCTAACAGAGACTGAGTGCAGTGAATGGCAGACATCAGGGCCTCCCGGGAAGGTGCCATGAGAAGCCAATCATCCAGGTAGGGGAACACGTAGTGGCCCTGTCTCAGAGACGCGGCTACGAGCACCATGCACTTCGTGAAGACCAGAGGTGCCGATGACAGCCCAAAGGGAAGAGCTCGGAACCGATAATGGCGGCCCTGAAACTAAGCGCAGGAACCTCCTGTGCGCCTGAGCGATAGGAATATGCAGGTAGGCATCCTGCATGTCCAGGGACGCAAGAAATGCGCCCTGCTTCAGCATGGGAATCAGGCCCGGGAGGGTCACCATGTGGAAGCGTTTGGACGCGACCGAAAGACTGAGGTCGCTGAGGTCCAGTATTGGACGGAGGTCCCCTGTTTTCTTTGGAACCAGGAAGTAGTGAGAATAATACCCTAGTCCTCTCTGGTTCCTTGGTACGTGCTCTATAGCTTCTTCTTCCAGAAGTGCGAGCACCTCCTGCAGTATGAGCAGGGCATGCTGACCCGAATAACGGGAAAGCAGGGGAGGTCTTGTAGGTGGGTTGTCTATGAACTCCAAGTAATGGCCTTTTTTGACCAACTGTAGGACCCACCTGTCTGTGGTGATCGACTGCCACCCTGAAAGGTGGCGTGCGATGCAACCCCCAACTTTCTTTGCCCGCTGATCCTGAGAAGGGGCGGGGGCCGGGAAGGAGTCATGCTGTGGCAGCGTTTGTCCCTGCGGGCTGGGCTGACTAACGTTGGCCTCAGCCTGGACCTTGTGCAAGAAAGTGCCCCTCTGCTGCTGCCGGAACGTTGCTGCTGTCTTTGTAGCTGGCCGCAAAGATGGCTCTGGTTCCTACGAAAGGAACTAGGCCTAGATCTGTACATGGTTTGTACAGATCGGACTACCTTCCCTGCGTCTTGGAGCTTGGTGATAACCTTCTCTGAGGATTCACCAAACAGCACCTGGCCGTTATATGGGTCGTCTAGAATATTTTTCTATACGTCCGGAGTAAAGCCAGAGACACTGAGCCAGTAGTGTCTCCAGAGACAGATGCCTGAAGCTGCAGCTCTGGCCGAAGAGTCTGCAGAGTCTTATGCGGCTCTAAGCACTTGGGTCCCCACATCTGACCCGGTGCGGAGGAGGTTTAGGAGCTCCGCTTTCTGGTCGCCATCAGGAAGCTTTTCAACCAGGTCCTGGCCCTGCTCCCACAGGGCATTCTGGAACTGAACCATATGGGTAAAGTAATTCAGGGACCTGATGGCACAAGTAGCAGTCGTGTACTTGCACCTCCCAAGGGAATCCAATCGCTTGGATTCCTGGTCCGGTGGCCGAGTGCTCATATGCTGGGGTCTCAGATCGGTCATGTGAAGCAGTGATGACCAGGGAATCTGACAGAGGTTGCTTCGCCAAATACTGGTTCTCTCTAGGGGCCTTGTACAGGCACTCAGCCTTCTTCAGCACCGCAGGATGGAGTGCGGACGTTTCCACGCAGCCATGGTGACATCCGCGAAGGTGTCCACCAAGGGTGGCGCTACCACAGGCTTCGGGTCTTTTGGCCGAAGGTAGCGGGCAAGGCGTTGTCGTTCGGGGTCAAGGTCCTCAGCATCCCGCCCCATGTTGTCCTGGATGTGCCTCAATCTCGGCGAAAGAGGGATCAAGCCGGTGGAGACCTGGGGAGGTCATGTGGGTCAGGAGAAGAGATGCTGAGTGGAGAAGATGATCTGGAGTACTCCGAAGTATCTGATCCTGAATCCTCCCCCTGACAGAGTGTGTCTGGGTCGTTTGGGGCTGGGTGACCCCGAGGGGGATCTGGAGGGAGGCCTTCTGTCAGATCTGCCCCTAGGAGGTGGAGTTTGCTCCTTGGGGAATGGAGGTCGACCTACTGGCCCTTACGTGGAGGAGGGGGCGTAGGCAGTGAGGGAGGAGGAGGAGGACGGGCGGGGACCACATCCTTCTTGATGGTGTCCCACCAAAAGGTCTGACCGCTCTGAGCTCCAGCAGGTTGATATAGCATCTGGATTCCTCAAGGGTCCAGAACCTGTGGGCTCTGTGGTTCCCCATGAGGGCTCCCAAGTCAGAGAGAGGGGCATCGGTCGCAAGAACAACCCTCTGCTCGGGACAGAAACCGGATCCCTTCCAGCAAGTGATCCAGGACGGTCCACCATGGGAGAGCGTTCCACATCTTCTGGGTCACAGTGACCAGCTGGTCGAAGTGACTGACAGAGTCCACTGGCTGGCCAGCTCCCAATGGAGGGGGCGCATATGCCACTGGGCCCATCGGACCACGATGGTGTAGGCCACCATGTACCCCAGAAGGCACAAAATCCCAGGCAGGGCGCAAGTGCCCAACCAGAAATGATTGGGCAAAGGAGAAAAGCACCTCCGCCCATCAAGAGCCGGGCTCTGGCTCAGCAGGAGTAGAGCTCTGCCCCAATGAAACATCTGTGAAGGTACGAGTTCCGACTTGGCCTCATTGATTAGGAGACCAAAGGTCAGTGCAGGTCTGGAGGGCCATGCCCCTTGGCCTCTCCACCTTATGCTTGGTGGAACCTGCCAAGAGCCAGTCAAGATATGGGTAAACTCAGACCCCGACGCTAAAGATGGGCCACCACCACTGCAATGCATCTGGTGAAGACCCGTGGGGCCAATGACAGGCCGAATGGCATGGCTCGAAACTCGAACAGGGCTCCTTCTGCTTGGAAGCGAAGGAACCTTTGGTGAGACGGACAGATCGGGACGTGAAAGAATGCATCCTGGAGATCCAGAGAGCAAAACCACATGTTCTGCTCGAGAGATGGTATGATCTGGGACAGAGTTACCATCCTGAAGGTGCGGGACCTGAGGAACTGGTTCAGGCTGTGCAGAGCTAGAATGGGGCGCCAGCCCCCCGTCCGCTTCGGAACCAGTAAGTACCTGGATAAGAACCCTGGACTGACCAGGGGGTTCGTGACTCTGGCCACCACATCTCCTTGTGGAGGCGTTGGGCAATGTCGTCTGAAAGAGCAGACAGTGTGTACGGACACCATATTCTCCTGTGGGGCACGGGCTCGGCTTGGAGGGTACTGCTTGAATTCCAGAGGTAGTCCCTGACCCACCACTTCTAGAAACCATCTGTTTTAACAGCAGACCAAGCAGAAATGAAGTGGCAGAGCCAGCCCCCCCCTCCCCACCGCGGGAAGACCAAGAGCTTGTGTGACAGGTATGAGGGTGGCCACCCTGATCCCATCACTGAGCAGGCTTGGAGGAAGAGGGTCCAGATTGGGGACCGTCTGAGGTCAGTCGTCCAGGCCGCCGGAGGCCCGGACTTGGGCCGAGGGCGCCAAGGTTTGTACCTGCTATTGCTGCCCAGCTTGAAAGTGGGGCAGAATACCAAAATGGCTTTTTTCTCTGCTTTTTGGAACCCTGGGATTAACAAAGAAACCTAGAATTTGAAGGCAGATAAGGACTGCTTGGCCCACCTAGTCTGCCCATTTCCCTACCTGATGGATAAGCTAGCAGATTCTAGTTAAACAGCTTCCTTCCTCCTACACTCCACTAAAATTGCCTTATGTCTGTCCCCATGCATTCTTGAATTCTCCCACTGTTCCAGACTCCACAACCTCCTTAGGAAGGCTGTTCCATGCATCCACAACGCTCTCTGTGAAAAAAATACTTTCTAACATTACCTCTGAGCCGTCCCCCCTCCATCTTCAAACTGTGCCCCCTTGTTGCACATCTTTTTCTGAAAGATGCTAGCCTCTTTTACTTTAATTCCCTTGAGGTACTTGAAAAGTTTCTATCATGTCCCCCCTATCCCTCCTTTCCTCAACGGTATACATATTAAGCCGCTTCAGTCTCTCCTTGTGCCTTCTGGTGCAGACCCTGCACCATTTTGGTTGCCCTCCTCCGAACAGCCTCCACTCTATCTTTGGGAGATGGGGTCTCACCAACTGTCCGTACAGAAGGTAACTTCCTGTTTTTTACTGTTGATGCCTCCCTATGCATCCCAGTATCCCCCCCAGCCCTCCTTACTGCCTTCTCACCTTTAGGTCATCTGACGTAATTACTCCTAGGTCTCAATTTTTGTTATCTCTCCCCCCATTGTGTACTCTTCCCTTGGGTTTTTGTTTCCCAGGTGCATTACCTTGCACTTCCTTCTTTGCACTGAATTTGAGCTGCCATATCATTGACCATTCATCCAACCTTGCCAAGTCCCTTTTCATCCTTTCCACCCCACTTTGTGTATCAACCCTGTTGCAGATCTTTGTTTCATCTGCAAAGACATGCTTTTCCTTCCAGGTGCTCTCCAATGTCACTTAAAGACATTAAAGAGGACCGGTCCCAGTACCGAACCCTGCAGTACCCCGCAAGTTACCCTTTCTTCACTGTGGACTCAGTTTACTATTACCTTTTGTGTCCTGTTTTCCAGACAGTTTTTTATCCAGGCTACCACCTTGGGACCCACTCCAAGGCTGGCTAACTTGTACATTAATCTTTTGTGTGAGACTTTGTCAAATGCCTTGCTAAAATCTAGGTAGGCCATATCCACGGCTCCTCCCTGGTCTACTACTTTGGTCACCCAGTCAAAGAAATCTATTATGTTCATTTGACATGACCTTTCCTGCTGTGAAAGCATGCTGCCTTGGGTCTTGTGCCCCACTGGCCTCTAGGTACTCAATTCTGTCCTTCAGAAGTGATTCCATCACTTTCCCTACCACTGAGGTCAAACTAACTGGTCTGTAGTTTCCTGCCTCTCCCTGCTCCCACTTTTGTGAAGTGGAATCACATCCACTCTCCTCCAGTCCTCAGGTACCACCCAATCCTCCCATGATTTGTTAAAGAGAGTAATCAGTGGTGTTACTAGTTCTACCCTTGGTTCTTTCAGAATCCTGGGGTGAATCCCATCAGGCCCATTGCTTTGTCCACCCTCATTTTCAAGAGTTCTTTCAAAACCCTTTCTTCTGTGAATGGACTAATATCGACCCCCTAACCAGAGTGTTTCTCTCGTTTGGTTTAGGTACCCTCCTCCCCCCCGTTGCGAATACTGAGCAGAAATATTCATTCAGCATCTCTGCTTTTTCACTGTCACCCTCTGCCCACACTCCCTCCCCTTTATTCAGTCTCTGTATCCCTCCCTTAATCTTTCTTCGCTCCCTGATGTACCTATAAAAGGTTTCATCCCCCTTCTGTGCAGAAGTTACAGCGTCCAAGGTGGCAGCATTGGACTTAGATGCGTTGGAGGAGACTGTCCACACCAGGGCCAAATAGGTCGGTAACCAGGAAAGGGACGTCTGTTAGCTTGCGTTGGGTGTCTGACATGAAGGTGGAAACCCTTAACTAAGCCCTGTGGTGCATGGCAACCATGGCTTCCACCGAACAGGCACACAAGTCCCTGAGGTTCAGAGCTGTCTGGAATTGCTGCTTTGCAACAGTCCAACCCTGGTCCCGGACCTGCTTAACCGTGGTCTGGAGGGCTGCGGGGAGGTGAGGTGAGGTAGAACCAACATCAAGGCAGCCCAGAAGGGCGTGAGAGAAATGTGCCATGACGACGGCATAGACTTTACGGGCAGAACGGTCCAGGTTTTTGAACTCCTTGTCCGGAGGTCTATCTGTATCTACTGAACTACCCAAGCATCTGAACACAGATTCGGACACCAGACCCTCCGCAGAAGGGTGCTCTATGAACCCCTAAAGGGACCCAATGGGCACCGTGCATTTGGGGCCATACGGGCAGGAGGCAGGATGCTGAAATGGCTCCAAAGCCAGACCAACAATGGCCTCTGCCACTGGAAAGGTTTCCGGTGAATCCCAGTTTGAGGATATCCATGAGGGAACATTCAACCCATTTCTGGATGGGTTCGAGAGGCATCTCCGTGGATTCGGAGATGAGATGGAGGACGCCCATAAAGAAGAGGGGCCTTTCTAAGTCGAGAGACTACCAACCAATTCCTCGTCCAAGGGACGGGAGTGATGGTCCGAGGCCTTTGGATTGGAGTCCAGATAAAATCTGCCAGCCACCGGAGTCTCCCTCCACCTGCCTAGGATGGTCAAGAGTGAGGGTAACAGCCTACGCGGGAGGCCCGGTACAGGCAGAGACTTTGGCAGGCACCTCCACCAGGGGCCGTTTAGGTGGTGGCTCCACCAAGACTGGTGGACAGGTCGATTTTGGCCAAACCAGAATGGTTTTTACCATCTCCATGGGAGAAGGAACGGTGCGGGCTGGCTCTGGAGGAGTCTGTTCCGGCCTGGGAGGCGACAGACAAGTAATGGCCAGGGTGAAAGTCGAAATCTGCTTTTGACCGGACAAAATCAGATGTTGCTACAGCAGATCTTCGGAGCGTCGATGGAGTTTCTGAAGTGTCTCCTTATCTGAGGACGAAGAAGAATGTCGGTGGCACCTCAAAGCGCTCGTGCGCCTTCGACCGGTCAGCTGAAGGAGTCAAAGACGACCAAAGGGGTCAATCACAAGGCGCTGGGCAGACCAGTGGTTCTTCTTGGTCGGGGACCGGTTCTCATCGGGGAGAGGCAGGACCAGGGTCCTGAATAAGGAGCGGTCTGCCTCCCCTGGTGACAATGGGTCGACAATGATCTCAACCGGATAGTCATCCAGTGTCTGAGCCGGCTGGCCAGACAGGGGATCCGTGAAGCCAGCAGCCGAGGCCGCAACTTTGGCCGAAGACAGAAGATTGCTGGAACAGAGATCGCTCACGATCCCAGGAATGTAGTCAGTGAGATGAAGATTCTCTCTGTTCCTTGTCCTTTTTACAAGACCGAGAGACATGCATGCCTGAAGGTCCCCTCGCCACTTGGTGGGAAGGGATTGGCACATCTCCCAAAAGAATCCAGAGAAGGTGGAGCCTAAGTTGAGCGGAACGAAAAAGGGCGTAGAGGACCGATCCGTGGCCTGAGCCACCCCTTCCTCCAAGGCCTTCATTTGTTACAGCGGCTCAGCGGACCCAGCAGTCGCAGAGACCGCTCATCGGGCTTCCTTAGATTTGAGCGGCGGGTTCAGTTTTTCCAATCTGCCCAATTTTAGCCGTGCGAGACGATCGTCCAAGATGTTCAGGTGAAATGTGCGACATCTCACAGGCCTGAGTGTCATGGCAGACAATCAGGCAGTATACGCACATGGCATGTGGATCGCTGCAAGACATCTTTTGCTCACATGGGCAGTGGCGGAAACCAGGAGAGAATTTATCCTCCATAGGGTCAAAACCGTGAAGCGATTTTGTGCAACTCCGACAAGTTTTAAATTTAAACAAATCCGTGGATTTGAAAGCCAGGGCCTACAGAACACAAGAGTGGTAAGGAGGGAGCCTGCATCTTCCAGTAGACAGAAAGATCTAGTGTCATGGGGCAGAGTCAAAGGTTATACCACCCGAGTGGGTGGAAGGAGCCAGCTTCAAGACCTTCCAGCAAGATTCTTAAATGGAAAGGACATGCCAAACTGTGTGGCTAAAACATATCCATGATCCTAGGAGGAGCGTTTCCTAAGTAAAAGGCAGAAGGGTGGGCCCAAAGAGGAAGAGGCATCAGTTGCTGAACCCTGAATCAGAACAGCGGGAAACCCACCGATCCTGGCCAGAGGTGCCTCTAGGAAAGATAAACGTTCAGCCAGATAGTGTCTGGGGCTGGCTGCAGTGAGCAATAGGGAGGCAGCAACAGATAGAGTGGAGAGACAAATCCCTGTAGGTATGACCCCAGCGGTTGAAGAGGTCTTCAACAGCATCCTGGGGAATTTCCCCAATTTGTGCTTTAACTGGAAATGGCAGAGGGTATCGGTCATCGTATTCCTGCTGTCTGGACTACATACCTCTATGAGGAGTATTGTTATGAAAGGTCCAGGACCCTATATGCATGGTTTTACTGCAGAGGGGTTAAGAGCGGGCGTCATTATCCTTAGACCAGATTAAAAGACAGGAATATCAGACTGAATCATGATGCAGGACTGTCACAGGAGGCTCCTGAAAGTTCGAAGAGCATAGAAATTGGCTCTCGTCTTCCAAGATACAGATGGGCAGAGGTAAATCGCCCTGCTGCCACAAACACTGGTGAGTTTGTAGATCTTTAGGTTGTGGGTGAGAAGACCCTGGCATCCGCTGTTAGGTAGACCTCTGAAATCACAGTATTTGCAGAGTTCCCATGGACAGTCTCACAAATTAATCTGGGGTATTTTTAGTGATTGGGATGGTTGTAGCCCAGCAGCCCCACAAAGTCAGCAGGTGAAGCCTGGCTCAGACATCAGTGGTGCAGCAGGCAATGGGTAGCTAGCCAGACCAGGTGTGCCCTCTGATTCACAGGAAGGAAAGTTTCCAACCAAGTTATTAAGTACGGTTATACCCAGAGACTTAAACAGTACTCAAGAGTACTGGTCAATGTTCATACAAGGAGAACGTCTGATGCTTATGAAAACCAGGACATCTGGGTATTGGGCGCCACCCACTCGGCGAAGATTTGCAGAGTGGTAGTGCCAGAGAGCAAAGCCAATCTCCCTGGAGGAATAGTGGTATGAACTGTAGGAGCGTGACCCGGATAAATGGTCTACCATGATTATTGCCAAAAGGAAAGAAAGTAAATCTCAGACTTTGATGAGGGGAAAGCACATGTATGACACGCATATCAAGTAGAAAAGCCCGAATCCCCGGCATCAGAACAGAGAACCATAGATTTGAGAGGACCTGCAAGCTGTGGTCAGTTCCAGGAGGGGAACTGGCAGAACAGCACCCACTGACCTTGGAATCAAAGATGGGGAAGTCTAATACAGACAGTGAATCAGTGGCTCCAAAAGTGACTTTCGTCAAAAGAATACTCTTGATGAGAAAACTATGTGGAATCCACCGAAATAGGGTGCAACCAGAGGCACTGGGTCTCATGAAGAAACCTGCGAAAGCAGCATCAAGAAGAAAAAACGCTGAAAGGCAGGAGTAAAGCCCGACATATGCAACCAAGAAAGGTCATGTGAGACAGATTTGCACATTACAGGCCATGTAATCTATAGCCTCCCGAGTGCCAAGCCACAAGTATAACGGCTACCTTCCAAAGGCAATCGCACCAAGGCCGAAGCACGAAGAGTATAGAGGACCGAAGCCCTAGGGAACAGTGGGCCCAGAGTCCATGATGGCAGAGGCCAAAAGTGACAAAGGGGTCAAAGTCCACCTGTCAGTCAAAGGGCCCTCTCGTGAGATACCAAGGACATCTCTGACCTAAGCGTCGAGACCCACGGCAATTATAGGACCGAAGCCCTCCTCACCAAGGCCCAACGTACTTTCCTACGAATGGATCGGAGCCAGTGCTCCAACGGGCTGACACTGACTTCAACAATGGAAAATAAAACCCCGTCAAGGGACGAAGCCAGATGACGACCAGAGTGCTGAAGCCACCATTGTGAGGGCTAAAGTTGAAAAGTATAGTTATGCAAGAACTTACCGTAACAGTAGATCTTCAAGAGGAGTTCTTGCAGCAAGTAATACAATTAAGGCTAAGGCCGCCTTGCACTAGGACTCCACGGAAAAAAATCTTCTAGCTAGCAGTATGTGGCGCGAACTCAGTTCTCCAGCCGGAGACCCAGCTGAAAAACAAATAGAGAACAGAGGAGGATCTCCTATTCCCAAAGAGAAGATAATGAAATTTGTCCCCGGGGGAAGGTGGGTGGGAACCCCACCTGTTGCAAGGACTCCTCTCGAAGATCTACTGTTAGAGTTCTTGCGTAACTGTACTATCTCATTTTGAGGGGAAGCTCTTACAGCAGGTAATACCATTAGGAGGACAGAGTCCCAAGCAATGCCCAAGAGACTCTGGTCAAAAGGGTGGAGGACAAAAAAAGAAAATTAGGAGTGAAGTCCTTGAAGGATTGCTACGCCGAAACCTGCTCTCCTCCTGGAAGCAATGTCCAGACTGTAGTGCTCACTAAGGTGTGCACTGAACTCCAAATAGCAGCCGCACAGAGGTCCGCTGAAGAAACGTTCCTAAGGGAAGCGAAAGATGTTGCTATACCCCTGGTGGAGTGGCCCCTAACCGGTCCCAGTAGGAGTTTGTTGTGATGCTGGTAACAGAAAGTGATGCAGTGTACGAGCCACTTCGTGTTTGTTTTGTGACTGGTGTCCCCAGCTTTCTGTGGGCAAAGGAGACAAACTGGCTGAACTGGTCCTGGCCAAATACTAATGCAAAATTCTATGTACATCCAGAATGTGCAACAACGCCTGCCTTTTGTTGGAGTACTCTGGGTAATAAAACTGGTAGTTGGATGTCCTGGTTCAACGTGAACGTGGACACTACCCTTTGGCAGAAATTTACGGTTTGTACGCAGGGCTACACTATCCCTATGAAAAATAAAATAAGGCTCTTTACACATTAGAGCCTGCAGCTCAGAAATCCTCTGGGCTGAGATGATGGCAATTAAAATTAACACCTTCCAAAAGAGAAAGGGTAGCTCGCGACGTGCGGCTGGTTCGAAGTGTTTTTTGGGGCGCAAAGTGAGTTTTTCTAAAACAGGAGATATCAAGGTGAAACTGTGTCTCTCCTGGGGGTTTAATATGCAAGATGCCTCATAAAAAGGTCTTGCAGATGTCCAACTGTGCCAGTCTCTTCCCATTCACTGGTGCATGGTAAGCTGACAAGAGCAAAGAGATGCACCTTAATGGACGAGTAGCTGAGGCCCAAGTCTGACAGGTGAAGATATTCCAGCACAGATTACACCAGACAAGCAACGGGATCCAGAGAACAGGAAATCACCAACAAGCAGAAACGCTTCCATTTCATGGTGTATGTAGTCCTGGTAGAAGGTTCTCTCGCTGCCACAAGCACCTCTGCCACTTTAAGGGATACTCCAAATCTATCCCTAGCCAAGTCTGCAGGAACCAAGCATGCAGATTCAGGAACCGGAGGGCCGGATGAACCAGCGTCCCTTGCTCCTGGGACAGCAAGTGAGTGGAGGGGCAACGGAACTGGCGGTTCCAAAGCCAGCTGTTGCAACAGCGGGAACCAAATCTGTCGAGGCCAGAGGGGCACTACCAGTATCATCCTGGCTCCTATCTGTAACTTGAGCAGAACCCTCTGAAGAGGGAAGGCATACAGAAACCTCCCTGTCCAAGAGAGGGACAAAGCATCTCTCCAAAAAACACCAGGCATTGGATCGAGCGAGCAGAAATTGGGCAGTTTGGCATGTGGGGACACAAAGAGGTCCAGTTCTGGCCGATCCCACCTTTTGAAGAGGTCTTAAGACTTCTTGCTGTAGTTTCCACTCATAGTTCTGAGACCAAGAGCGATTTGGGCTGTCTGGGAGGACGTTGTGAATCCCTGAAATATGGACTGCCGAGATATCCAGGCTGTGGTCCACTGCCCAAGTCCATACCCTCATCGCTTCACTGCATAGGGGATAATAATGTGTGGCCCTTTGCTTATTACAATGGAAGACTACTGAGGTATTGTCTGACAGGACCAGCAGAGGTCCAGGGAGGAGCACCCCTTGGAAGGCTTGAAGTGCATACAGTACAACTCTCCTCTCCTAAATGTTCATGTGGAGAGCTTGTTCCACAGGAGTTCCAGGAACCCCTCGTTTGATGGGAAAAAGACTGACTTTAAGCAAGAGGTGCTCCCCATCCCAGTCCTGAAGCATCCGTAGTAAGGATCTGCTCTGGTCTGGGTCGCTGAAAGGGAACACCTATGCTCAAGTGGGCCAGGGTGAGCCACCAGGTCATGAACCGACAGACCGCACTGGAGATCCAAATGGGTTCCTCTAGCTTGTCCGTGCCTTGATCCCACTGAATCCCATGGTGCCACTGCTGGATCCTCATGTTCAGACACGCGAGTGGAACCGTGACTATGGCTGCAGCCATGTGACCTAGAAGTTGTAGAACTACCCTCACGGGAACAAAGTCAGAGTCCTGTACCTTGTGAGCGACTTCTTAGCCTTGATGCACTGTCTGTGGGCAGGAAGGCTTTCCCTTGGACTGTGTCCAGGACTGCTCCTATGTATTTTAGCCTTTGAGCTGGCCATGGTTGTGACTTGGGCAGGTTTAGGGTAATGCCTAGAGTCTGTAATAGGCTGAATGGCTCCTCCAAGGTTCTGTTCAACTGGTGGTCTGCTGGAGCAGTAAGAAGCTAATCGTCCAGATAAGGGTATACAAAGTGACCCCCTCTCCTGAGGGCCGCCACCACCACTGCTAGGCACTTAGTGACAACCCGTGGAGCCGATGACTGACCGAACGGCAGCACCCTGAACTGGTAGTCTCCGCCTTGGAAGGTAAAGTGGAGATACTTCCTGTGGGATGGCAGGATCTTGATATGCATGTAGGATTCCTGCATGTCCAAAGGGCAAAGCTAGTCTCCTTGGTGGAGCACTGGTAACAGGCTCGCCAAGGTAATCACTCTGAACAGTCTGTATTCAATGAAAGTGTTCAGTTGACTCAGATCCAGAATGGGACGGAGGTCTCCTGTCTTTTTTGGGACAAGGAAGAAATGGGAGCAAAATCCCTTGCCCCACTGGGCAATCTCTTGTATGGTTTTTCTGTCCATCAAGGCCTGTATCTCTGCCCAGAGGAGTGGTGCATGGGAGGGTGAGCAGTGGGATGGGACTGGTGTGTTGTCCAGTGGGATCTGGGTGAACTCTAGGGCGTATCCCCTTTCCACTATCTGGAGGACCCATTGGTCTGATGTTATACTAGACCATCCAGATAGAGGGTGAATCTCCCTCCTACCACCTCCCCCTGCACTTCATGCGGTTGGGGGGGCAGTAGGGAGTCATGATGTATTGGAAGGGGTAGGCTGTGTAGGTCTGGGTGCCTTGGTATTTTTGGGGCCCTGGGCATCTAAAGGGACAGTGTCTCCTTTTCTTTTAAAACCTCCCTTGTGTTGTGTCTGGCGTCTTCCTTGCTGTCCCCGATTTTTCCAAAAGGGACAGCGATGTGTGGGCTGCAGCTCTGATCTGTACATCCTGTGGACTTCAGATACTGCTTTGCCAGAGTCTTGAAGTCCAGTAATCAGCTTCTCAGCATCCTGGCCGAACAGGAATGGTCCCTGAAAAGAAGCATCCAGGATAACTACCTGAAGTTCCTGTCGGAAGCCAGAAACTGAGCCAAGCATGCCTCTGCATGCAAATGCCAGTGGCCACTACTCTTGCTGTATCTGCAGAGTCATAAGAACTCCTTAGGACATACGTCTACGTCCATGCCAGACTGCATAACAGCAAGTAGTTCCACCTTACCCTCCAAATTCGACTGGGCCATGGCCAGGTCCATCACCTTTGCCCACAGGGACTTCTGGTACATGACCATGTGGGCAAGGAAGTTCAGTGACCGCACAGTGCAGTTTCCGACAAGTACACCTTGCGACCCATTTGGTCCATTTTTTGGATTCAGGGTCTGGTGGCTGGGCACTCATGTGGCGTGGCTGTTTTACCCTTCCGTGGGCAGCTGTCAGGACCATGGAGTCCGCCTTCGGGTGTTCGCCCAGAAAAGGCTCCCCTTTTGGAGTCTTGTAGAGCCCATCGGCCTTGCGTGGCACTACGGTCGTAGTGGCTGGATGTCTCCATGTTATCCTGGTTACATCCCAAAAAGGATCTACCAATTCTGGTGGGTTTGGGGGAAATGACCAAGGGTTTAGGGTCAGTGGCCCCAAATGGCATCAACCTGCAGCTTTCAGGGTCCAGTTCCTCTGTGTCCCACTGGTTTAGCACCTGTATGTGCCACATGATATAAAAAAAGGAGAGGTCATCAGGGGGTGACCTCAGCAAGTCCCTTGGATAAAGAGACAGGATGGGCAGTTCATCCTCCGAGAAGTAATCGGACAATGAATCTCCAGCATCATCCCCTGAAGACTGCTGGTGTCCACTTGAGGATGGGACGGACGATGGCAGTCTTTCGGGCGCCCAACCCCAGCGTCCACTTTCCTTCTGCTGGCGGGGGGAGCTCTTTCGGCAGCAAAGGTCGCTGAGGGAATGGATCCCTCAGTAGTGGCCATACCGGGGATGGATCCCTGGGTCTGGGGAGAAGATCCCCTTTAATGGTGTTCCACCAGGCGTTTAAAAAGCACTCCCGCCTCAGCAAGTGCAATGGCTGGTGGTAGGGGTGTCTTGTTTGAAATGCTGGAGGGCCCAGGCATCTGACCTGGAGATGTCTAGTCCTCGAGCGCCTTCTCTATAGGTGCTTCCGGCGTCAGTTCTGTACTGTCTGGTTCTTTTGGAGGAGGCTGCTGGGTGTCCAGTATATCCCTGTGTTCTGGGCTTTGGTCACTGTGGCAGACTGCTGTTCTTTGGCTGATGGCGCCTGCTCCTTCTCTGACACAGAGTCAGAGTGTCCAGTGGACTACCTGCCGGAAGTGGATGACACCAGTTCCTCAGAGGGGGAGGCATCCAGTACTCGACAACGACCAAGCATTTTGTGGTATTGTCCTGTTTCTTGTGCTTCTCGGATGACCCAGAGTGCTTGCAGGCACCAGACTGTGGACTTGCCCGAAGCCAATGCCTGCCCTTCATGGGTCGACCCACGTTTGTGGGATCGGTGGGCCAAGGGGACCTGGACAGATGGCTGCCCTGGTAAGACTCCCTACCTTTACCAAGAGGAGGTGGCAGACTTGACAGAGTCTCCCAGATCTGCCTACAAATGCAGAGAGGGACAGACTCCGACCTCCCACCAGTGGCATTATTAGGCCGGCGAGGGAACTTTGGGTAGGGCTCTAATCTGGCTTTCTCTTCCTCCCAGTGGCAGTGTTTCCCTCCCGATCTCTTCACCTCTGTTTGGGGCGACTCTGGCTGAGGAGAAGGATGAACTATGTCCTGATGGGGCCTTCTGTATGGTGACTACTTGCTGCTCAAGAAGATAAGCCTCGAGTGTTGGCGCAGAGAATCGTTTTGTTGAACTTATGGTAGTGTGGGCAATTGTCAAGCCAGTGGTCTGGGCCTAGGCAGAGTGGAAGTCTTTCGCCAGGATCCACTTCTCGCACACACATGTGCGGGTAGACGGTGGGAAAACTGGGATGGCACCAGGGGACCACCTCCTTTATACCACATCTGGGAGGCACGGACGTCAGGGTAGTCCCCCCGCCACAGACTGCTAGCTAGAAGACTTTTCCGTGGGGTCCCAATGCCTGGCGTCCTTAGTCCCAAGTGTATTACCTGCTGTAAGAGCTCCCCTTCCAAGTGAGATTCACACTTGCGTTTCTTCTCGGTATCATCTTCGATCAGTGGACTATAAGGTGAGTTCTCGCTGACTGAAGCCCATCTCCAGGGGAGACATGTGCAGGTCGCAGAAAAAGAAAAACTGAGGAGTAGGATACAGTGCACTGCTCTGGTCATGTAGTGCATGAGGGGACAGTCCCAGGTAAGACTACTTAAGTCCTCCAGAAACAAGTGCTGTGGCAGAAGGTTCCCATGTGTTATGGCCTACTGCAAGAGACCCACTCGAAGACCTAAAATAACTGAGCTGCTGTCCGACAGCAGTGGTAATGAGATGCTGACTAGACAGTGGGTAGACTGTGTGCACTATGAGACCAAAAGTGAACTCACCTCGGTGGATTACGCTTTACAGAGCAACACTGTCGTACCAAAAAAAATGCTGCTGCTCTCAAAGCGATTGAACCGTTTCAAGACCATGTGTTAAAGCAAGTCATGGTTAATAAATTCATTCAGTTCTGGGGTTAACCCTGAGACAGTGAACCACAGTGTGCTGGAAAGTGCCCAGAGATTTATTTTTAAAAAGTACTTTTATAATATTTTGCTGACAAATTACCCAACATGAAGACCATGGAAATATGGACGAGACAGCAGTGCAGGCCGCCATGCTTGGAAAATACAGGTTACTCACCTGTAACAGGAGTTCTAGGAATGGTACATGTTGTTCATCCACACTGTCTGGCAGGTTTCTTGCAGCTTTAAAACTTGTCGGAAGGTCTTCAAGCTGGCTCCTCCCACCCACCCAGGAGGTAAAACTCTCTGCTCCGCCCCATGACGCCAGATCTAGCCTGCTGGAAGCCAGGTTGTGCGTCAAAGCCGGGGAGGCCAGGTGGGTCGTGCGGATGAACACCATACACCATTCCTAGAACTCCTGTTACAAGCGAGTAACCTGTATTTCTAGGGACATGGATATGTTGTTCATCCACACTGTCTGGCAGACTCCTAGCAGTTCTCCAGGAAGAGGGAGGCAAGGCGCACACCCCCCTACTTAGGGAATAAAGACTGGAGAACAGAGGCCCCAAAACCAGCATCCCGGCGTGACTCAAGGTTGATCTGGTAAAGGGTAATGAAGGTGTGAGCCAACTTCCAGGTAACAGCCCTGCAGATTTCCTGGATAGGGATGTCCCTGGAAGCAGCCACCAGTGCAGTGGTATGGCGGGTAGAATGAGCTCTTATCCCTCTGGGAGGCTCCATGCCTGCAAACCTACAGCAGAGATCTATGCAGGAGGTGACCCACCTGCCTATCGTCCGCGCTTGGCTGCAGGTCTGCCAGGTGCGGCTTCAGCGCAGGTGACAAACAGCTGGCTAACATCTCCCCGAACTTCAGCTGTCCGCTCCTTACAACAAGCAACCGCTCTTCTAGGGTCCAGAGTATGGAGCCTATATTCGGCCTCCGAGGTGTGATTGGGGTAGAACACCAGCAGAGTCACCACCTGATTAAGGTGAAACTCAGACACCACCTTTGGAAGGAATTTCGGGTGGGGCACAGGACAACCTTGTCCCTGTGGAAGACCAGATAAGGAGACTCAATGGAAAGCACCTGGAGCTCTCCCATCCTTCTGGCTGACGTATGGCCACCAAGAAGGCGGTCTTCCACGACAGGTGAGAGATATCACATCTGTGCATCGGTTCGAATGGCTTGCCCATGAACTTAGCCAATACCAGCAGTAGATCCCACGGAGGTGGAGGTTCTCGCACTGGAGGGGATATTTGATCAAGACCTTTGAAAAAGCGCCCGACCACCTTCTCCTGAGCCACCGACTGCTTCTCGGCCTGCGCCCAGTAAGCACACCACAGGTAGTCCAGAATGCTTGCCAAGGAACAGGAAGAAGAATCCAGGTCCTTGCCCTGACACCAAATGGAGAATCTCTTCCATTTAAAGACATAGCATTTCCTGGTCGACTCCTTATGGGAAGCCTCAACAACGCTGAGGACCTCGTCGGAAAGACCCAAGGCCTGGAACTCTAGCCGCTCAGGAACCAGGCAGTCAGGTGCCGGGATTGAAGGTCCGGATGGAATACCTTCCCCTGACCGAGATCAGGTCTGGGCGGGTTGGGAGCCTGGAGCTGAGGCTGAGGAGATCTGGATACCAGAACTGGCGGGGCCAGTCTGGGGCTACCAGAATCACCTGCGCCTTGTCCCTCCTCACCTTAAGAAGCACTTGTGGATGAAGAGAAATGGGAGAAAGGCGTAGAAGAGGCCCGGGGTCCACAGCCTCAAGAAGGCATCCCCCTGCGGTGAGCCCTGCTGAGGGGGGCGGGCATGAACAGCCTCAGCTTCGCATTCTCCCTGGAGGCAAACAGGTCCACCTGAGGCATGCCCCAGTGGGAGAACAGATCTTGTACTACCTCCAGCAGGAGAGACCACTCGTGAGATGCAGCTCCTATTCGGCTTGGGGAACTGGCCAGAATGTTGGAGGCTCCTGCCACATGGATGGCAAGGAGATCCGCCTCCAAGCTGCGCACGAGGGACCAAATGCGGAGAGCTTCCCTGCACAGGGGCATGGAGCGTGTCCCGCCCTGGCAGTTCAAGTAGTACATGGTCGTGGTATTGTCCGTCTGGACCTGGATCACCTGACCCCGTACAAACGGAGCGAAGGCGGTGAGGGCTAGACGAACCGCTCGAAGCTCCAGCAGGTTGATGTGGCATCGCGACTCCCGAGGGGACCAGAGGCCGTACGCTCTGTGCTCCCCCAGAAGGGCACCCCAACCCATCAGAGGCGCATCGGTCGATAGAGAGACCGTCTGCTCAGGGCGGACAAACAGGATGCCCTCCTACAGATGAGCTGGAATGGTCCACCAATCAGAGAGGCATCGGTCGAGAGAGAGACCGTCGGCTTGGGGCGGACAAACGGGATGCCCTCCTGCAGATAAGCTGGAACGGTCCACCACTGGAGAGCGTTCCACATCTCCTGGGTCACTGTCACTGGCTGATCCAAAGGATCGGAGCACTGTGACCATTGGCCGGCCAGTCCCCATTGTAGGGGACGCATGTGCCAACGGGCCCAATGGACCACGCTGGTGCAGGCCGCCATGAGGCCCAGAAAGTCTCGGGCAGGGCACAATTGGCCAACCTGAAATGATTGGGCAAAGAAGGAAAGAACCTCAGCCCTGTCCGCCGGGAGCCGTGCTCTGACTCGCAGAGAGTCGAGCTCTTCCCCGATGAATTGCACCACCTGCTTTGGCACAAGTTCAGACTTGGCCTCGTTGACAAGGAGGCCAACTTGAGAGCAAACCTGGAGGGCCAGATCCCTGAACCACTCCACCTGCATTCTGGAGGAGGCCGCAATCAGCCAGTCGTCCAGGCAGGGGTACACACGGACCCTTCAGCGCCACAGGAACGCTGTCACCACTGCCCTGCATTTGGTGAAGACCCTGGGAGCTAGAAAAGGCCAAAGGGCATGGCCCAGAACTCGTAGAGGGACCCCTCTGCCCTGAAGCGGAGGAATCGCAGGTGGGTTGGACGGATTGGGACGTGAAAGAACGTGTCCTGGAGGTCCAGAGAACAGAACCACACGCCTCGTTCCAAGGATGGAATGATCTGAGCCAGAGTGACCATCCAGAAGGTTCGAGACCTTAGGAACCTGTTCAGGTCATGCCGGTCTAGAATGGGGCACCAGCCCCCCCCTGTCCGTTTCGGGACCAGGAAGTACCTGGACACAAACCCCGGGTCTGGAGGAGGATCTGCCACTTTCCTGATCACCTCCTTTTTGAGGAGCAGGGCACTGTCGGCTCAGCGAGGCAGACAGGAAGCTCTTGACCCCTGAGCCGGTGGGCGGCGGCTCAGAAGAGGCGGGGCCTGCTGGACTCCAGAGGCAGACCCTTTCCTCGACCTCCAACACCCAGCGGTCCGTGGTGATAGCGGACCAGGCGGAAAGGATGGTAGAGCCGTCCTCCATGGGGGCACCCAGGGAACGATTAGCTGGGGGAGACACCCCTCAACCGCTCACTGGGCAGGCTTAGAGCAGGGACTGGCTGAGGGACCCCCTGGGCCTTTTCCTCCCTGCTTACTGTTGGAGAAAGCCGCAGGCTTGGCTTTGGGGTGCCAAGTGCGAGCCTGCTGGCCCCGATGCTGATGGGCCGGACGTGCCGCAGGGGCAGAAGGTCAAAAGGACTTATGTTGCCGACGACGGCCCTTGTCCATCTGAGCAGACCTGACAGAGTCCAGGGTGGCGTTGGACTTTCGATCCTCTGGAGGTGGCCTTTCACTCCAGGGCCGAACAGGTTGGTCCCCAAGAAGGGAACATCCGCCAATTTGTGCTGGGTATCCGTCGTAAAAGGTGGATATCCTCACCCAGGCTCTGCTGCGCATGGCCACTGCGGCCACTACTAATCGGGCACAGGAGTCTCCAATGTCTAGAGCCGTTTGGAGCTGCTGTTTCGCCACTGCCCTTCCCTGATACCACACCTGCTTGACTGTGGTCTGCAGGTCGGCCGGGAGATGAGGGATCACCTCATCCAGGGAGCCCATGAGGGCGTATGAGAAGTACGCCATCAGTACGGCCAAGCTGGCCTGACTGAGGCCGAGGGAGGACGCAGCCACCTTGCCCGGCATAGTCCAGCTTTTGACCCTTGTCGGGCCACGACATCCCTAGCGCCCCGGAGTGCCGGAAAACGCCATCGGTAACCAACCGCCCGCAGAGGGGGTTCCAAAACCGACAAAGAGCCGGGGATCAGACTTCCTGGCCGAAGGCACAGGATAGGAAGTTGGCCGCTCCCAAAACTCCAAGGCTGGGCCAACAATGGCTTCAGCCACCGGAAAGGCTTCCGTGGGAGAATCCTCTCGGTCAAGTATCTCCGTGAGAAGATACTTTGCCTGCTTGGATACGGGCTCAAGCTGCATCCCGATGGACTCCGAGATGAGCCGAAGCAGACCCATGAACGATGATGGGCTCTCGTCCATCGACTGCCCCCCCCGGAGGACTCCGGGTCAAAGGGCCTGAAAAAATAGGGAGTCTGAGTCTGCGAAAAGCTGCCTGGGGCCTAAGCCACCCTCCACCTGCTGGGGACGGTCGGGAGTGAGGGAGACAGACAACCGGTGGGGCAGACCCTGACCCGACTGAGTCCTTGGTTGGAGCCCCCGATTTCGGTTGTGGAGGCGGAGGTTCCACCACAATCAGTGGGGCAGCTGGTTTCGGCCGAACTGGCCCAGGCTTGGGCACCTCGGCCACCGTGAGGGGTTGTTTCGACCTTTCGGGTGACAGCCACTTAATGGTCGGGGAAGGCAATGGCGTCAGCTTGTTCCTGGACAAAAAGGAGCTGCTGCCACATTAAGTCCTTGTAGCATCAATGCAATTTGCGCCAAAGCCTCCTCTCTTCTGAGGAGGAAGACGAGGACGAGCGGCGCCGCCGCCTTCCTTGGTGCCGAGACAGCACGCCGATGTTAGCGGGATCGGCTGGACCGAGACGAGGTCCGAGACCCTCGGTGTTTCCGAGGGAGTGGGGGACACACGCTCCTCCCTCGGCTCGGGAGCCTTGACCAGGGACTCAGGCACAGGAGGCACAGGCAAGTCCTCGGTTTCCACCGGGGGAACCGGTGATGAAGGGTTGTCTGCTTCACCAGTAGACAACCTGTATGACGGGTGACACCGTGAAGCCAGCAGCCTTAGCCACAACCTCGACCGAAGTATAGTGTCGACTGTCCGGGGAAGGGGACCTCTCCTGCTCCCACGAACATAGACGGTGGGACTTACCCTTCGAGTCCTGTTTTGACCTAGAAAAGCGTCCCGATGGCCCCTCACCATTCGTGGCGAGGGATTGGCAAAGCTCCTTAAAAGAAGCTGTGTAGGAGGATCCCAGAGAGAGTGGGATAAATGTCATGACCGAGGAAGATGAGGATGCGGCCTGGGCGGCCTCCTCGAGGGCGATCATCTGCTAGAGTTGCTCAGCCGAGCCAGCCGCCGGACACCACCCAACAGGCCTCCTTGGACTTCACCGGCGGATAACGTTTCTCGGGGTGCCCAAGCTGTAGCCGGGCAGCGCAGTCTTCAAGAACGTTGGCGGAAAAAGACCTGCGGGTCATGGTCAAGCCCGAGGCAGTAGACTCACGTGGAGTGCGGATCCATCCTGGACATCTTCAGCCCGCATGGGCACCACCAAAAACCGGGAGTCGATTTGTCCATCGCAGCCGCGAATGAAGAATTTGACCTAAGTCTTGAAAACTTTAAAATTATTTTCGAAGAGTTAGGATCCAGTCTATATGCAGAGCGTTAAGGAGGGAACCAGGGCTTCCAAGCGGTAAGGAAGATCTGGAGTCATGGGGCGGAGCAGAGTGTTTTATCACCCGGGTGGGTGGGAGGAGCCAGCTTGAAGACCTTCCGGCAAGATTTAAAGCAGCAAGGAACCTGCCAGACAGTGTGGATGAACATATCCATGTCCCTAGAACAAAACGTTGGATAGTGTTGGCTCCAAATCTATCCCCTTAATGATTGGCCAGGAGAAGCAGCAGCAGGTGTCAGTGTGTGTGGCTGCACTGGCTTACAGTCGCAAACTACCTCCCTTCATGGTGTTCCAAGTGAAAGACACTACCAAAGGAGCCAAAATATTTCACTGGTATAGTCACTGCTATGAGACCAAACAGAAGTATGCAAGAGGTGCTCACCCTTCTGTGGCTCGAAAAGGTGCATGAAAACAGCATTTCAAAAATCAAACATGGCATTGGGATGCTTTCCTGTGTGTGAGCTCTGTCTGAAAGTGCAAAACAATGGCAGCTGGGAAACCCCAGGGCACCATCTCATGAAAAACTGATTAACTGGGTTAAAATTTTGGCAGGGTGCAGCCGGGACATGACAAATTATTTGAAATAGTAATTTCGTTTTTCATTTGAATTCTGCACCTCAAGTACTAACCTCTTTTCCCTTAAAGATGGGGTAAACCACATTTATGAGCAGTGTCCCTCAGACTGAAAGCCCATGATAATACTTTTAAAATGAGGCACTGGACTTGCCTGAAGCTGGCAGCACTCCAGCTCAGTGCCCTATGAGCATCCCACACAGTGCGTCAGTGTAATGACTCAATTTCCAATTAAAATGGCAACCAAATTACCAGGTTACAATTAACATACAAACTGTACACACTTGGCTGCTTGTATTAGCTCTCCTTCCCCCTACTGTCCTCCCCCCACTCCATGTACCCCCCACCCCTTACATCATTCCCCACGCCATAAACTACCTAATGCCACCATCCACAACCAGTTCTCCCCCGCCCCGTGACACCCTCCCCCACTCCAGATTCCTCCACCTGGCTTCCTAATGCTTCCCTTTAACAAACTCCTCCACAGGTTCAGTCTCACTCACCAACGTATTCACCACAGTTGGTTAAAAACTATATAAATCCACAAACTTTTCTTCCTCTATGTACTCCTAGCTGGGGACACCCAACAAAATCCTGACCCAACCCCACCATCTCCCGCACCCTCAAAAGGCCTTCCCATATAACACCTCAACACCAGGAGCTTACTCCTCAAGGACTGACCTCCTCAATCACTCCCAGACATTCTGCATCACCAAATCATGGCTCTCATGCAGAATTTCAGACCCCTACTCCTCCTACAGCAAGACCGCATCAAGCGAGATGGTGGGCAATCTACTACCGCAAAACCTACCTAAATCTCATTACTAGTGAGACAGTCCCAAAGGCCCATGAACTCCTACTTATCAAAACTGCTACCCCATCCTTTTTCCCCATCTTCATTGGTGTGCTATACTCTTCCCCCAAAGCATCCCCCTACTCTGCGGTCAACACCATCTCCTCCTTTTCATCCACCACCAGCTCCGAAGAACTCACCCAAATTTGATTTCAATTTAAACTGGGCCTCCTCTGCCCTAACATCCACCAAACAAATAAGAGTCACCAAACCTATACCAGCTCATCACCTAACCCACCAGACCCTACCCCGACAACCACACCCTCCTGGACTGGATCCTGGCCTTACCCACATGATATCCGCTGCTGATACTCTCCCAGACAGTCAGCGACCATCTTATGACCTACTGCATGCACAAACTAGTTACCATGCCCACCACCACTGCTGGATTTGTTCACTACACTCCCTAAATACCCTAAATCTACTGCATGATCTTACTTCCTCTGACCGGTCCCTTTTCTACACCTCAAATGATGTCAACACTGCACTCTGTCTCTTCTGCCACATAATAAATAATGTCTGGAACACTCCCATCACTGCAGGATGACACTTCCACCATCCTTGGATATCAGCCGACATCAAGCACTGCAACACTTGCAACCGTGCTTGGGCACGCTACAAAGTGACACTCTCACTCAACCTTTCTACTTATCGAGCACTGAGAAATGCATGTACCAAACCTATTAGGACAGCCAAATCCCCGTATTAACACACTACAGGAAAACCTCAATTCCCTTCATAAATTTTGCCAAACACTCTCCTCTCTTCTTAATCCCCCAAAATCGACAGTCTCAGACTCACCACTGCCTCCACCCTAAATATACATTTTATTACCTGTGCCCTACCCCTGCCCACCCCAGTCCTCCAACTCCTAATTATCCTGAACCCCCGCAAACCACTGCCACCCTCTTCAACCCCAACTAGTTTTCATCTCTTCCCCATCACTGCCCAGGTGGTGCTTCATGCCCTCCTATCCCAGAAAACCACACAAATCCAGCCCTGATGGACTCTACCCTCTCCTACTTCAGATCTCTGCCCAGCCATTGCCTATCCAATCTGTTAAATCTCTCCTTCACCCCTGGCACAGTACTCCAGGCCAAGAAATTTGCAAACATAATCCCCCTTCATAAAAGCAGTGACCGCTCCACTCCAGGCAATTACCGCCCATCTCCCTCCTCCCAGTTTTAGCCAAGCTCCAAGAATCCCTCATGCTAGCTAGACACCCACTTCCTCAAATTTCCTGTCCCCATTATCAACGGGGCTTCAACAAAAACAACCATCACTGAAGTTCTCACTACTCTGGATAACGCCACCATTCTTACTGGCATGGACCTAGGCCACCTTATCTCAGCTATACTGATAGACCTAGCCAAGGCCTTTGATTCCGTCTCCCACTCTCTCCTACTCACCAATACTTGCTGATGACTTCTCCCTCCTTGGTCAAATGGTTCAGATTCTACCTTACTGGTCACTCTCAATGTGTCCAGGCTAGTGATGCCCCCTCCACCCCCAAAATCATAGCAGGTATACCGCAAGGCTCTATCCTTGGTCCTATCCTTTTCTCCATCTTTTTGCTCCTTCCCAGGCACCCCGATCAGCCACTCCTTCAGGCCTGCTAGAACAGGCCGCCACCATGCTACTCCCATACACTGCCCCATATTGGCAGCCATCCAGGAAACCAGATATACTTTTGATGGCCCCCCGAAGGAGAAGGTGCCAGAGGCGATCTTTACTGATCTAGGTGCTGCCTGCTTTTTTGGGGCAATAACCAGGGCTTTGTAGAGACAGGACCGGCAGCAGTCATCGGGCTCGATTTTTCCGCTTTCTGGCCCTCCTACTCACCCTGCACCCTATGTGGAGACAGCAACCCGAGGTGGGGACATGTAAAGGCTTCATGCTCTTGCATGCTTAATCCATCTGCAGGTGTAGAGGCTCTGCCCCTCCCCCGGAGAGAAGTGTCCAATGGACACTCTAGATCCCTCCACTCCTGATGCGAACCCAGGTCACCAGCATGCCGAGGGGAACCCCTACGCTCAGTGCCACATTGCTGGAAATTCTCCACCTTTCTTAATAATCTCCCTCTCATGTGGTCATCCTCCCATACACACCTAATATGCAGACACCACCCTCTACGCTTCCAGCCTCAGAGGTGTCCTTTCAGCTGCAATCTGATTTTACTCGTATCCTGAACTAGTTCCAGGCTAACAAATTAAAAGTAAATACATCAACAACAGTCTCCACGAATTTCAGCACCCCCAAAAAAACTGGCCAAGCTCCCCACACCTCCCTCTTTCTCCACCCTCAATGGCACTACCTTGGACATACTCCCAGCCTACAAGTACCTCGGAGTCTGGTTTGACAGCTGCCTGGACTTAACACGTTAACGACATTCATTCCAAGCTCTGCCCCAAACCTTGCTCTTTACAGATATAAAGATGCCTCCCCGTTCACCAGACACTCTTCACCAAGACAATCATACCACTCAGACTACGTGGTCACTGTGCACAGGTCTGCCTCAGCATCCGCCCTCTCCAAGTTGGACGTCCTTTTCAATGCCTTTTGTCGGTGCACCTTAAACACCCCTCCCAGAACTCCCTCTTACCACTCCCTTCCCAAACCTCCCGCCATAAATACACCTCCATCATCTCAGCCAAATATTGGTTCAGTTCACTGATCCCCAACCTTGCCTCTATTCCCTTCCTTCCACACTTCTTAGCACCTCCGCACCCGTGATCCTCGTTTCTTTGTGCACCCACACACTCGCTCCAACTCTGGCAAAGCTGCTTTTTCCTTCCACTTCCCCATCTGTAGAATTCCTTCCCCTCCTCACTCCAAATGCTGCCATAGCTAAACCTTTTTAAACACGTACCCTCTACCACTCTGCCCCACCCTGCTCATGTCACCAGTTTAATCCCCTTAATACCTGGCTTAAATCTTACTCTGTCTGAATCTTGTACTTGTTTGTGCCCTCCCACAAAGTGTATTTTGCTCACTGCATTGCCTATTCACTGTTGTGACACTGTATGCCTATGTATTGCTTTCTTACACATGCAATTACTGTAACTTGCCTGACCCCACATACTAATATATTTGGTTCTGTACTATTGCAATTGTAACCTGCCCCACATTATGTACTGCATGCCTGCGCCTCCCGCCCGTCACACATGGAAACAAGCCTCAGCTCAGTGAGACTCTCCCGGCTACCATACTTTAAATAAAGTAAGTCTGCTACATATCAAACTGCCACAATTTTTACAATCTTGTGATGTTAGAGGGTGAAGCTGTGCACAACTACAATGTAGTAGGCACAACTCTGATGTTTCTAAAGCCCATGGCACTGCAGTATCAATATATGGCACTCCGGGATATCCTAACAGTGCTGCCGGCTACAGGTAAGCCATGTATCTCTTTTAAAAGCATTTTCCAAGGACCTGCTATGAGGAACACTGCTCCAAGTAGGACTATTTAAGTATGTTTAATAGGAGAAAACAAAAGCTTATCCAGCTGCTTCAATCAAGGGGTCAAAACTTTACTCTGAGGAACCAGAGTTCAGCTGAATTTAACGTTTATAAGGGAATGCAAGACAGGCAGTGTGGTCTAATGGTTAGTGTGCCAACTAGGGAACCGGGAGATCTTGACAAACGATTTTTCGGTTTTCAATGGAAAACCAGGGCGGGGGAGAGAATGGTAATTTTTAAAATCAGCACTTGGGGAGTCTCATTAAAATGCCACTTTGCATCAGCTTTTTGGGCAAGCCACTACTTTAAGCCAAAGCTGTGTACACAACATGCCAAACTGCCCTCAATTTGGGGGAAAAACTGCTTTAAAATTGCCCATTTTTGAAAACTGAAAACCATGATCCTAGAGGTAAGTTCCAAACACCGCTAAGCTCAAATACAATCTGACCGTGGGAATTCACTCAACCTTTAAGTGTTCCATCCACCCACCAGAGGAAATGGACTGTGGCAGAACCCAACTAAGCACAAGACATTGCAACTCTGCCAGGCTATTCAAGGTTAAAAACCAAAATAAATGCACTGACCAATCCAAAAACCACCACTCCACACAACTTCATTCTGACCCATCTGTGGCTGGTGATTTAGAGGATGATTATGGTCAACAGTAATTGTTTGGCATTAGCAAGTCAAGCTGCTCAACATCCCACCCCCTTTTTTTTTTTTTTGAAGAAAACCTGCCAGTCTGTTCTTCATGATATAAATATACACGAAAGCTGTGGCTTATTCAGGAGCAGATTTCATACTTCTCTGCTTTTAATAGGTCAGACACCAGGCATTATGGCCTGATCACCTGAAAAAGCTTCCACTGTAGGGGACAAAATCCCATTTTCATTCTGACTCGAGTCTTCCTTTATCAGAGGAGATTCCATGACTGACTTGTCGAACTTAAGACGCATATCAATTCACATCCCAAAACCAAGATGGGCCTGTTTTACATTTCTGCATTCAGAACAGTTACATGTAACTTTTTTTTGTTAACGCATGCAGCTAACTCCAATGGTACGTACTTTTATTACATTTTCTAAATGCAACTTTGGACCAATGTGCTGGGGAAAATTAATTGTAACACCAATTTTATGTTGTAAAAATCAGGATCTTGTTAAGTTTGTACTTCTCTTGAAACACTAAAAATTAAATACCTTGGAATTTGGAAGTTTACAGTCACACCACCTTCCATCTATCATGTGCCGCTGTGACATAACTTTTACTTGAGTTTCATACTCTGTAAACCGAACAAAGCCAAACCCTTTAGAGTTGCCACTTTTAATATCCCTCTTAACCTGAAAAAGAACAAAATGATTAGAAAAATTACATTTCCCAAACAGCTTTTACGAACATATGAAATTTGCCAGCAGAGAAAGGCCTAGAGGTCAATCAAGTCTGCTCGAATGTGCAGCTAGCACCCCTTATTCTGCAGCTGCCCTTCCCTTCCACCCCTACCCTTCACTGACCCTCCACCTTGTCCTGTCCCATCCCCTTTTGAAGCAGTCCACTGTTCTACTGGTTACCACTTCTGCAGGTAACGCATTCCACCCAGCCACCATCCTCTCTGTAAAAAAGTGCATCCTTATCTCCCTCCTGAACCTTCCTCCCTCCAGTCTCATATCATGGCCCCTGGTGTCCTTCCCCTCCCTTACTTTGAACAACCCCTCTGTACCGGTCTTATTACTTTCATGTACTTAAAGGTTTCAATCATGCCCTCCGTCCCTCCTCTCCTCCAGCGAGTACATGTTCAACTCCCTCAGCCTCCTCTCATATGATAAGTCCCCCAGCCCCTTAATCATCTTTGTTGTCCTGCGTTGCACCCCCTCCAGTAACTTAATGTCCCTCTTCAGATATGGGCGGCAGTACTGCACGTAGTACTCCATGTGCGGTATAACTAATGACCTATACAGTGGCAGAATCACCTCCTGCCTCCTCAAGGATATACCCCTTGCAATACAACCCAGCATTTTGTTGGCCTTTGTAGCTGCCTTCCTACATTGTGCCGAGTTGTTCACTGACCCGGTAATGAGCACCCCTAGATCCTTCTCCTCCCGTCTGGCCTAGCTGCACTCCCCCCAGCTGGTAACTCCTCCTTGGCTTCTTCATCCCAAAATGCAGCATCTTGCACTTTTTGGCATTAAACCCCAGTTGCCAGGTGTCTGACCAGGTTTCAAGCTTTGCCAGATCATCCTGCAACCCCTGCCACCCCCCTAGGTTATCCACCACCATGCCTACCTTGGCATCATCAGCAAACAGACTGATCTTGCTCTTGATGTCCAATGATGTCTGCAATGAATATACAGGACATCCACTGCATGGCCCCTGTCCAGTTGCCTAGTTACTCAGTCACAGAACTCCACCAGGTTGGTTTGGCAGGATCTGCCATGTATGAAGCCATGCTGTCTGCTGTTCTGTAGTCCTTTGGCATCCAGGAGGGCCATCAGCCTCTCCTTCAGGACAGTCTCCATCAGTGTACCCACAATGGATGTTAGGCTCACAGATCTGTAGTTGCCCGGTTCATCCTTGGGGCCACTCTTGTGGAGGGGCACCACATGAGCCATCCTCCAGTCCTGAGGTACACACCCTGCATGTAGTGAGGCATTAAACAGGTCTGCCAAAGGACCTCTGCCAGCTCCATAAGTACCCTGGGGTGGATGCCATCTGGACCTGGCGCCGTGTCCACCCTCAGTATCTTCAAACCCTCCCGAACTCTGCCCTCCATGATTTCCCCATCTGACACCCCTCCCCCTTATTTCTGCCATTCCTCCCCCCCCTTGGGTGTCACCCCCCTCTTCTTAGTAAATACCGATCAGAAGTAATCATTTAGTGCTGCCTTATCACACCCTGCTTCCACCCAGCCCCTCCTCCTTCCTAATCCTTACTATGTGGTCCTTACAGCTCTTCTCCCTGACATACCTAAAGAAGCCCTTCTTAATGCCTTATGCCAGCCTGAGTTCCGTAGATGCCTTAGCTCCCCTTACTGCCCTTGTCACCTCCTTCGATTCAGTCAAGTACTCCTCCCTGTCCCCCCCCCCCCGTTTTCTTGTACCTCCTAAAGGCAGCTCTTTTCCTCCTTACCTTTTCCATGACCTCCTTGCTCAACCAGCTCGGTTTACTACCACTAGCCTTCCTGCTCTGGGCCTTGCAGCAGGTTTTGGTTGCCTCCACTATCCTCGGCTTTATGAGCTCCCACCTCTGGCTAGTGTCCATACTAGACTGAATTCTGGCCAGGTACCCTTTTACCACTCCCCCCCCATCCTCCCAAAGTTGGCCCTCCTCATGTCCAGCACTCTAGTGGCAAACTCCACTCCTTCCTTGCCCATATCCAATGTGAGCCATACTGAGTGGTGGTCACTCCCTGACAGTGGTTTCTCACTGCAAGTTCTCACAAAGTCCCCATTTGCCAGCACAAGGTCAAGGGTATTCCCTAACCTGGTTGGTTCACTGACCATTTGCATCAGGAAGCTGTCCTGGAAGGCATCCAGCAGTACCTGCTCCCTTCTGTTCCTGGTTGTTGGGTGTCCAGTCCACTCCTGGCATGTTGAAGTCCCCCACAATCACCACACTACCCTTCTTGCAGGTCCTCCTGATCTGTCCCGCTAGTTCCCTGTCTAACTCCTCCGTCTGAGATGGTGGCCTGTACACCACTCCCATTCTGAGAATCCTATTCTTGGAATCCTGGATTTGCATCCAAAGTGACTCCGTACTATCCTTCTCCCCTTCCTCCCTTATACACTTCAGTCCTTCCTTCACATATAGTGCCACCCCCCCTTCCCAATCACCATGTCCCCATGAAATAACCTGTACCCTGATACAAAACAGGTCACAGTCATTGTACTGGGTGGCCCATGTTTCTGTGATGGCTGCAATGTCCACCTCACCCTCTGCCATGAGCACCTGTAACTCTGCATTTTTCCTTCCAAGGCTCCTAGCATTAATGATAACCATCTTCCACCCCCCCCCCAAAAAAATCCTGCCCTCCTTTACTAGCATTACCAATAGTACTTGCCATTTGTCCTTTGTCACTGTTTTTTTTTGGGGGGGTAAGCTCATATTGTTTCCCGACCTGTGGTCTCTGCAAGTCTCTTGCCCAATTGCCACCCCCACTCCCAACGTCCTCTATGTACTCCTTCATCCTCTGTTTCAACACTTTCCCTCCTCACTCAAGTGTAGTCTGTCCTTGTCAGACCAATGTCCTCCCAGGTCTCCCCCACAAACAGCCCATACCCTTTAGCACAACCCCAGGTTCTTACCCATCCGTTAAAAATTCCTCTATTCTCAGCTTTCTTGTTGTGCTTGCCTTGGGCACTGGAAGTATCTCTGTTAAAGTTACTGATCTTCCTGCCCCCTCACACAATTGTCCTAGTTCCTCAAACCTCCTCTGGACTATATCTACTGTCATGTCAGCCAGGTAGTTCGTCCCAAGATGTATAATTAAATGAGGCTTGTCCCTACCCCTTCTGGCATATTTCAGAACAGATTGTCCCACCCTTTCCGCTGTCATTCCTGGCATGGTCTCCACCCAAATGCAACTATGCCTCTCTCTCTTGCTACCCCACCTGACTCCTCTTAGTATCGAGTCCCCCAGCACTAAGATTCCACCCCCTTACTCCCTGCTTGCTTCCATTCATCTCCCTCTCATATTTCCTGCCCTTCTTCCTCCTGCACATTATTTCCCCCTTTTGCTCCTGCTGCAATTCTCCCAGCAGAACTCCCCCCCCCCTTGGTCCAGGCATTTATCAATTACTCCTCTAATTTCATCATTTCCCTCCTCCTTCCTCTCTAGCAGTGCAAAACTATTTTCTGAAGACCATTCACAAATGCCCACTCCCTCTCTCTTCATAGTAACCTGTTCTCTCCTTTCCATTCTGTGACTTTTGCCACTTCTTTGCCTCCCCTCACAAGTCCCCATCTCCTCCTTCCATTTGTCTTGTCTCCTGACCTGGTTTCCCTGGCAATCGTTCTTCTTGGCCTGGTGGGTTTGAGCCAATAAGTGAAAATGAAAGTGTTCCTCTTTGGAAGGGATCATAAATTAAACCAAAGAGACAGACAAGCCAATCTCTTCCACTTCCCAATCTGATGGCTATACCCCACACAAGACATTTTCCGATGTTTAACCAGGGAAAGTGCAGAGGCACGCCCCACTGAAGTTTATGATGCAGAGTTTGAAAATAACTGTTTAAGCAGTCCTTGATAAATGCAAGCCTGCGCTTTAGCCAACAGGGACCCCATTAGTGAAGTGCTGGCTCTCATTAGTATCAAAGGCTACTTAAAGTTCTTTTCAAATCCAGACCCACAGACTTCAATGGGACGTACCTAGCAGATCAGGAGGTGAAAGGGATTGGCTGGCTGTCGCTGGTTCAATTTATGATCCCTTCCCTTACAAAGGGGAACACAAATTTTCACTTTTTGGCTAAATTTTTCCTAACATACAGTAATGGGCTATGGTATTAAAAAGCCCATCACTGTATCTTAAAATATGTCAGACAATCTCCAAGTGCAATGCCCTACATTTTTCTCCCATTCAAATGCCACATCCTCAACCACTCCACCAGTGGTTTCAGGTCTTCAGGACCCTTACCCCTTGGTAACTACTACAAATGTTGGTCTCGTCTGAAAAAAAGGCATATCCTACCCTGGACCCCTTTCCCTACGTCACACAGAAATGTGTTTGAAAATCAGTCTTACAGACCCTATGGTATACGGCTTGTGACAATTTTCTACAGAGGGGTCTCCATTTAGGACTACCCTGTGTATCCCGTACTCGATTTACTCTCCATGTTAGCTCCCAGTTTCTTCAGCAACCTCCCATGTGGGACAGAGTCAAAAGCTCTGCTGAAGTCAGACGGTACCATCATGGCCAGATTCCTACCCATGGCCTTAAGACACCCAACTAAAGAATTCAATCGGGTCTGTCTGGTACACCCTCCCACTGGTAACTCCATGCAGACTGTAGTCATGCACAGCACTTGTCTCATTTTAATACCCTCTTTATAACAGATTCCCTACTACAGACGTTTGGCTGGCTCATCACCTACACCTTTTTTTTGGGGGCTTCAATGCTCCAACACTTCTCATTCCTAAAGAGCAACTAAAGACATCCACAGTGGTCCAGCCAAGACTAAGCACATCTCCATGAACCACCCACAGAGGTATCCAATCTGGACCCAATGATTACTCCCACTCAATGCCTACTGGCCCTTCAGTGCACTCTCCTCAATCAGACTACGTTAGTGCCCAACAGTGACAACCAGGGGTCGAAACTGGCACCGGGCCCATTAGCCAAATGCTGGTAGATCTTGTATCGGGCTAGTAAGATTTAACTTTAGCCCTGCTGGTTTGTATTGGAAAAGGTAAACATTTCAATAAGTAAACCAGCTAGACCAGTGGAAACGTCTGTGAGGCTAGCAGATTCTCAGTCACTAGCCCAGTTGGCCAGTGGATGCAAAACTTTATTTCGACCCCTGTGACACCCACACTGGCTTTTATGCTGGGGTCTTTGTCATCAGTGAATAGAAATAATTTTTCAGTAAATCTGCTTTTTGGCCCTGGGTTTTAACGTATAGTTATGGACGGCCTGAAAGTCAAACTGCTGCTGAAATTTGTGTAAAACAGCCACTGAAACCTAAGTAAGCCATGCATCTCTGAGACAGGCTTCAAACTGCAGTCGGATATCAGAGCCCTGTTTGGATATCTGTACTGCACAGCTAAAAATGAATATTTACCTGAACCATAATAACCTCTCCAAAAGTGCTGAAATATTCTTTTAAATCTTGTTCTGTTGTCTTCCACGGCAGACCAAGAACTATTAAATCAGATGTTTTTTGTACTGCTCTCTTCACCTTTACGGCCGATGACGCATCTGTTTCATCCATTTTTCTTTTATTATCTAAAAAAAAAAAATAAATTTAGAATTGTTAAATATTTACTTCAGCTCTCAAGAGGGCCTGGAACTCCTCTACCTCTGTTACAAAAAAATGCCAGGAGCAAAACCTGAGCCCACTGTAAAACTACCTCCCCTTTTCTAACTGGATTAAAGAGGCACATGAAAAATACATGTAAAAGGCAAATTTGTGACACCAAGGCTACTTATTTTACTAAACAAATCACCTAGAGCACTCTGGCACCATTGGGGCCACTCTGGTAAATTATAAGAGAAAATCAATAACCTGCTTTGTCATTCCAATGAGATTACCCCTTCATAACCTACTCTGCATGAGCATTTGTTATTGACAAAAGGAAGACTGCAACTTCTCCAGAGATAGGTAGAAAACTATTTTTATACAGGAAATACTTATTAGGATTATGCAATCCTGTTCTCAAGATAGTCCTGTGTATGACTAAGATGAAACCAAGACTAGGACCCTCAGTCCCCAGTAAAAAATGTATTTACGAGTTTAACCAGGAAAGTATACTGAGCAGTGTTGCTCAATTCCAGAAGATGGGTGGGGGGCCCTCTGTACATAAAGGAGGAGAGCATCCCATACCACAAATAAAAGGGAGGATGGAAAGGCTCAAGTGTTATGGTGCAGGTACAAACCACTAAGAGGAAAAAGAGACTAAAGCTAGGTGAGGTGTACAGACCACCTTCACGAATTGAGGAGCTACACAAGGTACTTGTCGCATGATAGGTCTATATCCATTTATGAGAGGTCAAATTGTATATGCTATAATGTACCTTAAAATTAAAACACCGTCTCTTTAAAAGACTTTAGGAATAGAATTACAAAAATAGCCTCAATTGCTCCTATGTCCAGGGTGGATCTGGTACATCTCCAGATAAGGAAGACAGTTTTATGGAGCCCAGAAACCATAACTCAGAGAAAACTGGGCATCTAGCTTCCAACACCACCAACAAGCATTTGTCAATGCCGAATGTTTGCTTGCTGGCATTGGCAGTGGTAATGTAGAAGTTACAGAGCTGCATAATAGGAATGGCAGTGAAGTACTGAACTGAAGCCAACCCCACCACCACCCTGCAGAGAGTGACAGGCATTGGGGTGTGCATTTGGGTCATCAGGCATAATGGCCTTGCCATTTCACCACACCCAACCCTGCAGACACTGACAAGTGTCATGGTGTTCCTTGGGTGTTTGCCTTATGCGCATCTCATTCTCATTAGGAAATGTGTGATGGGTGCGATATAGGAGAATGGGGTGAACTTTGGGGCTGAAGAGTCCAAGGCATACCTCGATACCTCTCACTGGCTGCAGGGTGTGGAATGGTATGAGCATTACAGGCAAGAATCCCAAGTCACACCCTGATGCCTGTCATTCTCTACAGGGTTGGGCGTTATGGTTGGAAACCCTAATACCTCAGGCATTCGTTGGTATTTTCACTCCAAATTTTCAACATGTTTTTTTGTGACCCCACCTCATGAACAGGGGGAATATCAGTTTGTTATGACAGCTGCTTATGCACAGCCGAGTACGGCATTTAGCACCACAGGTGCAAAAACATTCCAACAGGATGTAAAAATGACAGCTGTACTGTTCATGGGGAGGTGTAAAAATGGCAGTTGCAAATCTGCAGTACAAATATTTAAAAATGGTGCAGTCATGAGCGTATAGAAACTGTGCAACGACACCCGTAATATAATTAGGTTGGATATTTTACAGCAGATTGTCAACTCAGGCATTTTGGTGCCTCCGATCATGAACAGTGTCACTGTGATTTTCTTTATCTGTGCCGAACAATGATTCCCCACAGCGACCATGCATCTCAGCGCTGAAAGTGTGAAAACACACTTCAGCCATGTTGTGAAAAATGACAGCTGTACTGTTCATAAGGAAGTGTGAAAAAATGCCACTGGTGAAAATCTGGACTGAAAATATTACAAAGTCATGAACTTACGAGGGTGCGTGGAAACTGCGCATTGCTCACTCAAAACACAGTCATTTTATGGACTTTTGTCACCAAATTTTCAACATAGCCATTTTAAGACCTCTGCTCATGAACAGTGTAACTGATTTTCTTAATCTGTCCTAAACATTGCTTTCGCACACCAACAGCACCATTGTGCGCTACATGTGCGAAAACACATTTTGGGCGACATATGAAAAATGGCAGCTGTACTGTTCATAAGGAAGTGTAATAAAATGGCAATGCTGAAAATCTGGAGTGAAAATATTAAATTTGCAAACTTACGAGCATGCATAGGAACTGCGTAACGCACGCTCGTAAAACAGTCATTTTTAGGAATTTTTTCACCAAATTTTCAACATAGCCATTTTAAGACCTCTGCTCATGAACAGTGTCACTGTGATTTTCTTAATGTGTCCCATACATTGATTTTGCATATATCAGCGCCATTGTGCACTACATGGGCGGAAACACATTTTGGGCAAGATGTGAAAAATGACAGCTATACTGCTCATAAGGAGGTGTGGTAAAATGGCAATGTTGAAAATCTGGAGTGAAAATATTGAAAATTCGCAACTTACGAGCGTGCGTAGGAACTGCGCAATGCACCCTCGTAAAACAGTCATTTTTAGGATTTTTTTCACCAAATTTTCAACATAGCCATTTTAAGACCTCTGCTCATGAACAGTGTCACTGTGATTTTCTTAATGTTGTCCCATACATTGATTTTCACACAACGACTGTGCCACTGTGTAGCTACATGGGTAGAAACACATTTTGGGATGATGTGGAAAATGACAGCTATACTGCTCATAAGAAGGTGTGGTAAAATGGCAATGTTGAAAATCTGGAGTGAAAATGTGAAAATTCAGCGAACTTCACGGTGTCGTAGGGAACTGATAATGCACCCTCTGTAAAACAGTCATTTTAGATTTTTCACCAAATTTCAACATAGCCATTTTAAGACCTTTGTTCATGAACAGTGTCACTGTGACTTTCTTAATTTGTCCCAGTACATTGATTTCGACACCGACTGTGCCACTGTGTGCTACATGGGCAGAAACACGCTTTTGGGTGGCGTGAAAATGACAGCTGTACTGCTCATAAGAAGGTGTGATAAAATGGCAATGTTGGAAATCTGGGTGAAAATATTGAAAATTCATGAACTTACGAGCCTGCGTGGGAACTGCATAGCACCCTCGTAAAACAGTCATTTTTGGAATTTTGGCACAAATTTTCAACATGGTGTTTTGGGACCCTTCTCATGAATGATGTCACTGTCATGGCGGTATTCAGGCCGGAAAGGTGATTTCGCAGTCAATGGCAAATCACCGCCAGACTGAGCGCCATGACATGTCGACCTCAGAGAAGTCAAAACCATGTTGATAATTTGGTGCAAAATCCCAAAAATGCCGAGATATGCAATAAGTTGAAACCCCCTATGTAACCCATTATACAGCTTACGGCATTTCCTCAGTTCGGTCGGCTTTGAAGAGTGCAGACGTGTTCCCGTCCACCGAAGATCATCGCGCGAGTCCGTGAGTAAGTATGGCGTGGGGTGCGGGAGGCTGGGTGCAGTGGGTGGGTGCGGGTTGTGGGAGGGGCGTTGGGAGGCAGCATGAGACAGTTTTATTTTACAGGTCTTAAAATAAAAAAGACGTAGGATCGCTTTGCCACGCTGGGTGGGCTCAGCGTGGCCACAAAGACTTGGGGAAATGCCCAGCCGACGGGGATTGGGCACCCTCACGGGTAAAATAAAAACAAAAACGCCAGACAGTTTGCCACGCTGGGGTGGGCTCCCAGTGTGGCACAAGGACTTGGGGGCATTCAGCCGACGGGATTGGGCACTCTGGCCGGGTTATTCAGTACACGGGCGCGATGTCTGTTCTGGGCGTGCTGCGCGTGAGCAGTCGATATCTTATCGGTGCTCACCCAAGCCGTAGCTCCTCTTCAATCAGATGTTACTGCATTTTGAGCGTGTCATAGACAGCTCCAAAATGCATTGGCTTACAGGGCCAGGCTCCAGCCCAGTGCCTGAATTGGAGGAGGAGGTGACACCTCCGAAATCTCCGTTCATGGCACTATGTTTCTTGCACATGCGTGTAAGCAAACATAAAAAGGTAATGTAGTGATCCAAGGGTCAAGCCAAATGCATGGACCAGATGTCACTGGGGTTGACAAGAAACCCAACATGGGGCCAGCGATACCTACAGGGAAAGGTAAACTGCTGCACCCCATCTCACAGTGGGTGTGGCTTGAAATGACCAGCATGCATTTGCCAGACGCTTTAACTATGGGCAGCTGATACAGTTTAGCTGGAAGTCAGATCATCTGTCCAGCTGGCATATACCTGAAGACATGAAACCATGCTTTTTGTACATAATTAGAGCAAACAAAGATTATCCACTCTGGGTTTTATCTAGTACCCTCTTCCCCCCTGAACAAACCTCCTCCTTCAAATACTCTGCGTTCTCGTTGATCCTTCCCTTTCCTTTCACGACCACATCCGCTCCCTTTGTTCCACCATCAACTCTAGGACAGGCCTACTGTATCGCCATCGTGACTGTCTCCCCACTGAAGCACCAAGGCTGGCCATCTCATCCTCAGTATTGTCCCTCGTGGACTATGGTCTGCTTATTTATGATGCCACTGAACACTGCTCTACACAAAATTAAGCTATCCCTCAATAAGGCCTACTGGCTGCTTACAGATTCACGTCTTACCCACACTTGCACACTATTATTCCCCTCTTCCTTAAGCTGGAGGAAATGCTTATCAAGCTCTCCCCTTGACCCCCCCCCAAACAAACAAACAAACAAACAAACAAAAAAAAATCACTGCAGGTTTGATTCCCCCTGGTCTTCTATCATAAGCCTATCTACCCCTCACCACCACTGTTCGCTCCCCTCTGCAAGTCCCCACAGTTAGGACCTCCCTTGCAGAGGTCATTCCGTAACCGTGCCCCGTCCTGGTACAATTCCCAGCCTGTATCCATTGCCTCTCTACCAAGAATGGGGCCTTTTAAAACTGCTCTCAAGAACCACCTCCTCTCCTCCCACCACTGTGACTGCCTTGACTGAGTTTTCCCTGCCTGTACTCCTGTCAGTCTGCCCGTTTTGACTCTGCCCTTCATTTGACTCATAGCCCCTATTGTTCATGTCTGTTTATTACTGCTACTTTACCTTGACGTGGGGCCTTTGAAACCAGCCCTTAATGTTGACTGTTTGCTTTTATTTGGGCTCATTTACTTTGTTTTCTGCTGCTTGCTATTAATGTATTTGTCTTCCTGACGAAGAGCATTTGTAAACAAATTCCTGACTCAAAGAATTGTAATTCTGATTACTTCTTAAAATAAAATGTGTAGGCCTGGAAAAATCTCCACAACCCAACCCAAGTGTATGGAAAGTTTGACTTGTCACATACTGAACAGAAAATTCTGATTTTAAGTCAAAATTTTGGAAGCCAAGACATTGCACCAAAGAAGCACCCGAAATTTTTTTTTTTTTAAAATAAGACATTTAGAGGAACGGACTTGGAATACAACCTTGCTACTAGATTGTTGCTTAACGAGCTTCTGACATAGCTGAGACAACTCTGAAAAATTGTAACATTCAGACTTAAATGTAGCTTATATTTCATATTTTATTCTGTAGTTCTCACCCTTATTTCCTTACTACCAAGGGTATTTACACGAATACAGTATCTCTGCTCTTTTAGCTCTGGCTGCCTGCCTACACCTGAAATAATTCTGTTTATGACATCACAGTATGTTGCTGTGAAGATGATTATGATGTCAAACAACTGATTGTGATGTCATGTATACAGAAGCAGCCAGAGTAGATGAAAGTCCAGGGGACAGGGATTTTGTTTTTGTGCAACTGTTTTCAGTAATAAAGAAAACAGAAAATTACTGAAAACATATGAAGTGATAAAGAAAATGCGATGGAGCTGAAAATAAATCTTACTTTTTTCAGTGTTTTCCAAAAGCTGTCAGGGGCTCTAAGACTCATCCCTACAAGGACATTTCAAATCTTGTTTGAACTCCAATATCAAAATAAGGTACAGTTTAGAACACAGTATCTAGTGTTTTCAGTAAACCATTCAGTTTTACTTTTGTTACTGTCTGCATTTCAGAGTTGCAAACTGTAGACTTCTGTGTTGCTTTTATGTTAAGCAAACTTATGATTTTCTTAACTCTGCCTGGGTTCTGACTGTGTGATTTAACATTTTAACAGAAGGGGTTTTGAAAAGACTGTGCCTGAAAGACAGCACCACTTGGCTGTCGTATAAAACTACGTAGGCAAGACGTAGCCAGTGGCCGTGGTGTGATTCAAATACTTAATGTAGCGCAGAGTCAAGGAGACTCGAAACTACAGTAACCACCCTCCTACTGGGAAGGGGAACACAGTTAAAGGGGACAGGAAATTTGCACTAATTGGCAGCCGTTTATAAAGTACTTATTCTCAGAAACTATATGCATCCCTCTTAAGTATCCATATTTAACTGTACCTGAATAAAAAATGATAGGCAAAACTGTAGTTTGTATTGTGTTTTTATGGTCAGCATTCTGTTAGTTTACTTCATGGAATCACTTACGTGGAATTTTTACTATGTCACAATTTGTGCACAGAATGCTAATTATGAGCTGCTGACCTAACAGAACCCTGTTTAGAGTTCTGTGCACAAACCATGACATAGTTAAAACTCCAAACTATTGGTTTCATGAAGAAAATCATAACAGAATACTGCCCATAAAAACAAGACAATGCAACATATAGCTTTTTATATCAGTTTTTATTCAGGTACAGTTAAATAATTTAAGTAAATACGTATAATTTCTGAGAATAATCACTTTATAAACAGCTGCCAGTTACATACTATTTCCTGTCCTCTAAGTCTACCGGAACCCTTATTCCTGCTCACGAGTTCCTGAATAGGGAGATCCTCCCTGCAAACAGGAGGTCCTACCAGGCTGCACGAGAGTTGGGGGCCAGGGGTTCGTGGCAGATTTGGTGCCAGCTACTGGGATTTTGAACAGTCTTGCAAAACCATCACACAATCAAGGGCAGAATTTGGAAAGGGGGAAAATAAATTTGGTTGCAAACAATAAACCCTATCCTGTTTGAATATTTTTTTTTTTTTTGAAGATAGTAGTGTAGCTAGAAGAATGTCTATCCAGTAAAGCATTATGAATCTAACAACTGAAGATCTGTGGGGGAAAAGGGCATTCTTAGTAAAAACAAAGAACAACTCACGGAGGCCTTTCTGGCAGCTGAGATGGAGGGCGTGCCACCCTACTTAGAGCCACAGGTGGTGATTTCAGAGGTCCAGAGGAGAAGGAGCCATCTACAGACAAAGAGCTGGAGCTGAGGAGGCTGCAGCTGCAGGAGAAATAGCTTGTGAATGAGCAAAAGAGGCTCACGATGAAAATGGAGGAATGACAGCAACAGAGAGGCTGAAGAACAGCAGCACCAGAGGCTGAGGCGGAGGAACAGCAGCATCAGAGGGAACATGAGCTGAAAAAGCTGACGCTCAAACAGTCAACCCCTGAGCAGGTAAGTGGTGGAGTGGGTTTTAAATTTCCAGGACTGGGGTACAAGTTAAATTAAAAATTAGTGGCAGAGTTTGAAGATGGGAAGGATATGGAAATGTTTTTAAATTAATTTGAAAAGGTCTGTATCCAGGCCAATCTGCCCAGAGAGACCGGAAGCTTTCGCCCGTCACCCATCTCCACTACTTATTGGCAAGAAGAGGGAAGCACTGGGGCAGACGAACAATGTCGAAGGTAAAGATTTGACAAGTTAAAAATGACCTATTAAAAAAATATGATCTGAACTCTGATGCATACAGAGCAAAGTTCAGAAAACTCTAAAAGGGGCTGGAAATGAGCTTTGAGGAGACCGCCACAAAAACATTATGTTAACTAAACTGACCTATTTTGTACTGTAATTGTGTCTCCCGGGTCGTGCCTGAAAATAGTCACCTGTTGGCTAGTGCACCTACCCGGTTAACAAAAACTAAATAAAATAAAACAGCATCAATATTTAAAAACGCTGGTGGGAAGGGGTGAAAGCAGATCGCCGCCCCATCAGCAGGCAGCTGCAACCCACCCAACAACAGCTTACAGTATGACAGCCCATTGTTCCACACCGCCCGCCGGCGACGGGGTGAGGGGGAGTTGGGTGGGCAGGGGTCCTGTGCAGGTGGGGGGGGGTTGCCACTGGACCACCAGGGGTACGTTTCAGTACGGAACACTGGCGATCGGGTGGGGTGAACCACTAGACTACCAGGGAAGGGGAACTGTTTACATATACTGACGTACCCAGAGTTCGAGAGTGAGGAGTACCACTGGCTCACCAGGCTTTCTTACTGTTATTACACCCTGCGATCACGGCTACAGGAGGGAGGGGGATTACCACCAGACTACCAGGGCATTCTATTTTATTTAATGACACCCACAATCGGGCTAACGGGAGGGAGGGGTTACCACCTGGATTACCAGGGACCAGATGGGTGCTTGTGGATGGTGTTGTGTGGGCGGGTGGCCATCCACAGCTGTTGGTTGCTGTGTTACACCCTGCAATACAGCAGCCCACCTGTGGGTGGCCAGCATTTAAGCCCGATTTTTCTGGCTCAACTTTGTGCCCCAGTATGCGGCACATCTAGGGGTTGTGCCAGCAGATGCACTGCACATCCTGGGCTGAATATCGAGATGTGCCGCAAATACATTAGCACACCCCCTTCAGATGTGCCGCGTACATTACCAATGCGCCCCGGCACACAGACTTGCGCTGCGCTAGTCCCCCTTTTGAATATCGCACCGGGGAGCACTGCTGGCACAACCCCTTTGAATATCTAGCCCAGGGAGTATTTGGAAAATGGGACTTACACACATCAGGACAGAGGGAGGAGTGATGGGCAGGCAGCTTGTTCCCCAAGAGTATCATGGGTTATTACTCAAGGTAGCTCATGATACTCCAATGTCTGGACATTTGGGCATTGCTCGCACTGTGCCACGCTTAGCCCATAATTTCTATTGGCCCAACATTACCAAGCAGGTGAAAGAATACTGCAAATCTAGTCACTGGTATCAGGAAATAGGGAAGGCCGGAAGCAAAGCGAAGGCTGGCCCAATTCCCTTACCACTTGTGAAGGAGCCATTCCAGAAGGTTGGAATGGATATTGTGGATCCTTGAATACCACAAGCTCCTTGGGGTATATATTGACAGTTGTTGATTATGCTACCCCCTATCCCGATGCCATCGCACTGTCTTCCACTAAGGCGGACAAGGTGGAAGAAGCTTTGCTGGGGATTTTCTCCTGTGTTGGGTTTCCACAGGAGGTTCTCTCTGATGGGGGTAACTTAATGTTGGGCCTAATGAAGTGTGTGGAAAAAATGCGGTGTTGTAATGGGACCCTAAAAACTATGCTTATGGTACTTGCAGAACAGCATGGGTGGGAAGAAAAATTACCACAGTAATCTTCTTTCAAGGGGTCTTTTAGTATCAGTAACTTTTGCACTTAGCTGGCTAGGTGTAACTGCCACAAAGGTCTCCCTTTAAGAGATATTTAAATGAGCTACAGGACAGGCCAATCAGAAGACAGAAGGGGTATAAGTTGAGTGAGAGCTGTTGAAGGTGTCAGAATTTGAGGAAAAATGAGGGCAATTGCCCCGAAAAAGAATCAACAGGATAAAAAAAAAAATGCAAGCGTCCACAAGTGGAAATAGAAACAGCAAGAGGCACAAAAACTCATCAATAAGAAACTCCAAATTTGGTAAAAGGTGACATGAAGAGCCCCCCCCCACCCCCGACAGGTGAACCTGGGAGGAAGGGTGGGAGCTTACTGATGCTAAAGGACCCCTTGGCAGAAGGAAGATTAATGTGGCGAGTAATTTTTTCTTACCCCAGGAGTCCTTTAGCATCACTAACTTTTTTGCAGACTACCGAGCAGTACCAAGTGGGAGGTGGGTAGAGAACCTACTTAGGATAGAGGCTCTGCAGAACCACCCTGCCAAATCTGGCATCAGATCTGGTCTGCATATCCAAACTGTAGTGTTTCACAAAAGTGTGCACAGATTTCCAGGTAGCTGCTTTGCAGACATCAAGTAGGAGATCTCCCTTGCTGCTGCCGAGGCTTCAGTGCCCCTGGTAGAGTGAGCCTTAAGCCCCACAGGAGGTTGATGACCAGCTTTCTCATAGCAGAAAAGAACCCAATCAACGAGAAATCGTTCTCTTGGTAGCTGGTCTTCCTCGGTCTACATCCCCGTAGGCGAGGAACTGAGTAGAAGAGCCTCTGGACTGTAGTATGCTTTAGGTAGTGAAAGATGGCTCTTCTGACATCCAAGCTGTAGAGCTTTAGCTCGACAGGAGGGAACTGCTCAGTAAGGAAGACGGGCAGAGAAATGGGCTGGTTCAAGTGAAACCCTGAAACCAACTTTGGCAGAAATTTCCTATTTGTCCTGAGCTCAACTTTGTCGTTGTGAGGGATGATGTAATTCAGCTCAGTGCACAGGGCCTGTGGCTCTGAAATCCTCCTGGCAGACGTAATGGCTACCATGAAGACAGTCTTCCAAGTTACAAACTTAATGTGTGCCATGGACATAGGCTCGAAGGGTGGAATCATGAGCCCGTCCATGCAAAGGTTCAGCCTCCAAGAAGGAACGGGCTCCTTGGTTGGAAGCTGGAGGTGCAAAAGGCCTTTGAAAAACTGTTTAAAGCTGTTGTGGGAAATAAACTCTTCCTTCCCACCAAAAGGCAGACAGAAATTGCCACCAGGTGTAGCTTGAGGGGAAGATGGTTTTAAGCCAGACGCCTGTACATGTACCAGGTAGTCTAGCAGCTGAAGGTCTGAAGCGGACAGAGGTTCGACCTTTTCACTCTTGCACGATAGGGAAAACCTTTTCCATTAGGCTGCACAAGTCTTCATTTTTTTTAGCCATCCTCAGTATCTTAAGGACCTGTTCAGAGTACAGAGAAGATGGAAACTAACTCAAGAACCAAGCCTTGAGGTGAAGAGTATGACTGGGTACTGCACTCCTGTCTGAGGAAGGGTCTGGGCCTGCTGCAGGACACAGAGAAAGAGGGTACCAGGCTTGCCTGGGCCAGTCCAGAGCCACTAGGATCATGGATGCAGGCTGCTGTCAAGAGTTTCATCAAAACCCTGGATATCAGGGGAAAAGGAGGAAATGCATATAGAAATCTCCATTACCAGTTCAGGATCAGGGCATCCAGAAGTGTTCCTGGAACTGGGGGGCCTGCAACAGTACTGAGGAAGCTGAAAATTGAGGCGATGCAAACAGATCCACATCTCGTGTGCCCCACCACCTGAACACACTGGCTAGTACTTGCTTGTTCAGTGTCCATTCGCCCTGGCCTTGACTGATGCGACAAACACAGCATCTGCCAGAGTACTGAGTTTGCCTGGAAGGTGAAGAGCTAAAAGGCCGACTCCAAGGGAGAATGCTAGAGATCAGAGCGTCTGCACAGAGTCTCTGTGATCCGGTCCCACCATGCTTGTTTATGTAGAACATGCAGTGGTGTTCTCCGTTCGAATATGAACCGCCTGCCCTTCTATGCTGGGGAGTGAATGCTTTGAGTGCTAGGAAGATTGCTCCAAGTTCCGAAAGATTTATGTGCAACTGTGACTCTTCAGGAGTCCAACTGCCACTTACTGAGGCACTGTCCAAATGAGCTCCCCAGGCCAAAAGGGAGGCATCTGCGGTGATCACCTTTGTGGGAAGAGGAGCTTGAAAGGAAACCCCTGCCTGCAAATTTGCAAGGTTCTTCCACAACAGCAAATTTTGGAGGAACTGCTCCGGCCAGGTATCAACAATTTGTTGCTTCTCTGAGACCAGCAAGCTGAGGTAGGCTTACAGGAGTTGCATCCTGTACCCGAATCCTGGGACTACTGTAGTTATAGAGACCATATGTCCCAGAAGTTTGAGGAAATGTCTGGCTGGTCTTGGCTGTCCCCGGGTGGAAATCTGCCACTGAAAAGAAACTCAATTCTTTCCTGCAGGAGGAAAGCATATCCATTCTGAGTGTCCAGCTGGGCCCCTACGAAGGCGAGTAGCTGAGTGGGTTCCGGGTGAGATCAGAGATTTACCAGGAAACCCAAAGACTCCAGTGTGTTCTGTGAGGGAAAGAGATTCCTTGACCTGGCAAGGAGACTTTGCTACTATGAGCTAGTCATCCAGACAAGAGTAGAGAGCGACACCCAGTCTCCCGAGATGTGCTGCTACCACCGCGAGACACTTGGTAAAGACTCTTGGGGCAGAAGACAGACCGAAGGGCACTGCAGCGAACTGATAGTGACCCGAACGAAGTTTAAACCTGAAAAACTTCCTGAGAGAAGTAGCCGTCCTTTAAGTCTAGGAAGGCTAGCCAGTCTCCCTGCTGTAAGGTCTGTATGACCAGTGACGGTGTGACCATTTTGAATTTGGGTTTTTTCAGATGTTTGTTTACATATCTAAGATCTCAAGGTCGCCACTCCATTTTCTTTTGTGCTAGAAAATACCTGGAGTAGAGGCCCTTGCCCTTCTCGTGAGCCGAGACCCTCTCCACTGCTCATAAAGCCAGAAGGTTTTGTACCTCCAATTCCAACAGCAGTATCTGTGTTGAGGACAGATGTCTTGACACCTGGGTACGCTTGAGGTCTGGCATCTGCTTGAACTGTAATGACAGACCCTTCTCCACTATCTCCAGCACCCAACTGTCCGACGTGATGAAGGACCAGTGCTGAAGATAGTGAGAGTGTGTGCTTCCAACCGGAAACAGTGAGGCAACCCGGACACTCACACAAGAATTAGATGCGCAGATGGCTGGGTAGAGGAGGCTCTTTGGCCCCTTGTGCCCCTGCCTCTGAAAGACCCCCTGTACAGGCCGAAGTCAAAAGAGGGGATAGGGATTGTAAGGTCTGGGAACAAAACTTCTGCCCCCGGGACAGGATCACTGAGGGGTGGTGGGCTTAGGCTTGGATAAGTGGCTCTGCTTGGCAGCCTTGTACTCAAGACTTTTTTCATGTAGTCAGTGGTTCTGTAATCAAACATTCTGATCACAGGGAAAATCCATAGCCTTTTTCTGAGTTGTTTGTGGTCAGACTGGTTGTTCTAAGCCAGGCAAAGCATCTCAGAGAGATGGCATAGGCCATCGCCCTAGAGGCTGCATCATTGTCTGCCATGTGGAATTGGTACATAGTGGCTTCTGGGGCAGTTTGATGTATCCACCAGCTCCTGCATCATAGAATCTGATCCGTTGCGGGCAATAGCCTGGATTTCCAAAGGGCTTTCTGATATTTGGCTGTGAATGCCATGCAAGAAGAAAGCCCGAGAAGCAGGGAAGCTGTGGCATACATTTTCTTTGCTATAAAGTCAGTTCTCTTGGAATCCTTGCCAATGGGAGAGGGGGACAAAGAGACTCCAGCTTTCTCGCAAGCTGCCTGCACTATACTCTTGTGGCTAGGGTGTGCAGACAGGAACTCTGCACCATTTTTAGACTATTTATATTTTCTCTCAAGCCGCTTATCAGCCCAGATACTGAAGTGGGGGTGCTGAAGCACCTTCATGGTATTTTTTCTAAATGCATTATAGACAAGGATGACAGACCTCTCATCTCCCTATAATATTGGTCTTTATAGACATCCTGGTTGGGCTCCTGCGTAGGGAGGTCCAGCATATTTTGTATAAATGTAAACAGAGGAAGGATCCTTGTGGTCACCCGAGAGATCCCCCAGATGAGGGTCCGGGGACTCCTGAGGCTCAAGGCCCCCAAAATCCATGTCAGGGGCATCATAAAATTTATTATTTGCATCACCCTCACAGGCTACAGAACAGATGCAAGAGTGCTTGCCAACCCTAGTAAACAGAGGACCTATCTTTTGAAGGGTTTGAAACAGTTGCCATGCTTTTTCATATCTTGCACTGACGGAAGAACCTGTGCAGACTTGGTTAGTAAGCGTTTTGTTTTTTTCTGTATGCTTTAAGCCGCCTGTTGTCTCGCTGTTGGCTTTCCCAGGAGCAACTGGAGCATTTTTGTCTTGACAATTTCTTTTCAGCCACTACAGAGGTTTGATCAAGCTTTCATTCGTCACCTTTTTTTTTTTTTAGTTTGTGAGGAGCTTCCATCTTTGGAGGCTTTGTTTTTTTGACTGGGATCTGAAAGGTTCCTCAGCACCTCTACTTTTGCATGGCCCATCGCAAGCCTTCGATTTATCCTCAGCAATAATAAAAGGTTTGTCTGCTATGTTTGCCAATTTAAGCGAAGAAAATCAATCCTGGACCTACGAACTGAGTGCAGGTTTCTGTGAAAATGCCACCGGCCAGTTCTGCCCCAGTTAATAAACGGTCTATTACTACTGCCCCTTTTTTTTTTTTTTTTTTTAAACTGGGATCTATACCAGTACCAATCTTAATAAAAACCCAGTAATACTGGTCAACTGTGCACAGGTGGCTGCTGGACCTTCACAGAGAGTCCTGACAGACGATACCAAGGTCCAGTAATAAAAGTTTTCCTTGTAATTGCCAATTTAGAGACAAAACCATCAGGTACTGTTTAAACCTAAAATCCACTGCAGGTGCCTTGTGGTAAATCCCACGAGGTTGGAGGTATAAAAACAAGGCAATTGTCCCCAGTTCGATGGTTCCCACAAGAATTTGCCCAAAATTGAAGAGAACTGTCCAAAATAAGCACCCATGATAAAAACAGACTTTAAAATAGTCCAAAACAGCATGGTCGAACTAAAAAAAAATCTGCATGGCGCTAATGAAAAAATAAACTTTCACTCAGCCCACTAATGGAAATAAAATAAGAGGAAAACTTTGCTCAGATATGCACTAGGAGACTGTCAAGGAAAGTTGAGACACCTCAGGGGCAATGTTGCTCAGTCCAGCACAGAAAAAACTCTGAAGCCTTCAAACAGCTCTCACCCCTTCCTGTCTTCTGACTGGCTTGTCCCCAAGCTCATTTAAATCTCTCAAAGGCACACCTCCGGGGCAGTTGCACTTAGCCAGCTAAGTGCAAAAAAATTACTAATGCTAAAGGACTCCTGGGCTAAGAATGGGAGAAATACCTGCCCAACCTGTTTGCCTACAGGGAAGTGCCACGAGAGTCAACCGGGTTTTCACCCTTCGAGCTCTTGTCTAGACACAGGGTGAAGGAACCCCTAGATTTAATATGAGAGGACTGGGAACGTAAGCATGCCACCCAGGGGACTCCCAATGGTGGAGTAGGTGTTGCTGAAGGAACTTATGGGCATCTTACCTGGTCAACAAAAACTAAAATAATGGCCCAGAGCAACCTGGCAGCTGCTCAGCAAAAACAAAAGACCTGCTATTATCATGGAGCCAGAGCTCACTCATACAGTGTGGTACAGGAGGTAATGGTTCTGATCTCAGTCCAAATGGACAAGCTGCAAGCTGAGTGGGAAGGGCCATACAAGGTAGTCTGGCAGGTAAACTATGTTAATTACACTGTAGAATCCCCAGATAGAAAAACACACTCACAGGATGCATCATGTGAACATGAAGCCATATCTCAACAGGGCTGACATAGTACTTGCGGTTTACAGTCCTGGAGATGGGCTAGGTAGGGAAGACCCCCCTTCTCGGCTTGTTAGCCGAGAGCAAGCAGGCGTCATCTGTGGAGACCATCATGCTGTCACCCCAGTCGACACCTGGACAAGCACAAGAATGGAGGGCCCTTTTGCGAGACTTTGCCCCTTTGTTTACAGCAAAGACAGAAAGGACACCGCTAGCGATGCATGACTTAGACACAGGGACCCAAGTGGCCATACATAGGACAGCTTGCCGGGTGTCAGATACAGTCCTCAAGGACATTAGGAGGGAGGTGGGGGGAAGATCCTGGATCTAGGGGTGATCCAGAAATCCCACAGACCCTGGGCCTCACCTGTACTCCTTGTACCAAAACTGGATGGGACTACATGATTCTGTGTAGATTATACCAACATACTAAAATGCTAGCAGAATAGGCCTAAAGGTCTTTCTTGTCTGCTCATTTGGTCAGCCCCCACCCTGGGAGCCGATCTTGCTGCCCCCCCTCAACCTCTCTGGCTTCTCCCTTCCCAGTCCCGGATATTCCCACTGCACAGGACTTCGCACCCAGAACCCTTCCCCTGTACCTGTCCCACCCCCTCTTGAACCCCTCCATCGTCACTGTTTCCACCAGACCCCTGGGCAGCGCATTCCATGGCTCCACCCCCCTCTCAGTGAAGTAGCACCTCCTCCTTTCTCTCCTGAATCTCCCCTTCAGCTTCCACCCATGTCCTCTAGTTGCCCCCCACTCCTTCCTTCAGAGCATCATGACTGCTTCTCCATTTAACACCTTCATGTACCTGAAAACCTCTATCATGTCCCCCCAGTCCCTTCTCTCTTCCAATGTGTACATATTTAGCTCTTCAAGCCTCTCCCCATAGGTCCTGTCCCCCAAGCCCCAGATCATTTTGGTTGCCCTCCTCTGGACCCTCTCCAGGAGTTCAATGTTACTCTAAGTGTGGCTTCCAAAACTGCACACAGTACTCAAAGTGTGGTTTCACCAAGCAGTTATATGGGGGAGTATCACTTCCCTCCTTCTGGAAGTGATCCCCCCCAAGCGATGCATCCCAACATCCTGCTGGCCTTGGCCGCTGCCTTCCTACAAGTCTCAGCTGTTCATCTTGACATCCACCACCACCCCCAGGTCCTTCTCAGCCACTGAGACTTGAAGCACCCCGGTGTACTTGGCCCGGGTTTCTGGCTCCCAGATGCAGTACCTTGCATTTCCCTGCATTAAACCTCAGCTTCCGCTTTCCAGAGCCTCCAGGTCCCCCTGTAGGGCCACCCCTCTCTCCTCCCCATCCACCACCGCCCCCAGTTTTGAGTCATCCACAGAGAGACTCATCTCACTCCTGATACCCTTCCTTGTGTCAGAAACAAACAGTGAACAGGAGGGGCCCAAGGACAGATTCCCGAGGGACCCCACTAATAACCCTCCTTGGGGATCAGACTCTCCCGCCAACCACGACCTGGAGCCAAATGCCTATCCATCTGATCATCTGGTTCCCCACCCCCATTTCTCCCAGCTTATTCAACAGGCCCCCGTGAGGAACAGAGTAAAATGCCTTGCTGAAGTCAAGACAGGAGGACATCCACCAGTCTACCCAGGTCCAAGGCTCTCATCACCCAGTCATAGAAATCCACAAGGTCTGTCTGACACGATTTCCCTGGGACGAATCCATGCTATCGTCCACACACCCTGACTTTTCCAGGTCTCCCCCCCCCCCCCAGCCTCTCCTTGACAATGCCCTCCATCACCTTGCCCACCACTGATGTCAGGCTGACGAGCCTGTAGTTCCCTGCCACCTCCCTTGATCCCCCTGGTGGATAGGCACTATATGTGCCACCTTCCAGTCCTGGGTCACCCACCCTGTCCTTAGAGAGATGCTGAAAGGCTCCGCCAGGACATCTGCCAGTTCCTTCAGCACTCTGGGATGTAATTTATCTGGCCCCAGTGCCTTCTCCATCTTAAGGGACCTGAAGGCCTCCCTCACTCTCTGTCATGATTTCCACCGCCGCTACCTCATCCCCCTGCCTTGCCCCCCCCCACAGTGATGGCCCATCCTCTCCCAGACCCAACGATCGGCAAGGCCTCCTCAGTTTCACATCTCCTCCCATGTATGATGCAGCCCCAAATTTCCATGGTGAAAACTGAGGCAAAGTACTCATTTAGTACCTCCGCCTGCTCCCCCAGATATTGTGCCCATCCCTCCAGTTTTAATCCTGCTAATATGCCCCTTCACCCTTCGTTCCCCCCCAATGTATCTAAAGGACCCCTTATTCCCTCTCCTAATTTCCCTGGCCAGGTTCTGCTCCTTCCTTGCCTTAGCCGCCCTCACCACCCTAGTGGCCCTTCTGGCCATCAGCTCATACTCCCCTCTATCCCTTTCACTCCTTGAGCACTTGAAATGCCTATAAGCTGCTTTCTTTCCCCCTCACCACCTCCTGAACCTCCACGGTCCACCAGCAGAGTTTACGGGCCCTGCCACATTTTCATCTTACTCTTGCACAGGTGCTGGTAGCATCCTGCACCCCCATCCTGATGATTTCCCACCTACTGTCCGCGTCCATATCTGGCCCAATCCCATCCAAATGCGTCTTAAGGATCCTTTTCATTTCCTTGAAATCTGCCCCCCCGAAGTCTGTTACCTCTGTCTTTGTGCAGCCTTCTACCCATCTTAGGTCCAGGCAGAACCAGACCGTGGCATGGTCACTCCCCACCAACAGGTCCCTTACCTCCAGGCCCCCAATCTGATCACTGTCTGCCAGGACCACATTCAGCATCTGCGCTTCCCTGGTCTGTTCCACCTGCCGAGTTAGGAATGCATGCTGAAAGACATCCAACAACTTATGTTCCCTGGCCACCGAGAATTTCCAATCTCCCAGTCCGTTCCTGGCATGTTTAAGTCCCCCAACACCACCTTTCCCCTGCCCAATTTGCAGCGTCTCCCAACATCTGCCACCAGACTCTCCTCCAGCTCCTCCGCCAGCGCAGGGAGTCTATACACCACTCCTATTTTTACTCTCTTGCCCCCATTTGTTATCAAGAATCGCCTCCACAGTTCCGTACGCCTCCTCCACTCCTCCTATGCCAATGCAGTTTTTGACTATTATTGCTACCGCCTCCTCCCCTTCCCTCCCCCCTGTCCTTCATGAACATGGTGTAACCCTCCAGGTTCAGGTCCCAGTTGTGCCCTGCCGTGGCCTAGGTCTCGGTGACCGCTGCCACATCCACCTCTCCCTCAGTTAGTATCACCTGGATCTCACGCATTTTATTGACCAAGCTGGCATTTAGCAGGACTACCTTCCACCCTTTCTGTATATTTCCATTTCACCTGCTCACGTTCCCATGGGGATTCAATCTTCCCCCGGTCAGCACCTTACCAGTCTGCCTTTTCTCCGCATTTCTCCAGCTCCCAAGGAGTGTGGAGACCAAGCCCCCCCTTTATCGGACCCCCCCCCCCCGACAGCCTTATCGTGGGCTTAATGCCATCACGAAATCTAATGCCCACCCAATGCCACGCAAACTGCTTAAACTGGGAGAGCAGACATACTTGACTGCAGCAGACCTGACAAAGGGGTACTGGCAGGTGGAACCGAGACAGGGCTAGGGAAAGGTCAGCATTCATCACCCCAATCGGCCTGCTCAAGGTCATGCCCTTTGGGATGACGAACACCCCAGCTACATTCCAGCAGTTAACATACAAACATAGACTGACGGCAGATAAGGACCACTTGGCCCACCCAGTCTGCCCATTTCCCTACCTACTGGATAAGCTGCAGATTTTAGTTAAACAGCCTACTTCCTGCCACCCCCCACTATAATTGCCTTGTCTGTCCCATGCATGTTTTAATTCCTCCACAGTTTTAGACCCCAGAGCCTCTCCAGGAAGGCGGTTCCATGCGTCCACCACTCTCTCCGTGAAAAAAATTCTCACATTACCCCAGAACCGTCCCCCCTCTATCTTTAAATTGTGCCCCCTTGTTCTTACACATATTTTTCTGAAAGATGCTACCCTCCTGGACTTTGTTTATTCCCTTGAGGTACTTGAACGTTTCTATTATGTCCCCCTGTCCCTCCTTCCATCAAGGGTATACATATTAAGCTCTCAGTCTCTCTTCAAATGGTTTCTGATGTAGACCCTGCACCATTTTAGCTGCCCTCTTCTGGACTGCTTCAATCCTGTCTATGTCCTTGCGTAGATGAGGTCTCCATAACTGCACACAGTACTCTAGATGGGGTCTCACCAACTGTCTGTACAGAGGAATAACCACTTCCCTTTTTCTACTTGTGATGCCCCTTCCAATGCATTCCAGTATCTCCCTGGCTCTCCTTACTGACTTCTCACATTGCTTACCCACCTTTAGATCATCTGATATGACTACCCCCAGGTCCTTTTCCATTTTTTTGTTGTCAGTACCTCCCCTGCTATTGTGTACTCTTCTCCTGGGTTTTTGTTTCCCAGGTGCATTACTTTGCACTTCTTTGCACTGAATCTAAGTTGCCATATGTCTGACCATCCCTCCAACCTTGCCAAGTCCCTTTTCATCCTTTCTACCCCCTTGTGTATCAACTGTTACCGATCTTTGTGTCGTCTGCAAAGAGGCATACCTTTCTCTCCAGACCCTCTGCAATATCACCTATAAAGATGTTAAACAGGACTGGACATAGTACTGAGCCCTGAGGTATTCCACAAGTGACCCCCCTTTCTTCGGAATGTGTTCCATTCACTATTACCTTCTGTGTCCTGTTGTACAGCCAGTTTGCTACCCAGGATACCACCCTGGGACCCACTCCCAGTCTGGCTAACTTGATTATCAATCTTTTGTGCAGGACTGTGTCAAATACCTTGCTAAAGTCTAGGCAGGCCATATCCACAGCCCCTCCCTGGTCTATTAGTTTGGTCACCCAGTCAAAGAACTTTATTAGATTCGTCTGACATGACCGTCCTGCTGTAAATCCATGCTGCTTGGTCCTGTGCCCTGCTGGCCTCTAGGTACTCAATTCTTTCTTTCAGAAGTGATTCCATCATTTTCGCTACCACTGAGGTCAAACTTACAGGTCTGTAGTTTCCTGCTTCTGCCTTGCTCCCACTTCTGTGAAGGGGAATCGCATTTGCCCTCCTCCAGTCCTCAGGTGCCACCCCATCCTCCCATGATTTGTTAAAAAGTGTGGTCAGTGGTGTCACTAGGTCCTCCCTTAGTTCTTTTAGGATTCCCATCAGGCCCCACTGCTTTGTCCATCTTGAGTTTTAGGAGTTCTTTCAGGACTCTTCTGTAAATGGACTGGTGTCAACCCCCCTACCCAGAGTGTTTCTGTCTGGTTTAGGTAACTCCTCATCTTCTTTTGTGAATACTGAACAAAAAGTATTCATTTAGTGTCTCTGCATTTTCACTGTCTCCCTCTGCCCACCTCCCCTCTCCCTTATTAATCTTCACTATTCCTCGCTTAACCTTTCTATGCTCCTTAATGTACCCATAAAAGGTTTTATCCCCCTTCTTAACCGAAAAGGCTATTTTTTTCCTCGGTTTGGGCTTTTGCTAGTCTGACTGCCTTCCCCACTTCTTTCTGCTTTAATGGATACAGTTCCCTGTCGTGCTCCTTCTGTGATGCCTTATACTTTTTGATTGCAGCCTTTTTCTCCTTAACCTTCCCTGTCATCTCTTTTGAAAACCATAGTGGTTTTTTACTCCACTTTGTTTTATTTGTTTCACACAAAGGCTTGTTGCCTCCACAATGGCAGTTTTGATTTTTCTCCATTGTTCTTCCACCCCTCCTTTTTGGCCATTTGCTAGTGTATTCCTCAGGTATTCACCCATTTTGCCAAAGTCAGCCCTTCTAAAGTCCAGTATGCTTGTTTTTGTATGGCTCGTCTCCATGGTTGTGCTTATTGTGAAGCACACTGTGGAGTGGTCGATTGTTCCCAGATGTCTACCGACTTCTAAATTTGTGATCCTCTCTCCATTTGAGTGTACCAGGTCTAGTATTGCTCCCTCCCAAGTGGGTTCCAACACTAGCTGTCTAAGGCCTGCCCCCTGCAGGGCACCGAGAATGACCCTGCTCTTGGATGTGGCTGCAGTATATGTCGCCCAGTTATAATCTGGCATATTCAGGTCCCCCATCAACAGTATCTCCCCTTTTTCAGCCATTTTGAGAACGTCTATCATTTTCTTGTCCATTTCTTCCCCTTGAGATGGGGGTCTGTATACAACCCCTGTGCGGACTGTGATGCCATTCCCTGTCTCCAAGGTGACCCAGAGTGCCTCTTGTCCTACCCCTTTACTTTTTAGTTCTGTAGCTTTGATCCCTTCCCTTATGTACAGAGCTACTCCACCTCCTCTTTTCCCCTCCCTGTCCCTTCTGTAGACTGTGTACCCCAGTATGTTGACATCCCAGACATGGCTCTCTGTGTACCATGTTTCTGTGACTGCCACAATATCCAACTGTTCATCTTCCATCAAGGCTACTAGCTCAGGAAGCTTGTTTCCCAGACTATGGGCACTGGTACTCATTGCCCTCCATTTAATGTTGGCTTTATCCTCCCCCCATGCCTGCTCTTTTTGCCCTTGTCTATTTTTCCATTTACCCCCGTCCTGCCCTCTGTTGAGCACTGTACCTCAGTGTTTACCTTACTACCAGTCATGTTTTGTGAGGGGAGGCTTGAAATTTCCTGCCTCTTATTAGCAAATAACCAAGCCAGAGGAAGAAAAGGACCAGAGATGACCACCACACATGACCAAAAGCATTCCGCACACTGCAAGAGAGCAGCAGATAGATCAGATGCTGGGCTACATATCCTGGGAGATTACTGTCACTGTACAGGTCATGGTGAGACCACAACTACAGTACAGTGTGAATACTGGTGCCCTTATCTTAAGGATGTTTACTTACTTGAGACAGTCCAGAGACAGGGTGACCAACATGATCCAGGGCCAGCAGGGCAACACCTATAAAGAGAGGCTCAAGGGACTCTCAGGGTTTCGAACGAGCTGAAAACACTGATTAGCAGTTTGACACGTGGACGTACTAATCAGTTGTGAAAATACATTTCACTTGGGACAGATCGATTAACAAAAAATTACACAATTTTTATTAATGTGGTTTATTGCATCACGGACTCCCTCAGAAAAGTGCTTAGCAGTCGAATGCTAAGCATTTCTGAAATATGGTTCGCATTACTCAGTTCTGCTTTACGGTATAAGCTATTTAAAACCTTGGACTCAACATGTAGAGTCTTGAGGACGGAAAAGAAAAGGGGACATGATCGAGGCCTCCAAAAAAACTTTAAAGGAAAACTCTCAATCTACACAGACCCACCACAGAAAGCTTTAGCACAGATTAAGCTTTTTGGCCATAAAATCTTTTTTTATATATCATAAATACATATAGACACGTACATAAATATATACGTATGTAGACTCACACATACATATACACACACACACACACACACACACACACACACGTACTTTGTGTCTTTTTACAGAAATATAATTTTTAAAAGCCTGCACTTCCCAAACATGGCAGATGGCACACGGCTCCATTTCATCCAAAGCGGTGGTGCTGCATCGCTAGCCCCGATACAGACGTTTTTAACAGCCAGCCCAGTGGCTGAGCAAGAGAGCTCCTGCCCCCCAAGCAAGTAACCAGAGTTTGGGGTGGAATCTAGCTGCATGGGGATTGTCAGTGTCAGTGGCTCAGTAGGTAGCACACTCTCCTCTGAGGCCGGGAGATCAGAGGGCTGTGGGTTCAGTTCCCACATCTGGCACTTGGGTTAATATCCCAGTACTGACACTGTAGTGCAGCATGAGAGGGGTGCTGCACTTCTGAGGTGCCGCTTTTCGGATGAGACGTTAAACCGAGGTCCCATCTGCTTGGATTGGTGGTAGTTCAGGTGGATGTTAAAGATCCCACGGCACTTATCGAAAAGAGTAGGGGAATTTCCCCAGTGTCCTGGCCAAATTTCCCTCATTCACTAAAAATACCACCAACAGCTTAATCGGGTTCAAGGTCAATTGGCATTCATCTGTATCCCCCTCCCCCGGGTCGTGCCTGAAAATAGGCAGGATTTGTCTAGTGCACTTACCCGGTCAACAAAAGCTAAATAAATAAAATTAAAAACTTGGGGTCAGATGACAGAGTGCCCCACAGAATGCTCTCTCCCAGGGAGGAGGGTCTGGCTGCTCCGCTTACAGAAGAGGTGGTGTAGTGGAGTGACAAGGAGTGGGACCACCACCTGATGTGTAGCTACTGCGTGCCTCCACACACACATACACACAAGCACAGTTACGTCCTTGCACGACAAATTGTGGCTGTGGCTGGGTAGAAAAAGGTCAGAAAACCGGCCCAAAAGGGTGACTGCTCAGTCTGCTGCAGGCCCTGCACCCGACAATCTGGCACTTCAAGTATCTACACAGTGTGCTTGCATTAGCACTAGTAAAGTGGGGGTCTGTGACTCATGGCAGACGTAGTAAAAATCTTGGTTAGAAATTTCTGGAGTGGCTTTGTACAACAGTATCTGACACTTTTCTGCCAACGATATCAGTACAAACCTTTCAATATACAAGGTCAGTGCTGAAGCACTGCTTTTATTTTTATGCTTCAAAATCCTCAAAAATCCCATTTGGGGACTTCAGTAGAGGGTTAACAAAAGCCCTGGTGCTTTGAGGGAGGGGGCCAGCCACACCCCTGGCCCTGCCATGAGAAATAATTCATGGAGGACCCTAAAAGAAGAGCCAACTCCTGAGGATGGCAGGGTGACTGGGTTGGGCAGACAGAGGCCTGATGTGGGCTGATCTGGAGGCTGGGGATAAAAACCTATAACAGGGGTAGAATTTTAAGGGGCGGGAAGGGGGGCATTCTTGGCAGAATACTAGATTCAGAATTTTGATATCCCACATGGAAATCTGGTATTCCGCCTAAATTCGATTTTTTTTTTTTATGTTACATGCGTGCATGAAAAATTTTGAACACCAGCATGTAACTACCATTTTTAGGAGGTTTTTCACCAAATTTTCAATATGGCCTTTTTGGGACCAAACCTCATGAAGAGTGCCACTGTCATTTCTTTCAATAGTCCAGTGGTCCCAAAAGGTGATTTTGCAGAATGACTGTACCGTTCTGCGGCGCAGATGCAAAAACATTTCGGGTAGGATGTGAAGAATGACAGCTGTACTGTTTTTTTTTTTGGGGTTACAAAAATGCCAATATTGTGAATCTGGGGTGAAAATATAAAAAATTGCCAAAGTTACAAGCGTGCATAGAAAACTTTCAACGACCGAGCATATCTCAGCCGTTTTCAATATTTTTGCACCAATTTATTTATTTATTTATTTATTTTAACATGGAATTTTTGAGACCCCGCCTCATGCATTATCAATTTGTTACCCAGTCCCAAAAACTGATTTCACGAAACGACTGCAAAATCACCTTTCAGGACAGAGTAACAAAATGACAGTGCAGTGTTCAATAGGTGGGGTGCCAAAAATCCAATGTTGAAAATTCGGTGCAAAGATATTGAAGAAACTAACAAAATTAAAAAATAAAAAATAATGGCCACGGTATCAACGCAAGTTGAAAACGCCATGACAGCCATTAGATGACACGTAGCTGGATTCTTCAGTTCGCAGTACGGCTTTGAAGAGTGCAGACGTGTCCTGGTCCACAGAAGACTACAGCCACGACTCGCAGATGTAGGTATAGGCAAGGTTGCTCAGTGGAGGGTGGGTCAGCAGACGGACTGAGGACCATTTTCTTTTGCAGGGGAAAATAAAAAAAAGACGTCTGGGACCAATTTCTTTTTATACAGACAAAGAAAATTACTAGAACATTTTGGGACACTGGGAGTGGGCTCCCCCATGTCCCAAAGTACTGGGAAAGGGGGGCTAGCACCGACACAGGATTGTGCCCCCCCCCCCAATTGTCGGGTTTAACGTGAAAAAAAAAAAAAACACAACACTGGTATTTCAGGCGGAGCACCAGGGCTCAAATTTTGGTATTCCGGTACGAAATTTGCTACCCAAAATGTACCGGCATACCGTTTAAATTCGAGCCCTGAATAATGATAAGTCATCTTAACTTGTTGTTCCAGCAGGATGTAAATCTCCAGTTACAACCATGAGTCCAGATTCCCTACCTTCTGAGATTATTTTTTCTGAAACTAGAAATGCTGCAGATCGCGATAATTGGTACATCATACCTTTTACACAAATACAGTGCTACAAAAAGGTGATAACATTCCTTTTAAGTACCTGAAGGTCTCAATCATGTCCCCTCTCTCCCTCATCTCCTCCCGGAAGCAGCTCCCAGGGCCTCCAACCCCTCGTAGTATGTTTTACCCAGCTGACCTGCAATCCTCTTTGTTGCCCTCCTCTGAACCATCTCCAGTAAGTTAATGTCGTTTTTAAAGCAGCAGTACTACCAAACCAGGAAGGGATCCATTACCAGTGTTGTCATATTGTGTTAGTCTATCTACAATATAATCACGATAATTACCACAGACAATCTATCGTTGTAAAAAAAAAAAAATCATGATTATTGTGCAGTGCTATATACAGCGATAAAGTACCTCAAGTTTACTTTTCTAGTAGCATGTCCCTTTTCAGGTGCAGCAATGATTCCCGATTTTCCATCGTCCAGATTTTCACTATTGTTCCTTAAAATTAGAAATGCAGAGGCTGCCCTGTGGCACAGAGTTTTGAGGGCCTAGGTGCCTCACCTACTGCCACGCTTGTAAACCAGGTTCAGGAATAGACCTGGGTCGCTCAGGGGCTGGCTGCATGAAGGAGGACGGAGCATTCATTGACGGCTCTCCTCTGGTTTGGGGGAGAGAAGAGAGAGAAGCGCAAGCTGCTGCTTGGTTGCCATCTACTGGAGGCTGGATGATGCAGCAGTAACAGCCTTCTGACTGTCTGGGTGCAGGGGATGGGGCCGAGTACGTGCAACATCTACACCACACTTTCTTTAAAGACATTTTTGCATACACAAGTGAAAAGAGAAAGATCCAGGGAAGGATAGTAAGGCTAAAGGGGAACGAGGAGTTTGTGTGGAAGAGGACCACCAAAAAGTGGACATACTGAACAAATTATTCGGTTTAGTATTTATGGAGGAGGGAGTAGGTAGTGGGCTAATGATAAAAGACAAGAGCATTAAGAGATGGGAGGTGGACTCTAGCCCCTTTACAGAGGAAAAGAGTCCTAAAGGAAGGGCTGGCAGTACAGCCTAAGGGTTACAGGAACGAGGTGTGAGCAAGTTTGGTACATCCAGCAGACCAGAGATTGATTCTCACAACCTCCACTTGCATACTGTGCGACTCCGAGCAAGTCACTTAACCGCCCAGTGCTCCCAGGTCACCCCTGAAAACAGGCACTTGTGCCTAGTAGTGGGCCTAACCTGGTTACCAAAAGACAAAAAAAAAAAAGTTGTCACAGTTAAAAGCAAACAAGGCAATGGGACTAGACGAGGTGCACTTAAGGTTTTTGAGGGAGCTCAGAGGAGCTGGCTAATCCTCAGACAGCCCTGTTCAACCTGTCACTAGAAACAGGAGAGCTGCTGGGAGATTGGAAAAGGCTGATGTAGTCCCACTCCATGAAAGTGGAAGCAAAGAGGAAGCAGGAAACTACAGGCCTGTCAGCCTGACTTCGGTAGTGGGCAAAATAATGTAATCACTACTGAAGGAAAGGACTGGAGAATACCTTGTTACCAGTGAACTACAGGATCCAGCCCAACATGGCTTCACAAGGGAAGGTCTTGCCGGACAAACCTGATCAAGTTTTTTGACTATGTAACCAAGGAAATGGGTAAGGGGGAGAGCAGTTGACGTGGCCTACCTGGATTTCAGTAAGGCTTTCGACGCAGTTCCACATAGAAGGCTGGTGAGCAAACTGAGAAGCCTAGCAGTAGGCCCTTATGTAGTAAGATGGGTAGTGAGCTGGCTAGGAAGTAGGAGTCAAGAGTGTTGTGGTAAATGGCATCCACTCTGGAAAAAGTAAAGTGACCAGTGGGGTGCCACAGGGGTCAGTACTAGGCCCAGTCCTCTTCAATGTACATCAGCCACATTGCAGAAGAACTGAAGGAAGGAATGCCTGTTATCAGATGCCAAAAATCTGCAACAGAGTTGATACGGGGTGATGGGCGATCTAAAAAGTTGGAACAATGGACATGAGCATAGCAGCTGGGTTTCAAAGTAAAAAAGGTGCAAAATCATGCATTTGGGACTCAGAAACCAGAGGGCAACTTACCAAATGGGAGAGGTACTAGCAATCACAAAACAAGAAAGGGACCGGGGGTTAATGATGACCTGAAGACAGCTAAACAATGTGACAAAACAGTAAGAAAGACTAGCGGAATGCTTGGATGCATAGGCAGGGGAATCACCAACAGAAACAGGGAGGCAATAATACCCCTGTATAGATCACTGGGAGACACCACCTTGAGTACTGTGTACAGTTTTGGAGACCCTACCTCCAAAAGGACACTGACAGGGTGCAGGTGGTACAGAACAGGTCAACCAAAATGGTGCAGGGCCTGCACAAAAAGCTCTATGAAGAGAGGTTTAAGGAATTAACTAAAGCCATGCTGTTTGGCCCTAGATCCCTTAGCCAGGATCGGACCAATTCCCTAAAACTTACTACCCCTGGGGATAAATGAACAGACGTAGTTGACAACATAACATACCTAGGGCCAACTACTGACCAGGGTCTCATCTTTAAGCCCCACGCTGACCAGGTAACAAGGCCTATCCACGTCAAACTTGGCACCATGTACAGGCTGCTTTAAAAAAAAAAAATTATCCCAGAGGCTAGACGAGTCCTCCTACCCACATGAACCTATGCTGCCCCAGTAATCCAGGGCATGGCAAAGGGTGAGGTTAGCAAGCTTCAGGTCCTGTACAACAAGGTCACGAGGTTTGTGACAATGTGCCAACCAAGAAGCCACCCCTGCATCTCACTATCCCAGCTGCAGTGGCTTTCTTTCGAGGCTCGTCTACAATATCCCCTGCTCTGCCATGCATACAAATTGCAGAGCCCGGCGGCCCCACCAAGCCTAACAGGAATCATCATGGCTAAGTCTAACCCTCGACTACTCAGGACCTCAGGTTGGTCCCCATCCTTCGCTCTCACAGCCCCTAAACTGCAGAACACTATCCCACCTCTAGTATAGGAAGCCCCCTCGCTACCAATCTTTTGCACTAGGCTTAAGTCCCATTTGCTCTGGACAAGCTCATGCCACCGTGAGGGTACAGAATAATCACCCCCCGATCCTAATCACAACACCCACCCCCCCACCTTAACCTACATTAAATCATGCCTTAAATCTTTCAAGTGCTGCACTTATGGTCTACGATTTGAATAACTGCCTGTACTATTATCCTCATTAACTTGTCTACTTCTCATAACCCTGTATCGCCCGACTGTATGTATTGTATTGCTTCTGTTCCCCAAGTTGCCCCTGAAAAAGGGACATTCGAGGCCCAGTGGGCCAACCCTGTCATCAAAATTCTATGAATAAATATAAAATATGTACTCCCTAGAAGGAAGGAGGAAAGGGGGATATTTCTCTGAATACAATACCTAAAAAAAGGGGGGGGGTACAAGTGAAAAATTCAAATACCTCACAGGTATAAAAGTACAGAGAGAGAGCATCTTCCTAAGAAAAAGATGCTCGAGGGCAAGGGGTCACACTATGAAGCTGGAGGGAGGCTGAGAGGAAATGTTAAGTACTTCACAGAAAGGGTCGTGGAAACTTGGAACAGCCTCCTCCCAGTGGAGGTCGTGGGTGCTAAAACTGTTACAGGGTTCAAGAATGTATGGCACAGACACAAGGCAATATTAGAAAGCAAGGAAGGGTGAAAATCAGAGACTAGGGTCTGAGGTGGCACTGCAGGTAGGGAAAATAGGGCAGACTAAGCAGGTCAGGAGGTCCTTATCTGCTGACACCTTCTATGTTGTGTGTGTTTCACACACTCACACCAATGCACATGCCAGCCTCACGGACAGAAGAAATGGGGGGAGGTATGTGCACCAACTGACTGACTTACATAGAAACACAAACGGACTGCAGAAAAGTACTTGTCCCACCAGCAGAGGCCATGGGGCTAAAACAGTCACAGGATTTGAGAGTGCACGGGATTGACACAAGGGACTCTAAGAAGCAAGAAGTGGGTGAAAGCCAGAATCCAAGTAGGGTCTCCGAGGCACTATAGGTAGGGAATTTAGGGCAGACTAGGTGTGCCATGTGGTCCTTATCTGCTGACAACTTCTGTGTTTCTACCTAGTGTGCCCATTTTTCTCATCTACTTTCTTAGATCTCTAGTACTATGATTGGTCCCAGTACAGATCCTTGTGGCACCCCATTGGACACCCTCCCTTCCTCAGCGTGCGCTCCATTTGTCACCACCCTCTGTCATCTATCCCCCATTTTTTTTTTTTTTACCCACTTTACCACCTTTTGACCCACTGCCAGGCTGCCCAGCTCGTTTGAGTCGCCTATTTTGAACAGTGCTGAAGGTCTTACTGAAATCTAGGTAGGTCACATCCAAGGCTCCACCCTGATCCAGTTCCCTTCAGATTTGATTGACATGACCCCCCCCCCTGTTGTGAATCCATGCTGCTTTGGATCCTGTAAGCCACTGGATTCAAGATATTACACAATCCTTCCTTCGGTACTAATTTTCCTCATTGGCACTTAATGGCGAACAGGAGCCCTCGGACCTCTCCCCATGTTGGTCCCCACTGGTGAGACAGCCGGGAGAGTGGCAGTTGGGGTTGGAGGCACCAGGATGCCCGAAGGCTGGAACTGGTGTCGACATGTCAGTTATGTGGGGAAGAAATATTTTGAAATTCTGCCGATCATCATGATAATCAATATATTGTGATAAGTACCCAAATATCGTGATGTCAAATTGATAGTGATATCCCTGGTTGTAGACCCACAGTAAATATGGCAGCTGCATACAGTACTGTTGCTTTCAATGCGGCGGACAGCAGAAATGTAACCAAAAACAAAGGATAACCGAGCAAGTTACAGGGTGATAGTACAATGCCGGTGGTAAAGATTACCAGGTACATGCTCAGCAGAAGACAGGGAATAAAACTGTCAAAAAAAAAAAAAAAAAAAGCACAGATTTTTCACATAGTACTGTTGCTTTAATGAATAGGCACCAATACTGTACTCCATACTATAGATGTGTCCTTATCCCTTCCCCCCTTCCTATCACCACCAGCGTTCCCCAAGGCTCAGTTCTGGGCCCCATCCTCTTCTCCATCCTTCTAAATGATCTGCCAAATTCTTGCTCCTCCTCCACGATCCACATGTATGCAGACGACACGGTCCTCTAACTCCGGCCGGACCCACGAAGAACTCACTTCCAAACTTCAAACTGATTTCAACAAAATCCAACACTGGTTCAATACCAACCAACTCTCCCTAAATGCCAAGAAAACTGTCTCAATGCCTTTCGGCACAAGACAGCGTCTATCCAAACTCACTCCCCCTCTGATCTTCTATACCCTGAACAACACCTTCCTTGAAGAAGTGCCCTCCTTCAGTTATCTAGGGGTTTGGCTCGATCGCCACCTCTCCTTTTCCACACACGCAGATGCCATCATGTCAAAACTGCGCGCCCTCTACAGGAACTGCACCTGTCTCCCGCTACCCATCAGACGAGATTTAGTCCCGAAAATGATTCTACCCACCTTTGACTACTGCAATGTAGTCTACAACTCCGCCTCAAAGACCACCCTAGCCAGACTTGACCCCCTCTGTAATGCGTTCTGCCGCTTTGCCCTCGATGCCCCCCCGGCCCCAAACATCACTGAACTCTACGCTGGCCCTGCAATCCATGAGCAACCGACGCCTAATTCATAGTGTTAAATTCGCTTCCAACTTCTGGCTCAGCTCCCTCCCTATCTTCCCCACCTACCCCCACCCACGCCCCCCGGCCCACTGACACGAGGCTATTAGGCATCCCCCACCGGTCAATCAGCCTTCTCTTACCTCTTCCCTAAGCTCAGGAATGGCCTGCCGGCTCAGATCCGCCATTCTTCGTCCAAATACTCCCTATCCTCTGCCCTCTCTAACTTCCTCGCACCAAACTGCAACTGCCCCTGACCCCCCTCCATCTGTTAGCTCTTCCCCTGTTGCCCCTAGCGCCTGACCAGCGGCCTGGCCATCGTGACAATTGTCTGGCTTATGTACCGCCCCACGCACTTACACTCACCCCCTCTCACCCTAACATCTCCTTTCACTCCCCCTCTTCATATCTAACGACGCCTTCTGCCCACCCACAGCTACTAACACCTTTCTCCCTTCCTCCCATCTCACCTAAACCTACCCCCCTACGCACCTAATGCTTACTAGTCCACTCCCCCTCTGCCTCCCCATCTTCACTTTCTAACTCCTACTGTCAACTTGGTACATCCCACTGCAGCTCAAGTTGTTACTGGCACCCAAGTTCCTTCTGGCCTTCTAGTTCTGCTACTGGCACGTATGCAATTCATGTATTGCCTCGTTATGTACCCATGTTATGTCACCCTGTCCCTGATGTGCATGCTCTGTATTGTCCTTACCCAGCCTTGTACCCATATGTATACCCTGTCGTTGATGATCATTGTTCTGCGCTGGTCTCCTTATGCAACAAGTTCAAATGTAATCCGTCCAAACCATGTACACTATTTGTATTGCACTACTGCTAAACTCAAGTATTCTATGTATACCTGCCTCCTCTGTAACCCTTCCCCCCAGGTCGCACCACGAGACGAGCATCTTTTTGCTCAGTGTGCCTTTCCTGGTGAAACATTTTCAATAAATAAATAAATAAATATCAATAACCCGTACAAAGGCAGAATAACTTCCTCTCGCCTACTACCAATCCCCCTCGCTATGCAGCCCAACATCTATTTGCTCTGGCTGCTGCTTTCCTGCACTGTGTAGAGTTGCTTCAGGTCACCAGTGATCACCACTCCCAGATCCTTATCCTCCTCTGTTGCAGATACCCAGACCCCTCCCAGGTAGTACTCCACCCTGGGATTCTCAGCTTCAATGTAAATAACTGCATTTCTTGGCACCGAAACCAAGCTACCAAATTCTGGACCACCTCTTAAGTTCTTCCATACCTTTCTGTAGATCCTGTATACCTTCGGACGTATCCACCCTCCCACAGAGCCTGGTGTTCAAGAGGTGGCACATTTTGCTCTTAATGCCACCCCCAATGTCATTAATAAAGACACTGAACCTGCAGGATCCCACCGCCGCCATCACTGGATGCTAGATACCACCACCACCCTCTCTGTTCTGTTCCCCAGCCAGTTTTCTACCAATCTAGTCTTCTCCCCAACTAAGAGACCCTTCCCCCTTTCTGGTTCTGTTCCCCAGACAGTTCTACCCGTCTGGTCATCTTCTCCCCAGCTCAGAGATCTGCCAACTTAGATTTTATTTTACTTTTTGTTGACCAGGTAAGTGCACTAGACAAATCCTGCCTATTTTCAGGCACGACCCAGGGAAGGGGGATACAGATGAATGCCAACTGACCTTGAACCAGATTAAGATTACCCTCTTTTTTTTTTGGGGGGGGGTTGTTAGTCAAAAGTCTTGCCGAAATCCAGGTAAAGGATGTCCACTGCTTGGCCCCCGTTTCGGTGACCCAGTCAAAGAAATCTATCAGATTCCTTTTACATAACCATCTCCAGTTAAAAAAAAAAAAAAAAGGCATGTACACAGTTCCTCGCATCTCAGTCCATCTGTAAATGTCTGCCACTAACAGTAACGAGTTCTACTGCACTCATATACCCGACCTATATTGCACGTATACCATCTCCTACATAGTTTCTGTCACTATCTGTACCCTACTGCTTGTCATTTCACCAGGCACCTATAAACAAGGGCCTTTACCCATTTAAGCCTTCCCAGTATAATAAAAATAAAGTTACCTCCCTCCCATACATCCTGAAGACCATGCAACTCTGCCAACCTTTCCTCAAGTATGGTCTCTTAGCCGGCACACAACCAAAATCAGACTAGTCTATAATTCTCTGGATCACCTTTGAAACTGCTCTTATATAGAGCGCCTACATCTGCTATTCTCCAGTTCTGTGGTACCATACTAGACTTCAGTGAAGTACTGAATGGGCCCACCAGTGGCTCCCCACAAGCTCCTTTGCCCCCTGGGAAGTACTCCATCCTTGCCTGGTGATCAGTCTACCTTCAATGCTGGCAGCCATTCGTTCACTCTACCCCCACCCATGCCACCCTCCACGCTGACACCAGTCCATCTTCCTCTTTAGGGATGATCGAGGAAAAGTATTTGTTCAGTACCTCTGCTCTTCCCAATTCTCCTCCACCCACCCGTCACTCTTCTGTACCCAACAATCCCATCCTTCTCATCCCTTTTTTCCACTTATATAGCAGAAAGGCATTCGGCCCTCTAATTCCCTCCACTAACTGCAGCTCCTTTGGAACCTTAGCCCGTTACATTACCGTACATGCCTCACTAGCCATTTTTAGGTAATACTTCCCATCCTCCTCTTAATCTGTTTTTTTTGGGGGGTAAGACTAGCCTCTTATTCCCTACTGCCAGAGCAACCTCAGTACCAAACCAGCTGGATGTTTTCACTGACTTTATTGGAAATAAGGGAGATCTAAGGGTCCCCAGTGCACTTTCTTTACGACTAGGAGAATTAGGGTACATCCTTGAGTTCATCACATATGAAGAATGTGGTCACGATGCATACGTAAACAAAGAAAGCAAAAATAAAAATACAATGGACACATAAGCACCCGAGTGTAGCTGGGCAGGCAGAGCACCCCCACAAAAAAGCTGCAACTTAACGCTCGATCCCAGGGGTGGAGGAACCAGAGCACCCCCAAAGAAAATACTGTGTTAAATAATGCTCAAAACGCCAGACAGAAAGCGTGAAGAGTGTGCTTAAGGGACACATACACACGGGGAAAGCACAGAAAAGCTTAAATTAAAAAAAAAAAAAAACAAACCTCAATTGGATTTTACAACCCCCAAAAAGGAACTTTTATAACAGACTGCCTTATTGCTTTCAAAAGACTGCCAGTCCAGCCAGACGCAAGCTATGTGCGCAATAATAAGTTTGTGGAATTGCATCTGTGTGCAATAAATCTTTGCTTTCTAATATCGTTTTGTCGCTTGTCAGCAATTGCTCAGATTTATTTATTTTTTTTTTTGAGTTTGGGATTAACACCTTTGAGTCAAGGACTCATTTTCAAAGGTTACACATCAGTGCTGAACAAACATTACAGGTTCAGGGTTAAGAGGCAACAGACTTCTAGGAAAACAAACTGAAAATGGGCAGACTGGGTGGGCCATAGGCCCTCATCTGCCGGCACTGTCTGTATGTATGTAAAAACACAAGGTTTACAGAGAAAAAAATGCAAGCTGTATGTGCGTGCAATAATGTCAATAGGTTACTGTGGAATTACAGTTTGTTATTGGGTTGCTAGTAGCAACCTGTTCCTGACGTTCGCGTTGGTATCGTATTTCACGTTTAAAAAAAAAAAAAATTAGAAGCGCAAGGCAGACTTGGATCTCCGGTAACGCCACTTGCTAATATTAAAAACAAGAGGTGGTGCAGGATTCTACCCTGGGTTGACCTAGTGCTGCTCCACGTTCATAATCAACAGGTTACGTTTGAGCAAGTCTACATTAGCCCCGTTACCTGAAAAAAGAAGACTGCAGTTTTAAAACACCTACTGCAGACACAAACATTAACTTAGTGATTTATCATGTTTGAACACTGCAACAGTAGTGGAAAGGGGGAATAACCCAGCCTGCAAAACATCGCCAAGTTTCCTTGAACTGGCACTTGCTGTCAATCATGCGGCAGCATCCTATTTAGGCACCAACTTTCCAGCAAAGATATCTCCAGACACCACATTAACATTGAGTTGGCGTGCGAACTTCTACATTTGAGTCTTGTTTTACTACTAGTTCCCTGCCAACGTGACGGCACCGAGTACTTACCTTTGGGGTAATTGACGAAAAACACCAGGCTGGACCAGCCGGTCTCCGGAGGGTGCAGGATCCCCTCCACGAGCCGGACCCCCCGCACGCACTGCGACACCGGGTTGCGGTACCGCAGCCCACACGCTCCCGGAAACTGGGCCGTGACCGTGGAGAGCAGCACGGTGCCATCGTCCTCCGTGGGAATCTCGATGGGCTCATCGTTCTCATCTTCCGAAACCCGGATGTACTCCGTCATTGCCTGATGAAAGAAAACAAAATCCCAGTCAACATTATATACGTACAACATGCACCAAAATCATCTCAAGTTTAAAGCATGCGGGAAATTACAATATCAGGTTTCTCTTTAACGTTATCGTTATTGTGATCCATATGGAAACCGGACACGTTTCTTTCCGATTTGCGCCGCTCGTGCTTCAGGCCCAGGCCGCTCTCATGGCACACCGGGGCCGAGATAAGGCGCCACGAAAATCGTTATCTAACGTCTCTCCTCAGTTTAAAATGCCGTATAACCGATGACTCATTTACATCAAAGGCAGTGGCGCTAAACGCGTTAGTACCAGCTAGGGCTGAATTTATAAAAGAAAAGCCCACCTTGCCGTTCTCGTGGTTTCTTCCAGCTACAAATGGCCGCTTACTTAGCGAGAAGGCTGCATCACATCGAGGAAGTCCAGTTCCCTGTTCAGGAAAGGGGGGTGTTCGCGCAATTCTTGCACTCATATGTGTTTCTTATTATTTATCCTGAGGACAACACTCGTGAGATTCGATCACACTCTACATGTTAAAGCAGGTCATGTAAGTAATACGGAATATTTTTGCTGTGGCGGTATACTAACGGTTTTTAACAAAAACCGACCACCCCGTTTACAAATTGGTATATCCCACCAGGCCCGGAAGTTGGCACCGCGTTTTTATGGACGGTTGGTAGTTCAGCGGCTAGCCCCTGAAAGCAGGGACGAGAAACCCTGTAGTGTAGTTAGGAGCGCTCGGAGCCGCGGCTCCCCGGGTTCATTTTCATTTGTGACGGGGATAGGGGGGTATAGACGTAGTAACACAGACTTTGACGGCAGATAAGGACCACTTGGCCCGCCCAGTCTGCCCATTTCCCTACCTACTGGATAAGCTGCAGATTCTAGTTAACCAGCAGCCTATTTCCTGCAACCCCCACTATAATTGCCTTATGTCTGTCCCATGCATGTTTGAATTCTTCCACTGTTTTAGACCCCACAACCTCGCCAGGAAGGCGGTTCCGTGCGTCCACCACTCTCTCCGTGATAAAGAATTTCTCACATTACGCCTGAGCCGTCCCCCCTCTAACTTTAAATTGTGCCCCCTTGTTATTACACATCTTTTTTTCTGAAAGATGCTACCCTCCTGGACTTTGTTGATTCCCTTGAGGTACTTAAAAGTTTCTATCATGTCCCCCCCTGTCCCTCCTTTCATCAAGGGTATACATATTAAGCGCTCTCAGTGTCTCTTCATATGGTTTCTGATGTAGACCCTGCACCATTTTAGTTGCCCTCCTCTGGACTGCTTCCATCCTGTCTATGTCCTGGTGTAGATGAGGTCTCCAAAACTGCACGCAGTACTCCGGATGGGGTCTCACCAACTGTCTGTACAAAGGGATAACCACTTCCCTATTTCTACTTGTGATGCCCCTCCGTATGCATCCCAGTATCCCCCCGGCTCTCCTTACTGACTTCTCACATTGCTTACCCACCTTTAGATCATCTGATATGACTACACCCAGATCCCTTTCCATTATTGTTGTTAGTACCTCCCTGCTATTGTGTACTTTCTCCTGGATTTTATTTCCCAGGTGCGTACTTTGCACTTCTTTGCATTGAATCTAAGTTGCCATATGTCTGACCATTCCTCCAACCTTGCCAAGTCCCTTCTCATCCTTTCTACCCCTTGTGTATCAACTCTGTTACAGATCTTTGTGTCATCCGCAAAGAAGCATACCTTCCTTCCAGACCCTCTGCAATGTCACCTATAAAGACGTTAAAGAGGACTGGACCCAGTACTGAGCCCCTGAGGTACTCCACTATGTGAACCCCTTTCTTCAGAATGTGTTCCATTCACTATTACCTTCTGTGTCCTGTTGTGCAGCCAGTTTTCTACCTAGGCTACCACCCTGGGACCCTCCCAGGCTGGCTAACTTGATTATTAATCTTTGTGCAGACTGTGTCAAATGCCTTGCTAAAGTCTAGGTAGGCCATATCCACAGCCCCTCCTGGTCTATTACTTTGGTCACCCTCAAAGAAATCGATTAGATTTGTCTGACATGACCTTCCTGCTGTGAATCCATGCTGTTTGGGTCCAGTGCCCGCTGACCTCTAGGTACTCAACAATTCTTTCTTTCAGAAAATGAATTCCATCATTTTCCCCACCACTGAGGTCAAACTAACAGGTCTGTAGTTTCCTGCTTCTGCCTTGCTCCCACTTTTGTGAAGGGGAATCACATCTGCCCTCCTCCAGTGCTCAGGTACCACCCCATCTTCCCATGATTTGTTAAAAAGTGTGGTTAGTGGTGTCACTAGGTCCTCCCTTAGCTCTTTTAGGATTCTAAGGTGAATCCCGTCAGGCCCCATTGCTTTGTCCACCTTGAGTTTTAGAAGTTCTTTCAGTACTCTTTCTTCTTTAAATGGACTGGTATCAACCCCACTATCCAGAGTGCTTCTACTGTTTGGTTTAGATAACTCCTCCTCTTCTTCTTTTGTGAATACTGAGCAAAAGTATTCATTCATTATCTCTGCCTTTTCACTGTCTCCCTCTGCCCACCTCCCCTCTCCTTTATTAATCTTCCCTATCCCTCCCTTAACCTTTCTATGTTCCCTAATGTACCTATAAAAGGTTTTATCCCTCTTCTTAACTGAGTTGGCTATCCTTTCCTCGGTTTGGGCCTTTGCTTTTCTGACTGCTTTCCCCACTTCTTTCTGCTTTAATTGATACAGTTCCCTGTCGTGCTCTGTCTGTGATTCCTTATACTTTTTGAATGCAGCCTTTTTCTCCTTAACCTTCCCTGACACTTCTTTTGAGAGCCATAGTGGTTTTTTATTCCGCTTTGTTTTCTTTATTTGTTTCACACAAAGGCTTGTTGCCTCCATGATGGCAGTTTTGATTTTTCTCCATTGTTCTTCCACCCCTCCTTTCTGGCCATTTGCTAATGCATTCCTCAGGTATTCACCCATTTTGCCAAAGTCTGCCTTTCTAAAGTCCAGTATCCTTGTATTTGTATGGCTTGTCTCCATGGTTGTGTTTATTGTGAAGCACACTGTGCAGTGGTCACTTGTTCCCAGATGTCTACTGACTTCTAAGTTTGTGATCCTCTCACCATTTGAGAGTACCAGGTCTAATATTGCTCCCTCCCGAGTGGGTTCCACCACTAGCTGTCTAAGGCATGCTCCCTGTAGGGCATTGAGAATGACCCTGCTCTTGGATGTGGCTGCAGTCCATGTTGCCCAGTTAACATCTGGCATATTCAGGTCCCCCATCAACAGTATCTCCCCTTTTTCAGCCATTTTGAGAATGCCCTCTATCATTTTCTTGTCCATTTCCTCCCCTTGAGACGGGGGTCTGTATACAACCCCTGTGCGGATTGTGATGCCAATCCCTGTCTCCAATGTGACCCAGAGTTCCTCTTGTCCTCCCCCTTTACCTTTTAGTTCTGTTACTTTGATCCCTTCCCTTATGTAGAGAGCTACTCCACCTCCTCTTTTACCCTCCCTGTCCCTTCTGTAGACTGTGTACCCTGGAATGTTGACATTCCAGTCATGGTTCTCCGTGTACCATGTTTCTGTGACTGCCACAATATCCAAGTGTTCCACTTCCATCAGGGCTACTAGCTCTGGAAGCTTGTTTCCCAGACTACGGGCATTGGTACTCATTGCCCTCCATTTAATGTTGGCTTTATCCTTTTTTACCCCATCCCTGCTTTTATTGCCCTTGTCCATTTTTCCATTTACTCCTGTCCTGCCCTCTGTCAAGCTCTGTACCTCAGTGTTTACCTACTACCTGTATGCTTTTGGGGAGGCTTGAACTTTCCTGTTTCCTATCAGCACCTCCCCCCTTGGCTAGTTTAAAAGCTTGCCAAGGAAGCCTTTAAACCTGTCACCTAGGAGCGTGTTTCCCTTCCTGGACAGCGTGTTTCCCTTCCTGGACAGATGCAGACCATCATGCCAGTATAGACCTTCATCTCTCCAGGTGGACCCCCAGTCCCCAATGAAGCCAAAGCCCTGTGCTCTGCACCAACCTCTCAATTGCTCTGAATTTCACATAGCGTTATGATTTTCACATTCAAATTTACCCTTGCTCCACACAGGTCTACTGTTCTTTCTTAGTAATATTAGAGCTATTTCTGGACATACAGACTGTTAAATCATCGAACTAAGCCGATAGAACCATTCCTTATCACGAACTCTAGGGGGCCCACTATCTGTAGACATGTTCTCATGGGGGTAGGCAGGAGTGCTTCGTGGTGTACAATTTTATTTAAGGGGGCACGAAATAGGCTCCGAACTGCTTCTTTTGTCCGTGAAAGGAAGAAAAAAAAACAGAACCTTTCTGTAATTTTATTCACAGTAGTCAAAACTAGCAGGACTGGTCACTGATACTGTCCTTTTTTTTTTTTTAACGAGGAGAGGCACACTAAGCTGAAAGCTCATTTGCAGGTGCGACCTGGGAGCAACAAGAAGTTAAGTGACTTGCTCAGAGTGACATAGTATGCAAGTGGGGGCTGCGGGATTCAAACCCACGTCTCCAGGTTTGTAGCTCACAGCCCTAAGCCACTACTCTATACTGCCTCCTTTAACTGTCTTTGCATCCCAAGGACTTCATAGGCTCTGGGCTGGTAATTTTAGTGTCTTAAGGAACAATGTATGGCATCTGTATTTACCCATGGGGGGGCAGCTACCAGTGTCATGAGATATAAAAGTCGTATTTATTGTGCCACATGGGGCAAAAAACACGGTCCTGGTGTACATGTTTATATTGTCTGGCTACACCTCTGCATGTTATTGTTTAAAATAAGAAAGTGCTACACATTCTGGCCCCTTGCTATGATTTTTGAAGGCCAGTGCTATGATTTTTAATGCTGAGAGGTCTGGGTACAGACTGGTGTCAGAAGGTTAAAACATTGAACTTGATAAAAACGTCCTGTGAAGTAACTTTGATGTAATAGTTGACGGGGAAACAGAACCATAAGAGGATTTTGCAGTAAGTTAATACTGTGATAATCAATTTTTTTTGTTGGGGAGGGGACCTGTCTCCCCCCTTATAATTACACCCCTGGAAACATTCTTGTGATAGTGTAGCACTCCAAACCCACTTATGCTATATGTCATTTTTTTTTGTAATGCTATTCAAAGTTTTCACCAATAAATGACAATTCTAAACATGGACAAAATTGAATATCATACAAGTAAGCATTAAGCCACGATGAAGGTGGCATCTAATGGGGAATTAATGCATGGTTGGGAGCGTTGTGGCCGAGGCCAAAGGGCGAGTGCCTACAACGGCACAGCCATGCATTAATTACCCATTAGATGCCACCTTCGGAGTGGCTTAATGCGCTTGTAACATGGTGTTGCAATAGTTAGAAATGTAACAAATTTATAGTTTTCTATTACATGTTATACAAACTGCATTTACTTGCTTAATAAATATTGACTGCACTTTCCAGTAATTTACAAGATGCTTTTTTTACATACAGGTGTGCCTGGAATAACATTTGCTAGACAACAGCAGAAACATTTGTTTCAACTACCGTTCAATGTGTCATGTGAATCTATGCGGCTATTTTTGCGCTAGGGTCATTAGGAGGACTCCGGTACACTGCTCTTTCTGTTTCTGCATCTAACTCACGAAGTAATTTGCAAATTTTTGGAGGCTCTGTTTCTGTGCTCTGCGTGCATGCTCAGTGGGCTTCTGCTTCATGTACTGTGTGCTGCTTTTCTACGTCTGTTTCTATAGCTGTTTGCAGCTTTTTCATTGGGTCGGGCTGGTGGCTGATATTTGCACTTTGTGGTTCGGTGAACCATCAAGGAGTGAGCCGCTGTTGCACACAACAATTGGAGTAGCAGCAGGAGATGCCTACGTGGGCCATCTGTCATAGTGACTGGGAGCATGAGCCACACAGGAGTGCCACGGACAGCCGGCACGGGTACATATACAGCAAGACCAGCTGCTCGCTAACTCGCCCACCACAAAACAGCCCAAGTAGAGAAACCCAGGTACCAACAACAGACAGCAATAGGTGCACAGTATGATTAGACTGAGATTGGTGCGAGTGTTACGATCGTTCGGGTGGGACAGACAAGATGTCTCCTTCTCAGTGTGTGTATTTTACCGCACTGCTCCTGTCTCCTCCATGGTTCATTCAGGTACTTCAGTAGCAACACGGCATTAGTGCTGGAATAATGCCGTGTTGCTCTTGTACCAGCTGACGCGGTTCAACCAATTGTGTTCCTTGTTTGCGGTTCTATTCTTCTTGCCATGTTACAACTTCAAATGGAAAAAAGAATCACAAAATGAACTATTCTGCGTTCCTTAAAAAAACATTGAAACAGAAATAACCAATGACAGCATCTGATGGGGCCGGCAACTCAGAGTAGGTAGCCATCTCTAAACTCATTTATATTCCAAGCTCCTGAAATATTCCAGGGGGGTGAAATCTGTAACTGGTGTGTTCCAGTAATATCCTCCCAAATTAAATGAATCTGCAAGGTCCAGGAGGAGGGGATGTTTTTAATATGGGCTCTGTCCCTCCCCATACCCCTTCTTGGAGAGGGGAGACAGGAGAACAGCGAAATGGGTAAGGAGCAGGGGCGTCGGGAGTGTAAGAGGGTCAGTGTCAAGACACAGATGTTGACGTCAACGTACTGTATTTTTTACGCTACATTTTTATTCACACTAAAAGATAACAGTATGTTGACATCAACATCTGCATCTTGACACTTTTACACTTCCAACGCTCCTACTCCTTACCCACTACAACTGCTTCGCTGTTCTCCTGTCTCCCCTTTCTTTAAAAACAAACAAAAAAAAAACATTATCGTTGCATATGAACATACAAAAATGCCAGCAGATACAGGCCATATGGTCTAGCAACTCTGTTCAAATGTGCAGCTACCAGTCTAATCTACTCCCCTTTCTCATCCATCTGATTTACTGCCCAGGCTGCTGACACGCCCCTCCCCAACTTTTTCTCAGTTTTCACCTTACCTTTGACCCTGTCCCACCCCTCTTAAAACTGCCTGCAGTTTTAAGCGATATCACCTCCTCTGGCAGCTCAATCCACCTCGCTACCACTTTTCCGTGAAATAGTGCCTCCTCATTTCCCTCCTGAATCTTCCCTCCTCCAATTTCAGACTGTGCCTCTTCGTGTTCCTCCACCCTTTTAGTCTGAAAATGCCCTCAGTACTAATCCTACTCATGCCCTCTAAGTACTTGAATGTCTTAATCATATCCCCCGTCTACCTTCTGTCCTCTAGGGCATATATGTTTGGCTCCCTCAATTTTTCCTCATATTGTTTGTCCCCAATTCCAAGGATCATCTTTGTCACCCTACTCTGCACCCCCTTCAGTAGTCTGGCATCCTTCTTTAAGTAGGGCATCAGAACTGCACACAGTGCACCAAGTGCAGTCTCACCAGTGACCTGTACAGAGGCGGGCTGATGTCCTCTCTCCCAGAAGTGATTCCCCTGGCAATGCAACCCAGCATCTTATTAGCGTTGCTTGCCACCTTCCTGGACTGCGCAGAATGATTTATATCACCTGTGTCTATTACCTCCAGATCCTTCTCTGAAGTGGGTAACTGCACACACCCCAGCTAGTAGCTATTCCCAGGGTTTTTGGCACCCAAGTGCATGACCTTCATTGGCGCGGTGCAGCCATGCCTGCAAAAGGCACAGTGGTTTAAGGCTCTGAGCTGCAAATCTGGAGACCTGTGTTTGAATCCCACAGCCCCACTTGCATACTGTGTGACCCTGAGCAAGTCACTTAACTTCCTCGTGCTCCCAGGTTGCACCTGCAAACAAGCTTTCAGCTTAGTGTGTCTCACCTGGTAAAATAATTGGTTAAAAAAAAAGGAACTGGGCATTGAAGTGGGGACACCTGCGAAAACTCGTATGGTGGCACTATGTTTCTTGCACATGCATGCAAGCAAACATAAAAATTGGTGAAGTCATGAGCGTGCATAGAAACTGTGCAATACACACAAGTGCCGCAATTATTTTGGGGATTTTTTTAACCAGATTTTCAGCATATGCATTTTGGGACCTCTGCTCATGAACAGTGTCACTGTGATTTTGTTAATCTGTCCCGAATGTTGATTTCCCACAGCGACTGCACCATTCTTACCCCAGGAGTCCTTTAGCATCAGTAACTTTTTTTGCACTTAGCTGGCTAGGTGCAACTGCCCCAGAGGTGTGCCTTTAAGAGATATTTAAATGAGCTTAGGGCCAAGCCAATCAGAACACAGGAAGGGATGTGAGCCGTTGAAGGCTTCAGAATTTTTTCTCCGCTGGACTGAGCAACATTGCCCCTGAGGTGTCTCTCAACTTTCCTTGTTGACAGCCTCCTAGTGCTTATCTGGGTAAAGTTTTCCTCATATTGTATTTCCATTAGTGTGCTGAGTGAAAGTTTTACTTTTTCATTAGCGCCACGCAAAGTTTTTAATTGTAGCGCGACCACGCTATTTTAAATTTATTTTTACCGTGGCTATTTATTTTAAACCCTAATTTTATCACGGGTGCTTATTTTCGATGGTTCCCTTCATTTTTGGGCAAGTTCTTGTGGGAACCATCAAATTAGGGACAGTTGCCTTGTTTTTTCCTCAGACCTCGCAAGGTTTACTGCAAGGCACCTGCAGTGGATTTCAAATTTAAACAGTGCCTGGGGGTTTTCTCTCTAGATTGTCAATTATGAGGAAACCTTTTTTGTTATATTACTGGACCTTGGTATCATCTGTGTCAGTACTGTCCATAAGGGTCTAGCAGCCACCTGTGCACAGCTGACCAGTATTACTGGGTTTCTGTTAAGATTGGCACTGGTATATATCCCAGTTCTACAACCAAATAAAAAAAGGCACTAGTAATAGACAGAGTTTATTAACTGGGGCAGGACTTGCCGGTGGCATTTTCACAGAAACCTGCACTCAGTTCGTAGGTCCAGGACTGGTTTGCTTTGCTTAAATTGGCAACCATGGCAGACAGACCTTTGATTATTATGGCTGAGGATAAATCAAAGGCTTCCAACGAGGGGCCATCCAAAAGTACTAATACCAAAAGCAGAGGTGCTGAGGAACCCTCCAGTTCCCAGCCAAAAAATAAAGCTTCCTAAGATGAAGTTCCTCACAAATTAAAAAATAGTAAGAGTGACGAAAAAAGGAAGCTTGATCAAGCTTCTGATGAAGTGGCTAAAAAGAAACTCTGTCAAGACAAAAATGCTCCTGTTGCTTGTGGAAAAGCCAATAGCGAGACAACAGGCAGCTTAAAGCATACAGAAAAAACAAAATACTTACAAACCAAGTCTGTGCAGGTTCTTCCATCAGTGCAAGATATGGAAAAAGCATGGCAACTGTTTCAGACCCTTCAAAAGATGGGTCCTCGATTTACTAGGGCTGGCAAGCACTCTTCCACAGTTCTCTCTTCTGTAGACTGTGAGGGTGACGCAGATGATCAATTTTATGATGCTCCTGACATGGATTTTGAGGGTCTTGAGCCCCAGGAGTCCCTGGACCCTCATCTTGGGGATCCCCCTGGTGACCATGAGGATCCTTCTTCTGTGTTTACATTTATACAAAATATGCTGGATACCCTGGACCTCCCTACACAGGAGCCCAACCAGGATGTCAGTGAAGACGAAGATTATAGGGAGATGAGTGGTCTTTCATCCTCAAAGACCCTGGTTGTCCCTATCTATAATGCATTTAGAAAAAATACCATGAAGGTGCTTCAACACCCGACTTCAGTATCAGGGGTTGATAAGCGTCTTGAGAGAAAATATAAATTGTCTGAAAATGGTACTGAGTTCCTGTCTGCACACCCTAGCCACGAGAGTATAGTGCAGCAGGCAGCTTGTGAGAAAGCTGGAGTCTCCTTGTCCCTATCTCCCTCTTTCAAGGATTCCAAGAGAATTGACTTTGTAGCAAAGAAAATGTATGCCACAGCTTCCCTGCTTCTCAGACTTCCTTCTTACATGGCATTCACAGCCAAATATCAGAAAGCCCTTTGGAAATCTGTCCAGGCTATCGCTCCACAATGGATCAGATTCTATTGTGCAAAAGCTGGTGGATACATCAAAAACTGCCCTGAAAGCTACTATGTACCAATTCCACATGGCAGATGGCAACAGTGATGCAGCCTCTGGGGCGATGGTCCATGCTGTCTCTCTTAGACGCTTCGCCTGGCTTAGAATAACCAGTCTGACCACAGACACTCAGAACAAGGCCATGAATTTTCCCTGTGATCAAAATATGTTGTTTGATTACAGAACCATTGACTACATGAAAAAAGTTGATGAGTACAAGACCTCCTGGCAGAGCCACTCATCCAAGCCTAAGCCCACCACCCCTCAGAGATCCCATCCCAGGGGCAGAAGTTTTGTTCCCAGGCCTTACAATCCCTATCCCCAATCTGACTTCGGCCAGTACAGGCGGTCTTTCAGAGGAAGGGGCAGAAGGGGCCAAAGAAGAGCCACCTCTACCCATCCATCTGCCTCTCAGTTTAAGTCCTGATGTGAGTATCCAGGTCACCTCTCCACTGCCGGTTGGAGGCAGACTCTCCCACTATCTTCAGCACTGGTCCCTCATCACGTCGGACAAGTGGGTGCTGGACATAGTGGAGAAGGGTCTGCCATTACAGTTCAAAGCGATGACCAAACCTCAAGCGTACCCAGGTGTCAAGATCTCTGTCCTCGACACAGATACCGCTGTTAGAATAGGAGGTGCAAAACCTTCTGGCTTTACGAGCAGTGGAGAGGGTCCCCACCGACAAGAAAGGCAAGGGCCTCTACTCCAGGTATTTTCTGACACAAAAGAAAATGGAGTGGCGACCTATCTTAGATCTCAGGTATTTAAACAAATATCTGAAAAAAAACAAATTCCAAATGGTCTCTCTGTTACTGGTCATACTGTCCTTACAGCAGGGAGAGTAGACTGGCTAGCCTCCTTAGACTTCAAGGATGCCTACTTCCACATACTCATAAGGAGATCTCACAGAAAGTTTCTCAGATTCAAACTTCCTTTGGGTCACTGTCAGTTTTACGCAATGCCCTTCGGTCTATCCTCAGCCCCAAAAGTCTTTACCAAGTGTCTCGCAGTGGTAGCAGCACATCTCAGGAGACTGGGTGTCACTCTCTACCCCTATCTGGATGACTGGCTAATAGTAGCAAAGTCTCCTTGCCAGGTCAAGGAATCTCTTTCCCTCACAGAACGCACTCTGGAGTCTCTGGGTTTCTTAGTAAATCTAAAGAACACTCACCCAGAACCCACCCACCTGCTCACCTTCATAGGGTCCCAGCTGGACACTCAGAAGGGATATGCTTTCCTCCCGCAGGAAAAAATTCAGAGTTTCCTTTCAGTGGCAGATTCTTTCACCCAGGGACAGCCAAGACCAGACAGATATTTTCTCAAACTTCTGGGACATATGGCCTCTATGACAGCAGTAGTCCCAGGGGTCAGGTACAGGATGAGACTCCTGCAAGTCTACCTCAGCTCGCTGGTCTCAGTGAAGCAACAAATTGTCAAAGTTGATACCTGTGTCCTAGCAGTTCCTCCAAAACTTGCTGTGGTGGAAGAATCCTGCAAATTTGCAGGCAGGGGTTCCCTTTCAAGCTCCTCTTCCCACAAAAGGTGATCATACAGATGTCGCCCTTTTGGGCTGGGGAGCACATTTGGACAGTGCCTCAATAAGCAGCAGCTGGACTCCTGAAGAGTCACAGTTGCACATAAATCTTTTGGAATTCAGAGCAATTTTCCTAGCTCTCAAGGCTTTCGCTCCCAGCATAGAAAGGCAGGCGGTTCAAATTCGAACAGACGACACCACTGCAGTGTTCTACATAAACAAACAGGGTGGTACCAGATCAGCAATACTCTGTTCTGAAGCTCTGGTCTCTAGCATTCTCCCTGGGAGTCATCCTTTCAACTATTCACCTCCCAGGCAAACTCAATACTCTGGTGGATGCTCTAAGTCGCATCAGTCAAGGCCAGAGCGAATGAACACTGAACAAGCAAGTACTAGCCACAGTGTACAGGCGGTGGGGCACACCAGACGTGGATCTCTTTGCCTGTCCTCTCAGTTTTCAGCTTCCTCAGTACTGTTGCAGGCCCCCAGTTCTAGGAACACTTCCTCTGGATGCCCTGATCCTGGACTGGTCAGGGAGGTTCCTATATGCATTTCCTCCTTTCCCCCTGATATTCAGGGTTTTGCTGAAACTCCGCAGCCTGCATTGATGATCCTAGTGGCTCCGGACTGGCCCACTCTTCTTCTCTTAATGTCCTGCAGCTGGCTAATTCGCCTGCCTCCAACTCACTCCCTGCTGACCCTTCCTTAGACGGGAGTGCAGTACCCAGACATACACTCTCTTCACCTCAAGGCCTGATTTTTGAGGAGTTAGAGTTTCCATCCTAACAGTACTCTGAACAGGTCTTTAAGATACTGAGGATGGCTAAAAAACCGAACACTAACAATACTTATGCAGTCAAATGGAAAAGGTTTTCCCTCTAGTGCAAGAATGAAAAGGTCGAACCCTATCAGCTTCAGACTCTCAGCTGCTAGACTACCTGGTACACTTACGGGCGTCAGGCTTGAAACTATCTTCCCTCAAGCTACACCTGCCAGCAATTTCGGCCTACCTTATGGTGGGAAAGAAAAAAAATCTTTTTTTCCCACAACATCTTTAAACAGTTTTTCAAAAACCTCTTGCACCTCCAGCCTCCCACCAGGGAGCCCATTCCTTCTTGGAGCCTGAACCTTTGCATTGATGGGCTCATGAATCCACCCTTTGAGCCTATGTCCATGGCCCACATCAAGTTTGTAACTTGGAAGACAGTCTTCTTGGTAGCCATTATGTCTGCCAGGAGGATTTCAGAGTTACAGGCCCTGTGAACTGAGCCGATTACATCATCCCTCACAACGGCAAAGTTGAGCTCTGGACAAATAGGAAATATCTGCCAAAGGTGGTTTCAGAGTTTCACATGAACTAGTCCATTACTCTGCCTGTCTTCTTTACTGAGCCATCCACTCCTGGCGAGCAAAAGCTCCACAGCTTGGATATCAAAAGAGCCATATTTCACTGCCTAGAGCATACTACAGTTCAGAGGCTCTTCCACTCAGTTGTTCCTCACCTACAGGGATGCAGGCAGAGGAAGACCAGCTACCAAGATAACTAGTTCTCATTGGTTGGTCTCTTGTATTAGATTCTGCTATGAGAAAGCTGGTCACCAATCTCCAATGGGGCTTTGGGCCCACTCCACCAGGGACACTGCAGCCTCGCTCACAGCAGCAAGGGACATCCCCTACTAGATGTCTGCAAATCCGCTATCTGGAAATCTGTGCACACCTTTGTGAAACACTACAGTTTGGATGTGCAGACCAGATCAGATGCCAAATTTGGCATGGCGGTTCTGCAGAGCTTCTTTCCTAAGTAGGTTCTCTGCCCACCTTCCGCTTGGTAGTCTGCAAAAAAGTTACTAATGCTAAAGGACTCTTGGTGTAAGAAGAAACAATTACTCACTGCAGTAATCTTCTTTCTTTCAAGGGGTCCTTTTTAAGCTCCCACCCTTCCTCCCCAATTCACCTGTCGGAGAAGGGCTCTTCATGTCACCTTTTACCAAATTTGGAGTTTCTGATTGATGAGTTTTTAACTCATGTTGCTGTTGTTTCTATTTCCACTTTTGTGGACATTTGCATGTTTTTTGAATCCTGTTGATTCTTTTTCAAGGAAAAATGCCCTTGTTTTTTCGCGAAAAATTCTGAAGCCTTCAGCGGCTCTCACTCAGTTCACACCTTTTCCTGTCTTCTGATTGGCTTGACCCTACGCTCACTTAAATATCTCTTAAATGCACACCTCCAGAGCAGTTGCACCTAGCCAGCTAAGTGCAAAAAAAGTTACTGATGCTAAAGGACCTCTTGGAAGAAAGAAGATTACTGTGGTGAGTAATTTTTATGTTGCTTGCACGCATGTGCAAGAAACATAGTGCCATCATCGGAGATTTCGGAGGTGTGTCACCTCCTCCTCCAATTCAGTCAGTGAACTGGCAGGCGTGTTTCTGGAGTTATCGCATTTTGGAGCTGTCTATGACACGCCCAAAATGCAATGGCATACAGTTGAAAGGGGAGCTACGCTCAGTGAGCAGAGATAAGAAGCGTAGTCTCCACACGCAGGCGCAGCGCCTCAAGATGGGATCAGACGATGGGGTGCCCAATCCCCATCGGCTGAGCTGCGCCTCCCCCACAGGTGCCACGCTGGGAGCCCACCCCAGCGGGCAATCAGTCCATAGGCCGACGGGGTGCCCAATCCCCGCCGGCTGAACGCCTCAAGTCCTTGTGCCACACTGGGAGCCCACCCAGCATGGCAAACGGTCCCACAACATCTTTTTTTAAATTTTTAACCTGAAAAACTAAAACGGTCCCGCTGAGCGCCTCCCGACCCTCCCACAACCTGCACCCACACCGCCGCGCATCCAGCCTGCCCACGCCCCTCACCCCATACTTAACTCCGACTCCAGCGCTGACGATCTTCGTGGACTGGGAACACGCCTGCACTCTTCAAAGCCGACCGCGAACTGAGGAAATGCCGGTAAGCTGTATAATGGCCTAGATAGGGGTTTCAACTTTGTTGCATATCTCAGGCATTTTGGGAATTTTTATCCACATGGGTTTTTAGACCTTTCTCATGAATGATTCACTGTCATGGCGAGCTAGTCTGGCGGGTGATTTCGCAGTGACCGCGCAGTGACTGCGAAATCACCTTCGGGCCTGAATACTGCCATGACAGTGACATCATTCATGAGAAGGGGTCCCAAAACCCCATGTTGAAAATTTGGTGCAAAATTCAAAAATGACTGTTTTGACGAAGCTGCAGGTTACGCAGTTCCCACGCAGGCTCGTAAGTTTGCGAAATTTCAATATTTTCACTCCAGATTTTCAACATTACCATTTTATCACACCTTCTTATGAGTAGTACAGCTGTCATTTTCACATCTCACCTAAAATGTGTTTCCAGCCATGTAGCGAGAATGGCGCAGTTGAAAGTAAATCAATGTCACGGACAAATTAACAAAATCACAGTGACACTGTTCATGAGCAGAGGTCTTAAAATGGCTATGTTGAAAATTTGGTGAAAAAATTCTTAAAAATGACTGTTTTACGAGCGTGTGTTGCACAGTTCCTACACACGCTCGTAAGTTTGCAAATTTTCAATATTTGCACTCCAATGACTTCCAAATACCTAAACAGCACATAGAAGCAAGCAACATTCAGCACTGACAAATGCTTATTTCTTGTGCACCACATGTGCGAAAACACATTTTGGGCGACATATGAAAAATTGCAGCTGTACTGTTCATAAGGAGGTGTAAAAAATGGCAATGTTGAAAATCTGGAGTGAAAAATGAAAAATTGGTGAAGTCATGAGCGTGCGTAGAAACTGCATAACGCAATTATTTGGGGAATTTTTTTAACCAGATTTTCAACATAGGCATTTTGGGACTTCTGCTCATGAACAGTGTCACCATGATTTTGTTAATCTGTCTTGAATGTTGATTTCTCACAGCCACTGCACCATTGTGTGCCACAAGTGCGAAAACAAATTTGGGTCAGGATTTGAAAAATGACAACTGTACTGTTCATAAGGAGGTATGAAAAAATGGCAATGTTAAAAATCTGGAGTGAAAATATTAATAATGATTGAAGTTACGAGCGTGCGTGGAAACTATGCAATGCTCGTTCGTAACACAGTCATTTTTTGGAATTTTTTCACCAAATTTGCAACATAGTTTTTTGGGACCCCACCTCATGAACAGTGGCACTGTTGTTTTGTTAATCAGTCCCGAAAGGTGATTCCACAGAGTGACCACAAAATGACCTTTTGGGACCGAATAACGAAATGACAGTGTATGTGTTATGAGGTGGGGTCCCAAAAACCCCATGTTGAAAATTTGGAGCCAAAATTCAAAAAAATGGCTGAGATATCCACCTAACTTGACCCCCCCCTCCCATTTATGCCTTCATACAGCTTACCGGCATTTCTTCATTTTGCAGTTCGGCTTTAGAGAGTCCAGATGTATTCCCACTTCACCGAAGATTACAGCGCTGGACCTCTGGAGGTAAGTATGAGGTGAAGGTGTGTGGGGGAGGTGGGGTGTGCAGAGGATGGGTACGGGTTGGGGGAAGGGGCGTCATGGACAACAAGGGTCCATTTCCTTTTTTTCAGGGACAAAAAAAAAAACAGACTTTGTGGAACCGTTTTCTTTCTTTACAGGTGAAATAAAACAAATGTTGGGCACACTGGGGTGGCTACCAGTGTGCCCCATGACTTTCAGAGGGGTTGCGATGTTGGCCACACTGGGGTGGGCTCCCAGTGTGCCACACAATGGGGGGGTGGAAGACATGCCAACACAGGGATTGCACCCCTGATGTCAGCTTTCTTTGGGGATTGTGTGGCAGTGGCAGGAACCGCCACCATGTTTATCAAAATGTTTCACCAGGAAAGGCACGTACAGGAGGCGTGTCATCTGTGCCGCTGCATGACGAGCTTGTCTCTGATTGCAGTAGCACATTTTCTTCAAGTTGGTGGCACGTTACATAATTCTTGAGTCAGCGCTAGCATGCTGGCTAATTGGGGAATGAGGGATACACCTACTAAAGCGTGCCCTGCATTTGCCAACACTGACACACCTCTGCATTTCTGCTACTACCACAAGATGTTGCTTGCGCACGCACAAGACAACATAAAAAGGGTGACAAAACATTCTTTAGGTACATCAATGAAAGAAGAAGGTGCAGGGAAGAGGTTGTAAGGCTCAAAAGGGGTGAAGGGGAGTGTGTAGAGGGGGACCAGAAAAGGGCAGAAATACTGAATGAATACTTCTGTCCAGTATTCACTGTAGAAAGAGAGGGTCAAGGATCACAGCTAAGAAACAGGTGTGGTGAGGAGGGATGATGTAGACATCGCTAGTCCTTTTACAGAAGAGAGGGTCCTGAGGGAACTCACTAAACTGAAGGTGGACAAGGCAATTGGACCAGATGGCATTCATCTTCTGATACTAAAGGAACTAAGGATGGCGCTAGTAGCACCACTGGCATCCCCGTTGAGTGAGTCCCTCAATACTGGGGTGGTCCCACAGGACTGGAGGAGGGCACATGTAGTGCCTCTGTGCAAGAGTGGGAGCAGGGAGGAGGCAAGAAACTACAGACTAGTCATCCTCTCCTTAGCAGTTGGTAAGATCATGGAGGGACTGCTTATGGACAGAACTGTGGACTACTTGAAAGCCAACAGAGCTGGAGATCCTAGGCAGCATGGGTTCACAGCAGTAAGGTCATGTCAAACAAATCTGGTAAATTATTTTAACTGGGTAACAAAGGTTATGGACCAGGCAGGTGTGGTGGATGTTGCCTACCTTCATTTCCGCAAGCCCTTTGACACCATACCACATAGAAGGCTGATGAACAAGCTGGCCAGCCTGGGGGGGCACAGAGAGTGAACTGGGTAAGGAACTGGCTAGATGACAGGAAGCAGAGGGTGATGGTAAATGGAATCGAATTCAAGGAAAAGGGGGTGACCAGTGGGGTACCTTGGATCAGTCCTAGGGCCAGTCCTTTTCAATATCTTCATTAGTGACATTGCAGAAGGGCTGGCAAGAAAGGTTTAGTTATTTGCAGATAACACCAGGATCTGCAATAGTGTGCACACACTAGATGGGGTGGATAATATGAGGAAGGACCTGGAAAAGCTGGAAGAGTGGTCCAAAGTGTGGCAACTGAAGTTCAATGCACAAAAGTGCAAAATCATGCACCTGGGGTGAAAAAAACCTTGCAGAAAACTATAGAATGGGGGGGGCTGTTAGTAGCCACCAGGGAAGAGAGAGATTTGGGGATTCTCATCACAGATAACCTTAAAGTTGCCAGACAATGTACAAAGGCTGTAGGTAAAAGTCAGTAGCATGTTGGGGTTCCTAGGTAGGGGCACCACAAGCAGGAGAAGGGAGGTGGTGATGCCACTGTACAACACGCTGGTGAGCCCTTATCTGGAGTACAATATACAGTTTTTTTCGATCATTAATTTTTATTTGATATTCTATTTATTTTACATACAATATTTAATCTTTACAAAACAAATATGATCAGCATTATATACTTTTAGGTGATGTTTATCTATAGCTACACTAATAAAATACAGTCACAATGCAAGCTACTGACTTAGAGAGTAAACATATGAAACTCCCCTTGCCATATAAATATTGAAAGATTTCTTACATTTCAATCAACACTAAGACAATTAAATACTTTAAAATAACCTTATCAATGCACTATAACATATTTTATTCCGCATTAAGGTTGACATAACGCCTCTACCCTAAATGAAGGAATGGCCCCCAAATAGCTACAAATTTCTCCCTTTTATCTAAAATTGAATAGCTAACTTTTTCATTACTGGCTGTATAAACCATCATATTGTACCATTCTTTGATGCTATTGGGGTTTTCCAGTGTTTTAAAATGGTTCTTTTAGCTGCTAGGCCTGCCACTGATTACTATAAACTTTGAGGTTTGTTGAGGGCACAATCCTCTTGGAAAATACCCAATAAGTACATTTCCAGTGCAGGTTCAAACTAATTTTTAACATGTTTAGTGGCAATTTTGTGTACTTCTTTCCACAATGTTGTCAAGTCCTGGCAACTCCATAACACATGTAGTAGGGTCCCCTCCTCCTTTCCACACCTTGTACACCTATTGTCATTTCTGTAACCCATTTCAAACAGTTTTGTTGGAGTCAGATAGTAGTGATTTAAGACTTTATACTGAGTTAGCTTACCTTGTAGCTCCCTACTGCTCTGATGCGCCATTTTCCAAGCGTCAATCCAGTCTTCATCTGTAATCGGATTGTCTAACTCCATTTTCCATTTGTTTTTGGCTGGCAGGGTCAGAAGATGAGAATCAGAAACATTAGAAATAATTTTATAGATGTTACTCGCTCCTTTTCTAAGCATGTCCCATTTTATTATTAGTTCCCATTGAGGTTTGCTAGGTATTGAAAAGTCCAGAAGTAAAGTATGTTTCTGTAAGAACGTCATAAGCTGTAGGTAATAGTGAAATTGAAGCTTTGAAATTTTGTATTTTTCCCTAATATCAGAGAACGACATCAGTATGTTTGACCTTGTGTCAAGTATATCTCCCAAGTGCTTTATCCCTGCCTTTTCCCAGACTGGATTGACCATCTTAATCTTATTATCAAACATAATTGAGTTTCTCCATAAAGGGGCACATCTTAGTGGGGTACACTCTGGGTTGATTATCATATTTTTTTTTAGTAGTCTGAAGGAGGGGGAAAGGCAGCAATTACTTAACAAATTACAGGGTGTGGGATAGAATATGTAGTCAGCTAAACTATAGGGTTTTAAGATTTATCTCTCCATATCCAACCACAAAGGATAATGCCCTGATGTGGGGGATGATTCTTGGAGGTGAAGAGACATTTGCTTAAAAAGAAATGCCATCTGGTAGTTCTCCCAGTGGGGCAGTGCCAGTCCCCTGACTCATGAGGAGCGTGACGTTTACTGAGGTTTAGTCTAGGTGGCTTGTCATTCCATAAAAAAGCTCTGATCAAAGAGTTTAGTTTTTTGATTGTGCTTTGTTTAATAGGAATGGAATATTCTGAAAGATATAAAACAACTTGGGGGCTGCAATCATTTTAATTGCATTAACTTTCCCCCCATAAAGAAAGGTTTAGTTTACACCATTTTAATAAATCCATCTCAATTTCCTTTAAAAGTGGGGATAGGTTAATTTCCATTAATGTGTCTAAATTTGTAGTGATTTGCAATCCCAGAAATGTAATTTGATTAGTTATCCAGCTTGGGTCCCATGTATTAGCAATCTGAGCATCTGGCGTAGTAGGCAGAAATTTCACAATGGCTTGTGTTTTTTGCCAGTTTAATTGCAAGCCGGCCATATTATAGAAGGATGCTAATAACTTTTTTAACGTTTCACACGACTGTGCTGGTCTGGTTAAAGTTAAGAGAAGATCATCAGCAAATGCAAAGACTTTATGTGTTTTTTTTAACTACTTGGATTCCATGGATTTCTCCACTTACTTGTATAAATCTAATAAGTGGCTCTATTGATAGAATAAATAAATATGGCGATAAAGGACATCCTTGTCTGGTCCCTTTAGATATTGAAATTGTTTCTGATACGATTCCATTTGTGAGAATCTGAGCTTTTGCCTCTTTATACAGAATCGACACCCAACTCCCAAATTCCTCCCCACAGCCAAATTCTGCCAGTGTTGTTTACATACATGACCAGTCAAGAGAATCAAAGGCTTTTAAAAGGTCTAACGAAAGGATTGCATAAGGAAGTTTGTTTGAATTTGCAGCCCAAATAACGTAGAGGAGCCTTCTGACACTATCTGAACCTGTTCTCCCTGGCATAAAACCTACTTGTTCCCTCCCCATAAGTTCCCCAATGAGAATCTGAATTCGAGTGATCAGAATTTTGGCTAGAATCTTATAGTCAGTATTCATAAGTGAAATGGGGCAGTAACTAGTACAGCTTACCGGGTCCTTCTTTTTCTTATATATCAGTGTGATCATCGCTTGAGTCAGTGTAGGGGAAGGGATTTTTTATTCTCCATGTAACTACTGTATATTGTCTACTCTGTAAAGCGCACATGTAAGCCTGTTGTATACTGTGTTTGACATATGCCTGTATTTTTGGCTGATTCCTAAATGTACTCTGATTTTTTGTCTGCCTTGATGTTTGTTTCTTGCACTGTTTTGTCCTCACTGTGACAAGGTACCTTTGTAAATGAGCCTCTGGCTCAAAGGTTGTTAAACTGATGTTCTAATAAATAAATAAATAAATAAAATTCCAGGCTTCCTCATACATTGCTAAGATATATGGGATAATGTTGGAATTTAGCTTGGCATAGAATTCACCCAGAAGACCATCTAAACCTGGGGTTTAGCCATGTGGCAAAGAGGTGATGGCCATTTCTATTTCTTGGATGGACATCGTCTTATTAAGAGATTCCTGTTGTGCTTTAGAGATTTTAGGTAGGTTTATTGATTTTAAGAATTGAGTAGTTGAGTCTTTGCCGAAGTGCTGTCTTTTTGTGTATAAGGTTTGAAAAAATCTCTAAAAGTTTTGTTAATATCAGAATTCTTGTATAACACCTTGCCTGTCTGGTCCTTAATGCCTGGTATAATGTTCTGGGAGTGTAGGTTTTTTAACCTGGATGCTAGGAGCTTACCTGCTTTTTCCCCTGCCTCCCAGTATCTTTGCTTTGTTTAAAATAAAGCATACTCTGTCTGTTCCGACAACATAGCATTAATTTCATATTTTAGCCAAGTTAGTCTATAGAGAAGTGAGTGGTCTATGACTGGAAATTGTTTAATCTTATGATCCAATTCTAATAGTAAATCTTGTTTTTCCTTCAGTATTTCTGTCCAGCCTTTTTCTTAGTTGATGTAAAGCCAATTATTTTACCTCGTATGTAAACCGTATAAGTTTCCCATAGGCAACTGTGTGACACTTCACCATTGTCATTTATGTTGAAGAAAATCTCGGTTTCCTCAACTAACCATTCAGTAAATTTTTTATCTTGGAGTAATTGAACATTCATCCTTCATCTGATTTGTTTCTCTCTCTTTTCTCCTATCTGCATATATAGTTCTACCATATCATGATCTGAAATAACGGCTGGTTTTATATTTGAATCTATCACCGAGTTGATTAGGGATTTGGCAATGAGAAACATGTTTATTCGACTAAATGACAGGTGCCTATGAGAGAAAAATGAATAATTCCTGTTTGAAGGATGCACCAGGCGCCAGACATCAGAGAGGTGGAATGTATCAATTAAATTAGTCAAGGCCTGTCTTGATTTAGTTTGCTCAGCAGGTCTAGATGTTGTTTGCTTATCTAAAATTGGGTCTATTATTTCATTAAAGTCCCTTCCCATAATAATTTCATAGTCTACAAATGTACTCAGTGAGGCTGACAGGGAGAGAAAGAAGTCAGCCTGACACGAATTTGGAGCATAGACATTACATATAGCTAATTTCTGTCCATCTATGGCTCCTGATAAAATTTGGAATCTACCTTCTGGATCTGAGTAATGATTATCCTTAACAAAGTTTGCCCCTTTTCGAAATAAGATGGCTGTTCCTCTTTTTTTTTTGATGAGTATGAACTGAATTCGACCGAAGCTACCCAAGTCCTAGCTAATTTAGCTGCTTCATTTGCCTCTAAGTGCGTTTCTTGAAGTAAGGCGATGTCAACCTTATTTCTGTTCACACAGGATAATTTTTTTTTCCTTTTAACAGGGGAGCCTATACCATTAATGTTCCATGAGATAATGTTATACTTCCGCAAAACCATTACAAAAGTTCTCTATCTCTTTCCACGATAACAAGATAAATAAGATAAATAAATAGTCTCAGTTATATCACCTGAAAAAGCTTGCTTCAGTGACACTGACTAAATTAGAAACTTAACTTCCTAGTAACACATCACCACATCAAGTAGTGTAGTTAATTAACCTGCACTGCTGTCACCTTTTTTAAATAAAAAGTATTTTAAAAAGTTCTATTAATGAAAATACAAGATCTAGTACTCACAATATACCTTAAATATATATCTTAAATAAGGACAAGTTGCTAACTTGTATTATGTTTAGATAGTAGTAAGTAACTTTGTAAACAATGTGCTTGTCCAATTAATGATTTAAATAAGAAACAAACAAAAAAAAATCTAGTTCTTAAAAACAGTAGGATGTGATCTACTGGTGAACCAAGTACCACCGGACTTGAGTCCAAGGTGGACAGAAACGGTTGGTCCTTCACCTGGAGGTAGATGTCTGAGAAAAAAAAAAAGTCCGGTCCATTGAAACACATGTAAAGAGTATTAAATCCACACATCATATAGAATAACAACATGCATATATCTACACTCGTATATAATGTATCTATATTCAACTATACCCATACATATGTATTTTGTACATTTGCACTAGTGTGTGTGTGTGTGTGTGTGTGTATATATATATATATATATATATATATATATACATATACACAGACACATATATTCACCTATATGTATATATACATTTATAAACCTATACACTTATAATTCAATTGAGGTTAATAATGGATATCTTTCTCATCAACCAATAGCATCCACTCAAAGGTGTCATACGATACATATTCCTTCTTTCTTGACTTAAGAATGTAGGGCCAAATGGGATGGGGAGCAGGATAGTATATTTAAACATATTTGAAGTGTTGTAACATTTACAGAAGAAAGGGTTCTGAAAGAACTCTTAAAACTGAAGGTGGACAAAGCAATGGGGCCTGATGGGATTCATCCCAGAATTCTAAAAGAACTAAGGGTAGAACTAGTGACACCACTGACTACCCTTTTTAACAAATCATGGGAGGATGGGGTGGTACCCGAGGACTGGAGGAGGGCAGATGTGATTCCCCTTCACAAAAGTGGGAGCAAGGCAGAAGCAGAAAACTATAGACCTGTTAGTTTAACCTCAGGATAGGGAAAATGATGGAATCACTTCTAAAGGAAAGAATTGTCGAGCATCTAGAGGCCAGAGGGCACAAGACCCAGGCAGCATGGATTCACAGCGGAAGGTCATGCCAGACGAATCTGATAGATTTCTTTGACTGGGTGACCAAAGTAGTAGATCAGGGAGGGGCTGTGGACATGGCCTACCTAGACTTTAGCAAGGCATTTGACACAGTCCCACACAAAAGATTAATATATAAGTTAGCCAGCCTGGGAGTGGGTCCCAAGATGACAGCCTGGAAAGAATTGGCTGGAGAATAGGACACAGAGAGTAATAGTAAATGGAGTCCACTCAGAAGAAAGGAGGGTTACTAGCAGGTACCGCGAGGGTTCAAGAGTTAGGACCAGTCCTTTCAGTGTCTTTATAAGCGACATTGCAGAAGGACTGGAAGGAAAAGTATGTCTCTTTGCAGATGACACTAAGATCTGCAACAGAGTTGATGCACAGGGTGGGGTGGAAAGGATGAGAAGGGCCTTGGCAAGGTTAGAGGAATGGTCAAATGTATGGCAGCTTAGATTCAATGCTAAGAAGTGCAAGGTAATGCACCTGGGAAACAAAAACCCAGGGGAAGAGTACACAATGGGGGGTGAGATACTAACAACAACAAAAATGGAAAGGGACCTGGGGGTAGTCATATCAGATGACCTAAAGGTGGGCAAGCAATGTGAGAAGGCAGCAAGGAGGGTTGGGGATACTGGGATGCATAGGGAGAGGCATCACCAGTAGAAAACAGGAAGTTATTATCCTCTGTACTGACAGCTGGTGAGACCCCATCTGGAGTACTGTGTGCAGTTCTGGAGACCCAATCTGCAAAGACATAGACAGGATGGAAGCTGTCCAGAGGAGGGCATCTAAATGGTGCAGGGTCTGCACCGGAGGACATATGAAGAGAGACTTAAGGAGCTTAATATGTATAGCCTCGAGGAAAGGAGGGAGAGGGGGACATGATAGAAACTTTCAAGTACCTCAAGGGAATCAACAAAGTCCAAGAGGGTAGCATCTTTCAAAAAAAGAGGTGTGCAAGAACAAGAGGGCACAATTTGAAGATAGAGGGGGCGGCTCAGAGGTAATTTAAGGAAGTATTTTTTCACAGAGAGGGTTGTGGATGCATGGAATGGCCTTCCGGAGGAGGTTGTGGAGTCAAAATCAGTGGTGGAATTCAAGCATGCATGGGATAGTCATAAGGCAATTCTGGGGGTGGGGTAGAAAGAAGTAGGCTGCTGGTTAACTAGGATCTGCAGCTATCCAGTAGGTAGGGAAATGGGCAGACTGGGTGGGCCAAGCGTCCCTTATCTGCCGTCAAATTCTATGTTTCTATGTAACAACCATTCCCATGTCACTGGTATCAATCTCATTTAAATCCTTACCAATAAGATTATTTGAATATCATATCAATCATAACCTTAGCTGTGTAGTCTAGCTAGGTCTATTGTCACAACTCAACTCATCACTGTTGTGCATATAGGGTGTCACAGCCCCCACTACTCAGTGTGCTGAACTGTAGCTAAAGAACCTGCATGATGCTCCACTCCCTCCCCCCCACAGGAGAGCCCACAGTTTTAGCCCACATATAGCAGAGAAAATATCACAAAATACTAGTATGGAGAATGCCCCGCTGTCCTTGTAACAATACCCCTGCCCTTCATATACGAATTGGTCCATTATGCCCAAATCATGCTCCAAGGATCACATCCAATCAAGCTAAAGTGATTTTGGATTTCAGAGGCACCCCGGTAATCCTACCCGGCAGGCTCTCATGTCCCTGTGACAAGAGTGACTGTTTCAGACTATAATCAATAGCACAAATAGATTGCATAGGACATTTGGGGTTGGGGGGCACTAACTCCATCTCTAATCTCTATCATCTGAATCCCTCTTGCCATGTGACCATATAACTTAGGGCCCTGCTAGTCATCTGTATAGTTTCAGGAAGAGGGTGAAAGCCATGCAATGCATCATATTAGAGGGCTTTACAAAATACTCACCCTATGCACCCAGTGAGAGGAGTCTGACCAGACCAAATACTCCTGAACCAGGCAGACACATGGGCCCCCAGGTTTCTTAATTTATTGTGAGATTATTATAGGATAATATTTATCTCTATCACTCCCCCTCCCACTGCTCTGAAAACTTAGAACTGTTGCAATAAACTAGCCTCCATGTTATACATTCAAACCATGATTAATTTAGCAATAAATTGATAAATAATTAGCACCATTACATCTAGAAATTAAGACCAAGTGTCAGTCATCAGTTAAGTAAAGATAAACAGCCGTTTATCTGTTTATTTAGTCAAGTCAAGTCATGTTTATTTATAAAGCGCCTTTCAAAATCAAGGCGCTGTACAAAAATGAATAGAACAGGAAAATCCAAACACTAAACAACCATAACCATAAAGAATAAGACAAAGTAAAAAGATATGTCTTTAAAGCAATTTTAAAACTGTCAACGGTCGGGCATTCTCTTAACCAGCGAGGTAGAGAATTCCACAGGGTTGGGGCCGATAAGGTAAAGGCACGAGATCCCGATAGCTTCAAACGAACCCTGGGAATCTCTAGCAGTCCCTCACTGGCGGAGCGGAGAGGACGGAGGGGCCAAAAGGGAACCAGAAGATCTTTCAGGTAACCGGGTCCCTGATCATGTAGGGCTTTAAAGGTTAGTAAACCAACCTTAAAGGTGATCCGCCAACAGGCAGCCAGTGCAGTTTTGCTAAGCACAGGCGATATGACTGGTTCTAAGAGTCCCAGTCAAAAGCCTGGCTGCAGCGTTTCTGCACCAGCTGAAGGCGCGGATATCAACCCCTTGGTAGCCCTAGGTAGAGGAATTGCAGTAGTCCAGACGGGTGGTAACAAAGGCGTGGACCAAAGTTGGAAGGTCCTTCCGGGGAATCAGATGTTTCACCCGGGCGATATTCCTCAGATGGTAAAAAGAGGATTTGACAACAGCTGACACTTGTGATTTCAGGGTCAGACCATCATCAAAAATAACGCCCAGATTTCGCACCTGTCGAGAGCTAGAGAGCGGTACACCACCAAGTAATAAACCCGATGGCTGTCCAACACCCAAACCCCCGACGACCTGGATCCACAACCAATACCTCAGTCTTATCCGATTAAGTCTTAACCAGCTCGAACTCATCCAAATTCTGATCTCATCCAGGCAGTTATTAAGTACGGAGAGTGCATCACTCTGATCGGGGAGAAAGGACAGGTACAGCTGAGTATCATCTGCATAGCAGTGAAAACTCAGACTGTATCTCCTGATAATTTCTCCCAATGGCAGCATATACACTGCAAACAACATGGGAGCTAGAATGGAGCCTTGTGGTACCCCACATGGTAGGGAGAAGGCGTCAGAGGAATAAATTCTGGTGACAACTCTCTGAGACCTACCAGTGAGGTAAGAACGAAACCACTTGTGGACTGTACCAGACAGCCCACAAAAAACCCGCAGTCGCTCCAGTAGCACCCCATGGTCTACAGTGTCAAATGCAGCAGAAAGATCAAGAAGGACCAGAATGGTACAAGCCTTTCGATCTCTGGCCATTAGGAGGTCGCTCAATACCTGAACAAGGGCAGTCTCAGTACTGTGCCTTTTCCTGAAGCCAGACTGGAGAGTATCATAGACATTATGAGAAGTAAGATGATCATCCAATTGCAGTGCAACTGTCTTTTCAATAACCTTACCAACAAATGGCAGGTTAGAGATAGGCCGGTAGTTAGCTAGACAGTCTGAGTCCAAGGAGGATTTTTTTAGGAGTGGTCGAACTACTGCCTCCTTAAGGGGGTCAGGAAAAACCCCCCTCTCCAAGGATTTCCAGACAATGTCAGCAAGGATTGGATAGATAACTTCTACACAACCTACTAACAGCGGTGTAGGACCTGGATCCAAACTACAACTAGTTGGTCGCATTGTTTGGATGATCTTCACAATGTCCACGCATTCCGGGCGGTGAAAATCTAACGAGACAGGCCGAGGATTAGATACCACCAGTCGTCCACCACAATCCCCCGGAGGAGAGGTCGGACCAATGCTGGACCTGATGCTGGCAACCTTATCTGCAAAGAAGCGAGCGAACTCCTCGCATCTTAGCTGAGAAAAAGCTTCTCTAGGCTGAAGACAGACTGGATTGCACAGTCTGTCCACAGTCTGGAAAAGCTGAGCCAGTCGATTCTTTGCAGCAGAAATCTCTCTGGACAGGAATTCTGCCTTCTTACGAGTGATTTCTGATTGGTAGCCATCATAATGGGCTAGCAATCTAAGCCTGTCAGCATCAAGGCCCGATTTCCGCCAGGCTATCTCCAGCCTTTGGCCTAGTTTAGTTTTGTATCTCAGTTCTAAGTCTGTGAACTTAACTGTAACCATATAAGTGTACCTATGTCGTCATCCACTGGCTCCAAACTGCCTAACTGCTCATGTGCACACAGTGGGTCAACTTGACCTAGGGGAAACAATGAGTTTCACTCACACCATAGCAACATGCAACAGCATGAGCCTGCATGTCCTTATATGGGTCTAGCAGAAACCAATGTGTAGAATGCAATACCCAAGAACACCCAAACATGTCCAGACAAGTTCTGCCTAGATACTAATAATAGAATAATTTTATTGGTGCATGGGTGATTCTATGCTGAAGGGGGGAGAGATGATGTGTGTATATATATATATATATATATATATATATATCTATATATATATATATGCTTGCTTGCTTTTCCAAGGTGAAGAGAGAATGTAACATCAATGGCTGTATAGCACCACGCTGAAGTAAACTTATATTTTACCCTTCTGACTGCGTCTGTGTCATCTGTATCGTAATGTACAACTAGGTCCTGAGGTACTACGTAGCCTGGAGGACCCCCAGCTATAATTCCTCCGCTACAATTGGTGCCGTGACTCGGATCGCTTTTAAAGTGGGGCACATCAAATTGGGACCTCGATGTAGTTTGTCCACGCCGTAAGAAATTGCCCTGAGCGCATTTAATCCTTGGAAAGTTCGGTGTCGCAGGAGAGACTGATCACCTCAACCAACCACGGGGCTCCACAAGGTAACGTATGCTCAGAGATTTAATAAGTAAGCAACTGTTAACTAGAGATTACTGTTTGAACTCGCAAGGCAGAACTCTAGGGAACAAGATATAGGCTAGAGACCACTGTTACTTGCAAGACAGGGCTCAGGGGGGTCATAAGACTAGCCCGTAGAGGGTCACCACTGGTGCACAAGGGGGTGATACTTTGTCAGAGTTAGCAGACGGATAAGTATCAAACCGTGGGGATAGTACCCCACAGAATTAATCTGTAAACACAACGCAATATAGTTAGCAATGGAGGTAGAGATACACAAGTATCTGGGAAAAAGATGCAAGTTAGGGGCATACGATGCCCCTCCAGAGGACTAGTCAGTCCGAGAGTATTTTAACAGGCTAGTGCTGGATCGTAATTCAGCAACCAAAATTGAAAAAGAGAAGCTAGCAAATGCTGTACAAGGTCTGTGGCAATACAGCCAGGAGGTAACTCGTCAACACATGAGACTTTTTTAAAGAAGCTGCATGAGCAGCAAGATATAGTAACCCAACTGCAGTTGGTAATAGATGGTTTAAAAATGCAAATAAATCAAGAGACAGAGCAGCAAGATGTAGTAACCCAGCTACAGTCAGAAATAGATAGTTTAAAGATGTAAATAAATCAAGAGCCAAAATCACTGCAAGAGGAAAACCAGCAACTAAAGTCACAGATAGTAAAGGTACAGGGAGACCTTTGTCTTTTAGAAAGGGATAATTCTCTTCTAAAAATAAAGTCAGACCAGCAGTTACAAGAACACACTGCTGAAGAGCGTAGATTAAGTTTTGATAATAATGAGTTACAAGAAAAAGTTGAGTTATCAGAATTGTTAGTAGAGTGTCAGAGTAAGTTAAAAGAGCAAGAGAGGGAGGAGCAACAGAACAAAGCAGGGGCCATTGTAAAGATGGCGCCGGTCTCCACGAGGGGCATGGCCGCCGCAGGTGGTACGATGTCTCAAGCAACTAGACAAAAACAGGAAGAGTTTTTACTTTCGTTAGAAGGAAAAAGGGACAGATATAAATTAAACTGTAAACATGCTGAAGAAAGGGGTAATGCAAGTGAGGTAGCCAGGCTCACACAGTTAGGAGAGAACCTTAAAAAGAAAATAAGATGGATACAGGAACAACTTGACGCGGATGATCAGGCGAGAAACAGCCTGCCAGGTGAAGGTGCGCTGGGAGGAGATGATAAGAAGGTAATAAATGGTAGATGGGCTACCCTGGAGGGACAAGATGAAATGACAGAAGAGGCAGTGGAGTTAGGGGAAGATCAGGAGGGACACCTAAAACCCTCAGGAAAGAGTGTCCGAACAAAAAGAATAGTAAATAGGCATATCATAGATAAACCAGATCCGGGACCCGAAATCAGGGATCTAACTATTAAAGAGTTAACACAATTGAGTCAGGAAATAGGACCCTTTGATTATAAGACAAATTTGGTAGAATTAGGAAGAAAGTTAAAAAACATTCAAACTACTATGGGGCTGACTAGCAAAGATGTCTGCCGCATCGTAATGTTTAAACTTAGTCCGCATTTGGCGGAGGCAATGCCAGACGAGGTGCAAGGCATGCACAAGGATGCGTCCAAAAACCCCAACTCGTGGGAAGATTACAATGAAATAGTAGATGCTATAAAATGGGTGAGGGGAGAGTCGGCACGACAGGAAGTGGACTCAGACAAAATATTACAAACCAAGCCGACGACAGGAGAGGGGCCGTGGGCATTTATCCCGAGGCTCTTTGAAGTCTACCAGTGACATGGGGGCAGGAGTGTCCCACCGAGGAGGGTCCAACCTTTAGGGACCTGTGGATCCGGGCATACGACCTGGACCCCACCCTAAGGTCCATGTTAAAGTTATCAAAATCACATGATGAGAGGTTAGAGTTACTAGAGACGTACCTCAATGAAAAGTAAAAACGTAGTTAAGTTGCCGCAGCCACCTGGGTAAATGAGGGTCCCAGCAAAAACCCAGCTGCATGCAAATCAAACTTAACATGCTTTAATTGCAAGTGAACAGGGCGTATCAAAAGTGAATGTTGGGCCCGAGGGGGAGGACAGGAAGGAAAGGGTCCGAGGCAGATGCAAGCTAGGGGGAGGGGTCGAGTGAGAGGTCCGCCAATGGGCAGACAGAGTAATGAGGGAGACACTGTAGTGGATCTGATTGACTGCCTACAAGTGGTTTTAAAGGCGTCCCAGAGAGAGGGACGGGAGTCATCCTTGGATGAGGATGACATCATGAGGAGGCTTAGTGTCATACGTGAGATAGACAAGCAATAGGGGGGGTGGAGGCTCCAGTAACCCTGACGCTAAATGGGTATGCGCTTTACATGCTGATAGTCAGGGGAGGCCTACAGCTAAGGTTGCCATCAACGGTCATACCGTAGAAGCACTATAGACACCGGAGCAGCCGATTAATTACAAATATCAGCATACCTCAGACCCCGAAGACCACCGATGTTATAGAGGGATGTACAGGACATACCGCAGAAGGGTATTGGTCCCAACCACAACACATAAGGCTGGAAGGTACACCTGTGGGCCGCCAAGCCTTTGCATGGGCGAAGGGGGGGCTCACGGAAGGCAATATTATTGGTAGTGATTGCCTGACAAAACACCAACTTGTTGTAGATCTTAGTAATCAATGTCTATGGAAAGTTAATGTTAAAAGGTTTAAACCAATTACTGTTGTGGAAAGTTATGCTTTGGCTTCTGTAAAATCAAATGCTGCAACAAGTGTTAAAAGTTTAGAGACATGGTTAAAGCACCCCGAGTTTAAGCAAGTTATACAGAATCATGGGATGGTCTGGGCACAGACTGTGGACAGGTAAGCAACATAAAAATAGCTGTAGAAGGTCCGTGTCCAGGGCACACTAAACAGTACCCGATACCAAAAGAGGCGATAGAGGGAATCAAACCAGTCATCCAACAGCTGTTGCAACAAGGAGTTATTAGGCCCGTGTGCTCGACAGCGAACAGTCCCATCTGGCCAGTGTTAAAACCAAATGGAAAATACCGTCTGACCATTGATTACCGTAATTTAAACAAAGTAACCCCTCAGGTTAGCCCTGTTACTAGTTCCAATACTGAGATTTTTAACAAATTACAGTCAGAGAGCAAATTCCTCTCGGTCCTGGATTTGGCTAATGGATTCTGGTCCCTGCCCCTTAAGGCAGAGGACCAGTATCAATTTGCATTTACTTTTGAGGGAAAACAGTACACATTTACTTGATTGCCGCAGGGCTCCCACTCAGCACCAACCTTGTTCCACAGATACATAAAACAAATCCTGGAGGAAGAAGGGTTGGGAGACTCAGTAGTTCAATACGTAGATGACCTCCTGCTGCAAAGTTCAACAAAGGAGGACCACTTAGTGCTGCTGGATAGGGTACTAGGCTTATTGGAAAGGAAAGGATTGAAGGTAAATCCAGATAAAACAAAATTGTGACCAAAAGGTCACCTTTTTGGGAACCATTATTTCTCCCAAGGGGAGGCAAATAGACCCTGCCAGAACAGCACTAATCCAGACCCTACCATTACCAACTACCATTACTGTCTTAAGAAAATTATTGGGTATGCCAAATTTCTGCAGGGGTTATACTGAAGGATACTCAGAGATCACAAAGCCATTGTACAATATGCTAAAAGGTGACCCAAAGGGCCAGTATAAACTCATTTAGGAGAGAAAAGAATTATACTGTTTTAATAAATTAAAAAAGGCATTGCAGACAGCGCCAGCCTTAATGCATGCTGACTATTCAAAACCTTTTATCTTACAAGCCAGTGCAACTGATGGCAACATCGTTGCGGTGCTGTTATAGAAACAAAATGGAAAACCAGTACCAGTCACCTACCTAAACAGACAACTATCAGAGGTAGAGAGAGGTTTTAACATATGCGAGAGAGCAGTCCTAGCCATTGCCTGGGCTGCACAAGCAAGCGAGGTGACCACTAGGTTTAACCCCATCATAATACAGACTACTCACACCCCTTTAAAATTGTTGCTGGAAAGCAAAGTCCAGGGGGTTAGCCTAACCAGACAAGCAAAATGGCTATGGGCCCTGCAGGATAAAAGGATTACTGTCGAGAAGCTGACAGCACCACACATGTTACAGTACTTAGACTACCAGGGAGAGCCACATGATTGTGAGGAGGTTCAGCAAATAGCAACCAGAGAGTCACCCTTTGTGGATGGGCATGGTGCAAATGGCTATAACACGGCTTACGTGGATGGGTCAAGGTATTGGGAACAAGGAGTCCCATACATAGGTGCAGCAGTGTGTCATGACACCAGGTGTTACCACCTAGAGGATAAAAGGCCCATACACAAACAGGGAATACTCATAAAGCTGTCAACAGGGGACTCCTCCCAGTTGGCAGAATTAGTAGCAATTTAGGAGGCTATCCTGGCAAACCCCAAAGGTAGGTTAGGCATACATACAGACTCACAGTTTGCAGTGGGATCACTTACTACCTGGTTACCCATATGGGCTAACAGAGGTATGAAAACAGCAACTGGGGAGCATGTCTTCACAAAAGAAAGGGTCCTACAAGAGCTTGCTAAGCTCAGGGTGGATAAGGCAATGGGACCTGATGGCATACATCCCAGGGTACTTAAGGAGCTAAAGGAGGAACTAGCAGAGCCATTAGCAGAATTGTTTAGTGAGTCTCTGAGCACAGGAGAGGTCCCAGAAGACTGGAGAAGGGCTCATGTGATCCCACCCACAAGAGTGGTAGCAGGGAGGAGGTGGGGAACTCACGGACCGGTCAGTCTTACCTCAGTAGTGGCAAGATTATGGAGGCACTCCTTAAGGAAAGGATAGTGCAACACCTGGAATCCATAGGGGCACAGGATCCAAGACAGCATGGGTTTACAAAAGGAAGGTCCTGTCAAACTAATCTCATAGATTTCTTTGACTGGGTAACCAGAGTGGTGGACCAAGGGGGAGCAGTTGATGTCGCCTACCTTGACTTCAGCAAAGCTTTTGACACTGTTCCACATAGAAGATTGATAAATAAGCTAGGTAGGCGTGTGGGTCAGAAGTTGGTCAACTGGGTGGCAAACTGGTTGACTGGCAGAAAACAGAGAGTGGTGGTAAATGGTATACAGTCAGAAGAGATGCAAGTCACAAGTGGGTACCTCAGGATCAGTCCTGGGGCCAGTCCTATTCAACATCTTCATTAGTGACCTCGTAGATGGACTAGAGGGTAAGGCTTGTCTGTTTGCAGATGACACCAAGATCTGCAACAGAGTAGATGATCCAGATGGGGTGGGCAGAATGAGAAGAGATCTGGATAAACTAGCAGAATGGTCAGAAGAGTGGCAACTGGGATTTAATGCAAAGAAGTGCAAAATCATGCACATAGGGAAGAGAAACCCTGAAGCCACTTATAGGCTGGGAGGAGTTGCTAGCAGTCACAAAGGAAGAAAGAGACTTGGGCATCATCATCACTGATGACCTAAAATCATCCAAGCAGACCTCTAAAGCAGTAGGTAAGGCTAGGGGGTGTTAGGTGTATTAGTAGGGTATCACTAGTCGTAAAGGGTAATAATCCTCTGTACAAGACATTGGTTAGGCCCCCATCTGGAGTACTGCGCAGTATTGGAGGCCACACCTTCACAAGGACATTAACCAAATTGAGGCAGTCCAGAGAAGGGCAACCAAAATGGTGCAGGGACTGCATCAGAAGACATATGAGGACAGATTAACGGAGCTCAATATGTATACCCTTGAGCAAAGGAGGGAGAGGTGATATGATCGAGACATTTAAACACCTTAAGGGCATAAACAAGGTGAAAGAGTCTAACATGTTTAAATATAAGAAAATAGCAGGACAAGAGGACACAGCATGAGATTAGAGGAGGCCGATTAAGGGGAATGAGGAAATTTTTTTCACAGAAAGGGTGGTAGATGCATGGAATGGCTTACCACAAGAAGTGGTGGCTATGAATACAGTGCAGGGCTTCAAACAGGCATGGGATAGGCATAAGGGAGCAATACAAATGACTATGAATAGATAGGTCACTGACAGAGCAAAGGCCGATGGCACATTTATAAGGTAGAAAAAGAAATGGGCAGACTGGATGGGCCTTGCGGTCCTTATCTGCCGTCAACTTCTATGTTTCTATGTTTCAAACACAGAGAACTAGTACAGGCCATATTAAGGGAGGGAGATGCCATGCCAGGAAGAAGAGCCATCATAAAGGTTAAGGCCCATGTTGACTCTAAATACGCCACCCCCAGCTATAATTCCTCCGCTACAATTGGTGCCGTGACTTGGATTTGAACTGAGGTTGCTGCGGAATTAGGAAATGACAGGGCAGATAAGATTGCCAAGATGGCAGCAAAAATGGGAGACCCCTGGAAAGGGATCCGACCAAAAGCTCCCATTCACTCTGTGCAAACTAAACCAGCCATCAACGTGCTACAACTCACAAACTGTTACCCAAAGCAAATTTGGGAGATTTGCAAAGCCAGGACCCCTGGATTGTAAATAAATGTGCACAAACAAAGGAGGACCCCCAAAATAATTATAAACTTAAAATCAGAGACAACATCCTGTTTAGCCAGCAGGAGGATAAAACACTAAAATGGATACCTCCAAGTCAATTATATCATGATATTGTCATGGAAAACCACCGCTGGTTGGCCATGGGGGTCCAATAAAACCATGCAAATTGTCAAATATAAATACTGGTGGCCTAACATGGACATTACCATTGCAGACAGCCTATGTTGTTGTCTTATATGTTTGCAACAAGACCCCAAGAGGGGCAAACCAGCACTACAACCATTGCCGCTGCAGATGGCCCCTGGGATGCATTATAAATTGACTATGTGTGGGCCACCCAACAGCAAAGGGGATATAAGTACATGCTGGTTATTATAGACATGTTTCTAAATGGGTGGAGGCATTCCCACCAAAACAACACAGCAATAACAATGGCAAAATCCTATATAACCAGGTGTGCACTAGGTGGGCTTCCCCAATATCATTGAATCAGATAGAGGCACACACTTTGTAAATCAAATAATGGTCACGATGTGCCAAATAATTGGGAGTCCAACAAAAATATCACCTACCATACCATCCCCAGTCATCGGAATGGTGGAAAGAATGAATAGAACACTTAAAAATGCATTAAAAAAGTGCATTTTAGATGCAGGAAAAGATTGGGTAGATCACTTGCCTGGTATTTTAATGGCAGTCAGAGGGACTGTCCAGGCAAGCACTGGATTATCACCCTACAAATTAATGACAGGGCAAAAGATGAGGTTAACGCACCCAGCAGATGTGCCTTCTCCAAGCAGCCCTATTAGTGATAAGGTAAAACATGAAAAGTTTCTGTCCGGGGTACAATTACAATTGTAACAGTACCTAGGATTTGCAGCTCAAAACATGGCCAAGGCACATGAAAAGAATGTTAACTATAGACAGCCCTCTATGGGATGGGCCACCCCAATAAAAGAGGGGGACACGGTCATGGTCCGAAATTGGGAACAAAAATCACCTTGGAAAGATGCCAATTGGCTAGGATCCTATACCATACTAAAGAAATTGGGAGAGACTGCAGTATACTTAAAAATAATTACTAAAGGAATTAAACCAGTATCTCAAGCTGTGCAACAACAATATGGAGGACAATTAACTTTTGTAAACAAAAAGAAAATACAAAAGACCAGGCCAGAATTATGGGTCCATGTTGACCAATGTAAAAAGGTATCAGGTAAAGCAGACTAAACAATGATACTGCATTTGATTTTTTTTTAGGTTGACACCATGCTTACGTTACTACTGTTAATAGTGACACACTGCTGCAGAGCAACTCTCGACATACAACTATCCGTTGAGACCAGTTACGTAATTGTGGACTATGAAGACACTGTTTACTTGAGAATAAACTATATGCGGAGCCATAATGAAACTGTCGCCCAGACCTGGAAGATAATTTGGACATTAAACAACACTCAGGTCGCAAAATATTCAAGACACTGCTTGACAAAGACCTCGGATGGTAAATTATATACTTGTGCCGCATATTGAACACCCTACCAAGGGTGGGTTAAACCAGACACTGGAACTTTGGTGTTAGAAAAGGCTACCCCCAAAGACTCAGGCACCTACTATGTGACTGTATGCCAGTGTACCCTAACGGAAGGGAGAAACGCAGGGGCATGTGGCAGTTATAATGGTAATGCTTGTATTGATGGCGCAAGTGTGGCACAAATAACATTGACTGTTAACCCTGCCACCTGTCTTAACCTTACCACAGGGCCAAACAGTGGACTTATATCAACACCCACTGATCAAATTCTTGTAAATGATGTACAATACATTAGATTACCTGTTAGTTTTAATTTTTCCAGTTGGGATCTAAATAGTACCAGCGATTGTGCCAATACAAATGTATCAAAAGTTTTATGCCACAATGTTGTTAGATGTGGTCAGTGCTTTCCATGCTCGGGGGCGGGGTCATGATTACTAATCAGACCCATAAATTGCTTAAAAGAAGGAAAAGAGACCTGTTGGGTGACATAACAGGACTCTTCAGCTCAGGAATGAGTATCTGGAATCGAGCTGATTTGGAAGCCATTAGAGAACACCAAAATACTGTAAACCTACAGGAGGAGAGAGAAGTTCTCCTACCATTAGCCATTAACCAGGCTGGCTTGGCAGCCGAGGAAAGACTGACCATATATAATATACATGAGATAGCCAAGTTGTTCAAACAAGTTGAAAATAAAATAAATGACATTATAGATGAGCATAATGAGGAAGTAGGGCACCGTACTACAGGGAAAGCTATAACCTGTTCTGCTTATGGATCTTATGTACTAACCACTGTAAATAAGTTATTACAGCAATTAAGTAACAATAGGTTACCCGATCAGATATTGGATGCCCAAATCAAATCATGGTATTGCCCCATGTGTCAGGATGTCTATGACCACCATTGTTTAAACCCTTGTGCTTCTAACAGTGCCTCAACCATTTGGTGGGTAAGAAAAGTGGCAAAGATACAGCATCTATCAGACCACAAGGGTTCAAGCCAAATAGTACACTGGCAGATACAATGAATGTACTCCTCACTCTAAAGCTACCACAAGTAAAGTATGCTGAGCAGAGGTATACTAAGGTTGTAAAAATCCATTCTTTAGGCCATCTCCATGGGGATTACTATGCATACCGAGTGAATCCACCTAAAATACTAGTGCAAGATAAAAACGGATCTTGGGTAGCACCAAATTTGCATTGTTGTGAGGAGATAACCAGCCACTGGGTCTGCCAGTGCGACGTTATGTCTCAAAATCAACCAGTTTGTGGAGAAGTCTCTAAAAGAGAGAAAAATAATGATAATGATACTGTCTGGTGTCCAGTTCAAATACAAAAATGGACCACCCAGCCCGTAATCTCCACCTATAACTCTACTAACCAATATTGTATTGTAACAAATGTTAAAACATTAACACATCAAGGCAAAACATGTCCTATTACCCAACCTAATTTCTGCTTTGTTCCTAAAAGTAATGTCCAGATTGGAGACTACACTTTCCACTCAATGCCCCATTATAAGGCTGCTCAAGTTAACATCCGGACTCAAACTCCCCATCAGGCATATCAGATTAATGACTATGCACCTATATTTAAGGCACCCATACCGCCACTTACTCTAAATTTACAAAACCTGCTAGACCGTAAGGACACACATCTAATCAACATTGAAAACTCGGCACATAAAATACAGCTTAAGGTTCAAGAATTACTTAATGATGTTGATAATGAGCACTTAATATACAGCACACTGGGTGGACCATGGGGCATGTTAACATTTAAAACCCTACTGGTACTACAACTGGTGTTGGTAGCCATTTTAATGCTTAGTGCATGCTGTCTAAGGTGCACCATCAGAGGCACGAGACAGGAAATGCAAATGCTGCGTGGAGCAGGACTCATGAGAGCAGCAATGTCATAATTAATAAATAGTCTCCAGACTGCATACTTAGGGGAAAAGCCGCCCAGAGGGTCCCTAATAGGGCCCCCTATCGGAGGACTTCCACTACTGCACAGGAGATCTAAATTTTCCAAAACTGAGTGGCTGTCTCCATAGGTACAAGGGGGGATTGTAACCATATAAGTGTACCTATGTTGTCATCCGCTGGCTACAAACTGCCTAACTGCTCATGTGCGCACTGTGGGTCAACCTGACCTAGGGGAAACAATGAGTTTCACTCACATCATAGCAACATACAACAGCATGAGCCTGCATGTCCTTATATGGGTCTAGCAGAAACCAATGTGTAGAATGCAATACCCAAGAATGCCCAGACATGTCCAGACAAGTTCTGTCTAGATACTAATAACAAAATAATTTTATTGGTACATGGGTGATTCTATGCTGAGGGGGTGGGGGAGAGAGATGATGTGTATGTGTATATATATGCTTGCTTGCTTTTCCAAGGTGAAGAGAGAATGTAACATCAACGGCTGTATAACACCACGCTGAAGTAAATGTATCTTTTACTCTTCCGACTGCATCTGTGTCATCTGTATCGTAATGTACAACTAGGTCCTGAGGTAATATGTAGCCTGGAGGACCCCCAGCTATAATTCCTCTGCTACATTAACTGAAAACCCTCAACTTGAAGGATAAGTTCTTCATATTTAGAAGACTGCACCTTAGATTAACAGCAACTCTGGGGGTATTCAGATTATACTAACATAATCGATGGGCAGACAAGATAAGGGGGCTCACCATCAGCGTAAACCTGCTCTTGTCCCTCCACTTGTTGATGCTTCTCATGGGCAGTTCACTTTTAAATTTTTACTCCACCGTGATACGGAGACAGAGGTCAGATGTCATGTCTTCTGGGTCGTGAATTGGAACTGCCTGCAGAGAGCGTGGCACATCCTGCAACTTGGTATCTACTACTGATTTGGGTGAGTGGTTTCTTATACTTGTTTCCGTGGGGTCATATTTAATTAGATCTTCTTCCGGTTCCACCGCAAAGGAGTTGTTGGATGATGCGTTACTGGATGTCCCATGGGAGCGCCGTCTGCTTCTGCTTCTACTTCTTTTCCTGGATGAGGACTGTAACTGCTGTCTACTCTGTCTTTTTACTGGGATTGCAGATCTAAAATTCTGTTTAACCTTCCTGAGGTTAGTTGATTGCCATGCATTCCTCCTGGGTGTATTTGTTTTAGCTGCCATTGAATACAATACTTTCTGCTCTTCTTTTTGTTTAGAGGGAGTAGAGCGGAAGGGCTCCGTGTCCATGCTGTGTTTGATTTCATAGGATGCATGCAGTGTAGAATCATTTAACACAGTTGTCTCGAGTACTGATTTATGATTTTTAAAGTTCGAATGGTCGTTAAAGTGTTTAGATCCAGCTTCCTCAGACAGCATATATAAATAATCCCACGCATCTTCAACAGTGGAGCAAGCCACCAAACCGCCCCCTTTTTCTCTTATGACAAAAACAGCCAGATATTTAAAATTGTATGTGTAGCATTGTGGAAAAACTACAGTTAGTAAATGATCAATTACAGATACTTAGAAAGGAGACGAACGGAGACGAGACTGATGGCAGAAGAATTTAATGATTATAACAATAATCACAGCGAGAGATTACAAGTGGTACATTCTTCAAAATAACAGTGTGTGTGCTGGCTTGCTTATATAGTGGAAGACAGCATCATCATTTCCTATGGTTTTCTATGATTGGTTTAAAACAAGCACAAACATCAACTTATAAGGTAATACTTTTTCTTTGGTATATATATGAGCTCATCCTTGGTCAGCACAAGTATAGATAGTGTACATTCTATTATTATATATGGCTAGTAACAGCTGTTACTACCAGTTACCAAAGTCCAGGAGGAAGAAATAGGTTTGGACTTAGGAATGTGCATACAAGCATTTTGGCCTGTCCACATAAGGACAAACACTAGAGATAGTCAAGAGGGTAATTTGGACACTATCCTGTGTTCCTGCTTGTAGTCACATAGGCCAAATGTTGGCTATTACTTACATGGTCAACACAAATGTCAAAAGGCACTTTAATATTGCAACTTGTGGCTTAGTTTGTCTTGTGACTTCACAAGCTTTATATGATCCAATTATATAGGCCAACATTTGTTACACAGACACATGATATTTCAGACCAAAATGAGGTTAGGCTGAAATATAGGAACAAACTTCTTTATCCCTTGTTACAGTATACAATTCCAAGTCTCTGACACTCTTTTTTAACCTCATAAAACCCTTTCCTCTTTTGTACTACTTCATGGGAAAAGTCTTGAAATATAAGAATTCTATTTCCTTGCCACTGTAACAACTTTTTATCTCTAGCAATTTTTAAAATTTGCTCCTTGACAGAGAACCTTAGAAAATAAGCCACGATCGGACGAGGAGACTTCTTTTGAGGAGATTTGGGACCTAGAGCTCGATGAGCTCTCTCAATCTCGAGTGACCATGACCATTGGAAATTGAGAATTTCAGGGATAAAAGTCTGCAAAAAACTTATCATGCTGTTCCCCTCCCAACCTTCCAGTACACCAGTTATCCTAAGATTGTTTCTCCTTCCTCGATTCTCCAAATCATCCACTTTATTAAGCCACGATCGGACAAGGAGACTTCTTTTGAGGAGATTTGGGACCTAGAGCTCGATATTTAGAAGACTGCACCTTAGTGACCATTGGATATTGAGAATTTAAGGGATAAAAGTCTGCAAAAAACTTATCATGCTGTTCCCCTCCCAACCTTCCAGTACACCAGTTATCCTAAGATTGTTTCTCCTTCCACGATTCTCCAAATCATCCACTTTATCTAATAAAAATGATATTTGTTTGGACTGTTGTTGTGTGATTGTATTTAACTGTGTAACTGTTTCTTTAAGATTACTCAGCTGTGACAAGGATTTATTTACAGCCTCTTTCATACATTGAGCATCCTCTTGTAAGCCCACTTTAGCACTATTAAACTCTGCAATATCTATGTTAAGCCCAGCCAGCATATCTTTAGTTGTAATATATCTGATTTACTTGCGATTTCATTTAGGTTGTTTGCCATTGTGATTTAGATGAAATTTGGAGTCTGCTTAACGGTTTTCTGTTGATTTGCTGGCCTCCTTTTAGCCTTCGGATTTTCTTAGAACTGACGGTATTTTAGACGACACCTGTATGTGACATCTCGATCAAAATGTTGTAATATGTTCCCGGTATATTAATACACTGAAATAAGTTATTTAAACAGCACGATATTAAATAAAAAATGTGAAATAATATATTTAAAAAATCGGACTGGACACTCTCGTTTCTTCAGATGACCTTCATCTTCAACGCTCACATGCGCCCACACCCCCAATATACAGTTCTTACCCTAGGAGTCCTTTAGCATCAGTAACTTTAGCATCAGTAACTTTAGCAGTTAGCTGGATAGGTGCAACTGCCCCGGAGGTGTGCCTTTAAGAGAAATTTAAATGAGCTTAGGGACATAGCCAATCAGAAAACAGGAAGGGTAGTGAGCTGAGTGAGAGCTGCTGAAGGCTTCAGAGTTTTTTCTCCACTGGACTGAGCAACATTTCCCCTGAGGTGTGTCTCAGCTTTCCTTGTTGACAGCCTCCTGGTGCTGATTTGGGTAAAGTTTTCCTCATATTTCTGCTATAATGAAAAAAAAATAAATACAATACCATGAAACTGCTTTAAACCCCCACTTCTGTGGCAGAGGTTTACGAGCAATCTGGAAGTGTTAATTAATAATGTATCAATTGTTTAACAATACTGAGTGCCTGTCTGTACATCCTAGCCATGTGAGTATAGTGCATCAGGCAGCTTGTGAGAATGCTTGGGTCTCTTTTTCCTCCTTACACCCCAGATAAAGGACTCCAGAAAATAGATTTCTTAGTTACCAGCAGATGCTTGTCAAAATTTTCATCTACTTGGCTTTTTGGCCAAAAAAAAAAAGCACTGCGGAACTCTGTCCTGGTTCTTGGTGCAGGGGCCGGTGGATACAGCTAGCTTGTTCCGAAAGCTATGTAATACCAATTCCACAGGACTACAACAAGGATGCCGCCTCCAGTCACGGCCTATGCCATCTCTCTGAGATGGTTTGTCTGGCCTAGAACTACTAGTCTACCCATAGACTTCCAGTTTAAAGCCATGGACTTTCCTGCTGATCAAAACATAATGTTTGATTCCTGAACATCTCAAACAAGGCCCCCTGCCCTATGGAACTATGGAACTTCCTCCTGAGGGCATTAGGGGCATATGTTTTTTCCAAGCCTTCTCTCAGTGCAAGGGTGTTTTCGCAGTCTAAAGCCTGACTTTAGTGTGGGCAGACCTCATGTGTACCCAGGTGTCTAAGCCGCTTCCTCAGCACAGACGTTTCTGTTGGATTGGGAGGCAAAAAAACATTCTAGCTTTTCGAATGGTGGAGAGGGTCCCTGGCCATGAAAAGACGTAAGGGCCTCTACTCCATGTAATTCCTGACACAAAAGACAACTGGGGAGTGGCTTCCCATCTTGCTGTTAAAACCCAAATTCAAGATGGTCACTCTGTTACTATTCATACAGCCATTACTGTAGGGAGACGTGCTAGCCTCCCTGGTACAAAAAAGGACCCCACTTTTTTTCCATATACCTTTAATGAGGTCTCGTATGAGGGCGGGCTCATTGCGGCCCTGTGGCCCTCCTCAGCACCAAGAGTCCTTACAAAGTGCTGGGCAGTGGCAGCAGCATGCCTCCGGAATCTGGGCATCTCTAGCTACTCCTAAGTTGCCAATTAGCCTGCCAAAGTCTCCTTGTCAGGTCAAGGAGTCCCCTTTTTTCCCCTTACAGGGCTCTGTAGTCTTGCGGTTCCCAGGTAAATCTAAACAAAGTCTCACCTGGAACCCTCCAGGCATCCAGGAAGGATATGCCGTCCTTCCGCAGGCAAGAATTCAAGATACCCCTCATTGGCAGTTTTCTTCATCCAGGGACAGCGAGACCAGCCAGCAAGCGCTTGACTGGGTTTGAATCATTAACCCTCACTGGTTCAGTATATGATACAGTCCTGGGCAAATCACAAAACATTGACATTTCCTCAGGCTATTGGGACACATGGCTTCAGTGCCTGCTGTGGTCCCTAGGTTCAGAAACAGGAGGCATTACTCGCAAGTCTCCTTGTAGCTTGCTGGTCTCAGAAAGCAATAGTTTTCAAAGCAGAAAACTCTGACAGAGCAGTTCCACAGACGCCTTCCCTCTGTGGTGGGAAGCACATCTGGACAGTGCCTCAGTAAGTGACACCTAGACTCTCCAAGAGTCACAGTTAATCATATTTCTTTTGGAACTCAGAGAAATCTTTGTAGTTCAAAGCATTTGCTCCTGTCATAAAAGGGCAGACTTACATAGAAACAGACTTTGATGGCAGATAAGAACCACTTGGCCCACCCAGTCTGCCTATTTCCCTACCTACTGGATAAGCTGCAGATTCTAGTTAACCAACAGCCTACTTCCTGCAACCCCCCACTATAATTGCCTTATGTCTGTCCCGTGCATGTTTGAATTCCCCCACTGTTTTAGACCCAATGACCTCCTCAGGAAGGCGGTTCCATGTATCCACCTCTCTCTCCGTGAAAAAAATCCTCACATTACCCCTGAGCCATCCCCCCTCTATCTTTAAATTGTGCCCCCTCGTTCTTACACATCTCTTTTTCTGAAAGATGCTACCCTCCTGGACTTTGTTGATTCCCTTGAGGTACTTTAAATTTTTTATCATGTCCCACCCCGTCCCTCCTTTCAACAAGAGTATACATATTAAGCTCTCTTAGTCTCTCGTCATACAGTATGGTTTCTGATGCAGACCCTGCACCATTTTAGTTGCCCTCCTCTGGACTGCTTCCATCCTGTCTATGTCCTTGCGTAGATGAGGTCTCCAAAACTGCACACAGTACTCCAGATGGAGTCTCACCAACTGTCTGTACAGAGGGATAACCACTTCCCTTTTTCTACTTGTGATGCCCCTTCCTATGCATCCCAGTATCCCCCTGGCTCTCCTTACTGACTTTTCACATTGCATACCCACCTTTAGATCATCTGATATGACTACCCCCAGGTCCCTTTCCATTTTTGTTGTTGTTAGTACCTCCCCTGCTATAGTGTACTCTTCTCCTGGGTTTTTGTTTCCCAGGTGTATAACTTTGCACTTTTTTTTTTTATAGAGTCGAACAGACACTACTGCAATGACCAGATTAGGAGTACTCTGTTTGCAGGCACTATAAAAATTGGTCTCTCGCCTTCTACTTGGGAGTCAGCCTTCAGCACTTCACCGCCCCATGCAAACACAATACTCTGGCAGAGACTCCAGTCACATCAGTCAGGGTCAGAGTAATAGATTCTGAACAGACAAGTACTAGCCACAGTGTTCAGGCAGTTGGGAACCCAGTAGTGAATCTGTTTGCCTCTCCCCTCAGTTTCCAGTTTCTTCAGTTCTGTTGTAGGCTCCAGTCCTGGGATCACCTCCTCTGGACGCCTTGATCCTGGTCTGGTCAGGAAGGTTCTTATATGCATTCCCTCCTTTTCCCCTGATTCTCAGGGTATTTCTGAAACTCTTACAACATCCTGCATCTAGGATTCTGGTGGCTCCAGATTGGCCCAAGCAAGCCCGGTAGCCTCTCCTTCTCATTGCCCTGCAGCAGTCCATTCGCCTACGTCCAACTCACTCCCTGCTGACCCTTCCTCAGACAGAAGTGCAGTATCCAGGCATACACTCCTTCCACCTCAAGGCTTGGTTCTGGAACAGTTAGAGTCTGCATCCTCACAGTAGTCTTAACAGGTTCTTAGGATACTGAGGGTGGTTAAAAAATCAAACACTAAGAAGACTTGTGCAGCCAAATGTAAAGGTTTTCCCTCTGGTGCAAGAGCAAAAAGGTTGAATCTCATTTGGTTTCAGACCTTCAGCTGCTTGATTGCCTGGTACTCTTACAGGCGTCAGGCTTGAAACCATCTTCCCTCAAGCTACACCTGGCGGCAATTTCGGCTGGAAAGAAAAAAATCATTTTTTTCCCACGTCATATTTAAACAGTTTTTTAAAGGCCTCTTGCACCCCCAGCCTCCAATCCGGGAGCTTGTTCCTCCTCAGAGCCCTAACCTTTGCACAGACAGGCTCATGGAGCCACCTTTCGAGCCTATGTCCATGGCCCACATCAAGTTTATAACTTGGAAGACAGGCTTCCTGGTAACCATTTCCTCTGCCAGGAGTTTTCCAGGGCTACAGGCCTAGTGCACTGAGACACTTTACATCTTCCCTCACAATGATAAAGTTGGGCTCAGGACAAATAGGAATTTCTGCAAAGGCGGTTTCAGCGTTCCCATAATTGGACCAATCTATTACTCTGCCTGACTTCTTTACTGAGAAATCCACTCCTGGCAAGCAACAGCTCCACAGCTTGGATGTCAAGAGCCATCTTCTACTACCTAGAGCATACTAGACAGTCCAGGGGCTCTTCCTCTCAGTTGTTCCTCACCTATGGGTATGTAGGCAGGGGAAGATCAGCTACCAAGATAATTTTTCCTGTGGTAGGTATTTTGTATAAGATTCTGCTATGAAAAAGCTGGTCATCAACCTCTAGTGGGGCTCAGGGCCCACTTCTTCAGGGGCATGGCAGCCTCGCTTGCAGCAGCAGTGGACGTTCCTCTACTGGATGTCTGAAAAGCAGCTACCCGGCAAGGGTGTAGGCAGGCATACTCACTGTACACATTTGAGTACAGTTTTGTTGAGTGCCTGTCACAAACCATATGCCTTTCTGTTAACATTTTCATTCTGATCTGTAGTATTTGGGTTAGTGTAGGCCACTGAGGAGTGTCTCTGTTTAAATTTCTGTTGTTTAGGAGACAGATACATGTATAACCTCTTGAGAGATTAGAGGAATCACCTGACAGCAATCTGATTTGTTTGGAAGGGAGTACAATTTAGAGAGGATGTGTACATTTTTTAATGGGGGGGTGTAACTGTTGGAGATTGTGTACAAAATGGACATTTCTAGCTACACCCCTGCTACCTGGAAATCTGTACACACCCTGTGAATCACTACAGTCTGGATGTGCAGACCAGATCTGATGCCAAATTTGGCAGGGCAGTTCTGCAGAGCCTCTTTCCTAGTAGGTTCTCTGCCCACCTCCCACTTGGTACTGCTCGGTAGTCTGCCGAAGTTACTGATGCTAAAGAACTCCTGGGGTAAGAAGAAAAAAATTACTCACCACAGTAATCTTTCTTCCAAGGGGTCCTTTAGCTTCAGTAAGCTCCCGACCTTCCTCCCCAGTTCACCTGTCGGAGAAGGGCTCTTTATCACCTCTCTTACCAAATTTGGGATTTCTTAGTGATGAGTTTTTAACTCCTGTTGTTGTTTCTGTTTCCGCTGTTGTGGACATTTGCATGGTTTTTGAATCCTGTCAATTCTTTTTCGGGGCATGTGCCCTCGGTTTTCCTTCGAAAAAATTCTGAAGCCTTCAACAGCTGTCACTCAGCTCACTACCCTTTCTGTTTTCTGATTGGCTATGTTACTATGCTCATTTAAATTTCTCTTAAAGGCACACCTCCGGGGCAGTTGCACCTATCCAGCTAACTGCTAAAGTTACTAATGCTAAAGGACCCATTGGAAGAAAGAAGAGTAATCTTTTCTTCTAGAGGCTGCATCTTTGTAAGGACATTGACAGGGTGGAAGCGGTCCAAAGAAGGGCAACTAAGATGGTAGAGGGCTTGCACCAGAAAACATATGAGGAGAGTTGAAGGACCTTAACATGTATACACTGGAAGAGAGGTGAGAACGTGGTGACATGATTGAGACCTTCACGTATCTTAAAGGCATAAATAAGGTGCAGGTGAGAGGCATGTTTCAGTATAGGAGAGGGGCAAGAACAAGAGAACACGACATGAGATTGAGGGGAAATGGGAGGAAGTGTTTCTTCACTGAAAGGGTGGTGAACGCCTGGAATAGCCTGCCACGGGGGGTGGTGGAGGCAAGCACAGTGGGGGGGTTCAAACATGCATGGGCTAGGCATAAAGGAACACTAGCTATGGGAAGGGGTGCTGGACTGATGACCACACAGGGTCAACATCAGCTGATGCAAGTAGGAAACATGGGTAGACTGGATGGGCCTTGCGATCCTTATCTGCTGATAGTCTTCTATGTTTCTATGTCTCCATTAACTGCCTGACAATGGAGATAAAGCTGACCGGTCTGTAGTTGCCTGGTTCATCCCTAGGCCCACTCTTATGGAGGGGCACTATTTGTGCCATTCTCCACTCCCCAGAGAGGTGTTGAACAGGTCTGCCAGAAGTCCCGCCAGGACCTCTTCCAACTCCCTAAGGACCCTTGGATGCATACCATCCGGCCCTGGTGCCTTATCCACCCACAGGGACCTAAGACCTTCCAATATTCAGCTCACTGGGATTTCCCCACCTGTGACCCCCACTCCCCTGTGCCCACCCCACCTCTCCCCTGTGGCATAGGCCCTCCTTTCTCCCTGGTAAACACCGAACAGAAAGTACTCATTGAGTGCCTCTGCCTGTTTCCCCCCTTTTCAGCCCACACCTCATCTTTCTTGATCCTGACAATCTCATCTTTACAGCTTTTTCTCTCTCCCTTGTTCAAGTTCAAGTTTATTGCAGGAAAGCTCCATTGAGCAAGCTCATTCACAAGGAGGTGCATGGTTACAACAAATATACAATGCAGGCAATAACATAACAATACATAAATGGCGGACCAGGTCCTACAAGGTACATGGGTAAACAGTCCTGGGTGAAAGACAAAAACCAAAAAAATATTTAGTACAAGTTGTTTAAGGAAGGCGGTGTAGTGAGAACAAACTAAGGAAGTAAGGAGAAAGCTAGGGAGGGAGTTTAGAAACAGTTACAGGTGTCCTTTATTTTTGAAGCCACCAGTTTTTTGAAGAAATTTACTGAGACTACACTGGATAGCTTCAGAGTGGATTGCAGCTGGTTCCAAATAGTTGGTAGGGCACTTGAGAAGGCTCGTCTGCCAAAGGAGGTACGAGTCCTAGGTGCGTCGAGTAGGATAAAATCTGATTTCCTAAGGAAATAAGAGCTGTGGGCAATATGGATAAGTGCTACTAAATAGCTTGGTAATTTATTCAGAAGTTTTAGGGTCCAAATGCCAACATGGAGTGTGCGTCTAATGGTAAGTGAAGTCCAACCAACAGCTGTGTATAGTTCACAATGGTGGGTTCGGTATGGGTAGTTTGTAATGAAGCGCAGGGCGTGGTGGTAGAGAATGTTCAATTTGTTTAGGTTAGTAATTGCTGCAGAAGTGTATAATATGTCCCCATAGTCAAGTAAAGGGAGGAAGGTGATCTGAACAAGCCTGAGTCTGGTTTCCAGGGGAGAAAGAGGTACCTATTTCGGAAGAAGAAGCCTAGTCTAGCTTTTAGTCTTCTGGACAGGTTGTCAGTGTGCTCGCTGAAGGAGAGCTTGTTGCCTAACCAAAAACCGAGGTATGTAAATTTAGAGACAACTTCCAGTGGTTCACCTAGGGATGTAATGTTGAAGTCTTTAGGTGGGACAGTGAGGGTGACAGAGGAAGTATTAGGGGGGGAAAATCATGGCCTTAGTTTTTTTTAGCATTTAGGAGGAGTTTGGTATTGATGAGATTTGTTTCTAGCTGTGCGAAATCGACTTGAAGTACATCCCTGACTTCCGATATTGTATGGCCCGGATGTATACAAAACTGTATCATCTGCAAAGAAATGCAAGGTTGACCTGGTTATTTGAGAATCGAGGTTGTTGATATATAGGGAGAAGAGTATAGGACCTAAGATGGAACCTTGCGGGACTCCCCTAGTAACTGGTAAGGAGGCAGAAAATAGCCCACCAGCTTTGACTTTCTGCATCCTACCTGATAGGTAACTGGAGAACCATTTGGTAGTAGCTAGGGTAGCGCCAATATTGGTGAGGCTGTTCACAATTAAAGGTTTGGGCAACAGTGTTGAATGCTTTACTCAAATCTAAGAATACTGCACCCGTAATTTTTTTAGCATCCTTGGCTGAGTTCATCATTGGTGACTTTAGCTAGTGCAGTAACGGTGCTATGATTAGAGTGAAAGCCTGTTTGGGCTGGATTGAGGAGAGAGTAGGTTTCCAGATGATTCTTCAATTGTATACAAATCAATTTTTTGAGGACTTTTGAAAGGATAGGCAAGATTGAGATTGGTCTGTAATTGTTTAAGTCGCATAGGTCGCTGTATTTAAATAAGGGTATGATATGAGTGGATTTCCAGCATAATGGAACTACGGCAGAAGAGATAGAGAGGTTGAATATATGGAGAATGGGAGCAGTAAGATAGCGGTAGCTGACTTTTAAGAAAAATGGTTCTAAGCCATCGTCTCCGCCACTTTTTGTGGTATCTAAATTGATGAGTGAATCCTTGACTTCTTTGAAGCTGAGGGTGAGCAGCTGGAAAGGATGGGCTGTGGCTTTCAGGACAGTGATAGGGCTAGCACGGATACTAGTACGAGAAGCGTACAGTGATGCATCGAAAGCTAGACCAGCAGTGGCAAAGTGAGAATTCAGTTATTCAAGGATTTGGCAATTGTTCTCGATAACTGTGCCATTTATGTTGATCTTAGCTGGGATGGAGGGAGCAGCCGGTCAACCTTCAATAGACTTGATGGTCCTCCAAATTTTCTCAAGTAGTTTGACTTTTTCCAGCATGGAATGTAGTACTGCTGCAGTAGCTGGACATGTTTTATTTATATGCCTTAGCTGCTCTAAATGTCTGCCAATCTGTCAGATTCTTAGTTCTTCTTGCTAGAGCCCAGAGTTTATCTCAGTTTATAAGTGTGGTTTTGAGCTTCGGTGTAAACCAGGGGTGGGAGACCTTGCACATATGCACCTTAATAAATGGCAGTACCTGAAGAAATCCTTTTCCCCTTCCCTGATTCCCTGTGCCAGCCTTAGCGCTCTTGAACCCTTGGCAGCCCTGTCTGATCTACTCACTTCTCTGAATTTCCTTGAGTTCTCCTCCCTGTCCTCCTCTCACTTGGATCTCTTATACCTGCTGAAGGCAGCCCTTTTTTCCCTCACTTTCTCTATTACATCCTTACATAACCAGATCAGCCTTTTGGCCCTTGTCTTCTTACTTTGGGTCTTTGTACATGTGTTAGTGGCTTCTGCCAGACCCAGCTTGATGATGGACAATTTCTGGTCAGCATTCATGTCTGGTCGGATATTGGTGAGATGCCCTACTAGTATATCTCTCATCCAACCAAAGTCCGCTCTTTTGAAGTCCACCACCCTAGTCTTGGACCTGCCTGCCTCCTTACCTAGATTAAGGAAGAACCACACTGTGCGGTGGTTGCTTCCTACAGGAGGTCCTCTGTCCTTATATCCTGGAGGTGCTCCCCGTCCATCAACACAAGGATGAATATGCTTCCCTCCCTAATTGGTTCCATTATTCTTTGTGTCAGAAAGCTGTCCTGGAAGGCCTCAGGAGGACCTGTTCCCTGGCACTTGAGGTAATCGGGGTGTTCCAGACAACCCCCAACAGATCGAAATCCCCTACTATCACAGTATTGCCCTTACCACTGAGCCTCCTGATTTGCTCCCCCCAATTCCCTCATTCTGAGCGGGTGGCCTGTATACTACCCCCAATCTAACCTTACTCCTTTTTGTGTTTTGGAGCTGTTCCTATAAGGCTTCAGCCCTGCCCTCCTCCCCCCTCCCTGTTGCATAATATCCCATGCCTTACATATATAGCCACCCTTCCCCCTTCCCATTTTCTCTGTCCCTTTGGTACAACCTGTACCCAGGGAACATGAGGTCCCAGTCCTGGTACTGTGTGGCCCAAGTCTCAGTGATGGCTGCTTTGGGGCCCGGGTCATGGAATGTTGCAAGACATTATGCTGCAGCAAAATACCGAGCTGCTAGTACAATGCAACATATTACCAACGGCATGTCTTTTTTTTGCGGGGGGCTGTGCCCCCCTAAACTCCCAACTAAAATATCTAGCTCGGGGGGTAACAGTTAAATTGTACTACGTCATGAAAATGTAAAAATTCATGTCTGGGACCGGAATCGAAACCGGTCCCAAATACACTGCCTGCTCCCCCTGCTGCCAGTGGCTCATCTTGTCGAGCCATGGCAGTTGCTCAGTAGACCCCTCTCCCAGCAGAGGTCTTATCCTCTGCCTGGGAGAGTGAGAGGGTGCACTACCACACATACACCTTTTTGCAGTTTTGCTTCCTCTCGCTCTTCCCTACCATGCTGTTCCTATTGCGCGGTTTTGTCGTATGTTGTAGAGCATACAACAAAGGGACCCAGTATGCTGCTATGTCCACCTCTCATTACGCCATCAGTACCTGCAACTCTACTGCCTTGTTTCCCAGACTTCTTGCATTCAAGGAAACTACCCTCCAGCATGACCCCTGATCCCCCCTTGCCCTTCCCTTCTTCCTCTCCCACCTCCCCTTTTTGGATTTCCCTCCTTCCCCTTTTGATTAGTTGGGGGGAGGCCTTTCAGACTCACTCGCCTGGTGGCTCTGTTTATTGCCCAACCTTTCCCCTCCTCACTTACTTAGTTTAAATTAATTTTGGTTTACAGATACCCCCCAGCTTATGCTTCAGGATCCCTGAGCCCTTCTTACTTAAATGCAGCCTATCTAGTGACTACAGCTCCTTGTTTTCCCATATCCTACCCCACCCTGCCACCAACCCGTATCCCAAGGACTCAGACCATTCCACCAGTCACTTATTGAACTCTTCAGTTGGTTTTCTAGCCATACCTGCCCTAGGTACAGGAAGAGCCTCAGAGAATGCTACTAATCACCTTGCTTCACTGCAGAGCCTTCCAACTTCTCTGAACTTCTCTTGCACCTCATCGACCCTACACCCCTCCAGGTCGTTTGTACCCAAATGTACCACAATGTGAGGTTTCTCACCATCCCTCCCCACACACTTAGGAATAAACTGCCCTACCCTTCCTGCCATCATGTCTGGCATACATTCCAGTCATATGCAACTTTTCCTAGTGCCCTTGCCTTCCCATCTTACACCCTTCATTATCAAGTCCCCCAGAATGCTGACCCTAGAACCCATTTCCTTCTCTCCTCCTAGGCAGTTCCCATTCTTCTGTTCATAGTCCCAAGCCCCCTCTCCTCCCTCAATGCCCATTTCCCCACTGCCTCGCTTGTTCCCCACTTTACCCCTCCCCTACCCTTACTCCTCCTGCCCAAACTAACTCCTACCACCCCCACCTGATCATCCTTTCCCCTATTAGTGATTGATATCTCTCCTCCTGCCATAACACCCCCCTTACCAGTGTTACCCTCCAGCATTCCGGCCTCGCTCAGTTCCACCCTGCTAGCCCCCATGCAGCTGCTGCTACTACCATTTACACTCACATTCTCTGAGTTCCCTCTTCCCCTCCTGTTCCTCCAAGTTAGCCAGCACAGAGAACCTGTTCCTAGAATCACCACCTTGTCTTGAGCTTCCCTTGTTGTCCTGCCCTGTGATTTGTTACCGTGTTCTGACACTGTTCCCATTCTCCCCCTATACTTCACCACCTTCCACATTTCTGACTCAGTACCCATCTGCTCCTGAGGAGTTGCTGTTTCCTGCTCCTTTAGCCTCCCTCCATATTTCTCCCTCAGTCCACCAGATATGCTCCTCTGGTCCATTGGCCCCAGATGTTCCCCCCAACCTGACCCACCTCCTCTATTCAGTTCCCTACTAAGTCATACAACCTCCTCCCTAGGTTGACCAAGCTGGCTACACACCATACATCCCCCCCGCTCTCCACACAATTCCTAAGAAGTTGGCTGCCCCACAACCATTGAAGCTTACCTCCCTCCCTCCCTCCCTGCATCCCTTCTTGTACTACTACCACCACACATCCTCCACCTCCATGCTTCTCCCCATGACTACTGCCTACTCCAGTTCCTAGGTCCCTCCATCTTACCTGGTATCCCTGTTTAGTTATATATTTCAGTGGAATCCCCATATATAAACACTCATTTAAACTAAAAAATGGGGGCGTCTGGGAACTCATCCCATCCTCTAGTTAACAACGTAGGCTCACCATCAAATCCTGTCTTTAACATCCTCACTTTCAATGCCAGATCTATGACCATTTCTAAATATGCTGAACTAGAAATACTCTCACACACTCTGGGATTAGCAATAATTGCCATAACTGAAACATGGGGAAGTACAGATAAAGTCTGGACAACAGAACTACCCAGCTACAACATTATTACAAACACAGAGACAATGCAAAAAGAGGAGGAGGGGTTAGCTTGTATAGAAGAAATGACATAAATTCTTATAAAAAAGAATCTGACTCACATTTAGAAAATGTTTGGGCCTACATTCAAGTTACTTGTTCTCACAAACTACTGATTGGAGCTTGTTATAGGCCACCAGCCTCAGATCTAAATACCACTAGGCTGTTAGATGAAGAAATACAGCAACTTGCCAATAAAAATACTGTATTAATATTAGGAGACTTTAACTTACCAACCATAAACTGGGATCTTCTATCTGGAACAAATCAGTATGATCAACAATTCTTATCTGCTATAATCGACCAAGGTTTAAAACAGATTGTAAGGGAGCCTACTAGGGAAAAAAACATACTGGACTTGGTTATAACCAACTTAGAAACCCCAACATCTGATGCCATGATTTTACCTCCAATAGGAAATAGCGATCACATGTCTATAATTTTCTCAATTCAACTTCCTTCACAACCTAAAATAAACAACATCAAAATTAAACAATATCACAAAGCCAACTTTGATCTCATAAATCAAGATTTAAGGGAAATCAAATGGGAACAGACCCTCCCCCCCCAAAAACGAATGAAGCATGGGAAGTATTAAAACACAAAATAACACAACTAGACAAACAATATATTCCAGAGAGATTTGGATACAACAACAAGAGAAAAATCCCACAATGGTTTAACAAACACATTAAAACTTTAATAACTCACAAGAAGAAACTCTTTTCTAAACTTAAAAAAACTCCAGTACCTCAAGTAAAATACTAATATCTTACAGACAAACAGTTAAAAAGCTAAAAAAGCACATAATTATGGCCAAGCATAACCTGGAATTTAAGATAGCCCACACGAAGGACTCCCATAAGGCTTTATATTCTTACTTAAATGAAAAAAAGAACTGTAACAATCAAATCAGACCATTAGTTATAAATGCACAAACTATCTCTTCAGATAGTGAAACTGCCACCGAATTAAATAACTGTTTTTCATCTGTTTACACACACAAACTAGACTGTACACCTATTACTGTACCGTCAAACGTTGATCTAAATGTAGATATAATTTCAGAAAAGGATGTCGAAAATGCACTAAACACTCTAAAAAAATACACAAGTCCAGGACCAGACGGGATTAGCTCCAGATTTCTAATAGAAACTAAAAGTGTCATTATTCAACCATTAAAAATATTATTTAACAAATCCTTGAATTAATCATCAGTACCAAATGACTGGCGTACTGCAATAGTTACACCCATCTTTAAAAAAGGTTCTCACTCAAAAACTGAAAATTATCAACCCATAAGTCTCACATCCATTCCATGTAAACTATGGAAAAAATCATTAAACTCAAAATTGAAGATGAAGTATCAACATTAAATATAAACAACACATATCAACATGGCTTCAAACAGGGCTTTTCATGTGTCACAAACCTTATCTCTTTCTATGAGTATATCAGCTATCATCTGGATGAGAACACTCCTATGGACGTCATACTACTTGACTACAGTAAGGCGTTTGACAAAGTTTCTCATTTATTACTAATTAAAAAAACTTATTAATATAGGACTGTCATCTACACTAACCTCTTGGATTAATCAATGGCTGGATAAGAGAACACAGAGAGTCAGGGTCAACAACGCAATGTCTGGAGAGAGGAGAGTGAACAGTGGGGTCCCCCAGGGCTCAGTGATCAGACCGGTCCTTTTCAACCTGTTTATTGGTGACATGCATATATCCTTTAGCAACAAAATGGTTAAATTCGCTGATGACACAAAACTCAGGGGGAAAAGCTATTAATCAAAATGTAAATTCTGGACTACAAACCGATCTACTACTAGTAGAACAGTGGGCACGCACAAATGAGATGCACTTTAATGTCACTAAATGTGCAACATTACACCTGGGAAGAAATAATCTGTTACAAACATATTACTTAAACAATATGGCCATTAAAACTTAAACTGTAGAAAAAGATCTAGGAATCTTCATCAACGACAAATTATCTTCTACCTCCCACTGCACTAAAATAGCTAATCAAGCTAACGCCATTCTCCGTAGGATAAGCAAAACATTTATAAATAGAACAGAACAATGTCTCCTGCCACTTTATAGATCTCATGTTAGACCACTCCCCGACTGTTGTTCCCCTTTCTGGAGCCCCTATTTAATCTCTGACATTAACAGAATTGAAAATATTCAACATAAAGCCACAAAGCTCATACCCCACCTTTCAAAACTCAACTACACCACCAAACTAGAAAGTACAGGCCTACTTACATTAGCCCAAAGAAGACTTAGGGGAGACTTGTTACTACTATTTAAAATAACAGCAAATAGAGAACAGATGCAAATTTGTGGTCTCAAATATTCCACCAGAAAAATGGTAGCTAGATTGCATAATAAACAATTGGAGATTATGAGGGCAAAAACTAATAAAAGAATGAACTATTTCACTATAAGGACACCCAGAATCTGGAACAAACTACCCCAGGAAATAGTCGATTCTCCAAATATTCTGTCATTTAAAAATAAACTAGACAAATGGTTGATCGATCAGGGACCCATTGAATGATCCACAAATGTGGAGGACAATCATGATGGGCTTTCCGCCTTCTTTTGTCCAATAATACCAAAGTATCAAAGTACAACACATCCCCAAATAAGAAAAAAAAAGCACACTAAAATCCAGCGCTGACAATGGGGATTTTCATGTAAACATATAACTAGCTATACTGTTTTTATAATGGGGGGGGGGGTTCTGCCCACCATCCCTTTTATTTTTATTTGCTAATTAGCAATGGGTGGTCACCATGCTCACATGATGCAAGTTACACAGTTATGCAAGGATTGTAGAAGTGTAATGTACTCTATTTTTGTGACATGATCCTATGCTACTTACATAGATACATAGATACTGTCGGCAGATAAGGGAAAGGACCACAAGGCCCATCCAGTCTGCCTGTTTATGCTACCTGATGAAGTGGCCAGTGACCCTATCTGGTCATTGGCATTAGATTTTTCTTCCTATTTCTAATATTCCTTTATTCCTGTCCCATGCATGTTTGAAACCTGTCACCATACAGGTGGCCACCACTTCCTGGGGCAGGTTATTCCATGTATCCACCACCCTCTCCATAAAAAAGAACTTCCTGACATTTCCCCTTGTGCGGCCACCCATCAGTCTCATGTCATGTCCTCTTGTTCTGGCACTACTTTTAAACTGGAATATGTTGTCCCCTTTCACCTTGTTCATGTCCTTGAGGTATTTGAATGTTTCTATCATGTCACCTGTCTCCCTCCTTTGCTCCAGTGTATACAAATTGAGGTCTCTGACTCTTTCCTTGTAAGGCTTGTGATGTAGACCCTTCACCATTTTGGTCACCCTCCTCTGCACCGTTTCTGTTTTGTCAATGTTCTTACGAAGGTGTAGCCTCCAGAACTGGACACTACTCAAGGTGAGGCCTCACCAGGGTCTTGAACAATGGAACTATTACCTCACTCCTTCAGCTTGTGATTCCCCTTCCAATGCACCCCAGCATCCCAGTGGCCTTCCCTACAGCCTTGGCCATCTGCCTTGTGGCCTTCAGGTCATCTGTGATTATGACTCCCAAGTCCCTCTCCTCATTCCAGCTTCCCCTGGCCTGCCCTCCCTCCTAGCTTCATTAGTTACACTCCCCAGCCATGACCTTATACTCTGTGGTGACTAACTTAGACTGGCTACACCCAGATGCTGTGAAAATGCATGCCTCACTTGCTGACTCTCGCCTAACTCAACTACTCCATGACCCTACACATATCAACACCAAGTCAGGAAAGCAAACGCTACTTGACTGGATGGTCACTAACTGCCTTCAAAAGATAAAAGCAGTGGGTGTACTCCCAGACTGCATAAGCGATCATTCTCCCACTTTTTGCATGTGGAGAAACAACCGTCCCAATCCACCTCCCAGGATATCCCTAGTTCGTGACTTGTCTAAGTTTGATGTTAACAACTTTATCATCTCTATCTATATCACTGATTGACGCCCCATTAACACTGCCTGATATAAATCAAACCTTAGACTTCTTTATTTTGACCTTCACTCGAATAGTTAATGAACATGCCCCCCAGAAAAAAATGTAGGTCCAATGGTGCCAAGGCTCCATGGCTCTCTAAAGAAATTAGGATGCTCATGTCCCACCGTGATAAAGCTTGGCGCACCGACAAAAAAGAGTGGACTTCTCTCCTACTGGCAAGTCTGTAGACAACTCAGAAACAAATGTAAAAATACTCTGCACAAAGCCAAATGCTTTCACTTCAAACCCCTTCAAATAGAACACCTTTGTAACCCTAAGAAATTCTGGTGGCAAGTTAACTCCCTAGTACTGGGGGAAGGTGGTAGATATTCCAAGTTCTGTCTCTGCCAATGGCTCCAACCTTGCTGACTTTGCTTCCATTGCCACCGGATTTAATAATTTTTTTACAGATCTACACAAATATACCTTGCTTTTCCATAACTCCTTCTCTCCCAACTCTGCCCCACCTCCTCCAAATACCACTGTGGATTGCCCTGAGTTCCACCTGAAACTTGCCACTCTCAAAGAGGTACAGAAGCTTCTCTCAAACTTAAATTCAGAGAGCTCTTCTGGACATGACTCTCTTGAGCCAAAATTTTTTAAGTTGGGGGCCACAGCCCTTGCTCATCCTGTCCGTGACCTATTCAACTGGTCTTTCCTCTCCAACTCTGTACCAGATAAATGGAAGGTGGCGGTAGTTGGTCCAGTGCACAAGGGGGATTCCAATACTGTTGCTTGACAACTACAGACCAATATTCATTCTCTGTCCTTTGGCAAAGATACAAGAGCACATAGTCTATAACCACCTTCAGGACTACCTTGAATCACACAACCTGCTATCCCCTTATCAGCACAGTTTTAGAAGGAATCACAGCACTCTGACTGCCCTGATAAAAGTAACAACTGACATATACCATGCTATGAACAAGGGTTGTGTCACAGGTGCCATTTTTGTTGACCTTACTAAAGTGTTTGATCTGGTAAACCATGGTCTGCTGCTCCATCAGTTACATGTCCTTGGTCTGGATTACAATGCTCTGAACTGGATAAAAAGCTACCTATCTTGCTGCTCCCAAAGAGTTAAATGGGATGGCTCCCTCTCTGAACTTAGGCCCATAACTCATGGCATTCCGCAGGGCTCCATTTTGGGACCTATTTTATTCTTGCTCTTCATTAATGACCTCCCCCATTTTTATGGTGGTGCTTTTGTACATCTTTATGCAGATGATGCTGTCATCTATCGTTCCTCACCGCACATTGACCAAATTAACCAGGAGCTTGTCTCTGACTTTGCTTCCCTTGAGGAATGGTTCAACTGTAATCAACTTGTTCTTAATACAAGGAAAACTAAATGTAAGCTATTCTCCCATCATTCCACCTCCAAGCTTACTCCTTCCTCCCTTAACATCTCATCTTTCATGGGTGATACCTTAGAGACAGTCCAATCCTTTAAATATCTGGGCTTCACCTTGGACTCAGCGCTCTCATTCAACGTTCATGTCTCCAAAATTGTTAAAACTCTGAATCAGAAGTTTGGGCTGCTCTATCAGATCCATCCATTTCTGACCTCTGCCTCCTGCCTAAGAATTGCTTCCTCGTCTCTTATTCCCCTCCTAACCTATGGAACTCCTCTGCTGCTTTCTACTAATTCTTCTTCCCTCTCCCAGGCCTACCATAGGATTGGAAGGTTTGCCTTGGGGGCTAACTCCCGCTCACACCACTGTGATGTCCTCTCCTCCCTGGGCTGGCTACTATACGAAACTAAATTGAGATACTACACCATGTGTCTTATGTATAAACTTGTCCATTACTTTACACCTCCTTGCCTCAGTGATCTGATATGCCTCAGGCAAGTGCTTCGTTCCCTCTGCTCTGCCTCACTTCCCCTGTTAGTCCTTTCTAATCTACATTTAGCCTCCCCCAGGAGGTCCTTCTCATTTGCCGCAGTTTCTGACTGGAACTCCCTTCCTCCCTTCATCCTGTCTAGTTCCTCACTTCCTCTGTTCAAATCTAACTTGTATACCTCTCTCTCAACCCCTACAACCTGCTCTTGCTTCTGCTGATGCCCCTTTTACCTTCTCTTATCCTGTCTGACTATGAACCTCCTACCCTCCTCACTTCTTGTCCCTTGCCTCTTTTCCCTTCCCCTTTCTCAATTATAACTGTAAGCGTTATCTCCTTCAACCCACAATTCTCAAATTGTATAATGTAGCAATTATGCTTTTGCTTAGCTTTATATTACATGTGTATACATATTTTTGTATTTATTGTTTTACTGAATGTCAACCTCCTGCTGTTTTGAATTACTTCTCTGTACATTTGCACTGTTTTCTGTACTAATTGTGACCCTGAAAAAGGGACTGTAATTGTCTCAGTGGACTTACCGGGTCATCAAAACTCAAGTAAATAAATAAAAACAAATAATAACTGCCAACAGCTTTCTCCCCGACCTGTAGCTTGCTCCAGGGTTCCTGCTTCCCATATGCATGATTTTGCACTTCTTTGTGTTAAACCTCAGTTGCCATGCCTCTGACCATCTCTCCAACTGTTCCAGGTCCTTTCTTATCCTTTCTACCCCCTCTGGGGTTTCCACCCTGTTGCAGATCTTGGTGTTGTCTGCAAACAGGCAAACCTTTTCCTCTAGCCCATCTGCAACGTCACTGATGAAGACATTGAAGAGGACTGGACCTGGCCCGAGAAATAATAATTCTATAAATACATCTTCCCGGGTAGGTTCCCCACCTCCCTTCTACCTTAACATAGTCATCCCATCTGTGCCAAGAAATATATCACAAAGGTGCTTGGGAAATCGAGGTCTAGTAATGACGGGCTTATTCTCAAGCTATTAGAGCTTACACTTGATGTTAGCATAGCTCCCCTCACCAAAATTCTAAATTTATCCCCCGTGACTGGGAAGTTCCCACGAATCTGGAAGGCAGCTGTAGTCACACCTGTACTCAAGTCTGGTGATAGAATTAATCACTCAAACTATCGCCCTATATTTATACTCCCCCCCCCCCCGTTGAAGGTCCTGGAATGCGTTGTTTCAGACCATCTAGTCAAATACCTTGATAAATACCAGCTGCAATGTTGGCAACAGCATGGTTTCTGGAAACAGCATAGTATCTCCACTGCACATGTGGAATTCACTGGGTACATCCATACCACTCTTGATCGGGGGCTCTTGGTGGGGGTTACATATATAGACCTCATCAAGGCCTTTTACACAGTTAATCATGACCTGCTCCTATCTCAATTATCCACTACAGGTCTCTCCCCAGATTCATTGACCTGGTTCTGTAGCTACCTCCAAGGGAGAGTACAAAAAAGTCAAAACTGGTGACATCTGCTCTGATAACCAGTATGTCTCTATAGGTGTTTCCCAGGGTTCCATCCTTGGACTCTTACTTTTTAGTCTTTTTATTAACCGGCTCCCCTTAGCTGTCAGTGACCAAGTGCTGCTCTATGCAGACGATGCTGTGCTTTACTTGTGCCACTCAGACTCTGCCGAACTGGAACACCAGATGCAAGCTAACTTCTCCAAAGTTGAAAAATGGTTCTTGGACTCAAAACTACTCCTAAACTATAAAAAACAAAAACCATGGTTTTTGCCTCCCTCCACAATAAACAGGCACTTCCAAGTGCAGATAGTCAACAACCAAAATTCCCCCTAGAGATATTAAACCATTTTAAATATCTGGGTGTTACACTAGATAGCGCCCTGTCCTATTACAGTCATATTGACCAAGTTGCAAAAACGGCGAACGCTAAACTGGGACTGCTCTATAGAAGCAAGCTCTGCCTTATGTGCGATGCCCTCAAATTAGCAGTATCTAGCTCCGTGTTGTCAGTCATTGACTACGGTCTGGTGGTATATGGTGCTGCAACTCCCACAGCTCTAAAGAGACTTAATACAACCATCAACAAAGCCTGCAGGCTAGTGTTGGGTGTTCACTGCCAAACCCACACATGTGAGCACTACACCCAAAGTAACTGGCTGAACCTAGATAGCCACATTCGGTATCAGACGTACCTGCTCACCAAAAAATCGTTACTCGGCCTTACCCCAGTTGGAGTAAGGAACCTCCTCAAACAATCTAATACAGTCAGGTACACTAGGGCCCATAACGGACAAACCCTGAAAGTTCCTTTCAGATGAACCTCTCAAGGACAAAGGTCTTCTGGATACCATGCTCCAATCTGGCTCAACTCTCTCAGTGAAGAACTACTTGCTAAAACCAAACTTGGTCTATTTAAAACAAAGCTCTGAGCTGCACTAACACTAGCCAGTGCCTGGGACTGTGACTCTTAGCTCCCTCCCACTCTGTACTGCCTCGACTCTCTCCTTCTATCTCTCGTTTTCTCCCTTTCCTTGCTCTCCCTATTCTTCCTTTAAGTTCATCTCCTCTTTCGCTCTAAACATGACACTCCCTGGTACCTTCCTCTCTGGCCTCCTCTAAACCGGTGAGTAAATTAGCCCTGCTACTCTAAGTCTCCGTACTTTCTCCATTCTCCCATACTCTCCACCTTTCCATAATGGTTTCCTCCCCTCCCATCACACTCCTCCCTTTTCCTTTTTTTCTTTATTTTCTTTCCCTCTCCCTAACCACCCACTGCCTCACCTTCCTCCAACCTCAACCTGTAGAACCCTATGTTCCTCCTACAATCCACACCGTGTAACAAGTTATACCAATAGTAGCACGTCATATATCATGGTTACACTCAGTGTGGCCTAACTTGTGTTTGCACTTTGACAATAGACCTCTTCTCATTTGGAAAGGTCTGGCTACTTTAATTACTCTCTGCTACAATTTGTATAAGCCTGATTGATTATCTTAATTAGCTTATGTGATTGTTTTAGTCTATTCCTCTACTGTTATTTTAACTGTATGTATAATTACCTCACTGTTCTCTTACTTGTCATGACATGAAACATCTGTAAATTAGTCTATGACTCAAAGGTTTTAATCAAAGATTGTAATAAATAAATAAAGAACTGACCCTTGAGGTACCCCACTGGTCACCTCCCTTTCCTCTGATTGGGTTCTGTTTACCACACCCCTCTGTTTTCTGTCCGTTAACCAGTTTCCAATCCAGTTTACTACCTTGTGCTCTATCCCCAGGCTATGTAGCTTGTTGACCAGTTTCCTATGTGGGGTGGTATCAAAGGTTTTGCTGAAATCTAGGTAGGCAATATCTACTGCCCTTGTCACTCAGTCAAAGAAATCTATTAAATTAGTTTGACAGACCATCCTGCGGTGAACCCATGTTGCCTGGGATCCAACACCCCCATGGCTTCTAGGTGCTCCACTATTCTTTCCTTGAGGAGTGTCTCCATTATCTTTCCAACTGCAGAGATTAGACTAACTGGCCTGTAGTTCCCAGCATCTTCTTTACTACTTCTGTTGTGAAGATTGGCAACATTTGCCCTTCTCCAGTCCTCTGGGACCACTCCAGTGTCTAGCGACTCACTGAACAGGGTTGCCAGAGGGGCTACCTGTTCAGTTCTCAGTTTCCTGAGGATCCGTGGATGTATGCCATCTGGACCCATGGCTCTGTCCACCTTCAGCTTTGCAAGCTCTTCTAGGGCCCTCTCCTCTGTGAACGGACTGGTGTTTACCTCCTTATCCTTTGTTCCTTTAAAGTCTTGCTGTGGGCCCTGCCCATGCCCTTCCACAGTGAAGACTGAGCAGAAATATTCATTTGGGATCTCTCCTTTCTCGCTGTCTCCCTTCACTATCTCCCCCCGGCTCCTCGAAGCTTCGCTACTCCCCCCTTTGCCTTCCTTCTCTCCCTAATATACCTGAAGAAAGTCTTGTCTCCTTTTTTAACTGATTGAGCTATTCTTTTCTCCGTTTACGCTTTAGCGCTTCTCGCTGATTTTCCTGCCTCTCTCAGACACTTCTGGTACATTTCCTTGTCTCTTTGTGTCTCCTCATACTTCCTGAAGACTAGCCTCTTGGCTAAGTTCTCTGAACTTGAAACCTGGGTGTCCTTCTACAAGCCACATGTCCTGGGTCTATCTGAAACATGGCCTAAGCCATACCACAGTGATGCCTCCTACCAACTCCCCGGCTACTCACTGCTGCGTCTTGACAGGCCTGGCAGAAAGAGGAGTGGTGGCATTGCACTACACGTGCAGGACCACATTAGTGGCACCACTATTGCCTGCTCCTCCCCCTCCTCAGTCAGTGAATAGCTTGTTGCTGAAATTGTCCTGGGTGCATCAAAAAATTGTTCATCAGCTGCCTCTACAATCGTATCTCAGGAGGTGCACAGGGACTATCTAATTTCCTGGATGGCCTTGCATCTGCCCCCTCCTACAGGGGCGCCATCATACTTGGGATTTCAACCTCCACTGGACAGAATCCCCAGTACCGGGATATGCACATCTGCTAAGGATGCATCACCTTGAACAAGTCATCTCCTCCCTGTCATAGGGTCTGTGTAAACTGGGATACTATCCTTTTCTATTTTCTTATCTATTTTCTTGTTCTAATATCCTAGTTTTTCCCCTTCTACAGGCAGGCCACCTGCAGATGTTCTTCTGTCCCTTGTTTCTGTTTCAGCATTTCTCCTAGTCTTCACGATGTACACACACACCTAACCCCCCCCATTAAGTTTGGGAATTCGCTGCGAATGTGCGCATGTTTGGACCTGCAAATGGAGCTGCGCTTGGGACTGGGTTAAGTTAATTTTCATGTGTTTCTCCTTTTTCTCACTGTACTTAAGGCAGAGGAAGCTATATGATTTTTTTTTTCTACTTGCTGCCTTAAGTGTGCGAGTGGGCAGTCTGTGTCGCTTGTCTGCCCACAGTTTAAAATTAGACAAGCAAGAGGTACCAGAATTGTGCACAGGTCAGACACTACTCCTCTCTCCCCATCACAGATTTACACAGCATTTGCTGTCATTTGGAGCTTGGCGCTTGTAGGCTGAATCACTGCGGTACAGTTTTGGGGAGCTGTCAGAAAAGAAACCGCAGAGAGTCGCGTGTGTGGTGGGGCAGCTTAAGGCTGAATTAAGCATCGCTTCTGCGCCTCACCTCTCTCTTACTATGGTTACAAAATCAGTGCTTTGCAAACTACAAGTTACAGGTTCCCATTGAACTCATTTTAAAAGGGGAAATAGAAAACAGAGAAGAAAACAAATAAGATATGTAACCCCCAGGTGGTGCTGTCCCAAGGGCTACTACCCCTGCCTGCTTTACTGCTGACAGGTTGAGGGGGCCTAGGTTCTATGGCTGGTGCCTCCACCCAGAGGTCAGGGTTTGTAGTGGTTAGACTAGCTTGGTCACAGCCCTCTGGGACACTGAGACCCCCTTTTATTCCCTCTAGTGGCTCTCACAGTACACAGGAGTTACAGTCCCAATACCCCACATATACACACTGTTCACTCACAAAGTACCACTTACCCTTGAGACTGATTCTGCAGCATGTCTCTGAGGACCCCCTGTAAAATAAGGTTAAACAACATGCACAGCAAAATACAATACTGTTTCCATAAGTACCAACACCACAGACAGTATATAGTAAAACAACAACAAATCTGATTTATTTAGGGGACAGTAACATGGGAGGGGACAATCAGGTTAATTGGCAGAATTAAATCACAGTACTGTGCACACATACAGGGTCTGAAAAGTCGCACTCTGGGTACCCAGGTTGGGGGGGGGGCTAGCCAGGTCCGTTGCCCAGGGTTGGCTGGCAGGTGCAGATGGACAGGGCCCTGTAGAAGAAAATATATGAACAACACCCAATTGTAATCTGGAGCCAGATGGCTCAGTCCATGAAGAAGTGAAACAACAATAATTAGATGACACACTTGTAATTGAAAACAGGATGCAGGGGAATACCCTGATTTGTACTCACAATACCCAAGCTGAGGACCGGATGGTGGATGTTCTTCTGGGTTGCCAAAACAACAGGGCATGGAGACAAGGTCCTTGTGACTGGACCCCACTGCAGTAGATAACAAACAGATTTAGTCTGAGACAAGCTGGGGTTTGCTTCCAGCTTCAACACACAGCACACAGCACACAGCACAGGGGATTGGAAATAGTGATTCCCCACAAGCACTATGCACATTCATATGTAAAAGGAAAGTACTATACCAGGCAGGCTGCTACTAGATCCCGATCGCAATTGCTGCAAAATACCTGGGAGCAAACACAGTAGCTTCAGTTCCTGACAGACCGAAAGATTCAGCAATTCTCCAGTCTTCTACAGGGTGAGCCTGGTTTCCACTCTTCAGACTTCCTTCTTTCTCCTCACAAATCGGATTCAGTCTGAACTGGCACTTACAACGGCTGCAGACCGAACCTCAGGGCCTCACATGCGCTTCCCGCACGAAACTATACACCGCAGAAACACAGAGCTCCTTCTCTTTTCACTGCCACAACTGATCTGATCTTTCCAGTCACAGGGCAGGGCATTTCCTTTAGCTCCACGCCATTCTGTTGGCTGGCTCGGCTGTCACTCACAATGAGACTCCCTCTGTTGGTGAAAAAAGGCACCAAGGTCAAAACTACATTTCCCAGAGCCACTGCCCATACAATCCCCTTGTGGCTGGCTCAAAATTGAGAGTCCAAGTTCTGATTCGTCCACAGGCTCCATTTTAAGGAACCCCTCCCCATTGATTGGTCCATTTCAGCGGTTCAGGACCAAAATGAAAGAGCTACACTGAAACAGTTTGTGCTGAAATGAAGACAGGTTAGACAAATTACATTTTCTCAGTCATTCCAAATGATTTCTGGCAAATAGTTATATCTTTCAACAAGGCTCCCTCTGCACATGTAGCGACGGCAGAAATGGAGTGAATTGGCAGCAGCTTGGACGGGATTCTAGCATTAAATATACAGTCCCCCATACAAACTAATTAAGTCTGCAAGCAGACAGCTCTTAAAGAGACAGTACGTGGAGGCTCAAATAGCACTCACTTGAAACTACATTTAAACAGCTTAAACGCCGAACATCGCCCAGACTTGAAGCATTCAGGCAAGCTCCTGGAAGACTTTTGGGAACCCCCATTTGCAGGGGGTTACAGATATTTACCAGACAAAGTTGTCTATTGGCTTTTGGCGCACTTTCTCCATCTTGCAGGACCCTCATAAGCCTCCTGTGCTGTCTCTATAGAGCTGGACGACCCTTTCTTCCATATATAAATAGGACCGAGGGCTTGTCTCTGGAGTTAGTGTACAAAAGAGTTTATTTTGATGATTTAGGTATTCCTACGAAAGAAACTGTCTTTATTATATGAATTATTAATGGAGTAATATATTTAGAAGGGCTACAAGTTTGTTTTCTGAAGTTTTAGAAATTAATGTGAGAGTGGGAGGAGCTTAGTCTCATCACATGGTAAACAACTAAGATAAAAAAAGCTCTGCTCACAATCTCAGGTAGTCTGGTGTAGGGTTTGGTGTGATGCTGACCCAGAGAGTACCCTAGCTACTTATTGGTGGTACAAGGAAGACTAGGTTTGCTGGACAAGGCACCTAGCTTCACTTGAGCTCTTTCCTTCTAGGTTGCTTGAAAGGACAGAGCAAATAACCTTACTAGAGCAAGGGAAAGGATTAAGACTTCTTTTGGCTAGGTAGATTTACTGTGTGTTGTTTTTATTTTATACTCACAAGGATTGTTACTGTTTGTTGCTAACATTTTATTGCTTTATTTTTCTCTGATTCAAATTGTTGTTGCTGGGTATACCTTCTGCTGCATTATTACAAGATGTGACTACAGGTGTGTGCTAACAGATTACTGCTGTAATCTTCTGATTCAAATTGTTTTTTGCATGGTATATCTTCTGTTACTGCTTTACTTTTCTCTTTAGCAAAGCGTTTCTTACAGAGTATATCTTCTGTGAAATTATTACAGGCGGTGCTTTACAGGTTTTACAGTTTTATCTATCATTAGGATAAGCTTTCAGGTTTACTGCATTTGTTGCTGACTAATTGTTTCTGCTCTTACCTCCTTGTTTCTTTCTTCCGTGGTTCTTCTTTTTCAGCAGGGGAAGGGTCCAGCCACCCCCCCATCCCCAACCACCCCACACTGCACTCATCTTATAGGATAGCACAGTTGTGATATTTCCTGTGGCAAAGCAGGAAGGGCGGATCAGTGGGGTATTCACACGGTGACCTAATTTACAGGGGCACTAGTAATTTAAATTGTTATAACAAGTTATACAAAAACAAACAAACAAAACACAAAATCAAACTTTTGCTTGCATTTTCTTCCTTCTAATTACTCTGACCAGGTTATAAACCCAGCAAATTATCTGGAATGGATATCACCAACTGCAGGTACTGCGGAACACTTTTCAGAAGGGCAGTTTTACAAGATTTAGGACACTGTCGTACATGTTGGGCCATTGGAGATCTTAGGGCTCAGCTCCAGGCAGCATGGGCAGAGATTGCATGCCTCAAATTTCATATTCAAGAAGAAATATATTATAAGAACCACCCACCATTTCCCCAACATCCAACAGAAGCACCTCGACTGCAGAGGGCAGTTGGTCTGGGAGGTTGGCAGGTGGTTAGGAGGGGCAAATCAGGTGCCCCATCACTCAGTGCTCTCCAACATATTACCTCCACAAACCATATCAAAACTAAAAATAGGTATCTGCCTCTATCTCCGAAATCAAACAAAGGGGCAGAGGACACTGCAGAGCAGGACACTGCAGCACAGGAGCTAGCACAACAAAACTCACCCAAAACAAGAACCAAAACAAAAAAAGCAAAAAGGAAACCCAAAAATCTTCTGATCATAGGAGACTCCATGATTCAGGGAGTTGCTACCTATCTCCAGCCAGGGGTAATGGTCAGATGTCTCCCCGTTACATCAGCATGGGGAGACACTGATCGCATAGTTAAAATTGTTCAGGAAGCAGGGGAAAACATTGATGTCCTGGTACACATAGAGACTAATGATCTTGCCAGCCGGTCAGTTGTGGAGACCAAGGAACACCTGACCAGGCTGGGTGACAAACTATCATTCATTTCATCCAGCGTCTCCTTCTCTGAGATCCTGCCAGTGTGGGAGAGGGGGGCAGATGGATGGAAGGTCAGAGAAGGGGAGATAGGGAGCTAAACATGTGGCTCAAGGGCTGGTGCCAGGAAAAAGGACACAAATTTGTAGGGAAGTGGCAACAGTTTGGGGAGCGAAAGTTCTTTAAATTTGATGGACAGCATCTGACTAAGGAGGGAGTCAGTGCATTGGGGTAGAAGTTTGATGTCTTTGTTGAATATTTAAACTAAAAATTGGGGAGGGGGTGCAGCACTCCATACGTCGAATGGAAAGAACACCCCTCCCCCCTCAACTAGTGGCCAAACAGGAGTTCAGCAAGTTTGCAGTTCATTTGCATCACCAGGTAAGGAAAAAGGTCCAGCTCCCCATATGATACACACGGGAAACACCAGACCTCACCCAACAACTAACACACCGAAATCTGGACAATGGAAAATCATATACACAAATGCTCACAGTCTGGGAAACAAGATCCCAGACCTGCAGGCAATAATGACAGAAGCTAAACTGGACATAGTAGCAATTAACGAAATGTGGTTTACCAGTTGGGAGACTTCAGTACCTGGCTATGTACTGTTCAGAAGAGATTGAGGTGCAAAAAGGGGGGTGGAGTGGCCCTGTATGTCAATGAAAATATCAAAGCTACAGAAATTCAGAATACACGTAAGGAACCAGAAGAACTGTGGGCCACCCTGGAAACAGGAAATGGGACAGCCATAAGAACTGGGGTTGTCTACAGGCCCCCATACCATGGGGAAGACATAGACACATTGCTGCTAGAAGATATACAAAACATGACAGCTAAAGGGGAGTTTCTGATAATGGGAGACTTCAACATGCCAGATACAGACTGGTCAATACCAGCAGGAACATCTGCCAGAACTAGACACATGGTGGATTCCCTGCAGGGGGACGGCCTCAAGCAACTGGTACAACAACCCACAAGAGACAGGGCTATCCTAGATCTAGGACTGACTAACAGGGAAAGGATCACAGATCTCCAGGTAGAAGGTCACCTGGGGGCCAGTGACCATCACATGGTATGGTTCAGTTTTTTTATTTAGTTGTTTAACCAGGAATAGCACACTAAGCTGAAAACTTTTTTTACAGGAGTGACCTGGAAGCACAGGGAAGTTAAGTGACTTGCTCAGGGTCACACAGTATGCAAGTGGAAGCTGTGGGATTCAAACCCAGGTCTGATCTGCTGGATATCACCAAATTTGCAGCTCAGAGCCTTAAACCACTGTGCTATACTGCTCCCAGTTTGGCCACCACAATTAAATCATCCCATTCCAATGCACAAAGGTGGGACTTCAGAAGAGCTGACTTTGATAAGATGGCCAACAGAGTTAAGCTAGCCCTGGCAAAAAGAAATACAGGTGAGGGGGTACAGGCAAAGTGGGCAAGCATTAAGGATGCAATACTTGAAGCAACATCCCATTGTGTTAGAGAGAAAAGGAAGTGCAAAAGAAAAAGGAAACCACTTTGGTTTTCAAAAACAGTAGCAGAAAAGATCAAAGCCAAAAGGCTGGCCTTCAGGAAATATAAGGGAATGCAGTGGGATGAAGATAGGGAGGCATACCAAACTTCCTTAAGGGAAGCAGGGAAGACAGTAAAGCAGGCAAAGCCCCAAACTGAGGAAACACTAGCACAAACAGTAAAAGAAGGTGACAAGACTTTCTGTAGATATATCAGTGAAAGGAGAAAGTCTAGAGAGGGTATTGCTAAGATCAAAGGAGATAAGGGGGCGTGTGAGGAGGAGGACCATATAAAAGCATCTATCCTCAATAGATACTTCTGCTCAGTATTTACTGAAGAGAAGATAGGGCAGCGCCCACAGCTCAGCACCATGGACACAGGGGGGAGGGAGGTGAGCACTAGTCCCTTCACAAAAGAAAGGGTCCTACAAGAGCCCGATAAGCTCAGGGTGGACGAGGCAATGGGTCCTGATGGCATACATCCAAGGGTACTAAAGGAGCTAAGGGTGGAACTAGCAGAGTCACTATCAGAACTGTTTAGTGAGCCTCTGAGCACAGGAGAGGTCCCAGAAAACTGGAGAAGGGCTCATGTGATCCCGCTCCGCAAGAGTGGTAGCAGGGAGGAGGCAGGGAACCACAGACCAGTCAGTCTTACCTCAGTAGTGGGCAAGATTATGGAGGCACTCCTTAAGGAAAGGATAGTGCAACACCTGGAATCCATAGCAGCACAGGATCCAAGACAGCATGGGTTTACAAAAGGAAGGTCCTGTCAAACTAATCTCACAGATTTTTTTGACTGGGTAACCAGAGTGGTGGACCAAGGAGGAGCAGTTGATGTTGCCTACCTTGACTTCAGCAAAGCTTTTGATACTGTTCCATATAGAATATTGATTAATAAGCTTGGTAGGCTCGGGTGGGTCAGAAGTTGGTCAACTGGGTGGCAAACTGGTTGCCAGGCAGAAAACATAGTGGTGGTAAACAGTATACAGTCAGAAGAGATGCAAGTCACAAGTGGGGTACCTCAGGGATCAGTCCTGGGGCCAGCCCTCTTCAATATCTTCATCAGTGACATTGCAGATGGATTGGAGGGTAAGGTTTGTCTGTTTGCAGATGACACCAAGATCAGCAACAGAGTAGATGATCCAGATGGGGTGGGCAGAATGAGAAGTGATCTGGATAAACTAGCAAAATGGTTGGAAGAGTGGCAACTGGGGTTTAATGCAAAGAAGTGCAAGATCATGCACATAGGGAAGAGAAACCTGAAGCCACCTATAGGCTGGGAGGGAGTTGCTGGCAGTCACAAGGGAAGAAAGAGACTTGGGCATCATCATCACCGATGACCTGAAATCGTCCAAGCAGACTACTAAAGCAGTAGGTAAGGCTAGGGGGATGTTAGGGTGTATTAGTAGGGGTATCACAAGTTGGAAGAGGGAGGCAATAATCCCGCTTTACAAGACACTGTTTAGGCCTCATCTGGAGTACTGCATGCAGTACTGGAGGCCACACCTTCACAAGGACATTAACCTAATTGAGGCAGTCCAGAGAAGGGCAACCAAAATGGTGCAGGGACTGCATCAGAAAACATATGAGGACAGCTTAACGGAGCTCAATATGTATACCCTAGAGCAAAGGAGGGAGAGAGGTGATATGCTCGAAACATTCCAACACCTTAAGGGCATTAACAAGGTGAAAGAGTCTAACATGTTTCAATATAAGAAAAATAGCAGGACAAGAAGCCACAGCATGAGATTAGAGGGAGGCCGATTAAGGGGTAATGTGAGGAAGTTCTTTTTCACAGAAAGGGTGGTGGATGCATGGAATGGCCTAACTCAGGAAGTGGTGGATATGAATACAGTGCAGGGCTTCAAACAGGCATGGGATAGGCATAAGGGAGCAATACAGATGAGTATGACTAGATAGGCCATTGGCAGAGCAAAGGCCAATGGCACATTTATTTATAAGGTAGAAAAGGAAATGGGCAGACTGGATGGGCCTTGCAGTCCTTATCTGCTGTCAACTTCTATGTTTCTATGTTACTGTGATCCTGTATGTTATGTTATTTTTCTTTGACTTATGCTCTCTTTATTTTTGTTATAACAATTCTGTCTAATTTTTTTTCTGCTGACTGAATAAAGCTATTTTTCATTCTGCTATTCCTGTGTCGGTGTCCATCTATACCCACAGTCTCACACTTGGTGTTAGAAGTGGGATAGTTGGAGCACAAGTACTGGTGGTGCTTCGACAAGGGATATCGGTAAAGGTATCCTGGTGGACGGCCTATGCAGCAGGACAAAGCGGACCAGCCCAAAACCTAGTAGGGTCCTGACCAGGATAATGACTGAGCTATCTCAGGAGCCTCTGCTGAAGGGGTTGGAAGATGTCAAGAGGAAGACGGCAAAAAGAGAGAGAGAATAAACAGGAGACGGAAGGTGCCACAGCCATGGAGCAAGAAACCCCAGATGTGGGTCTACCTGAGGACATTCAGGACCTCCTTCGATGGCTTTGTGTCAGGCAAAAGGACATGGAGAGAGAAAGGGAAAGAGACCGGTTACAGAGTGAGGCCAGATGGAATGACACACTCAGAGCCATCCGGGCCCTTTTTAATACTAGACCCCCTCCTCCCATAGATGGCACAAAGGACATAAAATTATCCAAACTAACTGAAAGAGATGACATTGCGGCATATGCAACAACTTTTGAGTGGGTGGCAACAGCATGTGGATGGCCCAAAGAGCAGTGGATAATTTGTTTAGTTCCATATTTGACTGGAAAGGTACAATTAGCATACAAATAGCCGGCCTGCCAATAATTATGGTCATGTGCATCAGGCCATTCTGAAGCGATATGACATCAGCTTAGAGACCTACATACAAAGGTTCAGGACTTTTAGGTTTCATGCTGCAGACTCACCTCAGGAGGCCTATGTCCAGCTACAAGAACTTTGCCTTAAATGGTTGCAGCCCACTACTAGAACCCTAGATCAGGTCGTAGAATCAATTATTCTGCATTATAAAATGGCAGGGTAAAATCATGGAATCTGATTGGCTGTTATTTATGTGTACAATATGGTTTACACATGGCTAAAAAAAGGACTTTGAAGAGTCTGGAAACCAGATCAATGGGCATCTGGAACATAAGCATCTCAGTTAGCTCCCTACAGCCAGAACTGATCTTCCACCACAAACATGGCTGTTACCTTTACACTGTAAAAAAAAAAAATTCATCTGGGCTCTAAAAATAAAACTACCTTAAATAAAAAATAAAACAAATTAATGAACTGTAGTTTCCTTGATTATCACACTTTTCATATCTACATAAACAAATTAGAAACAGTTAGTATTGTTTATAGTTTTCACTACAACTGTTTCTTTGCTGACAGTGAAAAATCCTTCTACTATCTTTACCTGCTCATTAGGGAACTGATTTCTTCTTGCCCTGACAGTGAGATAATTGAGTCTCTAGCTGTAACAAAGGCCTTTGTTGTCTATGTGTACAGAGTGTTAGGAAAGAAACATTCTGCCACTGGAACCGAGCAGAATTTTGAATCCATGTATTCCATGGTAAACATTCTATGATGAACATTCCATATCTTGAATGTGGGAAAAAAACAGGAAGAAGAAAGTAGGCAATAATACAATGACATCATCTTCAATTACATCATTTGTAGTGGGTGGAAGGACTATTTTATCATAAATGTACACAAGTAAATCTATTGTTTCTACATATAAACATGCTTTTCCCAACTGTAAAAAGTTTTTTAAAAAAGGAGCCCATTTTATAAGCACAATAAGGCACTCTGGGATGTGCGTGGAACACATTTTACCGCACGGCTAGTGGCTAAAGTCACTCAGCCTCCAGCCTCGTGCCTTATTACACCCCTGGCCATGCGGTAAAATGTGTTCCATGCACACCCCATCATGCCTTGTTGCTTACACAATTCATAAAGATACTCCCCCAGGATGTACAGATGTGGGTGAGGGAACACTGCCCGGAGACAGCTGAGAAAGCTATCAACTTAGCTGAAGACTACTTGACAGTGAGACCTTAATGGCAGAAGGGACACTCCAGAGCAGGTGCTACCCCACCCATGGTAGGAACTTCTTTTCCTAATACATCTGGGGGCAACAAGACTGGTAAACCTGGGAGAGTGTTCAATCCAGAAACTGCATATCGGGAATGCCAAGGGAAGAGTCATATCACCAGGTTTTGCCTGAAAAAGAAAACAGAGCCTACTCAGTTAGCAAGGGAAAACTGGGGACAATATATGACACCTATGCAGCTTGAGGGAAAGGAGGTTTTTGAATTTATTGATTCAGGGAGCAAACAAACTTTGGTGAGGGCCAACTTGCTCCCAGGGTCAGACACTATAGGGACTAAAACTGGTGTAACTTGTATCCATGGAGATGTCCACTTCTATCCTTTAAGGGAGACAACTCTGCTTGTACAAGGCTCTACCCAGCAACTAATGGTAGGACTGGTTCCTAATTTACGTGTGCCAGTTTTGATAGGACATGACTATCCTGAGTTTGAGTCATTGATGGCTTCTGCTACCAAAATTTGTGCTGTCGCTACCCGGGCCCTGGCAAAATGGGAGCGACCTTATCCCAAATATTCCCCTTTGAGGAGGAAGTATACAGGACTATGGGAAAAACCTAAAAGTCCAAAAGGGAAAAAAAGACTGGCCAAAGCACAATGGACTCAGAAAAAGAGGACTCTGATACTGACTTATTAGAATATGTTGAGAAAGTTGATTTTGGTTCTGAACAGGTTAAAGGTGTAACCATACAACCTTTATTTTCACAGGTGGTTACCTAGGATTCTGATCAGACTTATCCTAGATATGTTATGAAGAAGGGGTTATTACATAGGGAGTGCAAAAATCCGGCAACTGGGGATGTAGTCAATCAGCTTTTGGCCCCTATCCAGTACAGACAGAATCTGATCCACCTTGCCCATGATGTCCCTTTAGATGGTCTCCTAGGCAGGGACCGTACATTAAGCAGATTGTTACATCATTTTTTTTGGACAGGCATACATCAGCAGGAAGCAGAATACTGTTGTAACTGCCAGGAATGCCAAAAGGTAGCTCTAGTGAGCAAGAAAGAAAAGGTACCCTTACAACCTCTTCCCCCGATTTCCACACCGTTCAAGAGGATAGCCATGAATATTGTGGGGCCGTTGCCTAAGAGTGCAAAAGGTAACAGATTTATTCTTGTAATATGTGATTACACCACAAAATATCCTGAGGCCAACCTCTTACTAACCCTTGATAACTGCTATGAAAATTGCTGATGAGCTAATTAAGTCATTCAGCAGGGTAGGTATCCCAAAGGAAATTCTAACAGATAGGGGTAGCCACTTTTGTTCAGTTATGTTGAAGTGTTTATACCAGACCCTAGATATAGGAGCCATCCATACCTCCCCTTACCACCCGCAGACAGATGGTCTGGTTGAACGTTTCAACTAGACGATGAAGAAAATGCTACAAAAGTTTGTACAAGATGAAGGAAGAATGTGGGACATGTACCTGCTCTTCCTCATGTTCGCTTATAGGGAGGTACCCCAAACGTCAACAGGTTTTTCCCCATTCCAACTGCTGTATGGGAGAAACCCCAGGGGTCCTCTGGATGTTATAAAAGAACATTGGGAAGATGGCAAGGAGTTGGGCTCCACCACCACCCTTGAGTATATGACCCAGTTACGCCAAAGGCTCATGAAGTACACACAATTGGCCTATCACCAAAACCAAGAAAAACCGAAAAGCCAAAAAGAATGGTATGACCGGGGTGTTGGTAACAAGGTCTTTCAACCAGGGGATAAAGTGTTTATTTTACTACCCTCTTCAGACAATAAGCTGATGATGAAGTGGCAAGGCCCCTATGTTGTAAAGAGACAGGCAGGACCAGTCAATTATGAAACTGAGCTGCCCGAAAAAAGGCATAAACAATGCCTATACCATGCAAACCTTTTAAAGAAATGGTTTGAGAGACCCAACCCTATTCCCACATTGGTTCTGTACATACACCCCAAACAACTCAGTAGTGAGATCACGCTAGCTTACCAAAGATTAAAACAGACTGGGGAATTGAAAGATCTTCTTATTAACTCTGGGTTGGAGACATCACAGAAGGAGGAGTTAGCTGGGATCTGAAAAAAAATTCCAGAAAACTTTTACTTGTGAACCTAGAAAGGCTCATGGAGTAGCGCACCACATTAATGTTACCCAAGAAACCCCCATAAGGCAGAAACCATATAGGGTGCCTGAGAAAGTGAGGGGTAAGGTCATAAAGGAGGTCCAGAAGATGCAACAATTGGGGGTGATCGAACCCTCCAATAGTGAGTGGGGCTTCCCCATTGTAGTCACAGAGAAAAAGGAAGGAGGAGTGAGGTTATGTCTCAACTTCGGATGTCTGAATGCTATCTCGAAGTTCAATGGCTATCCTATGCCTTGCATAGATGATATCATCGATCGTCTTGGCAATGCACAATATATCAATATGTTGGACCTCACAAAAGGGTACTGGCAAATCCCTTTGGATAAAAAGGCCAGAGAAAAAAATGCTTTCAGCACCCCTGTAGGGCTGTTTCAGTTCATTACCATGCTCTTTGGTTTGCATGGTGCCCCTGCAACCTTTCAGTGGTTTAGGGATGGAAACCTTAGAAACCACATGCCCTACAGCGCCGCCTACCTTGACGACGTAGTAGTGTTTAGCTCCAGTTGGAAGTAACATATACAGCATCTTGCCAATGTCCTAGATGCCATCACCCAGGCAGGTCTTACCATAAAGCCTGCTAAGTGCTTCCTAGCAATGCGGGCAACTAAGTACTTAAGGTTTTTGATTGGGCACGGACAGATCAAACCTGATATAGGAAAGGTAGATGCAGTGGCAAATGGTCCTCGACCAGTTACGAAACAGCATGTAAGATCCTTCCTGGGACTGGCAGGGTATTATAGGTGGTTTGTGCCTAACTTTTGCAACCGTAGGCAATCCCTTGTCGGATTTAACTAAGAAAAACAACCCAACTAGAGTTAAGTGGACCCAAGCCTGTGAAGAGGCATGTTGTACCATAAAGGTGAGTTTATGCTCATCCCCTGTGCTAAAGAGTCCTGATTTCTCCCTCTCCTTTATAGTACAAACAGACACTTCTAACACAGGCATTGGTGCAGTTCTGTCACAAGTGGTTGAATGAGAAGAGCACCCCATAATCTATATAAGTCGGAAGCTCCATGAAAGGGAGACTAAATACTCCCCAACAGAAAAAGAATGTCTAGCACTAAGGTGGGCAGTGGAGGCTTCGAGATTTTATCTGTGGGAATCAGAATCTGAGGTATGGACAGACCACAATCCCCTTTGTTGGTTGCAAGTAAAGAAGGACAGAAACCCCTGTATAATGCAATGGTAACTTGCCTTACAACCATGCAGGTTTACCGTCAGACACAGGTCTGGCACCTTAAACTGGAATGCAAATTTTATGTCTCGCTATGGGGCAGATCCAAATGTTCAGACAGAATCAGGCCTCGGGGTAAAGACTGAGAAGGAATCCAAGGGCAGCCTCTGATTCCATGTTTTTAATATTATTTTGTTTTTGTTTAGGGACCCCGAGGTGGAGCTTCGGGAGTGGGCGGACTGAAGCTCCATCTCTCCTAGTGAGAGATCTGATCTTTTGTGTCTGAATATTAGGAAGTCTGATTTTTGGTTTTCTCTAAAGTGGGAAGGAGTATGTCATAGGGTCTGTGAACACTGGGAGGCCATCCTTTTGTATTATAAAGTCTGTTGCACAGCGCTCTAACAACTCTCTATCTTATCTATTTTCTTGCTCTAATATCCTAGTTTTTCCCCATCTACAGGCAGGCCTCCTGCAGATGTTCTTTTGTCCCTTGTTTCTGTTTCAGCATTTCTCCTGGTCTCCACGATGTACACACGCCTAGAAACCCTCCCCCCGTTAAGTTTGGGTATTCGCTGCAAATGTGCGCATGTTTGTACCTGCGAATGGAGCTGCACATGGGACTGGGTTAAGTTAATTTTCATGTGTTTCTCCCTCTTTCTCGCTGTGCCTAGGACAAAGGCAGCTATACGTTTTTTTTTCTACTTGCTGCCTTAAGTGTGCGAGTGGGCAGTCTGTGTCGCTTGTCTGCCCACAGTTTAAAATTAGAAAAGCGAGAGGTACCAGAATTGTGTACAGGTCAGACACTACCCCTCTCTCCCCATCACAGATTTACACAGCATTTGCTGTCATTTGGAGCTTGACGCTTGTAGGCTGAATCACTGAGGTACAGTTTTGGGGAGCTGTCAGAAAAGAAACCGCAGAGTCAGTGTGGGTGGGGTGGCTTAAGGCCGAATTAAGCAACGCTTTTGCGCCTCACCTCTCTGTTACTTTGGCTAAAAAAATCAGTGCTTTGCAAGCTACAAGTTACAGGTTCCCTTTGAACTAATTTTAAAAGGGGAAATAGAAAACAGAGAAGAAAGCAAAGAAGATATTTACCAGACAAAGTTGTCTATTGCCTTTTGGTGCATTTTCTCCGTCTTGCAGGACCCTCACAAGCCTCCTGTGCTGTTTCTGTAGAGCCGGCTGGTCCTTTCTTCCATTCATAAATAGGGCAGAGAGCTTGTGGGAGGGGCCCGTCTCTGGAGTTAGTGTACAAAAGAGTTTATTTTGATGATTTAGGTAGTCCTATGAAAGAAATTTTCTTTATTATATGAATTCTTATTGAAGTGATCTATTTCAAAGGGCTACAAATTTGTTTTCTGAAGTTTTAGAAATTAATGTGAGAGTGGGCGGAGCTTAGTCTCATCACATGGTAAATCACTGGGATAAAAAAAGCTCTGCTCATAGTCTCAGGTAGTCTGCTGTAGGGTTCAGTGTGATGTTGACCCAGAGAGTACACTAGTTACTTACTGTTGGTACAAGTGCTTTGAACTGTGATCCTGTATGTTATGTTATTTTTCTTTGGCTTGTGCTCTCTTTATATTTATCATAACAGTTTCTTTTAATTTTCTTTCGCTGACTGAATAAAGCTATTTTTTGTTCTGCTATTCCTGTGTCAGTGTCCATCTATACCCACAGTCTCACACTCCCCTACCAGATTCAACCCCCGCTCCCCCAACCACTCCACCCTTGACTGGATTGCCACAAACTGTACGAATTTAGTCCTCCAAGCAGGCACTGTGGCTGACTAACAGTGACCACACCCCTATGTATATTGCTCCAACCACCAAATCAATACATCCTGCCCACAAATTGCTATCTTTTAGGAAATTCAAATCCCAGGATTCAAACTTAATGCTAGGGGATGCCTGAGCCATAAACTGGTCCTCACTCTACCAACTCAAAGATGTTTCCATGGAGGTGACGCTTTTCATGGAAGCTCTTCTCAAGCTTCGACAAGAGAAATATTTCCCTATCACCACCAGGAGAGTTAAAGGTGGTAACACCCGTTGGCTATCAAATTAATTTCTGGCCGAAATGAAAGTAAGGGACAAAACCTGGAAAGCCTTCAAGGCATCCCTTCCCCCAATTATCCCCAGTCCTGTGGCTCCCTGAGGTTCCCCTATTTTCCTGTCCTCTTGTCCTCTCCTCTTTGTCCTTCCTACTGTTCTATTTTCCTGTCCTCTTGTCCTCTGCTCTTTGTCCTTCAAACACCATGAAGTCTTGCTATATTATAACATTAGCAGTCAGCCACTGCAGCTGAACTGCCCCGGAGAGGAAGGAGTTAACTCCAGAGGATCTGGAGTTCTACAGCGAGAGGGCGCTGTGCCCAAAGCTCTATCTGGCAGTTTCAAATGAAACTGTCAGATTCTTCTCCGCTTCACTGAACAGTCGCTCGAGATCAGCTCCTTCAGCTCGGTTCATTCTCGGTTCAAGCGAGTATTTTTGATTCATTTGAACCGGCAAAAGTCATTATTTTTACCGCATTTCGGTTTTAAAGCTCTATCTGGTAACCGTAAGTACTAAATTTAAGTCTGTGTGGAAAATTAATTATCGGTTCGGTTTTGAACCGATCGGTTCTATTCTACATTTTAAAAGTGTACAGTGGGTTTTAGAGTGTGGTTCCGGTTCTTATCGGTTCTAAAAAAAACAGAATTATAACAGTTTTTCAAATACCCGTGACACGGTTAGGAACCGATAAGGATGTCTTGCCTAGCACTGCCATCAAAAGGCAGAATTTGGTTAGGCTGGCATTATGTCTGAGAAACCAAAAGAAAAACCGGGCCCACTGGGTTTCACACACTGTGATGTCTGTGGGAGGCCTTTGCCAAGGCTGACCCACACCACTGTGTTTATTGTCTGGGGCTGACCACCTCCTGTCTGACTGCCAGGTGTGTAAAAAATTTCCTGCAGCCACCCTGGAAAGAGATTGGGCGGCTCAGGAGCGAGAAGACAAAAAGTCTGCTGACCGGATGGCCAGCCAGTCCAGGACCCACTGGACCAGAGGATGCCCTCTGACCAGGGCGAGACTTCCCGGCAAGGGAAGGCTGGTTCAGAGGAACCAGTCCGTAAAAAGACAAGGAAATCAGTAGGTTTGGGGTCCAAAATTGTGTCTCCAACTGCTGCAGAGATAGCTAAAGCCATTCAGATTGTCCAGTCACTGTCTCAGGGATCTGTAGAACCACCAACAGTTGGTAAAGGGTTGGTTCGTTCAGTCCCAGTGGTTCAGGATTTTGAAGTTGAGGATTTTTATGAACCACAGGAGGGAGAGGATTTGATCAATATATGTGTGGCTGGGGGGTCTGGACGTGCCCATTGAACGGACATTTCTCCAGACAGACCTTTAGAATCTCCTCCTATTCTGTCTGAGTCCCTTCTTTCTTTATTTTTACAAAAGGTTGCAGAAACCTCCAGCTTCCTTTAGAGGCTGTGGATGAGCAAGAGGAGCCTGATTATGTGGAAATGATGGATATTCCAGAGTCTAGGAGGTTGTCTATTCCTTTGCATAAGTCATTTAGGAAGCAAACAACAAAGATTTTAAAAAATCCTCATTCTGTCCCTCCTGTAGATAAAAAAAATGGACAGAAGGTATACTTTGTCAGGCTCGGATACAGACTTCCTTACTGAACAGTGTAGTCATGTAGGTGTGGTACAAGCTGCAGCCTGTGACAAGGCTAATATTCCTCTGGCCTCACATCCTCCTGATAAAGATTCCAGGAAGATTGATGCTATGGGAAGAAACAGTATATGGCAGCTTCTTTGGGACTCAGGCAGGCAAATTATATGGCTTATGTGGCTAGATATCAGAAATCTAGGTGGGACACAGTATTGCAGTTAGCCAAGCAGGCCCATGGCCAGCTGGCTAGTGAGTTGGAACAGGTGGCTGCTGATGGCATTGAAGCCTCTAAAGTTCAATTTCATACTGCTGTTGATGTTAATGATGTTTCCTCTCTAGGGTCATGGCCACTTCTGTAAGCTTTCCTTAGGTTGGCATGGCTCAGATGCACTAATCTGTCCCAAGATACCCAGTCAAGGCTATGGATTTTCCTGTAGTGGAAATTCTCTGTTTGAGGGCAAACAGAAAACTATATGAAAAAGATGGATGAATACAGAACTACCTACAAAAGTGCCCAGGCTAAGGAGAAGCATGCCATGCCACAAGGCATGCTCCCAGAATGAGGGGCAGGCCTTTTTCAGGCCTTTTACCAATTTCAAGCCTCCTCTGCTGTCTAGCAGAGGTTTCTTCAGAGGCAGGGGTGAGGCAGGGCTGAAAGTGGGCCGTCCCCTCCCCTCAGCCTAAGGCTGCTGCTAAGCAGGCACCCTGATGGGTGCCAGGGCCATTCTCCTGTACCAGTGGGGGCAGGTTGGCCTATTTCAGCGGAACTGGCTGTCCCTAACTACGGACAGATGGGTTCTGGAGGTAATAGGCCAGGGTCTGATTCTCAGCTTCAAACACTTTCCAAGATGAGAGCCAGACATTTTCCACCTACAAATCCTTCAGAAGCCCTTGCTTGGAAGCAGAGGTTTCTTCTCTTCTGGACTGCAAAGCAGTGGAAGGGTTCCTCCTTGCCATCAGGGCAAGGGGCTTTATTCAGATACTTTCTTACCCCAAAAGACAGAGAATGGAGGCCCATTCTAGATTTAAGGTACCTGAACAAGCATCTTTTGAAACCAAAGTTCAAAATGTTGACTCTGGCAATAATTGCCTTCCTAAGGCCAGGGGACTGGCTAGCTTCCTGGACCTCAAGGATGCCTATTTTCATGTTCTGATCAGGCCTTCTCACGAAAGTACCTCAGGTTTGAACTGCCCTCAGGCCACTACCAGTTCAGGGCAATGCCCTTGACCCTGACCTCTCGCAAGGGTATTCACAAAATGTCTCGCTGTAGTAGTGGCTCACTTAAGAAGGCAGGGTTGCTGTGTTTCCCTACCTGGACGACTGGCTCATTGTGGGTCAGTCTCCAGGTCAGAGTGAAGCTCCATTTGCAAGTCACCCAGCAGCTTCTCACTTCCTGGGATTCCTGCTAAACTTACCAAAGTCAGTTCTGGAACGGTTCAGGTCCTAACTTTCATAGGCGCAGAATTGAACACAAGGTTAGTAGGGCTTTTCTTCCTTCGGAAAGGGTGGACAGACTCATCGCCCTGGCATCCTCCTTTACCCTCGGTCTCTCTCGACCAGCAAGGCATTTTCTGCAACTCCTTGGGCACATGGCTGCTTCCACAGCTGTCGTGCAGGGAGCAAGATTCCAGATGAGGGACATTCAGTTCCATTTGAGGCCTATTGGTCTCAAAGGAAGGACCCCTACCAAGTTGGTTCCAGTTACTCAAACTCTGATCCTAGCCCTCCACTGGTGGCAGGTCCAGAGCAATTTAAGACAGGGGGTTCCCTTCATTCCCATTTCTCACTCCCTCACCCTCACCACGGATGCCTCCCTGTTAGGGTGGGGAGCTCACCTGGGCGATCTTGCCACCCAGGGGGTGTGGTCTCCTCAGGAATCTCTGCTCCACATCAATCTGTTGGAACTCAGAGCTGTCTTTTTAGCTCTTCGGGTGTTTTCAGATTCTGTCCAGAACAAAGTGGTTCAAGTCAGGACAGACAATACCACCACAATGTGGTACATCAACAAGCAAGGGGCACTCGGTCTTCAGCCTTGTGCCAAACAATAAGTTGTGGTCTCTGGCCTACTCCTGAACACCTCCCTGATAGCGGTTCACCTCCCAGGGAAGGACAATGTCCTGGCGGACGCCCTCAGCAGAATTTCTCAGGGCCATCACGAATGGGCTCTGAATCCACAAGTGCTGGGGTCCGTCTTTGCCAGATGGGGCACTCCTCAGATAGATCTTTCATGACCCCAGACAACCACCAACTTCCTCTTTTCTGTTGCAGGCCTCCAGTACTGGGCTCAGTCCCTCTGGACGCCTTTCTGTTGGACTGGAAAGGGAAGTTCCTGTATGCCTTTCCTCCCTTTCCTCTTCTTTTCAGGGTACTAGTAAAAATCAGATCTCAACCTTGCAGAGTGATTCTGATTGCCCCAGATTGGGCCAGACAGCCCTGGTACCCTCTGCTTCTGTCCTTGGCAGTCCACCCTGCCCTGAGCCTACCCAGAGTCCACGACTTACTGGCCTGTGCACAGGGGAGTGTGGTATCCAGACCTCAAATCCCTCCACCTCAAGGCTTGGCTCTTGAGGAGCTAAGTTGCTGACTTACACCTTTCTCAAGGTGTCATGGATATTTAAAGGCTTCTAGGAAGCCTTCCACTTGAGCCACTTATAATTCTAAGTGGAAGAGGTTTTCCATCTGGTGCTCTGAGAGGCAGATTATCCCAGAATCTGCTGATCTTCCCATTCTTCTGGAATATTTGGTCCATCTGAATTCCCTAGGCCTTAGACCAGCTACCCTGAAGGTTCATCTGGCAGCTGTCTCTGCTTTTGTGTCAGCAGGGAAGCCTGCCTCCCTTTCTTCTCACCCTGTGTTCTCCAAGTTTTTAAAGGGTTGCTTCCTTACTAACCCTCCTTTTAGGGAACCAGCTCCCGCCCAGGACCTGAATATTTGCATTGCTCCAGTTAATACAACCCCTTTGAGCCTCTGTCTTCAGCAGAGCTCAAGTATTTAACTTGAAAACTGTTTTCCTAGTAGCTATCACCCTGCCAGGCGCATAAGTGAGTTACAGGCCTTTCAGTGGAAGAAGATTTTATCTCTTTCCACAGAGATAAGTAGTCCTTAGGACTAATAGAAAGTTTTGCCTAAGGTGGTTTCTGATTTCCACCTGAATCAATCTATCTCTCTCCAGTATTTTCACTGAGCATTCTTCCTCAGGTGAGAGGAGACTGCACAGCTTGGATGTCAAAAGAGCCTTAAGCTACTATTTAGGCGCACCAGAGGTCATAGGTTGAATCCCTCCAACTGTTTCTTACCTATGGCGAGGTTGGCAAGGAAAACCTGCCACTAAGAGAACAATTGCAAGGTGGATTGTTTCTTGTATCCAATTCTGTTATCAGAAACTAGGTGAAGTACCCCCTCAGGATTGAGGGCCCTCCACCAGGGGTACAGCTGCGTCTCTAGCGGCTGCTAGGGACATTCCCATTCTGGAGATTTGTCAAGCTGCTACCTGGAAGACAGTTCACACCTTTACCAAGCATTATTCCTGGATGTCAGTCCAGGAGAGATGCTCGGTTTGGCACAGCTGTGCTTCAGAGCCTATTTCTAAGTAGGTTCTGACCCTCCTCCATGGAGGTACTGCTGTGTAATCTGCTAATGTTATAATATAGCAAGACTTCATGGTGTTTGAAGAAAAATTACTCACCTTAGTAATTGCTTTTCTTCTCATGGAGTCTTGCTATGTCTCATCACCTCCCTCCTGCCCCTCTCAGAACCTCTACTTGGGTAGGGGTGGCGAATTGGTGCAAGCACTGTGTCATGCCATTGTAGTTATCCCTTTACCCTCTTTCCTTTGGGTTAGGGATCTGGTTGCTTTCATTTAGGTTATTTATATTGCCCCTTCCTGGACTTGAGTCTTGGGGGAAGGGGGTTCATATGTGCTTGTCAAGGGTGGGGAAACGAACCATAATACCATCAATTTTTGTTATTATGGTTCTGGGTGTTTCTTTTGTTGTTTATATTGTTGTTACTACTACTAGTAGGTAGCCATGGGCTAGTGTATTTTTTCCACACAGACTTTCTGTTCTTTGATGTTAGCTTCATAAGATCTGACAGTTCCATTTGAAACTGCCAGATAGAGCTTTGGCACTAGCCCCCTCGCTGTAGAACTCCAGATCCTCTGGAGTTAACTCCTTCCTCTCCGGGGCAGTTCAGCTGCAGTGGCTGACTGCTAATGTTATAATATAGCAAGACTCCATGAGAAGAAAAGCAATTACTAAGGTGAGTAATTTTTTCTTCCTGCTGTTGCACCCTTCTTCCTCTCCCCCATCGAAATCATCCCTATACCTTGTTACTGTATATATGTTCACCGCTTCCCTCCTCTGGAATTCTCTAGGCTATTGTATTTGTGTACATTGCATAATCACTGAATTCTTTTTATTCTGTATACATTATAACTAGGTTTTGGTATTGTTATCACCTTGTTATTGCCACTTGCCACTGCTATTCTTATTGTAATTGCTCTTTTTCCTTTTTACACGAACATACAAAATTTGCCAGCAGATAAAGGCCTAGAGGTCTATCAAGTCTGCTCGAATGTGCAACTAGCACCCCTTATTATGTATTTGGCTATTGTATACTATGACTATGTATTCTGTCCAGGTCCATCTTGAAAATGAGCATTGCTCAATGATGTTTGCCTAGTAAAATAAAGATTTTGATTGATTGATTATGGAATGCATACAGGTGACTTCATAACTCTTGCAAGCAGGCTGTGAAGTCACTCAAGCATAACTAGTACACCAACCTACCAAAACGAGTCTCATGTCAACCCCCACAGTTTCTGGGTCTCAATTAACACCCTCCTCAACCCAACATCAAATAAACAAATAACGGCACTTACCTTCCCCTCCGGTCCCATTACTGACCCAAGCAAGATCTCTGATAACTTCAATAGAATGTTCACTGACCTTACCGCCTACACCAGCAAACTCCCTCCACAGCCACCCTCTACCAAGAAAAAACAGCCATGCTGCTCACAGACATCATGCCCTGTCTTTTATTTCAGAGCCATTGATAGTGTCAGTGGCAAACTCCTAAAGACGCTACCCACCAGGGGCAGCACAGGTGGCGATGGACTGTATCCCACCTTCCGGAAATTCCTCACCCCTGCCCTTGTAAAGCCACTGACCCACATATTTAACCTTGCCCTCTCATCATCTATTATGCCTGACTCATGGAAGCATGCGCATGTGGTGCCTGTTTTCAAATCTGGCGATCCGCTGCCCTGGAAAACTACTGTCCCATCTCCCTCCTCCTACATCTAGGCAGACTGTTAGGAAAAATCATTCACCACCAGCTATCTGAGCATCTAGATAAGCACAACCTCCTGAGCCCCTCCAACATGGATTCCACAAACACCACAGCACCTCTTCGGCCTTGGCTCTTTTCCCCAACCATGTCCTTAGAAACATGGGCATGGGCATTGCCACAGGTGCGTTGTTTGTGGACCTATCAAAGGCCTTAGACCTTGTTGACCACCACCTTCTCCAATCCACCCTATTAAACCTAGGCTGCTCCCCAGATGCCACTGCTTGGTTTAACAGCTACCTCGGTAACAAATCCCAGTCTGTTCTGATAGGCAAAGAAACCTCTGCTGCATTACCCGTCTATACTGGTGTCCCCCAGGGCTCCATACATGGGCCTCTATTATACTCACTGTTCATAAATTATCGTCCCACAGAAAGCATAAACTTTAATGTGCTTCTCTTCTCTGATGACCTCATCATCTACCACAGCACCAAGTCCCTCGAATCAATATCTTCTATGCTCACTACAAACTAAGGATCAGCTTAGCATTGGTTCCTCTCCAAAAAAGTCTTGTAAATGAGAAAAAAATGAAGGTCATGCTCTTTGGCTCAAAGCCATACCTTGCAAAGGCCACCAAATCAAAAATCTCATTACATATAGTAACTAGGAGTGACCCTTGATCCCTCCCTTACCTACTGTGACCACATTTCTAACACTACGAAGAGAGTCCACCAGAAGCTGGGGGCAGCCTACCATGTTAACCACCTCCTGACCCCAGAGGCTCATCTAGCAATTGCCCAGGGAGATCTACTGCCCCGCTTGACTATTGCTCCTCAGTGTTCTCCTCCATGTTCTCCTCACTTCTTTCACCTCCAAATATCACCTACGACTCTATCTGTTGTTTTGCCCTTCAGGTCCCTTCCTCCGCTCATCACTGCTCTCTATATCAGTCCTTAGGCTGGCTCTCTCTGCAGGGCCGTTTTGAATATGCTATGGGTTGTCTAGTCAACATCTCTCTCAGTAACTTGCATTAAGTCCCCGTACTCCTCGCCATAGGCCTTTATCTGCCGACACTGTCTATGCTTCTCACCAACAGGGTGGTGAACTGGTGTCTCGCAGTCTTTTCCATTTTGCCCCTGGTAGTTCCCCCGTGTATCTACTGTCATGGGGAGCAAGGTTTTCTCTGTCTCTGCCCTCTACCTCTAGAACAGAATACCACCTGCTATCCGTATGTTACCCTCTCATCAGTCCTTCAAATCAAAGCTAAGAGATTGGCTCATGTCTCAGGTCACCTGTGCCAGCTCCCTTGGAAACGCCCTTGCCAGAACTCCGCCTTTGGGGCCCATTTGCCTTACGTCCCAAGTACTGGCTACTACATAAACAACTGATATGTTTTAGACTCCATTGAGAAAATGTTGATTGCTATAGTGTAATCCCTTATGCACTGTATTGTGAACCTTGAACTGGCTGAATAATGTCTTGATTTGCTGTACGTGTATGTCCTAGTTCCCTGCAAGCAGAGAAGCATCATTTTATGTCATGAACTTGTCTTTTATGTCCTTAACCCCTATTTTAAGATATGATGTTTATGTATCACTGTTTCTGATACCACTGTACTCACTGTATTATATATACCTACTGTGGTATAAGTTGTAACTATTGTCTTCCACTGTACAGCCCGGGTCGCAACCGAAAATTGTCCTTTGGCTCAGTTTGCTCACCTGGTTACCAAAAACATAAATAAATAAATACCTTTTCAGCCCCCCCCCCCCCGAGAACCAAAGCGGTTTTCTTCTCCTTTTACCTTTGTCTGTCGACCTGACACATTGTTTTGTGACCTCTGCTATGGCCTCCTTGATGTGTGCCCATTTCTCCTCAATGTTCCCCCCATCCCCCTTTTTTCCATGCAAGTTTCCTTTACTTGCATGGGTCAGAGAGCTACACTATCGCCAACATTCATTAACACTAAACATATAGTGACCAGTATTCTTAGACATTTTATTCATTAAAATAAGAAAGTGCGACACATTCGGGCCATTTGCTCTAAATTTTGAAGGCTAGTGTCACGCATTTTAATGCTGAGAGGTAACCTCCCACCCCATCCTCTCTATCCCTCCCCACCATGTTTCTTTAACCAGATTTGTGAATCATACACATATAAATACAGCAATATAAATGTATTACTACGTAACAATATAAAATGTATTTAAGTACCAAAGAAGCAATACAGATAAGATACAAAAGAGTGCAAGTGTAAAACATTTAGGGCAATCAGCTGTCCACATACAAGAGAGTGAAAGTACTATAGCATCAGGAATACATGTGCAAAACAAGCGATCTTTGAAATAAGCGCAAAATGTAGCACCCATTCAATGGAGGCTGTGCAAAAAAGCATACCGGTAACTGGACACCAGTCAAAGTGCGAAAATACATAGTAAACATATAAAAAGGTGTAACTGTAAAATAATCAGGGTAGTCAAACATAGAAACTATATTAAAGTAAAAGAATGTAACTTCAGAAATACGTAACGAGTCGTGCATAAATTAAAATGAGAGATTCAGTTAGAAACAAGTTACAGCTTTCCACAATAATCTTTGCGAACATCATACATACGAATGTGCCAGCAGATGCCTTGGTCTATCTAGTCTGCTGAAGTGTGCAGTTCCCACTGTGTTTGCACAGAGAACTGCTCCCCAATCCCCATATCCCCCTGACTCTTCTCACAAATGCCCTTCCCCTCACCCGAAACTTTTCCTCCTCACCCTAAATATGTATAAACCATGTAAAACAATATAAGACAGGCTCAGCTTCTTACTTTACACCCACTGTGAAGTTCTAGATAATTACGAATAATGTTTCTGTAAGTAAGTAAATTTATTTGTTTGGCACCCAAACCCAGAAACTCTGGGCACCTTACAGAAAATACAGTAGGGTGATACACATTATTCACGTACATTTATAATAATAAAAACAGATTCAAATAAATAACTTTAAAATATATCAGCAGGAAAGGCCTTTTTAAACAAATGAGTCTTCAGGCCCCTGTTATTGACCTCCACTGTAGGGGCCTCCCTCAAAGGTCTTGGTAGTGAGTTCCAGAGGACCGGGCCGGCCACCCCGAATGAGCGATTACCTGCGGTTTTCAGCCTGGTCCTTGGAACCACCAGGAGACCCTCAGTGGAGGAATGGAGGGAGCTGGCTGGAATAGCTAGAGTAAGGTGGTCTGACAGGTAGCCAGGGCCCAGCCCGTGTATAGGGCCTTGCAGGTGAGTAAGCCCACTTTGAAGAGAATCCTCCACCTGACCAGCAGTCAGTGCAGCTCATGCAGCACCAAGCTCACACTCTTGGAGTTATATAAAATTAGATTTTATTTTTCCCCGTACAATATAACTAATTGCTAATAATTCCGTCTTTCAGATGAGACGTTAAACCGAGGTCCCATCTGCCTGGATTGGTGGTAGTTCAGGTGGATGTTAAAGATCCCATGGCACTTGTCGAAAAGAGTACAGGAATTTCCCCGGTGTCCAGGCCAAATTTCCCTCATTCACAAAAATACCACCAACAGCTTAATCTGTTTCAAGGTCAGTTGACATTCATCTGTATCCCTTCCCCCGGGTCGTCCCTGAAAATAGGCAGGATTTGTCTAGTGCACTTACCTGGTCAACAAAAACTAAATAAAAATAAATAAAATAATTGTTGCATAAATATGAATTTTTGTAAATGCTGTAAAAAGCAGCATAAATATAAAACAACAAAGCTTTCAGAATATAAACAAAAACAAAAATATTCAAAAGCAATGAATAAAAGTAACTAGACACAACATACTATTTTATCATGGCTCTGTGAATAATGCCATTATTCATGTATAAACACTTACAGAAACAGGCCGATAAGGACCGCTAGGCCCATCCAGACTGCCTTTTTTCCCTACCTGTGTCAGCGGCCGCTGACCCTACTCGTTCATTGGCTTTAGCCTCTCCTTCCCTCCTCTAAGGTTCCCATATGCCTATCCCTTGCATGTTTGAATCCCCCCACTGTGCTTGCTTCCACCACTGCCTGTGGTAAGCTATTCCATGTATCCACCACCCTCTCCGTAAAAAAAGAACTTCCTCACATTCCCCTTTATCCTGCCCCTCCAATCTCATATCGTGCCCCCTCTTTCTTGTACTTCTCATGTACTGAAAGATGTCACCCACTTGCACCTTGTTTATGCCATTTAGATATTTGAAGGTTTCTATCATGTCTCCCCGCTCTCGCTTCTCTTCTCTTCCAGTGAATACGTATTACGGTCTTTCAATCTCTCTTCATAAGTCATCTGGTGCAAACCCTGCACCATCTTAGTTGCTCTTCTCTGAATGGCTTCTCCCCCTTCTACGGCCTTTCGAAGATGCGGCCTCTAGAACTGTACATAGATAAGACCCATCAATGTTTTGTACAGTGGTATCACCACTTCCCTTCTGCTGGTGATACCTCTCCCTATGCACCCCGACATGCCACTTTCTGCCTTTGTACACCATTTGGCCACTTTTAGGTAATCTGAGATGACTATCCCCAAATCCTTTTTCTCCCTGGTGACCGTCAGCAACTCTCCCCACATCCTGTAGCTCTCTGCAGTGTTTCTGCGCTCCAGGTGCATGACTTTGTACTTTTTACCTCTGAACCTCAGCTTCCACACTTCGGATCATCTTTCCAGCCTCTCTATGTCCGTCATTTTCTCTACCCCATCCAGAGTATCTACTCAATTGCAAATCTTAGTGTCATCTGCAAATAGGCAAACCTTCTGCACCATTGAGGTAAGGCTGACAGGCCTATAGTTGCCTGCCTCCTCTCTGCTCCCACCCTTGTGAAGAGGGACTACATGTGCCCTCCTCCAGTCCTCTGGAACCAATCCTGAATTGAGCGACTCTTTAAACAGGGCTACCAGGGGCACTACTATCTCACTCCTCAGTTCCTTTAAAATCCTAGGATGTATATCATCTGGTCCCATTGCTTTATCCACCCTCAGCATTGCGAGTTCCTGTAGGACTCTCTCTCTCTCTCTCTCTCTCTCTCTCTCTTCTGTAAAAGGACTGGTGTTCACCTCCCTCCCCCCTTAGTACCTGTCACCCAGTTGCGGTACCTGTCCCTCCCCTTTGTTAGGGTCTCTGAGCCCTGGTCAGATGATTGGCAGTTATGGACTAGCAAAAGAGACATGGACAAGTGGTATACTCAGTAATAAACTTGTTTTTTGCACAAAAGATTATCAGTTGCCCTAAGCAGGTCTTACTATTAGACACTGGAAGCCAAAGTTTTCCAAATGCCCTTAGCAGTGAATATGGTCTCAAGGGGAATACATAGGACAGTAGGTTATATATAGTTCTGAGAAGACTAGATACATAAAATAGGCCTTATTGGCCAAAAGTTATGTGGCTCCACAGTGTTATCTATTGTTATACAATATTCATAAGGTCAGCTAAAAATATGGAACAAAGGACTCATACAAGATACAGAGAGCCAGATATTCAGAACTGCACCAAATGGCAGCACAAGTCTGGTGCAGCGCAACTCTGATGCGCCGTGGCGCAGCCAGTGCCATATTCGAAGGGTGCGCATGGCGATATACGCCAGCACAAGATGGCTGAATATGGCACGGATGCACCATGGCACAACCAGGGAGCAACCAGACCTGCACCATAGCACAACCAGAGATGCACCAGGGCGCAAAGGTTCAAGCGCACAGGCACACAAAAACCTGCTCCAGGCAATGGTGGGAGCACAGCAGCAGAGGGAAAGCGAGGGGCAGGCAGAGGAACACACCTGAGGACAGTGCCAGGGAGGCACAGTGGCAGGGCACAGGTGAACACCAACCGCAGGGCACACACAAGCAGCCAGCCCCCCCAACACCACTGTGGCACAGGACACAGGGAATAGGCGGCACCAATGGCCAAGGGTGGGCCGCCACTGGAACCCCCTGCCGTATGCTGTGCCCCCACCCACCCAGACCCCAACCAGCCACCCCTGCCTGGTGCCCAACACACATGCCACACATCCTGGACAGCTGCCCTATGGCCACCTCAAGGGACAGGACACCACCATGCATGACCTGCATAATGACACAGGCACACCACACTGTCAATCACCATGCCACTGCAGCATGGCTCCACACGCCAGCTGCAAAGCAGACATGGACATAGGCAGGTAAGCAAGATAAGTGTATTAAATAATGGAACTTTTTTTTTTTTTTATTATTTTAGTCTTTGGTAACTAGGTAAGGCCCACTAGGCACAAGTGCCTGTTTTCAGGGGTGACCTGGGAGCACTGGGCGGTTAAGTGACTTGCTCAGAGTCACACAGTATGCAAGTGGAAGTTGTGAGAATCAAACTCAGGTCTGGTCTGCTAGATGTACCAAGCTCGTTCACACCTCATTCCTCTATCCTCTAGGCTATACTGCCAGCCCAATGGCATGAGGTGGGAAAGGGAAGAAGAGCGAGGGAAGGGAACAGGGACTGTACAGAGGGACGGGGGATGGATGGGGAAGGGATGGCAGGGGTAAAAGGGATATGGGGGGATGGTCTATGGGTGGCCACGGCCTGATGCCACCACTGTTGCCTGTCCCAGAGCACCATCTGCCATGTCTGCTGAGCCACCTCCAGGGCAGTGGATATAATGAGGATAATCTGCCATAAGAGGCAATATGCAGTTGCAGCGTGCAGTGTCAGTGGCTCAGTAGGTAGCACACTCGCCTCTGAGGCCGGGAGATCAGAGGGCTGTGGGTTCAGTTCCCACATCTGGCACTTGGGTTAATATCCCAGTACTGACACTGTAATGCAGCATGAGAGGGGTGCTGCATTTCTGAGGTGCCGTCTTTCAGATGAGACGTTAAACCGAGGTCCCATCTGCCTGGATTGGTGGTAGTTCAGGTGGATGTTAAAGATCCCATGGCACTTATCGAAAAAAGAGTAGGGGAATTTCCCCGGTGTCCTGGCCAAATTTCCCTCATTCACTAAAGAAATACCACCAACAGCTTGATCGAGTTCAAGGTCAGTTGGTATTTATCTGTATCCCCCTCCCCCGGGTCGTGCCTGAAAATAGGCAAGATTTGTCTAGTGCACTTACCCAGTCAACAAAAGCTAAATAAATAAAATAAAAATAAAATATAGGGGCAGCTACGACCTCCTCTGGATGCCTATGAGAAAGGAATGGACAGGTGATCAGTGCAAGATCCCTAGGAACAATGCCACCCCACCATGCACACTGGGCAGTGGGGACACACACCCCTGGAGTGGCAGCCTGGCCACCCACAGTGGATGGGCCAATGCCTGCCAGCATCCCAGCATGCCAGGGCAGTGCACAGCAGTGGACACCACTGCCCAATGGCCACCCGACCGTGCAGCAACAGGCAGATGGCACAGGGCATCAGCAGCACCACTGCAGCACTGGTGGCAGCCGGGTGCACACCCACCCTACCAACAGTTGGTACACATGTGCGATTGCCGCCCCACAGTGACATGCACCTCGCACAGTGTGCAGCACACAGCTAACATGGCACAAGTGGCCATGGCCGCACCCACACCTCGCTGACTACCTGGTACTGAGTAGAGGGATACAACAGTGCATACCTGCCCACTGTGGCACCACCTGCACTGGCCTGCTGCCACTTCTCCTCCACCAGTTGGACCCACAGTGGCCTGCTGCGCCCCACTCTGCACACCTGCCGCCCTTGCATGGCGCAGATTCTCAGGCCCTAGGAATGGAACAAAGACAGGTACACATCAGAGAACAACCACAGCATGGGCTCACCACCCCCACCCCTGTGCACAGCGTGTGCCCCAGCCTCACATGCCTGCAAGGTGGTAGTGCAGCACTAACGTGACCCAGCAATGCCACCCTGCAATGCACACGCTGCCAGTGCACCCCTCCGCAGGGCATGTCAGGCAGCCCAGCCAAAGCCACAGTACAGCAGTAGGACACACAGGCAGCCTGTGACAACATACCTGGGTGTGGCATGGCCCCCCTGCAGACGCATGCCTACAGCTGCCTCAGCCGCTCAGGGTCCCGTTGCATCATATCCCCATACTGGTGGCGGCATTGCTCACTGGTCCGTGGCACCCCGGTGTCCCTTACCAGTCCTGCAGCAATGGCCTACCAGACCTCCGTCCTGGCTTGCTGCAGGGGTTCCTGGCCGAACAGCCCTGGCACATGTGGTTGCACAAGGGCCACTAGGTTGACCAGCTCCAGGTTCGACCAGTTGCAGGCACATCGCACACCTCACCACGCCATGCTTACAATGCAAGATGTAGGAACAAAATGGCGGGCAGAGGCACACGTGTGCTCAATGTGTGTGGGATGCGCTCCTTGTGTCATCATGCACTGCGGCTGCTAATCACACATTGACGTGGATGCGCAGAATGGGCATGGCCCGCCCGGCACATGATGGTGTAGTCCCAAGGGCACAGAATCACAACAGGGGTCAGGGGTCACCTGGCGCACAGTGCACCAGAGCGCAATAGAGGCCATAGCGCACATAGTGCCACGGCCTCATGGCGCTCTGGGGGCACCATGCGCAATAGGCAGTGGCACTGCATCAGATGCATAAGCACTGTGGGGCAGCATACCATGCATGTCATGGCATTGCACCTTGTCATGCACTGGAGCAACTCCATTGCACAGGGAGCAAGAGCATAATATTCAGCCACCACATGCTAATGAGCTCATGAGCCAATGTGTGGCACACTGGGGAAATTAGCATGTCATTACCGCTGCACCGCTGCTCATTTGCATGCGATGCTCTACAAAGGCGCCACATAACAGCACAGGCCATGGACTGGTATTACAACCATCCAAGGTAAGTTGCACCTGCTCTGGGACCAGCCAGCACAGGAGGGTGGATGGGGTGGGCAGCTGCAGTCATTGACACACATGTCCATGTCCACAGGTAGCACTATGTCCGAGCATGAGGAGACTGAGGAACATGGGCCTGCCTGCAAGCACAGGCCCAACTTTATGAAGGCTGAGGCCAATGCCCTGTTTGAGGCCTACCTCAACAGGGAGCAACTGCTGAGTGGTGCCACAGGCACACCACAGGCCAGGGCTATGGCCTGGGTGGAGGTGGCAGCAGCAATGAACCAGCAGGGCAGCCACCAGTGGTCTGTGCAGGAGTACAGGAAGAAAGTGGGCACAGATAAATGCCACATCAAAGAGAAGGTGGCGGCCACATGGGCAGCCAGGTCAGCCACTGGAGGGGGCCCTGCACACGTGCCACAGCTCACGGCGCAGGAGGAGCTGGTGGCGACCACCATGTGATGCAACACTGTTGAGGGGGTGCCAGGTGGTGGGTTCCAGACAGGAGGGAGCCCATCACTGCATGGAATGTATGCCATGCCCATGGGGAGAGGGAGGGAGATGGGGAAGGGGGGGCCAGTGTGGAAATGCAGCACCAACTGTTCTGTCTTCTCTTACAGCACTGACACACCAGCACACCAGCATGCAGTGGAAGGGATGCCAGCAGCTGCTGTGGGGCCAGGCCTGGCCCCGAAGGACCAGCCATCCACCTCCAAGGGCATCCAGGGGCCCGATCGGCTGCAGCACACCACCGCCGTCCAGCCAGATGTCCTGGGCTTGGTGTTGGACAAGGCCCTGGCTGTGTTTCAGCAGGATGCCAGCCATGGCATACTCTGTGTGGAGACACAGATTGGGGCAGGGTCTGACACTGATGACGATATGACCATCATCCTGGACAGCGTGGGTGGAGTTGTGGGGGAGACACCCATACCTACTACCAACACTGGCAGCACGCCAGTGGCCTGTCAGCAGTGGGACAGCTGCCTCCGCCACTGCAGGCACTGCCATATGCACAGCCATGTGGTGGTGGTGCACCCCCCCAGGTGCTGGGCAGCTTACAGGAGCCGGAGGGGCAGCAGCGGCAGACAGCTGGGGATGTTGGGTGGCCGGATGCAGTATCCACTGTCAGGGCACCAGACAGAGACCTACCCCATGGGGATCCCACTGTGCAACATCCACCTGAGTGGGGGGCTGTGCAGCATGGCCATACACCACCGGTGGGTTGGCAGCCCGCCCAGGCACCCCTGGGTGCTGACCCATTGTCAGAGCACACCGGATTGCTGTGGGCCTGCATAGAGCAACAGGTGCTGCTTGTAGCTGGGGTGCATGCACTTCATGTAGAGGTGTGCCAGGTGGCTGAGCTGCTCAAGAGGGGCACTTGCAGGTCATAGAGACTATACAGCGCCTGCAGGAGGACACGACAGCAATCCTGGATCGCATTGCCAATGCGATCTTGGTTGGCCTGGCACCGCTGGCTGCCACAGGACATGGCCACCAGCCATGGACACCATGTAGTGCACCGTCTACCCCATGGACCCGGCGGTGAGCGACACCTTCCCTGTCGGTGCCGGGCTCTGCTGTAGGCATCCCAGGCATGCCTGGGGTGGGCCTGTTTGGATGCCTAAACACCCCTGCATGGACACGGTTGTGGTCCCACAGTACAACACCTGAGGGGCAGTTGCATACACCCCGAGTGGCTGCTAATCGACCCTGGTGCGGCTGCTCCCGTGTCCACGGTGGCTATGGTTCTGCACAGTGGACCTGATGTGCATGCTGCCCTGGCTGCAGTCTGCTGCTACTGTCCTGTGAGCACATGGGCAATGTGTGTGGGTGCATGCCACAGTCATGGCAACTGTGTGTTGCGACGCACGCTGCCTGTGTGCTTGCCTGCCCGGCCGCTGGCCCGTATGGCATGGGCGTGATGAGAGGAGTCATGCACTCATTGCACTTGAGCACTGGTGCTCTGCAGCTGATCCACGTCACCTGCTGGCACCGGGGCGCGTGTGTGTGTGTGTGTGTTGCTGTACAGTGCTGTGTGCTGATGTGTGTGGCTGTGTGGCACTGCCACCCCCACCCCTGCACCACACCTCTGTGTGTGCATGCCCAGTGCCATGCCAGAGTGCTGTACCGTTGTGTGTGGCCACTTCTTGGGTATTGCTCCACCTACCTGTGTGCACCATAGTGCTCCTGTGCAATTGTGTCCCGGTGTTGGCGTGCCATCCTCTGGAACTGGGAATCTCTCTGCTCGGGGGGGCTGCCCACCACTGTATGGCTCATTGCCCTCATCATTCCCACTGCTGTCCCCATCTTGAGCCTCGACAGCTATCCCATGGTCAATGGCCATGTTGTGCAGTATGCAACAGGCTGGGAATAGGCCAGGCTTTCGAGGGGCTGTACTGTAGGGCACTGCCAGGCCGGTCAAGGCAACAGAACCATGACTTCAGCATCCCAAACACATGCTCAATGATGTTCCGCGTGCTGGTGTGTGCCTCATTGTACTGGTCCTCCGCTGGGGACGCCAGGCACCGGTAGGGGGTGAGAAGCCAGGGCCTGAGTGGGTAGCCACTGTTACCTGTGTGGACAAGTACATGGTTAGCCTAGTATCCTTTGTTGCTGTGCCCCTTGCCCGTCCCTGCTGCCCTCGCCACCCATGCATCCTGGCTGCCCCATCCTGTGTCCTGCTGTTCCTGGCTCCCCATGGCCATCCCATATGCACCCACTAGGTGGCCTGTGGGGATGTCCAAATGCTTGAACCTGTGGCACAGCACAGAGCTGTACCAGATGAATGTGTCATGTGCACTCCCAGGGTGTGTGGCACAGACATTGGTTATGTGCCCCCTGGCATTGCACACTACCTGGCAATTGACACTGGGGTAGCCCTTCCTGTTCATGTATGCTACCCCCTCAGGGCCAGGTGGCATGCAGATGGCCACATGGGTGCAGTCAATGGCCCCAAGCATGCCAGGCATCCGTGCTACCTTGTAGAAGTCCTGCATGGTTGTTGTACGCTCTGCCTGTGTGCTGTGGAAATGGATGTATTCTGAAGCATGTGGCAGCAGGGTGTTGAGGAACTGTGTGAAGAGCCATGACATCGCCAACTGGGTTATGCCTGTGGTGTCCTCTGCTGGTCTCTGGAAGGTGCCCGTGGTGAGTAGACATATGACGGTTGTCACCTTCAACTCCACTGACATGGCATGGCTCCATCTAGTGGGTGCCTGCATCTCCTCACTGCACAGCTCACAGAGCTGCCTCAGAATCGCTGGATTCAGGTAATACTGGTCCACAATCTCTGTATCAGAGTAGTTCTCGAAGGTGGTGTGAGCACGGTACAACCTGTTCTGGGCGTACCACCGACGGGCCCTTCCATGGCCATGATTTCCCTCCTCCTGCCTCCTCACACCCCTCATTATGGCCTCCATCTGGAAGGCTGCACTGGCCATGGCCAATGCTGCCCTCTCTCCCCCTGGGTGGTTGGCTCCTGTGGTCTGCTTGACACCGTGGGGATGTGCCTTTCTCTCTGCCTGCCTCTCCCTGTTGCCCCCTCTGCCCCGGTTCACACTCCACCACCACCTCTGTCCCACACCCCTGTGGCTGCCTGTTCCACTCCCCCAGTCCCTCACAGGCACATTCTTCCTTTTTCCTACTGTTTCCTCCCTCCACAGTCCAATGGTTTGCTCTCTCTCTCTCTGTCTCTCTCACTCTATCACCTGGTGCAAGTGCTGTACCCCTGCTTGTGCCCTGTATTTATAGGCTCATGTCTGCTTGGCGCATTTGGCTGTTGCTCTGCACTTGCGCCATGGGTTGGGGGTTGAATATCGCACTGTGCAGCATATTCATGGGTACACCCCCTGCCCTTGTGCATGGCCTCATTAGGGTTGCACATTGGCACACTGCGACTTGCGCTGCGCACTGGCTCCCACTGAATATCGCTCCTTGGTGCACTTCAGCAGTTGCATCTCAGTTGCGCCATGCACAACTGCTTTGAATATTCCGCCCACAATATATTGCAGTATTGCGTAAATCTGCACAGTGGCAATGTAGGTTGTATAATAAGATAAACAGATACACAAAGTGTGCCTTGGCGCATTGCTTGTAGCAAGTTACCTAGAATAAGCAGCATATAGATCACAGTTATATTCTTGGCTACTTACTGTTACGGTAAGTGCCAATGCCCTATATCTTAGTACATCAGGTATCATAGTTTATATACTATATATATATATATATATGTGTGTGTGTGTATGTGTATAAGTGTGTGTGTGTATATATATATATATATATATATATATATATATATATATATATGAGATACTGATATGGAGTGGGATATGGAAATATTCTCACTCCTGCAGTGTGAGCTCTGTATTCTCATGCATGCTGAAGGCACGAGTGAGAATGTGCAGCTCACTCTGCAGGACTGGGAGTATTTTCCATATCCCATGATCTGCCCATCATGTGTGCGATTTACACCATGGGAGTGGGAGCTTTAGGAATGTTTTTTCTGTGTTCTTTTTCTGTTTTTGTGTGTTTTCTGCTCTTTCTGCAAGTGGTGTGAGTTTTTCTGAATGGACTAGGAGTCCGAGAAACACAATGGGACACAGGTGAATGTCTTTTGCAATGCTAATTGAGTAAGCTGCAGGTTTTAGTGAGAATGAGAAACTGTTGCAGGTAGCACTGAGAAAGAGAAACTGCTTTGTGAAGGAGTACCATTTAGAATGCATGTTATTTTGAAGCTGAGATCAGCACAATAATGGGCTAGGAGTCTCAGAAACGCTATGGGAGACAGGTGAGTGTCTTTTGCAGTGCTAATTGAGTAAGTTGCAGGCTTCAGTGAGAAAGAGAAACTGTTTTCTGAAGCAGTTTCCTTTAGAATGTAGGCTGCAGTGAAGATATCCTCAATGGTGACATCAGCACAGTGTGGATAAATGTCATTTATCCTCACTCTGCTGACGTCATCAGGATTTATCTCACTCCAGTGGAAATAACACTATATATTCTACTGAGAAAGCTCCCCCCGTGGTATGTTTATATATATATTTTTATTTTTGTCTAAAGTGCACTGTGGGTGTCCAAGCAGAGTGTGGGGACCGGGCATGACATTCCCCTCCTTGTTGCCTTACTGAAAAGGCAACAACACTATGGAAAAGCAGTGGGAGCAGTCTCTATCATTTACAGACCCGACGCATAAGCCTTGTAAAGGAACTTGAGTTGCTCACGATGTTGTTTGAGCATGCGTCTTAAACAGTAAAGTGCTAATATCAAAAAGAAAATCCAAAATGCTTGAATGATAACAAAACCCTTAAAGGTCAATTCCAACCAAGTATTGGAGAGTGCAGCACTTAAATCACCATTTGGATAAGGGTATTCAGGTCATCTCCAGCTTTGGAGATGTTATTGCTGATGTAGATGAGATGGATATCTTTTCTATCTAAAACGGACTTCAAAGTTAATGTTAAAGGGTCAATGTGAACATTAAATATGGGTAAATACTGAACTAGAGCAAGTATATATTCAGGGTTACTGTCAATAATGTCTGGTTCCAGGATGGGAACAAGAGTATTTTATTTATTAGAATTTTGATGACAGGGTGGGCCCAACTGAGACAAACAAGTCCCTTTTTCTGGGATGACCCGGGGAACAGTACATTCGATACATATCTTGAGCAGGCAGTATAATACATGGTGATACAGTTTACAGGAAGTACAGTTTAAACAGCATACAACAATAGTAGTAAGAAGCATATTTTTACAATAGATTACATTGTAGAAAGATACAAGTGCATGGTAGGGTTAACAGTCATGACATACGTTCTTGTTCCTATAGGAATGAAGACGAAGTCATGAGAGAATAAGAAAGAGTAAGGATAGGCATAGTGATGATGAGGGATTGAGAAAGAGGTTCAAAGGGAAGGAAGAAGGGGGGAGTCAGGATGGACTGCACCAGTTGGGCTAGGGGGAAATAGGAAGACAGAAGAGGTTTTAGTCGCAGTTTCCATTGCAGATGGACGGCAAGAAGAACGCTTCCTTATACCATTGTTTCAATGGGGGAGAGACTTACATGCAAGTAGCGATTGTGAAAGGTTGTTCCATTTTTGGGGTGCCGCATAGGAGAACGATCTTCTACCTATGACCAATAGTGTTCTGGGTAAGTTTATGATAGGAAGGTGGGAGGATCTGAGGGTCCTCTGGGAGGTTTTAAGGGTGAGGAGATTAGATAGACTGGGAGGGGAGGGTAGGTGGATGAGTTTGAAGGTGGTGCAGGCAATCGGGAAGGCCATCCTGGCTTTCAAATATGGCCAATCCAGCGTGTTTAGAACATTATAGTGGTGGTCCCGGGCTTGGGCCTTAGAAGCGAAGCGAGCAATTCTGTGATAGGCCACTTTTAGTTTGTCCAGAAGTGTTGTCCTTGCTGAGTGAATTATTGGGGTCCAATAAAAGAGGCCTGGGATGAGGGTAGCTGAGGTGATGGCTCTCCTCCCATGGTTGGAGAGGTAGGGAGTGGTGCTGTATAGGAGGCCAATTTTTTGGTTAGTGTTTTTAACTGTACTAGTTACATGCATATCAAAGGACAGGTGTTCGTCAAGAATTAGTCCCAGGAATTGGAAAGATATAACCCCTTCCAGCGAGATCCCTGAGGAGGATTTGATTGCCAGGGGTGTCAAGGAAGTATCAATGGAGGTATGATGGAACAACATGGATTTGGTCTTTTTGGTGTTCAGGACCAACAGGTTTTCCTTGAACCATTTTTCCAGGGTTTGGAAATCATTTTCCAGGTCCAAGTTTATGCAACTGACATCGCTGGAGGATCTTTAGAGCTGAACGGATGCCCCTCCACAGTTTTGTGGCAGATCATTAATAAAGATCGAGAATAAGAGTGGTCCAAGGATTGACTCTTGAGGGACTCCATCAGTGATGGGGGATAGAGATGATAATGTTCCGGCCCATTTGACGCACTGGGACCGATTAAATAAATAGCATGAGATCCAGGAAAGTGATGTATCATCAAGGCCAATATGGTAGAGTTTGGCGATGAGAATAGGGTGATTGACAAGGTTGAAAGCCTTTTGAGGTCCACAAAGACCACCCCGGTGGCTTTCCAATGATCCATGGCCTGTAGTATGTCAGTGGTGACTCTTAGGAGAGCAGATTCCATACTGTGTTGTTTACGAAATTCATGTTGGTGAATGGTGAGGGCATTGGTCATTTCAAGGTAAGAATATAGCTGGTTATATAGTATTCTTTCTTGGATTTTAGGAATTGGGCATAAAATGGATATTGGAAGATAGTTTTCAATGAGGTTGGTTGGTCCACTCTTGTGTACAGGAACGACGACTGCTGTCTTCCATTTGCTTGGGATGGACTGAGTGAGGAAGGATCTGTTGATTAGTAGGGTAATAAGATAAGCTAGAGCAGGTGCTCCTATCTTTAGAAATGTGGGTGGCAGGGAGTCAAAACCCGGAGAACTGTCGGGGGATAGACCATGTAACAGTTTGAGTACTTCTCTTTGAGAGGTTATTTTTAGATGGAAGTAGGGGTGGGTAACTTCTGAACGAGTGCCTAACTGTGGTGGGTGGTCGTCGGGAAGGCCAGTCTTGTAACCAACAAGGTCAGTGAGGAAGTGATTGATACTAGTGGCTAATCTCCAGAGGTGTGATGAGAGTGAAGCCTTTTGTGGACATGATTTGGGGTATAATTCTCTCTTTGCCCTTGATGAGTGTGTTAATTTTCTTGCAGAAGCTTTTAGGGTTCAGAAGTGTTCCCTTTTTGACTTGTTGATGTTTGCTTTGCAAGTGTTCTGTAGTCGACGATAGATCAACCAATCCAACTGTAGTCCGGATCTTTTGTAGGCCTTCCAGAATTTATCTCGGGAGCACATGAGGTGCCTCAGTTCCTGGGTAAACCACATGGAATGGAGATATTCAGATCTTCTGAGTTTGTAGGGGGCATGTGAGTCCAATATAGAGGTAAGTGTTGATAAGGTAATCTAATACTTGATCTAGGGTGGTTATGGACGACCAGTCGACTGAGATTAGGCTTTGCAGGAACGCTTCAATGACAAAGTTAGTTAGATCCCTGGTTTTGAGAGTGATGGGGTTGGGGGGGGTGCAGCGCTGTTTTTCCAGATGCAAAAGGTTGGGGAATGGTCACTTAAAGACTCTGGAAGGATACCCATGGCCTTAATAAAGGTAGGTTTATTGGTTATAATCCAGTCTAATAGGCTATGTTTACCCAATGTCATATTAAGTCTAGTGGTTTGGTCTAATAGTTGCTCAAGATTAACATCTAGTAGTGCAGCATGGTTTTAAGGTCTTTTGGGTCTGGCCCAGTCTAGGTTAAAATCTCCACATAGTATAAGGTCATTTTGTGGTAGGTTATTAAGACTAGAGAAACATTTTACAACTTTGGCTGTAGCTTGATTAGGGGGTAGGTATATGCATCCAATTGTAATGCATTTAACATGGCATAGAGTAACTGTGATGAATAGGTGTTCAGCAGCTGAGTTGATTTTAGGGTCAGTCAGTTCTTTGACCACCAACCCAGACTTGGTATATATCATAACCCTGCCTCCCTTTTTGTGTGACCAATCTCGCTGGTAGGAGGAGTAGCAGGGGAGTGCAGTGTCATGAGCCAGGATGGTTGGTTTTAGCCAGGATTCCGTAATACATAAGACATCAGGTTTGTAGTGCACTGTCCAAAGTTTTAGTTCAGCCATTTTACCCCTAATGCTTTGAATGTTCATGTGGACTATTTTTGAGACCTTTAGTGTTGGTCCACGTGTGAATCAAGATTAGGGGATTCTGCTTGGACTTTTTAATGTTGTTACTATTTTGTGTTCTGTGGGGTCCTGGGTTTATCTCAATGTCTCCTGACAGGAGTAGGAGGCACATAAGGGAGAGAGAAGAGGGTGGGCATAGGAAAGGTATTTCATTCATGTGCTTGCTACGGCGCCCAATTAAAATTGTTCTATTATGTTGTGCCATGGCCAGTAGACCGAGGTGTGGCAGAGACACATTTGAACAAGGCGATGAGTGGTTTAGGGTAGGGAATAACTTGGGCCCACTGACGTGTGGCAAAGAATTTGCAGAGGCATCAGTACATCAAACTGTAGCTGTGTCAGAAGGGACCAGACCAGCAGATAGAAAGTCCTCTGGTTAGGTAGAGGACCATCATTATTTGAGGGTGGTTGTCTTCTAGGATAATATGGGTGTGTGATGCAGACTAGGTGTGGGAGACCAGGGAAAGAGAATGGCTGAGCCTCCAAGAAGTGGTTGGGGGGTGAAACAACTGAGGCCTCTTCAGGTGGTTAAACAGATGGATATGTGAGTAAAACACAGATATTTGTAGATTCTTTCAAGCTGTGAGGGGCAGGGATGTCCCTGATGGTGAGTGGAGATTACTGTAGGGGGACATTTGGGGAGGGACCAATGGGGGAATAGTCAGCTGAGGGTTTTGAAAAGGCTTCTGGGAGGAAGGCCTATTTAATAGAGAGGGGGTGGGGGAGGGCTGAAAATTCTCCTCAGAGAGCCGTATCTCAGTAGCGCTGTAGCCTTTAATTTAAAGTGGCCACAAAATGTGCTTTCTCTTTTTTCTTTTATTTTCCCTCTATCAGAACTGATAGGAAATAAGCGCAGATGCTACAAGCGCCAGATCTGTAATTTAATTTAGTCTGGGCAAGCACAAATAGATTGTTGAAATCTCGGCTTAGAAAACCACACAGTTTAGATGAGGAGTTAATTCATAAATCTATATGAGTGCTAAGGTCTAAGTTTGAATTTAGCGGCAGCTACACTGTTCATTGAAATCTTTGTAAAGCACCCAATGGCAAAGCAGAATGGCGTCGCCCCAGCCAATGGTAATGCTGGGTTTCAAGCCTGGAAGTTTCAGGGTACCTTTCCTTGAGTCGGGTGGTTGGTCAGCGCACGGCGGCTGGCTGCTTCAGTGCCGGGGGTACCGTGGTAGCAGAGGAGCCACTTGAGGTGCTGTGCAGCCTGTCCCGGGGCACTGCAATCTTTCCTTGAGTCGGGTGGGTGGTCAGCACAAGGCGGCTGGCTGCTTCGGTGCCAGGGGTGCTGTGGTAGTGGAGGATCCACTTGTGGAGCTGGGCAGCCCTTTCTGGGGATCTGCAATCTTTCCTTGAGTTGGGTGGGTGGTCAGCACATGTTGGCTGGCTGCTTCAGTGCTGGGAGTGCCGTGGTAGCGGAGGAGCTGCTCATGAAGCTGGGCAGCCCATTCTGGGGTTTTGCAATCTTTCCTTGAGTTGGGCGGGTGGTCAGTGCACATCAGCTGCCTGCTTTGGTGCTGGGGGTGCCGTGGTAGTGGAGGAGCTGCTCGTGGAGCTGGGCAGCCCATTCTGGGGCTTTGTAATTTACTATGACCAAGTACAGTAGTTTGAAGAGGAACAAAACAAAAGTTAGGATATTTCACGTCACAAGTTTTGAGACCATATGAAAAGGTTTTATAATTTGTCACGATACAGTACTGACCATTAGAGTTATAAGACATTTTAACAGTAGGAACCCTTCATTTTTGTAGTTGAATTGGGCAGGTGAAAGACTGATAGGTGAGTCTTGTAGTCAGGCAATGAACCTCTTCGGGCATATTTGTTGTAGAGACGTCCAGTGTTGCCCACTGGTGATGCTGTTAATAGTGCCCTGGGTTTATTAGTGTCATCTGAAGTAATGCCCAAGTCCATTGTAAAGGACCAAACAGTGCTGTCCGGTGAATAGCCACACACCGGCTTGATGACACTGAAAATGTCACAACACAAATAATGATAGCCCTTCTTAGCACAACAGTTCATAGGAGGTGCCACCCATGCTTCAAGGGTGGGGTGGAAGACCAGGAGAAGTGGAAGGTCGATGTGTTCTCGGTAGATGCCCTCATCAAGATGTCCAATGGAGTGAATGGAGACTAATTGATCAAAAAGGGCTGTAGTGGGGTCAAAAACGAGGTAAAGACACAGTAAACGTTATGAACATGGTTTCTCTGATGGTACAACGATTAGCATTATAACATGGTCCCCTATTGGGATGATGGATGATGTAACCTAAGTTATGTGCAGTTGACATGGGGATGGATAGTGACCTAGAAGTGCAAGTAGTTGATTTACAGTATGGATAATGCCATTTAGCAAGTCTCTTGCCATGAATAATATCAGGAATATGTCCAGATTCCAGATCTCAGAAGAGATTATTGACAGTGATTATGACATAAGAGCCATAAGCAGAGCAGAGAAGTTCCCTGGCAATATATTGCTTGTCTGCCTCCTTGTTATTCTGAGCAACAAATTCATTAATTTTATTCTAAGTATCTGAAAAACTCTTGGCAATATTGTGCATGTTATACACGATCTCTTCCTGACTAAGTCCATCTACACCATGCAATAAAGGTGGTAAGAAACAATTTTTCATGCCATCCTGGAATTTAGCAATTTGGCTAGAAATAGAGGCAATATCTGCCCCATTCCAGATTGACATGCCAGTTCTGAAGAGAACGGAAATCATGCCAGTGGCACCAGTAACATCAGCAGTGTCAAGCCTCCTATGTGGAGAGGAAGATTTGGCCTTTTTCTTATCATCAGGGTTTGGTCTAGGCCTAAATAAACCTAGATGTTCGATAGTGTGTGTACCAGCCATGGGGTCTTGTGTGCATGTCTGGCATGCAGCAAGGCTATCTAATAACATAGTACTGAAAAACGTAGACGTATTTTTATTATGACACATACCAAATTCAGCCATATTCCAATAAGGGAGATTAAAAATAACTGGGACATACACGTATTGCACATTGTTAACAAGGGTACCTGGAAGGGAAGTGGCAGTAAGACCACTGGCTGGGCCAGGTTTCTGTAGAGGACAATCAGTCAATTCAGCTTCAGTAGGGGGGACTACAGCCAGAAACATAGCTGCTGTAGCCTTGTTATGATGATTAAAAAAGTCTTTTGTGGAGTCTTGTGGGAAACTCTCACAAAAGGCTGGGTCAATTAGAGCAGTAAGATCATATAGATCAGAATGTCTGTGATTAGCTTGGCAAATGGACAGAGTACCATGTGGGTCAATGTTGGTATTGGGCCAACCTTGGAAAGTGCCTTGGGCAATGGGGAGTGTCTGTCCATTGTTGTCAGTCTGCCATTCAGTCTGGAGGGAAGATTTGTCAGGGGACACAACTGAAGCGGTGAGTTAGGCGTCCTTGCCTTCCTAAACATTAATCAATTTGTTGGAACATCTATGCTAACTCCTTCAGGGATGGTGGTGGGTTTGTCTGCTGCGGTCATGTATCTTCCCTGAGGATGATCAAGTAGTGGAAGAAGTTGCCTTAGATGTTTTTTTCGGATATAGTTTTCATATCCATGGCATGAACAATGGGAAAACTCCTAATATCAGGAGGGCCAGATACAAGATAGCCATCTTGCAGGAATACCTGTAAAGAAAAAGAAAAGATTGGTAGGTACAATTCTGCCCAATGGGGTTGGTAAAAGTAATTATGTTCCTTTATATAGCTTTAACTGGTTTGCATGCAACCATTTCTCAGTAAGTTTCTTTTACTGAAGGAGTCTAACTTGATAGACTACGGGACTGAGTTTATTGACGGTGGGGTAGGGTCCTTCCCATTTATTGAAGAAGGAGTGTGTAGGGTGAGCAAATCTGAGAACCATTACCTGATCTCCGACTTGCCAGTCCATCTCTTGTGTGTGTTGGTCAAACTGGATTTTGGACTATTGTTGGGCCTTGCCCATATGGTGTGCAACATACAAGTGGGTCTTAACAATGTCATCTTTGAGTTTTGCAACATAGTTATCTACAGACACTCTGTCAGCAGTAGGTATGTTTAGGTCAAACAAAAGCTGTTCAGGTAGTCTCATGGTTCTACCAGTCATCACCTCGAAGGGTGTCAACTGGGTGGTGGCTGAAGGAGTACCCCTAATTACCATAAGAAGTAAAGGCTGAAGGGAATTCCAGTCCTTGGGATTGTCCTCGATTAATTTGGAATGCATTTGCTTAATCAGTCTGTTGGCTCTTTCTACCTGACCTGATGATTGAGGGTGGTAGGGTATGTGGAACTGTTGGTGTACCCCAGGAAGTTCAAATGTTTCTTGCATCAACTCACCTGTAAAACTGGTTCCTTTGTCAGAGTCTACTTTGAGAGGTAGGCCCCACCTGGAGAACAGTTGCTCTACCAGGACTTTTGCTGTGGCTTTGACTATACATTTCTAAGTGGGGAAAGCCTCAACCCACTTGGAGAATAAGTCAGTAACCACAAGTGCATACTTGTTCCTGCTGGTATTGGTCAATGGACCAATAAAGTCAATTTGGGTTGCATGCCAAGGGCCAGATTGTCTCTGAGGGAGTAGTTTGGCATTTCGCTTAGTTGGGGCTGGATTGTTCTGAGCACAGACTGGGCAATTTTCTATGTAGTGTTTGACATCCTTTGTGATGCCAGACCACCAATCAACAGATTTGAGGCTCTGGAGTGTGTTTTCTACCCCCTGGTGTCCACCAGTTGGGGTATCATGGACCTGGTGAATGAACCCAGATCTCAAGGATTCAGGGACTACCCACAGCTTATAGGTTGAGTCGTCGGACTGATACCAGATCAATTTGTTGTCCTGGTACAAATGCAGTTGACTTGAATGTCTTTTATATGGGCTGTGAGTAGGCAATTCTTGTGCAATTCCTTCATCAAGGAATCTGAACACATCTCTCAACTGAGGATCAGACTTTTGTGCTGTGGACAAATCCAGTGGCACAAAAGGTTCAGGTTTTTTTCTTCATAGCAGCTATATGTACGGCTGCTAGGGCATCTGGGTGAGCCATTTCACATGTCTCCCCCCACCAGCACCCTCTTTTGCAAGAGTGTCTGCCCTATTGTTAAAGGAGTGGTATGGATCAGATTTTGAGTGGGCTTTCACTTTATGAATTAACAATTTATGCTCAAAGCTTGTGTCAGTTTGTGAACATAGACAAAGAGTGCTTTGTACTTCACAGGGGTGCCATCAGAAAATGCAAAGGAGTTCTTCTGCCAGAAATGTAAAAATTCAGTCAGAGAGCAGCAGACCCAGTTGGAGTCTATAAAGATGATGATGTCCTCGACGCCATGTTGTATGAGTTTGAGGGTATAGACCATAGCTGCCAATTCCAGATACTGAAATGATGCAACATTGCAGCGTTTGGAAGCATGGACAGTTTTACCATTAGGGTATATGATAAGCACCCCAAATCCAGCTACCTGTTCTCTTTGATAGTATGTGGTACAGCCATCAGTATAAACATGACACAGGGAGGTGTCAGGAAGACGCTTTGGAGTAGCTGGAAGGAAGGGGCCTGGTTCAGACAAATCAGGTGGCTGGAGTGTGCAGTCATGTGGGGCTCCTTGGTACAAAAAACCATGGGCTAGTATTGAGAGCATCTTGGCAGGGTGAACCTGTGTATCATGATCCTGGAGAAGAAGGGACCAGTGAGTCAGTCTGGTGTTGGATACTGATCCATCCTTTACTCTGCCTGATAGCAGACAGGTGGCGGGGGTGTGGTTTGTGTTCAAAATGATCGGTGAGTACCCAATGATATACAGAAAATGCTTGATGGCCCAGTATGTGGACAGAAGGTTTCTTTTGCAAAGACTGTACTTCTGTTCCACTGGTGACAGCATTTGGGATGCATAAACAATAGATCTCAAGTTACCATTCACTTTCTGAGCAAGGACTGCAGACATGGCTATGTCTGAAGTAGCTGATTCCAGACTGAAAGGTAAAGCTGGATTGGGGTTCACCAAAGCTGGAGCAGAGGCTAAGTCCTGCTTCAGAAGTGACACAGCTTGGGTGTGGATGGGACCCCAAGTCCAGGGAACATCCTTCTTCAAATGCTCATACAGAGGGTGGCCCTCTGTTCAAAATCACAAATAAAGTCCCTGGAATAGTTGACCAGTCCCAGGAAACATCTGAGTGTTGCCACACTGGTGGGTAATGGTAAGTCTTGTAAGCCTTGGATCTTCTTCCAGGCTGGGCTCCTGTCCTGTTCTGTTGTGTGTAGGCCAAGAAAGACAACATCTTTCTGGCACAGTTGTGCTTTTGCAGAGTTGCACTTAAGGCTCTCCCTCTGCAATAGGGTCAGTAGTTCGTCAAGGAGATCAAGATGTTGCTTCTTAATGGCTGTGGCCAACAATAAGTCATGCACATCCTGAAGAAGGCACTGTAGGGCAGAGAAACAATCCAGGGCATCCATCATATGCAGATGGAAAAAGAGAAGGGTTGTTGTGAAAACCCTGAGGTAGGCAGGTCCATGTGTACTGTCAACCCTCAAAGGTAAAGGCAAACTTGTATTGACTTTCCTGAGCTAGGGGCAGTGACCAAAAGTCATTGGAGATGTCAAAGGCACTAAACCATCCATGATCTGGGCTTATCAATTTGAACATGTCAGGTGCTGATGCTACAGTAGGTGAGCAGCTAGGAGTGAGTTGATTAAGTCTCCTGTAAATAACAGTGAGTCTCCAAGATCCAGTGGGCTTTTTTCACTGGCCAAATAGGGTGACAGCGGTTGAGATACAGGGCCTGATCACATCTTGTCAGAGGAGTGACTGAATGGTTTCTCTGAATGATGGAAAAGCCTCGGCAGGAAAGGGGTATTACTTTTGCTTATCATGTGCTGGGCCTGGGATTTCGATGACAGTCTGCATTCTTCCACACTCATGCTTGTGTGTGGCAAAAACATCCAAGTGTTTCTTCAGGATGGGTAGGAATTTCTTGAAAAACGTGTATTTGGAATAGCACTATTAGATCATATCCCTTGTAATTGGTGGTAATTGCTGCAACCACATGGGAATCAGAGATCATGACTGTATGGTATTGTCCCCTGATCTGGATCAGGAGCATGTTGACCAAGTCCATTATACAGTTGTTTAGTGCAAGAAAACAAATTCCCAGGATGCTGGGATAATCATGTAGTATCATGAGCTCAAAGATATGATTCACTCTGAGGTTGTCTATCACCACGGAAAGTACAATAGAATGATAGGTGTACAGCTTTGTGAAATCCACACCTTGTGTACTGGTCCTTCATCCAGGGGACCAAAAGGAGTTTGCTGGATCCTCATCATGTAGCACAGACACAGCCGTGCCTTTATCTAACAAGATAGTTAGTTGGTGGCCCCCAACCATGGTCTCTGTACAAGGCTTTCTGTTTGTTTCAAGGGTGAGCTTGTTCATAATACAGACTGGGGTCTGTAGTTTTCAATCTGAAGTACTACCAGGCAGTTCCTGCAGAAGAAGGCTGGCCTCTTATTGTTGGTTCTCATCCAGGGAGTCCTGCATAGCCGCAATGAAGGGTGTGGTATCAGGGTTCAGGCCTGGTCTGAGGAGGCTCCAACGTCTTCTTATCCTAATGAGGCATGGTGTACCAGAGCTAACACTGCAACAGTATGCACCGGGATCGAGTCCGCGACTGATTGGACTTGCCCGAGGAGGTTATAGAGGTTGTTGTTTTTCTCCACTATCTCACAGTAAGAAGGGCCTGATCGATGACTTCAATTGCCCCTGTTGAAATTAGGGTTGTTCCAGTTCTGCTTGTTATTCCTATTATGGTTCTGATTCCCACTTCTGGCCTGGTAGTGTTGTTTATTATCTGAGGACGTGACCTTTTTCTCCTGGGACTTGCCCTCCACTGTATAGTGGGTTGTGGGCATGCTGGTAGGTTGTACCATGACCACCTTTTTCGAGTCAGAATTCAGATCTCGGAGGTAGAGCTGGTAAACCCAATCAGAGGATGTCTGCAAATTTATCCATCTTGGGGAAAATGGTAGGCTCGACTTTTTCACGGACAGTTGATAGCATGTTCCAAAGATACAAGTTTTTGTACTTAATTTGGTCAGTGTCTGCGGCTTCATCCGAAAGCATTTTGCCAGTACGGTAGGCCAGCCATAGCCTCTGATGGTATGATGTTGGGCTGTCCTTGGCAGTTTGCTTTATGGGGTAGGCCAACATAACGCCAACCACGCCTGGGGTGTGCGCGGAAATGAGTTCCGCTGCAATGTCTTCAAAGGTTGCAGATGTGGATTGGTGGGCCACCTCCGGGAGTTTCACCTAGAGGCCGGGGTCTGTGGTCTGCCGAAGAATCTATACCTGATACTTCATCGGCAGACTGAGCATTTCACATTTATAACAAACTTTTTCCAAATGGCAACTAATATTGTCGCTTGGATTCATGCGGCCTATACTGTCAGTGATCTGCTGTACAGAGTGGGCCAGCTGAAGGGGATTATTGTGAGCTTATGGATGTTCAGTGGAGGAAATTAAGTTTCATGCTCCATGAAAGGTGGCCTCCACTGTGGCATAAGCCACAGTGCGGACAACAGACGTCTGGGAAGTAACCTCCTTCATCATTGCATCTAAATGCACTTTAAAGGCCTGTTTGCTCTCCTCAGGTATCTCCATCTTAGAAAGGGTGAACTTGATCATTTGATTGATCTCCATTTTGTCAACTTTAGTCAAAGCAACAGTCAGAGGGGCTGTACCTAGGCCTCTACCTCCCCTCCATCATGGGGGTTGCTATCTTGGTAGCACACATGATAGTCGTCATTCCGTTGATGATATAGGGTTGCACTGTCATAGTGTGGGGATCCGCCATCTTGTGGGAGGAGATACTGGACCACAGTGTGGGTGTGGCTGTGTGCCATCTTGGCAGGTTTTGTCACCAGAGTCGTCATCACTGGATGACATTGTCACACTTAGACACTGGTTCTGATCCATGTATCATTTTTTGTAAATATAAGAAAATGCGTGATGGACTGTCTGTCAGGAGGAAATGCTGGCTTGCTGAAATTGATACATCCAGCCCCCCAGGGATAAGTTCAAAGGATGAGGTAGTTTAAACTGCAGATGTCTGAAATGCAATTACCTTGTCAATTTGCTTTGAAGCCAGGAACCAATACATCCATTTTATAATGCCCTCAGGGAAATCCTTTGATTTGCACTAGGTGTCATAAGAAAAAGGGGCCTAGGCATGTGTTTTGGGTATCTTCCCAGGAAGCCAGCGAATAACATCAAAGAGGTTTAGATGTCTGGGTAAAGCAGGTCCCAGACTAAATTAGGAAGTCCAATAAGCATTTGCTTGGAGTATACAGTGAATTACATCAAAGAGACTTTTGATGTCTGGGTGAAGCAGATCACTGACTGGTTTTGACCAGTCATAAAGAGAGGCGATTCATTATGTCACCTATTATTTTTTTAAATATCTTAGTAGGACATCCTGTGTTATAAAATATAAATTTTAATACACCAAGGTGGAGTTAGGTGACCTCAGAGAGAAGGCTGGCTCAAGACTGCTTTTAAATATACTGAGCAGACCTTACAGAGAGAGGGGAACATCGAAGCACTGAAAGATTAAGAAAGTAAGAACAGAATTAGCTAAGACCAGTCTGAGTGCATGGATTGTAGGAATTTGCACTTTTAAACCTGTTTTGTTTTTAAGGTTGTATGTGTTGGAATATCATGTTCTGTATTTACTATTTTGCTATTTTTATCTATTTTAAAGTAAAGATATATATTTTAAAAACAGAAACTGCCTGGTGTGCCTTGAAACTTCTTTTTTATAAGTGAAGCTTAGATGGTTATAGTTGACACTGTGCATGCGCTTATTGTGATACCAAACTGGGAAACAGAAAAGAGTTCTCTAGGCCCTACAAAGAGTTCTAAGGGTTCATTTTGAAATGCCTGGTTAGGTGCCCATAAGCAAAAATATCTGGCCCCCCCGAAGACAGAATTATCTGAGCCAGATAATTGGGTATGCTAACAAGAGGTTATCAGTTTGAATCCCTCCAGAACTTGGGACTAAGGTGACTCGAACCCACAAAACAGACAAGAGGGTCACCTTGTTCTGTTCACTATTCACAATTCTACGCTCAGAGGTTGGCACTTTGGGAGTAGAGGGCTGACCTGCTGAGTGAGTTTGTGAGAGACGTAAGGTCGATAAGAGTGTAGTGAAACCCACCCATCACCTTGACATGACCAGCCAATACTTCATGTTGATGATGCAGTTTCACCATCTTGAGTCTACATGCCTTGTGACTAACTTTTGCAATGTTCTGCTCCACACCTTTCACAACTTCTTTCTGTAACATGCTATACGTGGCGCACAAATCGCAGTTGTCCCTAAGTTCCCTATCCAACTCATCACTTACCCAGTTCAAGTCATCTCCCAGCTCATCCAACTCCTCACACAAAGTCTCATTTGTATCACTCAACAATTCATTCATTTGTAACACCTGTTTCTTATCCTCCCTCAACTTACCACATTCATCTCTCAACGTACATAACTCTCAATTGTTACCCTGTACAGAACAGTGCAAAAGAGTCTTGTTCTTACTATACAACAATTGAAGTTCAGCTTCAAGCCGCAGTTCATTTTTTAAACTTTCAGATGCCTGCAATCCCATCTCTTTCTTAAGAGTCGAGAGCTGCAGTTTGAGGGACTGACACCTTTTCCAGGTCTCCCACCTAAAATCCAAGACCCTTGCCTTTGTGTGGTCCAGCTGTGTCCATGTACCAAGTTCATAGGTATGGTTTCAAGTCAAGCGGCCACAAATCCATATTAGTGGAATTACTCTGTAGTTCATTCTCCCATAAAGTGAACTAAGTGATTTTTGAATGCTGTCATTGTGGGTGCTTCCACAACTGTGGAGGGAAGCGTGTTCCATATACTGGTTACCCGCTGATTGAACCATTATCCTTGTTTAGTAGTTTTGTACTGTTCTCCTTTTATTTGGATGTGGTGTGATTAGGTTTACTGCATAACAAAAATAATTAATTCCCATTGAAATTGCATTGTTTACTGCAGCAACTCTACTGCAGAATTCTGCAGTGCTGCCCTTCATCCTGTTTGGTTTTACTGTACTTCATAGATGCTGTTTCCTTGCAGATTTCTTAAAAATACTTATACATACTTGATCTACATTTCTTGCAGTTCAAAATGAGGTATTTTCCTTCAAAATCCACCTTTAGGAAAGTCAATTTAGTCCAAAATGTCTTTTAAGAAAAGGAGTTATTTTGTTCTCCAAGAAAATTCATCCATCAAAGCTGTCAGACTTGTTTACCACAAACATTTTAAGACAATATATCTCTGCTATGCATCAAGATGCACACTTAAAAGTTATATCTTTAGACTTGTCATAAACTGATCTCTTCAGAGATATCAAACACAGATATGCCAGTTCTTAGACTTTTAGCATAGAACATTCTTGCAAATAACTAACTTTCTCCATTAGTTGCAAAAAATAAAACTTGGTCAGTTGATAGTTTAAAATATTCTTTATCTGCTGATGTAATTTTGTGCTGGCAGTATAGCCTTGTAGCAAATGAAAGTCTTTTGTTCAGGAGTAAAAATGCATTGAAGTTTTCTCCCTTTTTTAACCATTTGGTGCATGGCAGTGCTAGGCCATAAAACATCGTATGTGGTTGCTATGATTTCCTTATCAGATTGTCTTTTGCTTTTCCAAGCAGAGATTCAAGAACACCCTTAGTATTACACTCGTAAGCTAGCTAGCTAGTATTACAATCTTGGGCAAGCTTTCAGGAGGTACAAGGATACACAGAGTGGGGAAGACAGGGATCTGAATCTGGAAATGCAGAGGGAGGTGGGGAAAGCAGTCAGGAGTGCTAAGGCACAAACTGAGGAAGAAATAGCCCAGGCAATTAGGAAAGGAGACAAGACCTTTTTCAGGCACACTAGTGATAGAAGACCAGGGGTGGGATTGTGAAGTTAAAAGGGGAGGAAGGGGGTTGTGTGGATGGGGACCTAGAAAAAGCAACAATCCTGAACAAATATTTTTGTTCAGTCTTCACAGAAGAAGAGCCACTATTGGAGGATGGGAGCACCAGTGGAAGGAAGGTGGACACCAGCCTATTTATGAAGGAAAGAATCCTAAAGGAACTCAAAAATCTGAAAGGGGACAAGGCTATGGGGCCAGATGGGATACATCCCAGAATATTAAAAGAACTTAAGAGAGGTGCTGGCAGCACCACTAACCACCCTATTCAACAAACTGATAGAAACAGGGCTGGTTCCAGGGGACTGGAGGAGGGCAAATGTAGTCCCTCTCCACAAAAATGGGAACAGGGAGGAGGCTGTCAACTACAGGCCAGTCAACCTGAGGGGGCTCGAGGGGAAGGTATGCCTCTTTGCAAGTAACACTAAGATCTGCAACAGGGTCGACACACCAGGGGGTGTAAAAATGAGAAAGAACCTAAACATGCTTGAGGAGTGGTCGAGAGTGTGGCAGCTAAGATTCAATGCAACCACGTGCAAAATCATGCACTTGGGGTGCAGAAATCCAAGGGAGGAGTACAAGATGGGGGATTACTGATGGCCACTAGTCAAGAAGAGGACTGGAAGTAATCGTCTCTGATCACCTAAAGGTAACCAATGTGGAAAGGCTGTGGTGAGAGCCATTGGGATGCTAGAGTGCATATGGAGAGGTATCACCAGCAGAAAAAAGGAGGTGGTTATGCCATTGTGCAGATCACCAGTGAGACCTCATCTGGAGGGATAGATAGTCGTATTGTCACCTGGACTAAAAATTGGTTGATTGATAGAATGCAGAGAGTAAAAGTACAGGAGAATTGTTGGAACCAATCAAAGTGGAGCATGGAGTACTGCAGGGATCTGTACTGGGGCCAATTCTGTTTTCTCTATACATCAGTGACTTACATCACAATTTATCCAGTCTGGTTGTCAAATTTGTGGATGATATTAAATTAGGTGGACCAGTTGGAACTCCAGAACAACAAAGGGACATAAAAATGGACTTAAAAAATACCCTCTAAATTTGTTAAATATTTGGCTTCCTTAATCATGATTTAGAAAAATTCATGCTATAATCACCAATTTCATCTGGGATCACAAGAAGTCCAGAATGGCATTTCACAAATTGGCGGCTCCTAAATTGGTAGGAGGGCTAAGGCTTCCTCACATCGGGTTGTACTATTGGGCCAGTCAAGCAAATAAATATCTCAGGTGGTTGAATTTGGTGGATCCCTCTGATCAAGCTGCATACATCCTGACCTGGTTAAAAGTGAAGACAACTCGTATAAAGGAGTATGGCTTTTCCCCTAAGGCTATGTTATACATTAACCCAGGTTCCCTTCCTGCAGCCTTACGTGACTCCCCGATAAGGATTTCAATTAGAGTTCATTCCCAGTTATGTGCCTCTTTAAAATATGGCCAGACTAAAGACTTATTACAACCATTAAGAGGTAATCCCAGATTTCAATTAGATGATAGGCCTCTCTTAGGTAGTTGGCTTTCACAGTTAGGTGACTGTCAACTTAATGATCTAGTCACAGCAGAAGGGCAATGGTACTCTTCATTGGAAATTTTGAACAAATTTCAAATTCCATGCACAAATATTTCCCAAGTCTTTCAACTCCGCCATCTTTTGATAAAAGAATTGGGGGTAGTCTCCCCCTCAGTTTCAAATGTTTGTTTTTAAACAAATTTATGTCCATTGGCAGGAATTTCGCATGCTGTTTCTAAAATATATAGTATTCTCTATAGTTGGGCCTATCCTCATAATTTTGCTCCGGTTGCCTTCTGGTCCTCTCTCTTCCCTGATAAAGTGTTTAATTGGTTGCTACTCTGGCGTAACTGCCACAAATTCATGCTTCAAGATAGGCTCAGATTGATGCAATTTAAAATATTGCACAATATGTACTACTGTCCCCAAAAATTGGCTAGGTTGGGTTTTATGTCCTCCCATATTTGTACTCGATGTCAGCAAGGAAAGGGGATCTTCTCCATATCTTCTGGAGTTGTCCTAAGGTAACTCCACTCTGGGCCATCATTAAGCAAAGGGTGGATCCTCTGTTAGGATTGACTGACCTGTTTACAGTGGAGATATGCCTGTTGGGGGACTTCTCTTGTATTCCAGTGCAGAATAGGAAGTATTATATGGCTTTAATTTCAGTATCAGTTAAGAAGGCAGTCCTAAGGCACTGGAAGAATACTTCTGAAATCACATATGTCGAATGGTTACAAGATCTACTTGCTAATCTTAGAACGGAGAGAACCATTGCCAGTCTCCAAAATAAGTTACGAAAGTTTAACAAAATTTGGGGTCCCCTACATACATTATATTCTTTACTGTCTTAAGGGTGATTCTTCCTTTCTCACAGACTTATGTGATACTGTAGTAGATTGCTGTGCTATGGATACAGGGGTTATGGGGGTAGGGGATGGGTGGGGGGAAGGTAGGGTGAGAATGAATCCTTGCAACTTCTGTATTCATGTATTCAAGTTAAGACTATCATGTATTTCATAAGGTGGATTTATTCTCTGTAATGGAAAACTAATAAAATTTGAATGAAAAAAATGGACTTAAAAAAATAGAAATGTGAGCACATAAAAATAATATGAAGTTTAGTATTAACAAATCAAGTGTAATGCATCTGGGAAGATTGAACAGTAAGAGCATATATACATTAAATAAGGAAAGATTAAGGGACGTAGAAGAAGAGAAAGACTGTGGAATCCTAACAGATAAACTGAAATTTGTAAAACAACGCGCGCAGGTGATACAAAGAACAAATTGTATGGTAAGAAATATAAAGCAAAGTTTTATAAATAGGTCCCTAGGATGCCTGTTACCCATATATGAGTCCTATGTGAGATCATACAGTATATGGATTATGGATCACAACTCTGAAATCCATATACAATAGGGGAAATAAGAAGAGTGGAGACAGTGCAGAGAAGATATACTAAAATGATGGGGACATTAGGGAGGTATGAGTATAGCGAAAGGTTGAAAAGAACTGGTATGTTTACTCTGGAGCAAAGAAGAATGAGAGAAGATTTAATGTCTTTGTATAAGATCATAAATGATAAAGATTTAGCTACTGAGATTGGGCTTAGACTACAGGGAAAACCAATAGGACTTAGAGGTCATAGGATGCAAATAAAACTGGATGTGGTAAAGGGAAATAGATATTACTATTCCTTTGTGAATAGGACTGGAAGGATTTGGAATGTCTTAACAGGCAAAGTGGTGGCTAGTACCTCACTGGCAGAATTTAAAAGAAGGATAGATGATTTAATGATGAGAGATGGGTTAAAATGTACTCACTAAGGTGGGGAATGGTTTATGTGGACCAATGGGTCTTCAACCATTCACATCCCAGTATAAATACTGTGTCCAGTTCTGGAGGCCACATCTTCGGAAGTACATAGACAAAATAGAGACAGTCCAGAAAAGGGCAACAACAATTATGCAAGGACTGCACCAAACGTCATATGAGGAAAGACTAGAGGACCTCAATATGTATTCCCTGGAGGGGGGGGATATGATAGAGACATTCAAGTACATCAGGGTTATAAACAAGGTACAGGAGGGTAGCATCTTTCAGAAAAGAAGGTTTACGAGAACAAAGGGAAATCATATGAGGCTAGAGGGGGCAAGCTTAGGGGCAACGTGAGGAAGTACTTTTTCACAGAAGGAGTAGTGGATGCTTGAAACAGCCTTCCTGCGGAGGTGATGGGGTAAAAACAGTAGAGGAATTCAAGAATGCATGGGATAGACATAAGAGTACTCCAGCAATAGGTAAGAGAGGGTAAACCACAGATCAGCTAAGGTCTGCGGTAATGCATTAGGTAGGGAAAAGGTGCAGACTAGGGGGCCTTATCTGCTGTCACCTTCTGTGTATCTGTGTTTTTTTTTTAGTTATCACTTTTTCTTGGTCAGCCCTCATCCAGCCGCCATCCTGGTCCATGCCCCGGCTCCACCTAAGGCCCCCCACCTCCCGGCCAAACCCCCATGGCTTACCCCCCATGGTGGTGTGGTGGCGAGCTCCCCCCGTACTCACCGCCGTGTCCCAATCCAGTCTTCTGCTGGGAGTGACACCCCTGGAGCTGCTCATCAACTTGGCATGGCCATCAAGCCGCTTGACTGTTTTTTTTCACTGTTTTTCCCCCTCGGGGCTGGGGTGTGCAATCATGCCAGTGGCAGCAATTCACACGCTCCTATTCGCACTCCTCCAGGCATCTGCCCCATCCCCACCCACTTTGACAGCATCAGTGTGCTGTCTCCCAGTCTCTACTGGGGCCAGGTGTTCACTGATTGCTGGAACCCCCCCTTCCAGGAGAAGGAGAGTGGTCCATGGGACACTTGATCCTTCTCCTCCCCTGCCGACCCCTGGCGGCCCGTGCTCATTCCTGAACACGAGTCTCCAGTGTGGCATGAGGTGTGGTGTCCAGTGCTTCAATCCTCAGTGCCACTGGGCCAGGTCATGTGTATCTGTGTTAAGGGTCCCAGTTAAGGAAACCATCCTGTTTTTAAAAAGAGAGTCTGAGATACCATTTTTTTTTCTTAAGTTCCATCCAGTCTGTTCATGAAGGCAGATTTTAAACCCTCTTGGAATTTAAACCAGCTGTCTTTGTATTACATCCCAGTTACCTTCCCAGTCTAATAGTATAATAAAAAAAATAATGATTAGGCATTATAAAGAATATAAAATAGTAACGGTAAAATAATGCAAAATAATATATTATGATAAAATATTTTTACTATTTAGGATTTGTCCCCACAACCTCCTCCGGGAACTCATTCCACTTAGCCACCACCCCCTCGTTGAAAACGTGTCTCCTCATCTCCCTCCTGACCCCCCCCCCAGCTTTAGGCTGTTACCCCTAGTGCAGTATAGCCCAAAGGTCAGAGTAATGAGCTTGGTATATCCAGGAGACCTGGGTTTGATTCTCACATCCTCCACTTGCGTACTGTGTGACTCTCTTGAGAAAGTCACTTAACCTCCCTAGTGCTCCAAGGTCACCTCTGCAAACAGCCGCTTTTGCCTAGTGGACCTTACCCAGTTATCAAAAGAATTAAAAAAAAAAGTGGTCCTGTCTACTCTAAGTCTGAAGTGGCCTTCAGTGCTCACCCTGTTTATACCTTTAAAGGAAAACTGTCATTATGTTAATGGTCCCACCCCTGAGAACGTTAGCCCCCCGATTAAGCTTTTGGCAAATGAAATCAATTTTTTAGCTCGTCTACGTACTGAATTTAAGTTTTGAAAAGTCCTTGCTTCCCAAAAATGGCAGGCAGTGCGTGACTCCATTTCAGCCTAAAGTTGCAGCGCCACACCGCTAGCCCCAATATATGTGCCAAAAGTTTAATCGAGGGCTAAAGTTTCACTACCCTATTTGACCTTCCACTGGAATGCAGGCGATACCCTAATCCTATTATTTTTTAATTAAATAAGGACTGACCCCATCAGGCTCTGTCACTGTAGTAGGCCTCTTCTGACTGGACACCCGCTTGGGTTCCTCCTTCTTGGTCGCTCTTCCTGCTTGAATTCCCTGCACACTGTCTGTGCAGCTACTTTTATGCCCAAAACTAATTTACATATGCTGATTTCTGGTCAATGAGTGGACACTGACCTGTCCAGTGGCTCAGCACCAATCACATCCGTTTCTGCGGCAGCATACGCCACAAAGGAATACACAGTTTTTGAAATCCAACTTCTTTCTCAGAATTCTAAGGCTTCCCTTTTTTTCTCACTCTGAGTCCCATTTGTGTACACATTCACTTTGTCATAAAAAATAAACACTTTCTCTATGTTTAAACACTTTCTCACTGCTTTAGCTGGAAAGCTACATCTCTAGCGCTCTCCTTAATTTTTTCTATAAAAATAGACTCACAGGAAATCTAAATTGCTTAGTCTTGAACTTGTCTGAAATTAACCTTTTAAATAATACATTTCTGAAATTTCTTTCTTCACTTACACTCAGAAACAGCAGTTTCTCCTTTAGGTACACTGGCCACAACAGTTTTTCTGTTAAAATTGAATATTCATGTTACCCCTAAGCGGTGCTTTTCTAAGGGCTACTACCCCTGCCTGTATGGCAATACACAGGTTGAGGGGCCTGAGTTTTCTAATTGGGTGACTCCACCCAGAGGAATGGTATTGGGGTTGCCTATCTGCTCTAGTATAGCCCTCTGGGAAGCTATACCCCCCCAACAACCCTTCTAATGACCTAAGAAATAACACAATGGTACATTCACAATCAATAGGCAGCAGTAATAATGCGCTCACACCCTTTTCACTTACCACCAGAGCTGGCAGATCCTCCAGCTTGCTGACACTAATGTGATGCCACCTATCGGCAATTTTATGTTTTCCATGCAGTCCCAAATTTTGCAACAAACCTCTGTCTCCTGGTTGCTGTTCTTGGGCCTTGACACGTCTGTCGTGCCTTTCTTTGTTTGTTAAGTTCCTGTTTGCCGCCATGGTGTGGGCCAGTTGGTAGGCATGGTTTAAATGAGCTTTTAGATTTTGAACATACTGAAGGTAATTCTCTGCTGTGACTCCATCAGGGGACACTCTGAAGCAGATGTCTACTGGCAACCGGGTGTCTTGACCAAACATTAGGCAGTAGGGAAAGAACCCAGTGGCACCACGTTTAGTGCAGTTGTAAGCATGGACTAATGTGCTTATCTGTTGGCTCCATTTGGATTTGTCCCTGGGATGAAGTGTGCCCAGCATGTCTAGTAATGTTTGATTAAACCTTTCAGGCTGTGGATCCCCCTGTTGGTGATAGGGGGTGGTCCTAGACTTTCGCACTCCCCGGAGTGAGAGCATTTCCTTAATCAAGTGGCTTTCAAAGTCTCTCCCTTGATCAGAGTGAATTCTCTGGGGGACACCATAATGGACAAAGAACTTTTCAATCAGGACCTTTGCCACTGTGGCTGTTTTCTGGTCTTTGGTGGGATATGCCTGGGCATAACGAGTAAAATGATCAGTCACCACTAGCACATTGCCAATATTCTTTTGATCTGGTTCAAGACACAAGAAATCAATACACACAAGCTCCATGGGTGCACTGGTAGAGATATTGACTAAGGGTGCAGCCCTCTGGGGCTGAGCTTTTCTCTGGAGAAAATGACTGCAAGTTCTGATGTGAGTCTCAATGTCAGCCCTCATTTTTGGCCAGTAGAATCGAGCATGGGCCAAGTCTGTAGTTTGGTCACAGCCGAAGTGTCCCATCTGGTCATGAAGGGCCCGTAGAACCACAAGTTTGAAAGCTGTAGGTAACACTAGTTGTTGTTTGGCAATTTGACCTTGTCAATTTGTGGTTTCTCTGCAAAGTAGTTGGTTGCGCAACTTTAATCTGGGCCCCTCTCTAAACAACAAGGCAGTTCGGGGATCTGAAGAACGAAGTTTGGACACACTTTTTCCAGCATGAATAGCATCTTGCACTGGCTTAATCATGGGGTCTTGAGCCTGAGCCCACTGTATATTATCAGGGGTAAGCAGCAGCAGCATGCTGAGATCCAAGGCTGCAAGGTGGCAGTAGGCTGCAGGAACACAAGTGTCAGGAGGGCCAGAGCTGTCTACCAGGCAGTCAGCTGTTTCAGGAGAGGGGTGTTCATGTTTATCGAATTTTTGACAAAGAGCTTTGACAGATTGTTCAGACATTCTCACCCACTTTGCGTTAGAGTCAGGTCTTCTGGAGAAGGTGTCAGCGTCAATGTGGCTTAAACCCGGTCGATACTCTACTGAATAATCGTAAGTAGAAAGTGCAGATAACCAGCGATGCCCGGTGGCATCCAACATGGCTGAAGTCTGGACATAGGTGAGGGGATTGTTATCAGTTTTTACTAGAATCTTTGCACCATAAAGATATTCATAGAATTGATCTACCACGGCCCACTTCAATGCAAGAAATTCGAGTTTGTGCACAGGACAGTTCTTCTCAGACGGTGTTAGACTCCAACTAGCAAACGCCACTGGGCGTAAGCTTTCCTCATTCACATTCTTGATATAGAACAGCACCAAGTCCCTTCAAGCTGGTGTCAGTGTGCAATACATAGGGTCTGGCGGGGTCTACGTACACAAGCAAAGGGACATGGGTGAGCTAGTGAATGATATCATAGAAGGCTGCCTCACACTCAGGAGTTCACCTGGCTTCAAAAGATTTTCTCGTCCAAAAGTAGACCTTTTTCTCCTCTTTAACTGTGCTTCTTTTACATTTCTTGTTTGTAGGTGGGTAACCTTGAGTTAAATTGAGCAAAAGGCGGATGACTTTGTTGTAATCTTTTATGAACTGGCGATAATAGTTGCAGTAATCTTTTATGAACCGGCGATAATAGCTGCAGACCCACAGAATCTTTACATAGATACATAGACAGTGTCGGCAGATAAGGGCCTATGGCCCACCCAGTCTGCCCATTTGAGCTTGTAAGTTCAGTTTATGTTTTCCTAGAAGTCTGTTGTCCGTGTGATGTAGACAGCCAACTCAAAGTGCTCGAGTACTGTATTAATTTTTTTTATTACATATACTGTAAAATATGTAATGGGAAACTCAGTTTGAGGAAACTACTGTCTTACTGGAACTGACACATCAAGCTCCCCCAGGGATAAGTTCAAAGGACAGGAGGTATTTTAAACTACAGAGATCTGGGGTGCAATTACCTTGTCAATTTGCTTTCATCCCAGGAAATAAGATTAGCCATTCATAATGCCCTCAGGGAGATCCTTTGACTTACATGGTTACCAGGAAGGACTTGTGGGAAGGGGCGTCGGAGAGAGGCCAGAATGGACATTGAAAAGGTTTGATGTCTGAGCCAGGGAGGACCCAGATGGATTTGGAAGGTCCAAAATACATTTCCTGGGGAACCCTTGAATTACATCAGAAAGACCTGAGGTGTAGATTCCAAGGTCCAGATGGGATTAAAGAGGCCAATACACTTTTGTTTTGAATACAGTGACTTAGATCAAAGAAACTTTTGAGATGTATTTGTAGCAGAGCACAAACCAGTTTTGACCAGTTAACCTGTGGAGAGGAAAGTTGGTGAGGTCATCTCATATGTTTTTTTTTAAATATTTTATTTGGAGACCCTTTATTGTAAAATATAGCATTTGATACACCAAGGCGGAGTTAGTGACCTCATGAGAAGACCGGCTCAGAAGTGTGTTTAACTGCTGAGAGAACATGACAGAGACACACAAGAAAATATTTCTGACTGAGAGAAGAGAGACCTTAAAACAACTGAAAGAAAGTAAGCATTAGATTATACCAGTCTGAAGTTATAAATTGTAGGAACTGTACTTTTTTACCTGTTTGTTTTAAGGCTGTATGTGTTGGGATATATATTTGTTCTGTAATTATTGTTCTGTTTTGATATTTTTTAAGTAAAGATATTTTTTTTACAAACGAAACTGCTGGAGTGCCTTGACATTTCTTTTTATTTTATGTGGAGCTTTTAAAGGTTATAAGTACACTGTGTATGGGCTTATTGTATACCAAACTGGGAAATGGATAGAGTTCTCTATAGTCTTGCATAGAGTTCTAAGGGTTCATTTGAAAGACCTGGTTGGGTGCCCGTAGGCAAAGATATCTGGCCCCCCGGAGACAGAATTATCTGAGCCTGATAATTGGGTATGCTAACAAGAGGTTATCATTTGAATCCTTTCAGAGCTTGAGACTAAAGTGACTTGAACCCACAAAACAGACAAGAGGGTTACCTTGTCTGTTCACTGTACACAAATCATATGCTCAGAGGTTGGCACTTTGGGAGTAGAGGATTGACTGGCTGAGTGAGATTGTGACACCCCTGACCTCCAGAATTCTCTTATGTCTATCCCATGCATTCTTATATCTTGTGACTGTTTCAGCCCTCACCACTTCCTCTGGCAGAGTGTTCCACTTGTCCACCACCCATTCTGTAAAGAAATTCTTCCTCACGTTTTCTCTGAATCATCCTCCCTCCAACTTCATCCCATGCCCTCTAGTCCTGGAACATCTTTGCAGTTCTTTAAGATTGTCAGGCTGGGACCAGGTGGTCAAAGACTCCACTTTGTTCGGGTCGGTTTGAATCCCCCTCAGCCGACACTATGTGACCAACATATTTCACAGATTCTGGAAAATTTGACACTTGTCTATTGATAATTTTAGTCCAAAATCCTCTAATAGGTTAAGAACCTTAAATAGACAGGCCTCATGTTCCTCAAGGGTCCAGCCAAACACAATGACATCATCCAGATAGACAAGGCATTCTAGTAAGTTTATGTCTCCCACAGCTCGCTTCATCAGCCGCTGGAATGTGGCGGGTGCTCCCAAAATACCCTGTGGCATGCACAAAAACTCATAAAAATCCAAGGGACAAATGAAGGCTATTTTCTGTGTGTCTTCTGGGGCCATTAGGATTTGATAATACCCGCTCCGAAGGTCCAGCACAGAGAACCATTGACTTCTGTTGAGGCAGTGTGAGGGAATTTTTATATATCCTAAAGCTATATTTGCTATTATATGCCTTGAAGCTATGCTTGCTTTGAAAGCCATGCTGTAACAAAGTCATAATGAATGTAGTAGAAATTTCTGAGTTCATGCTGTTTTTTTACAGGGTTATAGAATGATACTGAGGTTACTTGAGGTACATTTGCAAAAACAGAAAGCAAGATAAAACTGAGCAGAACTGGTTGTGCCAGCCTGAATAACAGGCTCGGACAAAATATAAGATAACAGCACGTTGAGGCATTGAAGGCAAGCTGTACGTTGCTATAGTGTGAGTGAAAACTCATTGTTTCACTCAGGTCAGATTGACCCAGGCATATGTATCAAGAAGTATTGGGAAAGAAATGGAATAAGCAGTGGAAAAGTACTTGGTATCAACTTGTTTTTCTGTTACATTGCTGAAAACTTATTATGCTGTCTTATGATTGGCTTATACTGAAATGTTGGTATTTTTTCAAGATAAGAAGTGCAAAATCTAGCTTATAAAAAGCTGCTGTAAATTGTAATCGGAGAGCTTTCTCCTTTGCAGAATCTCCCGCATGCATGTGTAAGGTTTGATCAAATAAAGCGACGTTAAGACAAAACCCAGTGGTGTGGTTTTTGCCCCGTGACGTCGGGAGTGGTTGCTCAGGTAATACTTACAGTGAGAGAATTTGTGATCACAGCAGTCGAGGGCATCTTGGATGCAGGGCATGTGTATTGGTCAGGGATAATTTTTCGATTTAACGTCTGGTAGTCCACGCACATCCTCACTGATCCATTTTTCTTCCGGACTACCGCAGTGAGGGGGAGGTGTACGGACTTCGAAACTCTTGGATGATTCCCGCTGCCAGCATTTCCTGGAGGTGGCGTCAAACATCGTCAATGTCAACGGGTGCAAGGTGACGGGATCTCTCTCGGAAAGGCCTCCCATCATGAAGTCTAATGTAATGTTTGGCCCCCCGTGATGCATCCCACATCCCACTCTTTCAATGAAAACACTTTGCTTCTCTGAGCCAATTTTCGGATGATTTTAGCTCTCCATTCTTCAGGAAGGGGGGACTCTCCAATGTCAAACAGATCAGGGGGTAACTTAGTCATCCTCTCCAGGGCACTTTTGCTGGACAGCACAGCAGTATCTGCAGAATATACAGTAGCTAGGGTGCAACCTCGATTTACTCAAACCTCCCGGTCCGACATGTTTTGGACTTGCACCACTACCTGCCAAGCATAGGTATGGGCCCAGGCCAGTAGAATGCTGGGCTTAACCAGTAGTCCCTCAGGCAGTTTCCCCTCTTCTGGCGCATCCAGCATAAGAATCTTGTTTTTGACATCCTTTTTTATGCACACTTTGCCACTAATGGTACACTGAGCATTTGGAGGCAACTTTTTTTTTTTTTTTTACCAGGAGAGACACACTAAGCTGAAAGCTTGTTTTTCCATACTACCCCCACGGTTTCATCTTTCTCAGTCTCCTTGGTTTGCATCTGTAAGTCATAGGCTCGGTGAACCATGGCCAGAATGTGTAGGGTCTTTACAGTCCACTTGGTTTGTTTCTCTTGACAGAGCTGGGCTAGCCGACCAAACATATGGGCATTGGTGCCAATTAACAAAGGGATGCCATCATACATTCCAGTTGGCAGGCACACCAGGGCCAGGGTCTCCACTTGTTCATCCATGCCAGCAATAGCAGTAGGGAAAGATAACCAAATTGGTACATACCCCTGGTAAGGATAGGACTTCTCACTCAACCCCCGCACATGCAGTCCTTCTAGGGGTGGGAGTGGAAGGTCAGATAATTGCTAGTCATACCAATCTTAAAATATTATGGTGACCTGAGAGCCACTGTCAAGCACAGCTCGAGTGGAGATGCCATTGACTGTTACTGTAGTCTCCATGGAAGGGCACACCATCTTGGACCAATCTGGGGAAGTCTGTTTTACATACTGACCCACAGCAGTTTTAGAGGAAAAAAGATTTTCAAAGTGGGCCTGGCTGAGGTTTTATATTGCTCTGTGGAACCAGATTGAGCAGTTTGGTAGTGACTTTCCGCAGGTCCTCAGGGGAATTGCAGCTTCGTCAGGTATGCCAGTCTTCTCCACACCTATAACAGAACACCTTTTCTCCGTGATCACTAGGGTTGTTCGGTTCTTCACGAAATTTGTAACGGTCAGAGGCGGGAGTTCTACTGTCCTCTTTTGGTTTGGGCTCAGGCTCCCTTTCTCCACAGTTCTGCCAGGGGGGAGAGGTTCGAGTGGCATGTATGAGGTCCCCTACTAAAGTTCTCAGTTCTCTCATTTCTTCCACCAATTTGGAATCAGCTTGATGTTCAGTGGCAAGGACACTGGCCCCCCACACCCATGGGTGGGACCTCACTACCAGTCTCAGTCTTATGAGGGCAAAACCCAGAGTTTCTGGCCTCCTCAGCTGCAGCTTGTTGGCTGTCTCGCATCTCTTTTAGCTCTCTCAGCAATGTGCTGTATGCAGAGACAGTTCAATTTGGGTGACAAAAGCAGACAATTTCTCATTTTTCCACTATTTAGCAGACTTGAATTTCCACATCAGGTCCTCTCCTGATTCAGTGTTCCCAAACTTCCCTTCTAAAGCAGTTAAGTACTCAGCAGCAATAGGCTCTGGATTAGAGGATTGGAGAATCCGGATGACCTCCAGTGCAGGGCCCCTTAAGCTTTCCATAAGTCTCTTTCACTTCTCCCCCTCAGAACATTGCCACTCTTGGACCGGGGGGTGGCATAGTCCATCCAAGTTTCCACGTCATCTTCCCCCACAGGGACAGGGATGGTACCTGAAAACAACCTGAGCCTGTGGTAGGAGTCCAGGTGCACTGAGGATATCACAATAGGGGATGCTACAAGAGGGGATGCCTTGGGGTGGACAGAGAGACCGGAGGTGATTGTAAAGGAGTGGTCTCCTCAGAATCCTCCAAAGCCTTTCACAAATCTGTGACTCACTGCCCTTCAAAAGATGGGCCGCTATGTATGTGAATGACTCTCCACCCAGTTTGAGACCCTTCAGGCATAATGACAGGGGGTGCCACTTCAGGATCTGTAGGGAGACTACATGACATAAGGGCCACAAGGGTCTGCTTAAACAGGTCTGAGTCCCACCCCTTTTACATAGACCTTCCCCAAAAACTTAACCTTCCCCACCATTTCCTCAATAGTTTCATTAGTAGTCCCCACAGGGATATCAAGTAGTAGTATGGCGTGGTGGGGATCAATCCCTTCGGCCTCACTCCACCCCATCATGTGGTGAATGACCATCTTGTGAGGGGAGATCTTCCATTTGGGTGTAGTGAGAGCCTCCATTTCAAATCCTGTTTCATTTTACACTTGGCTGAAATTTCAACTTGTGGCCACTCTGGGGGCGCTAATCCCAGTGGTGCCTCCAAGATGTAACCCCTAGGCAGCGTTATTCTAAAGGCTACTACCCCTGCCTGTATGGCAATACACACATTGAGGGGTCTGAGTTCTCTAATTGGGTGCCTCCACCCAGAGGAATGGTATTGGGGTTGCTTATCTGCTCCGGTATAGCCCTCTGGGAAGTTATAACCCCCCATCAACCCTTCTAATGGTCTAACAAATAACACAATGGTACATTCACAATCAATAGGCAGCAGTAATAGGTTCATAGGTAAAATACAAAGTTGAGGGGCAAGCCCATTTTAACTTCGCCACCCTTAACTTGGGTGGTAATAATATTTATAATCTCCCATGTAGTTGTCTAAATTATTTTTAAACATATTAAGATTGTGACTATTTACCACTTCCTGCGGAAGAGAATTCCACACAGGAACTATTCGTTGTGTTATGAAATTTTTCCTCTTATTTATTTTTACAAGAAATGTCTTAATTTTAATATTATGCAATCGTGTTGTATTAAAAGAATTACTCCATTCTAAGCATAAGGTTTCAAATAAAGCTTCATCTCTTGTTGCACGGTAGATCAAACATGAATCACCTCTGATTGACCGATATTCCAATGAATAAAGATTTAAATTTTTAAGTCTGTCTTCATAGGGAAGCTGTTTTAAATTCTTTATTTTCTTTGTGTATCTTCTTTGTACCTTTTCTTTTATGATCTTATCCTTTATTAAAGTAGGTGTACAAAAGGAAGAGCAATAATCAAATTTAGATCTAATCAAGCTGCTGTACAAAGGAATAAGTACTTCTGCATCTCTACTTTTTAGATTTTTGAAAATACAGTTTATTAAATGGTGAAATTTTTTCACTGTCAGATTATTGTGGTCTGTAAATTTTAAATCATTGCTAATAACAATACCCAAATCTTTTTCTGAAGAGACTTTAATTAATGGTACATTATTTATTACATAATGAGACATTGGGTATTTTTGCCAAAGTGCGTAAGTTTACATTTTGATATATTTAGAGACAAATTATTTTGAATAGCCCAATCAGATATTTTGTTTAAATTCCTTTGGAGATTTAGTACAGATGTTTAATTATTTACAATACAGACCAATTTTGCATCATCTGCATATTTATTAAGTCATACACCATTTGATGTTGTCGTACTAGAAATAACAATATTAAACAGAACTGGCCCCAATACAGAACCCTGTGGTACCCCGCTGGTCACATCACTCCATAAGGAGTTGTAACCTCGAATACTGACTTGCTGCTGTCTTCCAGTTAACCAAGATGCAATCCATTTGATTATATTTTTACATAATTGTCATTTTACTAGACAATCGATTATTACTTTATGTGATATGGTATCGAATGCCTTTTCGTAATCCAAAAATATCACATCCACCGGAAAACCTATATCTAGACCTGAACTCACAGGTTCAAAAAAATGTATTACATTATCTTGACATGATCTACCCCTTTTAAATCCGTACTGAAATATGTCACTGTAACCATTTAATATAATGTGTTCATCAATCTTGTGTAAGAGGAGTTTTTCCATTATTTTCCCTATACTCGATGTTAGACTAATTGGCCTATACTGTTTAGTATTAAATTTTGACCTATTTTTATGAATTGGGATTACTCGTGCAAGTTTCCATTCTCTTGAGACTATGCCTTGTGATATAGATGTATTGAATAAAAATGTCAAAACATCAACCAATTCAGATGCAATTGCTTTCAAGAGTACAAATGGAATATTAACTATACCTACAGAAGTAGAAGTTTTGGAAGACAATAATGTGCTCTCACCTTTTTCACTTACCACCAGGGCTGGATCTGCCACAACTGCCCTGGAGACCCCCTGGAAAATATGATCAGCAATGCAATAATACAAGCTTAACACTGCAACCCAACTAATAATATGCACACTAGCCAGGTTAAATGTGAAAAAAGACAATCAGATTTACTGAGGGGTGTGAATCTAGCAGAATGATTAGCAATCTGATTTAAATCAGGATTGTTCAGCATGCATTGTAAGTCTCAATCAGACAGTTTAACAACCCTGGGTACCCAGTATGTCATGCAGGCTAGCCTGAAGCTTTGCCAAGGGGGTGGCCAGCGTTGCAGCTGTTGTTGGGGACCTTAAGAAAGGAAAAACAGTTAAACATGCACACAACCCAATTATTTGTAATCCAAGCCAGATGGCTCAGTCCGTTGCAATAACACAGTAACAGAAACAATTAGATGGTACCACAATGATCTGTGCTTTTGTTGCTGGGAGCTACCCTGGTTTGTACTCACGCTACCAAGATCTGGATGCAGTGCAGGTGAGATGTAGAACTTGTGGTGATCAAGGAGGCCAGGGGAAGCTGGGCCGATATGACTCACCTCTGGGTGGTCGCTACCTGCTCAATGGTGTTGGGCAGGGGGCCGAATCCCCAAGCTGGTCTTTCACCAAGAAAGTCTCTGATGCAAAAGGAGTGCCCTAGGCTGAGATGGCGGGGCCCAGGCAGGATAAACAGTTCTGAAAATGTTTGTGATCTTCTGCTGGTGAAGCCTCCAGCTGGGGTAACAGATTCTACTGTGGGGAACCAAATCACGACCCATGAAACACATTCAGCACATTTAAATCATTCATTTTTGAAACAACAGTTCAGATATAGCCCAGTTGTCAATTGACAGCTTTATTGTGCAAACCTTCCAACCCGAGTTTAATGCTCTCACAACCTGGTCCGATCACTTCTGGAGCAAGTCTTCAGTCCAAATCACTAGTTGCACTAACATTTCTTCTGTTCTTCTGCCGCAGTTCCAAGGCTGGAAATCGGATAAATCTGACTTCTGCAACAAACAGGTTGAGTGCAGGAGAATGTGGTAGGAAGGCCAGCTAAGCCTCGTCCCGCCGATTCCCCTACGCTCCTTCTGGGAGCAGCTGCTTGAAAGCACGAGCTGTTCACTCTTCAACCTTCAACTCTAACTGATCCACTGCTTCAGGCAGTTCTGGGGATTTCCCTGTAATCCAAAAAGCTCAGCTGGCTGAGGGAACTGTCAGTCACAGTAAGGGCTCCCTCTCTAGGTCCATTTAGGTGCAAACTGCATAAAACTACAAAACTACAGAATTTCCTTCCCACAAGGCCCCTGGGGACAGTCTCCATTTTAGGTCCCCAGAGGTTCAATTGGTCCAATTGCTGGAAGTTCAGGACCGAACATGGTGGCTCCCATTCAAATGTTCGAGCTGCAATAAAAGCAGGTTAAACAAATGTCTCTATCTTTACTATAACAGCAAATAAGCAATAAACAATCACAGTTCCTATATAGGTTCCCTCTGCACAAGTAGTGATTGCAGAATGGAGCAGAATAACAGACTGTCTGGCTGGTTGCAAGCCTTAAATCACTAGGATCCAGCCCAGACCTACAGACCTCCAGCACAGGGGGAGGAATGAGATAAGGTACTGGTGGAAGCCATTAGTAAGATGGCAGAAAAGGGGGAGGTGCTGCTGGTGGGGACTTCAACGCATCTGATGTAGACTGGAGCCTCCTAACAGTGGCTTTAGATAGAAGAAGGGCCATACTGGACTCTCTGCAGAGGGCATTCCTCAGGCAACTAGTCAGTGAACCCACTCATGATGGGGCAATAATGGACCTGGTACTTACTAACAGTAACAGATAGTGTTGCAGACGTCAAGTTGGGAGGCCACCAGGGGACCAGTGATCACCTTACAGTGTGGTTCAATATAAAGATAGCTGCAGAATGAAACCACACGAGGGCAAGGGTCCTGGATTTCAGGAGGGCAGATTTTATAAAGGTGGGTGAATGCCTTAGGGATGACCTGGCAGGGAAGGATGGCCTCGGTGGGCTGGAGGAACAGTGGGCAAAGCTAAAAGGGAGAATAGTCAAGGCAACAAACCTCTTCATCAAAAAACTGGGCAAAAGCAAGAGAATAGCCCAGGAGGTAACAAAAGGGAACAAGACATTTTCAAGTATGTAAGTGAAAAGAGGAAGACTGTAAGGTTAAAAGGGAAGGGGGGACTGTGTAGAGGGAGACCAGGAAAAGGCAGACATCCTGAACAAATACTTTTGTTCTGTTTTCTTAAAGGAAGGTAAAGGGGAGGGGCCACAAAAAGTAACTGTAGCTTTTGAGTGAGGGATATGGACACTAATCCTTTTTTGGGGAGAGAGAGAGAGTCCTGAAGGGTCTTGCTAATCTGAAAGTGGACAAAGCAATGGAGCCAGATGGGGTGCATCCAAGGGTATTGAGGGAGCTCAGGAAGATACTGGCTGCACCTCTGACAGTTCTATTTAACAGCTTACTGGAAACAAGAGTGGTTCTGGAAGACCGGAGGAGGGTGGATGTAGTCCTACTACACAAAAGTGAAGGAAGGAGACTGGCAGTTATAGGTCAGTCAGCCTGATATCGGTGGTGGCAAAGTTAATGGAATATATTATTTATTTATTCAGTTCTTGGATTAATGTCTTTGAGCTATAAGCTTGTTTACAGAGGTTCCACGTCAACAGCAAACAGCACAAATACAGCAAAACAATACAGACAGTGGTTACAAAATTACACTGGATACAGAAATGATGTTCAACTCTTTTGTAACTAAAATTACAAAATTCAATCACATTCAGCAATAAGTACATTGTGAGGGGTGAACAAAGTGGAAAGGTAGCTTACTATAGAGAGAGAAAGTGGTAGCAACACAGGCTGGGTGCTGAGAGAGTGCTGGGTTGGTGAGAAAGATATAAGAGAGAATAGGTGGAGAAAACAGGAGCAGCCATAGGGTCTTGTCATTAGTTTGCTGGAAGGGGAAAATTCTGTAGGGTTTTGGAGTGGAAGGATATGGTGAGGGGAGGGAGAAGCAGATTGGGTGGGGTGGGATACTACTAATTGGGAAAGGATTGTGGAATACCTTGAATCTGGGGGGGGGGTACAAGACCCAAGGCAGCATGGGTTCACAGTGGGCGGTCATGTCAAACAAATCTGATAGATATCTTTTACTGGGTGACAATGAATTTAGATCAGGGTGGAGCAGTGGACATGGCCTTCCTAGGTTTCAGTGAGGTTTTCAACACTGTTCCATATAGGAGACTTTTAAGCAAGCTGTGTAGCTGAGGAGTGGGTCCAATGGTGGTAAACAGGATAAGAAATTGGTTAATGGACAGGCGACATAAGGTGGCGGGAAGTGGTGTTCACTCAGAGGAAGGGAGGGCAACCCGAAGGGTGTCTCATGGATCAGTGCTGGGACCAGTCCTCTGTAATGTCTTTATAAGTGACATTGCAGAAGAACTGGAATGGAAGGTCTACCTCTTTGGGGATACCACCAAAATCTGCAATAGGGTGGACACCCTGGGGAGGGTGGAAAGGATGAGCAGAGACCTGAGAGAACTAGAGGAGTGGTTAAGGGTACAGCGACTGGGTTTCAACGCAAAAAGTGCAAATCATGCACATAGGTCACAGAAACCCAGGGGTGGAGTACAAATGGGTGGAGTGGTATTGCCGCCACTATTTATCTCTGCCGCTGCTTAAACCACTTCTTGAGCAGTACCTTGCAGGACAGCAACCTCCTCCTCAGTGAAGTAAATACAGAGACACTGCTAAAAGAATTATTATGGCTGTGAATGGTTATGGCAATGTTCCCCAAGCTGACTATCTACATGGTATAGCCCACAATTTTCAACTACAAGTTTGATATGCAGGAAAGTGTGGCGGATGCAAGATGGGGCTGTTGTTATTAGAGTATTACAGAATTGTTCAAGTTTTTATGGATGTTCGAAATTTTAACGGGCTGTTAATAAAGCTTAGGATTTTAAAATACTGAAGGATTTGAAGGTCCCTATGCACACAAGGTAAGACTGCTTTTCTTATCATATTGTCCATATGCTAAGATCAAAAATGTTTGCACAACTGCACAACTGTTGTGTAAGTGTCCATTTTAACATTTTACCCTTTGGACCACTTTATCCACAGCAATGCAAATTTGGTCAGAGGTCGACCACAAATTACTTTAAAAATACTCACAATAGCTTGGTTTGTATACTAAGGTGGGTAACAGAACTTAGAGGTTTATTTTGTTTAATTCTATTTTAAATTGTGACTGTTTACCTCATTGCAAGGGTCTCTGGGCTCTAAACACGACAACTGCAAGTAAGTATCCATGTTAACATTTTACCCTTCGGACCACTTTACCTGCTTGGTGTACATCCATGCCATCATGTGATGAATTGTCCTTCACACTGTAATGGTACCTTCTCGATGTTTGCATTGTGTGGTTTTGCTCATGCTGAATGTACTGCGCAGTATTTATTGCACTGAGTTGACATGATACCAGAAGGAGGATATGATAGACCTTTAAATACCTCACAGAGGTAGATAAAGTACAGGAGGGGAGTATTTTTCAGAAGAAAAGGTGCTCAAGAACAAGGGGACATGCTATGAAGCTGGGGGGGGGCTAGATTCAGGAGAGATGTGAGGAGGTACTTCCTCACAGAAAGAGTGGTGGATTCCTGGAACAGACTTGCAGTGGAGGTGGTAGGGGTGAAATAGTGGTGGGGATCAAGAATGCATGGGATAAGCACAAAGTAATCATAGTGGAAAGAAAGGGGGGAGGGAGAAAGAGCTGTAGATCGGGCATGGTCTGATGTAATAGTGTAGGTAGGGAGAAATGGGCAGACTGGATGGACCAAGCGGTTCTTATCTGCCATCAAATTCCATGTTTTTAGGGGTATCACTCAGTCTTACCAGTGATCTATGTAAACAATAAGACACAATGGGGTGTGCGTTACACAGTTCTAGTGCATGTCTAGGGGGTCATAGTGAGGCACAAGGTTGCAGGCTGAGTGTATCCAATCCCCTAGTTGTGTGTTAGAACTGTCAAACACACACCCTGGAATGTCTTATTGTGCTTATAAAATGGACTTTTGTATATTACATGGATGTAAAGGTCATAATTTGTATGTTTAAATAGAAAACAATTACATTATTTACTGTGTTTTGATGTAAAATAGTTCCTCCACCTGTACTACATTGTTTTGGGGTTTTTTTGCCCATTGGACTTTTGTCCTATTTTGGCCACTGTAGTTGAAAATGGTTGCTATGGTTAGCAGGTGTGCCCCCTCCCCTCCAAACACACACACTGTCATCCAGAGATACTTAGAAGGACGTGTGTGTGAAGATTGTTTCATTTTATTGTATTTATGTATTTTTGACATTTGCCCAGTTGTACTGGGAGACATTCTGAGGCTGAATCGCTGCCCTATTTGCAGGCACCTCTATGGTCTCTGGGAGGAAGCTGCCTGTCTCTATGCTGACCTGGAGAGGATTCGAGAAACCTCCTCCCCCACCCAGGCCACCACCGCTGCCTCAGAGGTTGCCAAGAAAGAGGAATGGTTGGACCATGGTGGGCTTAGGGAGGGTGAGGGTGGTGGAACAGAAGCACATCCCTCCAGCTGTGCTTCTCTACAGTTCATTCACCATACTGGTGGAGTGTGGTTCCTCTATGGAGGCACCCGCAGTGGAGACCAAGGAGGATGCTGGGAACCTCCACAGAGGAGACCCACAGGAAGATGGCACAGGACCCTGCAGGGGAAGGAAACAACTCCTTGTGGGGGACTCAATCATTAGGAGGGTAGAACTGGGGGAGGGAGGGGAAAGGGAGATAAGGTGCCTGCCTGGCACCATGGCTTGGAGGGACAGGAAGTGAATCCTCAGGATCATGGGAGTAGCTGCACAGGGGAGAGAGTTGGATGTAATTGTCCACCAAGGGACAAATGCCCTGGCTAGGAATGGGATCAGAGCAGGAGTTTGTGGAGTTGGGGAGGGGCCGTAGACAAGTAGCATGCATGGTAACTTTCTCGGAAGTGCTGCCTGTCTGTGGCATGGGTGAGGCTAGGGTACTCCATACCATGGGATTCAATGACTGGTTGAAAAACTGGTGTGGAACTCAGGGATTTGGATTCATTGGGGACTGGGGGGTCCACCTGGAGGGATGCAGGCCTATACTGGCATGATGGTCTGCATCTGTCTGGGAGTGGAACCAGGATCCTAGGTGATAGGTTTAAATGCTTCATTGACAAGCATTTAAACTAGCCAAGTGGGGAGGCACTGAAGAGAAGTGAGGAAATCCCAGCCCCCCCCCCACAAAACAGGGTAGTTAGTAAAGTAGACACAAAGGTAGAGAAGTCGATAGGGAGCAGAACAGGGGTAAATCCAGAAAAAGGCAAAGGCAGTAAGGATAGGGATGGGCCTAAAGGAGGTAAGGCCATCAAAAAATGGAGGGTAATGAGTACCAATGCTCATAGTCAGGGTCCCCATGTTTTCTGCGATTCTGCAGTTGCAGCAGTGGCTGCAGAAATCAGGACTGACCACAGAAATCAGTGTTGGCCACAGAAACCGGGAAAACCAGCCACAAGGCCACAGAAATGCTAGCTATGCTATGAGATCACACAAGGCAAGGGCATAACTACTGATATGTTAAGTATGCCATGGCATACATGCTCATTAAAAGGGGCAACAAACTGATGCTGCCTGCTACAAAATTGAAAAGCTAGTGGCCGCATGGCATCTTGACTCGTGCTGGTTCTTGTTATATAACTCCATCTGGCCAGTATTGTTGGGGGGGGGCTGAAGCAAGAGTAGCAGAGCTTGATTAGGTCCATGGCAGTTATGATTTGCTGCTGTGTAGCTGTAGGTGTAGGTGTGGGTAGCCCAACCATGTTAATTTTTCATTGTGAGGCTGCTCACGGTGCACACTGAATCCTTGAAAGATGAATTTGGAAGGAAGAACTGGAGGTGAGCAGTAGTCAAGAAGTGAGAAGATTCAGTGGTGCCCATGGATGTGGAATCGATCTCAGTGTGGTGGCAGGTATCGGAGGAGGAGGAGGAACTGATTGCAGAAACATGTGGCTGGCAGCAGACTCGGTCCACACTGGTGGACATCGATCACAGTTTTGATTTGTGGGACACAGATCTGTACCTGCAAATGCGAGAGTAATTTCTTGGCAGATTTGAACCTGCAGACTAAGTGGTGGCACCAAGCTCAATTCTTAAGGAGGGTCAAGTTGCCCAGCTGCAGCAGGGTTGGGGAATAATAATCAAAAATGTTGATCAAAATCTGAAAAAAATGGCTTTCAAGTTGAAGTCTCTCTTTATATCTAAGTGCTAACTGTAAATATAAACCAGAAGAAATCCAAGCAGGTTTTGCCTTCTGTGTAGTTTTAGCTGAGTGCGCATGTCCTCCTCCAATTGTAACCTAGGAGAACAGCAAAGGACACCAGTTTCCAGAAGAACAGATGAGCCTTCAAATTCAGGGTGGGAGGGAAAAGTCATTAAAAGAGAACACTGATGCCCATGGCTGCGCCAGCTTTGGGTTATTGCAGTTTAATATCTGTGATGAGAAGAGTACATACGGTTAAATGGCCTGCTGCTCCACTTTCAGCGTAACGGAGTGGTTGCACGAAGGCAGTCATAGGGTTAACTAAAACTTAATCCCCTTGAAGGTATGCTGTTTAACCACAATTTATCTGCCGCAGAATGGCTGCAGAATCAGCAGTTGTTCTGCCGCAGAAAGTATGAGGTCCTGCCGCAGAATGTAGGTCCACTTTGCCACAGTAAACACAGGGCCTTGCCCATAGTCTGTGTAACAAGCTCCCTGAACTAGTGGCCTTGATGGAAGAGGGACTTCTGGATATTGTGGCAGTCACAGAAACATGGTACACAGAGAACCATGACTGGGATGTCAACATACCAGGGTACACAATTTACAGGAGGGACAGGGAGGGTAAAGAGGAGGAGTAGTAGCTCTCTACATAAGGAAAGTAATCAAAGCAGCAGAATTAAAGGGTAAACAGGGAGGGGAGGAGGAGGCACTGTGGGTCACCCTGGAGATAGGAAATGGCACCACAGTCCGCACAGAAGTTTTTTGCAGACTGCCGTCTAAGAGGAGGCAATTGACAAGAAAATGATAGAAGAAATCCTTGGAATGCCAGAAAAAGGAGAGATATTGTTGATGGGGGACATGAATATGCCAGGTGCTAACTGGAGCTCCTTTACTGCAGCAAATCCAAGAGTAGGGTCATTCTCGATGACCTACAGGGGGCATGCCTCAGACAGCCAGTGCTGGAACCCACTTGTGAGGGAGTAATCTTAGACCTGGTACTCTCAAACAGGGATGGAGAGAGGATCTCAGATTCTGAAGTGGGTAGCCATCTTGGAACAAGAGACCACCAAACAGTGTGGTTCACAACAAACACAGCCGTAGAGTGAAGCCATACAAAATCAAGGGTGTTGGACTTTATAATAATAATAATAATAATAAAATGTATTTATATAGTGCAGTTCAACATATATCAAAGTGCTGTACAGAGATTAAAATACAAATAAACATTAAATACTAAAAAAAAAAAATCAATAAAATGCAATAATACAGCTTCAACAATCCCCAAAAGCATGGCTAAATAAACTGTTTTTAAAGCCTTCTTGAAGCTCTCCACGGTCAGGCACTCTCTAATCCGGTGAGGTAGAGAATTCCACAGGGCCGGGGCTGCATACATAAATGCTCACACACCAGAAGTTTTCAGTCGAATCCTGGGAACCTCTAGCAATCCCTCACTGGCTGAATGGAGGGGTCAGAGTGGGCAGTAAGGAACCAGGAGCTCTTGCAGGTAGCCAGGACCCAGTCCATGCACGGCCTTATAGGTCAGTAAACCAACCGTAAAGGTAATTCACCACTCAACAGGCAGCCAATGCAGTTTACGCAGCACAGGGGTGATAGGACTAATCTGGGAAACCCCAGTTAGTAACCTGGCCACAGCGTTCTGCACCAGCTGCAAGCGCAAATATCAACCCCCAGAAGCCCTAGGTATAGGGACTTTAGGAGGGCTGACTTTGGCAAAATGGGAGCAAGCCTCAGAAAAGGACTAGCAAACAGGCAAGATGGAGGGGTGGAAGAACAATGGGGAAAAATCAAAACTGCCATCACAGAGGCAACAAGCCTTTGTGTAAAGCAAGTCAACAAAAAAAGAAGGAAAAAAAACACTATGGTTCTCAAAAGAGGTGGCAGAGAAGATTAAAGAGAAAAGAATAGCATTCAGGATATATAAGGAAACACAAAAGGAGCAGGATAGATAACTATATCAGTTAAAGCAGAAGGAGGCAGGGAAGGCAGTCAGAATAGTAAAGGCCCAAACTGAGGAAAAGATAGCCAACTCAGTTAAGAAGGGGGATAACACCATTTATAGGTACATTAGGGAGTGAAGAAAGACTAAGGTAGGGATACTGAGGCTTAATAAAGGGAAGGGAATGTGGGCAGAGGGTGACAGTGAAAAAGCAAGGCTACTGAATTAATACTTCTGCTCAGTAATCACAAAAAGAGAGGAGGGGAGGTACCTAAACCAAACAATATAAACACTCTGGATAGGTGGGTTGACACCAGTCCATTCATAGCAGAAAAGGTTCTGAAAGAACTTTTAAAACTGAAGGTGGACAAAGCAATGGGGCCTGATGGGATTCACCCCAGAATTCTAAAAGAACTAAGGGTAGAACTAGTGACACCACTGACTACCCTCTTTAACAAATCATGGGAGGCAGAAGACTACAGACCTGTTAGTTTGACCTCAGTGGTAGGGAAAATGATGGAATCACTTCTGAAGGAAAGAATTGTTGAGTACCTAGAGGCCAGCAGGGCACTAGACCTAAGGCACCATGGATTCACAGTGGGGAAGGTCATGTCAGATGAATCTAATAGATTTCTTTGATTGGGTGACCAAAGTAGTAGACCAGGGAGGGGCTGTGGACATGGCCTACCTAGACTTTAGCAAGGCATTTGACACAGTCCCACACAAAAGATTAATAAACACGTTACCCAGTCTTGGAGTGGGTCCCAAGGTGGTAGCCTGGGTAAAAAATTGACTGGACAACAGGACGCAGAAGGTAATAGTAAACAGAGTCCACTCTGAAGAAAGGGGGGTTACTAGTGGGGTACCACAGGGTTTAGTACTGGGAATGGTCCTCTTTAATGTCTTTATAAGTGACATTGCAGAGGGACTGGAAGAAAAAGTAGTATGCCTCTTTGCAGATTACACAAAGATCTGCAACAGGGTTGATACACAAGGTGGGGTAGAAAGGATGAGAAGGAACTTGGCAAGGCTGGAGGAATGGTCAAATGTATGGCAGCTTAGATGCAATGCAAAGAAAGGCAAAGTAATGCACCTGGGAAACAAAAACCTAGGGGAAGAGTACACAATCTGGGGTGAGATACTAACAACAACAGCAAGCATTTGTCAATGCCGAATGTTGTCTTGCTGGCATTGGCATTGGTAGTGCAGGAGTTAGAGAGATGCGTAATAGGAATGGCAGTGAAGTATGGAACTGATGCCAACCCCACACCACCCTGCAGAGTCTGATAGGCATTGAGGTGTGCCTTTGGGTCGTCAGCCATAACACTCATGCCATTTCACCTCACCCTACCCTGCAGACTCTAACAAGTGTCGCATTGTGCCTTGGGGTCATCAGGCTTTACGCTCACCCCATTCCATAAGGAAATATGTTGAGATGGGTGCAGTATAGGAGAATGGGGTGAACTTTGGGGCTCAAGAGTCCAAGGCACAACTTGATGCTTGTCACTGGCTGTAGGGTGGTGGTGGGGTTGGAATGGCATGAGCATGACAGGTGACAATCCAAAGTCACACCCCTGACACCTGCCAGTCTCAACAGGGTGGGACGGTATGGTTAGAAACCCTAACACCACGGGCGTTTGTTGGTATTTGCATTCCAAATTTTCAACATGGGCTTTTTGTGACCCCACCTCATGAAAGCATTTGGGACCTCTGCTCATGAACAGTAGCACTGTGATTTTGTTAATCTGTCCTGAACGTTGATTTCCCACAGTGATCACGCCATTCTGCGCCAGATGTGCGAAAACACATTTCGGGCAGGATGTGAAAAATGACAGCTGTACCATTCATAAGGACGTGTGAAGAAATGGCAATGTTGAAAATCTGGAGTGAAAATATTAATAATTCTCGGAAGTTACAAGCATGCGTGGAAACTGCACAACACATACTCGTAACACAGTCATTTTGTGGAATTTGTTCACCAGATTTTCAACATAGACATTTTGGGACCTCCATTCATGAACAGTGTCACTGTGATTTTCTTAATCTGTCCCGAACATTGATTGGCTGGCAGTATAGCCTAGAGGTTAGAGTAATGAGCTGTGAACAAGTTTGGTACATCCAGCAGACCAGACCTGGGTTTGATTCTCACAACCTCCACTTGCATACTATGTGACTCTGAGCAAATCACTTAACCACCCAGTGCTCCCAGGTCACCCCTGAAAATAGGCACTTGTGCCTAGTGGGCCTTATCTGGTTACCAAAGACTAAAATAAAAAACAAAAATAAAGAACTCTGTGCCAGATGTGTGAAAACACATTTCAGGCATGATGTGAAAAATGACAGCTGTACTGTTCATAAGGAGGTGTGAAAAAATGGCAAAGTTGAAAATCTGGAGTGAAAATATTACAAATTCTCGAAGTTACGAGCATGCATGGAAACTGCGCAATGCACCCTCATAACACAGTCATTTTGTGGAATGTTTTCATCAAATTTGCAACATAGGCTTTTTGGGAGCCCACCTCATGAACAGTGACACTGTCGTTTTGTTAATCAGTCCCAAAAAGTGATTCCATGCAGCGACTGTGAAATCACCTTTCAGGACCGAATAATGAAATGACAGTGACTGAGTTCATGAGGTGAGGTCCCAAGAACCCCATGTTGAAAATTTGGAGCCAAAAGTCACAAAAATGCCTGAAATATGCACCAAAGTTTTTTCTTTTTTCCTTAGAGGTTTGCTTTGGGCACACTGAGGTGGGCTCCAAGTGTGCCACCTGTGTTGTTTGGGGACAGGGAACTGAAGATGATGGGGATTTAGCCCCTCGTCGGTGAAGACAACATGTCTGTGTTTGGGGGAGGATAATGCCAAGGGGGATTGGGCACCCCCCTCAGCAGAGAAAACTAGGGGGACATTATGTTGATGGCAGTTGGGCTCCCCCGTCGGCAAATGAACTAGGGAGGGGGCATGCCGACAGGGGGATTGGGCACCCCCGACATCGGCTTTGTAGGGACTGTGAGAGGTGGACAGTGGGAGTCACTGCCATGTTTATTGAAATGTTTCACCAGGGGCACGTAATGGAGGCATGTGAGATCTGCTGCTGCAATGTCTCTCATTGCAGTGGTGAATTTCTTTCAGGTTGGTGGCACACATCTGAACTGTTGTCATAGACAGCATGCTTATTCATTGGTGCCACAGAGACCAGCCCAAAAAGCAGTGGCACCTTTGGCCACAACACGGCCGCACCTCCACAACCTGCTACTCCAGCAAGCTGTCACTAAATGTTGCTTGCACTGCACGCACAAGACAACATAAAAATGGAAAGGGACTGGGGGTAGTCATATCAAACAACCTAAAGGTGGGCAAGCAATGTGAGAAGGCAGTAAGGAGGGCTGGGGGATACTGGGATGCATAGGGAGAGGCATCACCAGTAGAAAACAGGAAGTTGTTATCCCCTCTGTGCAGACAGCTGGTGAGACCCCATCTGGAGTACTGCACGCAGTTCTGGAAACCCCATCTCCGCAAGGACATAGACAGGATGGAGGCTGTCTAGAGGAGGGCAACTAAAATGGTGCAGGGTCTGCACCAGAAGCCATATGAAGAGAGACTAAAGGAGCTTAATATGTATACCCTCAAGGAAAGGAGGAAGGGGGGATTTGATAGAAACTTTCAAGTACCTCAGGGGAATTAACAAAGTCCAAGAGGGTAGCATCTTTCAGAAAAAGAGATATGCAAGAACAAAGGGGCACAATTTGAAAATGGGGGGGGGCCCAGAGGTAATGTGAGGAAGTATTTTTTCACAGAGAGAGTGGTGAACGCATGGAACGGTCTTCCTGAGGAGGTCATGGAGTCAAAAACAGTGGGGGAATTCAAGAATGCATGGGACAGACATAAGGCAATTCTGGTGGGGGGGTAGGAGGAAGTAGGCTGCTGGTTAACTAGGATCTGCAGCTTATCCAATAGGTAGGGAAATCAGCAGACTAGGTAGGCAAAGCGGTCCTTATCTGCCATCAAATTCTATGTTTCTCTGTTGTACTGTAAGCTCTGACGAGGAGCCGGTGATGAGCGAGTGAGCGTGCATATGCGTTGGGGTGAAGCAGAAGATGTGAGCGCAGTGCTGCAGTGAGTGCTGATAAATGGTTGGAAATGAAAAGGAAAATAAACAGAATAATTCCCCTCAGTATTCACCTCAGAATTGATTAAGTTTTATATAATTACCACTGTATGTGTAAAAGTTTCCAGTTTTAAAATGTGTTACAACTACTTTTGAAAGTGGACAGGCTCTAAACCAAATATAACAGTTTTACAGTCTGACTTTTTTTTAAATCAAAAGTTTTTATTTTTAAGAAAATCAGATAAAAAAATAAAGGAATATCACATACAATTACAATATGGCATATTACAAGTAACAATAACCAATCCACATCTAGACAGGATTTAAGGTATATAAACGTACTAGAATGAAAGCATTCCTATGTATTTAAACTGTAAAAAAAAAAAAAATTATATCAGTAAATATGATAAAACCTTTTGAAAACCTTACAGAGTACATTATAATATAACATTAATAATGGAATTCAATACTTTGAATGCCACTTATTGTGACGGAACAACTAATTATTTAGCTAATAGTCTATTTCTCAAGAGAGAAAAGAAAGGAGACCAGACTCTCTCAAAAAAATCCAACTTGTTACACACTATTGCAGCCACTCTTTCATTATTAGCTAATAATCCCACACTATTATACCATTCATTAACTGAGTGGGGAGTAGTAGACTTCCAATGAAAGGAAGTAATCTTTTCGATGCAAGGGCAACCGCAAATACCCAATATCTCTGTGGCTTACTTAAAAGAGATATTTCTGAGTCGATACCTAAAATAAGTTTACTTGAAAAAGGTAAATTACCATTGGTTACCTCCTCACATATGTCATGAACATTTCTCCAAACTTTCTTAATCACTGGACAATTCCAGAACATATGCATGAGGTCTGCATGTTTTGTCTGGCATCTCCAACAAAGACCCTCCTGTAAATAATTTCTTCTAAATGCTTGGGGGAGTAATAATAACAGTTAAGAATTTTAAATTGAATTGTTCTACCTTGGACCTCTCTGCAACTCATGTTTGCATTACTCCACGTTCTTGCCCATTCCTCCTCTGTCAGAGTCTTGCCCAGTTCAGTTTCCCACTTCGACCTGAATGCTTGTGAAGGTGCAATAGTATTTTCAGCATTAGTTATCATTTTATAATACACACCAGCTCCCCTTTTTAATGATGCCAGCCTCACTATCTGTGCCCTTTCTTTATGTTTAGGCAAGGTAAAGTCTAGTGTTAGAACAGAATCTTGCAATGCCTTTCTAATCTGTAAATAGTTTGCAAACTGATACTTTTGTAGTTTAAATTTATTCCTCACTTCAGCAAACGAAAGAAACGTTTGACTTTCTTCCTCTACTAAGTCTCCTACATTTGTTATGCCAGCCCTTAACCAATCAGCCTCATTCAAAGGCCTACCCCCATATTTCAGGTCTGCATTATTCCAAATTGTGATGAGGTCAGTGGGGAAACTCGTAAAACCCAGTAAATTCTTAACTTCAACAACTGTGCGAACTGAGGAAATTATGTTGTTGGCTTTACCTTGCTTTAGAGTCTTAATAAACAGCAAATCAGAAAGTTTAAATGGGAAGACAATCGCTTTCTCTGTTGCCAGCCACATCGGGGTGTCAATTCCACATTCATCAGAGATGCATTTGACTGCTTGTTTGAATAAGAAGGAAATATGATACTTTTTCCAGTTTGGTAGAGCAAACCCCCCTTCTGACCAAGGACTTCTTAACTTCTTAATAGAGAGTTTAGGTGGTTTTGTCCCCCATTAAAAATTCCTAACTAGGCTTTCTACTTGTTTAAATATCATATTATGTATTCTGAGAGGGATACTTTGAAAGAGGTAAAACACTCTTAAAGCAGCCATCATTTTAATGGCATTAACTTTACCCCATATGGACAAGTGTAAATCTTGCCATTTTAGAAGATCACATTCTAGATTTTTTTTATCAGTGGCAATATATTCAAATCAAGTATTTTGCCTATGTCTTTCACTATTGCCAGTCCAAGATATGTAATTTGATTCTTAAAGTGTTGCCTTGGGTCAGAACCCCCAAATCTTACCATCTTCGAGGGTCTTGGACCTATGGCCAGAATTTGCATCTTATTCCAATTTAAATACAACCCGGAAAGCTGTGAAAATTCCTCTAGCAATTTGCTTAGGACATTGAATGATTCTTCAATATTTTTAGTTAAAATTAACAAGTCATCAGCGTATGCAAAAACCTTATTATGTATATTACCTATTTTAATTCCGTGTATACTTTTATCATCTGAGATTTTCCTAATCAGGGGTTCTATAGCCAATATGAAGAGATATGGGGACAGAGGGCAACCCTGTCTGGTTCCTCTGAAAAGGTTAAAGGGTTCTGAAACTAGACCATTCGTTATTACTCTAGCTGACGGACAGCTATATAAAGTCGTGACCCAGGAGATCATGCTCTCTCCCATATTAATGTGTTGTAGAACAGAAAATATATATTTCCATTTCAATGAATCAAAAGTCTTGCAGAAATCCAGAGCTACAATAGCAGCTGGAGTGTTAGACTTAGAGGCCTCCCAAATTTACATTAAGCAATCTCCAAACATTATCTGCCCCCGACCTACCTGGAACAAAACCCACTTTCTCTTCGCCTAACAATTTAACAACATGCATTTTAATTCTGGTAGCCAGCACTTTTTAAAGAATTTTGTAGTCTAGATTTAAAAGCAAGATGGGTCTATAGCTGTCACATGTCAATGAGTCTTTGCTTGTTTCAATATGAGGGTGATGTAAGCCTCCCTCATTGAATCAGGCAGTGCATTTCTGACCGGTATCTCTTTAAACATTGCTAAAAGATGACCACGGGTCTGATCATTCAGATACTTATAAAATTCTGCTGGTAATCCATCTGGACCTGGAGCTTTATTAGATGGTAAGTCTTTTATGGCCTGGGCTATTTCCATCATACCTATAGGTCTGTTCAGTTCTTCTCTCTCATCATTTGTTAAAACTGGAATTTTAGCTGACTTCAGATAGTCCTCTACAATGATATCTGGGGCATCCCTAGAATTTTGGTATAGCTTTAGATAGAAGTTCCTGAACTCATTATTTGTTTCTTTATTAGAGACCACAACAGAATTTTGACTATTTCTGATGCCCACTATTACATTCTGGTTTTGTCTTGCCTATACGCCAGTAGTTGACCTGCTTTCTCCCCCATTTCCCAGTATGTCTGCCTTGTTCTAAACAGTGCATATTCTGTTTTGGCTGTCTAGATCTTATTTATCTCTTATTTCAAGCATGTAATTCTATATAGTAATTGTGCATCCGAGTTATTTTGTATTTTTAAGTCCTGTTCAAGTATTTATTTATTTATTTCACTTCTAGGATTACAATTACCTTTGAGCCCAGGGCTCATTTACAAAGGTTCCACGTCAAGAAAGTAAGTGCAATTTTTTCTCCATTTCTGTTAATTCCTTTTGTGTCTCTTTTTTCTATGAGATGAATAACTTATTATACTGCCTCTGATGAATGCATTAAATGCATCCCATAGGCATCCGTTGGAAACCTCGTCATTGTCGTTAACAAGAAAATAATCTTCAATCTCTTTACCCATCCAAAGCTTAAAATCAGCATTATTTAAAAGAGAGTTGTTCATTCTCCATATTCTAGTTTTTTCCTGCCCTCCCCCAATATAAACCGATAGTTTTAACAGGGCATGATCTGAGATTGTAATGTCATTTAGGCAGGCACTGTTACTACCCTCTATCAGGTTTTTAGAAAGCAGGAGGTAATCAATCCTGCTGTAAGAGTGATGTCTGGCTGAGTAAAAGGAATAGTCTCTTTCCATAGGATGAGGTATTCTCCAAGCATCTACTAAATTTAAGTCCTCAACCATCTTATGAAGGGAAAGTTGGGATTTAGTCTTCTCAACAGAGGTGTATGCTCTGCTTCTATTCAATATGGTGTCCAATATCTCGTTAAAGTCCCCTCCTAAAATTATTTCATGATCCTTAATAGAACCAAATCTGGTTGAACTGTGGTCAAAAAAAGAGTGTCGCTGTGTATTGGGGGCAGGTAAGTTTCCAATAAGCACTTTGCGGCCATTAATAGATCCTGTTAACAACTGAAATCTACCTTCTACATCTGTAAAGTGATCAGACTTAAGAAAGTTTACCCCTTTCCTTATCAATATTGCTGTGTGTCTCTGTTTTGAGTTGAACACACTATACCCTACTGAGGCAACTCAATTACTAGCTAACTTTGTAGCCTCTGCAGATAGCAAGTGTGTTTCTTGAAGCAATGCAATATCAATATTATTCTTTGCTAAATACGATAATATATTTTTCTGTTTAATGGGAGACCCTAGTCCCTTCACATTCCAGGAGCATATGTTTAAAGCAGTAAAAGTCATCTATAGAGGCTGTAAATCAAATGTAACCACTAATAATATTCTGGTAAAAAAAACATTAACTTTGTTAGCAACGACTTGAGTAAGCAATATAACAGAAAAAATATGTAAAGTACAATGTGCAGTACAAAATTCTGTAATATAGATAAAAACTCAAAACTTATGTAAAGAAGAAAATTAGTTACTATGAAACTTTAAAGTTCTAAAAATAAAACAAAAACTACAAACAGTAGGTTGTGATCTACTGTATCGCCCAAACCCACCGAACTTCTCTAAGTCCAAGATGGCAAAGGCGGTAGAAAAACCAGGAACACTGACATCCATGTCCACGACATCTTCAACCCACATAAATAGATCAAAGTGGGCTTTTAAAATAAAACAGTCAGAACCAGCAGGCATTACCAGTTACAACAGGCAAAAGTAGTAGGTTACTAAAATTAGTGTTCAACCAAATTCCAATACTGTGTCTGAGCCCTGTGGACATAAGTGAGAGGTAAAAAGGTTAAGAAGACAGAACAGGGAGAGTAAGAGAAGAAGAAAGAGAAAATGATAGTAATAAAAAGGGGAAGGAAGAAACAGTGCACCATATCCACATATTTAGCTTTACTCAGTCAGCCAATCTGTGAAATTTAGAATGTTACAGTGCTAGATACTTCTGGCTAATAAAAGCATGTAAAGAGCATCCAATTTAGGATTATCTGCTCCCACTTGAAATTGAAAGCAATAGCTTCTTAATGCAATCTTCAGCTAAGTAGATAAAATCATGTCCATATTTTTCACCATTAGCATTTTCATTATTTCTAATTATCTAGCACCTTTATTTGTATCGAAATCTACTGGTATCAACTGAGTTGTTTTTTTAAAACTAACATACTAAGTGTGAGCAAAAAGAACAGATTACAGTGTATACATACAGTTCTGAAAGTCATAGAGGACCTGCAAAGGGTGTGTGTGTGTGGGGGACATCAAATCCAATTGGCTCACATCACATCAATACTAAACAGACAATCTGTCTATATTTAAAATATGCTAGGTGTGACCTCCTGAAACCTACTAGTGACTGCTGCAAGAGTAACACACAAAAAAGGCAAATAAATGCAGGGTTTTATTTAACTCTAAAAATTGATTAGTGTTTTGCTCATAAAAGTGCTAAAACATTATGAAAATGCACAACACTTGCCTCACTGTGTTTAACAAACATAACACTTCTAGAAAACCTATATAAATGCTTTCTGTACAGTTAGTATTGTCCCAAGAAAAAAACTGCTAATCAATTATTTAAAACCCTGAAATGCTTACAGTTTGACTACACATTAGATTCCGAAGCTATATGCTGCGCTTACAGAGTAATAAAAAAAACTACTATCCAACATTCAGCAAAAGATCTAACATGGGACATATAACCTTGACACATGAGCTTGCTTGAATTGTTTTTAGCTTTTTTCCAAACTCAACTGTCTTATTAATTCCAAACTTAAGCAAATAAAATTGCATTTCACCTTTACCTTTGGCAAATATCATACATCACGCCTAGATTAGTACCATGTGAGCTTTGAAAATATTACAAGTCATCATACCGGAAGTGCTTTGCTGGGTACAAACTGTGTTGCAGCAGGAAGTGGCACTTTAGAAACCTGCATCTCCTGCATTTGTGACCCTTGTTGTGAGATGCTTCCTGGGGGCAGTAAAGGACTGTAGTACTCCTTGCTAGCGTACTCATTAACATTTTCCAGTTCCGGTGTAGCTCCAGATGAAAAGGAGTGCATACTGTCCCTGCTCCTGCTGCATTTCCTCGGATTGACAGCCAAAGGTCTGGGTATGCTGGATGGACAAGCGGAGGTCTTTGTCTTCCTACTGATACCAGGTGATTGGGAACAGGGGCTTGTGTCTCTTAAAACATATGAGTATAAATATGGAGTAGAGATTTCTGGGCTCCGAGATACATTTGATTTGCTTTGTTTTCCTGCTGACTGGCCTAAGTGTAGTGCTCTGGAATGGAGGTCGCACACTGAGGAATCCGAATGTTGCTCTCCAAGTGCTCTTCGTGTAGCATTTGAAATAGAACGGCAGTTTAACTGAGGGGCCATAGAATCTATGTTTATAGCCTGCCAGGCGTCTTGCACAGAATTGCATTTAATATAAGACCCTTTTTCCTTACGAATGATGAATGTAGCTGGGTATTTAAAATGATACAAAATCCCCCTTTGTTGGAGCTGCTGCTTCATGTCACAAAATGCTCTCCTCTTTTCTATAACTTCTGAGGAAAAATCTAGGTAAATTGAAATCCTCTCCCCCCCACCCTCCAGTTTAATACTTTTTTATTTCTAGCCAGACTCAGAATTTCTTCTTTAGTGGAAAATCTAAGGAAATAAGCCACGATATGTCTGGGTCTTCCATTAGCAGGCTTGGGACTCAAAGACCTGTGAGCACGTTCAATTTCCAGTGGCCACGGCCACTGATGACCCAGCACATGTGGAATAAAATGTTGTAAGAAGTTAACCATATTTCCTCCTTCAATGCCCTCAGGTACTCCCACCAGCCTCAAATTGTTGCGTTGCCCCCTGTTTTCTAGATCGTCTACCTTTTCCAATAGGTATGCGATCTGACTGCTCTGTCTCTGCATGACTTGTTGTAAATAATCCACCATATTTGTAAGGTCACATAGTCTAGCAGCATTTGTTTCTATTTTTGTGGATATTTCCTCGCTGTGCTTATTTAGAGCTGCTGTAATATTAAATTGTAAGTCTGCAAGCATAGTTTTTAACTGATGTATGTCTTTTTTACTAGCATTGGTATTTTCAAGACTGACCTCTCTGCGCACAGGAGGATTTCTAACATCAGAAGTTTTAAGGGTACCGGACGACATCTTGGAATGAAGCGGAGGTCCGTAATGTTAAAACACTATTTTAAAAAACTACAAATTTCAGCGCAACACAAGATTTTAACACCTTTAGGTAAATATCGAGTTCCGACAAAAGAAAATGAACTAATTACCCGGAATTAGCAAATATAAAAACTTAAAATATAATAAAATCGTGGGTGAAGCGTCAGCACGAATGATTCGGCTCTCCATCTCTTTCAAGCACTGGCTGCCTGATTTACTTTTTTGACAAGGTGACCAGGACAGTGGACAGGGGCCAAGCATCTGATATCCTGTATCTGGGCTGTCTTCGAAGCACAGGTCAGAAAGCATAGGGAAAACCAGGAGCAGTTGTAGAATTCACCAAAAACATTTATTTACAGTAGCAGTAATATAAACAAAATAAACTTGTTCAGAATGACTATGTACAGAGGAGAAAAACAGTTTTAGTTCAGTCTGTGTTCCTTTTTCTTCCAATCTCCCAGAAATTGCAGCTCAGCTCTCTTATAAGTCATTTCAACACCCACTCTTAAGTCAAACATCCTGTTTCTTGCAAAGTGTTCTGTTCTCGTAAGTATCAGGCAGGATGAACACAGTAGCTTCTTGAGGACCTCTTCTGCAGCTTTTGCAGAAGGCTGGAAGATTTGAACTCAAGTAACCTCTAGAGTTCATAATAGTTTTCTGCAATCATGTCAAAATATAAATATATACATTTCAACAGTAACACTATACATTTTCTAAAAAGAGATCCCAGTATCAGTTTCATTTCCATACAGTGATTTGCACATATTTTTTTTTATATTAGCCAATATGCAAGGGAGAAAAACAGACAGCAAGAAAAAACTGAGAGGCAAAGAACTGCAAGCCTGTCGGGTTGATCAAGCCTGAAGTCTCACAGGAAAATTTGGTTGCGCAACCAGACAGAGAAGAGACAGAAAAGAAAAGATCCTTGCATTCAAACACTTTCTCCATAACAAATGGGACAGGGTTCTATCCTACCCTGTCACATACACCCCCCTACTTAAGAGGGATCCTGTTTCATCAGACAGGTTTCCAAAACTTTCTATTCTCTGATAACATTTGCTGCTTTCAGATATTAAGGGCATGTACATCATTCGTTTCTTTTTTCTTTACAACAGTACAGCGAACAGTACAGTTCGAACTGATACATTTGGTTTTTTTTTTTCAACCTTCAGAACCCTCAATTCCTGATCCATATCTTGACAGCAAATCAGCATTGCTATTCTCTTTACCAGACTTCTGTATCACAGTGAATTTAAATGGCTTTGTAACATGGCAAAGATATGAAGTAGCTGAATCAGAGAAACCATTGGAGGAAATCAGTCATATATTGCACTCTGGACACGGCTTTAATGTACCAATAATGCTGTGTTGAAAGTGAACTACCACAGTACAGACAGCTGGTGAGACCCCATCTGGAGTACTGTGTGCAGTTCTGGAGACCCAATCTCCGCAAAGACATAGACAGGATGGAAGCTGTCCAGAGGAGGGCAACTAAAATGGTGCAGGGTCTGCACCGGAAGTCATATGAAGAGAGACTTAAGGAGCTTAATATGTATAGCCTCGAGGAAAGGAGGGAGAGGGGGACATGATAGAAACTTTCAAGTACCTCAAGGAATCAACAAAGTCCAAGAGGGTAGCATCTTTCAAAAAAGAGATGTACAAGAACAAGAGGGCACAATTTGAAGATAGAGGGGGCAGCTCAGAGGTAATTTAAGGAGTATTTTTCACAGAGAGGTTGTGGATGCATGGAACGCCTTCCAGAGGAGGTTGTGGAGTCAAAATCAGTGGGAGAATTCAAGCATGCATGGGATAGTCATAAGGCAATTCTCGGGGGTGGGGGTAGGAAGAAGTAGGCTGCTGGTTAACTAGGATCTGCAGCTTATCCAGTAGGTAGGGAAATGGGCAGACTGGGTGGGCCAAGCGGTCCTTATCTGCCGTCAAATTCTATGTTTCTATGTTTCTATTGTAAGCCACACAACAAAAAGAGCAGTGTCTAATGAACTGCATGATAACTGAACACAAACTACCTGTGTTTCCCACTGAGTCACCCAAATGCTCGTGACTGTCACTGCACACATAAACGCAGGTTAGACACCCTGAAGCAGCAGTAGCGCAACACAGAGCAGCACACCACAAACAGAAACAATCACAAACCCAAACAGTTCCAGAGCAGCAGTTTTATGGTACATGGAACCGTCACTTTGAATTACTGCGGCACTTAGCATACCACGGAGTGCAGGAAATAGCCACCTGGACCCCTTCACAATATACAGGCATGAGCAACGGGCTGAATATAGAAACAGGGGACCATTGCAGGGTGCGACATCGGACGGACGTGTGGGACCTAAAGACAAGGTCAGACAATATGGTAATTAGTGAGATAGCTAACTAGCGGAAGACATAGAGCACCACATCGTAGACCTCCCATGCAGGCAATGACAATAATAGCCATGCACATTTGGAAAATATCTTGAAAATAATATTAAGAAAGCTGTCATCTCTGAATATGTGCATAATGTTTTTGACAACATCAGCATGTAAATGAACAGTTCTTCATGTTTCCAAAAGTGCAGTAAAGATCTGTAAACAAACAAAACTGTGTCTGCATACTGCTGTTCACATTATATAATGTGCATTTGTAACAAATTGAACTATGACAAAACCATGTTACAAGAGCATTAAGGCACTCCGAAGGTGGCAGCTAATGAGGAATTAATGCATGGTTGGGCCGTTGTAGGGACTCGGCCTTTGGCCTTGTGCCACAACCCTCCCAACCATGCATTGATTCCCCATTAGATGCCACCTTCGTCGTGGCTTAATACTTACATAGTGCCAGGTACCACCATGTGATTCTGGAGTTTTTATCTTCCTTCTGGTTAAGCCAACAGAGAGGATTGTGATCAGTTACAAGAACAAAATCAGTTCCTAGTAAGTAAAATGTGAGGGGTTCCATGGACCACTTTGCTGCTGAACACTCCTTTTTGATAGTGGAGTACCTTTTCTCTCTGTCATGCAATTTCCTACTTATGTACAGAATAGGATGTTCTGTCCCATCTACATTTTGACTTAGGACAGCATCTAGGCCTACCTCGAATGCATCTGTTTGTAACAAAAATGGTTTCTCAAAGTCTGGGCTTCTTAAAACAGGGGCTGAACATAATGCAGCCTTTATGGCTTGAAAAGCTTCATCACACTCTGGGGTCCATTTCACATTATATGGGTACCGTTTTTTCATGAGTTCAGTGAGGGGAGTAGCTAACTCAGCAGAGTTGGTAACAAATCTCCGATAATAACCAGCCAGCCCTAAAGATGACCTGACATGTTTCTTTGTTTTAGGGACAGGGCTGTTAGCTACAGCTTCTATTTTGGAAATCTCTGGTTTGACTTCTCCATTTCCCAACACATTGCCCAAATATCTGGATTCCTGCATGCCCAATGCACATTTGGTAGGATTAATAGTCAGGCCTGCATTTTTGATAGCTTGGATAACTGCTCGTAGGTGTTTCAGGTGGCTTTTCCAGTCTGGACTGTACACCACGACATCATCCAGTTACGCAGCACAATAATGAGTGTGAGGGGATAAAATTACATCCATGTACCGCTGGAATATAGCTGGCGCACCATGTAAACCAAAGGGCATGGTGGTGAACTGATAGAATCCTATAGGGGTGACAAATGCAGTTTTATCTCTGGATTCTTTAGCTAAAGGTATTTGCCAGTAACCCTTGGTAAGATCGAGGGTACTGAAATACTTTGCACTCCCCAGTCTGTCCACCAAATCACCTATTCTGGGTATAGCATAACTGTCAAATTCTGACACTTGATTAAGTTTCCTAAAATCAAGGCAGATTCTAACACCCCCTTCTTTTTTGTTTACAATTACTGTGGGAGATGATTAAGCGCTCCTTGTCTCCTCTGATACCCAATTCTTTCATTTTTTGTATTTCCTTAACCACATCAGCTCTTAACCACTCTGGCAACCTGTATGTCCTTTGCCTAATAGGACAAGCATTACGTGTCACTATTACGTGCTCAACCCCTTTTGCTCAGCCTGGTACCGTGGTAAAAGTACTGTTAAATGTATTTAGCGCATTACAAATGTCTGCAGTTTGTTCTGAGGTTAAGGAAACATTCACCTTTACAGCATCAGCATTTACAGTTTGTTCCAGTCTATCACAGGCTACATCAATATCTTCCTTATCAGTTTCTGGTAAAACAAGCAAAGCAGCTTTTGGCATTTTTTCAACCCATTTCTCGAGGAAGTTAGCATGGTATGTCTTAGCAGGATTTTTCCTGTCAGAGGTCTCAATCTTGCAGTTAACAGTGCCAGTACATCTAAGAACTTTATAATGCCCTTGCTACTTCATTAAAAGCTTATTTTCTGTTGTGGGTAACAGTAGCAAAACCTTTTCACCTGGCTCAAAAACTTTTTGTTTTACCCCATGGTCATAATACACCTTCTGCTGGTTTGGGGTCTCTTCCTGATTACTATGGGCAATTCCAACATATTTTGCCAGCTTCTTTCTTAGGGCGCACACATATAAGATGTTATAGATCGTTTCTGAGTTGGGTTATCTTCCCACGTTTCTTTTATCACATCCAGTGGCCCTCTTGGCTGTCTACCATATAGCATTTCAAATGGTGAAAACCCTGTTGTTGCCTGTGGCCCTTCTCTTTTGGCAAAAAGTAGGTAAGGCAAGTATTGATCCCAGTCTTTCCCTTCCCCTTTTACAAACCTTTTTAACATGCCTTTTAGGGTTAGGATAAAACGCTCAACAAGACCATCTGTCTGAGGGTGATGGGGGAGGTTCTTATGGCAGTGATACCTAGTAGTCTGTATAGCTCCTTAAGCAATGCAGCACCAAAATTACTACCCTGATCAGTAATAATTTCTTTAGGTATGCCCACTTTGCTGAAAAATTTGGCAAGCTCTGTTCCAACCTTTGGGGCTATAACAGTCTGCATTGGAAATGCTTCTGGGTATCAAGTAGCATAGCCGCATGCTACCAGGAAAAATCTATTACCCTTTTGTTTTTTTTGGTTGTGTTGTTTTTACCAGAGTCCGCACCTGCCTTCAGATGTCTTCCCCACCCGCACCACCAGGTATTAGACCCCCCCCTTAGCCCCCATGACTTACCCCTCGTGGCGGGGGGTGGGGAGCAGCTCAACCCACCGACCAGGATCCAGTTCAGGGGAGGTGCTCCCTGGCGGTGCAGTGAGGGGGCAATCTTCATCCTTTGGTGGACTCCATTTTAAATAATTTTCTCCCCTACGGAGAGGATGGTGTGCAATGTCGCCGGTAGAGGAGCGCGCACTCACCCGCTCCTCCCTGGTGTCTACCCCCTCTTTGTCCCTCTGCTTACAGTGTCGGTGCACTGCCCCCCAGCCTCCACTAGGGGCCAGAAGCATGCCGACCACTGATGTCCTCCCACCTCAGAGAGGTAGAGCAGTCCCTCGTATGCTCAATCCCTCCCCCCCTCCCCCACCAACCCCCATCAGCCCGAGTCCATTCCTGAACCTGGGTCGCCGGCATGGTGCAAGATGTGGCGTCCAGCGCTTCAACCCTCAGTGCCACTGGGCCAGCCTATTACCCTTTTTACTTTTGCCTAAAGGACCAACCACATCCTTTGCAATTCTCTTATAAGGCATGTCTGCCAAGGGTAGGGGCACCAGGGGCACCTTGTCTTTTCTAGTGACGGGGGCTACTTTCTGACACTCAGCACAGGAATTACAATAGATAGCAACAGCTTCATGAATTCCAGACCAGTAAAATCTATACAGCAGTCTGGCAAGGGTACGATCCCTCCCTGAGTGACCAGCCATAGGACTATCATGTGCTATCTGTAACAATTCTGTTCTATACTTCTGTGGTGTAACCAATTGTTCTGTCTGTTCCTGTATCTGAGGTTTAACCCAAACTCTATACAGTAACCCATTACATTTTTTAAACATTAGTCCACCCTGTTTTGGTTTTACCCCAGCTGCTTAAAATAACCCTGGAGAGAAACATTGTTAGCTTGTTCTGAAAGAAAACTACAATTAGTTATCAATTTAGTTTCAGCATTTTCATATTTTAACCCTTTATGTCCCTCAGTCATTTGTTGCCACAGTTTCTTCAGGCCTCATCTTTCTTTTCTGGATTTCCTGATCTTGGAGCTGTGCTCAAACAAGTTTGAATCAAAATTACTGAAAGGAAAAGTGTCCCCGCCTCTGAAATTTTCTTTGCCAGCGATCTTGTCACCACAGCTGCTGCAACATCAGGATTTACTCCCTCTTTGAGCAACTCATTAAATCCAGGAAAGTCATTTCCAATAATCACAGGGACAGGTAACTTAGGTACTACCCCCACTTTAATTTGGTGTAACACACCCTTAATGGTCAGTCACTTGGGTGGTGGGATAATATCGAGTGTCCCCATGGATGCAGATGACATCAGTACCTGGTCCCTTCTCACAGTGTTTTCCCGGCACTTTAAAATGCACTAGGGCCTGTCTGCTTCCTGAATCAATCAGTCCCTTCACAATCTTATCCCCACCTTCATATCTGTTAAGTACTTGCTCCAATTTGCCACGGACAAATCTGCTCCAGTGCCACTCTCCTTACTATGGCAGTTTCTTGCAAAATGGCCTGGCTTATTACAGTTATAGTAGATTACGTCTTTTGGCACAGATTTGTTACCCCTACCAGAGTTCTTATCAGGTTTAGAGTTTAAATGGGTAAAAGAGTGTCTTACTGGTGCTTGGATGTTACCTCACTGCTGTGGCATCTGTCTGGCCATTTGGTAGTCCTCGGCCAAAAAAACAGCCTTTTCCCCCACTGTCTGGTCGGTGTTCCTTTACCCACAGCTGCACATCTCTAGGCAAGGTGTTGATGAATTACTCCATGGCAAATGTGTCGATGATCTGTGGGACTGTTTTACTCTCTGGTTGGATCCATTTTATCAGGAGTTCTCGGAGTTGAGTAAAGGCTTCTCGAGGATTGTCAACCGAGTTGTACCTCAGAGATCAAAATCTCTGCCTGTAAGTCTCTCCAGAGATGTCATACCATTTCAAGATTTTGCTTTTCACCAGGTCATAGTTTTCTGACTGTGCAGTGTCCATATTGCTATAGGCAAGTCGGGCTTTCCCTGTCAGGTAGGGTACCAGTCTGATTGGCCATTGGCAGGCTGTGGCAACTCTTTCAAAAGTTGTCAGGTATGCCTCAATATCACCTGAGGGACACAACTTTGTAAGTTTAATAGCTTTTAAGTCACTTCCATGTTGTTGCTCGTCTGGATCTGTGCCGGATCCTCTGCATTTGATAGCTTGCAAGGCATCCAGCCATCGCCGCTCCTGTCACTGCATCTCTTCTCTCCTCTGTGCTTCTATATGCTGAATCTCTTTTTCTCTCTGCTTCTCAGTCTCTTTCTGTTGTATAGCCCACCATTTCAAAAAGTCCATCAGGCTTTTAGGTTCTGTCACTGCCTGTTCTTTTTCCATAATTTGTGCTGGTCGTATAATCTCAGACTGGACTTCTGTTTCTGCTAGTTTGGCCGCCATTCTCCTGGGAACCACTGTTGGACTTGCTGCTGCAGAATCCATACCTTTCTCTGTGCTCCCCTGGTACTAAGTCCAGTACCCATGCACAAAACTCCTGTCTTAGGGTATGCAAGGCTTAAATCCCACTTAGGCTGACACCCTATGTCATCAAGGCACAGGTCAGAAAGCACAGGAAAGACCAGGAGCAGTTGTAGAATTCACCAAAAACATTTATTTACAATAGCAGTAACATAAACAAAATAAACATGTTCAGGATAACTATGTACAGAGGACAAAAACAGTTTTAATTCAGTCTCTGTGTCCCTTTTTCTTCTAATCTCCCAGAAATTGCAGCTCAGCTCTCTTATAAGTTATTTCAACTCCCACTCTTGATTCAAGCATCCTGTTTCTTGCAAAGTGTTCTGTTCTCGTAAGTATCAGGCAGGATGAACATAGTAGCTTCTTGAAGACCTCTTCTGCAGCTTTTGCAAAAGGCTGGAAGATTTACACTCAAGTAACCTCTAGAGTTTACAATAGCTTTCTGCAATCATGTCAAAATATAACTATATACATTTCAACAGTAACACTATACATTTTCTAAACAAAAGAGATTCCAATATCAGTTTAATTTCCATACAGTGATTTGCACATATTTTTTCTATTAGCTGATATGCAAGGGTGAAAAACAGACAGCAAGAAAAAACTGAGAGACAATGAGAAGCAAAGAACTGCGAGCCTGTCGGGTTGATCAAGTCCGAAGTCTCACAGGAAAATTTGGTTGCGCAACCAGACAGAGAAGAGACAGAAAAGGAAAGATCCTTGCATTTAAACACGTTCTCCATAACAAATGGGACAGGGTCCTATTCTACCCTGTCACATGGGCTTCAGCAATGCCTTTGACTCTCTGTCTCATAAGAGGCTGGTCAGGAAGCTGGAAGGCATAGGGGTAGGGGACAAGCTTGCCAAATAAGTCAAAACCAGTGTGCAGGACAGAAGCCAGAAGGTGGTGGTTGGGGAGGGAATTCTCAGAAACTTGGCCAGTGACCAGTGGGGTCCCACAGTGACACAGCAAAAGGGTTCAAAGATAAAGTCTGCCTATTTGCAGATGACACAAAGCTCTGTGGGAGGGTGGGCATGGAGGAGGGGAGACAGGAACTCAGGGAAGACCTGGCTAGGTTAAAGAATTGATCTAGTATTTGGCAAGTGGGGTTCAATGCTGAAAAGTGTAAAGTTATGTACTAGGAGTTGAAAAACCCAGAAACCAAATACTGGTTGGGTGGTGTGCAGTGAACCAAATCAGAGGAAGAAAAGGACCGGGGGTAATCATCATAAGTAACCTGATGCACTCGGCACACTGCAGGAGAGCAGTAGTAAAAGCTAATTGGATGCTGGGCTGCAGAGGTATTACCAGCAGGAAGGTAGAGGTCATACTACCACTATACAGACCACACTTAGAGTACAGTGTTTATTTATTGAAGAAATCGGATTTACAACCTTTGAGTCACAGACTCATTTACAAAGGCTCCACGTCAGCAACAGTTGGCCAGTGCAATACAGTGGTTAGAAAAACACATAATGTGGATAATACAATCAAATTAGCGAAAAGAGGCCTATACAGATTAGGTAGCTATTCAGGTCCAATCAAGGAGCCTGACAATGTCAAAGGTGCAGGCAGTCGGAGCCGACATTGTCATTGATGCAAACAATAAAGCACAGAAGTGAGGTTTACATTTTATGAAAGCTAATGATACTGTGGAATAATCATAGCTACATATTCAGTAGTGTGTCTTGGGCAAGTACAAAGACAGTAGGTAGTTACACTTTAGCATACTCATTCTCAACATTGTATAGGCTGTGCTGACATGTATATACTAACTGGGAATCCACTAAGTGTACCACCACAAGGGCAGGACCGGGGAGGCCCAAGATCTAGTGGTCATGCGATGGGGCTGACTATGGGACAGGCTAGACGTTGCACTGGCAGCTACGGGTGGAGAGTAGGTGGTCTTTTAGGGCTTTTTTGAAGGGACCAAATCTGGAGCCAGAGATTATGGTAGGGGGAAGATCATTGTACCATAATGGAGCCTGACAGGAGAAGGACCTTTGGGCAAGGGAGGTCCTGACTCTTGGAATAGTCCAAACCAGCTTATTTGCTGAGCGGGTGTTTGCAGATGCATTTGAGGAGCAGAGGGAGGCCGAAACTCCAAGTGGGGTAAGTCCTAGGTGGATTTTTTTTGAGAGAAGGCAAGTCTGGTAGCGTATTCTTTCATCAAGGGTGAGGATATTTGAAAGGGCATACAAGGTACAGCTATGGGTGCATCTGTCTACACCAGTGAGGAGTCTGCATGCCTTGTTGATAGCCAGGTGGATTTTATTGAGAGCTGTGTGGTTGGCGGCCGAGTATATGGTGAGTCCATAATCTACGAGTGAGAGGATGGAGGAGGTGACAGCAAGGTTAAGGGCCTCTGTCAGGAGGCAGGCTCTATGCGAATACAGCAGTCCTATATCCCATGTTGTTCAGGGTGTATATGCTGCCATTGGGAGACATTATAAGGTGTTATGGGCTGAGTTTTCACTGGTATGCAGATGATACTCAGCTCTATATCTCCTTTGTACCTGAACAAAATGATGCAATCTTGGTCTTTAACAACTGCCTCACTGAGATTCAGGACTGGATGAGTGCTAACTGGTTGAGACTGAACCTGGACAAGACTGAAATGCTGGTGGTGGACCCAGGTCAGCGTGTAGAGAAGTTGACTCCTGGGTTTCCTTCTGGCCTTGTGTTAGGTGGTAACCAGTTGAGACCTTCTGAACAGGTGCGGAATCTGGGCATAGTGCTTGACAGCGAGCTGACGCTTAAAACACAGGTGTCAGCTGTTGTCAAGTCCTCTTTTTACTATCTGAGGAACATAGCCCGGATAAAACACCTTGTTCCGCATGATGAGCTTCCTGGATTGGTTCACGCCTTTGTGTCCTCGCGTCTTGACTACTACAATGCTAAATATCTAGGGTTACCGGGGGTGGATCTCTATCGCCTGCAGCTGGTGCAGAATGCTGCAGCCAGGTTGTTGACGGGTTATCAGAACTTGCCATGTCACACCTGTGCTGCACGAATTGCACCCTGGCTGCGGGTGCGATGGAGGATCACCTTCAAGGTCGCGTTGCTGACCTATAAGACCCTACATGGACAGGGACCGAGTTACTTGCAAGATCTCCTTCAGCCCTACCGCCCTCTCCGCCCACTCCGTTCCACTGACAAGGGATTGCTAGAGGTTCCCAGGGTTCGTCTTCAGTCATCTGGGGCCAGAGCGTTCTCCTTTGTGGCCACCTCCCTGTAGAACTCTCTACCTCGTCGGATTAGAGAGTGCTTGTCCACAGAATCTTTTAAAGCTTCTCTGAAAACTCATTTATTTGAGCTAGCTTTTGGAGATAATACTTAGTTTATTCGGCTGCCTTTTTAATGTTTGACATATGTATTTATCATTGGATGTCTGTTTTCATATTTATCATGTATCTGCACTTTGGTTTTTTGAAAAGCGCATTATAAATAAATGTTGATTTGATTTTGATATGAATGTTTAAGGCTGAGGAGAGGTTACTGATATGGGGGTGGAATGACAGGCAGGGGTCGAATGTTAGGCCTAGGTATTTATAGGTATGGACCGGTTCCAGTGGGAGGTGAGCTTTAGAGAATATTGTGAGCTGAGCAGCACTGTCCTTGCTCTGTCGGTGCACAAAGAACATTGATTTAGTCTTTTTTACATTGATCACAAGTCTATGGTCAGTGAACCAGTTTTCAATCTGGTTGAAGGCAAATTGTAGGGAGGACTGTGGGAACCAGGTGTGAGGCAAAAAGTACCGCATCATCTGCATAGAGCAGCAGGTGACTTGGGCAGGATTTAGGAAGGGCATTTAGGTAGATGCTGAACAATAAGGGACCGAGGATGGAGCCCTGGGGGATCCCAGAGTGGACTGGTAAGATAGAGGAGAGGATGCTGTTAATCTTGACGCATTGGGACCTACCCTAGAGGTAGCTTGTAAACCAAGTGAGGGGTCCAGGAGACAGACCAGTAAGATGGAGGGCACTTAGAAGCAGGGGCCATGAGACTGTGTCAAATGCCTTCGACAGGTCTATGAAAACAGCTTCTGCTAGGTGTTTTTTATCTAGGGCATTGTGCAGGAAGTTAGAGAACTCTGTAAGGGTGGTGGTTGTGCTGTGACCGGCTCTAAAGCCATGTTGTTCCATACATAGTATGTTATGTGCTAGCAGGTAGTCGGTGAGTTGAGTGGCAATGATTTTTTTCAAGGGCGTTTGGGGGGGGGAATGGAGATGGGCTGGAGTTGTTGGGGGAGGTGGGGTCTCCACTCTTCAGTACAGGGGGTGATGGTGGCCATCTTCCTGGTGGATGGGAACTGTCCTAGACATAGGGAGCGGTTAATTAGGTCAGTTAGGGAGGAGAGTACTGAGTCTAGCACCAAGTTAAGGATTTTCATGTCAAATGAGTCTGTGCAGTAGTTTGATCCCCCAAGGGCATTTGCAAGATACGGCCTCGCTTCATTCTTAGAAAGGACCCTGAGGCGGGGGGGGGGGTGCTATGCTAGGTTCTGGGGTCCCAGGGACGGGATCAAAGAAGTTGTTTGGGAGAGTTGCACTTGGAGAAGGTAAGTGGGTCTGAAGTGGTGTCATTGTTGATAGATAGTTGGGAGGGGGGTGGTAACCGGGTTTTTCTGTTTAGCTCCTTTAAGTAGTCCCCATGAGGAGGCAATGGTAGCCTTATAGTAGTCAGATTTGGCCATCCTAATGGCCCAGGTGCACCTGTTACGTGCCTTCCTGTAGGCCTGTCTGTCTGTCTGTTTGAGGCTACAGCTTTGTGCCAGAGCTCATCTCGAGTCTTTAGTTGTTGGAGCAGAGCTGGAGTGACCCAGGCGGCATTCTGCTTTTTGGCCTGAACCTTGGAGAAGGGGGCAAAGTTATCACACGCCTTGTTGAAAGTATGAGTGAAGTAGTCAAGGGCTGTGTCTATAGTAGGGGCATTGCAGATTGGGGACCAGTCACACTGGGTTAGGTGCCACCTTACCTTAGTGATTCCTCTAGGTTTGAATCGTCATCGGGTAAAACTGTTTGATTGGGGCATTTGTCGCTGACATGAGCAGGTGAAGAGGATGGGGAAGTGGTCACTTAGGGAGTCTGGGAGTACCGTGAGGTTCAAGATTCTGTTTGGTCAGTTGGTAAGAAGTAGGTCAAGCAGGGTGCTGGAACCATTACCTGGATTTAACCTGGTTGACTGAGTAACTAACTGGGCCAGGTCTAGTGCAGCTAGGGTGTCTTTTATGGGGGAGGCTGAGCTGGATAGCCAGTTCACATTAAAGTCCCTTAGTATTATATGTTCGGTTTTTTAGGGGAAGCTTCTGATATAGCTGGGCAGAGGCTGGATAGCTCGGTTTTGATTTCTTGGGGGGATGTAAGCCACGGTTATGGTTATAGGGGCTCTAGAAGGGTCTGGGGTGAGCTTTATAGACAGGGCTTGTGCTCCATGTTCCAGAGTGGGTGCTGGTAAGGCTTGGCAGAGCAGGGTGTTTTGGACGTAAAATGCACACCCCCCAGCCTCACTTGCCGATTCTGTCAGCTCTGTAGAGGATGAGGCCTGGGAGTGTAACAAAGGAGTCGGTTTTTTTTTTTTTGCCAACCAGGTTTCTGTAAGGGCTAAGACATCCAGCTGATGTTGCAGCATCCAGAATTGAAGGGTTGTCATCTTTTTGGGCAGGCTGCAGATATTCATTGCTGCCATTCTGAGCCCCTGGTGTGGGGAGCTAGGGTTGGGTGCGATGGGACCTGGATTGGGATGCACATTGCCTGACATTAGTAGCAGTAAGGTAACATCCTGAGGAGGGCTAGAGTAGGTTGCAAAAATGCACCATTTCACTATAAAACAACATAAACAGTTATCCAAAGTAACACATTTCCCCATTATCTTATAGGAAAACACTTTCTTTTCTCAACTCCTTTTTTTTGTTATGTATTTTCTAACAGACTGATTGTTTAGCTGTTCACTGTCCCTTTCCCACTTCGACCAGTCTTCTGATCGCTTCTCCTCCCCCAGTCATTACACCTACTGCAAAGAGTTTTCAACACAGACGCTACAGCAATCACAAGCTGGTTTCAGTTTTTTATATCAATATGCCAGCAGATAAAGGCCTTATGGTCTATCTAGTCTGCTTGAGGGTGCAGGTCCCCCTGTGTCTACAAAGGGACCTACCTTTCCTTGCACGCATGTGCAAGGAACGTCTTGGGAGAATAGGACACTTTGGAGGTGTGACTGTCCTGTGCAATCCACTGCTCTGTTGAACAGGCGTGGCGGTCCTGCACCAATGGATGCGGGTGCTGTGCATGACAGCAGTGGTCTTCACTTCAAAGAAAACCACCACTGCGATCAGTGCTGGCAGCGCCTCTGTGTGAGCTGCCGAAACTGTTATAACTGACGGGGATGCCCAATCCCCCGTCGGCTTCAAGTCTGCACACCCCCCCCCCAAAGGTTTGGTGCCACGCCGAGAGCCCACCCCAGCGTGGCAAATCTTGTTTTGGCCGACGGGGGTGCCCAATCCCCTGTCGGCTCCACGTCCCTCCAAAACAGCTTTCCCTGCTGCCACGCTGGGAGCCCACCCCAGCGTGGCAAACGCCCGTCGCCTGAATAAAAAAACAAAACCTGTAAATAAGAAAACGTTCCATCGCTGTCTCCGCACCCCCACAACCCGCACCCACCCACTGCGCATCCTGCCTCCCCACACCCCTCACCCCATACTTACCTCTGGAGCTCGGCGATCATCGGTGGACCGGGAACACGTCTGCACTCTTCAAAGCCGACCGCGAACTGAGGAAATGCCGGTAAGCTGTATAATGGGATAGATAGGGGTTTTTCAACTTTATTGCATATCACAGGCCTTTTTTGAATTTTGCACCAAATTTTCAACATGGGGTTTTTGGGACCCCTTCTCATGAATGCTGTCACTGTCATGGTGTTATTCGGGCCCGAAGGGTGATTTCGCAGTCACTGTGCGAAATCACCTTTCCGAGATGATTAATGAAACGACACTGCGGTGTTCATAAGGTGGGCTCTCAAAAGCCTATTTTAAAAATTTGGTGGAAAAATTCTAAAATGACGCTTTACTGAGAAGCGTTAAGCAGTTCCTATGCACGCCTAGAAGTTTGCAAATTTTCAATATTTTCACCCCAGATTTTCAACATTGCCATTTTACCACACCTCCTTATGAGCAGTACAGCTGTCATTTTTCACATCCTGCCCAAAATGTGTTTCCGCCCATGTAGCGCACAATGGCACAGTCGGTGTGTGAAATCAATGTATGGGACGCATTAAGAAAATCACAGTGACACTGTTCATTAGCAGAGGTCTTAAAATGGCTATGTTGAAAATTTGGTGAAAAAATTCCTAAAAATGACTGTTTTACGAGCGTGCGTTGCGCAGTTCTTATGAACGCTCGTAAGTTTGCGAATTTTTCAATATTTTCACTCCAGATTTTCAATATTGCCATTTTACCACACCTCCTTATGAGCAGTACAGCTGTCATTTTTCACATCCTGCCCAAAGCATGTTTCCGCCCATGTAGCGCACAATGGCGCAGTCGGTGTGTGAACTCAATGTATGGGACACATTAAGAAAATCACAGTGACACTGTTCATGAGCAGAGGTCTTAAAATGGCTATGTTGAAAATTTGGTGAAAAAATTCCTAAAAATGACTGTTTTACAAGCGTGCGTTGCGCAGTTCCTACGCATGCTCGTAAGTTCACGAATTTTCAATATTTGCACTCCAATGACTTCCAAATACCTAAACAGCACATAGAAGCAAGCAACATTCGGCATTGACAAATGCTTGTTTTACTTATATTTTAATACTCCTCTGGTGCAGCAATATCCTCCACGTCTTGCCTCCCCAGACGCCCTAATGCACTTACCCTCTGCCTTTCAACTCTGAGCTTTCCTGTGGCGAGAGTACGCCAAGCCTGAAAAGCACCTGTAGAAGAGGGGGTTTGGGGGGCTGAGAGGGGAGATATATATATATATGTATATTCAGGAATGTCCAAGACTTTGCCTTAGCATGTTTCTGTCCCTCCTACAATTTGTTTCTGTGACTGAACAGTGGGTAACAGAGTTACAGACTTGCTCTTCTGCAGACAAAGTATTTTACACCAATACTGTTATGCTGCCTGCTTCAGGCAATAGAACCACTTGTGAAACTGTCTCCCTCATTTTACTTCTTTGTCACTGATTTTTTTAAGCCATGTCCAAGTGCCAAATACCACTGCAAATACCTACAAGCGGACGTTCGGCATTGACAAATGCTTGTTTATATTTGAGAATGCCATCATTTTTCTTGGTTAGGAGCAGAAAAAAACGGCAGCTATTTGATTTTTGAAAATTCTGCAGCTCAAGGATTTCAATTAGATGCTGCATCTTGCTTGGCAGGACCAGTTTTTAGCCATGTGTTGGACACTTCTAATGCACGACAAACAACCAATCAAAGTGCTCAAAATCCTTAGCCCACTTTATAAACAGAGGCAACACCACCTCCCTCTTTCTGTTGGTGATACTCCTCCCTGTGCACCCCAGCATCCCACTAGCCCTCCCAACTGCCTTGTTGCACTGCCTGGTCTCCTTCAGGCCATCCTATATGATTGCCCCCAGGTCTCTTTCCTGCTTGGTGGTTGTCAGTACCACCCCACCCATATGATACTCCACCCTGGGGTTTCTGTGCCCCAAGTGCATTATTTTGCGCTTTTTCACATCGAGACCCAGCTGCCATACCCTTGATCACTCCTCAAGTTCCCTCAGGTCACTGCTTATCCTTTCCACTCCCCCCTGGAGTGTCCACCCTATCGCAGATTGTGGTGTCATCCACAAAGAGGTAGACCTTCCCTTCCAGCACTTTTAAAATGTCACTTATAAAGATATTAAAGAGGACCCATCCTGGCATTGATCCTGGGGTACAACACTGATCACACTCTTTTCACTGCAGTGAACTCTGTTTACCGCCACTGTCTGCGGGCTATCCCCTAACCAATTCTTACCCAGTTAACCACCTTTGGACACACCCCTGAGCTATCCAACTGGCTTAAGAGTCTCCTCTGTGGAAAGGTGTCAAAAGCCTTACTGAAATCTAGAAAGGCTATGCCCACTGCTACACCCCAGTCTAGTTTTTTGTTCACCCAGTCAAAAAAATCTATCACATTTGATTTGTTGCACATGACTCACCCCCCCCCATGAATCCATGGTGTTGCCTTGGGTCCTGTAACACACTGGACTCAAAATATTCCACAGTCCTTTCCTTCAGCAGTGATTTCATTAACTTTCCCACCACTGAAGTCAGGCTGTCTGGCCTATAATTGCCAGCCTCCTGCCTGCTACCACTTTTGTGCAGTTGGAATACATCTGCCCTCCTCCAGTCCTCTGGAACCACTCCTGTTTTCAGTGAACTGTTAAATAGGACTGTCAGAGGTGCAGCCAGTACCTACCTGAGCTCCCTCAATACCCTTGAATGAATGCCCCCCCCATCTGACCCCATTGCTTTGTCCACTTTCAGATTAGCGAGTCTCTTCAGGACTCTCTCTCTCTCTCTCCCCCCCCAGAGTGGACTACTGACCACCTCCCTTGCCCCCTGCAATGCTCCTATTACTCTTTTTATGGCCCCTCCCCTTCTTCCTCCTCCTCTGTGAACACTGGGGTATTTGGTCATGATGACTGCCTTTTCCTGCTCCCCTCTGCACAGTCCCTTCCATTTTTAACCTTACAATCAAACCCCTGGAATTCCTCTTTTCACTTAAATACCTAAAAAATAGAAACATAGACACACAGACTTTGACAGCAGATAAGGACAGCTTGACTCACCCAGTCTGCCCATTTCTCTACCCTTACCCAGTTACCAAAGACTAATAAATAAATAAAATAAACTGGCACAGCGGCTGGCAGTATAGCCTAGAGGTTAGAGGAATGAGGTGTGAACGAGTTTGATACATCCAGCAGAGCAGACCTGAGTTTGATTCTCACAACCTCCACTTGCATACTGTGTGACTCTGAGCAAGTCACTTAACCGCCCAGTGCTCCCAAGTCACCCCTGAAAACAGGCACTTGTGCCTAGTGGGCCTACCCAGTTACCAAAGACTAAAATAAAAAAAATAAAATAAACAAATATTGAATAAGCTGCAGATCCTAGTTAACCAACAGCCTGGGGGAAATGTCGTGTCCCTTTTCACTACCACCTGGGCTATTCTCTCTTCTGTTTCTGGCTTTGTGCTCTTTACTGCTGTCCCTGCTTCCCTCTGTTTCCCCTGTCACACTTTTCTACTGTATACTCCTTCCTCTGCATCTTATACCTTCTGAATGCTACCTTTTTTGCCAACTCTTTCGAGAACCATAACGATTTATTTTCCTCACAGTATTTTTGCTAACTTGCTTGACTAACAGTATGCTAACATTATGAAAGTAATGCACCGTGGAAAGCCTTTTCTACACTTGGAAATAAAATGGGGCAAGACAGAACTGCTTTGACTTCGAGGTAGTATAGTGCAGTGGGTTAAGGCTCTGAGCTGCAGATCTGGAGACCTGGGTTTGAATCCCACAGCCGCCTTACTGTGTGATCCTGAGCAAGTCACTTAACTTCCTTGTGCTCTTGGGTCACATCTGGAAACAAGCTTCAGCTTAGTGTGCTACTCCTGGTTAAACAATGTTCCCTTTCCCTTACTTTGTGACTTTCTTCTAGCCAACTTCACTAGAGCCCTACAGTTGCTTTGTCCAGGCAAACATTCCACAGATGAGAAGGTTATGCAGGAGGTGATTTTCAAAATGGCCCCATCCTTGCTTTGTAGATTTCAAGGGACAAAGCATAATTTGATAATATGCTTGATTTATGACCTGCTTTTGTCTACATAGGACTATGGAGGACATGCAGAGAACATTTTATGGAATATGGAGTCTTAGCCATGTTTATGATATCAGGGCAGCTTACTATGTTTCCCACGTGCTTGAGGAATTAATGGATAGCAATCATACAATATGGTAGAACGTCAGGACGGTGACACTGTTACGGCGAAATACCACCACAGCGATGAATCTCGCCAGGTCGAGATCTTTTGCAGTGGTGGTCCGCTGTGACCTGATGGTGTGTGAGTCCTGGTGTTGCGCCCCCAACCCAAACCAACTCTGACTTGGAGCTAGTTATTTAAAGATGGGGGGTGCGGGCGGCAAAGCCCCCATGGAAAAACACTTAATCCAGTTGGGAACAATGCCGACTGTCTGCATTGTTCCAGTCATTGTGCAGGATGTCGACAACATTGTTGTCGATGTCCTGCCATGGAACCCAATGATACCATGCAGAACAGCTGGCATTTGTGGTCCATTCTATTGTGTGTATGTATTGGGAATGAAGGTTGAGTTGCTAACCATTTTCCCTTGTAGCTATATAGTCAAAGGTAAATCTTTTTCAGTTCTCCCAGAAAGGATATAGGGAAGGTGGAGCTGTCTGTGCATGCACCTGTTAATGTCTGCGCAGACTAAGCACCCAGAATGACAGGTAATATCAAGAGAGAGAGAAGTTTGGTCCATGCAGAGTAATCTGGTGTGGGTACACTGTAATTTGCACACTTGTAAACTCTGCTAGTCAAAACATTTGCATATATTTATAGAATGATAAATGTACGAACATTAAAAACAGTTAATACATTACATTTTTTCAGGGTTTTGCATTGTGTAGTGTTCCAATCAACATACGTTTTATTAAAATAGCATTTTGTGATATAGTTAAGTAAAAATATGCATTACAAAGAATAACAGTGCCCAGTGCAGGAGAGTGGCTGCAAAAGCGAACAAAATGCTGGGTTGCATAGCGAGGGGTTTTCATCCAGGTGAAGAAAGGAGATCTTGCCCCTCTACAGGTCACTGGTAAGGCCACACTTAAGAGTATTGTGTGCAGTTTTGGAGGCCATACCTAAAGCGTGATATCAGGCTACTGGAGGGGGTGCAGAGGAGGGCAAAAAGGATGATATGTGGAATGGAGGGGAGAGACTATGAGAGCAGGCTGAGATACCTGAATATGTACACTCTGGAGGATAGAAGGGACAGGGGGGACATGATAGAGACATTTAAGTATCTGAGGGGAATCAATAAGGATGGGGCAGACGGGGTCTTTAAGCTAAGCAGGGGGAGGGACACCAGGGGGCATGGGCTAAGAATAGAGGGGGGAAGATTTAGGAGGGAAATGAGGAGACACAATTTCACATAGAGGCTGGTAGCAAAATGGAACGCACTACCAGAATGGGTGGTATAGAAACATAGAATTTGATGGCAGATAAGGACCGCTTGGCCCATCTAGTCTGCCCATGTCCCTACCTAATGCATAGGCTGAAGATCCTAGTTAAGCAACAGCCTACTTCCTCCTACTCCCCCCCCCACTAGAATTGCCTTATGTCTGTCCCATGCATTCTTGAATTCCCCCACTGTTTTTGAGTCCACTACCTCCTCAGGAAGGCTGTTCCATGTATCCAGACCCTCTCCATGAAAAAATACTTCCTTACATTACCTTTGAGCCATCCCCCTCTATCTTCAAATTGTGCCCCTTGATCTTATCTGTGTCAGTCTTCACCATTCATCACATTTGGGTACTTGGCTGGAGATCGGGACCTCGTGGGAGCTTTTTTTTTTTGGTAGGTGGAGCTGACGAGCTGTCTACGCCGCCCTCGAGGGGCCGATACTACGTGGTGCTCGTGGGTTGGCCATTAGGTGCCGTCGACTCCACTTGCCTACCAGTTCTTCATCTCCCACCATCAAGGTCACCTTGTGGGATGCTTTCTCCAGCAAATTGAGGCCTACCTGCTTCGCAGTTCATCTTTTGTGAAAAAGTTCAAAGCCAAGTCCGTCGGTTCCTCCTGCCGGTTCTGCTAGCCACTCAACGTCGCCGGTAAGATCTTTCCATATTTCATTATTAAAGTGACATTGAGTCTTGTTTTTGTATTATTTCCCATAGGTCATGTCTAGGTCGGAGAGCAAGAAGACTTCAAAGATGGGTCAGCCCCCCATGCGACGGTGCTGATGCAGCCGAACATTTTCCATCACCAACCAGCACAACCGTTGCCTTTCGTGTCTTGCCCACTTCATGACATGGATTTGTGCAATGCCTGCTTCTCTATGGACCACCAGGTCATTGAACAGTGTGAGTGGAAAGTGGGGTGAGCTCCGCCGACTTTCGGGAGCCAGGTGCGCACTCGTCGGGGCAAGCCACGCTCTCTCGGCCTTTCCTCCGGGTCCCCTCCTGGTTCTGTACGGACCAAGGAGGAGGAGGAGGGACCCTCAGCTTCTAGTAGCCTAGCTGTGGCCGAGGCTCCTCCTGCAGTGCAGGAGGCCCAGTCCGTTCCCTTCTGGGGGCGGGCGGGAGGCATCGCCATGGCAATTGCCCCTTCGGGGACGAAGGCTCCCCCTGGTGTCGGACCCATGGTTCACAAGGCCCGGGTCAACGCCATCCTTGATGCCATTGGTTGACGCCATTTTGGGCCCTGGCAGCGTCGTCGTCAGCACCAGTCCATCACTCGGCGCCATGGCTGCTGTCAGTGCCATTCGTGGTACCGATAGTGCTAGCGGCGCCATGGGAGGGTCTATGGCACCATCCCTTTCTTCTCCTTGCTTCGGCACCGTCCACGTGCCAAGGTTGAGCATTGCACCATGTCTAGTTCTGGGGCTGTTTGCGACGCCAGACATGGGCATGGCGCAGTGGGGGGGTTCAGATGGCGCTGTCAGAGCCATCGTCGGTGCCATCCCTGCTCTTGGCGCCATTCGCGGTGCTGTGGAGTGGGTCGGCGCTGTGGTGGTTTCTGACTTCGGCGCAGTTTGCGGCACCGAAAGTGCTGTCAGAGCCACCATCGGCACCGTCTCTGCCCTCGGTGCCACTCACGGCAACGTGGGGCGCAACAGCACCATGGCAGGTTCCAACTCTGAGGCTGCTGTTCAGGCTGGAGCTGTGTCCTCTTTGGCCGCTGTTCGCAGTGCTGCGGAGGGCACTGGCATCGGCTCGGGTGCAGTCTCCATTTCTGGCACCCTGTTTGGTAGGGATGGCAAAAGACATCCACCTACAGTTTGGCACAGGGCCTCGGCCTCCACCTCTTCGGAGGCGGAGCCGGACTCTGAGTCAGACGAACAGTCTGGCTCCTTGGAACCAGCTGCTAGTGTGGGTAGCCTTGTGCTGTCTTCGACAGACCGGAGTCAGCCCCCCTCTGAGGAGCGGCTGGTGACTTCCAAGACTGGAGTCAGGGGCGCTGACCAGCGGGCAGTAATGCATGCCACCATTGCACTGCAGCCCAGCCTCGGAGGGTTCACTGACCCCTCAGTGGTGGTACTCCCTCATGTGGTGTGCCTGGATCACCCAACTTTGGGGCCGATCAGAGCACCTACGGAAGGGGAGGGTACTGTGCCTTGGATAGCTCCTTCGGGTGCTAACCAGGGCTGTCAGTTACCTAGGCTGACCATCTCGAGGAGGAGGGCACTCTCGGATTCAGAGGGGTAGAAGGGCATGGGGTCTGCGCAGAGGCCTTTTTGGGGGCCCACCCAGGCTCTGGAAGAAGCCGCAGTGCGGATCTCCGCTCTTCCTCTTCGCTTTCTTTGAGAGAGCCCCGTTCTTTTGAGGTAGGGGACCGTCCTTCTGGACCTATATGGCCCGGTTGCCTCACAGGGGGGGATTCTTCCAGGTGCAGCCAAGGCAGTTCCGAAATGGTTGTTCAGCTGTCGGCTGTGGAGTCTTCCGGAGCACCTTCATCTTCTGGCGCTCCTGGTCCGCTCCCTAGCCCAGGCAGAGGTCAGCCGACTTCTCTTCTCGGCTCTGTCTCCATCCCTCTACCACACTCTCCTGCACTCCCAGGCATCCTTGGTCCTAGCGGGCCTCTCTCCTGGGAGCAGTTCAGAGCTGTGACTGCTCGCTTCCCCGCTTACGTCAGGGCAATGGACAGACAAGTTTTTCAACCTCCCCCCGAGCAGCCACTCTCTGAACAGTTGAGGTCCTCTAACTCTTCATCCCCCTCCTCTGGGGGAGAGGAGCCTTCTGTCCACATCTCCCCGGCTGCTGATCTCGCGGAGTATCAGCGATTCCTCGTGAGGATGTTGGAGGACCTGCATCTCTCTCCTGCCACTCAGAGCAATCCAGAGCACTCAGCACACACCTTTTTGGGTGACTTCAGTGAGGACACACTTGTGGTGCCCCCCTGGCCAGCTCCCTTTAGGGAGGCGTCACTGCGTTCCTGGCAAAGACCTTTTTCTGGAGTTCCTGCCCCAAGGGATCTCTGCCAGTGATATTGCACCCCCTCCTTGAGTCTCCAGGTTCCATGCCTCATCCGCAGTCAGGACTGACACAGCTGGACACTGCCAATGGGCTTCGCGCTCTTCACCGTGACCGGCCCCCAGATCAAGACTCCTCAGATTTTGACTTCTGAGGTAGGAGGACTTTCTACTCGGCATGGTTGCTGCTTTCTAGTTCCACACATCAGGCCCACTATGCAGCCTATGACAGGTTCTTGTGGTCCAGGCTAGATCAGTTCATAGCCTCATTGCCTGACATGGAGCAAACCAACAAGCCATTGCACTCTCTGCGCGTGGCCTGGAGCTAGCAAGGCACCAAGCAAGGGCATCGTATGATGCCAATGAGGTAGCTACCAGGGTCGTAGGGACAGCGATCTGCAGTAGGCGGACAGCATGGCTGCGTCTTTCCCGGTTGTCATCCTTGGCCCGGCATAGGGTAGTTAACTCCACGCACCAGAAAACCTATCTCTTTTCCTGCAGGGTGAGGCGGCGTCTGTCAGGGCAACTTCCTTCCCCCTCCAGGGGGTCCCCATCTCGCTCTCCCCACTCTCGGGCCTCTCCAGGCCCAGAAGGTTCTCCTTCTTAGTGTGTCACCCACTGAGAGCTAAGGGACTCTGTCCTTTAGGGTTTTAAAACCCCCCTTTGGGGGCGGGCTTGGCACTCACCCAAATGTGATGAATGGTGAAGATTGACACAGATAAGATATGAAAATTACATACCTACCATAATTATGATCTTTCTGTGTATCTTCACCATTCATCACAATCCCACCCGCCATCCCCCTGTGGCCTCAGTCTCTGGATCCCCCTCCCTCTCTGTGCCTTTCCTTATCCCCCTCTTTGTCTCTGTCGGGGGGGGTGTAATCTGGGGCACATGGTGGGATGGTATATCTGGGGGGAGAGTGGCCGGGATGGGGCGGCACTCCCTCTCTAGTGCTCTGGCTCCACTCCTGTGGAGTGGGAGTAGGAGGTTGCCCTCCATCCTTGTCTCCTTCTTTTCCTCTTTTACTTGTCCGCTGGACATGTTGTAAGGAGATTTATCCCTACTTAAAATTTTGTTTTTCCCTGGGAGAGGGGGGAGAATCTATGTTCCCTGTCCTCTTAGAAGATCCATTTTTCTGTCTTAAAGGAGCTTCTTTTGCCAGTGATTCTGTGTCTTGAATTCTGGTGATTAAGCCTCTTGGCTACTTCTTGCAGTTCCTATACAATCTAGAGACAGGGCAGAATTCAGCATGTGTCTGGTGTTTTACCCCCTCTCATGCTAAACTTTTATGTTTCATAAATTCCTTATCCCTAACTCCCTCCCTTTTCTGTTTCCAGAGATTGGGGCCCCCTTCCCAATCTCCTCAGCATCTTGATTCTTCTTCTTACTCTGTCCTCTCAGTTGTTTATTTCTCCTTTTGGTTTTATATCTTTTCCTTTTTCTGTTCCTTGGACTTTCTTGTCCCACCCTCCCAACCCCTTTTCCTCACCTCTCGGCGACTCAGAACTGGCAGGCAGGCAGAGTCAATGGCGCCTAACTGGCCAACCTGCGGCGCCACACAGTATGTCAACCTTGAGGGCGGCACCGAGAGCACGTTGGCTCCACCTACCAAAAATAAATAAATAAATAAGCTCCCACGGGGTCCTGCTCTTCAGCTGGGTACCCAAATGTGATGAATGGTGAAGATACACAGAAAGATCATAATTACAGTAGGTACGTAATTTTCATTTCTTGCACATCTCTTTTTCTGAAAGATGCTACCCTCTTGGACTCCGTTGATTCCCTTGATGTACTTGAAAGTTTCTATCATGTCCCCCCTCCCCCTCCTCGAGTGTATACATATTAAGCTTCTTTAATCTGTGAACAGCTTCAAAGGGGCATGGGACAGGGAACAGGGGAGAGTGAAGGTGGGGACGGCGGGGGTGGCAATGGGATGATGGAGGGGGTGGGGCAGCTGCAAAGTAGGGGTGCTAGCTGCACACTCGAGCAGACTTAGATAGTCTGTTTCTGCTGGTGCATTCGTATGCTCTTATGCTATGCATACACTCATATGGCTCTCTGGTGATCCGTGTTGGGCGAGAAACACAAAAGACAAAACAGCGACAACAAAAACAGTGAAGGCAGAATGGAGACAGTGTGCTGTCCTTTGGATGCCCTCCATGTGGAGCTCTCGGCGGCCCCACGGATGATTATATCAAGGAATGGGGGAAGTGGGGGGTGGAGCCCCCTGCGTGTGCAAGTGCTCCTATGCTTTCACCCATCTGCCGTGCCGGTCACTGTAATTGTTGTCGCCCTTCTGCCTTCACACTTTTTGCACAGTACCATGGTGATCAGACCTATTATGGCAGCCACAGGTGGACAAGTGGCTCCCAGTCCTGAAAAAGTTGCCGACCTCTGCTCTAAGCTGTCTTAAAACTAGCAAACGTTCTCCTTTCCACTGACTGGTGCTTTAGATAGGGACGTTGCATGGTGCAAACCACAACTTTTTAAAAATTCGGGCACATTAAGTTTAATCGAACAGCTCCAATACAGTGCTGAGGACACATTTGTTCCGATGAATGCCGTGTGGTTTGCGTTTATTAGCAGTATTTTGTTAGGTTCTTGTGTGGAGGATATGAAGGTCAGAGGCATTAAGGCCTGTTTATTGTGACATTAAAGTTTAAGTAGTGTGCTGCCCAGTCTAATCGTTACTTTTAAACAGTATCACATCAGCCCCAATACTTGGTACTTGTATGTTAGCTCTGACATTCCTGTGTAAGTCAGTTTGACCAAATATGTGATAATGGGCAGATAACTGTCCTTTTCAAATGCAGGGGACACTTTCACACACTTTACCAGCTCTAATGTTTACTTAAGAATTTTATTCTAGCTAGGATGGATAGACAGGAACGAGAGATAATGTGTGCTTTCTCTTTACTAGCAAACTTCTTCAAGCCAAAGATAAACCACCATGGTTTGAAAGCAGATGGATTTCTGACGAAGTCACAATCATACAACCAAGAAGGGTATTCTTTCCAGTTAGAAATGATGGACTGTGTATCTGCATTAACATTTTCTTGGCAGCAGTGGAATTGCATTTTATGAATCTTGAGGGTACCCTATCTAAACTGAACCCCACCCCCATAGTAAGTAAATGGTATTAGTTCAGAAACTACCATACCGAGGCTCACATCAGAATGATGGGAACCGACCCCTTGTGTGGACCCCTAATTCTAGCACTGCTTTTACAAATAAAGAAACTGGTATGTAAATGATTGCAAAAGTAAGTCTAGAGTTCAATGACATTTTAAGAACTGTACAGGCAAAAAGGTTTTGCTGGTGTCTGGCATGATATCTGTATTCACTTATAGGGAGCTAAACTTGTTTCCACATATTTTAACAAGCATTTGTCAATGATGAATGTTTGCTTGCTGGCATTGGCAGTGGTAGTGTAGAAGTTACACAGCAGCGTAATAGGAATGGCAGTGAAGTACTGAACTGAAGCCAACCCCACCACCACCCTGCAGAGAGTGACAGGCATTGGGGTGTGCCTTTGGGTCGTCAGGCATAATGGCCATGCCATTTCACCACACCCCACCCTGCAGACACTGACAAGTGTCACGGTGTTCCTTGGGGTCTTTGGCCCTTATACGCACCCCATTCCATTAGGAAATACGGTGAGATGGGTGCGATATAGTAGAATGGGGTGAACTTTGGGGCTGAAGAGTCCAAGGCATACCTCGATGCCTCTCACTGGCTGCAGGGTGTGGAATGGTATAAGCATTACAGGCAAGAATCCCAAGTCACACCCCTGATGCCTGTCATTCTCTACAGGGTTGGGCGTTATAGTTGGAAACCCTAATACCTCAGGCATTTGTTGGTATTTTCACTCCAAATTTTTAACATGTTTTTTTTGTGACCCCACCTCATGAACAGGGGGAATATCAGTTTGTTAGCCAAAAGCTGCTTATGCACAGCGACTACGGCATTTAGCACCACAGGTGCAAAAACATTCCGAAAAGGATGTAAAAAATGACAGCTGTACTGTTCATGGGGAGGTGTAAAAAATGGCAATGTTGCAAATCTGCATTAAAAATATTTAAAAAAATGGTGCAGTCACGAGCGTACATAGAAACTGTGCAACGCACACCCGTAATATAATTAGGTTGGGGATTTTTTTACAGCAGATTGTCAAGTCAGGCATTTTGGTGCCTCCGATCATGAACAGTGACACTGTGATCTTCTTTATCTGTCCCGAACAATGATTTCCCACAGCGATCATGCATATCTGCGCTGAAAGTGTGAAAACACACTTTGGCCATGTTGTGAAAAATGACAGCTGTACTGTTCATAAGGAAGTGTGGAAAAATGCCACTGGTGAAAATCTGGACTGAAAATATTACAAAGTCATGAACTTACGAGGGTGCGTGGAAACTGTGCAATGCTCACTCATAACACAGTCATTTTAAGGACTTTTGTCACCAAATTTTCAACATAGCCATTTTAAGACCTCTGCTCATGAACAGTGTCACTGTGATTTTCTTAATGTGTGCCATACATTGATTTTGCACATCGACTGCGCCATTGCGCTACATGTATGGAAATACATTTTGGGCAAGATGTGAAAAATGACAGCTGTACTATTCATAAGAGGTGTGGTAAAATGGCAGTGTGAAAATCTGGGTGAAAATATTGAAAATTCGAACTTACGGTGTCTTGGGAACTGTACAACTGCTTACGTTCATAACAGTCATTTTGGAATTTTTCCACCAAATTTTCAACATAGCCATTTTAAGACCTCTGCTCATGAACGGTGTCACTGTGATTTTCTTAATTTGTCCCGTACATTGATTTAGCACACCGACTGTGCCATTGTGCGCTACATGGGCGGAAACGTGTTTTGGATGAGATGTGAAAAATGACAGCTGTACTACTCATAAGAAGGTGTGGTAAAATGGCAATGTTGAAAATCTGGAGTGAAAATATTGAAAATTCATGAACTTACGAGCGTGCGTAGGAACTGCGAAACGCATGCTCGTAAAACAGTCATTTTGTGGATTTTCCACCAAATTTTCAAAATAGACTTCTTGAGAGCCCACCGTATGAACACTGGCAGTGTCATTTCGTTAATCGGTCCCGAAAGGTGATTTCACGCAGTGACTGCAAAATCACCCTTCGGGCCCGAATAACGCCATGACAGTGACAGCATTCATGAGAAGGGGTCCCAAAAACCTCATGTTGAAAATTTGGTGCAAAAATTCAAAAATGCCTGAGATATGCAACAAAGTTGAAAAAACCCTATCTAGCCCATTATACAGCTTACCGGCATTTCCTCAGTTCGCGGTCGGCTTTGAAGAGTGCAGACGTGTTCCCGGTCCACCGCAGATCGTCGCGCCTGACTCTGGAGGTAAGTATGGGGTGGGGGTGTGGGGAGGCAAGGTGCGCAGTGGGTGGAGTACGGGTTGTGGGGGGCAGGGAGACTGCGTGGGACCCGTTTTCAATTTACAGTTTTTTAAATTGGCGGGGCGTTGCCAGCTGGGGTGAGCTCACAGGCGTGGCACGAAACGCTGGTGGGGGGCGTGGAGCTGACGGAGTTGGGCACCCCGTCAGCAATGGCATCAGTTGCCACGCTGGGGTGGGCTCCCAGCATGGCACTCTGTACTGGGGGGGGAACGGCACAATATGTAAAGTGGACGTAACTTGTAAACAAAGTGCCGCTGCATGACGAGCTTTTCTCTGATTGCAGCGGCACTTTGTTTAGAAGTTTTGTCCACTTTGCATACTGTTGCTGTCAGCGCTAGCATGCTAGCTTATTGGGGAATGAGGGACGCACCTACTGATGCATGCCCTGCATTCGCCCAGCAGCAGCCGCGCCTCCAAATCTCCACTCTCCCAATATGTTGACTGCATAAAAAGGTTTAGAGACTTCAATATATTTTGCCTTTCCTGAACCCTTCAAAAATCAATTTGACCAATCCTGGAGTAACAAAAAGGTGGGCATAATTCTAATTTGTGCCAGATATGACATTTCAGTCATTTTTAACACTTCTGCGTATTAGACTTTTTCTCCCGTATGTGCCTGTATTGGTGGGGCAGTGTTCCCACAAATGAATAAATGAGTATAACTTAGCCAGCACTAGCAGCATTTTGGTTCTCTAAAAATTAGCCAGATATGATAGAAATGCTACTATACTTAACATTGTATCCATTTCATGATATCTCCTAATTGTCAGAAATATTGTTTCTGGGTGGACCATGAGTATGTTTCTCTCCATCAACAGTGTGCATCGATTTAGTTTTAGCATGCATTCTAAATGATATTTTAGTAAATGGAATGGAATTGTCCAAAACATGTAACTGTAGTTAGCAGCGATGTTCCAGTAGATATTTAAGAACAGTTAGCCCTCTCCTTGTAGATTTATAAGGGCCCCACACAATGAATAGGCATTTTCTTCTTGATTTCTTTATCCCCCGACCAGCCTCCTTCCTCCGGCCCCCCCAGCCCCGTTACCCCAGCATCCACTGACTCTTATCTCTTGGCTTTAGAGGTGCCAGCTGACCAGGTGCGGCGCCTATGGGGAGCTTGCCTCCTGGGCATTTTCGGCCTCCGTATTCTCCCTTCCTGGAGTGAAGAGGTACAGTGTACAATGATGCCAATGGCCGATCCACGCACGCTTCTGTACATGGCATGCTGGGCATCTGCTCTGCCTCCTCCCCCATTCTCTGTAGAGCCAGTGTGCCAGCCTCTAGCCACCGCTAGGGGCCAGGCAAGCACTGGTTCTAGTCTCACCCCTCCCTGGGAGAGGAGAGCTGTCCTCTGGATGCTTGATCCACTTCCTCCCCGACCGACCTCCGGTGACCCACTCACTCCACGAACACGGGTCGTCAGCGTGGCAGGAGGTAAGGCGGTGTTGCCTCAGCCCTCCATGCCACTCGGCTGGCCATGAATAGGAATTTTAGAGCAAAATAAATTATATGAAAATGGAGGGCAGGCGGTCAATTTAAAAAATAATGTTCATAAATACTGGATATCTTTGGACTCCATGATCTAGGAAAGGGGGAGGGGATCCAAGGTCAAAAACTGAGCACCAGAAATAAAACTGTGAGTAGTATTTGTGTGTGTGTGTGTGTGTGATGTGTGTGTGTGTTTGTGTGTGTGGTATGTGGCGTGTGTGTAAAACACAGAAACATAGAAACTGATGGCAGATAAGGCCCTCCAGGCCCACCCAGTCTGTCCGTTTTCTCTACCTGCTGAAGAAACCACAGACCCTACTCGATCTCCAGCTTTGATCTCTTTCCTATCACTAGGGATCCCCTATGCCTGTCTGGGGGTGGCGGTGTGTGTGTGTGTGTGTGAAGATGGGAGTCAAAAAGAAAAGGGCATTTATTCAGTTTGTTTGTTCTTTTTTATTTTGAAGGAATTTTATTTTTAGGGCCAAGATTATTTTTTTTAGTGAGTAAAGATGCAACCATGTTTTATAATGGCAGTCAGGAATTCTGGAAAACGTCATTGGGATTGTTGCAGTAATGTGCTGTGTCCTGTTTGCCAGCACTTTTTTTTTTTTACCTGCGCATTAAACAGATCTAAAACATAGGTGCCAACCAATCAGGCCACAGGATTTTCCCTACCAATGTTATAAATACTGGACCAGATATTCAAACTGCTCTATTTTGTGGAGCAAGCCCTTGCGCTGCACAAAATAGTTGCGCAGGGGTGTGGCCAGAGCGATATTCAAAGGAGTTGTGCCCTTGAGCAACTCCTTTGAATATCAACCCTCGGCCACAGCCACTGTGCATGGCGCAGTGGAACTTGTGCCACCGCAAGTGGTCAGAGTGGAGCATTCAACTTGTGGTGGCACAAGTACCACCATGCGCCATCGCAAAATCGATATTCAAAAGGTGACATGCAAATGGGGCCATAATTCATGCAAGAGCATGGGGGCCATTGCATCTGATTCTCTTCACTTTGCATGCCATTAACATGCAGGTGCACCGATCCCCGAGGACTTGCACCTGGCGTCCTGCCAGGCAGCAGCCATCAGGGACCGACGCCCCCTGCAGCCCGATCGCCGGCAAAAGAGTGTAAAATCCCCACCACCATCCCCCACTGGCCAGATCGCGGGCATAGCTTAAATCCCCCACCACCAGCCCGATCGCGGGCAGCAATGTGTCCCCCCCAACACATCCCTGGTGGTCCAGTGGACCGATAAGCCCGATCCTGGGCTGGAGTTTTCAAACACACACACCCCCACCTCCTGAACATATCCCTGGTGGTCCAGTGGACCGAAAAATCCTGATCGCGGCATGTAGTTTTCAAACACACCCCCCCCACCTCCCGAATATATCCTGGTGGTCCAGTGGACGAAAATCGATCAGCGGGATGTGGTTATCAAACACCCCGGACACATCCTGGTGACCTAGTGTCCCCCACCCCACCACCCGAAAGCCCCACCACGCTCCCCTCCACAGCGGCGGGTGGCAGCATCCCACCGCCTGCCGCCCCCCGCCCGCCGCGGACTGCCGGTGGGACTGCGCCCGTGGTGCAGAGCAAGAGCCAATGGGTGTGCAGACCATACCGCACTGTGACAGTCCAGTTTTGTGAATGAATTTTACTGGCCAGGGGGTGGTGGTGGGATTTACACTCTTTTGCCCGCGATCGTGGGCTGCGGGGGCACAGGGGTTGAGGCAGCCACAGGTGGCAGCTGCTGTGTTGTGCCCTGCAATGCAGCAGCTCACCTCTGGGTGGCCCTCAACTTGATCCTTTTTTGGCTCAAGGTCCTGCAGGCGAAAGTTGGGGTTGCGCCTGCATTAACTCTGCACAGCCCGGCTGAATATCGGTCTGTGCAGTTTATGCATGGTTCTTCCCCCTCCAGCTCAGCATGCATTCATTTGCATTGCGCTGTTGCTCAGCATGTTTTCTGTGGTGCAACTGCCTCCTGCTGAATATCGTAGAACAGAACAATTTCGGACTTGCGTAGGCGCAACCCTATTTCGCATGGCGCAACCCTTTTGAATATCTGGCCCTCTGTATTTCTTTGGGCCCTCTGTTCTTGTGACTAGGGAAAACCCAGGGATTTATTAACCTTTGGTAATGGGTGGGCTAATGGAAGCTCTAGGTACCTCTTAATGCTTTGAAACTGTATTTGCAGTCAATTCCACTTCAACGCAATTTGGATGTCTGCAATTTTTGGATATATGCATATTTTTCTTCAGTCTCAGATAATTTCCTGTTCAATGCTGTTTATTGTTTTCGGTTGTGTGCATATCACATTTTGGCTGTATGCAACTTTTTAGCCTATTTTCCTGCCAGCTTGACCTGGCTGAGGGAGTAATTGCTCTGACTTGGGGTAAAATTAGGTGCTAAATGGTATTGAAGGTGTTGTTAAAGGTCCACATTTTCAAAGGCGATGCATGGCGCAAAATAGAGATGCGCTGCCCATCTCAAAGAATGCACCAAACCATAATAATCGAAAGACAGAGATGCGGCGTGCATCTCCGGATGCACCATCACGCAGAAATAATGTACGCGGTGCAAATAAAGGGGGAGTTTTCATGAATATTCCGTGCCTGCCTATATTCAGCCAAAATGTGCAGCGCATCTGCTGCGCATCTCGGAAATGAGCCGCCCAAAGTTAGGCATACGAAAGGGTGGCCTAAATCAGCCAGCCACCCACAGGCAGGCCACAGAACTGCAGGCAGGCCACCTGGAGACAGCCCTTGGAAGTGCACAAGAACATGCTCCAGGCACCCACACACAGCAGTCATGCCAGGATGGATGAATCCTGAGCCACAGGTGCCGTGTCACCACCGGCACACCCTGGATGTAGACACCCAGCAGCCACATGCCAATGCTGTCGTGTGCCCCCAGGCACACCAGTAGGAAAGACAGCCCCACTGCAGCACATGGGCCAGGGGCCATGTCCAGCACCCATGCAGCCTGCAGGGTGCCACCCAGTGGTGGCATGCTCCCAGGGTGATGTCTATGGCAACAGTGCTCAGGTTGCCTGGTGGCACTAATGGCTGCATGGCATGGGCCAGGGACTGACCAGTGGCACGCACACATGGTGGTACACCATGGGTGCACACATGTGGGACCCACCCACCTGGGTACCTGGTCACTGTCTGCACACTGCCATCCCTTGCAGTGCCCACCAGGTACCTCACATACTGGGGTGTGTGGGGCATTGCAGATGACTGTACACGCATATGGAACTGGTGTATCACATGCATGTGGTATCCTGGTCAGCCTGTGTCACCCTATGCCCACCCCTGTTGCATGTCTAGGTGGACCCTCTGTATCCCTGTCTGACCCTGTTCATAGCTATAGGGTGTACCACTGTACCCAGGCCAATGCAGTCCACCCACCAACACACACTACCATCCCAGCACACCTGCCTGCTAGGCCACAGTACCTCCTGTTCACCTTTGTGGGATGGTAAGGCTGCCCGGGGTATGCAAATGGCCTGAATACATTCCAGTAATAAGCTCTGGCATGTGGGGTTTGGGCTCAGAATATGCAATGAGGCCATTTGCATATCCTGGCTGAATACTGCAAAGTTGCACCATGCCCATCTCACTTGTCCCAGCGCATTTCCCTATGTTTCTGCTTGTGGTGCACGGTACCCCCTTCCTGAGATGTGCGCACATCTTCAGATGCGCGCTTGCACAGGATTGGGATATTTAGCCGGACATGCGCGAGTGCATCTTCCAGCGCATCTTCTGAATATACCATTTATTTGGGTGGGAGCATCCCAGATGTGTGGCGCAGGCACTTGCACAGTTCTGCATGGGGCTTTTGAATATGGGGGACAAAAGTTCTGAGGAGTCCTATAAACTCAAGATACTGCCTGCCAAACAACGGAGAAACCCAACAGAACTGTGCGCTCCACTGAGCATGGAGTGCAGCTACATAAGAAACCTTCCCTGCCTGGAATAAACAGGACTGTTAGTTACTGTACTGATAAACTTACCTCCCAGCAGGCTTTTAAAATGTACAGTATAATTCATTTTCTGGATAGATGCAGTTTCGGATGTATGCACAAATATTGCTGTCCCCAGCAGTGTGCATACAAGAGAAACTGTGTGTTTATTTACTTATTGTCGTTCACGCGGAAGGTGGCCGAGGACAAGCATCACGTTCTCAGCTATGTCCTGGGGCAGTGAATGCGAGGAGCAGCAGTATATTGGCATGTGCAGTATACTAGAAATGACACCAGCATACAATATAACACGAGCACAGTTTAACTAACGTCATTTAAATCACAGCAAAGTGAAAACAGTTAGAAACACTTAAGTACCACAACATTGTTTTACAATATACATTTACATTTGTGTTTTTTGTTAAATTAAATCGGCCCCCAGTTACTCTAAACTTCCTAATATACAGTACTTGATGGCAATCTTCACTTGCTCTGTCACGTTGTTCCACAGTACAAAGAACTTGCAATGTAATGAGGTAGTTTCCTGTATTTAGCCTTTATTGACCAGGTACGCACACTAGACAGTTACTATGCCTGTTTTCAGGTATAACGATATGGTAAGCATCTTGCAGGGTAATATAAAAGAATCCAAGCTTACAGAATGGTAGAAAGGCAAGCAATATATATTACGTATATACAAAAGGTAGAGGGTGATGGTCAGAGGGGAGGTTCTCTGAGGATAGGTAGTGACCAGGGGGGTTCCAGCAAAGCTCAGTGCTCAGTCCGGTGTTTAACATCTTCATCAGTGACACTGTGGATAGGATTAAAGGCAAAATCTGTTTGTTTGCAGATGACGCAAAGCTCTGTGAGAGGATGGAAATGGAGGAGGGGGACAGAACCTCAGAGAAAACCTAGCTAAGCTAGAGAAGTTGTCTGGCATTTGGCAGTTGGGGGTTCAACGATAAAACATACAAGGTAATGCTCTTGGGGGCAAAGAATCCAGACACTGAATATTGGCTGGGGGGTGTGCAGGTTACCAGGTCAGAAGAGGAAAAGGACCTGGAAGTAGTTATCAAGAGTGACCTAGACACTTGGCGCACTGCAAGAGAGCAGCAACCAAAGCAAACTGGATGCTAGCGTGCACAGCCAGGGGGATAACAAACACAAAGGCAGTGGTGATTGTGCCACTGTACAAATCTCTGGAGAGGCCACACCCGGAATTCAGTGTGCCATACTGGTGCCGTTACTTAAAGAAGAATGTCAGTTTACTGGGAATGGTCCAGAGAAGGGCAACCAAAATGATCCAGGGTCAGCAGGGAAATACGTATGAGGAGAGACTAAGACAGTGGAATATGTACTCGCTGGAGGACAGTAGGGAGAGGGTGGGCTTGATCAAGATCTTCAGGTACCTTAACGATATCAATATGGTAAATACTGAGAGCCTCTTAAGCCTTACTGGAAACAAGTCTACTGGGGGGCACATCCTAAAGCTGGAGGGGGTAGGTTCAGGAGAGAAATAAGGAGGAACTTTTTCACTGAGAGGGCGGTGGCCACATGGAATAAGTTGCCAGAGGAGATGGCTGGCTTCAAAAGAGGATGGGACAGAGCAAAGGGGAAAGTTACATGTGGAGGGGTGAGTTAGGGGAAGGAAGTTAGTGGGGAGGAATGGGGGAGGAAGGGTCAGGGGTTGGGTCTGTCAGTAAAGAGTGAGGGACTTGCACTCATAAGCAGACTTGATAGACCATAAGGCCTTTATCTGCTGGCTTATTTGTATGTTCATATTAAATCCAGTAACAAGTACAGATGAGGTTACAGTAGAGCTCTAGTGACCAGGAACTGGTCACACTTTCGGTGTATCAGTTGTTACTTATATAATGACAATGGAGCAGAAGTAAGCAATAATACCTGACAGAGTGGGCAGTATTGGGAAATACTGGACCACCCAGGTCCGTAATGAGGCCCGACGCTGCAGGCGCAGGGCCCTATAACCCATGAAAGGTCCGGTATTTCCCAATACCACCCACCCTGGAGGATACTATTGTGCTTAGAAAATGGGCTACATGTGACTTTAAATAGAATTTAGAAAAATAAAATGATAAAATGAACAAAAAAGAAATTAGATCAATTCTAAGTCTTTTTGGGATAAAGCAGTCCCTCTGCTGGTAAAGAACTGCAGAGTTTTTTAACTTTTATTTTCCTGAAGCCCATTCTAATTTGCTGCTGCTTCAATAAGTGGTTATGGCAGGCACAGAACAGCTGACAGGGGAGTGTGAGACGCGGAGCAGAGAGATGGGTTGGCAAGAAAAAGTATTTTGAACGTTTTCTGCTTCCATATCTCAACAGCTCCTGGTCTTGAACATACCTGCCGCAGCTGTTTGTCATTAAGAATGGATAGGCGATTAGATACCTTCTGTTATTTAAGAAAGGATATAGATGGATGGAGAGGATTCAGAGAAGGGCAACAAAGATGGTGCAGAGTATGCAAGAGAAGCCATACAAGACTAGATAGAGAGAATTAAACATATACCCGCTGGAGGTTAGAAGAGATAGATGTGACATGATAGAGTCTTTTAACTATATGAAGGGAATAAATAAAGTGAATGAAGGTAGATTATACAAAAGGAAAGTAGGAGTTAAAACAAGGGGTCATAATTTCAGACTGGAAGGGGGAAGACTTAAGAGCAATGTAAGGAGATGATATTTCACTGAGAGGGTGGTGGAACCCTAGAACAGATTACCTAATGAGGTGGTGTGTGCAGAAACAGTGGAGGAATTCAAGAGGGCATGGGACAGACACAAGGGGTTGGCTGGTGGGCAGAGGAAAATATCCCTGGGAAGTGGAGACAGGTAGAGGCGAGTTGGAAATGGGCAGACTAGATGGACCAGCATGGTCCTTTTCTGCCAACACATTACCATGATACTATATTATTTATTTATTAAACTTACAGCTCATGATCCCATTTAGGCAGCAAAATGGTCTTTTGCAGCACAGCACGAAACAGAGTGCTTCACGGATGCCAGAGGTTGGATCATTTCTTTTTGAGATGACAGGGCTGTAACTGTGGTTGGACACAGCAACCAAAGGAAAGAGAGAGCAGGCTGGTAGTAGGGACACAGCTGGTATGTTTTAAACCCAGTGGCAAAATGGCATGCGAGAGAAGATCACTGTAAGATGGTAGAAGTGTAGAAGAAATGTTAAGTGCTGAATTTAAATAGCTTTAGAAACATAGAAACATAAACTTTGACGGCAGATAAAGACCGCTTGGCCCACCTAGTCTGCCCATTTCCCTACCTAGAGGATAAGCTGCAGATCCTATTTAACCAACAGCCTATTTCTTCCTACCCCCCACAAAAATTGCCTTATGTCTGTCCCATGCATTCTTAAATTCTCCCAGACCCCACAACCTCCTCAGGAAGGCTGTTCCATGCGTCCACCACCCTCTCTGTGAAAAAATACTTCCTCACATTGCCCCTGAGCTGTCCCCCCTCTATCTTCAGATTGTGTCCCCTTGTTTTTGCACATCTCTTTTTCTGAAAGATGCTACCCTCTTGGACTTTGTTGATTCCACTGAGGTACTTAAACATTTCTATCATGTCCACCTCTCCCTCCTTTCCTCAAGGGTATACATATTAAGCTCCTTTAGTCTCTCCTCATATGGCTTCTCTTGCAGACCCTGCACCATTTTAGTTGCCCTCCTCTGAACTGCCTCCATCCTGTCTATGTCCTTGCGGAGATGGGGTCTCCAGAACTGGGCGTAGTACTCCAGATGGGGTCTCACCAACTGTCTGTACAGGGGAATAATATCTTCCTCTGCTGGTCATACCTCTCCCTATACATCCCAGTATCCCCCCAGCCCTCCCTACCACCTTCTCTCATTGCTTGCCAACCTTAAGGTCATCTGATATGATTACCCCCAGGTCCCTTTCCATTTTTGTTGTTGTTACTACCTCCCCCCCCATTGTGTACTCTTCCCCTGGGTTTTTGTTTCCCAGATGCATTACTTTGCACTTTGCATTGAATCCAAGCTGCCATGCTTCTGACCATTCCTCCTACCTTGCCAAGTCCCTTCTCATCCTTTCCACGCCTCCTTGTGTATCAACCCTGTTGCAGATATTTGTGTCATCTGCAAAGAGGCATACTTTTCCTTCCAGTCTTTCCACAATGTCACTTATAAAGACATTAAAAAGGACAGTTTGTTTATGAATGACTGGCATGGTTCTGAAGTTAAAAAAACTCACAGTGTTTTATGTGTTGTGTCGGGAGTCACATCCCTCGGTAAGTGATGCAAAAAAATGGTGGCTGTCCACTTTGAAAATTCGGGGTGGCCCAAGGACATCTTAAGTAATGGGGCACCCCAGAGTGGCACTTGTTATTTAGTGGGCAAGGTTGAAAAATAAATGTATGCCTGGCATGGGCTTTCAACCAATCAGTATGCTTCATTTTTCAAGCCCATTTTGTAACATATAATTAGACAATAGTCTCTGGAATGTTGCTTCACATTATGCAGCCATATTTTAAAGTTTTTCTTACAAAATCCAACCTCAGTACATAGTACTGTTAAACCTGGATGTACAGGATATCAGTCTTCCTTTTGTCTGAGAATTGTTCCATAGTCTTGGTGCAAAAGTGAGTTTTTTTTGCCACCACTAAGGCAACAAAATAGTGTTCAGTTACCGATCTAAAATATATGTACATATATGAAATATATGTACATAATATAAACATAATGTACTACATCAAATCTTACTGTTTATTAATTACTGTTATTTCATTCTATATATGTATTGTGTACGTGTCTGTAAACCTGTAATCAGGACCTCCTTGTGAATGAGTTTGCTCAATGGAGTTTTCCTGCAATGAACTTGAACTTGAAAATAGTGCTGAATTATTGATTTAAATGCATATCAACCATTTAAATTAGCTAGTTGACCATACAAGATCATTGATAACTTGTACTATTTTGAAACTAGTGTTCAGTTTCTGATCTAAAATAGTGTTTAGTTATTGATATAAGTGAATATGAACTGTTGAAAATTGGCCAGTTGACCATACACGGTCACATAACTTGTACTTTGTGTTGACAAACCCATTTATTAGTAGCTGAAGAAATTTCCATCCAAGACTGTAGATCATAGTGGTGTAATTTATATGTTTAACAGAGGGTATATATGTTCATTAACAGACTGAACGTAAGTGGAACATTTGGTCTTCAGTGCCATATGATATCTCTTGGGTAGCAAGAACTAGGCAGCTACAAATTGTGTGAGAAAACACACTACACACTGACTGTCTGCTTTAACCACTTTAACTGTTAACATGTTAGCATAACAAACATTTGTAAAAGCTACCACCTTAGGTCACAGCTCTACTGATTGCTTATGCATTATTTACTCGGTTCCTTTCCTGAGATTTTTTAATTGCCTTCTGGAGATAGGTGATAACTTGCTCACCTCGTCTCCTTATATCCTCTTTGAAGATTTGTATACCTAGACACATCTGACCCGGCTTTGTTATAAATACAGCAGCAGCAATATGCAATGGCATTCCAGACTCAATGGAGCAAGCACTAGCCAAAAGGACAGAAAATGTTTCACTGGTACCCTGTCAGGTAAGTTCTTTGGCATAATCTTCACTTTCGCAAACCATGGCCTTTCATTACTGTTTATTGTTATATTCCGCATGTGGAAAAAAAGTTGCCACAACTGAATTCTGTGTGTTTATGAGTGCAAATTTATTTATTTAAAAGTTTCACCAGGAAAGGCATAATGAGCAGGGAATGCTTGTTTCCAGATGCATCCTGGGGGAGAGGGGACAGGGAGTACAGTAAGGTTACAAACAGCAAAAAGACAAAACAGTATAAAAATGACAAATTTAGTATAAAAATGGGAAGAGATACAATCAGCAAGCAAGATGACAAAATTGATAACAGTCAATTTTAAAGAGCTACTGGTGCCTGTAAGAAAACCTTAAAAAACATAATAATTAGGTATAATTCTGATTGCATTCCCTTTATATTTTATATATTTCTCCTCCCCATAATTTATTACTAAAGAAATGTGCATGAATGTATGCTAGTTGTCCCATAGAGTTCATTTTGAGTTCATCTGCCTCTGTAGCTTACTCTCTACTGCAAGTCATAATCCTCTGTTGTGACATCGCAATCTGTTGCTATGGGAGTAACTGTGAAGTCACAAGCAGTGCTCTATGACTTCAGATAAGGAGAATGCAACAGGAATAGATGAACTCTTCAGGACCAAATATCTTGTTTTCATGCAAAAGACCCCACTACTAAATAATGGGGAGGAGGAATACAGAACTAATGGGAAATACAAGCTGGACAGTGCTTAAATATTATGTTTTGTTAAAGTTCTCCTAAACATGTCACCAGCTCTTTAACAATGCAGGAAGTGCTAGGAGCTATATTAAACAGTCTAACAATTACAGTAGTAACATCGAAAACTGCTAAAGTCATTATATGACAAATGCTTGTAGTTTGAAAATGTTAGTGTAACCATAACATTAAATGTAATGAAAAGTGGAAAAAATAATTTACTAAGTTGCCGAAACCCAACTATGTTATTTTGTGTGCACTGTATGTGTATTTTTTTTTACTGTAGCTTCAATTGTTCTTATACAGGTTAGTCCTGAAAACAGTCTTATGCCTAGTACCCATTGCTGTGGCAATATAAATAAATTCAAATTAAATTCATAACAGTTCCAATTTATCAGCATATGAGGCATCATGAAGTAGAAATGACATAGCCTAGGCTCATTCTTAAAAAAAAAAAACAACTATTCACTGGTTGGGGATTGTAGCAGTGTTAGTGGCTCAGTAGGTAGCACACTCGCCTATGAGGCCTGGAGATCAGAGGGCTGTAGGTTCAGTTCCCACATCTGGCACTTGGGTTAATATCCCAGTACTGACAGTGTAGTGCAGCATGAGAGGGGTGCTGCACTTCTGAGGTACCATCTTTCGGATGAGACGTTAAACCGAGGTCCCATCTGCCTGGATTGGTGGTAGTTCAGGTGGATGTTAAAGATCCCATGGCACTTATCGAAAAGAGTAGGGAATTTCCCTGGTGTCCTGGCCAAATTTCCCTCATTCACTAAAAATACCGCCAACAGCTTAATCTGGTTCAAGGTCAGTTGGCATTCATCTGTATCCCCTTCCCCCAGGTCATGCCTGAAAATAGGCAGGATTTGTCTAGTGCACTTACTCAGTCAACAATAAATAAAATATATAAATAGTGTGGTACAGTAAGAGACAATTATTACTGTGAGCATTTCATTGAAATATACCGTCTTTTTTCTTTTGTGCATTTAATTAACTAAACAAAGTTTATACAACTTGAGGAGAATTTTACTATAAGAAATAAAACCACTGTAGCTGCTCCATTTCAGTTCTACACTTGTCATTAAATTGCATAAAATTTTTCACTGTCTGTTACCTGACTGAAGTTGATTGCTTATACCTGTCTGTACCATGCTTGATAGCTGGACCCAAGTCTCTGTACATTGTTTCTGCTGGTCCTTCTTGCTTGTACTCTGACTGTACCTTGTGTAATTTGTTGCTAGCCTCTGTACTATTATTTGCCTGTACCTTTGTAACTCTCCTGGGTCGCACCTGAAAATAGGCACTTGACTGTCTAGTGTGCTTCCCTGGTAAACAAAAGCTAAATAAATAAATAATAAATGTCTTCTCCCCCTCCTCCAGAAAATCACTAGAATCAATCAATCAGTCATCTTTATTTTACCAGGCAGAACACCATTGAGACAGATTCATTTCCAAGGTGGACCTGGGCAGGTCATAACAAAAACACATAAGCTAAATGTTGCTATAATACAATGAGGCAATAGTCTGTGTAGAGAAAATATGAGCTAGGCATAAATAACAGTGCATGCAATGTGGCTAACAGTACAATAGACCTCAAAAACTCAAACACAACATTGATACCGCAAGAAGAAAAATTATTTACAGAATAATAAAAATCAGTATTTACAATATAAACAATACCTGGCCAGTTGCAACAAGACATGGGATTGGGGGCTGGTTGTCAGGTAAGGGAAGTAAAGGGGGGGAGGTGTGAAGGGTAGGACAAGCTGAGTGCTAAGATGTCAAAGATGAGGGGAAGACAAGGGGGGAATTAGTAAAGGGAGTTTAAGAGGAGGAAGGTACTGGATTGGCAACAGGGTGGAGGAAGGAAGACTAGCAGGGCATGACGTATTGAAGATGTACAACAAGCCCATAAAGATTCAGGTGTAAATTATATTTCTGTCCCTTATAACCATAGAAAAATGTACTGGATTTAATATATTTGGTTTGGGGAAATCCGTTTTTGTCTGTTACAACTGATTAGAGTGCAGACTGTACTGTTACTGATAGATTTAGTTTAGATTCAGGTACATTGTCATTACCTTGGTGGTATTTATTCAGTTCTTCAGATGAGACATTGGACTAAGGTCCCTACTGCCCATCTCTGATGGTTGTGCAGGTAGAAGGTAAAGGATACTATGATGGAACTTGTGACAGAAGAAGGGGATTCCCTCCAGTATCCTGCTAAACATTCCCCTGTCAGTAATACAGGTTTATGTAAACCACCCCTAGAGTACTATAGGCTTACTACCACCTTTTAAGAAGCCCAAATCAGGACATTTCATACTGAAACATGATATTTTGCAGGACAGTCTGTAAACTCGACCAACATAACCAGCCTCTATGATCAAAATAATCAGAACCAAGATAAAGGGTTTTACTTGTTCATACAGGTCCCTATTCTCCAACATGCAGAGAGTCTACGCTCCGCGTATCTGGGGCACATAGACCCCCCCGTGGCTCCTGCACCCCATACCTAGTTCTCCAAGGGGTACAGGGCTGCTATGCACCAGATCCCCTGCCCAGCCAGTGAGATCCACAAGGGGGCAGTGCAGGGGGGCAAGCCTGTGCTATTTTTGGAAGTGCAGAGCACTGGGCAAGGTGGGGTGCAGGCTACACATCCTGAGGGTAGATGTAGCCGGTACTCCCCCCTTGGGATACTGCCACTTGCTGTGGCAGGGATATAGGGACATGGATAGCCCCCTAACCTGCTGCCCCAGCCCATGGGTTGCTCATGAAGGGCCGGGCTGGCCAATCCAGCACTCACCTGCACAGACACCTGACTTCCGTAGCACCCCACGGCACAGGAGATCCAGTGGTGGACCGGGTCTAGGCATCCCACTGGATGCCCGCCCATGTCTGCCAAAGAGCCCCCACACATCTGCATGCCGGAAGGGGGGGCAGGGTTGTGGATAGGGGCTGCACAGTGGTCAGTGGCTGTAAATGTGGCCACCGTGCATCGTTCCATGGGTGCGGGGCTGTGCAGGCAGGATATTTGCCTCCAGTGCGTTATTCCAGCCCCTTGGAGAATCCTGCCATTGTTTCCTATCGTTTTGGGCATTTTATTTAGGATAGCTTAGTTTTCTGAAACTTTTAGAGGAAAGAAAGAAAATATTTTTCTAGTTTAAAATCAGGACATTTTGCACCATTCCTGTTTTTTTGGCAGGGCACAGTTCTCCAAACCAAGACTGCCCTGACAAAATCTGGGCAGGAGGTGACCATAGAGTGCAACTGGAAATGAGCTGTCACAGCTCAGTGTTCCTCTCCTGGTCAAAAGTTACAATTGATGAATGAATGAATGAATGAATGAATGAATGAATTGATTAAATAGATGAATGAAATATTCCATGCTAAAGTTCTCATGAGCTGAGCCTTCAGAGATGTCCTTTTAGCCTTGCATCCTGCTAGACTGGTTCTGGCTTGAAATTTTTGTCCAACCATAAGGCCAGTCATCCTTTTCCAATATGGGCTTAGAGTGTGGCTGTTTTATAGTATCCCAGTCACTTACGCCACTGACATGGGCAGCCATCCATTCCCCAGTACTGGTCTAGGGCAAGTGGTGGGGGTAAAGCCCAGAGAATCTGGGTGGTGGGGCTGTGAGTTGTGGGCTCTAAGGAAGGCATCATGATGCCAAAACGTCAGTGGATGTGTGACAGATTTACCTGTTGCATGCTCGCGTCTAAATCTTCAGGTGTGCCTACACTATGAATGGCCCATAGCAACAGGCGTGCAGGAAAAATGAAAAAAGTGATGGCACAACATTAACTTCACTTTGGCACTGTGACCAAAGCTGCCTGAACTGTCAGCAGCTGGGAAACTATTGGAATTTTTTTATTCAAGATTGATTGGGATGTTGGCAATTGAGTCAAGAAGAATGCTCTTTTGAACTAATGATTTGTTGTAAAGAAGTGTTTTTGTTTTGCACTGTCAGGTTAATGGCCTTTTTTCAAGTAAAGAAGGGGGGTATGGCAAGATTAATTTTTTTTGTCTCCTGCCTGTTTTTCAAGAAGTGCCATAGATATTGCTTGACCTTTTAGTGGGTGAAGGACTTTTCTTGTTCTCTGTACTTTCCCTGCTGTAGTGCTCCTTGAAGAGATCCCAAGGGACTACTAATAGCCCATGCAGAGCACAAACGGATTTCATTTTGTGAGCTGTTTTATGAACAAAAACAAATCAACCAATGAATCAATCAATAAATATGCATACAAACAAACACACAAGCAGTTGTATTTCCTTGTGATCTGTTATTTCCAGAAATCTAAGAAATGAGACATTAACCTAGTCAAGCTCAAAAAAAATTCCCTGATGTCTCAATAGAAGTAGAGGGGTCCTGAGTGTTAATAATGTCAGAGCTAATCCTGTTTGCTGACCATAGCAGTTTTGCTTCTAAGTGATGGAATACCAGAGAACAGTTCTAAATAGTTTTAAACTTTAGCTTATGCCCTTATAAAAATGTTCTGCGGGAGTACTTTAAGATACTATATAATGTTTAATGGATGTTCTGTAGTAAATTGTGCATATTATGGGATACCATATAGGAGGCCCATTTGAGTATTGTGTAAATCCTATATGAATAAATAGAGAAATATTGCACCATGTATCAGTCTTTGTTATATATACTGTAGGTATTCATCTCCTGCTCTGCCCAGCCTTCCCCCATCTGCCCACACCCCACAGCCCCACCACCCAGCTTCTCTGGGGCTTTATTTATTTGTTTATTTCTAAGAATCAGTTTACAACCTTTGAGCCAGAGGCTCGTTTCCAAAGGTACTTCGTCACATAAAGACATACATTGTGTTTTTGGTTACATAGCAAAGATTTGCAAAACCATAGGCGTTCAACAGAGGCTCCACGTCACACTGTGGTGAGACAAATACAATTGGGTACAGGGTACATGTAATTGATAACAGGTGTTACACAAGTTGGTATCAAGTGAGCAATCTGGTAGGTAAACACTGAAACAGCTGGCACTGGCCAGGTTAAACCTAGGCATGGTGTACAGGGAAGTGGTGAAGGGGATGGTAGGGTGGAGAGCTGCCCCGGGGGCATTGTCAAGAGAAGCAGAGGTGGAGGCTATGTTCAGAGACAGGAGCAGTTCACGGTGCTGAAGATGTGGTTCTGAAGGGTGGTTTTGAACTCTGAGATGGTGGTGGCATTGGTGATGGGGGCAGGAGAGAGTTAAACCAGGTTGGGGCTCTATAGCAGAAGGACCTCTGGCGCGGCTGGTTCTTGATCTGGGGACCTTTAGAGTGGTCTTGTAGGAAGACCGTGTTGCAATAGTGGGAGGGCTCTGGTGGATGGATGCCTTTACCCAGGGAGAGCCCAGTAGGGTTTTTTTGTGAGGAGACAGGTTTGGTATTGGAGCCCATCACTGGGGTAAGCAGGTTAGCCTCGACATACAGCTGACAGGTGTGTGTGAGCCTGGGGGCACCAGTAATCAATCTTCAGGCTTTATTCAGGGTTAGGTGAATTTTGTTGAGTGCAGTGGTGTCGGCAGCACCATATACTGGTAGACCATAGTCTACAAGGGACAGAACGGATGATGTAACAGCTAGCCGGAGAGCATTTGGGGGAAGGCAGGTTCTATGGCGGAATAGGATGCCAAGCTGTGTGTTAGTGGCGGATGTTAGGGCGTCAATGTGGTTGTGAAATGTGAGGGCTGAGTCGAGGTAACCCCAAGGTATTTTTAGAGCAGACTTGTTCCAGTGGCTGATTGGTACTTGGAAGGATATAGAGTGGGTGGTTGCTAGCTTTGTTTTGGGGTGGGAAAAGAGCATAGCTTTGGTTTTATTAAGATTGATGACGAGTCTGCGCTCCTTAAACCAAGCCTCGGCACTGTTGAAAGACTGCTGTAGGGAGTCCTGTAGGGAGATGGGATTGCGGTGGGTGGCAAAAAGGACAGCGTCGTCTGCATACAGTAGAATTTTGCCAGGGCATGCACTGGGCAGGGTGTTCAGATAGAGCGAGAAGAGAAGGGGGCCCAGGATGGAGCCTTGGGGGACCCCAGAGAGAATGGGACGGGTATCGGAGAGTGTGCTATTAATTTTTACACACTGAGATCGAGTGTCAAGATAGCTAGCGCACCATGCCAGGGGGCCAGCTGAGAGACCAGTGTGGCAGAGTGCATTCAGCAGAAGTGGATGGGAGACAGTGTCGAAAGCCTTTGAGAGGTCGATGAACACTGCACCAGCTAGGGAGCTGGTATCCAAGGAGGAGTGTAGAAAGTTGGAGAATTCAATAAGGGCGGTGCTGGTACTGTGACCCGCATGGAAGCCATGTTGCTCTGGGCATAAAATGTTATGCTTAGCCAGATAATCAGTGATTTGAATGGCCACCACTTTCTCCAGGGCTTTGGGGGAGGGAGGATGGAGATTGGCCGGTAGTTGTTGGCCAATGACCTGTCGCCTCTTTATGAATAGGTGTGATAATGGCTGTTTCCAAGCTGTGGGGAATTGTCCCAGGCAGAGTGACTGGTTAATTAGGGCTGGTGAGTGGGCAAGGACTTCATCTAGCACCAGCCTGAGGATGCTGGGGTCCAGTGAGTCACTGCCGGGATTGTTGCCATTGAGAGCTTTGATTAGGATGGGTCTGGCTTCACGGGTGGAAATCTTCGCAGGTGGAAGCTGGGGTGCTGGAGGACAGGGGAGGTTGGCTGGGGGGAGGGTCAAAGAAATTACTAGGGAGGGCTGAGCTAAGGTCAGTGAAAGTGGTGTTGAACCAGTTAGCTATGGTGGCAGGCTCGGTGGAGGTGGTGCCATTTCTAGTGAGCTGGGATGGGGCAGGGGAGCAAGCTTTACCATTAAGTTGCTTAATATTATCCCAGAAGGTCCGGGCTGAGCCCCAGGAGGAGGAGGAGGTAAGGGAGGCCTGGTAATGGTCTGCCTTGGCTTTTCTGATGGCCCATGAGCACTTATTCCGGGCTGCATTGTAGGCTTGCCTATCAGACAAACGACCTGTTTCAGTGGCAAGGTGCAGAGGTTATCCCGGTTTCTAAGTAGTTCTTGGAGGGCCGGCCCAGGGTGCGCTCTGTTTTTTGACCGGATTTTGTTAAGGGTGCAAAGAGATCACAGGCCATGTTGAAGGTGGAGTGAAGAAGAGAGGCAGTGTCAATGTTGGTTGCATGCTGAATGGGGACCAGTTTATCTGGGTGAGGAGTGCTTTAGTTTTTCAGCCCACCAGGGGGAGGCGCCATGGAGGGTGGTCTGGGCTTTTGGTTTGGGATTGGGGCTACCAATGAAATAGGATAGGGGAGTGGTCACTTAGGGAGTCTGGGAGGACCTGGATGTTTTGGGTTTTATGGGGTCGGTTAGTTATAACAACATCCAGAAGGGTGCTGGTACCACTCCTAGGGTTAAGTCTCGTGGGCTGGGTGACGAGTTGTGTCAGATCTTGGGCGGCAAATGAGTCTCTGGTCACGGATGAGGAGGTGCTGAGCCAATTTACATTAAGGTCCCCCACTAGGATTTGTTCTGCCTTATGGTGGAGGGTGGCCAGGTAGTCCGTTAAAGATACCGGGGCCGGGTGCTGGTTCTTTGGGGGAACGTAGGCTGTGGTGAGATAGAGAGGGCTCCTAGAGGGGTCTGGGGTGAGTCTGAGGGTAAGGGCCCCATTTATAAGGGCAGGGTGGGAGGTGTGTCCAGGTATTGTGTCCCTGGTATAGATTGCACAGCCTCCCTTGTTTGTTTACCGTCCTCCGGTATAAGGTATAGCCTGGGAGGGAGACAAATGAGTCAGGAGTTGATTTGGACAGCCAGGTTTCAACCAGGCTATGATGTCTGGTTGGTGAGCCAAGGCCCAGCACTGTAGGGCATCAAATTTCTTCAGCAGGCTGCATATGTTCATGGAGGCTACTTGAAGACCAGTGGGCTGGGTGGGTGGGGTGGGAGGGGCAGGGCCTGGGTTGGGATGTATGTTCCCTGTTAGGAGTAGAAGGAGGAGAAGTGCTCTGGTCAGAGGGAGGCAGATGGAGAGTTTACACGGAGCGATAGAATGAGGAAGGGGGTTTAGTTGCACAAGGGGTGGGTAGGGTAGCACAGGCAGAGAAGGCCTGAGTGATCAGAAGTGCAGGGGAGCTGGGGGGGGAGGACAGGTAATGTCTGGAAGGGGGGGCTTACCCCTCACCACTTGCCCCAGACCAGCAATTGTAGGTGGATGCTAAGGTCAGTGGTGAAAGACCTTCAAGGATGCCAGGATCATCCTACCAGATAGTGGGGATCCTTCAGTTTTTCTCCACTGAGGGTTGCTGCCATATAATAACGTACATTCTTCCTTTCCCCATCAATCCACCCTGCCTCTTCTCCGTGACTTTTCTACTCCCACCTGCAACTGTCCATGACCCCTTAGCTCTTGACCCCCCCTCCACACACAAACACACATTAATACTGCCCTGGCCATTTTGCTCCCCTCATTCCCAGAATATACCTTTATAAGTAATATCCCCCTGCTATCGAAAGTCAATTATATGAATGAATGAACGAATTAATTAAATGTTTTGTTGACTGGGAAAGGAGGACTAGGCAATTCTGCCTATTTTCAGCCTCATCACAGGGGTAGGGGTGGGGGGATACAGATGGAAACTACCTAACACTGAACATAGATATTGACGGCAGATAAGGACCACTTGGCCCAGCTAGTCTGCCCATTTTCCCTATCTACTGTAATACCGCAGACCCTACTTGATCTCTGGCTTCCTCCTATTCCCTGCCTCTAAGGTTCCTTTATACTTATCCCATGCATTCTTGAACCCCGTTACCATGTTTGCCCCCAGCACCTCCGCTGGGAGGCTTTTCCAAGCATCCACCTCTCTTTCAGTGAAGAAGTGCTTTCTCACATCTCCCTGATTCTCTCCCCTCCAGCTTCATAGCAGGTCCCCTTGCCCTTTAGCACCTTTTTTTCTGAAACTTGCTTCCTTTTGGAATCTTGTTTACACCTGTGATGTATTTAAGTGTTTCTATCATACCCCCCCTTTCTCCAGGTCCTTCAGTCTCTCCTCATAGGGGTTGTGATGTAGACCCTGCACCATTTTAGTTGCCCTCCTCTGGAATGCCTCTACTCTGTCTCTGTCTATATCCTTCCAGAGGTGTGGTCTCCAGAACTGGATACAGTACTCTAGGTGAGGTCTCACCAGTGATCTATACAGAGGTAACACCACCTCTCTCTTTCCACTGGTAATACCCTTCCCTATGCACACTAGCATCCCACTAGTTCTAAAGTGATTTTCCACAGTCTGCTTTTGGGCAGTTCTTTTGCTGAGACACTTCAGGAAGTGTTTGTGTTTGGTAACAGATTCCAGGTGACTTCAGGAGGGCTGACTTTGTCAAAATGGGAGAGTGCTTCAGAAAAGCACTAGCAAACAGGCAAGAAGGAGGGGTGGAGCAACAATGGGGAAACATCACAACTGCTTTCACAGAGGCAACCAGCTTTTGTGTGAAGCAAATAAACCAAAATGAAAGAAAAAAACACTATGGTTCTCAAAAGAGGTGGCGGGGAAGGTCAGAGAGAAAAAGATAACATTTAGGAAGTATAAGGAAACAGAAGGAGCAGGACAGAGAACTATACCAGTTAAAGCAGAAGAAAGTGGGAAGGCAGTCAGAATAGCAAAGGCCCAAACTGAGGAAAAGATAGCCTACTCTGTTAAGAAGGGGGATAAAACCTTTTATAGGTACATTAGGGAGCGAAGAAAGACCAAAGGAGGGATAGTGAGGCTGAATAAAGGGGACAGTGGGTGGGCAGAGAGAGAGACAGTGAAAAAGCAGGGATTCTAAACAAATACTTCTGCTCAGTATTCACAAAAGAAGAGGAGGGTGAGGTACCTAATCCAATCAATAGAAGCACTCTGGATAGGGGGTCGATCCCAGTCCTTTTACAGAAGAAAGGGTTCTGAAAGAACTCCTAAAACTGAAGGTGGACAAAGCAATGGGACCTGATGGGGTTCACCCCAGAATTCTAAAAGAACTAATGACACAACTGACTACCCTTTTTAACAAATCATGGAAGGATGGTGTGCTACCTGAGGACTGGAGGAGGGCGGATGTGATTCCCCTTCACAAAAGTAGGAGCAAGACAAAGGCAGGAAACTACAGACCTGTCAGTTTAGACCTCAGTGGTAGGGAAAATGATGGAATCACTTCTGAAGGAAAGAATTGTTGAGTACCTACAGGCCAGTGGGGCACAGGACCCAAGGCAGCATGGATTCACAGCGAGAAGGTCATGTCAGACAAATCTAATTGATTTCTTTGACTGGGTGACTAAAGTAGTGGACCAGAGAGGGGCTGTGGACATGGCCTATCTAGACTTTAGCAAGGCATTTGACACAGTCCTACACAAAAGATTAGTAAACAAATTAGTCAGCCTGGGAGTGGGTCCCAGGGTGGTAGCCTGGCTAAAACATTGGTTGGACAATGGGGCACAGAAGGTAATAGTAAACGGAGTCCACTGTGAAGAAAGGGGGGTTACTAGTGGGGTACAGCAGGGTTCAGTGCTGGGTCTGGTCCTTTTTAATTTATTTATTTTTTGATAACCGGGTAGGTGCACTATACACAAAAGTGACTATTTTCAGGCACGACCCGGGAGGTCAACAATACAGAGAGATAACAGGTACATAGAATACAGTGTCAAGAAATAAGCAATACATCACAATCAGAAATGAAACAAAATTAAGACAATATTGGTACAAGGCACGTAAAGGTGTAAATTGTTCAAATGGAAGATAAGTGCCCATGCGTAGAATATCTTTATAAGTGACATTGCAGAGGGACTGGAAGGAAAGGTATGCCTCTTTGCAGACGACACAAAGATTTGCAACAGGGTTGATACACGGGGGGGGGGTGGAAAGGATGAGAAGGGACTTGGCAAGGTTGGAGGAATGGTCAGGAGTATGGCAGCTTGGATTCAATGCAAAGAGGTGCAAAGTAATGTACTTGGGAAACAAAAACCCAGGGAAAGAGTACACAATGTGAGGGGAGGTAGTAACAACAACAAAAATGGCAAGGGACCAGGGGGTAATCATATCAGATGACCTAAAGGTTAGCAAGCAATGTGAGAAGGTAGTAGGGATGGCTGGGGGGAGGTACTGGGATGTATAGGGAGAGGCATCACCAGTAGAAAACAGGAAGTTTTTATCCCTCTGTACAGACAGTTGGTGAGACCCCATCTGGAGTACTGCGTCCAGTTCTGGATACCCGATCTCCACAAGGACATAGACAGGATGAAGGCAGTCTAGAGGAGGGCAACTAAAATGGTGCAGGGTCTGCAACAGAAGCCATAGAAGGAGAGACTAAAGGAGCTTAATATGTATACCCTTGAGGAAAGAAGGGAGAGGAGGAATATGATAGAAACTTTTAAGTACCTCAAGGGAATCAACAAAGTTCAAGAGGGTAGCATCTTTCAGAAAAAGAGATGTGAAAGAACAGGGGGACACAATTTGAAGGGGGGAGGGAACGGCTCAGGGGCAATGTGAGGAACTATTTTTCACAGAGAGGGTGGTGGACGATGGAACGGCCTTCCTGAGGAGGTCGTGGGGTCAAAAACAGTGGGGGAATTCAAGGATGCATGGGACAGACATAAGGCATTTCTTGTGGGGGGTAGGAAGAAATAGACTGCTGGTTAACTAGGATCTGCAGCTTATCCATTTGGTAGGGAAACAGGCAGACTGGGTGGGCCAAGTGATCCTTATCTGCTGTCAAAGTCTATGTTTCTGTGTTCTGTGTTTTGTAACAGGCTTATGTAACTGAGTTTATGTAGCTGTGTGCTCTTTCCACTACCTTTAGTTCTAAAGTGATTTTCCAGTGTCTGCTTTTGGGGAGTTCTTTTGCTGAGACACTTTAGGAAGTGTTTTTGTTTGGTAACAGATTCCAGGTAACTTATGTATTTTGTAACAGGTTTTATGTACTTCATTTGTAGTTTACAGATGTCTTTTTTTTTTCACCTGATTGTTTTCATAGACTCAGAGTACCAAAGGAACAACCCCCCACCCACTCCCATTCCCCAACCACCCCCAGGTTGTCTAACTTTATAGTGGTAGGCCAAGCCTCACCTACTTAAAGACACAGAAACAGGCAGCACAGCACAAGCGATAGCCTAGCTGGTATATAGGCAGAACTAGCTCCACAAGAGGAGCTGAGAGAAGCTGTAAGTCACTACAGAAGAAGAGAGACAGGGAGAGAGGGAGACGGAACAAAAAGGGTTAGCACGCAGAACAGGGAAGAGGGTTAGGAGAGAGCAGATAGCAATTAGGAGGCAAATGCAGGCAGAAAAGTGAGGAGGGTAACAGTCATGATGGGAGTAGTAGAGTGCAGTTGTTGTGGAGCAGCAGTCTTCAGGGAGACATTCTGGAGGCTGCTATGCTGCCCTATCTACAGGCACCTCTCTGGGCTGAGGAAGGAGGTTGCCTGTCTCCGAGTAGAGTTGGCCAGGTTACAGGCAACATCCACCCCCACCCAGAGACCACTGGGTCCACAACATGAACCTCATAGGATACCCAGAAAGAAGTGTGACTGGACCACGGTGGGCTCAGGGAGAGTGGGGGGGTGAGAAGCACTTTCCCCAACCGGTCCAGATAAAGAACTGCACTGTTTTGGAAGAACGGGAATGCCCGACAAAAACACCCACAGCTGGGACCAGGGAGGATTGTCAGGACCTCCAAGCTGAAGCCCCAGGGAAGGGGGACAGGGGACCATGGAGGAGGGGGAAGCTTCTCCTAGTGGGAGACTCTATTGTCCAGGGTGTGACATTAGGGACATCTAGCGGGGGAGGAGGTCAAGTGCATCCCAGGAAGTGCTGCATGGAGGGATGGGAAGCGAACCCATAGGATCGTTAGGGCGATAGCCAGGAGGGAGGAGCTGGATGTCACCATCCACCTGGGGACCAGTGACTTGGCGGGGAGAAGGGTGGAGCTAGCCAGAGTCCAGGAGGATTTCAGGAATCTGGGGGGATCTGAAACAGGTAGCACATTCCGTCTCATTCTCGGAGGTCCTACCTGTCCAAGGCACAGGGGAGGACAGGACACTCCACATCCAAGCCTTCAACACCTGTTTGAAGGATTGGTGTGGAAGGGAAGGAGTTGGCTTTATAGGGGACTGGGGCCCCACCTGGGCAGATGTGAGCTTATATCAGGAGGATGTCCTGCATCTGTCCGGGAAAGGGACCTCACTCCTTGGTGAGAAGTTGGAATGCTTCAGCAGAGAGCATTTAAATTGGCCAAGGGGGAGAGTCAGGAGGGACAGGTGGCTTAGGATCACTTCCTCATGGTAGAATGCACAAACACAAGTTGACAACAGGAACGACTGAAGCGAGCAGGGAGGAGCAGGCAGGCGAAATGTGTAAAAGTGGGGACAGGGGGGCAGGAGCATATGAACAAGGAAACCAGGGTGGGGGAAACAGGCAAGGGAGAGAGAACAAGAACAGAGGGAGGGCAGGATATAAAACATGGAAAGCCATGCTCACAAATGCCCGCAGCCTGGGAAATAAGGTTCCAGACCTGGAAGCCTTGATGACAGATGCAGACCTTGACATAGCAGCAATAACAGAGACATGGTACTCTGCTAATCATGGCTGGAATGTCAATGTACCAGGCTATACACTGTCCAGAAGGGACAGGGAAGGTAAAAAGGGAGGGGGGTATAGCCCTGTACATCAGAGAAGGCATGAAGGCTATAGAAGTACAGGGACGACAGGGGGAGGCTGAGGCAATGTGGGTCATCCTTGAACAAGGGAATGGCACAGCAATATGTACTGGGGTGATCTACAGACCTCCGGGATAGAGGGAGGAAGTGGACAGGGTACTAATGGAAGAAATTCATGACATGGCAGCTAAAGGTGAAATCCTACTGATGGGGGATTTCAATATGCCGGATGTAGATTGGACCACCCAGGCAGCTGCTTCAGCCAGAAGCACAGCCATTCTGGAATCCCTTGCAGGGGGTTGGACTCAGACAGCTGGTGCATGATCCAACCAGAGACAAATCGATTCTGGACCTGGTATGGACCAATGGAAAGAGAGTTGAAGGAGTCCAGGTGGAAGGGCAGCTGGGATTCTGTGACCACCACATGGTGTGGTCTGGCATGGAGACAGGGACTCAATTAAGCCACTCAAGGACAAAAGTATTAGATTTCAGGAGGGCATATTTCAGTGAAATGGGTAGATGTTTAAGTGCAGCCCTGGAGAAGGGAGAGGTAATGGAGGGAGTGGAAGAACAGTGGGGGGGGAAACTAAAAGGATCCATAGTGGAGGTAACTAACCAATGCCTTAGGATAGTGACCAAATGGAAAAGAAGAAGGAAAACACTATGGTTCTCTAAAGAGGTGGCCGACAAAGTAAGGGCTAAAAGAGCAAGTTTCAAGAAGTATAAGGGAACCCAAAGGGAGGAGGACAGGGAGGTGTACATTCAGTGTCTAAAGGAAGCAGGGACGGCTGTTAGGAAAGACAAGGCACAGACAGAGGAGGGTTTAGCCCGGACTGTGAAAAAAGGGCCAAGACAGTCTACAGGTACATCAGTGATTAAAAAAAAAATCAACGGGGGGGGGGATTGTGAGACTCAAACGGGAGGAGGGAGAGTGTAAGGAGGGGGATCTAGACAAAAGCAGAAATACTGAACAAATATTTCTGTTCAGTATTCACTAAGGAGGGAGAGAGTCAAGGACCACAGTTGGGGAGAAGAGGCATTCACAGTGGAGAGAGTTCTGGAGGAACTCACAAAGCTGAAGGTGAGGCCAGACCACATACACCCAAGGATATTAAGGGAGCTGAGGAGGGAACTAGCAGTGCCTCCGGCTACCCTGTTCACAGAGTCACTCAACACAGGCATGGTTCCAGAGGACTGGAAGAGGGCACATGTAGTCGCACTGCACAAAAGTGGCAGTAGGGAGGAAGTGGGGAACTACAAGCCAGTCAGCCTCACCTTAATGGTGCGGAAGATCATGGAGACACTCCTGAAAGAAAGGACAGTAGCACACCTGAAATCCAGTGGTAGCCAGGATCTGAGGCAACACAGATTCACAGCAGGAAGATCTTGTCAAACAAATCTGATCTATTTCTTTGATTGGGTAGCTAGGGAAGTGAATCAGAGAGGGGCGGTAGACATTGCCTACCTAGATTTCAGCAAAGCCTTTGATACTCTCCCAAATAGAAGGCTGGTTAACAAGATGAGTAGTCTGGGCATGGCGTATAAGGTGATACATTAGAAGCTAGCTGACAGACAGAAAACAGAGAGTGGTGGTAAATGGGATCCAATCTAGGGGGAAAGAGAGGTGACCAGTGGACTACCACAGGGATCAGTACTGGAACCAGTCTTGTTCAATGTCTTCATTAGTGACATTGCAGAGGGGCTGGAAGGAAAGGTCTGCCTGTTTGCAGATGACACCAAGATCTACAACAGAGTGGATACTCCAGAAGGGGTGCAGAAAATGAAGAGGGACCTGGAGAAGTTTGAAAGATGGTCAGAGGTGTGGCAACTGAGATTCAGTTCAAAAAAGTGCAAGATGATGCACCTGGGTAGGGGGAACCATGGGGAGAGCTACAGAATTGGGGGGGGGGGTGTTGACTGTCACCAAAGAGGAAAGGGAACTAGTGGTTATCACACATATATGACCTTAAGGTATCAAAGCAGTGTGCAAAGGCTGCAGGGAGGCCAGTGGCATGCTGGGGTGCATAGGCAGAAGCATTACTAGCAGGAGACAGGTGTTGATGCCATTGTATAAAACACTGGTAAGGCCTCACCTGGAGTGCTGTGTGCAGTACTAGAGACCACACATGCGTAAGGACATAGACAAGGTGGAGGCTATCCAGAGAAGGGCGACAAAGATGGTGCATGGCTTGCATCACAAAACATATGAGGAGAGACTAACAGTCTTCAATATGTACTCGCTGGAGGAGAGGAGAGAAGGGGGGAACATGATAGAAACTTTCAGGTACCTCAAGGGCATAAACAATGTGCAGGTGGGGGATCTTTTCCAATGTAGAAAAAATAGCAGAATGAGGGGACACAATATGAAATTGGAGGAGGGTAGATTAAGAGGTAACATGAGGACGGTTTTCTACATAGAGAGGATGGTGGATGCTTGGAACAGTCTGCCACAAGAGGTGGTGGGGGCAAGCACAGTGGAGGGGTGTAAACATGCCTGGGACAGGCACAAGGGAACATTGGATGGGGAGGTAGTGATGAAAAGCCATTGATCACTTAGGGTCAGTGACTGCATACAAGTTTTGGGCTTATGGGTAGACTAGATATGAACATACGAATGTGCCAGCAGAAACAGACCACCTGGTCTATCCAAGTCTGTTCGAGTGTGCAGCTAGCACCCCTAGTTTTCAGCTGCCCCACCCCCCTCCCATTTGTCATCCCACTGCCATCCCCACCTCCCCACCCTCACTCTCCCTGTTCCCTGTCCCATGCCCTTTGAAACTGTTCACAGATTTACATGATACCACTCTGTTCTGGTAGGGTGTTCCATTTTGCTACCATCCTCTCTGTGAAATAGTGTCTCCCCATTTCCTTCCTAAACCTTTCCCCCTCTATTCTTAACGCATGCCCCTGTAACCCTTCCCCTCCTTAGCTTAAAGACCCCATCTGCCCCATCCTTATTGATTCCCCTCAGATACTTGAATGCCTCTGTCATGTCCCCCCTGTCCCTTCTATCCTCCAGGGTGTACATATTCAGGTCTCTCAGCCTGCTGTCATAGTCTGTCCCTTCCATTCCACATATCATCTTTGTTGCCCTCCTCTGCACCCCCTCCAGTAGCCTGATATCACGCTTTAGGTATGGCCTCCAAAACTGCACACAGTACTCTAAGTGCGGCCTTACCAGCGACCTGTAGAGGGGCAAGATCACTTCCTTTCGCCTGGACGAAAAACCTCTCGCTATGCACCCCAGTATTTTGTTCGCTTTTGCAGCCGCTCTCCTGCACTGGGCAGTGTTGTCCATGGTCCCTATTATCATTACCCTTAGGTCCTTCTCCTCCTCAGTGATCCCCAGCTTAACCCCTCCCAGCCAGTATTCTCTCCTTGGGTTCCTTCACCCCAAAGTGCATAACCTTACACTTCTTTGCATTGAACCCCAACTGCCACCTCTCTGACCACTCCTCTAGCTTGCTTAGGTCACCCTGCAGCTGCTTCCATACCTCCTCTCCATTTACTACTGCTCCGATTTTGGTGTCGTCAGTGAACAGAATTATCTTGCTCACCACCCCATGTGCAATGTCTGATATGAAGAGCCCACCTAGCAGTCCTTATCTGCCAACAATTTCTATGTATCTATGTAACTCTCCCCACAGTACCTTTCCTGTTTGGTGGTGGTTAATAACACCCTTTTGTACTCCACCCTTGGGTTTCTGTGCCCCAAGTGAATGATTTTGCAGTTCCTTACATTGAAACTTAACTGCCACACCCATGACCACTCCTCTAGCTTTCTTAGATCTCTATTAATTTTTCCCACTCCCCAGGAGTGTTTACCCTATTGCAAATTTTAGTGTCATCTGCAAAAAGGCATTACTTCCCTTCTAGCCCCTCTGCAGTGTCACTAATAAAGACATTAAAGAGGATGGGTCCCAGTACTGATCCCTATGGCACCCCGCTGGTCACCCTCCCTTCCTCAGAGTGAACTCTGTTTACCACCAGCCTCTGTCTCCTGTCCCCCAACCAATTTTTCACCCAGTTTACCACCTTTGGACCCACTCCTAGGCTTCCTTGTTTATGAGTCTCCTATGACTAGGAATGGTGTTGAGGGTCTGACTGAAGTCTAGGTAGGCCACATCCACCACTCCACCCTGATCTAATTCCCTGGTCACCCAGTCAAAGAAATCTATAAGATTTGTTTGAGATGACTTCCCCATAGTGAATCCATGCTGCCTCGGATCTTGAAAGCCCCCTTCCCCTCACCCCCAGGATGCATCTGGAAATGAGCTGATAGCAGCTCAGTATGTCTTTCCTGGTGAAACTTTTGAAATAAATGCAAGGAACAATGCATGGGTGATGGTACACAACAAGCCTGTGTTTCCATCATGGGATCTAGATAACAGCATATGGACCTGGAGTACTGTGTGCAGTTCTGGAGACCCAATCTCCGCAAAGACATAGACAGGATGGAAGCTGTCCAGAGGAGGGCAACTAAAATGGTGCAGGGTCTGCACCGGAAATCGTATGAAGAGAGACTTGAGGAGCTTAATATGTATAGCCTCGAGGAAAGGAGGGAGAGGGGGGACATGATAGAAACTTTCAAGTACCTCAAGGGAATCAACAAAGTCCAAGAGGGTAGCATCTTTCAAAAAAAGAGGTGTGCAAGAACAAGAGGGCACAATTTGAAGATAGAGGGGGGCGGCTCAGAGGTAATTTAAGGAAGTATTTTTTCACAGAGAGAGTTGTGGATGCATGGAACGGCCTTCCAGAGGAGGTTGTGGAGTCAAAATCAGTGGTGGAATTCAAGCATGCCTGGGATAGTCATAAGGCAATTCTGGGGGTTGGGGGTAGGAAGAAGTAGGCTGATGGTTAACTAGGAGCTGCAGCTTATCCATTAGATAAGGAAATGGGCAGACTGGGTGGGCCAAGCGGTCCTTATCTGCCATCAAATTCTATGTTTCTATGTTTCTATATTCCACAATCCTCTCCTTAAGTAGTGATTCTATTAATTTCCCCACCACCGAAGTCAGGCTGACTGACCTGTAACTGCCAGCCTCCACTTTGATCTCACTTTTGTAAAGTGGGACAACATTTTCCCTCCTCCAGTCCACTGGAACCACGCCAGTCTCCAGTGAGTGGTTGACCAGGGCTGTGAGAGGTGCAGCCAGCTCTTCCCTGAGCTCCCTCAGTATCCTAGGATGCTCCCTGTCTGGTCCCGTTGCTTGTCCACTTTCTGATTTGTGAGTTCCTTCATGACTCTCTCCTCTGTAAATGGACTACAAATGGGCTATTATTTTTTATAGTATATGGTTTATTTTCATGTTCCAGATTAAGCTTTATACTACATGTATCTGTTGCACTGATATGCCTTAAAATGTTTATAATCATGCTCCTTTGCTATATTGTATTGCTGTATATTACTTCTATTTTTGTAATGTTAATACTATTAGGAGGCAGTTTAGCATAGTGGTTAAGGTCTCTGAGCTGCAAAGTAACCCGGAGACCTGGGTTTGAATCCCATCAGCTCTCACTTGCACACTGTGTGACCCTGAGCAAGTCACTTAACTTCCTTGTGCTCCCAGGTCACACCTGGAAACAAGCGCTGGCTTAGTGTGCCTTTCCTGGTTAAACAACCCCCCCCCATTCAGTTCTTTCACCTCTTGTTCTGTCTCCCCCTTCCCCTCGCCCCCAGGATGCATCTGGAAATGAGCTGATAGCAGCTCAGTATGTCTTTCCTGGTGAAACTTTTGAAATAAATGCAAGGAACAATGCATGGGTGATGGTACACAACAAGCCTGTGTTTCCATCATGGGATCTAGATAACAGCATATGGACCTTAAGAGTGAAGCCTGAAAGGTCCATATGCTGTTATCTCAACCCTGAGATGGAAACACAGGGCGAGAGTTGGGTATGGTCAACCATATTTAATTTTTTCTAGTATATGGTTTATTTTCTTGTTCCAGTATGAATTGCTCTCTTTCTGATATTTCTTTAGAGAGCACTGTTGCATCTGTGAGATCAGAGCATTGTGAGTGTGACTGGAGCAGAGCGAGTGAATAAAGGTGAAAGAGGGAGAAGGGAAGCAGTGGCAGTCGTTGCGAGCGGGAAAGTCAAATGCACCGATTGTAGAACCTGCACAGCAACATCTTTAGAATGTGCACAACAAATTTTCAACTGTGTACCACAAGCTTTTCGAACTGGCCGAATTCCATACCCAGTTAGCCCTGACCATAGACTACAAATAAATAATGCCGGTGCGTGGTGGTGCATGTGCTCGCTGGCATCCAGCGATTGCACCTCCCCTGCCAGTGTGCTCCTGCTGTGCCTCTGACCACCCTCTGCTAGGTGGCAGACAACTAGAGGGATGCAGCATCCCCCATCCCCAAGGAAGGAGAGTTGTCCTTGGGATGTTCGATCCTCCCCCGACTGACCCGCAAGTAACCCAAGTCCGTTCATGAACTCACGCTACCAGCAAAGGGAGCAGTAGAACAACAGCTGCACTACCGGGCCAGCGGTATATAGGATTCTTTAAAGATCGTTACAGTCCTTAATAGGGTCCAGCAATAATACAGCTCCGATTATCCAAACCTTGATTATCCAGATCTCCTGATTATCTGAACTCTGATTTTATCCCCCCAGTGGAAATACTACTAAAGGAAAGGACTGTGGAATATCTTGTGTCCAACAGATTACATGATTCAAGGTAGCATGGGTTCACAGAGGGAAGGTCATGCCTAACAAATCTGACAGATTTCTTCAACTGGGTGACCAAGGACTTGGATCAGGAAGGGTTGGAGAACGTGGCCTACCTGGATTTCAGCAAGGTTTTCGATATTGTTCCCCACAGGAGACTGGTAAACAAGCTGGAGAGCTTGAGGTGGGTAATAAGGTGGTAACCTGGGTAAAATAAGGTTAAGGGGCAGGACACAGAGGGTAGTGATAAAAAGAGTTCGCTCTGAGAAAGGGAAGCTGACCAGCAGGGTACCTCAGGGATCAGTGCTGGAACTGGTCCTCTTCAATGTCTTTATAAGTGACATCACAGAGGAACTGGAAGGGAAGGTCTTCCTTTTTGTGGATGATACAAACATCTGCAACAGAGCAGACACTTCGGGGGGGGGGGGGGTTGGAAATGATGGGTAGGGATTTGAAAAGACTAGAGGAGTGGTTGCAGGTATGGCAGCTGCTTTTTTTTCTTTTGCTCCTCCAGCTCCGGGCTGGCCTTCCCTTTGGCCTACCTATGCCCTATGCCGCCACACCACCCTGACGCAGCCATCCCTTCACAGGATGGGTTCCTCTTCTCTGAGGGGGAAGGCACCAGTGGGAGAGGCCAGTGCACTCATTCTTGGCCCAGGTGCTGCTGAGGTGGTTCATGGACTGCTCTGGGTCCCGAGTCCATTCCCGAACCCAGGTCGCTAGCGTTGCAAGTGGAAATCCAACTGTTGCACTGATGGGCCAGCAAGGCAGCTGGGTTTTAATGCAAAAAAGTGCAAAATAATGCACTTGCTATAGAAACCTAGGAGCGGAAAACAAAATGTGTAGAGTGAGACTGACAAAGACCAAGCAGGAAAGAGACTTAGGAGTGATCATATCGGATGACTTAAAGGTGGCCAGGCAGTGTGACAAGGCAGTCAGAAGTGGGATGCTGGGGTCCATAGGAAGGGGTATTGCCAGCAAGAAGAGGTAGGTGGTGCTGCCTCTATATAGATCGCTGGTAAGACCTCACTTGGAGTACCGTGTCCAGTTCTGGAGACCACATCTCAGGAAAGACATAGACAGAGTGGAGGTGCTACAGAGAAGGGCTACCAAAATGGGCAGGGTCTGCATCAAAAGCCCTATGAGGAGAGGCTAAAGGAGCTAAACATACACCCTGGAGGAGGGAAGGGAGGGGAACACATAATAGAGACCTTTAAATACCTAATGGGGGTTAATAAGGTACAGGAGGGGAGTATTTTTTCAGTAAAATAGGTGCTCTAGAACAAGGGGGCATGCTATGAAGCTGGAGGTGGGTACAATTAGGAGGGCTGTGAGGATGTAAGTCTTCACAGAAAGTGTGGTGGATCCCTGAAACAGCCTTCCAGTGGAGGTAGTGGGGGCAAAAACAGTGGAGGGGGTTCATAAATTCTGGGGACATCACAAGGGAATTGTAGGGGTAAGGAACAGAGGGGAAGAGATTTATTTATTTGAATTTTGATGACCGGGTAGGCCCAACTGAGACCAAACAGTCCCTTTTTCAGTCGCGACCCGGGGAACCTAAGCATTCCACAAGTATTGGTCATTAAGCAATGTACTGACAAGGCCCCTGGAATTCTGCGATTCTGCGGTTGCGGAATTTTCCACAGAACTTACATCATGCCGCAGAATATATATGGTGCTGCAGAATTAATTGTTTTTTGTAAATTTTCATTCAAGTATACAGTTTTTCCATAGTGTTAGGCTTTCTTTCCCATCTCAATTATCCTGAAGCCCCTCCTCTGCGCTTAGCATGTGATGTCATCGATGACATCGCATCATATTTAGCCAATGGCAGGACTGCGTTCTGCCAGAGAAATGAGTAAATTATGCCACAGAAATCAAAAAATGCTGCCGCAGAAGCTGAGGAGCTCTGCCGCAGAAATTAGAAAATTCTGCCGTGGAACACTAGGGGCCCTGGGTATAATCAGTAGTAACAATAACAAGTAGAGATATTAGCAATATGATACAAAGTAGAACATAAGATAGGGAACAAGCATACATTCTATGATAAAACCACTTTCCATTTCATATGTATACAGGGTACATAGACTGGATCATAAGATAGGTAACAGATAGGTAACATCATACATTCTAGAACAATAACAACTTTCCGTCTGATACTTCAGTGTACATAAAATGAGAGCAAGACATAGGATTATCCCCTGCCAGTTAGGCAGGGGGTTATGTGCAGTTGCAAGTGCCCGGGGAAAAGAATAGGACCTTGTACTGTTTTTTAAATTGTGAGAGGGATGTACGGGAGAGAAGAGATGGTGCCATACATCAAAAAAATTAAGGGGGGAAAAATGACAATATCGGCAGGCTGGGTGGGCCAAGTGGCCCTTATCTGCTATCACATTCTGTGATTCTATGTTTACTCTGGTTTGCCTAATGCAATGGACTACCGATTATCCAAACTCTTGATTATTTGAACAAATCTAATGTCTCCCAGAGAGTTAAGATAATTGAGGTTGTCCTGTATACGATTCATGATGGCTTCTGTATGTGCATATAAAGAATGAGGGGCAACACCATAGCATCTCCTAATGAATTTAAAAACTATACATCTAACAGTATCGAAGGTTTGGGTAATGGACTGAAATCATAAAAAGGATAACAGGGTGGCTTGGTAAATAGTGTCCTAGAATTTCCCCACTTAGGACCTGGACTTGAATCTTGACTCAAGAGATGTTAATCTTGGTGTTATCATACCATCTTTTTTTTTTGTACACTTTATTTATCCTCCTTCGCCGGACTCTGGGTTGTTCGGGAGCTTACAGCACTATATGCATCCCAGAGGTCCCCTGGAGGTGTCATCCTGTCGTGATCCCCACTTTTTCCCCGTTAACCCAAGGCCTCAAAAGCGGCGGTGCATGTGTGTGGAGGCATGCATGCTCACTGCAGCTCCGGTCCACAGCCCTTTACGCCTTCCCCTGGCCTAATGCCAGGGCTCCTCGTGTGTGATGCTGCTACCTAGCCTCCACCAGGAGGCAACCAAACTCAGAAGAGCCCCTCAGAACCCTCCCGAGGTTGAGAGCTGCCAGCCAGCAGCTTGATCAGTTCCTCGCCCCCCCCAGCCAATCCCCGGTGCCCCAAGCCTGAACTCAAACCTGGGTTGCTGGCTTGGAGCAAGATGTGGCATCCAGCGCCTCAACCCTCAGCGCCACTGAGCCCGCGATATCATAGCATCTTGTCCTGTCCATGAGTCTCCTTACAGCATCACTAGAGAGAACTCTCAATCTTTGCTCCAATGGTATCCCAGCAGCAATTCAGTGAACAAGCTTGAAGTCAGGTCATTGAAGCATTAATCACATCATCTTTAAAATATTTAAATATTATCGAGCTGATTTACTGCAGTTCTGATTTTCCTAATAATATCCACTGACATTTTTTTTCTACCATGAAAATGTTTTGTTTTCTCATGTCTTTCTTTGCTTTTAGGTTCTTATGGCTGCTCTGTCCTCTCTTAGTTCCATCAGTGGATTCTTTTCCTATAAGAAGAGGCTGGCTAAATGACATATCTGACATCCCTGCAGGTAATTCTGAACACACTTTGTTAAATGAGTAATTCTTCAGCTAAATGGCATTCATTAATAACCTGTTGCAGTGGAGTGCACGTCCAGCTGCCCCCTCAAGTCTTGTTTCACTGTACAGATCCCTGGTGCGGCCTCACCTGGAGTGCTATGTCCAGTTTTGGAGCCCTCACCTGAGGAAAGATATTGACAGACTACAGTTGGTACAGTAAAGGGTTACTGTGATGATCCTGGGCCAGCAGAGCACATCTGATGAGGACTGGCTGGAAGCCCTAAAATGTACTCTCAATAGTGGCAAGGTAGGAGCGGGGGTTATTTGTAAGGAATAAGGATGTAGTCACCAGGGAGCATTACTGGAGTTTGATTGGGGGTGTAAGTTCAGCAGAAATGGCTACTCTAAATGGGTTTAAACATGGTTAAGACAGGGCACCGGGACTCAATCTCCAAGGGGGCACATGGATTTGAGGGGTGAGGGACCAGAGGAGGAGAGTAATAGCCCACCAGTACTGTAGGTCAGTGGGGTGAGTTACTATAGGAAGAGAAGTCTTGCTGGACCATTGATTTCCTGCTGCCGTCAAATTTTATGTTTCTGTGAACTTGTCCACAGAAAAGTGCTAGCATATATGTTTCCCTGGCAACCTGAAAGGCCAGAGTTTGCAGGTAAGCTCCGTAGTACCCAACAAGGGCAGCTGGGGTGAGGAATTCACCTCTTGGGGAGGGAAGATATGGGCAACCCCAGTATTCATGTCCCCCACCAGCCAAACAAGGAGTGGCACTGGAATTGGCTGGGAAGGTCACCCAGGGTTTTAAATAATTGATTAGCAGTTTTTTCTTGGGATGATACTAACTGTATAGAAAGTATTTATATAGATTTTCTGGAAGTGCTGTGTTTGTTAAACACAGTGAGGCAAGAGCTATTCATTTTCACAAAGTTTTAGCACTTTTATTAGCAAAACGCTAATCAATTTTTAGAGTTAAATAAAACCCTGTCACCACTCATTCACTCTCCCATCTGGAGAAGGGATTCTGCCATGGGAACTCCCATTGTCAGGGTGGGGAACAGGGGAAGCCATAGGTGATAGGTGGAAAAGGAGGAATATTTGCCCAGTCAAAGCTCCAGACCAATACTTAGTGACTATTTTATGTTTCTCTATTCCCTTCCAAACAGAATTATTAAATAATTTGAATTTAGAAAATATGATGAATGATTAAATCAAATTGCAGTCTCAAGTTTCTGCTTATTTGTCTATCCTTTTCCATGAATCCTTCAGACCTTTTGGATCATTTTAACCTGAAGTTAAGTGTGATATCTGTGCATTGTATTGTCTAAATGTTGTATGTTAATGGAATTGTATGTGTTATTTTATGTAAATGCAACTTTACATGCTACTGGACCTCACTAAAAAAGAGCTTTTGCTCAACTGAATGATTTCCTTGTTCATGTTTCATGCATAAAACTATTACTACATAATAATAATAATAAACAGATTTCTTGCTTTTTACAAAACTACTTTTTTTCCCCTAATTCTTTTGCTACCCAGGTAAGGCCCACTAGGCACAAGTGACTGTTTTCAGAGGCAACCCAGGAGCACTGGGGAGGTTAAGTGACTTGCTTAAAGCCACACAGTATGCAAGTGGAGGCTGTGGGAATCAAACCCAAGTCTGCTGGATGTACCAAGCTCATTTACAGCTCATTACTGTAACCTCTAGGGTATACTGCCAGCCCAAACTTGGAAATATTTCATCAGACTGAGCCTTTTCATTGTTAAAACCGAAACATGCCTGTCTGATATTGGAGAACAGGTTTGTTCACTCGTTTGCCTTCTGTGGGGAGGGGATTATACAGGGGGCTGGGGAATGAAGGGGGCTATTAACTTTATTATTCCTGTTGGGCTGTTAGCAATGATGTGTACAGTTTATGGTACTTAAGACAGTGAAATACGTAAGAGAACTTTTAAGTGGTGCAATTGATGGACACGAATCTTGCTTTAAAGGAATGTTAGGCACCTTTGTTGAATTAGGGTGGAGGTTAACAGGAAGGAACCATAAGTGATTATCTGGTTATAGGCATGATAGTGCCTATGTATCAGGGTTGTGTTGGTGTTTTATTAAAAAATGACCATTTCCAGAGGCTTATATCTTGGCCGTTTTACACCCTAGAACTGTGAAATTCGTTATACACCTTCTCAGGCCTATGGTCTCTTAACTTTCCTTGTAACATGGCTATCGGCAATTGTATCTGTTGATTGATGAACACAGCTCACCTGACTATGGATTAATTCCCAAGTAATAAGCTAGTCCTTAATCTAAAAAAAAAACAGGCCATGCTCTTTGGGTCCCTGGCTAAGATTAAGGCCTCCCCTGTGCCATTCTGTGTCTCCGGAAAGGGGGGCATCCCGATCCCAATCATGGACAACTTCAAGTACCTTGGGGTAACGTTGGACCCACAGCTTGACCTTGGCCCGCCATATCCAGAATACATGCAAAACTGTCAACTGTAAACTGGGTCTGGCCTATAGAGCAAAAATTAACCTCACTCCGGCCGCAAGTATTGCTCTTGCCAGAGGTGTGCTTCTCCCCTCGCTATGTTATGGGCTCCTGCTGTTTGCTCGCACTACCAAAGTCCATCTCTGTAGGTGGTCCACTACCTACAACAATTTCTGCCTCTTCGCTCTAGTGGCCCCCCAACTCACTCACCACTGCGATCTCTATAGCAAGCTAAACTGGCTCTCTTCCTCAAAGCACATTGACTTTGTCCTTGGTTGCTTCACAGGAAAGGTCCTTAGCACTGGCACCCCCACAGGGGTGGCGAGTTTGCTTGCCCTAACTGTTCCCTCTTCCTACCACCTTAGATCTCAGGGGTCTGCCACACTCAAGGTACCTGTGACTCGGACTCAAATGGGTGGAAGGGATTTTGCAGCGTGTGCCCCCAAACTATGGAACACCTTCCCTGCCCAGGTCCATGTTGCCCCATCTCAGGGCTGCCTGCGTTCCTCCCTATGGAACCATCTCAAACTCGCATCGGCCTGTGGGTGTCAAAAACCCCCGTGACATAATGTTTGCACTCAGACCTTATGCATAACAGTGGCCCTTATGTTGATAGTTTTGTACCTGCTTGCTACCAATCCTTGCCTTTGTACTGCTCCAAACTGGCACATACCGTTACTCTGTTGTACTTATTCTAACTAAAATTTGCCTCACAAGACCTGTACTTTGTGTGTTCTGAATTATGATGTCCGCACGTGACATGCAAGTTTTTTCCTAACTATGTACATTTTTGTCTTGTGACTTGTAATCTTTTTCCTAATTATGTACCATGTTGTCCTAAGTATGTAAGTATGTAATTTCCTGTACTCTCACGGGTCGTACCTGAAAATAGGCAATTTGGCTTGTCCAGTGTGCTTACCTGGTTAACAAAAGCTAAATAAATAAAGATAAATAATAATAATCCATGCCGGGGAGAATTAATCCATGGTTGCCATCCTGCACGAGTGCTGTTGCCTGGGGGCAGCAGTATCGGGAGCACGCTTCACAGTGTCACCCAACCGTACATTGTGCTACAGCAAACCAGGCCCCTTGCAGCAAAGTCTGCCTTGGGTATCGGGATGTGTATCGAGACTGCGCTTCACAGTGTCACAGTTTTGTCGATCAGTGATGACGCTCATCAACGGCAGCACATTCCAGATCAGCACCGGTGTTGGATGCTGACGGAGAACCACCAAGGTCATCTTAGCCTCAGGCTGTAATTGCACAGTGTGCCTGTACTCCTTCTGTTACTGATTTTAATCTGTTCAGCCCACCGGCACTGGGTGCCGGCTCCCCACCTACCCCCCACCCTCCCGCTCTATCTGGACAGTTTGCTTTATAGCCAGATGTCACATGACTGCGAAGTTGTGAATAACTGAGTACCTGATTTCCCCTTAGCAGGTTATAAATTCTGGCCACCAGAGGGTCACCTTGATACTCTAGCTAATCAACACAGAAATAATTCCACTCCCAGTGCTGAAGTTATACAATTCATTCTATTCCACTTATCTACTTCCAGTGCTGTAGTATTAACTTTTTACTGCATCCCCCTTAGCTATTTCATAGGTTTCATAGGTATATCAAGCTATAAGGACATGTGTCCGTGAAGCTTGCCTTTAACAAATCAGTCTAATAATTTTGAAACTTAAACCTGTCCCGGATTACTAAATCTAGATTCATTTTAAATGAATCCATATTAGAGCTAACCACAACTTCTGCTGGGAGATGGTTCCATGTTGAAACAACCCTGTTACTGAACCAGTGCTTCCTACGTAGTGATTTCCATTTGGGTAGATATAATTGTTTGGCATGCCCTGTGGTGTTAAACTTTGTATCAATTTAAACAATTCCTAGTTCATTGGTGAGGGCTGTATCATTTAATGCTTTAAACAATAAGCCCGTATCTCCCCTTAATCTTGTATATTGAAGTGTGTATAAACCAAGTGACTTCAGTCTGTTCTCATAAGTCTTGTTTGACATACCCACAAGGGCTTTAGTAAATCTCTGTTGGACTCTCTCAATCTTTACTATGTCCTCCTTATGGTACGGCGACCAGACCTGGGCACAATACTCAAGATGTGGTCTCGCTAAAGCAATATACAAAGGGAGTAGTACTTCAATCCTTCTACTGGACATGTGCCTAAGTATACAGTTGAGAATTTGGTTTGCTCTGTTTGTTTGGGCCTTACAGTGGGTTCTGAATTTTAAGTCAGGGTTTACAATTATCCCCAAATCTTTCATGTTCAGTTTCCAATAAGACTATGTTCCCTACTTCATATTTATGATGCTTGTTGTGCATGCCTAAGTGCATAACTTTGCACTTGGTAGGATTTAACATTAATTTATTAGTACGTGCCCGAGTCAATATATTATCCAAAGCTGACTGAAGTGCTACACTACTATCTTGGTGATTTAATACAGCCCCTACTCGACAATCATCAGTGAATTTTACCAACCATATGTTGGGGTCACTAATAATTAAGGTGGAGATATAGATATTAAAAAGGCGTGGTCCCAACACTGACCCCTGAGGAATGCCACTGGTAACAGGAGCCCAATTTGAATACTCTCCATTTATGGCGACCCTCTGCTTTCGCCCTTTTAACCAGTTGGTCACCCAGTTGACTATGTAGGTGTTTATGTTGTATTTTCTCAAAGTATTAATAAGTTCAAAATGTGGCAGTTTGTCAAACGCCTTAGCAAAATCTAAAAAAAACAGGCTGACAGGTTTACCCTGGTCAATTTCTTTGGTCACTAACTCATAAAATACCAATAAGTTAGTTTGGCAAGATCTAGTTTTGGTAAACCCATGCTGTAATGGGTCAATTAGCCCAACTTTATCAAGATACTCCTGTATAAATTCCTTAATGATACTTGCAAGTATTTTTCCCATTAGGGAAGTTAGACTGATAGGTCTATAGTTCTCAGGGTTTGTTTTGGGTCCTTTTTTATGGATAGGCACCACTGTAGCTACCCGCCAATCTTGAGGAACTTCTCCGGTGTTAAGTGAATGTTGCAGAATATTAGTAAGGGCGAGATATATATTACTAGCAGGCTCCTTTAGCACTCTAGGGTGGATTTCATCAGGGTCTGGAGATTTACTGACATCCAGTTTACTTAATTTGTCAAAGACTACTTTAGGTAATAAGGTAAGTTCATCTGTAAGAGGTAAATCGACAGTATTTTCTATCCTGTCGTCCCTTGTATTGAACACCGTACAGAAATAACAATTCTGGATATTAGCGGCTTCTAGATTTGAAGCCTGTGTCTCATCCGTAGTTAAGAAGGGTCCTATGGAATTTATCTTCCCTTTAGTTCCATTAACATGGGCATAAAATGCTTTCTTGTTATATTTCACACTGTGAACCAAATACAATTCATATTTTGATTTTGCAGTCTTTATCATACTTTTGGTGTTTTTTTACTAACAACCTGTACTTAGGAACAAGGTGTGTATATCCTTTCCTTATTTTATGAAATTTTTTTTTTGTATTTATCACACATTTGATTGAAGACTTAAACCATGGGGGAGTTAATTTATGTCTGATGTTATACTTATTAGTTTTGGGTATATTAATTCTAGTAAGGTTTTTAAGTTTTTGGGTCAGTAACCTCCATTTACCCTCTACTGTCTGTGTGATGAATTCTTTAGGCCAGTCCCAATGTCTGAGATTTGTTTTGATAGCCTCAAAATCTGCTTTATGAAAATTTAGAGTTTGAGTTGACCCAGTGGCAATTTGTTTGAAGTCCCCAGTAATTTGAAAGAAAACCATATTATGATCAATATTACTCAGGGGGTCTCCTATATTAATATTGGAAATATAATGCTCTGTATTAGTTAATATAATGTCCAGTATTTTTTCATTTCTTGTAGGGTATTGTACTTTTTGTTCTAAACCCAATTCCTGGAAAAGGTCCAGATATCTGCCTTCTGTTTTATTTACTATAGAGACTGTAGTCCAATTGATATTTGGTAGATTAAAGTCCCCAAAAATCATATGATCATCAGAATCATCAGAAGTATGGCAGCTAGGATTCAATGCAAAGAATTGCAAAATAATGCACCTGGGAAATAAGAACCCAGGGGAAGAATACACAATGGGTGGGGAGGTAGTAACAACAACAAAAAAGGAAAGGGACCTGGGGTAATCATATCAGATGACCTTAAGGTTAGCAAGCAATATGAGAAGGCAGTAGGGGGCTGGGGTATATTGGGATATATAGGAGAGGCATCAGCAGCAGAAAACAAGAAGTTGTTATTCCTCTGTACAGACAGTTGGTGAGACCCCATCTGGAGTACTGTGTCCAGTTCTGGAGACCCCATCTCCATGAAGGACATAGACAGGACAGAGGTAGTCCAGAGGAGGGCAACTAAATGGTGCAGGGTCTGCAAGAGAAGCCGATGAGGAGAGACTAAAGGAGCTTAATATGTATACCCTTGAGGAAAGAAGGGAGAGGGGACATGATAGAAACTTTTAGGTACCTCAGTGGAATCAACAAAGTCCAAGAGGGTAGCATCTTTCAGAAAAGAGACGGCAAGAACAAGGGGACACAATTTAAAAGATAGAAGGAGGGCTGTTCAGGGGCAATGTGAGGAAGTATTATTTCACAGAGAGGGTAGTGGATGCATGGAACAACCTTCCTGAGGAGGTTGTGCGGTCTAAAACTGTGGGAGAATTCAAGAATGCATGGGACAGACATAAGGCAATTCTTGTGGGGGGTAGGAAGAAATAGGCTGTTGGTTAACTAGGATCTGTGGCCTATCCTGTAGGTAGGGAAATGGGCAGACTAGATGGGCCAAGCGGTCCTTATCTGCCATCAAAGTCTATGTTTCTAGGTTTCTATAAAATTACTAGATGGATCCAGATTTCCTATATGGACTAAAAGTGCCTTGTCATCCTCGGGTGTTATGAAGGGAGGTCTATGTACCAAACCTAAAACAAAAGGGGGACCGGTCTGGGGAAAAAGTTTAATTCATAATGATTCCAGATTAGGAATATCTACTGGAATTTTTTCACTTATTATATTATTTTGTAAATAGATGGCTACACCTCCACCTTTCCTATAAACATAGAAACATAGAATTTGACTGCAGATAAGGACCACTTGGCCCACCCAATCTGCCCATTTCCCTACCTAATAGATAAGCTGCAGATCCTAGTTAACCTGTAGCCTACTTCTTTCTACCCCCACCCCTAGAATTGCCTTATGGCTGTCCCATGCATGCTTGAATTCAATCACTGTTTTTGACTCCACAACCTCCTCCGGAAGGCCATTCCATGCATCCACAACCATCTCTGTGAAAAAATACTTCCTTTCATTACCTCTGGAGTCCACTCTGAAGAAAGGGGGGTTACTAGTGGGGTACCGCAGGATTCAGTATTAGGACCGGTCCTCTTCAATGTCTTTATAAGAGACATTGCAGAGGGACTGGAACGAAAAGTATGTCTCTTTGCAGATGACACAAAGATCTGCAACAGAGTTGATGCACAAGGTGGGGTGGAAAGGATGAGAAGGGACTTGGCAAGGTTAGAGGAATGGTCAAATGCATGGCAGTTTAGATTCAATGCTAAGAAGTGCAAGGTAATGCACCTGGGAAACAAAAACCAAGGGGAAGAGTACACAATGGGGGGTGAGATACTAACAACAACAAAAATGGAAAGGGACCTGGGGGTAGTCATATCAGATGACCTAAAGGTGGGCAAGCAATGTGAGAGGGCAGCAAGGAGGGCTGGAGGGATGCAGGGATGCATAAGGAGAGGCATCACCAGTAGAAAACGGGAAGTTATTATCCCTCTGTACAGACAGTTGATGAGACCCCATCTGGAGTACTGCGGGCAGTTCTGGAGACCCAATCTCCGCAAAGACATAGACAGGATGGAAGCTGTCCAGAAGAGGGCAACTAAAATGGTGCAGGGTCTGCACTGGAAGACATATGAAGAGAGACTTAAGGAGCTAAATATGTATAGCCTCAAGGAAAGGAGGAAGAGGGGGGACATGATAGAAACTTTCAAGTACCTCAAGGGAATCAACAAAGTCCAAGAGGGCAGTGTCTTTCAAAAAAAGAGGTGTGCAAGAACAAGGGGGCACAATTTGAAGATAGAAGGGGGGCGGCTCAGAGGTAATTTAAGGAAGTATTTTTTCACAGAGAGGGTTGTGGATGCATGGAACGGCCTTCCGGAGGAGGTTGTTGATTCAAAAAAGTGGTGGATTTCAAGCATGCATGGGACAGTCATAAGGCAATTCTAGGGAGTGGGGGTAGGAAGAAGCAGGCTGCTGGTTAACTAGGATCTGCAGCTTATCCATTAGGTAGGGAAATGGGCAGACTGGGTTGGCCCAGCAGTCCTTATCTGCCTTCAAAATCTATGTTTCTATGTTTCTCTGAGCCGCCCCCTCTATCTTCAAATTGTGCCCCTTGTTCTTGCACACCCCTTTTTATGTTGCTTGCACGCATGTGCAAGAAACATAGTGCCATCATCCGAGATTTCGGAGGTGTATCACCTCCTCCTCCAATTCAGTCAGTGTGCTGGCAGGCGCGGCCCCTGTAAGTCAATGCGCTCTGGAGCTGTCATGTCCCGCTCCAAAATGCAGTGGCATACAGTTGAAAGGGGAGCTGCGGCAGTGAGCACCGATAAGATATTGGCTGCTCACGTAGCTCCCCCCACAGGTACCACTGCGCGGGCGTCGTGCCCGCTCCCCTGCACGTATCAGCAGCCGACGGGGTGCCCAATCCCCGCCGGGCCGGAGTTGTGTCCCCCCAGTAAGTGCCATGCTGGGGAGCCCACCCCAGCATGGCAAGAGATCCTTTGGCCGACGGGGTGCCCAATCACGGGCTGAACGCTCATTCTTGTGCCATGCTGGGAGCCCACCCCGTGTGGCAACAAATGCCGATACGACGGTGGGGTGCCCAACCGCTGGCTGAATGCCCCGACATCCTTGTGCCATGCTGGGAGTCCACCCCAGCGTGGCAAACATCCCACGTAGTCAATTTTTTAAATACCTGTAAAATAAAACGGTCCCAGCGTGTCTCCCAACCCCCACACCCCGCACCCACCCACTGCACACCCAGCCTCCCACACCCCCTTCACCCCATACTTGCCTCCGACTCTGGCGCGCCGATCTTCAGTGGACCTGGAACACGCCTGCACCCTTCAAAGCCGACCGCGAACTGAGGAAATGCCGGTAAGCTGTATAATGGGCCAGATAGGGGTTTCAACTTTGTTGCATATCTCAGGTATTTTATATCACTAACATGTTTATTCTTCATGAATGATAAACATTGAAATATGGTGTTATTCGCCTGAAGGGTGACGCAGGTCAATGCATCAAAATCACCCTTCAGGCCTGAATAACGCCATGACAGTGACATCATTCATGAGAAGGGGTCCCAAAATCCCATGTTGAAAATTGGTGCCAAAATTTCAAAATGACTGTTTTACGAGCAGCAGCATTATGCAGTTCCTACGCACGCTCGTAAGGTCGCGAATTTTCAATATTTTCACTCCAGATTTTCAACATTGCCATTTTATCACACCTTCTTATGAGTAGTACAGCTGCCATTTTTCACATCTCACCCAAAACGTGTTTCTGCCCATGTAGCACACAATGGCGCAGTCGGTGTGCGAGATCAATGTACAGGACAAATTAAGAAAATCACAGTGACACTGTTCATGAGCTCAGGTGTTAAAATGGCTATGTTGAAAATTTGGTGAAAAAATTCCAAAAAATGACTGTTTTACGAGCGTGCGTTGTACAGTTCCTATGCACGCTCGTAAGTTCACGAATTTTCAATATTTTCACTCCAGATTTCCAACATTGCCATTTTACCACACCTCTCATGAGTAGTATAGCTGTCATTTTCACATCTCACCCAAAACGTGTTTCCACCATGTAGCACACAATGGCGAGTCGGTAAAGTAAATCAATGTACGGGACAAATTAAGAAAATCACAGTGACACTTTTCATGAGCAGAGGTCTTAAAATGGCTATGTTGAAAATTTGGTGAAAAAATTCCCTTCAGATGTTCTGCAATATTACTAATGAAGACATTGAACAGAACTGGCCCCAGGACCGATCCCCTACAGCACCCCACTGGTCGCCCCCTCTCCCTAGACTGCATACCATTTACCACCACTCTCTGCCTCCTGTCTGTTAGCCAGTTTCTAACCCAGCTTGCCACCCTTTCCCCTATGTCCAGCCTACCCAGCTAGTTTATCAGTCTCCTATATGGGATGGTGTCAAATGCTTTGCTGAAATCAAGGTAATGTTTGTACACTGCCCCACCCTGATTCACTTCCCTTTGTCACCCAGTCAAATAAATCAACCAGATTTATCTGACATGATGTCCCCGCTGTGAATCCATGTTGTCTATGGTTCTGGGTTCCGATGGCATATAGATGCCCCACTATCCTTTCTTTAAGCAATGTCTCCATGATCTTCCCCACTACTGAGGTGAGGCTGAATGGCCTATTGTTCCCTGCCTCCTCCCTGCTGCCAGACTTGTGTAGAGGGACCACATGTGCCCTCCTCCAATTCACTCATGTTGAATGACTCAGTGAACATGGCTGCCAGAGGTACTGCTATCTCCCTTCACAGTTCTGTTAATATCCTTGGGCGTATGCCATCTGGTTCCATCGCTTTGTCTACCTTCAATTTAGTGCACTCCTGCAGGACTCTTTTGCCTTTGAATGGACTATTGTCCACCTCTTCACCTCCTTGGCAACTGCTGTACTGCTGTGGCCCTTGCCCCCTCCCACTCTTCTGTGAATACTGAACGGAAAGACACAGTGCATGTCTTGGGAGGAAGGCATAAAACTGTCACTTCCAAATACCTAAACAGCACATACAAGCAAGCAACATTCGGCATTGACAAATGCTTGTTTTAAAAGATGCTACCCTCTTGGACTTTGTTGATTCCCTTGAGGTACTTGAAAGTTTCTATCATGTCCCCCCTCTCCCTCTGTTCAAAAGTTATGAAATATTCTTTTTCCCATTATTTCCTATGGGAAAAAATAGATGTCCCTAGAGGCATAGGATTCTAGTTCAATGCAAAATCCTGCATCAGCATAGGATTCTAGTTCAATGCAGAATCCTGCAACGAACTGCCATGTTAGATGCAGAATCCTGCACTGAAGTAGCATTTTATGATGCAGAGTCCTGCATCCAACTGCCATGTTGCAATGCAAAATTCTGCATTGAACTGTCATTTTTCAGGCGTACCCCTTTATAATTATTGTTTGCCGACATCGGGGTGTCCAGTTCCTATGTTGTCAATTCTTTAACCCTCCACTACTGTGGCACACTGGGGAGACTTCCCCCAGTGCACTGAAAGAATTAACTTTCTGTTGTTTCCGACACTGGGATGCCGACCCCTGGTGTCAGATGCCCCCCCCCACCACCCCCTCAGCCCATTCTTATTTTTCTTTGCTGACATCAGGGTGCCCAATCTCCATGTCGGGATTAATTTCTCCCTCTATTAATGTGGCACACTGGGGAGAGCACCTCCAGTCTGCCAAAAAACTAACTTTTTTTCAGTGTTATTTCTGACACTGGGAAGCCCACTCCTGGTGTCAAATGCCCCTGCCCGCTCTAATATTAATAGTGTTCACCGATATCGGGTGCCCAGTCCCCGTGTCAGCATTATGACCCCCCCCAGCAATATGGGACACTGGGGAGACCACTCTCAGTGTCCCAAAATAAAGTTATCCCTGCCGTAAAAAAAAAAAAATAAAACTATCCCCCGGCGTCTTTTTTTTTTAATCCTAGAAAAAAGAAAACAGTCCCTCATTGTCTCCCCTGTTCCCCTCCTCCATCCCGACCCTGCAACTGAGCACCCACCTCACCCTATTCTTACCTCTGGAGGTCAGCGGCTGTCATCTTCTCTGGACCGGGACACGTCTGCACTCTCCAAAATCCAACCGCAAATCAAGGTAGGCTCATATTATGGGTCTCAATGGGGTTTTCATCTTAAGTTGATAGCCATTTTTAGGAATTTGTACCCCACATTTTTAACATGGGGTTCTTGGGACCCCACCTCATGAACACTGTCACTTTCATTGTAGTGGAGTTAGTGGAGAGCTCCCCCCCCATTTGCTTCTCTATTCAGGCACTGTTGGGCAGTCTCTCCTTTTTCCTCAAAAGGCTACTGCAGTAACAAATTTCTTTCCTTTCAGCTGTCCTATTATTTTTTCATGCTCTACCAGAATAGACTTGGCCACCTACTCTGGTATTCTCTACATTCTGCGCAGCTCCCTCTGTTTTCCTTTTTCTGTTCCCTGCCCATTTGCCCGAGAGAATATATTATTGTATCGCGGCCCTGCAGCTCGCTAAAGAAGCCCCCTGTGAGCACTTCGCAGTGCTTTGATTTGCGGTTTATGATTAAAAGGGAAGCATGTAAATGTGGTGCTTTCTCTCATTTGCCCCTGTGAAATAATGATAGTTATAATTGTGTTTTGCGCTGTGGCACACTTTAGCTCTGCTCTGCTAAACTCCTTTGCAGTAGTGCAACTGTGCGCAGCATTTAAATTGTAAGCTGCACTCTTAGAGCCGAGTTCCCTGTGCGCTAAGATGTCTGCAAGTGAATGTTCAGACTGGTAGAAAAGCAATACAAATGCACAGCACACATTTTAGGCATCTAGCCTGAAAGAGAAACAATAGGTGTGTAATATAAAGTACTCAACTGCAAGGCGTGGTTGACTGTTCTCTCCCCGGTCCAGCTGCACAGGTGAAATTGCAGGCTCTGCTTGAATGTTTGTGAAGCACGACAGAAAAGCTGCTTATATTTCTACCACGAGCACTGCAAGTGTGCTGCTCCTTCATTTAGTGAAGGCTGCATATTTGGTAGCACCTCTTTTCTGCAACAGTTCAGTCCTTTCACATTTGTTTTTGTTTTATTTTAATTAGAAAAATAGCTTATGGAAAGCAGTTGTTTAAAGCTTCCAGATAACTTAGCTGTCCTGCTAAACCAGTGTTCACACAATGTTTTTCTTTTGCTAGCTCTAAACAAATGCAGTTGAAATTGAAAGAAATGAGTAATACCTGGAAAAAAGGTATGAGTAAGCTTACCTGAAACATGCTGGACTGCCCCCTCTGAGTAAAGAATGTCCCTATAGGAGGCAGCAGGCCCAAACAGAAACATATTTATACACTGACTGCTGTCCATCAAAGGGATATGGGAGGGGCTCCAGGACAAATATGTTTTAAAACCATTTATATGAGTCTGAAAGCACATATTGGACATTTCTTTTGTTTTATATTAATGTTTGAACATGCCATGAATATTTTCCTGATCCCTATTCTTTGTATTAGGATACTTTAATTTTTGTATTAGATTAGGGGTGGATCAGGATGGTCATGTGACCTTTTTGTCCTATAAAAATGCTCTTCTAAACCCAGGTTCAGATCAGTTCAGTCTGGGAGGCTGTACCAGTAGGAACTCATAGAGCATAGTGGAAGGATATGCTGCTATATAAACGCCACTCTGTGATTTTATTTATCCATTTTTCAGTTTGCTTTCTGAAAGTTTTTATATTCCATTCTTTATTTTGCTGAATAAAAGGACATACTAGCTGGTGTGTTCAGCCTTACATCTAATTGTCTTGTTATCCATCCCACACCTCATCACAGTCATTTTGTTATTTGGTCCCGAAAGGTGATTTTGCGGTCGCTATGCAGAATCACCTTTCTGGACAGATTAATGAAATGACAGTGCCAGTGTTCTTGAGGGGAGGTCCTGAAAAGCCCATACTGAAAATCTGGTGCAAAAATTCAGAAAAATGACTGCGATACAAGTGTGTATTTACGCAGTTTCTACAAATATTTGTAACTGCCAATTTGTAATATTTTCACTCCAGATTTTCAACACTGAGATTTTTCATACCTCCTCATGAAGAGTGCAGTTGTCATTTTTTACTTCCTGCCTGAAATGTGTTCTTGCAGCAGTGGCAGTGCTCCCAGATCGGCCGAAGCATTTTCCTGTAGCAGACCCTCATTTTTCCTGTATTTTCCCTGTAAAACCTTGGTAAAATTCCTGTAGATTTTCCTGTATGCCCAAGCCGATTTATTATCGCAATTGGTGTCACTAAGATGGTAAATAAAATCACTACAACAAATATTCTGGCTGTTTTAAGTGTTCTTATTTACTTTAAGAATTAATACTGACCTAAAACATTACATAATTAATGAGTAAATCAATGTCTTAATGTAATCAAAGACAGAGGAGAAACAACAGGCAGAGGAAACACCAGATATTTACAGCAATAATGCACACCACCATACCACAGAAATTGAAAGGCAAGAGTATTTTTAGAGACATCACCTACACCAAAAACAGAAATACTCTTCAGAAAACCCTTTTAAATTTGTACAATACAAACATTTTGAATTTATATATTCAGGCATTTAAAATGTTTACTAATTTGACATTTCATGGCAGCTTTTCATGAGCCTGTGTGAAATATATGCTCAAAAAGACATGCATTATTCAGAAATGAATGTCCAGTTCATCTGCAAGTCACTTACTATAACTTAAAATGTAATTTTAGAAACAAAAAGGGTGCAGCCTTAAGGGTTACTTAAAGTAAACAGAAACAACCACACTTCACAAAAGGCACCAGCTACTAAGCCCATGGCCAGAGAATACCTTATGGCAACACTAGAGTGTGCACTAACAGCAGCCTTGGGCCACTGCCCTTTCTAATTCACGCTTAATTTTGACTGTTTTTGTGCTGAAAAATGCAATCGGAATCAGTGACTGACAACATTAATTATCATGATACTGTTACGTGTCAAGGAAAGGCACTTCTTTCATACTTATATAACTTTGACCTCTGTCACTCTGCATCAGACTGGCTGCACCATTAACTTGCTTACCTTACCTGCTTTTAGGAAAAGTGATGGGGTGGGTGGTCAGACTGCTACCGTGGCGCGCTCACGACTGGGAAAAAACTCTACCACTCGCCCTCCCTGCCCGATGCTGACACTGAGACTCGCAGAACCAGGGCACCGGTCGGCGTGGAAAAAGTACTTGTTGAGGTCCTGCAGCGCTGACTGTCTCTAGTCTGGCAATGAATCTTCTCCGGCTTGCTTGTTGCTGCAGTGGGGTGATTGCGCTATTGTAATGCTCCAAAATGGCCGGCAATCCTCACTCTCCTCGGATTCGAATGGTCGAACTGTCTCACTGGAATCCGCTCTCTCTCTCTCTCTCCGAAATCAAACTTCCGGGCTGCAGAGCTGCTGGTTTTATAGGGAGAGGGTTCACCTGGCTAGCCTATCAGGGGAGGCACTATAGGTAAGGCAGCTGAGACATGAGGGGTGTGCGTGACTTTATCTGACAGCCTATCAGGGCTGCATTCCGGTGGGTGATCATGAGCTCCCAGCATGTGGGGGGTTGAGAGGCACCAATCGATTGTCTCACTCGCTCTCTGTCTCACTCTGTGAGAGTCTTGGCGGGCATTTTAAGTTGAGAGTGTGTTCCTCATTGTTCTCCCGTAGGGTCCCCGTGGATTTGGCAAAATAGTGAATTCTTCCCTGCACCCCGTATTCAGGCTTAAAAACCCGTGAAATACGGGAATCCCGGTAGATATGGGAGCACTGCAGTGGCACAGAATGGCTTAGTCGCTGTGTGAAATCAACTTTTGGGATGTGCTAATGAAATCACAGTGCCACTGTTCATTAGGTGGGGTCCCAAAAAGGCCATGTTGAACATCTGGTGCAAAAATTCCCCAAAATGACTGTGATACGAGTGTGCATTGTGCAGTTTCTACGCGTATTTGTAACTTCAACAATTTTTAGTATTTGCACTTAGATTTTCAACATTGAGATTTTTTCACACCTCCTCATGAACAATACACCTGTCATTTCTCACATCCTGCCCAAAATGTGTTTATGCAGCAGTAGCACAAAATGGTGCAGTTGCTGCTCGAAATCACCTTTTGGGACTGAGTAACAAAATGAATGTGTCAGTGTTCATGAGGTGGGGTCCCAAAAAGGCAGTGTTGAAAATTTGCAGCAAAAAAAAAAAAAAATCCCACAAAACTGGGATATTATTATACTTTCTCAAAGAGTAAGGAAATTAATTAACAAAAACTTCATTTACAACAAAGTTAGGGTTCTAGACATAGGTCTTCAACCAAAGTGATACAGGTCAGGAAATTGGATGTTAGGGTTTACAACTGTTATACCCCTTCCCACCAAAGCTTACCACTGGAACCGCACCCCCCACCCTCCACATGCAAACAAGCTTCAGGGTGTGCCTTAGGGTTGTGGACCCCACCCAACCCTACCATCGCAACACCACCTCCACCCTCCACACACCAACAAGCGTAGGGGTGTGCCTTAGGATCATGGACCCTAATGCTCACCCCATTCTCCTATACTGTACCATGTCAGGTTCCTTACAGATGGAATGGGGTGAGCATTAGGGTCCATGACCCTAACACACCCTGATACTTGTTGGTGTGGAGGGTGGGGTAGTTATGATGGTAGGTTGCGGGGTGGGTTCGTCACAAATGCACTCCGCAGGTCAGGCCCTCTGCTCCAACAGTGCCAACCTCCAAGTGCAATAGTTTGAACAGGTAACCAACAGGGTAACCCTCCTGTCTGTTTTTGGGTCCGAATCACCTTTTAGCCTCGAGTTCTGGAGGGATTCAAACTGTAAACCTTATGCTAGCATACTCAATTAACAGGCTCAGATAATATTCTCTTCGGGGGATGCAATATAATGTTTTGCCCAAGGGCACCCAGCCAGGTATCTTAAATGAACCTTACAACTCTAGAAGAGACCTAGGTATTTCTTACCTTTTAAGCAAGCTCAGTAACACAATCAAGCTTTTAACAGCTGTCAGACTTAAACACAGGTTCAGCATCATATGCAGAGGTAAACTGAGAAGACACATGTGCAGTATTTCAAAGAAAAGTTTGTTTACTAAAAATGGTAAAAACAGGTAAAATCAAACAGAGAGCAATTATATCACAAATCTTACAGTCATATAAAAAAATGGGAAGTTACAGAATATAGACTCCTACCACAAATACTTAAAGTCTTTCTTATTCTAGATGTTACCCTTTAACTGCTTTCAAAAGTTCAAAGAAATCTTTCTCTCTTTGAGTCCAGGAATAATATGTCACATATTCACCAGAGGCAGGATAATTTCAGGAGGCAACTCCCCGCCCCTTTTGTGAGGCCAGTTAGACCCTCCCTCAGAGTTAATTCTAACATGATTTTCTACATGGAGATATTTTAATTAATGTGAACATCAGCAAAAAACAAAACAAAACAATTCCTATGAGGTTTACAACCCCACAATCGGTTGCTAAGGAGTGAGAAAACTAAGGGGAATCAGCCAACCTTCCTGATGTCATAAAATGTATATTTGGGAACCAACATCAAAGACAGCAGCAGGTGATAAGGACAATAAACTATCCCTCTGGAAGGAAGGCATTACATTTGTTTTGTCCTGGTCTGTTTATACAACCTGCAGCTGTCGGCACCACTGAAACCTTTTGGGATCAAAGGTCACTCACTGAAGCCTGGGCTGACTTGGGTGTCAGCAGACAATCACAGACCATTTATTTATAATACAAATATTATACAATAACCGTAAGCAGATGGCAGAGTGTCACAGGGTCTATGACCCTAAGGCACACCCTGATGCTTGTTTGTGTGTGGAGGCCGGAGGTGTGTGTGTCCAATGGTAGGGTTTGGTGGGGGAGGGGTATAACAGTTGTAAGCCCTAATATCCAGTTTCCTGACCTGCATCACTTTGGTTGAAGACCTATGTCTAGAACCCTAACTTTGTGTGTGTGTGTGTGTATATACAGTATATGTATATAGGCATGGTCATGCCCCTATAGTTAGGGTTGAGTAGCCTGTTTAATGTTAAACCTCAAATTTTGCACTTTCATAACTTTGCAACCATTCAATGGATATGCATCAAATCTGGTATGCGCTGTCTTGTGGGGTAGATCTCTTGGCGTGGCAAGTTTCATTCTGGTTGGATGTGCAGATTCTGAGATCTGGATAGTGTGAAAAAGTCACCACTTTTTGCAGTTTTTTCCTCATTGCCTTGCGTCCAGACGGTTATGAATTTTGGCATTATTTGTGTTTTTTGTGGGAAAAAGAACTTGGGTAACAGAACTGCCAGTGTTTGTTTGGTGTAAAAATATTAGCCTGTTGCAAAGTTATTGGGTTTTTAAGTTCCCATTAGTTCCTATGGGAAGTTGATTTTTCAGGATAGAGGAAAAAGATTCGACAAAGAATCTGATCTTGTGAAAAATTATTCATTCTTGCGAGATCTGTTCCTTTTTCGTGAGGAAAAAATCCTTTTTCATTAAGGAAAAATCCTGTTTCCCTACCCACCATCTTATTTTTTTTCACCAACTAAAAAATGTGGAAAATACAGAAAAATGTTCTCATTTTACAAAACAAACACTAGAACCTAGCTGAACTGGCCCTGTTTAGCTAGATTCTGGTGTTTGTTTTTCACAATTAGCCCCAGAAATACTTTTCTTGGGCACCTGAAATCACAGGTGCCCAGCTTAGCGAGAGGAGCCATCTGCCACACTGTCTGTATAAGAACAGCATATTTTATTTACTTCTGCAGCCGCAGTTGAACTCCTGCTGCTGGCTGCAGTGTGAGTTGTAAGCCCCCTTGTTTTCCTTGGTGTCTAGTGGCACCCCTCACTCCCTGATCACTGTCCCCCATATATTCCCAGGTATCTAGTAGCACCATGGCAGAGTCCCACATTTTGCAATTCAATAATGTAAGTGAGAGTGACCATTTCATTCCTGGGGGAAAAACACACTTTTGGGAAAAAAATCTCCACTTTCATTTGACTTCCATGCCTGCAAAATTGGAACCGAACAGATTTGCTTCTGACCCTTTGGAAGCCCCTCACTGCTTTGGCAGTTTTTATATTATTTTTGGAAGTCTCATATTTACCATGGCAGGCAGCAGAACTGCGGAGGCGAGGGCACCCTTGTGAAGGTCACAGCAGCAACAGGCAATGATGGAAACAGGGACACAGAAATCATTTGGGGACTTGGTTCCAGAATGGGGCCAGCTTTGCAGCATCCCCTCTGAACTGCACCCCAGAATCGGAACCGCTGGCCCACTCACCCACCAGTGAACTGTGGCACCCAATGTGTCTCTGGACTCGGCAAGAAATGAGATTATGAATAAGATTATTATTACTAATACCAATAACATTAATAATAATATTGAAATGGATTACCTGAAAGATGATGCAGCCAAGTGGCTGGTTGTCGGCGGCCATGTCGAAGAAGATGAGTAGCAGCACAGTTGGGGGTGTTGGGGTTCACTCCTGTGTTGGTGCTGCAGAGGTGGGAGGAAGGTAGCCGGCAGAGGGAACCACAGTAGGGCAGCATGGATAGCAATGGCAGGTACCCGGTCTGCAGCAGGAGGAGCACACGGCACAGCTGGAAGGGCACCATCGGTATACCAGAGAGAGTAGGAAACCGGTGCCATCGGGGATCGAGAGCGCTCACTCCTCCTGGTTATATAGTGCGGCAAACCACTGGACAGTGCGGTGTGTGACCAGGACGAGGGCACGATCTTATACCCTGCCGGTTATAGCTAGAGAGAGAGAGAGAGAGAGCGATGCTTTTCACGTGTAGCGGTGTTAGACCTCTTATATCACACATGGAATAAGTGCCGGCAAAGGACAGGGGAGAGAGAGAGAGAGAGAGAGAGCAGCTCGGGACTAGTTTCCAGGACTCAATTCTCTGTTCTGGGGCTTGATCCCATGTCTGTGCTGGTTATAAAACTCTGTGGTTATAAGTAGACAGAGCGGTGCAGGTAGCCAGTATGTGTGATCGCAGGTAGCAGGGTTCTATCCCAGTGCCTGCAGTTATATACTGAGTGCAGAACTAGCAGGCAAAGGACAAGAGATAGAGCGGTGCAGTAGTAACCCCACCCCCCCTCCGATCACCGTCCCCTAGTCCCTTGCTTATTTTTTTTTTATATTATTCGACACCAGGATGCCCACCCCTGGTGTTGGATGCCCCCCCCACTACCCCTTGTTTTATGTATACCGCTGACATCAGGGGAGCCCAATCCCTGTGTCGGCATTATAAGCCCCCCCAGCAGTGTGGGACACTGGGGAACCCACTCTCAGTGACCTGAAATACTTATTTAGTAAACCTGTAAAAAGAAAACAGTCCCCCAATGTCTTTTTATCTTTATATCCTGAAAAAAAAAAGAAAAACGGTCCTTCGTCATCCCCGCTGTCCCCCTCCCTCATCCCGACCCTCCCACTGAACACCCTCCACCCCCCCCTTTTACCCAATACTTACCACTGGAGGTCACAGGCTGTCATCTTCTGTGGACCGAGACATGTCTGCACTCTTCAAAGCCGAACTGTGAACTGAGGAATCAAGGTAAGTGCCGTATAATGAATTTCAATGGCATTTTGAACTTATGTTCATAACTTTGCCAGTTTTGGGAATTTTTTTCACCAAATTGTCAACATGAGCTTTTTGGGACCCCACCTCATGAACACTGCAACTGTCATTTCATTAATTGGGCCCGGAAGGTGATTTCATGGTCGCTGTGTGAAATCATCTTTCGGGACTGAATAATGAAATTTCACTGCCAGTGTTCATGAGGTGGGATTCCAAATAGGCCAGGTTGAAAATTTGGTGAAGAAAATCCTAACAAGCATTTGTCAATGCCGAATGTTTGCTTTCTGGCATTGGCAGTGGTAGTGTAGAAGTTACAGAGCTGTGTAATAGGAATGACAGTGAAGTATTGAACTGAAGCCAACCCCACCACCACCCTGCAGAGAGTGATAGGCATTGGGATGTGCCTTTGGGTCATCAGGCATAACGGCCACGCCATTTCAGTACACCCCACCCTGCAGACACTGGTAAGTGTCACAGTGTTCCTTGGGGTCTTTGGCCCTTATGCGCACCTCATTCCATTAGGAAACACGGTGAGATGGGTGCGATATAGGAGAATGGGGTGAACTTTGGGGCCGAAGAGTCCAAGGCATACCTCGATGCCTCTCACTGGCTGCAGGGTGTGGAATGGTATGAGCATTACAGGCAAGAATCCCAAGTCACACCCCTGATGCCTGTCATTCTCTACAGGGTGGGGCGTTATGGTTGGAAACCCTAATACCTGAGGCATTCGTTGGTATTTTCACTCCAAATGTTCAACATGGTTTTTTTGTGACCCCACCTCATGAACAGGGGGAATATCAGTTTGTTAGTCAAATGTTGCTTATGCACAGCGACTACGGCATTTAGCACCACAGGTGCAAAAACATTCTGAACAGGATGTAAAAAATGACAGCTGTACTGTTCATGGGAGGTGTAAAAATGGCAATGTTGCAAATCTGCAGTAAAAATATTTAAAAATGGTGAAGTCACGGCGTACATAGAAACTGTGCACACACCCGTAATATAATTAGGTTGGGATTTTTACAGCAGATTGTCAACTCAGGCATTTTGGTGCCTCGATCATGAACAGTGTCACTGTGATTTTCTTTATCTGTCCCGAACAATGATTTCCCACAGCGACCATGCATCTCTGCGCTGAAAGTGTGAAAACACACTTGCCATGTTGTGAAAAATGACAGCTGTACTGTAAATAAGGAAGTGTGGAAAAATGCCACTGGTGAAAATCTGGACTTAAAATATTACAAAGACATGAACTTACGAGGGTGCGTGGAAATTGCGCCAATGCTCACTCGTCATACAGTCATTTATGGACTTTTGTCACCAAATTTTCAACATAGCCATTTTAAGACCTCTGCTCATGAACAGTGTAACTGTGATTTTCTTAATCTGTCCCAAACATTGCTTTCACACACAACAGCACCATTAGCGCTGCATGTCGTGAAACACATTTTGGGGCATATGAAAATGGCAGCTGTACTGTTCATAAGGAAGTGTAATAAAATGGCAATGTTGAAAATCTGGAGTGAAAATATTAAATTCGCAAACTTATGAGCATGCATAGGAACTGCGCAACGACGCCTGTAAAACAGTCATTTTTAGGAATTTTTTCACCAAATTTTCAACATAGCCATTTTAAGACCTCTGCTCATGAACAGTGTCACTGTGATTTTCTTAATGTGTCCCATACATTGATTTCACACATCGACTGCGCCATTGTGTGCTACATGGGCGGAAACACATTTTGGGCAAGATGTGAAAAATGACAGCTGTACAGCTCATAAGGAGGTGTGGTAAAATGGCAATGTTGAAAATCTGGAGTGAAAATATTGAAAATTCGCGAACTTACGAGCGTGCGTAGGAACTGTACAATGCACACTCATAAAACAGTCATTTTTTGGAATTTTTTACCAAATTTTCAACATAGCCATTTTAAGACATACTAACATACTAAAATGCCATCAGAATAGGCCTAACGGTCTTTCGAGTCTGCTCGATTGGTCAGCCCCCATCCTGGGTGCTGACCTTGCTGCCCCCCTCGCCTTCTCTGGCTTCTTCCTTCCCAGTTCCGGATATTCTTGCTGCATTGGATTTTGCTTCCAGAACCCTTCCCCTGTACCTGTCCCAGCCCTCTTGAACCCCTCCACCGTCTCTGCCTCCACCAGCCCCTAGGCAGTGCATTCCATGGCTCCACCACCCTCTCAGTGAAGTAGCACCTCCTCCTTTCTCCCTGAATCTTCCCCTCCAGCTTCCACCCATGCCCTCTAGTGGCCCCTCCTCCTTCCTTCAAGCACCCTGACTGTTTCTCCCTATTTACCCTCTTCATGTACTTGAAGACCTCTATCGTGTCCCCCGGTCCCTTCTCTCTTCCAATGTGTATATATTTAGCTCTTCGAGCCTCTCCTCATAGGTCCTGTCCTCCAAGCCCCAAATCATTTTGGTTGCCCTCCTCTGGACCCTCTCCAGGAGTTTAATGTCCCTCTTTACGTGTGGCCTCCAAAACTGCACGCAGTACTCAAGGTGTGGCCTCACCAAGCAGTTATACAGAGGGAGCATCACTTCCCTCCTTCTGGAGGTGATCCCCCTAGCGATGCATATCAGCGTCCTGTTGGCCTTGGCTGCCCTCCTACAAGTCTCCGAGGTTGTTCATTTTGACATCCACCACCACCCCAGGTCCCTCTCAGCCATCGAGACTTGTAGCATTTCCCCCGGTGTACACTTGGCTGGGTTCCTGCCCAGGTGCAGTACCTTGCATTTCCCTGCATTGAACCTCAGCTTCCACTTTCTAGACCATCTTTCCAGAGCCTCCAGGTCCCACTGTAGGACCACCCTCCCCTCCTCCCCATCCACCACTGCCCCAGTTTTGAGTCATCCGCAAAGAGACTCATCTCACTCCTGATTCCTGTCCTTATGTCAGAGACGTAGGTGTTGAACTGGAGGGGCCCAAGGACTGATCCCTGTGGGACCCCACTAATGACCCTCTTTGGGGATGAGACTATCCCGCCAACCTCGACCCTCTGGGTCCGGTCCTGGAGCCAATTGCCTATCCATCTGATCATCTGGTCTCCCCACCCCATTTCTCCCAGCTTATCCAACAGGCCCATGTGAGGAACAGAGTCAAATGCCTTGCTGAAATCTAGAAAGAGGACGTCCACTGGTCTACCAAGGTCCAAGGCACTCGTCACCAGTCATAGAACTCCACAAGGTTTGTCTGACACGATTTCCCCGAGACGAATCCATGCTGTCTATCGTCCAGGCACCCTGACTTTTCCAGGTCCCCCAGCCTCTCCTTGACAATGCCCTCCATCACCTTGCCCACCACCGATGTCAGGCTGACAGGCCTGTAGTTCTCTGCCACCTCTCTTGATCCCCCCTTGTGGATAGGCACTATATGCACCACCTTCCAGTCCTGGGGCACCCACCCTGTCCTCAGAGAGATGGTGAAAAGCTCTGCCAGGGGTTTTGCCAGGACATCCGCAAGTTCCTTCAGCACTCTGGGATGTACTTTATCCAGCCCCGGTGCTTTCTCCGTCTTAAGGGAGCTGAGGGCTTCCCTCACTCTCTCTGCTGTGATTTCCACTTCCAGTACCTCTTCTCCCTGCTTTGCCCTCCCCCCTCCTGCCAGTGATGCCTCCCCTTCTCCCCAGACCGCCCGATGTAAGGGCCCCCCTCAGTATCTCTGTCTTCTCCCATGTATGATGCAGCACTTCATTTTCCTTGGTGAAACTGAGTGAAGTAATTACTAGTACCTCAGCCTGCTCCCCCGGGTCTTGTGCCCATCTCTTTCCTGATTTAATCCTGCTAATCTGCCCCTTCACCCTTCGTTTTTCCCCAATGTATCTAAAGAACCCCTTGTTCCCTCTCCTGATTTCCCTGGCCAGGTTCTGCTCCTTCCTTGCCTTAGCCTCCCTCACCACCCTAGTAGCCCTTCTAGCCATCAGCTCATACTCCCCTCGATCCCTTTCATTCCTTGAGCACTTGAATTGCCTATAGGGTGCCTTCTTTCCCTGCACCACCTCCTGGACCTCTCTGGTCCACCAGCAGGGTTTTCAGGCCCTACTGCATTTTTGTCTTACTCTTGCGCAGGTGCTAATAGCATCTTGCACCCCTCTCCTGATGATTTCCCACCTACTATCAGCGTTCATGTCTGACCCAATCCCATCCAAATGCTCCTTAAGGATCCTTCCCATTTCCTTAAAATCCGTTCCCCTGAAGTCAGTTACCTCCGTCTTTGTGCAGCTTTCTAGCCCTCCTAGGTCCAGGCAGAACCAGACCATGGCATGGTCACTCCCCGCTAACGGGTCCCTTACCTCCAGGCCCCTAATCTGGTCACTGTCTGCCAGGACCACATCCAGTACCAGCGCCTCCCGGTCGGTTCCCCACCTGCTGAGTTAGAGCACGCGCTGCACAGTTCCTATGCACACTCTGTAAGTTCTGCTCATGAACAGTGTCACTGTGATTTTCTTAATTTGTCCTGTGCATTGATTTAGCACCGACTAGCCATTGTGCTATCAGCAGTGACTGCGTTTAGGTGAGATGTGAAAAATGACAGCTGTACTACTCATAAGAAGGTGTGGTAAAATGACAATGTTGAAAATCTGGAGTGAAAATATTGAAAATTCACGAACTTATGGCGTCGTGAACCATAGCGCTCATCAAACAGTCATTATTGGAATTTTCTTCAACATAGCCATTTTAAGACCTCTGCTCATGAACAGTGTCACTGTGGTTTTCTTAATTTGTCCTGTACATTGGTTTTGCACACCGGCTGCGCCATTGTGCGCTACATGGGCGGAAACACATTTTGGGTGAGATGTGAAAAATGACAGCTGTACTACTCATAAGAAGGTGTGGTAAAATGGCAATGTTGAAAATCTGGAGTAAAAATATTGAAAATTCGCGAACTTACGAGCGTGCATTGCGCAGTTCCTAGTGGAGCCAGGCTGTAGAACCAGAGGTTGGCAGAGCAGCTTATGAGGGTTTGGCAGCTCTGGGGATGGAAGAACCTGGGGTCTGGGAGGTGGCTTTATGTCTGTAGCCCCTTCGCTGCTGCTGCTTCTATAATCGGGTCTGCTGACCTGACTACTTACAAAAAGCCCACTTACAAAAAGGCTTCTGGTTGGCCTTGTACATTTTCTGGACTGACCAGATAGCCTTACCTAAATGTTGGAGATGTGTCATAAATTTCTCGGCCTCATCGCCAAGCAGAACAGAGCCTTGTTACTTGAATATTGGATCTGATTTGTACTACAGGTCATGTTAACATCGTAAAAATAAGTTTTAAAACCATGCTCCATAGGCTTGATTAGAGCACATCCCCGGGCTAGTTCTATAATGACATCATAAAACAAGGAAGCGCGGGGATGGCATCTGCAATCAGGAAATGGAAGGGATCGAGCATCTAACCCCCTTGGGAGCAAAATACAGTCCTTTCCCTTCCTTTGGGAGTTCAATAAAAATTTTTACAGCTACAACGAAGGAACTCCCATTCAGGTAAGGGAGCCTCCTGATGTGTTTGCAGGCACTTAAAAAAATCATGGGAATCTGAGTGGGGGTAAGGGTTTGGACAGGGATTACCCACATTTAGGGGGAATACCCCTTGTAACTGAGCCTGTTGGGAACGGGGATCATGCCCGGGGACATAAATGCAGCCCTGCCCAGATGGTTCAATCAGGAATTCAGATGAACTATGACTCGGCTCTTTAGTGTACCTAACAGGAATTTAGAACGGATATTAACCAATGATATACGTGGTGGAGAGAGATTCAATGTATTAAATGGTATGATGAGAATGATTAATGTAACCATATGATGACGTGCAAGACGAAAAACTGTACTGCATTGTCTCAATAAAAAGTTTAAATACAAAAAAAAAATTAAAAATTGTGGGAAAGGTGCTCTTTAAAGTTTGTTCCGGGAAGATAGAGAGCTTGTCAGTGGATTCTTTAATCCTTGAGTTTTTTGCCTAGCCGAAATCAGGTTTAACGGTAGCACGTCAAGTGAGTGAATGAATTATGGCGATGACAATTTGAGCGACGTCAAGTGGGCAATAGCAATTATGGTGACTGTGAAAGTATGGCAATGGTAATAATGGTGATACTGGATCCCCCCCATCTCAAGGTGCTACGACCTTGGAGTAGGTCATTTTAGTAAGGGGAGGGTGCAGGGGAAAAGCCCCCTGCAATGGGGGGATGCAGGGGTGAAGCCCCCCACAGAAAAGAAATAGTTGCCATTACTACGCTCACTGTACTTACTGTCGCAGTTATTGCCATTGCTGAAGTGTCCATTGCTGTACTTGTCATCACTGAAAGGGTGGTGGAGCCATGGAATGCAGTGCCCACGGAGCTGGTAGAGGTGGAGACTGTGGACGGGTTTAAGAGGGGATGGGACAGGTACCGGGGATGGGAAAATCTGACCAGGCCCAATACAGGTGGAACATCTGGGACTGGGGACAGTATAACCTAAGGGGGAGGGGGGGACACCATAAATTAGCCCTCAGTGCGGATGCTGAAAATCGAGCAGACTCAAGAGACCATTAGGCCATTTCTGCTGGCATTTTAGTATGTTAGTATAATTCCATCGCTGAAGTGACATGGAACTGGTTTAACTAGCAATCAGTGTATGTTCCCATTACCTACATGTTCTCCCTATGTAAATACCTATATCTATTGAAGGTGGTTAGCAATTTTGTTTGACATTCGGGGTGAGTTACATTCCAGAGTTTTCCCTACCTCCTACTGTTCACGATTTACGTCTGCTCTGAAATGTATATCAGCTGTCACTGATTTGTACTATTTATTGTAGTTATTTTAACTATTGCCATATATGAGAATGTTATTGTTTTCTATGATTCATAAAGTTTAAAAAAAAACATTGCAATTCTAGACAGCCTCAGGGCAACTTTCCAGCTCCTCATGTGACGCGACAATGGGGTACTCTTGGTGAATGCTCAGTGATGACTGCTCATTGACATCACAGTCGCTGGATCACCCCCGTACATGTGGCAACAAGTCACTGTTGTAATAGAAGAAGCATCTCCACAGAGGTCCTCCCCTTTCCTTTTCATGTCTAGTACCTGTGACAGTGGGTTGTTTTTCATGAGTTGGCGAACCTGCTGATGATGCAAGCAGCACTGTTCTCCTTTCAAGTCCAAGAGTATATGATTTTAACTTAGTTGACTTTACTACAGCTGGACAACAATGTTTAGTTACAGGCCACTTACATCTGGGGGTGAATAGTGTGCTGGTTAATGGCTTTCTCTGCACAACATCAGATCCTCACAAGTGGTCTGTACCAGACAACTTCGTACTCTCCCCATCAAACAATGGATAAGCTGGTAAAGGACCAATTTTGCATTCAGTCAGATACGTACAAGTTCAAGTTCAAGTTTATTGTAGGAAAACTCCATTGAGCAAGCTCTTTCACAAGGAGGTCCTTTGACACAGACAGGTAGTTATAGATTGCCTAATTGAAAAAACAATACAAATTCAAGTACAGAATTATGGGCAAGAATTGCTTCCCAGCATGAGGTCGGCTGACGGCCCCTATATTTTATCCCCAGGTCTCGGCTTAGATTAAGCTCTAGAGCTTTTTCAATAGCAGCACCCTCGTATTGGAATTCACTCCCACTTGATGTTAGGATTACTCCCTCTGTTTTAACTTTTAACAAAGGTTAAAAATGTATTTATTACATAAATCTGTTTGTAACTGCAATTTGTAATTTGTATTTTTGGGTTTTGTATTGCTGTTGATTGTATTTGTATATTTTTGTATGTTTTTTTGTCTGGGTTGGGCCTGAAAAGGGACCTTTGGTCCAGTGCCTTTACCTGGTTACCAAAGAATAAATGAAATGAAAATGAAATGGGCAAGCATTAACATGTTGCATAAAAATGACAATGACATAGAAAAATACAAGTACAGAAAAAAGGTACAATGTGCTTGTTTTGGAGTATCAAGGCAGCTAATTTCTAGGTAAGTAAGAGGAAGCAGTGGGCTAGGGTTAGAGCAGTGAGCTAGGATTTAGAAGCAGCTGCACATATCTTTTATTTTTGCTGCAGCCAACCTTTTATATAGGCTGACAGGGACAGTACCAGGAAGCTTCAGTACGCCTTGGAGCTGGTTCCAGATAGTTGGGAGTATGCTCGATATGGTCCGCTTGCCGAGTGAGGTGCGAGATCTCAGTACATCGAGGAGGAGGAGGAGGAGGAGGTCATTTTTCCTAAGAGAGCAGGCGCTATGGGAAATACGGAAAAGGGTTGTAAGATAGTTCAGGATCTTGTTCAGGAGTAGCTTAAGAGTCCAGATACCAGCATGAAGCGTGCATCTAGTTTAGAGTGATGTCCAGTCAGCGGCTAGGTACAAATTGCAATGATGGGTTCGATAGGGTAGGTTTGTCATGAACCGTATGGCACGGTGGTAGAGGATGTCTAGTTTGTTGAGTCCTGAGGCCACTGCGGAGGAATAGATTAGATCTTCATAGTCGAGTAGCGGCAAGAAAGTGGCCTGGACCAGCCTAGTTCTGGTATCCAGTGGAAAGAGGGACTTGTTACGGAAGAAGAAACCTAGCCTAATTTTTAGCCTCTTTGCCAGATTGTCGAGGTGGTCATGAAAAGAAAGTTTGTTGTCTAGCCATGTACCAAGATATTTGAATTTGGAGGTGATTTCAAGGGGTTCACCTGGGGAGGTAGTGATGAATTCTTTGTGCGTGTTTGCAAGGGAAGTGGAGGTGGTGTTTGGGGCAGAAATCATGGCCTTAGTTTTCTTGGCATTGAGGAGTAGTTTGGCATTGATTAGGTTGATTTTTAGTTGTGCAAAGTTGGCTTGGAGTACATCCCTCACTTCAGCCAGTGTAGGGCCTGATGTATACAGTACAGTATCATCAGCAAAGAAATGCAGAAGGGACTGGGATATATGCGCGTCAAGGTTATTGATGTACAGGGAGAAGAGGATGGGACCTAATAAGGAGCCTTGCAGGACTCCCCTGACAACTAGGAGGGATGCAGAAAAGAGGCCACCAGCTTTTATTTTCTGGGTCCTTCCAGATAGGTAGCTGGTAAACCACTGGGCAGCAAGGGGGGTAGCACCTACTTTTATTAGGCTTGAGACTAACAGATTGTGGTCGACAGTGTCGAATGCTTTGCTGAGATCTAAAAATACTGCACCAGTAACTTTCTTGGAGTCCATGGCTGTGATCCATTCATTGGTAACTTTGGCCAGAGCAGTGACTGTACTATGGTTGGGCTGGAAGTCAGATTGCGCAGGGTTGAGGATTGAAGATGATTCGATATGAAGTTTCATTTTGGAGTAAAATAGCTTTTCAAGGTCTTTGGAGAGGACAGGTAAGATTGAGATGGGCCTATAGTTGTTTGGGTCGCATGGGTCCCCTGACTTGAATAATGGGAGGACGTGGGCAGATTTCCAGCAGGAGGGAACAGTGGCAGTGGAGACGGAAAGACTGAATATGTGGAGGATGGGACGGTGAATTCGAGATAGCCTAGTTTAAGAAAAAAAGGTTCTAGACCGTCGTCCCCTACACTTTTTCGAATGTCTTTGTTAAGAAGTGAATTTTCGACTTCTTTATAGCTAAGTGGGCACAACTGGAGTGGCGGGTCGAAGTTTGCGAGTCAGTGGTATTACAGTCTTGGTTGCTACCACAGGCTGGAAAGCTAGGCCAGCAGTTACAAAGTGATTGTTGATTTCCTCGAGGATTAGGCAGCTGTTTTCCACAGCCCTACCATTGTTGAGGATCTTCAGAGGGATGGAGGGGGCTACAGGCCAACCTTCGATGGACTTGAGTGTCTTCCAGATTTTTGGGGATTTCCCTTTTAACTGTTCAAGGGTGGAGACATAATAGTTGGCTTTGCTTGCGTGGATTTGTTTAACATAGGTGTTTCTAGCTGCTCTAAATGCTTGCCAGTCAGCTGGACTTTTGGATTTTCTAGCCTTAGCCCAGAGTTTATCGTGGTGTAGGAGTGTAGCCTTGAGATCTGATGTAAACCATGAGTTGGATGTTTTACGCACCCTGACTTTGATCAAAAGGGCATGCTTGCTGGCCAGCGCAGTGAGGTAGTTGTACAAATTTATGCTGACAGAAGCAGAGCAGGTAACTACAGCTTCAGCAGAGGGTGACACAGTTCCTAGTATACTTCCCTTGTGGCCTTCTTTGCTGCCCTAGTTATAGGGCCAGCTTTTGTATCCAAGCCTTCTATTTCTGCAAGCTAGGCTCCAAAAGAACTATAAGTCATCAAGTTTGCTGTATCAAATTGTGTAATCCAGGTCTTGTTGGAAACCAGAAACACTTCCACCAGACAAAGCCTAAAGGTTTGCTTCAGAGTGGTTTACCTCATGATGTGACAAAACATCTTTTGCCCTGAACAACTGTCTTTGTGGGAAAATCTTTTTTTGCCATAAAGCATTTTCTGCCTTGGGTCAAACAGGTGGCTCTTCAGCTTTGTCTCTGCGTCCTTCAGCTGGCCAACCACCACCACCATATTTCAGTAATGGTCCTCCGCAGATTCGCTAGAAGAGGGAGGGCTATCCCCCCCCCAAGACAAACATATCCAGAGGTCTCCAGTACCATGGCCCAGTGGAACAGGCTACAGGGAGGCAGAGCTTCATGGAGTCCATCCTCCCATTTTTCTGTTTTCTTGGTCCCTTCCCAATGCTAGGTGCACACATTGGAGCATGCATGTGGAGACATGCATGCTCAGTAGAAGTTCTGCAGCTCCTACCCTCGTGTGTCACTCTTGGCCGTCCTACTACCAGGACTCCACCTGATGGCAGTCATGTGGCAGAGACGGCAGCCACCTTCCCCTGAGAGAGGAGAGCAGTCCTTCGGATGTGCAGTCCTCTCCAGCCATGGCTGACCCCCGACCGGTGACCCAAGTCCATTCCCAAACCCAGGCAATAGGCATGGGAAAAGGTAAGGTACATATGGCGCTTCAGCCCTCTTCGCCACCGGGCCAGCTCCTTGTGGGAAAATCTTGGCATACCTCCTGGATTTGTCAGAATCTGTCTGTAGTTCTCATCACTGAGTTCACTGTGGCACTGGTTACAAACATGGTCATGAGCTGGGTTCTTAACCTGGTCCTTAGTAGGAAGACAGGCCCTCCATTCAAATGGGCACCCAGAGGTCAGAGTCCACAGCTCGCTAGAAGAGACATGTCTACGAGTAGCTCCTGCTTTGACTTATGAGGGGAAGCTCTGATAATGGGAGACTTCAACATGCCAGATACAGATTGGTCAATGCCAGCAGGAGCATCCGCCAGAACTAGACACATAGTGGATTCTTTGCAGGGGGAGGGCCTCAAACAACTAGTACAACAACCCACAAGAGACAGAGCTATCCTAAATCTAGTACTGACTAATGGGGAAAGGATCACAGATCTCCAGGTAGAAGGTCACCTGGGGGCCAGTGACCATCACATGGTATGGTTCAATTTGGCCACTACAACTAAATCATCCCATTCCAAGGCAAAAATATTGGAATTCAGAGGAGCTGACTTTGATAAGATGGCCAATAGAGTTAAGCTAGCCCTGGCAAGAAGAAATACAGGTGAGGGGGTATAGGCAAAGTGGGCAACCATTAAGGATGCAATACTTGAAGCAACATCCCATTGTGTTAGGGAGAAAAGCAAGAGCAAAAGAAGGAGGAAACCACTTTGGTTCTCAAAAACAGTAGCAGAAAAGGTCAGAGCCAAAAAGCTGGTCTTCAGGAAATATAAGGGAATGCAGCGGGACGAAGATAGGGAGGCATACCAAACTTTCCTAAGGGAAGCAGGGAAGGCAGTAAGGCAAGCAAAGGCCCAAACAGAGGTGGATATGAATACAGTGTGGGGCTTCAGACAGGCATGAGATAGGCATAAGGGAGCAATACAGATGAGTATAAATAGATAGGCCATTGACAAAGTACAGGCCTATGGCACATTCATAAGGTAGAATAAATGGACAGACTGGATGGGCTTTGCGGTCCTTATCTACCATCAACTTCTATGTTTCTATGTATGACTTCTGCATAAATGCAGACCAAAAACAAAATCATTATCACTGAAACATTGCCAGAACAGTAGACAAAGTCAATTCCTAAGGACTTACCGACTTTGAGATTTCTTAAGCATGCCATCAAAATGTCGCTAGACAAGATCTGGACAAAAGAATTGACATGTTCAACTCCTGCTGCACATTACTTGAAATCCGTATGATTGGACTCTCCTCAGAAATGAAATCGACAGCAGAAGCTTCTAATAAAACTTAGATAGTGGTCTCTGGTCTTCCATCGGAGAATATAACACTCTGAGACTTGAACATTTGAAAAATGTCTCCAGACAGGCCATCATCAGAATTCTGAGTCTACCTGAAGCTGCAGAGGATCTGGACTCAATTTAGTTCATTGCCCAACTACTGAAGAACTTCTGGATTTTGACATTTTGGGACAAACAAAATATATTACATCACACCTCGTCAACAGCCATCGAATTTGGAATAGCCCTTCACTCTCCTGGTGATTACAAGTGGACCTCATATTCATGACAGCATCCTACAGAGGGGAAGAAATAAGAGGTCTTTGAGTTTTTCTTACAGCACCCACATCCACTTTTTCCAGATCTGAGCTTTCCGACTTGAGAGTGCGGTAAAGTTTTTGAAGCTGGTCGCTTGGAGCTCCATGCACTGGGGATCAACAATGCCCTTCATCTTCCTGCCAAACTCAGATGCTCATATGCAGGTAAAACCTACATCTTTGCTGACCCAATCAAAGCAGGAAAAAGGGTTGAAATAATGAAAAGAGACTTTGCTGTTCCTCATTGAACTGCTCGTGAAGATCAGGGAGTGGACTAAACTGTGTACTGCTATATTACTGTATACTTGCATTTCAGCAACCTATGATCCGTTTGGCCTCTCTGCACCTCCATTATAATGTATATTATACAATGGCAAGAAAGAATCCTGGCTTCTGATTGGTCAGTTGGCTGTCACAGCAGGGATGTTATCCTGGCATAACCCCCTGCTGAGTGTTTGTATGATATGGAGCATTTTTTTTTTTCTCTTAAGAAACAAAAATATTTTTACACACTAACAAAAACATTCTTTAAAATAGTTTAACTATAAAACAATAAGCCATTGTATAATAGGAATAATGCCCTCCAGGGTGGGTGTTATGCTGGGATAACATCCCTTCTCAGGTGTTGGATGCCCTCGGCCGGTGGCCTCGGGCCCAACCACCCGAGGTGGTATGTTATCCCAGCATAACACCCACCCTGTCAGGCATTATTCCTTTAATAGTTACTGCTTTGGGTTCCTCAGAGCTGCTTATTCAGTATATGTAAAGAATAACCCATGACAGGGCCCGCTGAAGGATTCACCACCTGCAGTGAGAGCTGGTCTGCCAGTGATCTCAGTGCTAGGTCATCTGAACCAGCTGGTCACGGTGACTCAGCTGAAGTGGGATGCCATGTAGTGGTGGCTCATCCCGAAACATCTGGAGAAAAGAGTCCCATTTGTCTGCCTAGAGCTGACCATCACCCTGACAACTGACGTGCCTCTGATGGGGTGGGAAGCGTATCTGGGGGCCCACAGGCTCTGAACCCCAAGGATTCCTGTTGTCACACCAGTCTGCTGGAGCTCCATGTAGTGTGCCTTGCTCTGATGGAACTGAAATTCACTCCTTTTGTCTGGGGCCAGGTCATGCAGATCCAGACGGACAATACCACGACCATGTACTGCCTGAACAATTAGGGTGACATGCACTCCCTTCCTTTATGTCAGGAAGCCCACCACACTGGGCCCTTCGTGCCCAGCTTGGATGCTGATCTCCTGGTGATTCATGTAGTTGGAGGCTCCAACTAGCTTGCAGATGCCCTCAGCTGGGTCGGTGAGGCATCTCACGAGCGGTCCCTGCATCAGGAGGTGCTAAACCCTGTTCTCCCAATAGGGCACCCCCCTGGTCGTCCTCTTTGCCTCCTTGGAGATTGCTAAGCTGAGGCTGTTTTGTGCCTACCCCCCACAGTGTGGGACACTGGAGGGGATGCCTTTGTGAGGCCCTGTCTTTAAGCCTTCCCTCCCTTTCCCCTGATCCATAAAGTATTGGTCAAGGTGTGGATGCTCCTGGTAGCCCTAGACTGGCCAGGGCCAGTTTTGGCACCCAGATCTCCTCAGCAGCAGGCCACTGTGGTGATTGCCCCATGCCTGATTCCTTCCTTCCTTCCTTCCTTCCTTCCTTCCTTCCTTCCTTCCTTCCTTCCTTCCTTCCTTCCTTCCTTCCTTTCCTTTCCTTTCCTTTCCTTTCCTTTCCTTCCTTTCCTTTCCTTTCCTTTCCTTTCCTTTCCTTTCCTTTCCTTTCCTTTCCTTTCCTTTCCTTTCCTTTCCTTCCTTCCTTCCTTCCCCTGGTCAGATCCACTAGGCACAACTGCCTGTTTTCATGGTTGATTTGGGAGCTTTGAAACTGCTGTCCTGTCACAAGGGAAAGGTGCTGCATCCTGACCTTCGGTCCCTGACAGCCTGGTTCCTGAGTACCTAGAGTTCCATGCTTTGGGTCTCTCCAACAAGGTTCTTCATGTTGTGGAGGCCTCCCCTGAAAGAGTCAACCTGTCAGTGCTACACCTTCAAATGGAAGAGGTTTTCCGTTTGATGCCAGGGCAGGGAACTAGACCACCTGGTCTGCTCTTTGACTTGCATTCTGGATTACTTATGGTGCCTCTTTTAGTTGGTCCTGTGATCTAAAACACTTAAGGTGTATCTAGTACCCATTTCTGCATACTGGGCATGGGCTGGTATGTTGATGGTGGTGCAGGAGAAAGTGGTCGGGTGTTCTTTCAAAGGCCTTGACCACCTGTCCCCTCCGGTGCATGAACCACCACCACTTTGGGACTTGTTGCTGGTACTGGCAATGATCATGGGGAAACCATTCAAACCAATGCACAGTTGTGAGATGTCGCACCTGTCATGGAAGATTGCCTTTTTGGTGGCTGTTACCTCCGCCAGAAAGATCAGCGAGCTCCAAGTGTTCTCAGTGGAGTCTTCTTATCTGGTGTTCCACAAGGACAGGGTTGTCCTTTGTACCCCCCAAAGTTTCTTTTAAAGGTTGTGTTGGAGTTTCACCTTAACCAGGTGATTAACTTCCTGGTGTATTGCACCAGTCTGACCTTGGATGCCGAGCACAGGCTCCATGCTTTGGACATGAGACAAGCACTTGCCTACTATAGGGAGCGCATGGCTGGAGCTCTGGGAGACATTTGCCAGCTGTTTGTCACCTGAACTGAAGCTGCACCTGTCAGATCAGCAGCAAAGCAGATGATTGGCAGGTGGATAGTCTCCTGCATTGACCTCTGCTACAGGCTGGCTTGTAGGGAGCCTCCCGTAGGGCTCAGAGCTCATTCCTCCAGACATACCACTGCCTTGGTGGAAGCTTCCAGGGACGCCCCTGTCCTAGAGTTCTGCAGTGCTGCTGCCTGGAAGTCAGCACGCACCTTCATTTCCCTTTACCACATCGAGCTTGAGTCATGCCAGGATGCTGGTTTTGGGACCTCAGTTCTCCAATCCCTGTTTGCTAAGTGGTGGGGGCGGGCACCTTGCCCCCTCCTCCTGGAGAACAGCTAGGAGTCTGCCACTGTGTGGATAGTGCACCATATCCAAGCCCCTAGAAATGAAGGTTTGTCACCTGTACCCGTAGTTCTAGGAGTGGTATATGGTGCACGTCCACACAAATCACCTGACCTCCCCGGCAAGTGGGACACAGATGCCTGCCTCCAGCGTACAAGATCTGACGTCATGGGGCAGAGCTGAAGAGTATACCACCCAGGTGGGTAGCAGGAGCTTAGCTTGAAGACATTCTGGCTGGAATTAAAGGGAAACAAAGACTGTCAGAGTGTAGATGTGCACCATGTACCACTCCTAGAACTATCGTTACAGGTGAGTAATCCTCATTTTTTCATCCTCAATGAATGATGTTCTTAAGGCTGAGATCAACTGTTTAAAGAGCAGGTGTTTACTTCTAACAAACAGACAACTGACTATTTTATTTATTGTATTTTGGTGTGTCAGTAATTACTTTATACTTTTATAATAAAATATTTGTTCGGGCAGTGAAACAAGTGTTTTTTTACCTTTTCTTTTCATATTGCTAGTAAAAAAAGAATTCAGTGGAATCTTGATATTGTGATGTCAGAAACTATCAGCTACTTAACAGCTCAGCGTATTTCAGTGAGAAACTAAATATATTTTTCTATATTTTTTCAAAAGAAACAGATACTTCTTTCAGCAACAAACTTTGACTTTTATGTGTTTGCCCTACTGTGGTCGATCTGTATGATTTTATGATTGTTTTAAATAATAATTGGCTTCTTTTTTTTTTCTCCCCAAGTAAAATCTGGTTATGAAGAAAATACCACCTGCTAAATTATAACAAAAGATCACAGGTTATTAAAAATAACATATTTATATTAATTATCTAATATTTGGTGGTAGAAAGTGTTATTTCTGTATAAAAATCTGAAACCAGGTATGCAGTCTCCCATTGAAATACACAGCCAGCCTTGCCAGTAAAACCTTTTCTGACATCACAATACAAGAATTCCATGGGATTTTTCTGCTGGTAGTTTGCCAAATGCAAATTAAATAAATGAAAAGGTAATTGAAGAAACAAATAAAAACAAACAAAATGATTACAGAGATATCTAAAAGGCCCAAACCCTTCATTATTTAAGATATACATCCTTACTAAGCACCTGCTCTTTAAGAAAGAATAGTTTAGAAAAATACTAAGGCAGAATGCCCAGAGCTGGCGCAGTGGCTCCGCCAGCAGGGCATTGTGCTGCCATGTGGATGAGTCTGGTTTGCTTTGTGATCCAGATACAAAGCCTGGGTCAGAGGAGCTGCTGAAGCACTGTGTTTGTAAAACTGGTGGGGAGGGATGTTTCAGCCATCACAAAACAGGAGCATCTCCTTCAGCGGGTTAGTTGGGGGGGGTCATCACTGAATATCCCCATATCCTCCACAGGTAGATAACAGGGAGAAGTATTGCCTAGCAATGTGGCGCAGTAACATTTCCTGCACCTCAGTTGCCTGTTAACACTTGCAGTGGACGCCTGCTTCCATATTGGATCCTGTGTGTGTGTGTGGGGGGGGGTCGGGGGGCAGAACTAAGGAAACCCACAGTGGAATGAGGCATCTTGGGTGCACTGTGGGAGGTGATGTGCTGAGTTTTTGCTATCAAGCTGGTCACACAATTGTGCTTCTATCAAACTAGTACAGATGTGAAGTTACAGCATGTCTGCCTTCTGATTGGGTGAGTGGGTCTCCGTATAGTATAATGGCACTGGAATGAATGAGGGCAAGAGTACTGCCATATTGTAATGCACTTCCAATAAAACCATTACCAGGGCAGCCCCAGTGAGCTCCGATGTATTCTGTTTATTCTTGTTTGTCATTGTAAACTCAGATAACAGTACAGCAACACCAGTGACAATGACCCAGATGCTGAAAATTACAGTAAACGTTTATCTGCAGTGTTCTTGACCACAGGGCCTGCTTTCTGGTTCTGCGTTTAGAGCATGACCCACCCAGTGGTTATAAAAAATCTAGTGGGCATGCAATCATTGGCAACTTAGAACTCCTCAGCAGTGTGGCAGCAGCGCTACGTGGTGCCAGGGGCCACCAGTACAACCCTGGTTTGTCTCTGGACTGATTTCCCTTACCTGGGACTGGCATTGAGTGAGCGTGTTAAAGGAGACCTACGCTGAACCTGTAAATCATTTTCCCCTGTAGAAGCTGATTTTTACAGTTTCCAGTTCTGTTCCTGTTCCATCGCTACAGGATTGTTAGTTATCCAAGTGGGTGTTTTTGATTTACACACAGACAGTAAGTACCATTTTAGAACTGTGTGATGCAGTTTATGTCCTTTGCTCAGTGCTTCCATTCTGGGCACAAAGCATTCATGTTCTTCTTTAGAACTCTCTGATTGGGTACAGGGAACATTTTGTTAAAGAATGTTTGTGTAGCAAGTGCAGTGTTACAAAATTTGAGTAGTAGTAGGAAAAATGCGTATAGTCCTTTGCCGATAACCTCGTGCAATGCAGCTGTGTGGCCATTTTTAGGTGAAAGCAGATGTGTAGCAAGCAACTGCTACATATGAAGCATTTTTTGTAACAGTTGATGAAAATTGTGTTGTTTTTTTCTATGCTACACCAGGTTAGATTTTCCCTGGTTGGGAGGGGCATAAAATGCATTATATAGTTCCAAAATGGTACTCAACACAGAATGTACATCAGAAATACTTACTGAGGTTACTAGTAGGCCCATATAGATGAAAGAATAGTTGGCTTGGAATCAGTATTCAACAGAGCAACTTCTATTGGGAAAAGATGGCTTTCAGGTTCAGTGCAGTTCCTTGCTAAGGAGAGAAGCCTATGCCTCTGGGGAGGGGGTCTACATGGCATTCCTGAACCTCTCGATCGCCACCCACCCAGCAGCATTGGTGCTAGTTTTGCAGGCAGACTTGTAACATACCTACCCTCCCAGCAGGTGGAAAATTGCAGCTGCAGCTAGTAGCACATGAGAAGGGAAGGGTGAATGGCATGAGGGAGAAATATGGGCATAAAGCCCAAAGCCCTACCACAAAATGAAGTTTCCTGTGGCAAGCAAAATTATATTACTGAATGGCTACATGGACTCAGAGATTGGGGGTCTAAGCTGTACAGTTGCATAAAATAGTTGCCATCACAGGAGTCTGGCCATTGAAACATTTGAAGTCTAGTAACCACCTGAGCACTAAATTACACTTTTGAAGCACCCCAGCCCATTCACTGATAGTTAAATTGATGAAGATCAATGTGAGATTTTTTGAGAGTACCAGAATGAAGAGGGAAGGCACAAGAGTCTGTTACAAACTCCATTGATAGAAGGCCTCCGAAGAGAGATAGGAACTATTCCCAAGGGTGCCGGAAGGTGGTAAAAGCTGAGGGGGCTGAGAATCAAAAGGGCACTTATGAGGGTACAAAGAGCACATTTTCTATACTAGTTTTTGCCATACAGAAATAAAAAGTGGAGTGGCTACCGCCCCTTTCGCCCCCCTGGCCCTGACACCTATGACTATCCCAGCAGTCCATAAAATGCAGCCTGGGCTCTGTCAACCTGAATCATGTTTCTAACTCATTTTCCACTTTGGCAAAGCTGAAAGTATTAAAAAAGACCATCACCCCCCCTCCTCCCCATCCCTGCAGGGTAACCCTTTCTTATTCTATTCCTTTTGCTTTCAGCTCCTTCTTCACTCTCTTCAGGTAGGTGGGGTCAGGGTAGCCAAACCTGCAAGTGAAGAGAAAAGCAAAAAATAGGTTAGGGAGGGATTAAAAAGTATCAAATTCCCATTCTTCTAACTTCCATTTCCAGCTCCTTGTTTTTCCCATACCCCACATTGCAGGCTGCTTCACAACTTTGCCACAGTCAGTACCATCTCTTACCCACAGCCATTTTTAATTTATGATTGCCTGTCTGCATGGAATTCCATTAATTTGCATTTGTAGACCGTATTTACGGAACATTTTGCACCTTATTCATATGCAGCTGTATTGGTCCTGCTTTAATTACATTTTGTGCCATAGAATTGTTTCACACTTGTAAACTGCTACCTGCCAAATTGCACCTGGAAATGACTTTTGGCTTTATTCATTTTATTTATTAATGTCTTTGGTAACCAGGTACGTGAGCTGATCCACAGGACCATTTTCAGTCACGACCCGGGCCACAAAGGTGGCAATAACATGAATCCATACAAAAGAGAACAGTACAAGTAGGAGCACAGGGTAAAAATACACCCTCAACATGAGGTGAAAGAAATGTACAGTAAATATCTGGTTACAGTCACAAAGAAAATGTACAGTAGATAACTGGTTACAGTCACAAGGAAATGTACAGTAGATAACTGGTTACAGTCACAAAAGAAATGTACAGTAGATAACTGGTTGCAATCACAAAAGAAATGTACAGTAGATAACTGGTTATAGTCACAAAAGAAATGTACAGTAGATAACTGGTTGCAATCACAAAAGAAATGTACAGTAGATAACTGGTTATAGTCACAAAAGGCAGTAGAACAATTACAAGTGATTATAGCATAGGCAATAGTGCAGCTAACAGTCAGAAGCTGCATGCGATTACATGGTGTAGCTTCATTTTGACATCAGGTTCCAATAAAAAAGGATGTGCAAATTCAGTCAATCAAGCTTTTATGAATTTCTTAGCGATCAAAGCAGGATAAGAGAGCAAGGGTGCAAGGTACAGAAAGGATAATGGGGAGGCATAAGAAGGTAAGAAAAGGGAGGGGCAGGGCAATGGGTGCAAGCAGCTAAGTCGTCTTGTTAAAGGGACACTGTCAGCCCCATTTGGACTCAAAGTGTCCCTAGTTTAACAAACATTTGTCAGTGCCGAATGTTTGCTTGCTGGTATTAACACTGGAAGTGCAGGAGTTAGACAGATGCAGAACAGGAATGGCAGTGAAGTATTGAACTTCACGCCAACATCACCTCCACCCTGCAGAGATGGACAGGCATTGGGCTGTGCCTTTGGGTCGTCGCCCATAACTCTCACACCATTTCACCTCACCCTATCCTGTAGACACCGACAAGTGTTGAGGTGCGCCTTGGGGTGTTCGACTTTACAGTCACCTCATTCCATAAAGACATACACTGAAATGGATGCAGTATAGGAGAATGGGGTGAACTCTGGGGCCAAAGAGTCCAAGGCACACCTCGATGCTTGTCACTGGCTGCACGGTGGGGGTGGAATTGTATGAGCATTACAGCCAGCAATCCAAAGGCACACCTCTGACGCCTGTGAGTCTGTAAAGGGTGGGACGTTATGGTTAGAAACACTAACACCCCGGGCGTTTGTTGGTATTTGCACTACACATTTTCAACATGGCCTTTTTGTGACCCCCACCTCATGAAAACATTTGGGACCTCTGCTCATGAACAGTGGCACTGTGATTTTGTTAAACTGTCCTGAATGTTGATTTCCCATGGTGATCGCACCATTCTGCGCTAGATGTGCGAAAACACAGTTCGGCAGGATGTGAAAAATGACAGCTGTGGCATTCATAGGGAGGTGTGAAGTGATGGCAATGTTGAAAATCTGGAGTGAAATTATTCAAAATTCTCGAACTTACGAACGTACGTGGAAACTGCGCAATGGACGCTCCTAACACAGTCATTTTGTGGAATTATTTCACCAAATTTTCAACATAGGCATTTTGGGGCCTCTGCTCATGAACAGTGTCACTGTGATTTTGTTAATCTGTCCCAAACATTGATTTTCCCACAGCAACCACGCCATCATGCACCGGATGTGCGAAAACACATTTCAGCCAGAATGTGAAAAATGACAGCTATACTGTTCATAAGGAAGTGTGAAAAAATGGCAATGTTGAAAATCTGGAGTGAAAATATTATAAATTCTTGAAGTTACGAGTGTGCTTGGAAACTGCACAATGCATGCTCGTAACACAGTCATTTTTTGGAATTTTTCACCAAATTTGCAACATAGGCTGATTGGGAGCCCACCTCATGAACAAATCAAAAAAATCAAATCAAAAATCTTTATTTAATCAGGCGAACATCATTGAGCATAGCTCATTTACAAGATGGACCTGAGTGGTCAAGAAGTGCAAGTGTTATTACATTGACAAGGGTAGCATAAACAGTAATACAATGACAGGGTAACATAAACAGTAATACAATGACATAAGTGCTAATATATAACAATATACATATGTACACGGCACATTAAAACTTTTAATCTGTGAGACAGAAGGCAATGGGCACATCAGGAGTAATATGTAGATTATAGGACCTAGCAGGCATTTTGAGGGTGAATCTTGGGACTGGAAACGGGAGTTTTATCAGCATATAGAAACAAAAAAGGGGGGGGTAGGTAGGGCTGGGGTTTAGGCCTTGTGGAAGCAGTTGCAAAGTTCTGGGAATAGGGTGGTGAATAATCTTTTGAAGGATATTAAGGGTAGGAGGTTATTTAGCTTCATGGTTTTTGGAGTGAATTCAAACAATTGCTAGTGAGTAGCTGATAGCAGCCCTCCCAAACTGGGTGCAGACATTGGGGACCTTAAGAATGATAATTTTGTTGATCCTTAGGTTGTATGGCCTAGAAGTAATTTGAGTAAAACAGTCTGAGATATAGGTAGGTAGCTTGCCTGATAAGGCTTTGAATATCCAAATTGCAGCATTCCTATTTCTTCTGTGTTGTAATGATGTCCAGTTAACTGCCTTATAAAGGGAGCAATGATGGGTGCTGAAGGAAGGTCAGTAATGAATCTGATGGACCTGTGGTATAGGGTGTCCAGTTTATTTAAGAGGGGGAGGAACAATGTCCTACAGAAAGTCAGCATAGTCAATGAGGGATAGGAATGAAGCCTGGATTAATCTTTTGGAGTCTCTGTTGAGGTAGTGCTTTATTCTAAAAATAAACCAAGCCTTTGTCTCAGTTTCTTTAGTAGCTCCTCAATATGGACAGAATAGTCAAGCTTGTTATCAATCCAGACTCCGAGGTATTTGAAGTTATCAACGAATTCCAGCTTCTTCCAAGTAAGGTGGTTGGTTGTAGGGGGTGGATGGTGGGGTAGTGGCAGAGCAACTCTTTGAGGTAAAGAATATAGCTTTTGTTTTTTTTGCATTTAGAAGTAGTTTTTTATCCAGTAGGTTGTGTTGTAGGATGGAAAATTCAGATTGTAGCAGTTCACAGGCTTTAGATAATGAAGGATTGCTAACATATAATACAGTATCATCAGCAAACAGATGGATGTTGGATTGAGTGAGGTTAGCATCAATATTATTAATATAGATGGCAAAGAGGATGGGGCCAAGAATAGAGCCTTGCGGTACACCTCTTAACAGTGGTTTTGAGGTGGATAGGTAGTTTCCATCTTTTACCAGTTGTGACCTACCTGATAGATAGCACTTGAACCAATTGAGTGAAGGGAATCCAACCTAGTGAGCCAAGGGAGGTGATTAATGATTCATGATCCACTGTGTCAAATGCTTTGCTCAAATCCAGGAACACAGCACAGGTACTGTTCTTCTTATCCATAGCAATCTGCCAGTCGTTGGTTACTTTGGCTGGGGCTGAAATGGTGCTATGCCTTGATCTAAATCCTGATTGTGCTGTATTTAGGAGGTTATTGTTATCCAGGTAGTCCCGTGAATTGTGAGTTTACTAACTTTTCGAGCATCTTGGATAGAACTGATAGGATGGAAATGGGCCTGTAATTATTGAGGTCCATGGGATCACCAGATTTGAGTAAAGGAACTACTTGAGCTGTTTTTCAAGTGGAGGAATGGATCCAGTGGTGAGGGAAAGATTGAAGAGATGAGTGAGGGGGCAGATAAGACTTGAGATGCAATCTTGAGGAAGTAGGGTCCAGGAGTCTGTACCTGCACTTTTGAAGTATCTAAATTGGAGAGGAGATCTTCCACTTCTTTCAAGGATATTGGGTTGAAGGAGAAGGTTGATGTAGCCTTTTGACCCACGGTGGATTGAAGGTTCAAGGAAGATCTCAGGAGATTTGCAGGTGAAGAGTCAAATGCTAGTCCAGCTGTGGTGAAGTGGTCATTGAAGGTATTTAGGATTTCTTGTTTGTCCGTAATTTCTGTGTTATTTAGTAGCAGTTTGCAGGTTAAGGCAGGAGTAGAGTTTTGGCCCAAGATACCCTTTATAGTTCCCCAGAGCCTGGTTGGGTTATTATAGGAGGCATCCAATTCAGCTCTATAATAGGCAGCTTTGGCAGATCTTATTTGTGTTGTACATGAATTTCTTGCTTTTCTGAAATTTAGCCAGTCTCTGGAATCCTTAGTTTTTTCTTGCCTTTTTCCACAGTTTGTCTCTGGCTAGCAAGGCTGTGAACAGTGACACTATAATTTCGTTACTCTGTCCCAAAAGGTGATTCTGTGCAATGACCATGAAATCACCTTTCGGGACTGAGTAACCAGATGACAGTGTATGAATTCATGAGGTGGGGTCCCAAGAACCCCATGTTGAAAATGTGATGCCAAAATTCACAAAAATGGCCGAGATATCCTCCCAAGTTGAAAAAAAAACGAATTTATGCCATTATACAGCTTACCGGCATTTCGTCAGTTAGCGGTCGGCTTTGAAGAGTGCAGACGTGTTCCTGGTCCAAAGAAGATCATCGCGCCGGGCTCTGGAGGTAAGTATGTGGTGGGGAGGTGTGGGGATGTGGGTTGCGCACAGGGTGAGTACGGGTTGGGGAGGAGGCACAGGAGCCAACGAGGGACGGTTTTCTGTTTTTTACAGGTTAAAAAAAGAAGACATCGGGACGGTTTTTCCATTTACAGGGACAATGGGCACACTGGGGTGGGCTCCCAGTGTGTCACCTGGGTGTTTGTTGGGGGAGACCTGGAGCCGATGGGGATTGGGCACCCTGTTAGCACATACAATGTGTCCGTATTTGGGGGAGGTGCATGAGCCAAGGGGGATTGGGCACCCCCCCCTCGGCACACTACGAATGGGGAGGGGGACATTATTCTGACAAGGATTGAGCTCCCCCGTCGGCAAATGAACTGGGGAGGGAGCATGCTGACAAGGGTATTGGGCACCCCTATCGACTTTCAAGGGGACTGTGAGAGGCAAACGACGACAGCCGCTGCCATGTTTATTGAAATGTTACACCAGGCAAGGCACTGCCCTGCAATGATGGGTCGCTCCATCATTGCAGCGACTAATTCATTTCAAGTTGGTGGCACGCTTGCTGAACTAGTGTCAGCAGCAGCATGCCACCACATTGGGTAAAGAGGGACAAGCACAAAAATGCAGTGGTGGCATTGGCCGTCACAGTGCCGCACCTCCAAAACCCGCTTCTCTCCTAAGCTGCCACATAATGTTTCTTGTGTATGCACGCAAGCAAACATAAAAAACACATTTTATGACTGTTCTCATTCTATAGAGACTGCTGATGTGGCTATTTTTTTGATTCAGAATCCTTTTCCTTTTCAAAAGTAAAAAACTGAGTGTCAACCAGACTGGTGTTACCACACCAAAACATGTTTGTTTACATTTCTTGACCGACTACAACTGCATCTTTCCTGGACTCAGAAACACCCCCAACACTATCTAGCTACCCATTGTGCAGTGGTCATAGCTGAGACTATTGTATCACCAGTGGCTGTACTGTTTGAGTGTGTTTCTAATGTTCAGGAAGTATGCAGTAAGCTTAGGTAAACAATTTGGAGCAAAACAAGCTGTGTATAACCGCTGTATACATTTCCATGCATTTCAGTTCTAATAAGCAAGGAGGCAGATTAAATAACCAGCAACATTAATGAATTTTAGAGAAGGTAAGCAGTCATAAAATGTGGGTTTTTACCTTGAAATTATATGATGCAAAAAAGATTGACAGTGTCCCTTTATTAAAGTGCATGTGCAGTTTGTAAGCCCTGGTATTATTGTGGAAAGCAGTGACATGCTGCTGTAGTCAGGAGCCAGTCTTTTAGTTTTTTTTTTTTAAAAGACTGCTAGGAGGATGGTAACCCGTGAGGTGGGCGCATGGGGAAGGGCGCCGTCCATAACAGCGACTCCTTCCCGGCACAGTCCCTCACGGCAATGGGAGGGGGGCAACTGGATGAGTGGGTGGGCGAACTGGGTGACAGGATGTCGCTATGTGTATGTGCGGGGGGGGGAACGAGCATGGTGAGCGTGGGCTAGCAGGGGGTGGAGGGGCTGTAGGGGGGTGACACTGCGGTGGATGGCCGAGCTGCATCATGGCATCAGGGGTTGGCTAGTGTTTGGGGTGGGTGAGGTACCGGGTTGGGTTGGGTCCAGGCACTGGTGCGATTTTATTGCGCCGAGCCCAAACCTTTATTTTTAATGCTTACCCCTGACATGCACCCCTGAGCTGAGAATCCTTAAGTAGGGGGGGGTGGGGCAGCCCCAGTGAGGGGGTGTGTGTGTGTGGGGGGCAGCCCTCCACAGAAAGCACATTAAAAAATCTCCTAGCACCATTGTCCTGTGCGCCGGGGTTGTCAGAGTGCTGAAAAGGTTTTTGGCACTCTGACTGTGCGATAACGGTGATTGCCTGTAGGTGTTCGCTGTTATCACATAGACCCGTGGGAGGACACAGTGTGCCCTTCCAAAACAACAGCTTTAAAAAATAGTGCCTTATAAAGCAATCTTTCAGTTCCCATTAGGATCTTGTGACTGTGTCATTTATTATCGGACTGTGCTTCTCAGTATTCAATGCTGTAATTGTGTTTGACCTCCTGGAAGTCAAAAGAGTTGTAGTGTTCTAAATCCAGAGAATGGAGCAGTTCAGGAGGGACACCAGTTGTTTGTGACTTGTATGTCCTGTCAGCCCAAGGCAGACTGGCAATGAAATGGCTCATAGCAGGAGGGATTGTTTCCTGTATCTCGTGCTGCTAGGATCTCGTATCTCAATCCGTGCCAGTGGATCAGTCCAGCAGAGGAAAGGCCACTACAGTAGCAGCCTCTAGTCGACATATGCTGCTGCAGGACTTACATAAGGCAGCCATTGGTGTTTCCACCCACACTTTCCCTGCTCACTACTATGCCCATCAGCCTCACTTTTGGGCTGCAGTGTTGAAAAGCCTGTTTCCTGAATTAATTCCTGCCTCTTGTTGGGCACTGCTCATAGTCCGCATTGCGTGTGATTGGGTGAATCTACGCCAAAAGAAGACTCACTTACTGGTGTTTATTCTAATGGTATCTATCCACAGCTGCACATCAACCCATCCTCCCCTGTTAATGCAGCGAGGAGTTTGTTTTTTGGGGGTCATTACAGTGACTTTGGCCTTTTTCCATGAACATACTGTGATTCGACGGTTGGTGGCAGTAGGGCACAGGTCAGGGAAAAGTAGTTGTACGGCAGATTTTGGCTGTTCCAGGATCTTCTGGACCATGCATTGAGTTTGTGAATGAATACTATTATTTATTTATTTATTGAAGTCTCGGAATTAACAACCTTTGAGCCAGGAGCTCTTTTACAAAGGCTCCATGTCATAGACGGAAGGAACAAGTACAATTTACGTGGTACAAGAGACTAAATGAGTGTACAAAGAAAGAATAAACAAAATACGTAGTAAGTGCTGCACAGCTATCAAGAGTTACATGGCTACAGATGTTGTACATTTTGTAAGATTGGCCATAGGGATGACCTTGTCAAGGACCTCTAAGTTGTGGAGTCCAAAGTAGGTAAGTACGGAACTTTGTAGAACCTAACAGAAGTAAATGAAGTGAGCGACCAGAGGTAGGCATTGTACAGGGAAAGGTACATGGTCATAGTCCAAGTAACATACAGTAGATGCAAGGATATATAGGAGAGATTGAGAGTAGGATACAGAGTATACAAGGGGGAGTTGACTGAGAGTAGGAGACAGAAGATTTAAGGGGGAGTTACTAAGGGCGGTGAATGGGGGAGGAGGGTGGGTGTAAAATGCTGGGGAGGGGAAGGGTAAATTGAGAGTAGTTTTGAGGATACAAGGTGAGGTAAACAAGAACTAGGTACTATGCTAGAGTTGGAGGGGGAAGGAGGGGGTAGCAAATAGCTGTGATGTGACCAGGGGTGGATAGTTAAGGAGGGGGTGGGAAGAGGTAAGGGTAAAAATGATGCAGAATAGTAGGAAGAGAGACTGGTGCTGGTTAGAGGGAGAGAGACTCAAGAATTAGGTGGGGCAATCACAGCTGCTAGGTTTCAATAAATGTAGCTGAAGTTTGGTTTTGAAGGGTCCTAATCTGGAGTCGGCTAGGAGGTCAGGTGGGAGGTTGTTTAGCTGGCTGGTTGCTCTATACATAAACCTGTGCTTGTGCAGTGCAGCAGAAAGGGGCTTGGAAGGTGGGACTGGATGTGCTTCTGGTGCGGTGGTGGTTATTTGTCTTACTGAGAAGCTGCAGAAGCGAGGGAGGGACTAGTCTGAGACTAAACTCTGTGAACTGGCAAGTTTGATAGAAGACTACCCTGGAGATTCAACCAGTTCACTGCAGCGTAAAGGTCATAGGTGTGGGTGTAGCAGTGGGCACCAATGACTAGGTGGCAAGCCTTGTTAAGAGCAACACTTAATCTCCTAAGTGTGGTGTTGGTGGCAGAACCATAGATAATTAGTCCAAAGTCAATAATTGAAAGGAGGGAACTAGTGACGGCTAGGTGGAGTGCTTCTTGGGTCATGCTGTGTCTGTGTCTATATAGAAGCCCTGACCTTATGCTAACAGTTCCGGATGTTATATTTACATGTTCATTAAAGGATAGGTTGTTGTCAAGGGTTATGCCTAGATACTTAAAGTTGTAGGCTTGTTCTAGGGGTGAGCTGAGATTGTTTGTGGTATGTAGTTGGGCATTTTTATACTTGTTGTGTGGGCTAGCAAAGAGCATTACTTTGGTTTTCTTATAGTTCAAAATTAGTTTTTGTTTGGTGAACCAGGCCTCAACTGTAGCAAACCTCTGTTGCAGACTGCTGGCAAGGGGCAGAGGGTCAGGCTGGCTTGTGAACAGCACAGTGTCATCCGCATTTTGGAGCAGGTTAGTGGGGCATACTTGGGGCAGGGTATTAAAGAAGAGGCTAAACAGGAGAGGGCCCAGGATTAAGCCTTGGGGAAATCCTGAGCAAAATGGGTGACTGATAGTGTATCATGTATTTCTAACCTTTAGGTAGAACAAAGAGTTACTCATAATAAGTAACTGTCATCTCCTGTTCTCCCAGATTTTAGTAGTAATCGAGACACTGCTGCCTTGCTTAACCTGAATTAAATGATTACAAATACAGTGCCCTGTTGTTCAATCCTGTCACCTCCTGGTCAACTGGTGAAATGTCCTGCATGCCCTTTGTGAAGACCAATATGTCAGTATACAGAATGATCTGAGTCAGTTATAGGAAGCAAGTACAGAAAAAGACCCCCACCCAAGCATTGGCTACTTTGGTTCTACAAAATAAACCCATATCTTTTTATTTAGGGCATTAATCTCATCAGATTCATTACAGAAACCTGGTGTAATGATAACCACGACTGGGAGATGGCCATACCTGGCTACAACATATTTAGGAGACAGGGTAGGTAGGAAAGGAGGAGGAGTGGCAGGTTATGTGAAAAATGACATAAGGGCCACAGAGATACAGGAGGAACAAATTGGGGGAGAGATACTGTGGGTTAAGCTGGAAAGAAAAATGGAGCCAGCCATCCACACAGGTGTGGTCTATAGACCACCAGCCCAGGAGGAAGAAACAGATAGGGAGCTGATGCTAGCCATCCAAAGGATGGCAGACAAGGGTGAGGTAGTGCTGGTTGGAGACCTCAATATTCCAGACGTGGACTGGAGCATCCCAGCAGCAGCATCAACTAGGAGCAGATTTATCCTGGACTCCCTTCAGGGTGCCTTCCTCAAGCAACTGGTCATGGAACCAACTTGGCAGAAGGCAATACTCGACCTTTTGCTCACAAACAGGGACAGTATGATGGGGTAACAGTGGGGGAGCACCTGGGGAACAATGACCACCAATCATTATGGTTTGAAATCACAGAATGAGCAGAACCAAACCACACAAAAACACGTATCCTGGATTTTAGGGGGGCAGACTTTGGGAACATGGGGAGATGCTTGAAAGAGGCATTAAGGGGAATGGGGCAGGAAACAGGGGTTGAGGAACAGTGGGCAGTATTTAAAATGGGGATTACAAGAGCAACAGCATTATGCATTAAACAGGTTAGCAATGGGAAAAGGAAGAGGAGGCCATTATGGTTTTCCAAGGAGGTAGCAGAGAACGTGAAAGCCAAAAAGATTGCATTCAGACAATACAAAAAGACACAGGCAGAAGGGTATAGGGAGAAGTACCAGGAGAAGCAAAGGGAGGCAGGGAGCTCAGTAAGGGAAGCCAAAGTTCACACAGATGAGCACATTGCAAAATCAGTGGGTAGAGGGGACAAAACCTTTTACAGGTACATAAGTGAAAAAAGAAAGGCAAAGGGAGGGATACTGAGACTGAAGGGGGAGGATGGGGGCCGTGCAGAGGATGACAACAGTAAAGCTGACATATTGAATAGGTATTTCTGCTCAGTCTTTACTGAGGAAGAGGAGGGTAATGGATCTGAAGGGAGTACAAGGGGTGGGAATGGTGAAGAAATGGACACAAGACCCTTTACACGAGAAAGGGTCCTGAAGGAACTGGAGGTAATAAGAGTTGATAAAGCAATGGGGCCAGATGGGGTGCACCCCAGGGTCCTTAAAGAACTAAGAGAGGTGATGGCTGAACCTCTGGCAATCCAGTTTAGCTGATCACTGGAAACAGGGGAGGTACCCAAAGACTGGAGGACAGCAGATGTAGTCCCCTTATAAAAAAGTGGCAACAAAGAGGAAGCGGGGAACTACAGACCAGTCAGCCTCACCTTGGTAGTGGGGAAGATCATGGAAGCACTACTGAAGGAGAGATTGGTGAAACATCTGGTTGTCAATGGACTACAGGACCCAAGGCAGCATGTTTCCACCAGAGGGAGGTCATGTCAGACCAACCTCACTGAATTTTCGACTGGGTGCCTAGGGAGGTGGATCAGGGGAGGGCAGTGGACATGGCCTACCTGGACTTCAGCAAGGCCTTTGACACTGTGCCATATAGAAGACTATTACTATTACACAAACTGGGGAATATGGGTGTGGGTAGGACAGTAGTGTGGTGGGTAGGTAACTGGCTGGGTGGCAGGAAATAGAGGGTGGTGGTAAATGGCTGTCACTCCTCAGAGGGAAGAGTGACCAGTGGGGTACCACAGGGATCAGTGCTGGGACCGGTCCTACTCAACATCTTCATCAGTGGCATTGCGCAGGACCTAGAAAGCAGAATTTCCCTGTTCGCTGATGACACAAAGCTCTGTAACAGAGTAGACACACCAGAGGGTGTAGACAGAATGAGAAGGGACCTGCAGAAACTTGAAGAATGATCAGGGGTTTGGCAGCTGAAATTCAATGCAAAGAAGTGCAAGACAATGCATATTGGGCACAAAAACCCTGGCACAATATATCAGTTGGGGGTGAAGATATAGCATGCACCAAGCAGGAAAGGGATCTTGGGGTTATCATCTCTGATGACCTCAAGGAAGGGAAACAGTATGACAAGGCAGCAGGTAAAGCAAATAGGATGCTGGGATGCATAGGCAGGGGTATCACCAGCAGCAAAAGGGAGGTCATAATTCCACTATACAAGACACTAGTGAGGCCCCACCTGGAGTACAGTGTACAGTTCTGGAGACCTTACCTACATAAGGACGTAGACAGGGTAGAGAAGGTTCAGAGGAGGGCAACAAAGATGGTGCATGGATTGCATCACAAGTCCTATGAGGACAAGTTGAAGGACTTGAATATGTACTCCCTGGAGGAGAGGAGGGAGAGAGGGTATATGATAGAGACATACAAGTATCTCCCAGGGAGGAACAGGGTGCAGGAAAACACTATTTTTAAGCAAAAAAGATGTTCCAGGACTAGAGGGCATGGGATGAAGTTGGAGGGAGGACGATTCAGAGGAAACATGAGGAAGAATTTCTTCACAGAAAGGGTGGTGGACAAGTGGAACACCCTGCCAGAGGAAGTGGTGGGGGCAGGATTTAAGAATGCATGGGATAGACATAAAGGGACTCTGGAGGTCAGGGGTAAGGGGCAACAGACTTCTAAGAAAACATAAAGTGAACTTACAAGTTCAAATGGGCAGACTGGGCGGGCGGAAGGCCCTTATCTGCCAACACTGTCAGTGTATGTATGCATCTCTTAACTGCCACCCGTCCCTGTGAAGTACAAGAGTGATAGACAAGCAACTTACTGCATGGGGCCCCCATACTTGTTAGTTTTATGGTGGATGTCATTCTAAGTCACCACATGCTCAGCGGCCATTGTGGAGGGTGTCCCAATGGTAACAAGCATTTGTCAATGCCGAATATTGCTTGCTTGTATGTGCCATTTAGGTATTTGGAAGTGACAGTTTCATGCCTTCCTCCCAAGACATCCACTGTGTCTTTCCATTCAGTATTCACAGAAGAGTGGGAGGGGCAAGGGCCACAGCAGTACAGCAGTTGCCAGGGGGCTGAAGAGGTGGACAATAGTCCATTCAAAGGCAAAAGAGTCCTGCAGGAGCTCACTAAATTGAAGGTAGACAAAGCGATGGAACCAGATGGCATACGCCCAAGGATATTAACAGAACTGCGAAGGGAGATAGCAGTACCTCTGGCAGCCATGTTCACTGAGTCATTCAACATGAGTGAATTGGAGGAGGGCACATGTGGTCCCTCTACAAGTCTGGCAGCAGGGAGGAGGCAGGAACAATGGGCCATTCAGCCTCACCTCAGTAGTGGGAAGATCATGGAGACATTGCTTAAAGAAAGGATAGTGGGCATCTAGATGCCATCGAACCCAGGACCATAGACAACATGGATTCACAGTGGGGACATCATGTCAGATAAATCTGGTTGATTTATTTGACTGGGTGACAAAGGAAGTGAATCAGGGTGGGGCAGTGGACAACGCTACCTTGATTTCAGCAAAGCCTTTGACACCATCCCATATAGGAGGCTGATAAACTAGCTGGGTAGGCTGGACATGGGAGAAAGGGTGGTAAACTGGGTTAGAAACTGGCTAACGGACAGAGGCAGAAAGTGGTGGTAAATGGTATGCAGTCTAGGGGAGGCGACCAGTGGGGTGCTGCAGGGATCGGTCCTGGGGCCAGTTCTGTTCAATGTCTTCATTAGTAATATTGCAGAACATCTGAAGGGAATTTTTTCACCAAATTTTCAACATAGCCATTTTAAGACCTCTGCTCATGAACAGTGTCACTGTGATTTTCTTAATTTGTCCCGTACATTGATTTTGCACACCGACTGCGCCATTTTGCGCTACATGGGCGGAAACACGTTTTGGGTGAGATGTGAAAAATGACAGCTGTACTATTTATAAGAAGGTGTGGCAAAATGGCAATGTTGGAAATCTGGAGTGAAAATATTGAAAATTCGCGAACTTACGAGCGAGCATAGGAACTGTACAACGCATCACGTAAACAGTCATTTTTTGAATTTTTCACCAAATTTTCAACATAGCCATTTTAACACCTGAGCTCATGAACAGTGTCACTGTGATTTTCTTAATTTGTCCCAGAATTAATCTGCATTGACCGACTGCATCATTGTGTGCTACATGGGCAGAACACGCTTTGGGTGAGATGTGAAAATGGCAGCTGTACTACTCATAAGAAGGTGTGATAAAATGGCAATGTTGGAAATCTGGAGTGAAAAATGAAAAATTCCCGACACTACGGCGTCGCGTAAAGACCTGTGCAGCACGCTCGTAAAACAGTCATTTTGGAATTTTTTCACAAATTTTCAACATAGCCATTTTAACACCTGAGCTCATGAACAGTGTCACTGTGGTTTCTTAATTTGTCCCGTGACATTGATTTCGCAGACACTGACTGCGCCATTGTGCCTTAACGAAGGGCGAAACACATTTTGGGTGAGATGTGAAAAATGACAGCTGTACTACTCATAAGAAGGTGTGGTAAAATGGCAATGTTGAAAATCTGGGTGAAAATATTGAAATTTCGCAACTTACGAGCCTACGAGGAACGGCGCAACGCACGTTAGTAAAACAGTCATTTTTTGATTTATACCATTCAACATGGTATTTAGATTTTCATGAATGATAAACATTGTCATGGCATTCAGGTTCGGCGGTGATTTAAGCAGTGACTGCAAAATCACCTTCGCCTGAATAACGCCATGACAGTGACATCATTCATGAGAAGGGTCCCAAAACCCAATGTTGAAAATTTGGTGCAAAATTCCCAAAATGTCCGAGATATGCAACAAAGTTGAAAACCCCTATCTAGCCCATTGTACAGCTTACCGGCATTTCTCGTTCATGGGTTGGCTTTGAAGAGTGCAGACGTGTTCCTGGTCCATCAAGATCATCGCGCTGAGTCTGGAGGCATGGGGTGAGGGGGGTGGGGAGGCTGGGCGAGAGGGTGGGTGCAGGTAGTGGGAGGGAGGTTGGGAGACGGCTGGACCGTTTTTGTTTTATAGGTTTTTTTAAAAAATGACTACGTGATTTGCCACGCTGGGTGGGCCCCAGCATGGCACAAGGATGTTGGGGCGTTCAGCTGATGGGATTGGGCACCCGCCGACCGTGGCATGGTTGCCACGCTGGTGGGCCCTAGCGTGGCACAAAGACGGGGGCGCTTCAGCCGACGGAGGATTGAGCACCCCGTCGGCCAAAGGATCACCTGCCATGCTGGGGTGGGCTCCCAGCGTGGCACTACTGGGGTGCAGCTCGCATGGCGGGATTGGGCACCCATCGGCTATACAGTGCGTGAGGGAGGGGAGCGCGCGACGCCTGCGTGGTAAATGTGGGAGGGGGAGCTGCTGTGAGCAGCCGATATCTTATCGGTGCTCATTGAAGCTGAAGCCTCTTTCAACTGGGAGGTGTTACTGCATTTTGGAGCGTGTCATGACAGCTCCAAATGCATTGGCTTACAGGCAGCCTGCCAACACACTGACTGAATTGGAGGAGGAGGTGACACACCTCCGAAATCTCCGATGATGGCACTATGTTTCTTGCACATGCGTGCAAGCAACATAAAAATCAACCTCTGGTCAAAGACTCGTTTCAGCAATGCAAGCACCTCTCTTCTCTCCTAGTTATCCAGCAGGTATGCTGTCCTGGTGGTTCCTCTGTAATAATGTCTGGGGCTTGGGTGCTCAGCCTATTAAAGACAAGTATCACACAGTCAGACATAGATGTGTGTGTGTGTGTGTGTGTGTGTGTGTGTGTGTGTGTGTGTGTGTGTGTGTGTGTGTTTGTGTTTGTTTGTGTGTGTGTGTGTGTAGAGGACAGTGCCTCCTTTAAAGCATTTTATTGCATTGAATCCCACTAAAATTCATTTATTGCAGTTTACTGGGAAAATAACTTTATAAATGTTTTAAAAATGAGTATCATGTACTTAATGAGACCCTGCTGCTGCCTATGGGCAGTTTAGTGTCTGTATGCCTCTCACATGCAAGGCCAGCTAAGCTCCGTAATACTCACATGAGACAGTGGTTCCCTGTTGCCCCCCTACCCTTAACTATGACTAAGTGTATGCTTGTACATGCTCTAAATCCAGAACCTCCTCTGTAACCACTGTCTGTACAGAGTTCACCTCTCTGACCTGCAGACATGTACCTCACCGTATTGCACTGGAACTGAAGCTCTCTATGCCAAGGGGAGCCCCTCTTGACACGAGATACAGTATGTAGCATCTTATTGGGCTAGCCTGTATGATACAGATGTCTAATAAATAAGAGAGACAGAGTGGTGGCACTGAACGTTGAACAAGTCACTGTTTCCAGTCAGCCAGGGAGCAAAGGGACGACTATAGTAAAATGTGATTAATGTGGGCCGGATCGATAGTGCAGTGGCTAAGGAGACATGCTGACAACCCCCCCCTCATGCTTTAACCTGGGAATGCCATAGCAGCACATCCAGAGGTGGAAGCAGCACTTCATAAAATGCTGTCTACTTCTTGGGACTTAAAGTAGCTGATCTCCCTGCCTGACTTCAACATGCTACAGATGCAGTGAGGCATATGATGATGGGAGGGGCCCTGAGGAGTCTAGTTGGGTGGCATTGACTCTACTGGTGCCTCATAGGAGGGATAAAAAAGGGAAAAGAGGGTCCTGTTGGGTTGATAATGTCGTTACCCAAACGCAGCCCCTCCCACTTAACATAGAAACATAGACTTTGACGGCAGATAAGGACCGCTTGGCCCATCTAATCTGCCCATTTCCCTACCTACAGGATAGGCCGCAGATCCTAGTTAACCAACAGCCTATTTCTTCCTACCCACCACAAGAATTGCCTTATGTCTGTCCCATGCATTCTTGAATTCTCCCACAGTTTTAGACCCCACAACCTCCTCAGGAAGGCTGTTCCACGCATCCACTACCCTCTCTGTGAAATAATACTTCCTCACATTGCCCCTGAACTGCCCCCCATCTTTACATTGTGTCCCCTTGTTCTTGCACATCTCTTTTTCTGAAAGATGCTACCCTCTTGGACTTTGTTGATTCCACTAAGGTACTTAAAAGTTTCTATCATGTCCCCCCTCTCCCTTCTTTCCTCAAGGGTATACATATTAACATAGAAACATAGAATTTGACGGCAGATAAGGACCGCTTGGCCCACCCAGTCTGCCCATTTCCCTACCTACTGGATAAGCTGCAGATCCTAGTTAACCAGCAGCCTACTTCTTCCTACACTCACCCCCCAGAATTGCCTTATGACTATCCCATGCATGCTTGAATTCCACCACTGATTTTGACTCCACAACCTCCTCCGGAAGGCCGCTCCATGCATCCACAACCCTCTCTGTAGAAAAATACTCCTTAAATTACCTCTGAGCCGCCCTCTATCTTAAAATTGTGCCCTCTTGTTCTGCACACCTCTTTTTGAAAGATGCTACCCTCTTGGACTTTGTTGATTCCCTTGAGGTACTTGAAAGTTTCTATCATGTCCCCCCTCTCCCTCCTTTCCTCGAGGCTATACATATTAAGCTCCTTAAGTCTCTCTTCCTATGTCTTCCGGTGCAGACCCTGCACCATTTTAGTTGCCCTCCTCTGGACAGCTTCCATCCTGTCTATGTCTTTGCGGAGATTGGGTCTCCAGAACTGCACACAGTACTCCAGATGGGGTCTCACCAGCTGTCTCTACAGAGGGATAATAACTTCCTGTTTTCTACTGGTGATGCCTCTCCCCATGCATCACAGTAACCCCCCAGCCCTCCTTGCTGCCCTCTCACATTGCTTGCCCACCTTTAGGTCATCTGATATGACTACCCCCAGGTCCCTTTCCATTTTTGTTGTTGTTAGTATCTCAACCCCCATATTAAGCTCCTTTAGTCTCTCCTCATACGGCTTCTCTTGCAGACCCTGCACCATTTTAGTTGCCCTCCTCTGGACTGCCTCTATCCTGTCTATGTCCTTGCAGAGATGGGGTCTCCAGAACTGGACACAGTACTCCAGATGGGGTCTCACCAACTGTCTGTACAGAGGGATAGCAACTTCCTGTTTTCTGCTGCTGATGCCTCTCCTATGCATCCCAGTATACTCCAGCCCTCCCTACTGCCTTCTCCGCTTGCTTGCTAACCTTAAGGTTATCAATATGATTACCCCCAGGTCCCTTTCCTTTTTGTTGTTGTTACTACCCCATTGTGTATTCTTCCCTGGGTTCTTGTTTTCCAGGTGCATTATTTTGCACTTCTTTGCATTGAATCCAAGCTGCCATACTTCTGACCATTCCTCCAACCTTGCCAAGTCCCTTCTCATCCTTTCCATGCCTCCTTGTGTATCAACCCTGTTGCAGATCTTTGTGTCATCTGCAAAGAGACATACCTTTCCTTCCAGTCCCTCTGCAGTGTCACTTATGAAGACATTAACAAGCATTTGTCAATGCCGAACGTTCGCTTGCAGGTATTTGCAGTGGTGTTTGGCATGCATGGTGCTTTACCCTAACGCCCTGTGCGATTGCTGGTATTTGCACAATAAATTTTCAGCATGACCTTGTTGTTACCCTCATTGTGCGCTACATAGGCGGAAACACGTTTTGGGCAGGATGTGAAAAATGACAGCTGTACTGCTCATAAGAAAGTGTGGTAAAATGGCAATGTTGAAAATCTGGAGTGGAAATATTGAAAATTCACAAACCTATGAGTGCATGTGGAACTGTTCAACGACGTCAGAAACAGTCATTTGTGTGATTTTTTCACCAAATTTTCAACATTGGCATTTTAAAACCTCTGCTAATGAACAGTGTCACTGTGATTTTCTTACTGTGTCCCATACATTGATTTCACACACCGACTGCGCCATTGTGCACTACATGGGCGGAAAGACATTTTGGGCAGGATGTGAAAAATGACAGCTGTACTGCTCATAAGGAGGTGTGGTAAAATGGCAATGTTGAAAATCTGGAGTGAAAATATTGAAAATTTGCAAACTTACGAGCGTGCGTAGGAACTGCGCAACACAGAGTCATAAAACAGTCATTTTTAGGAATTTTTTCACCAAATTTTCAGCACAGCCATTTTAAGACCTCTGCTCATGATCAGTGTCACTGTGATTTTCTTAATGTGTCCCATACATTGAGTTCGCACACCGACTGCGCCATTGTGCACTACATGGGCAGAAACACATTTTGGGCAGGATGTGAAAAATGACAGCTGTACTGCTCATGAGGAGGTGTGGTAAATGGCAATGTTGAAAATCTGGAGTGCAAATATTGAAAATTCAAGAAACGCACGGTTAAGGCATGTAGGAACTGTGCAACGATGCCGTAAAACAGTCATTTTTAGGAATTTTTTCACCAAATTTTCAGCATAGCCATTTTAAGACCTCTGCTCATGAACAGTGTCACTGTGATTTTCTTCATGTGTTCCATACATTGATTTCACACACCGACTGTGCCATTGTGCGCTACATGGGCGGAAACACATTTTGGGTGAGATGTGAAAAATGACAGCTGTACAGCTCATAAGAAGGTGTGATAAAATGGCAATGTTGAAAATCTGGAGTGAAAATATCAAAAATTCGCGAACTTACGAGCCTGCGTAGGAACTGTGCAACGCACCCTCGTAAAACAGTCATTATTTGGAATTTTTGCACCAAATTTTCAACATGGGGTTTTTGGGACGCCTTCTCATGAATGATGTCACTCTCATGGTGTTATTCAAGGCGAAGGGTGATTTAGTGCAGTGACTGCGCGGTGCCGCAAAAATCAACCTTCTGGCCCGACACCATGACAGTGACATCATTCATGAGAAGAGGTCCCAAAACCCTATGTTGAAAATTGGTGCAAAATTCCAAAATGACTGAGATATGCACAGTTGAAACCCCCTATGTAGCCCATTATACAGCTTACCGGCATTTCTCAGTTCGCGGTCGCTTTGAAGAGTGCAGATGTGTTCCCGGTCCACTCAAGATCGTCGCGCTGGAGTCTGGAGGTAAGTATGGGGTGAGGGATGGTGTTGGGAGGCTGGAGTGCGGGTGGGTGGAGTGCGGATTGTGGGAGGGGGCTGGAGGCAGCGCGCAGGACAGTTTTTGTTTTATAGGTTAAAAATAAAAAGACGACGTAGACGTTTGCCACGCTGGGGTGAGCTCCCAGTGTGGCAGAAGATGGCTGGGGGGGGCCGAGGAGCTGACGGGGATTAGGCACCCCCGTCGGCAAACTATGCAGGGGCGGCGAGGAGCCGACGGGGGATTGGGCACCCCCTGTCGACAAACTAAATGACTGTTTGCCATGCAGGGGTGGGCTCCCAGTGTGGCAGCAGGACGGCTTGGAGAGGGGCCGTGGAGCGGCGGTTGGAGCACCCCATCGGCAACATATTTCCACGCTGGGTGAAGCTCCCAGCGTGGCACCAAAGCTTTGGGGCGGCGGCGATGCGCTGAGGCGGGAGGCAGTGCGTGACACAGGGCGGCGCCAGTATGGCAGCGTGTGCTTCTTTGAGCCAGAGGAACACCATTGTCATACTGAGCTCCTGCACCCATTGCTGCAGGACCGCCATGCCTGCTCAAGGGAGCAGTGCATTGGTTGGGAGAGGCACACCTCCAAGTGTGCTACTCTCCCAAAACTTTCCTTGCGCATGCGCGCAAGTGAACGTATGAAGGACTGTACCCAATACTGAACCCTGTGGTACCCCACTAGTAACCCCTCTTTCTTCAGAGTGGACTTCATTTACAATTACCTTTTGTGTCTTGTTGTCCAGCCAATGTTTTACCCAGGCTACCACCCTGGGACCCACTCCCAGGCTGGTTAATTTGACTATTAATCTTTTGTGTGGGACTGTGTCAGAAGCCTTGCTAAACTCTAGGTAGGCCATATCCACAGCCCCTCCCTGGTCTACTACTTTGGTCACCCAGTCAAAGAAATCTATTAGATTCATCTGACATGATCTTTCCGCTGGGAACCCATGCTGCCTTGGGTCCTGTGCCCCACTGGCCTCTAGGTACTCAACTATTCTTTCCTTCAGAAGTGACTCCATCACTTTCCCTACCACAGAGGTCAGACTGACAGGTCTGTAGTTTCCTGCCTCTGTCTTGGTCCCACTTTTGTGAAAGAGAATCACATCCGCCTTCCTCCAGTCCTCGGGTACCACACCATCCTCTCATGATTTATTAAAAAGAGTTGCCAGTGGTTTCACTAGTTCCCCCCCTTAATTCTTTTAGAATTCTGGGGTGAATTCCATCAGGCCCCATTGCTTTGTCCACCTTCAGTTTTAGGAGTTCTTGCAGAACCTTTTCTTCTGTGAAAGAATTGGGATTGACTCCCCTATCAAGAGTGCTTCTGCAGTATTCTGGCTATTACCAGCTGAGCACCAACATGGGAGACAAACTGTGGGGGTTTATGAGGCTAAAGTCCGGTCATAGGTCATACCAGGTGGTCCTTAAGCTGGCAAAGTTTCAGCCAATGGATGAAGGTCCCATTATGAGGCCAGACAGGGTCTTTCATGGATGAATCAGAGTGGCACATACAGGGTGGAAGAAATCACACAGCTAGGTAACCAATGACCAATAACAATTTGGTCTGGCTATGAGATTCTGACAGTTAGTGACCTCCCGCCCATAAAGGGATATTTCCCACAGTGGGAGTAATGCTGAATCGAATCTCAAAAATGATGACCACTACAAAATTGGGTTTGGCTGCCAAATTTTGAAGGCTAGTGGCCAGTTGACCTCCAGCCCACAAATACATTTTTCCCACCCTAGGCACATGGGGTGAAGGACCATGCCCACTTGTTGGCCAAAAACTCTTCAAACTGGTACTGTAATCAGTAGTGTGGTACCATTTTTTTTTTTGTGCTCCACCAATGCCCCCTCAGAGCCCCACTCCTTTGGGCTCCTATGCTTGCCCCCTCTGCCTGCCAGACTCAAACTCTTCTGCTGTGGCTTACCTCCAGGCTCCCTGAGATCCTCCGGCACCCCTCATGTTCCAGTTTATCCCTGCTGGGGGGGGGGCTCCTCTCCTGCTACCATCAAGGAGGAAGCACCTCTTAAATCAGGCATGATAGTCGAGGAATAAGGATGGTGCACTGGGCAATTGGTAGCATGAGGGGGCACTCACATGGTCATCATCCAGCGCTCCAGGATGAGCCATGTTCCCTTTAATTTTTCTCCCCTCCACACTCCAACGTGATGGCCGCATCTTGCAGCATCCTAGGAAAGATGCACAGCAGTGCGTGGTCACACACACTGCTAAGTGCGCCTCTGCTGACCTACCATCAGGAGCTTTTTGAGGAGCAGTGCAGGCCATAATCCCCTCCCAGGGAGCTCCTAATCCTCTGCAGTGGTCTCTACTGCAGTTGTCCTGGGTGTGCAGCGTGAACCCTGGTCGCTAACATGCTGAGTGGGTGCTTCACCGCTCAGCTCCATGGAGCCGACTGGTACTCATTTGGAGTTTTATCAGCTAATTTTATGTCACCCTGTGAGAGCATGAAAGTCTCTGTAGGAGGATCACAGACAGCACCCTCAGACTTGATGGGCACTTGGAGTCCCTTCTGACACAGGGCTCCGATCAGAGCTACAATACTTCAGCAATTTGTTTCCATTAATTATTTTTAACTCGATATGCCCCATTGAAAAAGCACACTGGGGGCAATGGTGGCCTAGGCAGAAACTTCCAGACAGGGTCTGTTTTTCCTGGCTCTGGCCCAAGGCTATCTGACTCATTTTCATTCTGTGGGGATACCCCCAACCTCGACAGGCCCCAGGTAACCAAGTGTGCCTCGGCTCAAATTCACATGTTTGAAGGCACATCAGGAAGGAATCTGGGTGAACATGCCAGGGCAATCCAATATAGCATGGGGGTGCATTGTTCCCCATTCACTCCACCCTCTACTCAACCACTGCTTATGACAACTTGCCTGATTGGGGGATACAGTGCTTGGTCAACTAATTTCACCCCATCTTCCCACAAGAGGTGCTATTGTACTGTGGAGGCTCCTTCCCCTGGCAACTGCAGCCTTATTACCTTAACAACTTTTGTGCTAGCCTTGGTTTGCTGAGACCCTTGTTTACTTACTGATTGACTTCCATCTTGAAAGTAATACTGGCTCTCTATGGTACCACAGTTGTACCCAGAGAGAGGTATGCGTAAAGTTCTGTGTGTCATTTTACCATCAGGCTGGTTCCCTTTAACTTTTCTGAACACAGTCTTGCAGATTGGGCATACAGGGCTGTGTGCCTTGGCAGTCTCCAAGCAAGCTCTGCAGAATGGGTGTTGGCAGCTCAAGTTTGTTCTCTCTATGAAGTCATACAGACAAAGGGAACATATCTCCTTCTATATGCTGTTGGCTGCTGCCCCAGCTCGGTTCTCCTTTTGGGGGTCTGAGCTGACATTGAGGGCAGCCCTTCTGTCTTCTAACTTTCTCTTGTAGAGATCATGGACCATGATCCCAGTTTTGGGAAGCGTCCCCTTTGCTCTGATCACGTCTCCCACTCTGTCCAGGTGTGCCAGCAGTGGACTCCAGTTCTTCTTTAACACGGACTACATCTTCTGGAGGCCCAATGAGGGTGCAGCCTTCCTCTGTTTCATTCAGGAAAACCCTGTGGAACCTCTCCTGAATATCTGCAAATGCCTTCCTTGTAGCCTGTCTCTCTGCTTTGGAAAATGTGATCTTTTTCTGACTCAGATTAGCCATGGTTGACTGAATGAGCATAGTAAGTTCTCACTTTGCTTTCTCCACACTGCCTATGCCTGTGTTTCCATCTGCTGGTTTGAAAGTGAGGACTACTTGAGGAAAAAGGTCCACTTTTTCTTTTTTCACTAGTTCCTCTATTTTTTCAGGATATGCCTTTTTAAAATAATCGTACTAGAAGTAGTCCAGATGCAGATGTCCAGAATTGCTCTCATTCTCAGCACTTGACACCTACATCGTCTCCTCCATTTCCTCCTTTGCTATATGCCTTTTTCTTCCCTCTGCTCTAGAATAGTCATTGAACGAGGATGCTGTTTTGGGATCCAAAATGTCTGAATTCCTTTTGCAAAGTACTTCATAGAACTCACCTATCTTTTCACAAGATCCACAAAGCTGGACTTTTGGATCTTGAGAAGGGATGACCTGAATACTTTCTGACACAATCTTTTTAATTTGCATTTTCAGCTGGTATTCAAAGGCTTCCAGGTCCACCTCTGCCATAACTTTCATTGGAAGCTGAATGCAACAGAAAAATGAGGAACATGTGTTATAGTATCTGCCGTGATGTCTTACAGAAGAAACAGTTTTGGGGGTATACATTATTGAAATCTGTCGACATACACTTCATAGCTAATGACCAGGTTAAAGGCCCCTTTTAAAACGTGTCATTATGCTAAATGAGGTTAAGTTGAATTGCATATTTTGAATAAATAAAATGAGATAACCCCTGTGGCTAAGCAGTGCACTGCCACTTGGGAGACCCAGGTTCAAGAGTGACCATGTGTCTCACTTGACCAGTGGAGGAGAGGCAGGTCACAGTGATGATAAACTCTCACTCTCTTTCTATGTGAGGGAAGAGCTGGATTCATCACTGTTAAACACCCCCTGTAGTCGAGTTAGAAACATGACATGGCATGAATCTCTGAGGAGGCTGTTGCTTGCATCTCTCATGGCTGAGGACGGGTTCTGTGACACACTGGGAGAAAACAAGAAAATACGGGGTGTCTGACCCCATAAAAATAATGTTGTGTGGTGCCGAGAGATGGGGCATTGCTCTGGCATGCAGGAGACCCAGGATCATGCCTCGATCCCAGATACCTGAAGTGGAGGCCAGCAGTGAGGGAGTTCAGAGCATCTGTTGGATGCTTTCCTGCAGGCTGGGTGGGTTGCTATGCACCGCTTCAGTGGTAGCTCCTGGTGGTGGCAATGTGGAGGTGTTCTTGGTGTGAGTGACCACACGCTGAGCACCCCCGCCCCCAGAACACTGCTGCAATGCATCATAGGGTGGTAGGTGGGGCCCCGGAAAATGGCCAACCATGGCCCTGGATGATAACCTTGGGTAGGCTTCGTACACCTCCCCAAGTTGAGCACCCCCCGGTCCGTTCCTGCCCCTTCAACCGATGTCCCCAGATTAGACTCTAGCCAGGGACTAGCTGGATCAATCAGTGTGCCTAACAGGTCTGACCTGAGCAAGGGTCTGATGGGTGATAAGCAGTGAAGGAGCTGATGTAACCTGGGTGGCAGACGGAAGCTGACATGACAGTCTGAAGGAGTGGGGCCATGGGAAGCTGTGGGATGGTGGCAAAGAAACAAAACAAGTCAACAATAATAATTTTAAAATTCTTTTCCAGGGATGTGAATATGGTGCACTATCCACATTTTTGTCAGTACTTCCTTTTCCTTTAAATTCTGCTGGAAGGTCTTTAAGCTAGCTCCTCCCACTCACCCAGGTGGTATCCCTCTCAGCACTGCCCTGTGACATCCGATCTTCCTTTCCGCTCATCAGCATCAGGTCCCCTCCTTCACAGCTCTGCACCAGGTGTAGGCCTAAAAAACATTTTTGTTCTTCAAGCCATTAGTTTCACTGTTTTGAACAAATTGACCATGAGGAAACCAAATCTGATCCTGGTTTCAAATGGTGCATGACTTGCTTGCAAAACATGTCGCGCACAGGCCCGTACTCCATATGCATTTACTGTTTAGGGGTCCAGCATGACCCACTAGCTTGTGGCCTATGCTGAACTCTTTAGCCCTCCACATTGGAGGACCATTACACTCACCTCATCTTGGGTCACCCAGATGAATGGGACCTGCCCGTTTGGTCAAAGGATGCCCACAAGGCGATCTCTGCCCTGGATGGTTCAGCTGCCCAGCTTTGAGGAAGCTGCAGCCCAGGCCACTTCGGGCACTGCTCTATTCATCTTAGTTCTGGTGGGCTTGGGCACCTCATATACCTGGGCATTCAGGGACTTATGCCAGTCGCTACCTATTCTCGGGGAAGGCCATTCCCAAGGGTCTGAAGCTTCACGGGACTCCAAAGCTAATTAGTCCTTCCGCTGGTTGTGGGACCGGGATCAGGCTCGCTTTTCCCATCCCCGCATTTCTCTTTCTGGCTTGACAGCTGTTGAGTTGTTGGCTTCAGACGACACTTCTGTGGTTCAGGTCTAGGTCACTGGCCCAACAGTGTCCCTATCAGGCTTGCCAGTTGAGGTGCGGGTGGACCAGCCAGTCAAGATCTTTCCTGACCCAGTCGACCCATTGTCAGAGGATGGTGGGGAGGATTCCCTTTCAGGGACTCCAGTCCTAATGGCCCTCTTGCAAGAGGGGCCAGTTCAGCATGCCTATTCGGCTGTTACTCCTCTGGAAAATGATCTTTCAGGGGTTCCTTGGCATCCTACGCCTTCCCCATATCTCCTTCCCAACGGCTGGTGTGCCATTAGTTGAGGTCTTGAGACTCCCAATGCTCTTGACAGTCCCGCTATCAACCATCAGCCAAGATGCACTGTCGACATTGCTCATCCATGTCTTCCAGTGAGGAACGGTTCAACCATAAGTTACTGTGCTGATACAAGGAACTTGTCTGGCAGCAGTGGATTCTTGGCTACAGCTGTGCTCCCCAGAAGGCTGCAGTGCTCCCCTGGTTGCCTGTGCCGTGGCCCATGCTGGTTCTCCTGGCCAAGCCAATGCCTACTTCTCCACCCATTCGGACAGAGCCACCACCTCCACAGCCCTTGCATGGGGCCCCGTCTAAGGCTGCACTCCCTGCTTCTGGCTCTTGCTGCAGATTTCATACTTTGATGAGCCTTGGATAGTCAACGAGGATCTGGGATTGCAGGTGGTGTTTGGGGTGTCCTCAGACTCAGATGACTCCTCCATGCACTCCCTTAGGACCCAGAGCTTTGACCAGGAATCCTTTGGAGGAGCTCTCTTTGGAGCAAGGGCTGGCTTCCTTCAGGGCTCTGCTCCACTTGATCTTGGAGTCCATGGAGATCCTGCTGGAACCAGTCCAGAGTGGGCTAAATACCTCCGACTGAGATTTTTGACAGTAATGACTCCCCTGGGGTTGCCTTCCCTGTAGCGGATGCCATTCTTGGTCCTGCTCTGAGCTGTTGCAGTGACCTATCTCCTGTCTGGTGCCATCAGTCAGTATGGTCTGAAAGTATGTGGTGCCTTCTGGGTCTTTGCCAAGGTTCACTGATGATCTTTCAGCCAAAGGATTGGTTGCCAACTCAGTGTGCTGGTGCACAGGCAACATTGAAGATGTTGAAAAGCCCCTGGAAAAGGAGTTGAAGAAATTAGACCATGCAGTGAAGAAGGTCTACGCCACTTCATCCCTGGGCCTTTGGCAGGCCAGTGTGACTGTTATGATGCCCAATGTTTCCCATGCTCTTTTGGGAACACTGGACCAGGTTATTCCCCACCTTCCTGCTGATTTGCAGCTGTTGGTTAAGCTGGCCTGGGACCAGGGGCATGGCATGGCAAAGCAATAGCTCCAAATGGCTCTGGACACTGGGGACTCTTGTGCCAGGTTTGTGGCCACAGTGGTGGCCATGCGGTGCCATGCATGGCTGTGGATCACGACCTTTACAGTTGGCAGACATCCCCTTCTTGGGTACTGACCTGCTCGGGCCTGGTGTCAATGGTCATCTCACTTGCACTGAGAAGTCCAGAACCACCCAGAACTCTGTCACATCCTCCCAGAAGGACGTTAAGGGCCAGAAACAATGGAAGATGCCAGTTCAGTTTTGGCCATACTCAGCACCCCATCCACACTGCTGCTGCTGCAAGTGGGTTAACAGCAGGCCTGGCAGCCCAAACCTCAGCCAACTTTCTCTGGTCTCAGGAAATAGGGGGGCCAGGGATCATTTGGTAGCCAACTCCAGAGACGCCTCCAAGCCTGCCCAGTGAAGGGCCAGGGGTGTCACTCTCCCTCCTATCCTTCCCAGGACCTCCCTTGAAGGGCCAGTTCCACCATTTCATGCATGCCTGCTCTGTCTTCATATCGGACCAATGGGTGTTCACAGTTGTGGGTTGCAGTTTGCCTCTGGAATCCAAGGCTGTCCCACCCAGCTGAGCCCGTGCCAACGGGAAGATGTGATGTTTGTGGACATGTCTGCTCTTTAGGAGAACATTGCCCAGCTTCTTCAGAAGCAAGCTGTGGCCCATGTCTCAGACTCCACAGCCAGTCTGGGGTTCGTCTCCAGATATTTTCTGGTTCTGAGACAGACGCGGGGGTTGGAGCTCCATACTGAATCTTCACGACTTCAATCAATATCTGTGGCTGCTCAAGTTCCAGATGGTCACTCTGAATCAGATCATTCCATCCTTAGAGCGGGACATGTGATTCTGCTCTCTGGACCTTCAGGACACCTTCTTCTACATCTTGATCCATCTGTTCCATGAGCAGTTTCTGTGATTCTGTTCAGAAGGGATACTTTACAAGTTTGGGGCCATGGCATTTGGCCTTTCCTTGGCCCCAGGGTCTTCTCTAAGTACATAGCAGTGGTGGCAGTATTTTTACGGCACCAAGGTGCCTCGGTGCATCATTACCTGGATGACTGACTGATCATCGGTTCCTCCAGAGTGGAGGTGGAACACTCCAGGTATCTGGCCCTTCAGACCTGCTTGGCCTTGGGCCTCCTGGTCAATCCGGCGAAGTCAGAACTCAGCCCCTCACAGGTCATCTACTTCATTGGGGCATAGTTCAACTCCTTTTGGGCCAAGGTTCAACTCTCAGCAGACAGGGTGGAGGATCTTACCTCCTTTGCCCAGGACTTCTGCCACTGCTGGGGTACATGGTGTCCTGCACCAGCATGGTCCAATGGTCCCACTGGTGGATGTGACCCTAGCAGTGGGAGCTGGCCTGCCTGTGGTCTCAGCGTCTTAATCACCTCGACCATTCAGTCAAGGCGACACAGCCAATGTGTGATGCCATCCAGCGGTGGCTCATTCTGGAACATCTGCAGGAAGGTGTCCTGTTCGTCCACCCAGGGCTGACAGTCACTGTCATGACCGATGCCTCTCTGATGGGATAGGAAGCCCACCTGGGGGCCCAGTGGATCCATGGGCTCTTGGACCCCAAGGAGTCCTGCTGTCACATTAGCCTGTGGAGCTCCATGCAGTGCATCTAGCTCTGATGGCCTTCGCTTCAGTGGTGCAAGGTCAGGTTGTTCAGGTCCAGAGGGACAACACAGTGACCATGTACTACCTCAACAAACATGGGATGCATTTTCTTCTATTGTGTGGGGAAGCTCTCCACATCTGGACCCTCATCTGCCATCTGGATGCCGATCTTCTGGCAATCCATGTGGCCAGTACCTACAACGAGCTGGCCTATGCCCTCAGCCAAGTGGGCAAGGCATTTCATGAGTGGTCTGTTCACCAGGCGGTAGTTGATTGCCTGCTTTCCCACTGGGGCCCTCCCCTTGTTGACCTGTTTGCCTCCTGGGAGAACGTAAAGCTGAGGCTGTCCTGTGTCCACCCTACTCAGTGTGGGACACTGCTGGGGAATGCTTTTGTGAGCCCTGTACCCTAGGCCTCATGTACTCCTTCCCTGCCTTTCCCTGGTGCATAATGTGCTACTCAAAGTTCAGAGGGACAAGGCATGGATGAGCCTGGTGGCTCCAGACTGGCCGCACCAGTTCTGATACCCCAGTCTCCTCAGCTTCAGCAGCAGGCCTCTGTGGTGATTGGTTCTCTGCCTGGACCTGCTTTCTTTTTATATTCCTCTTAGTTTTGAGCCCTGCTGCAGCACACCAGTGGGGCATCCGGCTGCTGGCCCCCACTGACCCAGAGGATGTCTGGGCTCACTCAATACACGAGGGGTCCAGTACAGCCATGCCCAGTCCAGTGGAGGGTCTCCCCTACCTCTCCACTCCAGAACTGGACCAGTCCCCCCCTGATGCAACTCCTCATCATGCCTCCAGGTCGGCGGGAACGTGGCCATCGAGCTGCATGGTCGTGCCCAGCCATTTTTCCTCCTAGCCCCTTGAGTCAACAGTGCAATGATGCACAGTGTACTTATGCAGGTGTCTTGCCCAGCTCCACCCTATTGCTGTGCCGCACCTTAGCTGCCCCCGGTTATCTTCAGGGGCCGCTCAAGCACGACGCATCCCTCAAGCCTACCCCAGAAGGAGGAGAGCAGTCCTTAGGACGCTTGATCCACCCTCTCTCCGGCCAATCCCCGGTGGTCCGAGTCCATTCCCAAACCCGGGTCACCGGTGTGGTGCAAGGTGTGACATCCAGTGCCTCAACCCTCAGTGCCACCGGGCTGGCCTGGACCTGCTTTCTTGCTCTCAGGGGAGGGTCCTCCACCCAGACCTTCAGTACCTGCACCTGGCAGCCTGGCTCCTGAGCAGTTAGAGTTCCAGGCTTTGAGTCTCTCCAACGAGGTCCTCCATATCGTTGGGGCATCTTGGAAGGAGTTGACTTGCCAGTGCTGTGCCTTCAAATGAAAAAGATTTTCCATTTGGTGTCAGGGCAACGAGCTAGACCCCTTACAATGCCCAGTGGTGAGCACCTTTGACTATTTATGGTCCTTCTCTCAGGTGGGCCTAAAGTCGAATACCCTCAAGGTGTACCTGGCAACCATCTCTGCATACTGGACATGGACTGGTATGCTGATGGTGGTGCAGAAGAAGGTGATTGGGCATTTTTTCAAGGGCCTTAACTAGCTGTCCCCACTAGTGCATGAACCACCACTTTGGGACTTGTTGCTGGTCTTGGCGGTGCTCATGGGCTAGCCGTTTGAACCAATGCACAGGTGTTACATCTCCCACCTGTCATGGAAGACCGCATTCTTGGCGGCTATCACCTCTGCCAGAAGAATCAGTGATCTCCAGGTGCTCTCAGTGGAGTCTCCTTATTTGGTTTTCCACAAGGACAAGTTTGCCCTCTGTCCCAACTCGAAGTTCCTCCGGAAGGTTGTTTCTGAGTTTCACCTTAACCAGTTGATTAACCTCCCAGTGTAGTTCACCAGCCCAACCTCAGACGCCGAGCACAGACTCCATACTTTGGACCTGAGGCGAGTGCTCGTATACTATAATGAGTGCACAACTGGAGTTTGGGGTGAGACTCACCTGCTCTTTATCACCTTCGCTGAAGCCGCACCTGGCAGACCAGCAGCTAAATCGACAATTGGCAAGTGGATAGTCTCCTCTATCGACCTCTGCTGTAGGTTGACTGGTAAGCAGCCTCCTGGCCTTCCATTGGGCTTAGGACTCATTCCACCCGCCATACCGCTGCCTCGGTGGCCACTTCCAGGGATGTCCATATCCAGGAAATCTGCAGGGCTGCTACCTGGTAATCAGCACACACCTTCATCTCCCATTACCACAGCTACTGTACTGTGAGTCACGCTGGGATGCTGGTTTTGGAGCCTCAGTTCTCCAGTCTCTTTTTCCCAAGTAAGGGCGTGTGCCTCGCACCCTCCTCCTGGAGAACTGCTAGGAGTCTTCCAGAAGTGTGGATAGGGATAATGTAGAACTCTATGCTCCTGAAGGGTTACATTTAAACAAGGGGGACACAAGGGTTCTGAGGGATAAATTAGATAGCTACGTGAGGGAGAGTTTATGTTTAAACTGATCAAGAGGGGAGCAGCAGGAAACAGCCTAGCTAGGAGTTCCCCACAAAATGGGGCAGGTATGGCAGCAAGGGTTAGGTAGGTGGACGGAGGTTTATGGTGGAAAGGCCTGTCAGCAAATGCCAGGAGTTTAGGCAACAAAATGGTGAACCTAGAGACCATTATGGTGGATAAGGGCCTTGACATTGTGGCTAGCACAGAGACATGCTGGTCAGAGCACCATTCTTGGGAAGTAGGTGGCCTGGGGTACAGGCTTTTCAGAAGGGACAGGGCTGGCAGAAAGGGGGGTGGGGTAGCACTGTATGTCAAAGAGGACATTAGGATGATGGAAGGGCAGGAGGTACAGGGGGAGGTGGCGGTCCAGTGGGTCACATTGGAAAAACAGTCTGGGGCTTCATTAAGAGTGGGTGGGATATACAGGCCTCCTACACAGGAGGAGGAAGACGAAAAACAGATGGTGCAGGCAATACAACCAACGGAACTCGTTGGGGGGGGAGATCCTACTTCTGGGAGACATTAACCTACTCAATGTGGACTGGGAAATACCTATGGCAATATCAACCAGGAGCAGAGAGGTACTTGGAGCGATCCAGGGAGCTTTCCTGCAACAGCTGGTTAGGGAGCCCACTAGGGGAGATAACATACTGGACATGGTCCTTACCAACGGGGATAGTGTAGAAGAAGTTGAGGTGGGAGACTGCCTAGGTACAAGCGACCACAACACAGTGAGTTTCAGGATAAGGACGGGGAAGGAAATAAATAGAACCAACACAAAGGTTCTGGATTTCAGGTGTGTGGATTTTGCAAGAATAAGGGAGATTTTCAGGGAGGAAATGGAAGGTAAGGAGCAAATAGGGGACATAGAGGAATTATGTAAATGCATTGAGGGGGAATGAGAGCCACGGAGCTCTGCATCAAGAGGGTAGGTAAAAACAAAAAAAAGGAGACCACTTTGGTTTATCAGGGAGGTGGAGGGGGCACTTAGGGAAGGAAAGAGGGCATTTACAAAACATACAAAAAGACCCAGAGGAGGGAGGACAAGGAGTTGTATAGAGAGAAGCTTAGGGGAGTGGGCCAAAAGCAGACACAGAGGAGAAAATTGCTAGGCAGACCAAAAGGGGAGATGACACTTTTTTTAAGATATGTGGGGAAAAAGAGGAAGGCAAGGCTGGGGATAGTGAGGGTGAGGGGGAAGCACTGGTGGAGGGAGGCTTTGGGAAGGCAGAGGTATTAAATTGATACTTTTGCTCTGTCCTTATGGTGGAAAGGGAGAGGAGGAGAAAGACAAAAGAGTGGATCCTAGCCCATTCAGACAGGACAGTATGAAAGAGGAACTAGGAAGGCTGAAAGTAGACAAGGCAGTGGGGCCAGACAGCTTACATCCTAGGGTACTCCAGGAACTAAGAGAGGAGCTGGCAGCACCTCTGTCGAGGCTTTTTAACTTGTCCCTGGATACTGGGAGGTTGTGCCAGACAAACATGATTGATTTTTTCGATTGGATAATGAAGGTGATCGATCAGGGGGGAGGGGCGGGCAGTGGACATGGCCTATCTGGACTTCAGTAAGGCCTTTGACTTTGTCCCTCACTGCAGGCAGGTAAATAAGTTGGAGAGCTTAGGGGTGGGTCAGACGATAACTACATGGGTGGAAAACTGATCATAGGGCAGAAGCGAGATAGTGGTGGTAAATGGGGTGCACTAGAGGGAAAAGGGGGTGATGAGCAGGGTGCCCCAGGGGTCAGTATTAGGACCAATCCTTTTTAACATCTATATCAGAGATATAGCAGAGAGACACAAGGGAAAGGTGTGTCTATTTGCTGATGTTATGAAGATCTGCAATTAAGTCGACACCCCAGGAGGGATGGAGGCTATGAGGGGGGACCTGCAGATTCTGGAAAGGTGGTCGGATACATGGCTGCCGAAATTCAGTGCCAGAAAGTGTACAGTAATGCATATGGGGCGTAAAAACCCGCAAGCTGAATGCACATGGGGGCGATCTGGCATCTGAAGTGGGAATGGGATCTGGGGATTATAATTTCAGACAACCTGAAGGTGGGTGACCAATGCAGCAACACGGTGAGCAAGACAAATAGAATGCTGGCATGCATAGGTAGGGGCACAACAAGCAGAAGGAGGGAGGGAGGTACCGATGCCGTTGTATAAAACCATGGTTAGACCTTACCTGGAGTACGGGGTCCAGTTCTGGAGGCCTCATCTGCGCTAAGACATAGATGAGATAGAAAGGGTTCAGAGAAGGGTGACAAAGATGGTGTAGAGTATGCAAAGGAAAGCCTATGAGACGAGATGGAGAGAACTGGATCTGTACCTGCTGGAGACTAGAAGGGAAGGGGAACATGATAGAAACGAAGGGGGGAAACAAGGTGAAGGAAGAGAGCTTATTTAAAAGGAAGGTGGGGGCTAAAACAAGGGGTCACAAGCTAAAATTGGAGGGAGGAAGATTCAAGGGCAATGTTAGAAGGTGTTACTTCACAGAGAGGGTGGTAGAGCCCTGGAAGAAACTACCTGTAGAGGTGGTGGAGGCCAAAATGGTGCAGGGATTCAAGAGGGCATGGGACAGACATAAAGGACTGAGCAGTGGGCATAGGGTGATATCACCACACAAAGGTGACAAGTAGAGTAGGGTTGGAGTAGACTAGATGGTCCTGGGTGGTCCTTTTCTGCCACCAGATTTCTATGATTCTGTGATAGTACACCATATCCACATCTCTAGAAATGAGAGTTACTCACCTGTAACTATAGTTCTTACTTTGAGAGTGCTCTTGCAGTAGGTAGTAACCATTGGGACTGAGCTGCCAAGTGCTAGGACCACACGGAAAACTAGCTAGCAGTGTATAGTGGGGGACCGCCCCCAACGTCAGGTGACTGGTGTTGGCCAGACACCATATAAGGGGTGGTCCACATGCCCACCCTCCAGTTCTTTCCCACCATTGACCTGTGCACGTCGGACCTCGTGGCATGCTGCTACAGTTCGACCGCCATTTTCAATAAGTAGCTCTTTCAAATTTTCTTTGTTTTTCTCATAAAAAATTGCAGTACTTGTCATCAGATTGCATGTCTTTTCCAACTCCTTCCAAATTGCATCACAGTGAGTGCACCTGCGACAAGCAGCTTCCAGAGAAGGACACCCACACTTCGTGTCTCTTGTGCTTGGGACCAGACCATGACACCGAGACCTGTGCAGCCTACCAGAAATTTAACCAGGCCATTTGGGGGGTTGTGGATGCATGGAACGGTCTTCTGGAGGAGGTTGTGGAGTCAAAAACAGTGGTGGAATTCAAGCATGCATAGGACAGTCATAAGGCAATTCTAGGGGTTGGGGGGTAGGAAGAAGTAGGCTGCTGGTTAACTAGGATCTGCAGCTTATCCATTAGGTAGGGAAATGGGCAGACTAGGTGGGCCAAGCGGTCCTTATCTGCCATCAAAAAGTCAAAAAATCTATGGCCCTGGAAGCCCATCTTTTGAAGACAAAACTTGCTTCCATGGAGAAAGAGCTGCAGCAGATGTGAAGTGCCTTCACATCTCTGGGAAGTTCTTCTGACTTCTAGAAGCAGAAGAAGGACAAGGAGAGACACCAGGACCGAGATCAGTCTCCTTCAAGGCTGCGGCTGCCTCCAGGGACTGTGGCTGATGAGAGGCCTTCCTCCAGCAAGGGCAGTGCCCCTCTGGCTAAGTCTGTTTCCTCTACAGAGCAAACTGAGGCTCCCCCCCACCAGAGCTGGTTACGGTTCAGGTGGGCATCTCCGGGGTTTCAGAGGCTCCAACCACCCTTAGGCCCCTCAAAACTCCCGGGTCTAAGCCAAGTGGTTAGGCTGGTAAGTCGGGCATCGGGTCTTCTGATGAACCTACAGCCCCGGCTGGTAAATTGGGCGTCAGTCCTTCCGACAAATGCCCAGCCACGGTGCTCCCATCAGACCCCAATAACAGGTCTGACATTGGTCTTCCAGACCAGCGCCTGCTGCTGCTTATGCTGCAGCCTCCTTGGGAAGATCCCCCTCCCAGAACTCTCCTACATCACCTCCAGTGGTACCTCCAGACTCCCTCATCCTTTCAGAGCCAGAGGAGGAGGAGGAGCTGCCCGCTGATCTCTCAAACATGCCGGCACCGGACCGCCAGTTGCCAGACCACCCTTTGGGGACTCCGACATCCACCCCGTGGACCCTCTGCATGGGCCTTCTGCTCCTCCCCAGACTCCTGTGGGTCCCTCTGGCCCTTCAGGACTGATGCCAGGTCTTCCTCCAGTAGGCCCTCAGCCTGACCTGACTACCGGAGCCATCCCATATTCTATTTGGGCCAGCGTCAGGCCCTTCGGCACCACCGTTGGTGCCTACACCAGGCTCCCCAATGCCGGATTATCCAATGCCACAATACCCAATCCCGGGTTATCTAAAACCACAGTACCCAATGCCAGGATACCATATGCCAGGGTACCCAACACCGGGCTATCCAGCTCCCAGCTATTCAGTGCCAGGCTATACAATGCCAGGCTACTCGATGCCGCAATACCTGATGCCAGGCTATCCAACGCCAGGCTATGCTCCGCTGTACCAGCTGCCTCAACCTCCACCTCCTCCACAACTGCAGGTGAATTTTGAGGCCTTTTTTGACTCTTGGTGGGCCAAAACCAAGTCTGAGCTGCTTACGGAGCAGGACCGCCATCAGCCAGTGGCAGCCTCCACGCCGGTCCACCTGACTCCCACTCCACGATCTCAGTCGCCAGTGGAGATGTGCCCCTCCACGTCAAGTTGCATGCTGGGTGCCTCCTCTGTGGAGGGCCATGGCAGCAGGCTGGTTGAACCTTGCAAGGAGATTCCCCTTCCCAGGGCTTTGTCCCCAGATGGGACCCCTTCATCAGACTTAGAGTCTGACTCTTCCTCTGCCTCAGGGTACGAGACTCCTCGTCCAGAGGATCCCAAGCCTAAGGAAACTCCCAAGCCTCCCCCAGAGTACCCTTCCTTTATGGAAATTCTCAAGAAGATCCAAGAGGCTCTTGGTTGGAGGACTGAGGACCAGGATCCTCAGCATAAGAGATTGGCAGAGCACCTCGACCTCCCCGAGCTGTCTCCTCTTCTCATCTCCCCATGGACTGGGCCTCACGAAGACTTGGCTGCCACTATCTGGCAGCAGCCATTGTCGGTCCCCGCCCTGTCCAAAAAGGTGGACAGGTTATACCTTGCCCCGGAGAGCAAGGACCACCTCAGTAACCACCCCAAGGCTGATTTGGTGGTCATCAATGCACCGCATGACCACACCACCAAGCTGAAACATATGAGTACCTCACCTCCAGATAAGGAGTCGAGGCAGCTGTACCAGTTCAGACGTAAATTCTACTCATTCTCTACTCTGGCTATATGGGCTCTGAACTATCTGAGCCATATGATTCTTTATCAAAAGACTACACTGGGGCTGCTCAAGTTTAAATTTGAGGCCTTGCCTGCTTCTGAAGCCAGGACTCAAATTGAACAGACAGTCAGAACGGCTGAGATTACCTGCCGCCATGACTTGCGAACCGTCTATGATGCTGTCGATGCTTCGGCTCGGAGCACTGCCACAGCTTTTGCCTATGTAGATACTTCTGACTGTTGATCTCAGGATTTTCTAAGGATGTTCAGACCTCTATCCTGGATGCCCCTTTCTGAGGGCTCTGTCCTCTTTGGGGGAGATGCCAAGGACATGCTAATGGAATTACAAGAGAATGGCAAATTCTTACGCTCAGTGCAATCTCTATGCCAGTCTAATACTAAGTCTAAGAAGCTTTTTCATCACCAACAAAGGTGCCAAAACAGGCAGCAGCCTGCCAGACGTCAGACCAAACGTTGGGCTACTTCCTCAGCCTTCACCCCTCCAGCCAAGTCTCAGAGAGCCTCTGGGGTGGCACATCCCATTCCTCCCACTGCTTCTTGACTCATGGCATGCCTCCCCTTCCTCCAATGGGTCCGGAAGAGCCAGTGGGGGGCACGTTCGTCAGCCACATGGAGGGGTGGGAGGCGATCACGGCAGACTTGTGGGTCCTTCATCTCATAGTTCAAGGTCACACACTACAATTTCTACAGAGACCTCCAGAAAAGACTCCAGGTCACTCTCACTACCCGGGTCGTGCTTGAAAATAGTCATTCTTATGGCTAGTACACCCACCCGGTAAACAAAAACGAAATAAATAGCTAAATAAAAGGTCACATTCCACTCAACCGAGAGAAAATCGAGGCTCTGCTGAGAAAATCTGCCATAGAGTCTGTTTCTCAGGGCCAGATCAGAAGGGGATATTACTCCCACTTCTTCCTGGCCCAAAAAGACGGGAGACCTTCGGGCAGTATTGGACCTCAGCATGCTCAACCTGTACATAGAGTACAAGAGACTTTGCATGCTGACTCTACCTGGTCTGTTGTCACTGCTTCATCAGGGACAGTAGCTCTGCGCGCTGGACATGCAGGATACCTACCTGCATATCCTAGTCTTCCCTGCCCACTGCCGCTTCCTCGGGTTTGTCTTCCGGGGGAGCACTTCCAGTTCAAGGCTCTCCCCTTTGGCCTGTCTTCAGCACCCAGGGTCTTTACCAAGTGCCTAGCAGTAGTGGCTGTGGCTTTGCGTCATCAGGGCCACTATGTGTTCCCTTACCTCGATGACTATCTCCTGTCAGCCCCATTGAGGGGCAGCTTGGTAATATCTCTGTCTGCTACCCTGGATCTTTTCCATTGGTTGGGTATTATGGTGAACTACCCCAAGTCTCACCTTATCCCTTCTCAGTGCCTCCAATTTATTGGGGCAGTATTGGATACAACCCAGGGTCAGGCTTTCCTCTCTTTGGACAGGGTGGAAATGTTGCAGCAGCAGGCCAGACATGTGGCCTCCAGCCACTGGGCAATGGCCAGGGCCGTTTTATGTCTTCTGGACCTTACGGCAGTGGCCACCCCCACTGTTCTGTTAGCCAGGCTCCACATGAGGGTCATGAAGTGGATTCTTCGTGTTCAGTGGGATTCAGAAATTGGATGACCTGGACAACAGGGTTCAGGTATCCAGTCCCATGTGGCAGGATCTACTCTGGTGGCAGGACCCGAACAACCTCTGCCAAGATGTTCCGTTCCAGTCTCTGCTCCAAACCAGACCCCGACAATGGATTCTTCTGGTCAGGGCTGGGGAGCCATCTGGGAGACTGCAGGACTGAAGGATACTGGTTTCAGAGGGAGCTCTCTCTGCACATCAACGTGATAGAGATGAGGATGGTGTTATATGTCCGTCAGGCATTCCAGTCCCTTCTCCTCCCAGGTGCACTGCTAGTCCAGTCGAACAACATGTGCATGGTATGGTACCTCAACAAACAAGGAGGCACACATTCGTATCCCCTGTGCAGGGAAGCGATGCATGTATGGAACTGGGCAGTGCATGTTCCGGGCATTCAGAACATCCTAGTGGATGGAAGCACCACAGAAGCGTGACTCTCCGCAATGACACCCCTACAGCAACACCCCGGAGACAACCGCAGCCACAGCGCCTGGCAGAACTCAGTGACCCTCCCCACCCTGAGTGTTAACATGTGTGCTGATAGCACACTACAGAAATGGGAGCAGAATGACAGCACCCTGTACCGGGTGCGAAGGGTAGTGCAATGGCGCAGAATGGCTGGCCATCTCTGCCATGGGTTGCTGCAGTGCTGCTCTACTTGTTCGCATGCTGTGCCCAGTCAGTCCACAACCATCAGGACTGTCCATTGCCATCAGTATGCTGTCCGGGGGGCATAATTGGTAGTTCACTCATGGGTGTGTTTGCACCTGGTGCATCACCATGTGGCTGTCTGTGGCAGTGTGCAGTGGGGAATGCGATGCTGTTCATCGCTGTTCTGTCCATCAGGCTGGTTCACGTTGGTGTTCCCTGCGTTGGTTCGGTTTTGTCTCTGTGGGGATGTCACCGCAGTTGCTGTCACTCTTCCATGTTGCTTCCCTAGCGGGCAGTCTCAGTCGCACCCAAGCAAGGGCCCACGAATGGGAACTGAGTTAGTCAGTGGCCGAAGACATCTTCGACCTATGGTGTCGCTCAGACCTGGATCTGTTCACCTCCCCATACGACGCAAAACTACCGAGTTTCTACTTGATTGTTTCCGGGCCTAGTGTTTTTTGATGAGATGCACTGTTTCTTTGCTGGACAGGGAGGTTCTTGTACGCGTTCCCTCCCTTTCCACTCCTGCAGAGGGTACTCCTAAAATTATGGGCAGTAAGGGCTCACATGATTCTGATCACCTCTTATTGGCCTCGTCAAATTTGGTTCCCTCTGTTCCAGCAGTTAGTGGTGGAGTCTCCAGTTCCACTACCTCTCTGCCAAGACCTCTTGACCCAGGAGCAGGTCAGGCTAGTTCATCCAGGACTCAAGTCCCTTCACCTTCACATGTGGCATCCTCTGACATAGCTGCCTTGTTTTTTGGAGTCTCTTCCAGAGTTACTAAAGTCCTTGTGGAGGCCAGAAAGTCATCCACAAGAACCACTTACGGTATCCAGTGAAAACAGTTTTCCATTTGGGCAGCCTCGAAGGGACCCTTTCTCCTGCCCTGTCCTGCAGGTCATGGAGTACCTGCTACACCTTTCAGACCTTGGGCTCAGCTATTCTTCGCTGAAGGTCCACTTGTCTGCCACTTCTGCCTACCACACCCCGGTGGACAGCAAGACCCCGGCTTAATTGGAGGTATCCCAAACTTTTCTGAAGGGGTTATTGATATATCCATTTGAAATCCCAGGAGAGGAACTCTGTTCCCCTGTGGGATCTGAACTTTGTTCTCAAGTAACTCAGTCTGCCTCCCTTTGAACCGGCCGCAAGTTGTGACCTGCACTATCTGTCATGGAAATTGTTCTTTTTAGTTGTCATTACTTTGGCTTGAAGGATTTCCGAGCTTCAGACTCTTATGTGCAAGGAGCCCTATTTGATTTTTCACAGAGACTGGGTGGCTCCACGTACAAATCCTAAGTTTCTACCAAAGGTAGTTTTTAAGTTTACTTTGAATCAAACTATATGCTTACCAGTGTATTACCGTGAACATTCCAATCATGGGGAGGCAATTCTTCACACCTTAGATGTGCACAGAATTTTGCGTTACTACGCAAATCAGATGAAGTCAGTCTGCAAAATGGAACAGCTTTTTATTTCCTTTGTGCCCGAGAGAGAGGGCGCGGCAGTTTTCAAACAATGTTTATCCAAATGGTTGGTAAACTGCATTTTGTTTTATCAGAAGTATAATGAGCCACTTCCAGGGGAGGTTAAAGGGCACTCAACCAGAGGTATGGCTGCATCTACTGCTTGTTTCAGGAATGTTTCTGCCGTGGACATTTGTGCAGCAGCCACTTGGAGCTCTGTCCACACTTTCACTAAACATTACAGTCTGGACATTGCCGCTCGGCGCAGGGCAAGCTTTGGACTAGCCATCCTTCAGGGCTTCCCGTCTTAGTCTTGCACCTACTATAGACCTTTCCAGCCCCTCGTGTTCAGCCTTTGTCTGAATTTCACTGCTTGGGACTCAGTCCTAATGGTTATTACCTACTGCAAGAGCCCTCTTGAAGTAAGATAGTACAGTTATGTAAGAATTTACAATAGCAGTAGATCTTTGAGACAGGTTCTTGCAGTAGGTAAGCTTTTCCCTTCCCCCTGCTGCTGTTCTTTTTCAGCCTTTCTATTAGCTCCTGGAGCTCACTCCTTTCTCCTGTTGCACTTTTCAGGTCTCCGGTGGAAGAACTGGAGGGCAGGTGGGGACCACTCCTTATATGGCATCTGGCTGATGCTGGTCACATGACGCCAGGGGCAGTTCTCCGCTATACACTGCTAGCTAAAGTTTTCTGTGTGGTCCTAGCACCTGGTGGCTCAGTCCTAATGGTTATTATCTATTGCAAGAACCTCTCTCAAAGATCTACTATTATGGTAAATTCTTACATAAAGTACAGTTACGTAAGAACTTACCGTAACAGTAGATCTTTCAGAGAGGTTCCGCCAGTAGGTCATCACATAGGACTGGTGCCACCTGGCGCCAGGCCGCACGGCAGTTACTTAGCAATCTCGACAGGACCGCCACCCGGACGCCATGTGACCGATGTCAGCATGACTGTATATAGTGGGCGGTCCCCACTCCCACACTCCAGTTCTCCCGCTGGAGCCAGGGAGAGGCCTGACAGCAGGAGCGAACAGGATTTGGAGACCCTGTAAAACATCAAATGAGGGGAAGGAGGGAGGGAAAAATATGACCTACTGAAAGAACCTCTCTCGAAGATCTACTGTTACGGTAAGTTCTTACGTAACTGTACTATCTTACTTTGAGAGGGTTACTTCAGTAGGCCATCACATATAGGAGTGAGTCCCAAGCAGTGCCTCTGAGGAGTGACCAAGAGAAACTAGGGAAGTGGAAAAAAACTCCAACGGAAATAACTGAAGTCCAGAAACTACCCAGTCTAGGACAGAAGGCCCTGCAGGATGGCTAGGCCAAAGCCAACCCTCCGCCTAGAAGCAATGCCCAGACTATATTGCTTGGTAAAGGTATGGACAGAACTCCAAGTAGCGGCAGCACAAATGTCAGCCACGGAAACGTTCCGAAGGAAGGCCACGGAAGCAGCCATGCCCCTAGTAGAATGACCTCTGATGGAACGACAGCAGAGGTTCGTCATACTTCTGGTAACAGAATTGGATGCAGTTGACAAGCCACTTGGAAAGGCACTGCTTAGAAACCGGTTTGCCTTTCAATCTCGGGGTGAAAGAGACAAATAACTGGTCGCAAGAGCGAAACTCCTTAGTCCAGTGTGTATAACACCGGAGAATCCGATGGACATCCATAGTATGAAGGAGTGCCTCACCTTTGTTAGTAGGGGATGGATAATACACCGGAAGCTCTACTGATTGGTTCAGCGTGGCTTCCGACACCACCTTTGGGAGGAACCTGAGATGGGTTCTAAGGACCGCCCAGTCCTGATGTAAAATCAAGTAAGGCTCCTTGCAGACTAGAGTGTGAAGCTCTGAAATCCTTCGGGCTGATGTGATGGCCACCAGAAAAAGTGCCTTCCAAGACAGGAAGCAAAGATCACAGCTCATAGCCGGCTTGAAAAGAGGAAGGGTGAGCTTTTCCAGGATGAAGTTCAAGTCCCAAGGTGGGGTTGGCCTGCGGATGGGAGGTTTCAGATGGAGAATCCCTTTCAGAAAGGTTTTAGAGACATCCAACTGAGCCACGGGTTTACCACCCACTAGCTCGTGGTATGCTGAAATAGCTGATAGATGTACCTTTAAGGAAGAGTAGGACAGACCGGAGTCTGACAAGTGAAGGAGGCATTCCATGACTTGTGGGGCCAAGCAAGAGAAGGGGTTCCAGCCCTTTTCAGTCGCCCATATGGAAAACCGCTTCCACTTCATGGCGTAAGTGGAACAGGTAGAAGGTTTCCTAGCCTTAATTAGGACCTGTGCAACCCGAGAGGAAACCCCGAAACGGGATATCGCAATGTCTGCAGGAGCCATGCATGAAGATGCAGGGTCCTGAGCCCCGGGTGAACCAGATGGCCTTGATCCCGAGTAAGGAGGTCGTGAGTCACTGGAAGTGGAACTGGTGCTTCTTTGGAGAGCTGCTGAAGCAGTGGGAACCAGATCTGTCTCAGCCAGAGAGGGGCGATGAGGATCTTCCTCACCATCTCCGCCTGAAGCTTGAGAAGGACCCTCTGCAGAATGGGAAATGGAGGGAAAGCATACAAGAATTTCCTTGTCCAAGATAGAGACAATGCGTCACTCCAGAAAGCACCTTGCTCTGGAACGAGTGAGCAAAACTTTGGAAGTTTTGCATTGGATTGGGAGGCGAAGAGGTCGATTTCCGGACACCCCCAACTTCGGAAGATGGAATCCGCCACTTCCTGATGCAGTTCCCACTCATAAGCTAGGGTCTGAGATCTGCTGAGGCTGTCTGCAAGGACGTTTAGAATGCCTGGCACATGCACGGCCACTAGAGCCAGATGGTGCTGGACTGCCCAGTTCCACACCCTGGTCACCTCCCTGCAAAGAGGGTACAACCGGGTTCCTCCTTGTTTGTTGATTTACCAAACTACAGACATATTATCCGTTTGGATCAGCAGTGTTCACTTCAGAAGGAGGGACTGAAAGGCCTGTAATGCATGCAGGACCGCCCTGAGCTCCAGAACATTGATGTGGAGAGAAATCTCCAAGCCAGACCAAAGTCCCTGGGCTTGATGTTCCCCCAGGTGAGCACCCCACCCCATGTTTGAGGCATCTGTGGTGAGGGTAGCTGCTGATGCAGGGTTCCGAAAAGGAAGTCCTAAGGAAAGATTGCGGGAATCCATCCACCACTGCAAATCCTTCTGAATTGCTGAGGAGATGAGGACCGGATGGTCCAGATCGTCCAGAAGCTGGTCCCACTGCACCTGCAAGGACCACTGAGTGATTCTCATGTGGAGCCTTGCTAGGGGAACGGTAGTGATGGAGGCCGCCATCAGGCTCAGAAGGCGGAGGACTTCCCGGGCCAGGATAGTCCTGTTGGAAGCCACTTTGGAGGCTTGATGGATAAGGGTCTCCACCCTGTCTGGAGGGAGGAAGGCTCTGCACTGGACCGTATCTAGGACTGCCCCAATAAACTGGAGTTTCTGGGCAGGGATAAGGGATGACTTAGGCACGTTGACCATGATCCCTAACCAGCTGAACAAGTCCATTGTATAGGAAAGAGCCTCCAGCAAGGAATCCCTGGCCGGGGCTGCAATCAGCCAGTCATCCAGGTAAGGGAATACTGCAATACCCCGGTGGTGCAGGAATGCCATGACCACCGCCAGGCACTTGGTAAAAACCCAAGGTGCTGAAGATAGACCAAAGGGGAGCACCCGAAACTGGAAGTGTTGCCTTTGGAAATGGAAACGCAGGAATCGGTGGTGGCTAGGGAAAATAGGGATATGTAGGTAGGCATCCTGCATATCCAGGGTGCAGAACCAGTGGTTCTCCATGAGGAAGGGAAGGAGACTCTGGAGAGTCAGCATTCGAAATTTTTTGTACTCGACAAACTGGTTGAGCTGACTCAGGTCGAGTATGACTCGGAAGTCCCCAGTCTTTTGTGGAACCAAGAAAAATTGGGAGTAGAATCAATTTCCCCTTTTCCCTAAGGGGAAGCGCTCGATCACTTCTTTGAGCAAGAGTGAATTTACCTCCTTGCGAACAAGAAGTGCCTGGTCCCAAGAGTACGAGGACTTTTGCGGAGGATTTCCTGTGGGAAGCTCCAGGTGCTCTATGGTGTGCCCGGAGGACACTTGATGCAGGACCTACTCCATGGAGGCACCGCCTCCACTCCCCGCGTATGGCGGTGAACCTCCCCCACCTGCTCCCCGTTGCAAGACTGAGGAGGCAGTGGGGCCAGGGAGTCAAGAAGTTGCAGCATGTTCAGGGGGAGGGCCTCCTGAATGTCTCTGATTCTTAGAGGCAGTAGGGGTGGCTGTACCTGTGGCCTTATGCTTCCCTTGGTGGTGCACCTGAGCATTCTTCCTCTGCCTCCAGGTCCTTTTCTGAAAGGGCTGTTGCTGCTGTTGTTGAGTGCCCTAACAGACTGCAGAGCAACTCCTTTGTCCTGTAGGTCCGTTATGATATCTTTGGTGTCTCCTCCAAAGAGGACAGAGCCCCTGAAAGGGGCGTCCTGAATCACCAACTGAACCACGTTAGCAAGGCCCAAATGGTGAAGCCAGGAGCACCATCTAAGGGTAACGTCAGTTGCCGAGGTATGGGCCACAGCATCGACAGAATCGTAAGTGGCCCACAGAGCATGCCTACAGGAGATCTTGGAGAGGTAGAGATCCTTGGCAAGTTCCTCCTTGAGAGGTGAAGGATCCCTGGATTGGACCTTCATCTCCAACCTGACCATAGTCGCTTTTTGGTGAGACACCATATGGGCCACGTAACTGAGGGAGTGAAAGGCGCACGTGGCCGAGGAGTAGACCTTTTTCCCGAACTGGTCCATCTGCCTCGACTCCTTGTCTGGAGGAGTAGTGCTTATGTGCTTACGAGCAGAGGAGAGATCATGAGCCGCTTAAATGACTACAGAGTTAGCCTTAGGATGAGACTTTAAGAAAGGAGCATCCTTCAGCATCTGGTAGAGTCTGTCCACACGTTTGGGTACAGCCGGAATAGACTGAGGCCTCTGCCAGATGGTCGTGGTGAGGTCTTGATGGGGGCCCATCCACGGGGGAACTGGGATAGGAGACAGAGACTCCAAGTCCAGGTGTTCCATGAGTCTCTGTCTCATCGGGTCCTGTTCCTCTGGCTCCCAGTCGAAGTAGTCTTTCAAGGCCCTCAAGAGTTCTGAGAAGAAGGGGTCCTCCGGCGGTGACTTCGGCGAGGCCTTACCTTTCAGTTCCTCGGGTCCTCCAGGATCTCCTCCTCAGAGGAATCTTCCCTCCTGTATAAGCTGTCATCATCTGCTCCCTCGACAGGCTGATGAGAGAAATCCAGAAGGAAAAAGTCCTGCCGAGTCTTCCCGAGATGTGGACAGTCAGAAGAAGTTGCTCGAGGAAGGGGACGAGGAAGCTACTGTTGTGGGAGTCAAGTTTAGGTCCGAAAACCAGCCTGACCTAGCCCCCTGCCACCAAGACTGTATTAGGGTCTTGAAATCCGGAACAACGGGGGGGGGGCGACTGAGGCTGGGGGGGGAGGAGGAGGAGGAGGAAGGGTGACCAGAGGGGGATAATAACCCTGAGGTCCCATGTAGTGGGAATAGGGGTCAAATCCTGGGTAGAACTGTCCCATGTGACTCCAATCGGGAGTGGAACCCCCCCCAGGTAAGGATCCCCAGGATACCCATATGGGTAATGGGGGACAGTTCGGGGTCGGGTGTAAATTCCCGTCGTCAGTCCTGACGTTGGAGGAACCCATGTTGGACCTGCCATGGTATAGATCAGAAGAGAGTCCAGCATCGGGACAGTCCACATCAGAGGAACCAATGTCTGCACTGGTGCTACCCAATCTGGTGCTGAAAGGGGATCCGGTGTCGGTGGGGCCGGTGTCGGCACCGGACGAAGGTGCTTTGATGTTGGAGTTGGGTCTGGTGTCAGGGCCAAAGGCAGATGCTGGACGGCCATTCCCAGAAGAGGGACTGTCGTCGGGACAGCCGGCGCCTGGGGAGGGGCCAGCAGTCCATTGTCAGACTGCGGAGGGGCCTCCACTAAAAGGCCATCCGGCAGAGGAGGAACCTCCTGCACCTGGACCCTGGCAGGAGAGCACGGAGAGTAACCCAACATATCCACAGGTTCAAGGGCGTCTCCATCACCATCACTGGACATGTTCATGGGAGAATGCGATGACATGGGTGAAGAAGGAGGGGGATGGAGAGGGTCTTTCTCCCTCTGGTCCCGCCAGACATTGGGTGTGGCGCCGTTAGGCCCCGACGGGGGAACCAAGCCCTTGCGGTCATCAGAAATGAGTGACTTAGCGGTGGGGTTGGGTGGTCTGGAGAACCCCGCCAATTTATTGGACCGGACACATTGCCCCCAGCCGGGGAGCCGACTCACCAGCCACCGCGGGTCTCCGGAGGAGCTGGAGGCCGACTACCAGCTGAGGTGGCGTGGTCGCCAGAGGAGCCGACGATTGACTTATCCACCGGAGATCTGTCCAACTTACCATCCGGTTTCCTGGGCAGCAGCTGGGCCTAGCTTGTTGAGGGCCTGATGTCGTCCGCAGAGCGACCCCGCTCCCTGGACTTCTCCTTGTGTTTTTTTGAAGGGAAAGATTTTTCGGATGAGCCCCTAAGCTGATCCATCTTTTTCTCTAGTGAAACTAGGCAGGCTTTGAGCAGGTGGGCCCCCAAGCCTGCTGTCTCTGTTTTTTCATGGCCTGGTTGAAGGACTGGCACTCAGAGCAAGAGGAGACTGGATGGTCTGGGCCTAGGCAAATGCCGCACTTCAGATGTCCATCTTTGTGCGGGATCTGGGTGCCACATGATGAGCACTACTTCTTAGGAGAAGACATCAAAAAGAATAGTAGTTGTAAAGAATAAAGTAGCGAGGGATTACAGCTCGATGAACTTTCTAGACAATTGCAAAAGGAAGTCTGCGGTGGGACTGACATGAGGCAACGGTGGGAAGGAACTGGAGGGTAGGTGTGGGGACCACCCACTATATACAGTCATGCTGATGTCAGTCACTTGACATCGGGTGGGCGGTTCCCCATCAGGGATTTCTAGAAAAGTCTGCTGTACAGCCCAATGCCAGGTGGCGCCAGTCCTATATGTGATGACCTGCTGAAGGAACCCTCTCGAAGTAAGATCTGTACTTTCCAGGCGTGGTATATGGTGTACATCCACACAACCCACCTGACCACCTGTGGCAAGTGGCACACTGATCTTTGCTTCCAGCATGCAAAATCTGACGTCGTGGGGCAATGCCGAGGGGAATACCACCAGGTGGGTGGGAGGAGCTAGCTTGAAGTCTTTCCGGCAGAACTTAAAGGAAAAGGAAGTACTGCCAGAAGTGTGGATGTGCACCATATGCCATTCCTAGAACTATGATTACAGGTGAGTATAACCCTCAATTATGGCTGGCGCCATTGTGCTGAGTGGTGAGATAGCTGCTCGGCACTCTGTTGATCTGGGTTTGTGTGGAATTGGAGTTAAAACTGGTAGGAGGATAACAGAGGGTAGTTTCTGAGAGAGCTTAACATCCACCACTCCTAGAGCTTCTTCTGGTGGTGGCCTAGTGCAGATGTGCTTGGTTGCTTAGGTGACCATACCCTGCTGCACATCCCCATCATCACCACAGCAGCTATGACAGGGTAGGCCGTGTTGCAGGTGGGTGGGTAGAACAGCAAAAATGACCTCACTGAGTGTACAGGATGATGGGTTCCTGACCTCTCACAACACCAGGCCCTACCATACACATTCACAACAATCCACAAGCCAGCAAATCCCTAGTGAGTCTGTGCTTCCTCACTGCTCCTCCCCAATGGGGGGCACCAGAGAAGGGAAAATTTGAGAATGACCTGGAGAACTGACTGGCCAGCGGTTTGTGAGTCTGGAAATGGCACCTGGGGAAAATCCAGGAAGGAGCAAAACAATTCCTTTTACTTTTTTACTGCCCCTGCACCCCACCCCTTTTTCTGTAGCTTCTAAAGATCAGTTTATAATGGTCCATTGGAGATGGAGAATCACAGGAATTGCAGTATGAACTCTATATGGACAGAACTTCCTGTATTTCCAGGCTGGCTGGCAGAGTGGTTTGGTGGTATTGTTTTCTATTTACTTACATCCTTTAGTGCATTTATTGTTTGGGGAATACAAACACTTTTTCAAAGAGGTCCTGTCCCCAGACACTAAGATGGGGGCATGTGATGTGGGATGTGTGTTGGAACTTAAGCTTTTTGGATGGCTGGCTGAAGCTAGGACTCCTTTTTCTTCTGCAAGACATGCCGTGGGATCCTTGTCTTTTGCTAAGGCTATGGGACCGTGGTTAGTCAGAGTTTAGTTGTGAACTGACAGTGTTAAGTTAAAAGGTACAAAAAAGCTTCACTTCAGCACTGCAGATTTACCTTTTAGTTCTTATTCTTTTTATTTATTTCCCTTGTCTCCTGCTCTTCTTAAGTCACACAGGAACAGAATGTTGCTGCACTCAGGAACCAGGGCAGGGTGCGAGTATAGGGCGGCAGCCCAAAATTCAATTAGGAACAGACAGGAAAAATACTCGCACTCCAGAGCCAGGAGCAGGAGGCTCCAGTGAAGAAAGCACAGTTGCTAGTTGGTGGAAATTAAATATTTATTTAGCACATTTGCAAAACATAGCAAAAACAATAATCGCTGGAGTTCAAAAGAGACAAACTCCATCGGTTCAATAGCCCCGGCGCTTCGCAAAGTAAGGCTTCATCAGGGGATGGGTTCTTGGACCAGATGACCAGTTTAAATACACACATCTCCATGAAATCATCAATTAAGTGATATACAAAATAACTATACTTGGGGGAGGGGGGATGCTCTTGAAATTCAGAAACAACACATTGTAATACAATTTTGAATTCATATACAGTGTGCGCAATTTCAAGGTGGTAAAATAAATCATAGTGTTGCCCAAAACAAATTTCAATGTTAAAATAACAAAAAAAAAAAAAAAAACACATATACAGCCTTTTGAGCATATGAAGGGCATCACTCCGAATACAATATGAATTCATCCTTTGATTATATCAAAACTTCCTACATCTCAAACAATTCTTACATATATTTAATTTAAAAAAAAGTATAAAGAAATGAAAGTAGAAAGCAAACCTTATTCCTTACTGGGATCAGGCTATATTTTAGAGTAAAGGTGCAAGACAGGTAGAAGTCTGGAACAGAAAGCTCCCTCATAGATACAAGACATTAACTTAGTCAGTAGCCAAATGGTTCGTCACAGTTTATTTGTGAACTGACAGTGTAAGTGAAACCGTATGTAACCCCTAGGTGGCGCTATCCCAAGGGCTACTACCCCTGCCTGTTTGACTACAGACAAGTTGAGGGGCCTAGGTCCTATGGCGGGTGCCTCCACCCAGAGGTCAGGGTTTGTAGTGGTTAGATAGCTTGGTCACAGGCTCAGCCCTCTGGGACACTGAGACCCCCTTTTATTCCCTCTAGTGGCTCACACAGTACCCTGGAGTTACAGCCCCAATACCCCACGTATACACACTGTTCACTCATATAGATACCACTTACCCTCGAGACTGATTCTGCAGCACATCTCTGAGGACCTACTGCTCACCAGACTGTAACCCAATCTACTGTTCACTGGATGGTAATCCACAACCAGCTGCTCGCCAGATTGTAACCCAACCTACTGCTCACCAGTTAGTAACCCAACCTACTGCTCGCCAGATGGTAACCCAACCTACTGCTCACCAGATGGTAACCCAACCTACTGCTCACCAGTTAGTAACCCAACCTACTGCTCACCAGATGGTAACCCAACCTACTGATCACCAGTGACTATAACAGATCTGAGTATGGTGAAACAGCTGAGCTTATCAGCCAGAATGCTACCCCTTGCATGACCTGCTGCTCTACTGCAGTCTGTTAGAAAAGGGCCAAATGACTGTCATGTATTTCATAGGAGCAGGTCAAAGGTAGTTTCATTATTGAAAGCCTCAATTTGACTTTAAATTAAAGTAATGTGTATGTGAAAGAAAAGACAGGAATCAGTGGATAGAAACTTACAAACCTCTTTTTTTGTAAACAGTTTTTATTACATTTACAAATATAAAGTACAGGTTACAGAGGGTACAGCAGATGTGAAACAATCGCATAAGGATTGTATAAGACTTACATAACACGAAGCATATTGGGGTGGTTAGCTGTTAGTTACAATATCACTCAAGAAGCATAGGCCAGTCATATCCAAGCCTTCTTCTACACAATAAGATATAGTAAACCTACAGAATAAGCATGTACACATAGAGTTTCAGGTAGTTATCAACCAAAATGCATCTTTTGTTTTTAGCAGATGTTGTAGAATGTTTTTCTGATTACATGGAGCTGTTTATACCAAAAAGCCAGGCAGAAGGCTTCAAACAGTGGCTTTTGAGAACTCTGAGAATTCCAGGTAAGAGAGTGTATTATATTGTGCAGCTATTTTGTCCAGAAGTCTGAAAATTCCTAATAAGGAAGTACAGAATACTGTATAGCTCTTCTAAAGGTTATCTGTAATACAACTGCATTTATTATCTACTGTATAGATACATAGACATTGTCAGCAGATAAGGGCTACCCAGTCTGCCCATTTGAGCTTGTCAGTTCACTTTATGTTTTTCTTGAAGTCTGTTGCTCCATACTCCTGACCTCCAGAATCCCCTTATGTCTATCCCATGCATTCTTAAATCCTGTGATTGTTTCAGCCCCACCACTTCCTCTGGCAGGGTGTTTCACTTGTCCACAACCCTTTCTGTGTAGAAATTCTGTCTCACGTTTCTTCTGAATCGCCCTCCCTTCAGCTTCATCCCATGCCCTCCAGTCCTGGAACATCTTTTTCTCTGGAAAATAGTGTATTACTGCACCATGTTCCTCCTTGTAAGGTACTTGTATGTCTCTGTCATATCCCCTCTCTCCTTCCTCTCCTCCAGGGAGTACATATTCAAGTCCTTCAGCCTGCCCTCATAGGACTTGTGATGCAATCCCTGTACCATCTTTGCTGTCCTCCTCTGAACCTTCTCTACCCTGTCTATGTCCTTACATAGATAAGGTCTCAAGAACTGTACACTGTACTTCAGGTGAGGCCTCACTAGTGTCTTGTATAGTGGAATTATGACCTCCCTTTTCCTGCTGGTGATGCCCCTTCCTATGCAGCCTAGCATCCTAGTTGCTTTACCTGCTGCCTTGTCACACTGTTTCCATATCTTGAGGTCATCAGAGAAGATAACCCCAAGGTCCCTTTCTTGCTTGGTGCATGCTATATCCTCACCCCCAACTGATATGTTGTTCAAGAGTTTTTGTGCCCCATATGCATTATCTTGCACTTCTTTGCTTTTAATTTCAATTGCCAAACCCTTACCATTTTTTAAGTTTCTGCAGGTCCCTCCTCATTCTGTCTACACCCTCTGGTGTGTCCACTCTGTTACATAGCTTTGTGTCATCAGCGAACAGGGAAATTCTGCCTTCCAGGTCCTGTGCAATGTTGCTGATTAAGATGTTGAGTCAGACAGGTCCCAGCACTGATCCCTGTGGTACCCCACTGGCCACTCTTCCCTCTGTGGAGTGACAGCCATTTAACATCACCCTCTGTGTCCTGCCGCCCAGCCAATTACCTACCCACCACACTACTGTCCTGCCCACTTCCATATTCCCTAGTTTGTTTAATAATCATCTATGTGGCACAGTGTCGAAGGCCTTGCTGTAGTAGTTACTTTTACTCACACATTGAAACTGTTGATGACCACACCATCCTCCATGACAGACCTGATACTGGTGTCTCGGTTTCCTTTCTGTCTTGGTTCCACTCTTACCTATTGAACAATTATTTCTGTGTCTCTGTTAGTGACTAGTTTGTGCTAAGACCCCCCCTCCCTCCATTGTGTACCTCAAGGCTTGATTCTCAGCCCCTTCCCATTTCCATCTACCATCTACCACTTGGTCGTCTCATCATCCACTTCAAGCTTAATCAGCGTTTGTACCACTCAGCTCTACAAGTTGTTTTACTCATTCCCAGAGCCTTTCCTTCCCACCCTGTCAACAGCTAGTTCTTCTTAAACAACTTTTCATTCATTTTATTTGATTATTCTGGTAAGCTTTGTGAGCAAAGTACTGTAATGCCCATTTTCACAAGCCACCGGAAAAAAAAGAAAAAAACAGTATAGCAATTAAAAATTCATATTAGCTGGTAAACAAGAACAATACAAGTTGCTTTCTATTCTGCAAGGCATGTAAGCTCCCTTACTGAATCAAACAACTTAAAAATAGACAGTGGAAAAGTATTATATTTTAAGATACAGTAGTTTATTCTTTTGCTGTTACAAAAAAATACAGTGATGGGTTGCCCCTACATACAGAAGACCAATCATTGCAAACATAGTATAGACCAGTAGTTATTATGATTACATGGTCGCAATACACCCACCTCCCCACAATATGTTGAATAAAATCTAACCCACAGACCCCAAGACCTAGAGGGGGCCAACGTTATTGACCTTGACATGATGCAAACATATCTGCAAGCAGAACTTGAAGGAGGTTATCCTAGAAGAACTAGAGACTAATTCCTGATATGGCAGGACTGCTTGTGAAGGTATGTGGCTAAGCATAATGTAGAACAGATGATACCTATCAGATAGCATTTCCAACAAAGGAGGGTATTATGCCCATTATAACATTACCATTTTCATTTCTGGTATAAACATGGCTTAGAGAGGGGCTCAGAACCCAAGGCAGCATGGATTCACAGCAGGAAGGTCAAGCCAGACAAATCTGATAGATTTCTTTGACTGGGTGACCAAAGTAGTAGATCAGGGAGGGGCTGTGGACATGGCCTACCTAGACTTTAGCAAGGCATTTGACACAGTCCCACACAAAAGATTAATATACAAGTTAGCCAGCCTGGGAGTGGGTCCCAAGATGACAGCCTGGGTAAAGAATTGGCTGGAGAATAGGACACAGAGAGTAATAGTAAATGGAGTCCACTCTGAGGGTAAAAGAGGAGGAGGAGTAGCTCTTTACATAAGGGAAGGAATAAAAGCAACAGAACAAAAGGGTAAACAGGGAGGAGAAGAAGCACTGTGGGTCAATTTGGAGACAGGCAATGGCACCACAATCCGCACAGGGGTTTTATACAGACCCCCTTCTCAGGGGGAGGAAATGGACAAGGAAATGATAGAAAGTATACTTAGAATGGCAGAAAAAGGGGAGATATTGCTGATGGGTGATCTGAATATGCCAGATGTTAACTGGAGTACAGTTGCAGCTGCCATCAAGAGTGGAGTTATTCTAGATGCCTACAGGGGCATGCCTTAGACAACTAGTACTGGAGCCCACTCAAGAGGAGCAACATTAGACTTGATTCTCTCAAATGGAGATGGAGAGAGGATCACAGATGTAGAAGTGGGTAGCCATCTGGGAACTAGCGACCATCGAACAGTATGGTTCACAATAAACACAGCAATAGAGTCAAGCATACAAAACAAAAGTACTGGACTTTAGGAGGGCTGACTTTGCAAAATGGGTGAGTGCCTAAGGAATGCACTAGCAAATGGGCAGGAAGGAGGGGTGGAAGAACAATGGGGAATAATAAAAACTGCCATCACAGAGGTAACGAGCCTTTGTGTGAAGTAAATAAACAAAACCAAACGATGTAAGAAACCACTATGGTTCTCAAAGGAAGTGGCAGTGAAGGTTCAAGAGAAAAAGAAAGCACTCAGGAAGTACAAGGAATCACAGAAGGAGCAGGACAGAGAACTGTATCAGTTAAAGCAAAAGGAGGCTGGGAAGGCAGTCAGAACAGCAAAGGCCCAAACCGAGGAAAAGATAGCCAACTCAGTTAAGAAGGGGATAAAACCTTTATAGGTACATCAGGAGTGAAGGAAGACCAAGGAGGGATAGTGAGGCTTAATAAAGGGGAGGGAGGGTGGGCAGAGGTAGACTGTGAAAGGCAGAGATACTAAACAAATATTTTGCTCAGTATTTACAAATGAAGAGGGGAGGTACATAAAACAAACAGTAGAAACACTCTGGATACAGAAGTTGATACCAGCCCATTTACAGAAGAAAGGGTTCTGAAAGAACTCTAAAACTGAAGGTGGGCAAAGCAATGGGGCCTGATGGGATTCATCCCAGAATTCTAAAAGAACTAAGGGTAGAACTAGTGACACCACTGACTACCCTTTTAACAAATAATGGGAGGATGGGGTGGTACCAGAGGACTGGAGGAGGGCAGATGTGATTCCCCTTCACAAAAGTGGGAGCAAGGCAGAAGCAGGAAACTACAGACCTGTTAGTTTAACCTCAGTGATAGGGAAAATGATGGAATCACTTCTGAAGGAAAGAATTGTCAAGTATCTAGAGGCCAGAGGGGCACAGGACCCTAGGCAGCATGGATTCACAGCGGGAAGGTCATGCCAGACGAATCTGATAGATTTCTTTGACTGGGTGACCAAGTAGTAGATCAGGAGGGGCTGTGGACATGGCTACCTAGACTTTAGCAAGGCATTTGACACAGTCTCACACAAAAGATTAATATACAAGTTAGCCAGCCTGGGAGTGGGTCCCAAGATGACAGCTTGGGTAAAGATGGCTGGAGAATAGGACACAGAGAGTAATAGTAAATGGAGTCCACTCAGAAGAAACGAGGTTACTATGGGCACCAGTGGTTCAGTATTAGGACGGTCCTTCAAAGTCTTTATAAGTGACATTGCAGAAGGACTGGAAGGAAAAGTATGTCTCTTTGCAGATGACACAAAGATCTGCAACAGAGTTGATGCACAGGGTGGGGTGGAAAGGATGAGAAGGGACTTGGCAAGGTTAGAGGAATGGTCAAATGTGGCAGCTTAGATTCAATGCTAAGAAGTGCAGGTAATGCACCTGGGAAACAAAACCCAGGGAAGAGTACACAATGGGGGTGAGATACTAACAACAACAAAATGGAAAGGGACCTGGGGGTAGTCATATCAGATGACCTAAAGGTGGGCAAGCAATGTGAGAGGGCAGCAAGGAGGGCTGGGGGATACTGGGATGCAAGGAGAGGCATCACCAGTAGAATACAGGAAGTTATTATCCTCTGTACAGACAGCTGGTGAGACCCCATCTGGAGTACTGTGTGCAGTTCTGGAGACCCAATCTCCGCAAAGACATAGACAGGATGGAAGCTGTCCAGAGGAGGGCACTAAAATGGTGCAGGGTCTGCACCGGAAGACATATGAAGAGAGACAAAAGGAGCTTAATATGTATAGCCTTGAGGAAAGGAGGGAGAGGGGGGACATGATAGAAACATTTAAGTACCTCAAGGGAATCAACAAAGTCCAAGAGGGTAGCATCTATCAAAAAAAGAGGTGTGCAAGAACAAGAGGGCACAATTTGAAGATGGGGGGAGGGGCAGCTCAGAGGTAATTTAAGGAAGAAATTTTTCACAGACAGGGTTGTGGATGCATGGAACGGCCTTCCGGAGGAGGTTGTGGAGTCAAAATCAGTGGTGGAATTCAAACATGCATGGGACAGTCATAAGGCAGTTCTAGGGGTTGGGGGTAGGAAGAAGTAGGCTGCTGGTTAACTAGGATCTGCAGCTTATCCAGTAGGTAGGGAAATGGGCAGACTGGGTGGGCCAAGCGGTCCTTATCTGCCGTCAAATTCTATGTTTCTATGTAGAAAGGGGGTTACTAGTGGGGTACCGCATCGTTCAGTATTAGGACGGTCCTCTTCAATGTCTTTATAAGCGACATTGCAGAGGGACTAGAAGGAAAGTATGTCTCTTTGCAGATGACACAAAGATCTGCAACAGAGTTGATGCACAAGGTGGGGTGGAAAGGATGAGAAGGGACTTGCAAGGTTAGAGGAATGGTCAAATGTATGCAGCTTAGATTCAATGCTAAGAAGTGCAAGGTAATGCACCTGGGAAACAAAAACCAGGGAAGAGTACACAATGGGGTGAGATACTAACAACAACAAAATGGAAAGGGACCTAGGGGTAGTCATATCAGATGACCTAAAGAGTGCAAGCAATGTGAGAGGGCTGCAAGGAGGGCTGGGGGATACTGGGATGCATAGGAGAGGCATCACCAGTAGAAACAGGAAGTTATTATCCCTCTGTACAGACAGTTGGTGAGACCCCATCTGGAGTACTGCATGCAGTTCTGAGACCCAATCTCCGTAAAGACATAGACAGGATGGAGGCTGTCCAGAGGACAGCAACTAAAATGATGCAGGGTCTGCACCGGAAGACATATGAAGAGAGACTTAAAGAGCTGAATATGTAAGCCTCGAGGAAAGGGGGACATGATAGAAACTTTCAAGTACCTCAAGAGAATCAACAAAGTCCAAGAGGTAGCATCTATCAAAAAAGCGGTGTGCAAGAACAAAGGGCACAATTTGAAGAAGATAGAAGGGCAGCTCCTCAGAGAGTAATTTAAGGAAGTATTTTTTCACAGAGAGGGTTGTGGATGCATGGAATGGCCTTCCGGAGGAGGTTGTGGAGTCAAAAACAGTGGTGGAATTCAAGCATGCATGGGACAGTCATAAGGCAATTCTAGGGGGTGGAGGTAGGAAGAAGTAGGCTGCTGGTTAACTAGGATCTGCAGCTTATCCATTAGGTAGAGAAATGGGCAGACTGGGTGGGCCAAGCGGTCCTTATCTGCCGTCAAAATCTATGTTTCTATGTTTCTATGTATGGATCTAATAGTATTGTGCCATGAGACAAACACAGCTGGTTCTGTGACATGACTAGTTCAAATCCAAAAGTATAACACACTCATACTGATTTGATAATATGACCGTAGGCATATCTATAGCCAGCACTGGCCATAGAAATTAATAGTGGGTGGTGTCCAGACTGTGGAATCAGTTTCACTTGTGGGAAAGACAATATGAAGTTGACTCAGTTCTTGTGGCAATAGTAAGTAACAAAGAAGGAAGGAGCAAAAATCAAATCTGAACGTTGCAATAAACACTAAAATATGAAATCAGTTCAGCTATGAACTAATGGAATCCACTCCCGAGGTCTTAAAGTGAACTTTTCCTGCTCTTTTTTAAATCTCCCTCACGAAACACTATAGGAGTACCTGCCCCAAAGTCCACTGGTGCAAAAATTAAACATTTTGGGCCAGATATTCAAAACTTTGCCCCGGGGCAAAATTAGCACTGCCCAGCGGGCAAACTTAGCCCGAAGCACAGAGCACGCTATATTCAAAAGGAATAGCCCAGGGCAAACAGCTTCCGAATATGGCATGGTAATGAGGCCATGCAAACTGGGCTGGGAGTGCAGGGCAAAAATAGCCCTGGAATAAGACAGCACTGAATAAAGCAACCAGGAAGTGCAACCCACAACAACAACACAGTACACAGCAACATGCAGGCAGGTACAGACGAACTACGTGGCCAATGTGTGTGCCAGCAAATGCATGGACTCAGTACAGCTTCAGGAAGCAGCAGATGTGAAAGAACAGTGATCAAAACTGTATAATATTCCCCGTACCGTTAGCGCCGCACTAACACATTAGCGCGGCATTAGCGCGGAGCTAAGCAGTTAGCCTGGAGCAAACACATTTGCCCGGGGCTAAAATGTGCCATATTCAAAAGTGTTATGCAAATGAGCCTACTTACGTAGTCTCTGGGCAAACAACCGGATTAGTATCTCATTATACCCTGATTTGCATGCAGTTTGCCCAGCGTTACTGCAGAGTCCCACAGAGCCACCTGTAGGTCAGTCTGGAAAGTAGAGGCTGACCAGGTCAACCGCAGCTCCACCTGTAGGTCAGTCTGGCAGTGCATGATGATAGCTGCAGGCTACATGTAAACAGTACAGCATAGCATAGCATATTATACCCCAGGAGACAGGACACCATAGGCACAGGTGGTGGTGGTGCATGCAACTTGTCATTGTAGGGCATGCTGCAGTGCACAGCAGAAACTACAGTAGCAAGGGGCCAGTAGTGCGTGGACACAGCAATGCCTATGGTGTGTAGGGCAGTGATGATGACTGCACTATACACAGTGAGCGGCCCAACCTGCGGATGTTTTCTGACACTGGACATTACTGTTACGCTGTTGTGTGACCCACAGATGCACCTGTGGCATGGATGCTCACAGTGACATGTACATTCCTGGCTTTGTGTGCTATGGCAGTTGTACAGCTGTGAGGTATGTGGCCGGGGGGGGCATATATTATCCAAAGGCACACTGGTGTTGGGGTATTCCCAATACTGGACCCATGTACACTGCATGATGTGTCCCAGCCTTGTGGCCACACCTGATCTGTAGCACAGCCTCGCCACCATATGCTCCCTCAACATCCTCCATGCCCACAGTGCTGCATGTGTGTGCTGGCATCTGTTGGTGTCCACGAAGTGTGGTCCACAGGTGTGTGCTGTATGGCCACACTGCCGTGCTGTCCACTGGTGGCAGGGTCACCACTTACTGCCTGGCATGGCTGGGACTGGTGACAGATGATGGCATCATTGTGATGCCATCAGTTAACAGCATGCTTCCTCTATGTTTGGCTTTATCCTATGTGTCATATTTATTTTGTTAGGGTCCATGAAACCTAAGCTAAACCCAGCATAAGCGCCCGCATAAAGCCATAATGTCGTACAAAGCTGATTGCCCAGGATTAAGACCAGCTTTCCTGGCGGTAATGTAACCACGCCAGCAAACAAGGGCCAAGTCGCCAAGAAACTACTTTCAGCGGGCGCTAGTCGCTGAATATAGCATTGCGCCTGTATTCATGTCAGTTTGCCCCTTGCATACATTATAATTTTGCCCGGCGCTAATGCAGTTTGCCCGCGCTATTTGGCCTTTTGAATATGGCAGACCCGCGCTAATCCCGCTCTAAACCTGCGCAAATGGTTTTTGCCCAGCGCAAAGTTTTGAATATCTGGACCTTTCTGTGGCCATATTTCAAGAGGGAAGGGATCATAATTGATCTTCATGGAGCTCAGAGCTCGATCCCTTCCACATCCTGATTTGGAGACATGCCCCTGTGCTCTCACATTTGGTTATGTACCTATTATAGAGTTTGAGATTTTATTGGAGTTATTTATTTTATTTTTGTATAAAACATTTTTGTGTGTTTGTGTCTCTAAATGCTATTTTAAATTTGTATGGTACTCAGAGCCTCCGGGATTGGGCGTCTTTTAAATAAATTTTGCCTTGCCTTATGTAATAGTATGGAGAGTGTGGGGGTGTGCTCCATAGAGTTGTATAGGAACCCATTTTTAAGTTCTTTTTTAACATTTTAGGGTGCCGATTTCAACAAATCAAGGTCATCGCTCAGCTAATGAGGGCCTTGTTAGTTGAGTGGCGGCCTTGATTTATTAAAATTGGCACTCTAAAATGTTCAAGTCTGTGGAGTGCACCCCTGCTCTCTCCATACTATTACATCACAAAACATGAGAGTGTGGGGTCATGTCTCCCAATCGGGAAGTAGAAGGAATTGGGCTCTCGGCTCCACAGAGCCAAATTATGATCCCTTTCCTCCCAAAACATGGCCAGAGAAAAATTTTAATTTTTGCATTAGTGGACTTAGGGGCAAGTAAGGCTCCTATGGTGGTTTTATACTGACCACCAGAAGAGGTGCTCTTTAAAAATGTGAAACTTGGTGGGGAAAAATGTTCTTGTAAGGCAGATAGAGAGACAGAGAGATAGAGAGGTAGATAGATAGGTAGATAGGTAGATAGATAGGTAGATAGGTAGATAGATAGGTAGATAGGTAGATAGATAGATAGATAGATAGGTAGATAGGTAGATAGGTAGGTAGATAGAGCATTGTTTCTTATGTATTTTTATCACTGATTAGATGGATGGATAACTCACATGCCCTTAGGGGAAATTAGTTATCTAAATATCCACCTACAACTATTGGACAATGCCACTATTAGTTAGACTTCATTAGAAGAAACACTCATGAGTGAATCCCCCTGTTTAGCCTTGAGAATAACATGGGACTGGTGACTGATGAATTAGAGCTTTTAAAAGCTCTAGAACAGTGTAAAGGTCATTGAATCTCCCACTGCTACAGCACACGGCTGACATAAGTCACTGGGAATTCTGGGCAGTGCCCAGAGCAGCAAAGTCTACAAAATGTCATGGCAGAGGGGCAGCCTGCTCAAACAAATATTTTAAGAGCTATTAACAGCAGCAGCCAGTAATGAACATTTTTCTGGTGAAATATTTTAATCAGGGCAAGTCCCACACGTACAGACGTTCTGGGGATTTACTTTTGAGTGCTCCCCTTAAGTCTTCTTTATATCATGATTGGTCATATTCAACTAATTAAAATATTTATTCATTTTTTAAATATATGGTAATTTCAGAAGCTTTCCCATATAGAATCGCAGCGTAGGGCATGTGCAGTGAGTCACATGCCATGAGTGCTGCAAACCCAAGTTAATCTGATCTGTTGGTGGCCTTTCTTTCAATGTGATTTATTAGGAAAAAAATGTAAGTGATATGTTATCACTTTTTATCCAGTATAATTATTCCTCTTGTATTAAGTATGATTAGAATATTGGTAGATTTTGAATGTATTTTTTTTCTGGAATAGTTACTTTGGCATCTCTGGACCGCCTGAACCGGTTAATAGCTGGGTGTGGATATTCGGTATTTAATAATGTTGATGGACACTACTTCATGAGAGTGCTGTATGCTGGCTGCTTTGTCCAACTCAAGGTATGATATTATAACAGGGTTAATATAGATATCTGGAATATGTATTCTATATTTGCTGTAGAGCTGCATTGCATTTGACTGTTTCCAGAGCCGCTTGTGGTGTTGGTGAGTAGGCTCACTGAAAGCTCAGAGTGCACCGTTTTGGGGAAGACTCATGCAAATCTACCAGCTACTTGCTTCCCCTTTCTGTGAAAGGTGACTGTTCTGAAATGCTGAGGACAGCTTTTTTTCAGCAGGACAAAAGTGAGTTTCCCAGTTTGCTCCCTGTAAGTCTCACCAGCTTGCAAAACACGTACGTTTAAACCAATTAAAATAGCCAGACCTGCTTACAACAGACTCCCGCCAACAAACGACCTTCCATGACCACGATCTAATGTTTCAATGTCACTGATGACTTCTTCATCAGAGACTTTGTGTGTTTCACAAGCTGATGGATGCAGAGCAAGTGTGAGTTCACAAGCTGTATTGATGGCTGGAGTGTGATCCTGTACAAGAAGGGAGACTTACTTTTCCTCTGCCAAAAAAGATGTTTGGAACATTGACAGTGCTGTGACTGTATCTCTTGGTGGCAGTATGCCTTTTCAGTATTTCAAATCAATAATTGTAATGTTGCACTTTACATGAATATGGTCTGAAAATATTTATTAAGAAGTTTTTGAGTGCTGACCCATCTTGGACTGCCGCTATGCAGTCAGGTGTATTCAAAATGATTAAAGCCCATGGTATGTGCACTTAACCTTGTATGAGCTATTATCTTTTGTGTTATTTGTTTTTTTTTATTTTTGGGAGCGGGACCGGGGGCAGAAATTGTCTTTGAAGCATCAAGGTGAAATGGTTAGGACTGGGAGCACTACAGTGAGACCATTTTTAAAATAAAAATGATGAAGGTTAGTCATGAGCTGGATTGTATGTTAGGGTCCAGAGACGGGAGATGTGGAGCACCACGCTGGCTTCCAAGGTGGCAGGATCTGTAACAAGTAAAATGCTGTTAGCCGGCCCGATGGTGCTGAGGGCTGAAGTGCTGGACGCCACACCTCGCACCACGCCGGCGACCCAGGTTCGGGAATGAGCCTGGGTCGTTTGGGGTTGTCAGGGGAGAAGAAGGATTGAGTATCCGTAGGACTGCTCTCCTTCTCTGGGGAGGGGGGTGAGTTGCCACTGATGTGCTGGTGGCCTCTGGCGGTGGCTGGGGGCAATTACAGGACAGTGGCAAGACTTGAAGGGCACATACTGGGGCCGACTCCTGGAACGGAGTGCGTGCGGTAGCACGCGTGCTTATGACCATCGGCATCACTGCACACCACAGACATCAGGGGAGAACAGGGAAAAAAGGGCACCAGTCGCGGTGACATGATGGCCGTCTCCGTGGAGGGACTTGTTCGGTGCCGAGGGTACGCGGCAGTACTGGATCTTGATCTGGTGGTGGAGCATGGGGAGAGCTCTCCATCTCCCCACCGCAGGGGGCAAGCCATGGGGGTAGCTGCGGGACCTGAATAAAGGAGCTAAACAGTCCCCAGGGACAGCAGCTGGAGACCCGAGGAGGATGCCTGATGCATAGAGGTAAGGCAGACTGGTGGCCCGGGCACAAAAAGTATAAAAAAAAAATAAAAATAAACAGGCTGTTGACTGGGACTGTTTCTAACAGTAACTATATCATGGTTGAAAAAGGTCACAGCCAATCAGAAGCCTTGATTTTACCTTCCATTTCACAATCTGATTTTTTCCAGTTCTCAGGTGGCTGAAGGCACTCAGCTTCACCTTGTGCCTCGCAACACACTCAGGGATTGACATCTGTAAAGAAACCCTGTTGCACTTTATTGTACATGCAGCTATCATTGTTTCTTTTCTAACATGTTGTTTCAGAATAACTACTATTTGCTAGAAGTCGGCATGTTTAAAATATCTGAACTAGGAAGATGGTCTGACAAGTATGTTATGAAATGTCCAATGGTGACTTCTCCATCACGCAGAGTAAGTGTTCACTGTGGACCTGAGTATATCCAGGTAGGTTTCTTCCAAAGTTCAAATACACAGAATTTTACCTTTTAACAGCTAGTAGCTAGTTTATGTCAATAAACCTTTACAACTTTTTCTTTCAAAAGAAATCAATTCTTGCCTCAGTTTAACAGTTAAAATTACCATGGGAATAAAAAAGAAACCATGACCAAAATGGCATTCTTTTATACAAATATACCCCATCAGTATTACTGCTGTTGGATATGAATCCAAAAATAAAGTTCAATAGAGATATTTAAAGGGCAGATGAGGCCTTAGCAACAGCATTTGAAAAACATATTTAGACGCCTTTCAGCTGAAAGTTTTCATTTATTTTTCGGTAATTCTGGCACACCATTCCCTATTATTTATTTAGTTTTCATTGACTGATAAATGAGGGCTAGACAATACTGCCTGTTTTCTATTTTCGGCGTTGTCCGGGGGGGAGGGAGGGGACAGATGGTGATGTAAACCAACTGGAATTAAAAGAGGGGAGGCACAGTAGGGAAAAATAAGGGAGGGCAAAATGAACGTAACCAGCCTCTGCGGTAAGAGCAGAGGGAAAAATAGACCGTTATGGTTGTCTAGAGAAGTGGCCAGGGTGGTGAAGGAAAAAAGGGTGGCATTCAGGAGGTATAAGGAAACGCAGAGGGAGGAAGACAGGCAGGTGTACTAAGTAAAACAGAGGGAAGCAGGAAAAGTGGTGAGGGTAGCAAATGCTCAGACAGAAGAAAGGATAGCTAAGGGGGTAGCTAAAGGTGATAATGCTTTCTTCTGGTACATAAGTGAGATGAGAAAAGCAAGGGGAGGAATAGTGAGGGTAAGGAAGGCAGAAGAGGATCAAGAAAAAGCAGGCATTATGAACAGGTAATAGTAGATGGAACCACTCACACTCCGGAGCTAGGAGTGTAACCTCCAACGAAGTGTAGTACAAGTGCAGGTAGACAGCTTCTTAAAGAAAATCAGTTTATATCCTTGGTGAAATCCAAGGCATTGCAGTGAATTTCAACTGGTTACAGACATTCCAGGATCATAAATACCATGCGCTCAGGTGCACTCCTGGATCTGGAGTGCGAGTGGTTCTGTCTACTTGTTGTAAGTTTGTGGTCCATGGCCACTCCCTCGCATCCTGCCCTGGTCTAGAGCGCAGTACCTTTCATGTCTGTCTATCGTGAACAGGTACTTTTGTTGAGTCTTCACAGTGCGGGGGACCACCAGGGAGCAGCATAAAAAAGGGGATGTGGACACAGTTCCATTTTCAGAGGAAAGAGTTCTGAAAGGACTTGCAGCTTTGATGGCAAACAAGGCTTTGGGACTAGACGGGATAGACCCAAGGGTACTACAGGAACTCAGGGAGGTGCTAGCTGCCTCCCTGTTGGTCTTATTTAACAGCTCACTGGGAAACATGTGTGGTTCCAGAGGACTGGAAGAGACCAGTCATGAACCCTCTACATAAGAACAGTAGCAGAGAGGAGACTAGCAACTATAGGCCAGTCAGTCTCACCTCAGTGGTGGGGAAATTAATGGACACCCTGTTAAAGGAAAGGTAAGGTAAAGGGCTGCAAGACCATAGGGAGCATGTTTTTTTGGGGGGTGGTGGTGGTGGTGGTGGTGGCGGTCATGCCAGATAAATCTGATTGATTTCTTTGACTGGGTGACCAGGGATCAAGCGAGATCTGCGGTGATACTGTAGGCAGGGAAAAGTGTGCGGACTACATGGACCAAGTGGTCCTTATCTACCAGCAAATTCTATGTTTCTGTCAAGTGGATCGGGGAGGGCAGTGGACGTGACCTCTCTGGGCTTTAGCAAGGTCTTCAACACCATGATGCACAGGACACTGATTAAAAAACTGAGCAGCCTAAGGGTGGGATCCAAAGTGGTGAACTGAGTTTGAAACTGGTTAACGGATAGGCGACAGGGTAGTGGTTAACAGCACTCACTAAAATGATGGGAGCGTGACCAGCGGGGTGCCACAGAGCTCAGAACTGGGACCAGTTCTCTTCAGTGTCTTCCTGCAAGGGAAGGTATGCCTGTTTGCAGATGAAACCAAAATCTGTAACAGAGTGGACACTCAGGAGGGGGTGGCGAGAATGTGTAGGGATCTCGGGAGACTCGAGGAGTGGTCAAGAGCATGGCATTTGGGGTTCAATGCCAAAAACAGCAAAATCGTGCAGCTGGGGCATAGGAGCTGAGTATGGGGGAAGGGTACTGACAGTCACTAAGCAGGAAAGGGACCTTATCATATCTGATGACCTCAAAGTGGCAGTGCAGTGTAACAAAGCAGTGAGTAGGGCCAGTGGGATGCTGGGGTCAGAGTGCATAGGGAGAGATATTTCCAGCAGGAGAAGGGAGGTGGTGTTGGCACTATATCGCACACTGGTGAGACCCCACCTGGAGTATTGTGTCCAGTTCTGGAGGCCACACATCAGAAAGGACATAAACAGGGTGAAGGCAGTTGAGAGGAGGCCAGCTAAAATGGTGCAGGGAATTGCATCAAAAGCCCAATGAGGAGAGACTGAAGTTTCTCAACATGTACACCCTGGAAGAGAGGAGAGCATGATGGGACATGATAGAGACCTACAAGCACCTCACAGGGGTGAACAAGGTGCAGCAGGGGAGTTTCTTTCATATGAGAAAGAGAACCAGGACCAGAAGGCATGCAATGAAGCTGGAGGGTGGGTTAAGAGGAATGTGTGGAAGTACTACTTCACATGAAAGAATGGTAGATGCCAGCAGAAGTGGTTGAGGTGAAAACAGTAGGAGGCTTCAAGCATGCATGGGATAGGCATAGGGGAATATTAGTGAATAGGTGGGGAGGAAAGAGAGTTGCCAGAGACTAGTTAGAGTCTGTGGAGACAGACTAGGCAGGACCGTCTGGGCAGACTGGATGGGCCAAGCAGTCTTTTCTGCCAACAAATTCTGTGTTTCTGTGTAACCAGATTAAGCTGTTGGTGGTGTTTTGGTGAATGGGAGTAATTTGGCTAGGACACCAGAGAAAGTCCTGTACTCTTGGTAGGGTGCATTGCTGCCTTGGTTTCCAAGATGGCTGCCCTTGGAGTTGGAAGGAGGATGGAGGTGGTGGATGAAGGGGGGACAGCTTCCCCCCATGCTTCCTTTCCGCAAGAGGCTGGAATGGATGTTTCTGCTACGGAGAATGTACATCAACTTTGTGTGGACCCTAGGATTAATCTGGATATGGAGCCTGTCCATTGGTTTCAGACCATTGACAGGCAAGGAAGGAAGATGTAGTGCTCCTGTGGGAGCCCGAGGAGAAAAAAAATGCCAACCCCAGCTAGTTATTTTGCAACAAGAATGTCTGTTGTCTGCCGGTAAGGACCCTGAGAATTGTATGGACACCTACCTGAAATCTGCTGGTCTGAGTACAGCGACTTCTCCCAGTCACCTGGTTCTGTTGCCTCTGCCGGATTGTGGTGAAGCAGCATTAGAACTGCCACCAGTGGTTCCTGCTATCGGAGCTTTGTTTCGGAATAGCAGACATATGTCAAAGGCTACTGCTTCTATATCGACTACCACTCAGAGCATAGAGTTTCCTCCTGACATGTCCATGGATACTGTTGTTTGTGATTCAAGGCTTGTTGCTCCCCAGCTCCTTGCTATGGTGCCATGGACATTCTTTCGCTGGCTAAGGAATGCATTGCTGGTGAACGGGCCGTGCTGTACCCGAGGCAGGATGCTTTTCGTTTACACCGTCTCTTGAACTTCAGATCTCAGCACACACATCTCCTTGTGCTGAATTGTGCCATGATGAGAATTGGTCTCCTGAGCAGGTGCTACATTCAGCTGGCTGGGTACAGTTGTGTACTGGTTTCTGGGTCCCGGATGCTTCGGACCTCAAAGTGCACCAGTATGCTGTGCAGTCTATTTTGCCTCTATCTATGGAGCAGCCTCCTGTTTCACAGGTGTTGAGTCCCAACACACCTACAGCCTTCTCGGTGACTGATTCAGACCCCGAAGGTACTGTTTGCCCTTTTCTGGGGACTCCTTTGCCTTCTAGAGCCGCATTGGTAAGCCTATCATACCTACTTCTTCTCAGCCTGAGACTGTTGCTGCACAGTCGGTCCATGTTACTTTTCCAGATGCTATTCTGCCTGATGCCTCTGCTATTGCTCTTCAGGGTGATGAGGAAGCCCCCAACCACCCAGCTCCACCTCGGTCTCTGGATTCCTCCCAGAGGCAGGATGCCCACACCAGGCCTACGCCTAGGCAATTTTCTGACTTTTTTAGGGTCACTGGATAGCCTGCTCCCAGGAAGAATGTGATTCGCATAGTTTATAAGGGAGGTTTGGAACTCCTACCTGACAGAGTATACCTTGCGAGAACCCCGTTAAAAGATTCTCTGAAGTTTTTGTGTCTGAGATTTACACGCTGACCCACGCTGGTGATGCTAAATATGATGTCAGTTTTAAACAAATTTCCAGCTTAGATCGCCTTTGGAAGCAGTACAACAGGCTTAAGGATACTGCATTGTGGCTTCCCTTTGTGGCCATGCCACTCACTTGCCCAACACTATGTACCATAACTGTTTCTTTTCAGAATGAAAGTGTTCATATACAAGACATCTTGTACTGGCTACGTCAGTGGTCTGAGGTTTTGGACAAGCCAGATCCGATCATTGATTTAGAACAGATATGGACTTGGGGGTAGAAGATTCGGGTCAAACTTTTTTAAATGGATCAGGAGCTAATGCATTTGCCCAGTAGTTTTTTTCTTGGGTAGGGATGAGGGCATGTTATTTTATGCAGGTCAACCAAAGTCCTGCTTTAAATGTGGCTCAAAATTCCATCCAAGCAATTCTTGTGACAGTGATTGTTGTGCTCATTGTTTAGAGTACAGGCATTTGGCAAAAGATTGTACAAATGCCTTTAAATGTAATGTCTATGAGAAGCAGGGCCACTTCTTTTCCAAATGTCCATGGGCCTCCCATAATAGAGGAGGGGGTATATCTCAGGAGGAAATAGTTACACAGGCCCAGCAACAAGGGGCTGCTAGGGCTTCAGATAGGCACATCGCAACTATTCCACCTATTCCTACGGTGCCCTCTGCCCATCAGGTAGACCCATCCCCAATACCTGAGATCCAGGACTCTCCATTGGAGGTGCCTAATGCTCAGCCTACTCAGACCACTTTTGATACCATAGATCCCAACTTAGCACTCCTCTCTGACTTTGACTTTCCCATAGTTTCTGAACCAGTATGTCCTCCAACGGTGTATATGCCTCCCCCTCTGTCCCCTGAAGACTTTGAGAAAGTGACTTAGAAAGGGAAGAAAAAGAGACCTAGAACAGATAACCTGACTGTCCCAAGGCCCTGAAAACTCCTAAAGGAAAAAAGGGGGACATACCGCTGCACAATAAATATGCTGCGCTGCAGAGTAAAATGGAGTGGGGTAACACAGAGGAAGAAGAGGGGGCCTCAGAAGCTTCCTCTGTTCCTTACTCTCTTCATGACTTCTCTTCGGATGCTGAAGACCACTGTCCTGATGTTGTTTATCCCCAGACAAAAAGGAGGGTGACTAGGTCTACTGTTAAGACTCTTAAGGATTAAGTCCTCCCCCCTTTTTTCTTAGCTTCCCCATGGGGTCCCTTGCTGTCATCACCATTACTGCTAATAGCATTAAAAGCTATAAAAAATGGCTTGCAACTTTTGTAACCCTACCCGAGTGCCAGGCTCAAGTCCTTTTACTGCAGGACATTAGGCTGAAATCCAGTTTTGAACTGGCCCAGGCTACCACTTTATGGACCAAAGGCCCTACTTTCTGGTCAGTTGGATCAAATAGATGTGATGGGGTGGGGATCCTGTTGGTGGGGAGGGATTTTCATGTCTCTAAACTTATTGATGTCCACCTTAGGAGAGCCATGATATTGGATGTCTCATATTACAGGGAGAGACTTTTAATTATTGTCATTTGTGTTCCCCAGACCAAGGCGGCACATGTGGAACTTTTCCACTTGATATGACCTTACCTCCATACGTCATGGTTACTGCTGTTGGGAGGAGATTTTAATTGTGGTTTGGAAAAAGCGGATAGGGGCCTCAAAACTAATAAAATGTTTTGTGATTCCAGTAGTCTTTCTGACATCATCCATGGTGCATCCTTACATGATACCTAATGAGTCCTTCATAAGACTGGAGGACACACTTTCTTTTCTGACCATAAATTCCTTGATTGCACCCTTCAGTGGGGAAATGTCCTCACTCATGGTAAAGGTCCATGGGGACTGAACTCTCTTATTTTGATGGACACGGATTTCCTGCAGCAATGACATTTGCTATGGACAGCCCAGCAGTCCGTCCTTTGCATGTATGATGATTTACTCAATTGGTGGGAGGAGAGTAAGCATGCCTTTCGGACCCTTGATTTAGCTGTAGCCATCAGTGGCTATGTAATCTTTAGGGAAGAAAGATTGGGCAAAAGGGGAGGAGGATGTGCCTTATATATTTGGGAATCTCTTCCTGCTCTAGTTGTTCCAACCCCCCCCCACACGGCCCAAGGTCTCACAATAAAATTGATGTTGGGCAACTGCAGCAAATCCCTCCATACCATGACAGTTTATATCCCACCCCAAAATCAAAGGTTGGCCTTCAATTCAGTAGCCAATTGCATCACCCAATTGCCCCTAAAATGTGAAATCATTTCATTTCATTTGTTAACCGGGTTAGGACTCTGGGCCGAAGCCCTTTTTCAGGACTGACCCGGACATAAAACATCCAAGACAAACCTACAAATGCTGTTATAAACAACACTTAGAATTTGTTTCTCTTTGGATCCCAACTTAACATACAATGAGGAGGCATAGTCAAAATGTGGCATTAAGACTCCATTAGCCAATTTCAAACGAGAATTATAAGATACAGTAGATAAGATCTGAATTTATACAATTTGCCCAACCTTCAGTGAATTTTCTTTTTTTACTGATTTTACCTGGGGAAGATAAGTCAACGAGGGGTCTAAAAGAACCCCCAAATACCTAAATTCTAACACCTGATCAAGTAAATTCCTCTGAATGTCATGTATAGTCAAGGAAAGGTGTTCGTCAAGTCTTGCAGAACTACCAAACAACATAGCTTTGGTTTTATGAATATTTAAAAGCATCAAGTTGGTAGTAAGCCAGTGGCATAATTTCTTAAACTCGTCTTCCAACACCAAATTTATGTAATCCAAGGACTTTCCCTGATAATACAAAATCAAGTCATCAGCATACAATAGACATTTACACTTATCAAAAATAGAGGGGACTTGATTAATAAACAAAGAAAACAACAGGGGGCCAAGAATAGACCCCTGAGGTACACCACATGTAGTATAACAAAATAAATAAGTAATTGAACCAATAAAGACAGACTGAGAATGCCCCTGCAAAAAAATCAGAAACAAGATCAACCGCAGAAACAGCCAGTCCAAGAGCAGCAAGCTTCCAACTAAGCAGGGAATGATTTATCAAACCAAAAGCCCTGGACAGGTCCACGAAAACTGCCCCTGTTAACATTCCATCATTACAACCTTTAAGGACAGTGTCCGTGAACCTGATCAGGGCTGTACCCATACCCCTGCCCCTCCGAAAACCATGCTGCTCCTCCTCACAAAGGATCTCAGCCGTACCCAAAAATTAATTCAACTGACTAATCATCAATCTCTCAAAAACCTTCCCAGGGGATTTAAAATTGAAATAGGTCGATAATTCTCAACTCCAGTAGGCCTAGCATTTTTAGGGATTGGTACAACCCGGGCTATCTTCCATGATGAAGGAAAGACATTTGCAGAAATGCATAGATTATATACTATATTATATACTATACACAAAGGTTCTACAATAAGTGGGGCAGCCATCTTAATAAACCTAGCATTAAGCCCATCCCCACAATCGCCAAACTTATCAGGCAAGGAATTTAACAATTTCAGTACTTCAATGGCAGTAACCCATCGGAATACAAACTGAGATGCTACACCATTTATCAATTGACTATTAACACAATTTGCTAAATCATTACTGGGCACAATAGGATCAGTAGTTGTAGACTCAGGAGACAAAACAGGAACATTAATAAAACTCTGATTTAGCAAATTAGCCATCTCAAGAGGATATAAGACCACTTGATCAGAGATTTTAAGTGAAGTAAGGGGTGCCTTAACCTTTGGGGAAACAAGATGGTTAACAGTATCCCAAAATTGCCCTGGATTCCTGGATACATTCTCCAACTTAACCTGAAAATAGTCAATCTTAGCTTGTTTCACCTTTCTTGACAACAAATTCCCAGCTGTCCTATAATCCTGCAAATGCATAGTTGAGGACATTTTATAATTTAACCAAGCTGACTTTTAATTTTTCAAAAGAGCTTTCAACTCACCAGTATACTCACCAGTATACCGTGGATGTAACACCCTTCGAAGACGAGATGCACAAAGGGGAAACAATTTATTCTGGACTTGTAACAACTGGTGACAAAAAAGTCAACAGCACAATCCGGATCTGGTATAGATGACAAATATGACCAGTCCAGATTACGCAATTCGCCAAACAAGATCTCAGGTGCAATATTTTTAAAATGGCAAAACTGCACAAGTCTGGATGGAATTTTTTGCAGTCTAAAATTCAAAACAGCAAAAGTGATGGTCACTAACAGAATCCCCAAGAACACCAACCCTAGACACCATACCTACTCAGTTAGTAACAAACCAATCCAAGATAGTATGATTCATAGAATTCAAATTAAGTCTAGTAGGCTCACAATAAGTTGAGGTCATTTATGTGGATCTAACAAGTGTCATCCTTATTTTCCCAATTAAAATTAGTATCATCCATGAACACAAAATCATGTTTTTGATCAAAAGGGGAAGTCTTATCTAAAAAATCTTGTAACCCCAATTTGCCGCATTTTTGGGGGTTATAAAGGGCACCTACGATCACGTGTTTAGCAAATCATTGCTCTAGGGGACTTTAACATTAGCTGGCTCTTGTCGATGGCAAACCATTTCAAAGATACCATTGAAGCAATTGACCTTACAGAAGTCATTCTCTCCCCCACTAGACTCAACCATAAAACTGGGTCAGCCACCTTGCTCGACCTCATCCTTACTAATTGTCCCCACCAGCTCACTAATGTCACAGTGCTCCCTGATACCTTAAGTGACCACTCTCCCATATTCTGCCGCTGGATGAACAAAGCCCCAAATCCACCCCCCATAATTACTTTCCCTGAACAACTTCAAAAATCGCCTCCTGAACTGTGACTGGTTCCCCATTGACTCGACCCCATCCATTGACAGTGCACACTCTCATTTTATTTCCACCTTCAACGCTGCATGTGACCTATTTGCCCCAGTCTCAAAACAGATGATCAAAGGCCACAACACTCCCTGGATCTCCCAGGTACATCTTGATCTCATGCACCACAGGGACAACCTCTGGCATATAGCCCTTGCTTCTGGTCAACCTTTAGATAGACGTCGCTATAGGGAAGCCAGAAATAAATGTACCTGGGAGCTTCACAAAGCTAAAGCAGCCGATTTCTAGGAGGCCCTCTCATCCACTTGGGGCTCAGGGTTCAAGTTCTGGGGAAACATTAGGGAACTCAATGGCAAAACAGGATCCCCCCTCAATTCACCGTTAATGGAACACTCACTCAAGACCCCCTGCACATAGCTAATACTCTTAATTCCACATTTTCTGACCTTAGTAGTGTCCTTCCCCCTAACTTCTTCAACCCTCCCCCAGAGCCATCACCTCCTCCCCACTTCTACTCTGCTCTTCTGTCTCAGGACAGTCTCCTCCCAAGAGGCCAGAGCCTACTTAGCTAAATTTCTCGGCAAGTCTTGTTATAGTGGTGACACCCTCGACCTAAAACTCCTCCACCTCACCATTGATACTGACCTCATCCTCGTACCAAAATTCTAAACCTCTCCCTCTGTCTCGGCCAGTTCCCAACCCTTTGGAAATGGGCAGTTTTCACTCCTATACTAAAAAATGGTGACCACACCTCTCCGAATAACTACCATCCCATCTCCATTCTTCCCCTGATCTCCAAGGCACTAGAAAAAATTGTACCTGACCAACTCACTGATTATCTGTCAAAATATAACCTGCTCTGCCAAGAACAACATGGCTTCAGAAAGGGTCATAGTACCACCACTGCCCTTTTGGAATACATGACTGCTATTCACAAAGCCGTAGACAGCAGACACTTAGTTGGGTCTGTTTACATAGACCTAAGTAACACATTTGACATTGTCAGTCATGCCCTCCTCCTAAAGACCCTGCCCTCCATGGGGCTCTCACTGGAAGCAACCTCATGGTTTGAGTACTACTTAAGTGACAGTTTTTAATAGGTCAAAATTAGCTCAACCCTATCCACCAGCCTCCCTGTTCACTCAGGGGTCCTCAGGGTTCCATCCTGGGGCCTCTCCTATTTAGTCTCTTCCTGAACTCACTCCCCAAAGCCTGCTCCGGTTGGATACTATTGTACGCTGTCATTTTCTGCAGTCACTCAATCCCCCCAACCCCCCAACTTGCCCTCCAACATTTCTTCTCGGAAGCTGAAGCATGGTTCACTGCACACAGACTTGTGTTGAATTATAAAAGAACTAAAGCTTCGGTCTTCTCCAATCACCAAAGCAGTCACAGGGGCTTTCCACTACAAGTACTGCTCAGGGGCAATGTGAGGAAGTATTTTTTCACAGAGAGGGTGGCGGACGCATGGAACAGCCTTCCTGAGGAGGTTGTGGGGTCTAAAACTGGGAGAATTCAAGAATGCATGGGACAGACATAAGGCAATTCTTGTGGAGGGTAGGAAGAAATAGGCTGTTGGTTAACTAGGATCTGCAGTTTATCCTGTAGGTAGGGGAAATGAGCAGACTAGGTGGGCCAAATGGTCCTTATTTGCTGTCAAAGTCTATGTTTCAATGTTTCTATGTTTCTACTTAACTATCAGGGCACCCCACTGGGACAAGTTAAATCCTTTAAGTACCTGGGTGTTACCCTTCACTCCTCCCGTACATTACCTTATGTGTGTTTTAAATGTTCCTTAAATTCTGACTTGCAACAAGAAATAAATTGTTTCTCTGCAAGACTGGCTGCCTTAGAATCTAATCAGTTTGCAATGACTAATAGGATTAATATAACAAATGACACAGAAGTTAATATGAGAAATTGCACTCCAACAACCTTAAAGAACCTAGGTGATCATGTATCTTTTGTCCCCATTATTCCACCCATATGTGAGTTTAATACCATCATTGATGACCCTCCTTGCATCGTAAATAGAAAGCGGAATAGGGAAGAGGACATAGGGGACCTGTCCGATGTTCCTTGGCATATTGTAAAAAATCCCATGGTTACTAAAAAAGGGCGTAAGGCCCAGCAGTTCAGTCTCCCTACATCTAATAGGTATGATCTCCTATTGGATGACACAGATAGTTTGAATGTACTTAATTATAATACCACTGATCCTGTTAATGTTTCCCCTCCTGGTCATACAAACTTCAGTTTGGTTTCACCAACGACTACTGTTATCCAGAACAATACTCTGGTTGTTAATACCACAATAAATATGGAAACTACCTCTACCGCAAGGTCTAGTGTAATTAAACAAGTATATGTTTTAGGGGACTCCATTATCAAACATTTAGACAAGGCTATTTGTAACCCTGATTAAAGTAATCGTACTGTTTCTTCTTTTAGAGCAGCAAAAATATCAGACATCACAGAAATGATTGTTGATATTATACAAGATACTGATGTAAATCCTTTAATTATTATACATGTAGGGGCCAATTACATTTGACATGATTCTGTGCAGAAGATTAAACAAGACTTTGTAGCATTAACAAATAAACTAGTAGATCTGGGGGCTGAAATTTGTTTATCTGAGATCTTACCTATTCCTAGAGCAACTGAGTTCCAAGCTAGAAAGATTAAAATTATAAATGAGTGGCTATGCAAATGGTGTCTGAGACAGGGTCTTGTGTGTATTACCCATTGGGAAGAATTTGATCTCAAACCAGAGTTATTTTGTTGGGATGGCTTACACTTAAGTCGTCGAGGTAGTACTTACTTAGGTAAACAGTTTCTGGATCATTTGATATTACATTTAAGCTAAGTGATCAGGGGGAGAAGGGAAACATGCCCACTTCTCTAGAAAGACAAAGCATCTCCTATAATTTAAAAAAAAACTCCTAAGACCTCTCAGTTGAAATGTATGTATTTTAATGCAAGAAGCTTAAATAATAAACTGGATGAATTAACAGTTAAAGTTATAAAGGACGAGATTGATATTGTTTCTATATCTGAAACTTGGGGTGATAATAAAGCATCTTAGGACACCCAAATCCCAGGTTACAGCCTATTTAACTTTAACCGTACATCATAAAAAGGAGGTGGTGTTGCCCTGTTTATTAATGAGTGTATTGAAGACATTGATGTGTCAGACAAGATTCGTACACATGAACTCGAAACCGAAAGTGTTTGGGTCAAATTGTTTCCCTTAAATTCACCACCACTTATAATTGGTACTTGTTACAGACCTCCTGACACTTCTTCTGTTTATTTTGATGCACTTCTTATGGAAATGGAACATGCAGCAGAAATGGGTGATGTTATAATAGCTGGGATTTCAACCTTGAAAACATTGCTTGGGAAACAAAATCATATAATTACAGTAATGGTAAAAGACTTCTTGACATTTGTAAACAAACAAGACTGAGTCAGCATATCATGTCCCCAACTAGAGGGGATAAGATATTGGATTTAGTATTAGCAACTGATCATCTTGATCTTAAAGATGTCAAAGTTAGTACACTGGTTGGTAACAGCGACCATAACTCTGTGTTATTTACTTTGCATATGGTTTGTGCACCTACTCGTGGTTCAACTAAATTGTATCCATATAATAAAGATGATCTTATAAGTCTTAAGGAGGAATTAAATTCCATCACATGGGACACTGCTTTTCAGGGTTTAAACATTAATGAATGCTGGAGTTACTTCAAAAACATTTTAGTTTATCTAAGGGATAAATATATATCTACCAGGCAAAAATATTTATACAATAAACATCATCCCAAATGGTTTAATAAATCTATAAAATGATCAGTCAAATTAAAAGACAGGAAATATCGGGTTTACTTGAATTCTAAAACACCATATAATTGGGTTGCTTATCTATCTGTACAAAAGAACTGTAAGTCTAAAATAAGAAAAGCTAAAGTTAAATGGGAGTCTAATCTTGCCAGAACTGCTAATAAAAATAATGGAAAACAATTTTACACATATATCAACTCATTAAAAAAATCGACTAGTCAGGTTGGACCTATTTTGTGTAATGATACATTAATTCATGATCCAAAAACTATGGCAGATCTTTTTAATTCCAAATTTTGTGACATTTTTAGCTCTAGTCAGCAAAACGTACCAAGTTGTAACACCTATAACCTATAAGTCAAGAAAGAGGCTCCACAAATGCTCAACATCGATGGTGCCCCTACCCTTGACCCCCTGACTATTGCCAACACGTTTAACAAAGCATTTACTGACCTTAACAGTGTACTTCCGACAAACTTTTTTGAAGAAACCAACCCAAGCTCAAGCCAAAGACTAGGGCCCACTCAAACACCACCCCCCTCTTCTATTTCAAATCTGTGAACTACAACCAAGCAAGAAAGTACATTCGTAAGGTACTTGGAAAATCCAGGAAAAGCAGCGACACTCTCGACCTCAAATTTATTTCCCTTGCACTTGATGAAATCCTAGCTCCCATTACTAAACTGCTGAACTTAGCCCTGCAGCTGGTTCAGTTCCCCCAAGCTTGGAAGTCAGCCCTGGTAACTCCGGTGCACAAAAGCGGTGACCGGGCACTGCATGCCAATTACAGACCTATTTCTATCCTTCCAGCACTGTCAAAAGTGCTGGAGTGCATAGTCTCAGACCAGCTGGTTGAATACCTTAATAAATACAACATTCAGTGTCTGGAACAACATGGATTTCAGAAAGGGCACAGTACCTCCACAGCTCTTCTGGAGTTCACCAGCTGCATACACAGTTCACTGGACCAGGGTATCCTTGTTGGCGTGGCCTTTATTGATCTAACAAAGGCCTTTGACACGGTCAGTCACTCCCTACTACTTCAACAACTCACCTCGATAGGTCTCTCTAACGCCACTACTAACTGGTTCAAAAGCTATCTATCTGATTGTTACCAACAAGTAAAGATTGGAAACATCACATATGGGCCCCTGCCAGTTCATTGTGGGTTCCCCCAGGGGTTAATCCTAGGACCCTTCCTTTTCAGCATCTTTCTTAATAGCCTACCTCAATCGTGTGACCAACAGATACTTCTCTATGCAGATGATGCTATTATTTTTACTTCTCAACATGACCCTCACACCCTAAACTATCAGCTACAACATGCTTTTAAACAAACTGAAGATTGGTTCAGAGCCCACAAGATGGTTCTGAACTATAAAAAGACAAAAGTATTGCTTTTTAGCGGTGCTAGAAGCAAACACAAAGCAGCATCCCTTAACATCACTAACTGCGCAGGGGTTTCTCTTGAACAAGTGGAGCAATTCAAATACCTGGGGGTTATGCTTGACTGTTCCCTCTCCTATGCAGAACACATTGAGAATGTGGCCAAAACAGTCAACATAAGAATTGGGCTCCTGCACAGGCACAAGAAATGCCTAACACCTGAAGCACTCCAAACCGCAAACCATAGCACATTTGTCTCCGTCATCGATTATGGATTGGTCATATACAGCTCAGCCACTCCCACCTTACTTCGTAGGATAGCAGTAGCTCTAAACAAAGCCTGCAGACTGCTCACCAATTCCCCCTGATTAACACACACACATGTGACCTTTATGAGCAAGCCAGGTGGCTACAACTTGAAAACAGGATACAATACCAAACCTGCCTCTTAGCTAAAAACTCACTACTTGGACTTCGGCCTCCTGGAGTCACAAGCCTATTAAGCTTATTCACAGGCCCACACTGCACCAGAAACTCTGACCATCAGGTTCTCACCATCCCTCGCTGTAGAACCTCCCAAGGGCAGAGGTCATATGCCTACCGGGCACCACTTTGGCTCAATAACCTTGACACTGAACATAAGGCCACGCAGAGATTGGGGCTTTTCAAGACCAAGCTAAGACAACACCTACTGAAGAAAAGCCTCTGTGACTGTACTTTCTAGTTACTGCACACACACCCACTTCTGACCCCGGTCTTATTCACCTTCCAGGTTATTACCATCTCCTCACTACTCCTACTTTGTCCTTCTACCCTGAATTGTCCCCATTTTTGCCCTGCAATACCCTGCACTCTCCTCTCCCACCTCTCCCTAAATAGTCATCATGCCCCCCCGCCCACTCAGTGCCCCCTACTTTCCTTTCTGGATAGCTTCTTACTGTCTTTTACCTGACAATGCCACCTAGGCTGCCACTGTTACCTGAATTATCCTAGTGTTAAAACCATCTCTGTTTCCTATTTACAATGTATTTTTGTCTATGTTTACTCACCTAGCTAGATACTCTTAAGCCCACAATGTATGTATACCCACCCTTTACGATGTGGAACCTTTGTAAAAGAGCAGTCTCCCGCTCAAAGGTATTGTAATCCAGGACTGAATAAGTAAACAAACAAGCATTTGTCAATGCCGAATGTTGCTTGCTTGTATGTGCTGTTTAGGTATTTGGAAGTGACAGTTTCATGCCTTCCTCCCAAGACATCCACTGTGTCTTTCCGCTCAGTATTCACAGAAGACTGGGAGGGGCAAGGGCCACAGCAGTACAGCAGTTGCCAAGGGGGTGAAGAGGTGGACAAAAGAGTCCTGCAAGAGCTCACTAAATTGAAGGTAAACAAAGCGATGGAACCAGATGGCATACGCCCAAGGATATTAACAGAACTGCGAAGGGAGATAGCAGTAACTCTGGCAGCCATGTTCACTGAGTCATTCAACATGAGTGAATTGGAGGAGGGCACATGTGGTCCCTCTACACAAGTCCGGCAGCAGGAAGGAGGCAGGGGACAATAGGCCATTCAGCCTCACCTCAGTAGTGGGGAAGATCATGGAGACATTGCTTAAAGAAAGGATAGTGGGGCATCTAGATGCCATCAGAACCCAGGACCATAGACAAGATGGATTCACAGTGGGGACATCATGTCAGATAAATCTGGTTGATTTATTTGACTGGGTGACAAAGGAAGTGAATCAGGGTGGGGCAGCGGACAATGCTTACCTTGATTTCAGCAAAGCCTTTGACACCATCGCATATAGGAGGCTGATAAACTAGCTGGGTAGGCTGGACATGGGGGAAAGGGTGGTAAACTGGGTTAGAAACTGGCTAACAGACAGGAGGCAGAGAGTGGTGGTAAATGGTATGCAGTCTAGGGAGAGGGGGCGACCAGTGGGGTGCTGCAGGGATCGGTCCTGGGGCCAGTTCTGTTCAATGTCTTCATTAGTAATATTGCTATACATCTGAAGGGAATTTTTTCACCAAATTTTCAACATAGCCATTTTAAGACCTCTGCTCATGAAAAGGGTCACTGTGATTTTCTTAATTTGTCCCGTACATTGATTTCGCACACCGACTGCGCCATTGTGCGCTACATGGGCGGAAGCATGTTTTGGGTGAGATGTGAAAAATGACAGCTGTACTACTCATAAGAAGGTGTGGCAAAATGGCAATGTTGGAAATCTGGAGTGAAAATATTGAAAATTCGTGAACTTACAAGCGTGCATAGGAACTGTACAAGCGCTCGTAAAACAGTCATTTTTGGAATTTTTCACCAAATTTTCAACATAGCCATTTTAACACCTGAGCTCATGAACAGTGTCACTGTGATTTTTCTTAATTTGTCCGTACATTGATCTACGACACCAACTGCGCCATTGTGCTACATGGGCAGAAACACATTTTGGGTGAGATGTGAAAATGACAGCTGTACTACTCATAGGAAGGTGTGGTAAAATTGCAATGTTGAAAATCTGGAGTGAAAATATTGAAATTTCACGAACTTATGAGCCTGTGTAGGAACTGCGCAATGCACGCTCATAAAACAGTCATTTTTTGGAATTTTGGCACCAAATTTTCAACATGGGGTTTTTGGGACCCCTTCTCATGTATGATGTCACTGCTGTGGCGGTATTCAGGCCCGAAGGGTGATTTCGCAGTCACTGCACGAAATCACCTTTCGGGCCTGAATAACGCCATGACAGTGACATCATTCATGAGAAGGGTTCTAAAACCCCATGTTGAAAATTTGTGCAAAAATTCAAAGATTCTGAGATATGCAACTCAAGTTGAACCCCTCTATCTAGCCCATTATACAGCTTACCGGCTTTTCCTCAGTTCATGGTCGGCTTTGAAGAGTGCAGCGTGTTCCCGTCCACGAGTTGTCGGCGCGGAGTCCGGAGATAAGTATGGGGTGAGGGGGTGGGAGAGCTGAGTGCGCAGTGGTGGGTGAGGGTTGTGGGGGGTCAGGAGGCAGCGACCATTTTGTTTACAGGTTTAAAAAAATAAAGAACATCGTGGGGCGTTTGCCACGCTGGGGTGGGCTCCCAGCGTGGCACAGAATAGGGGGCATTCAGCCCGGCAGAGTTAGGCTCCTCGTCAGCCAAGGACTGCTTGCCATGCTGGGTGGGCTCCCAGCATGGCACCTACTACTGGGGGGCGCTGTCAGCCGACGGGGTTTGGGCACCCGTTGGCTACACACAGTGCAGAGCCGCGACCGCATGATGGGGAGCTACGCTCTTATCACTGCTCACTGAAGTGTAGCTCCCCTTTTCAACTGTCAGGCCACTGCATTTGGAGCATGTCATAGACAGCTCCAAATGCATTGGCTTCAGAGGACGCGCCTGCCAGCTCACTGACTGAATTGGAGGAGGAGGTGACACACCTCCGAAATCTTCGATGCTGGCACTATGTTTCTTGCACATGCGTGCAAGCAACATAAAAATAAATAAAAATGAAAATGACTCTTGTGATAACAGTCCAGTAATTTTTACTGAAGATCAGATCTGTCTCAAACTTGCTACTCAAAAAGGTAAAGCTAGTTATGGCCCTGATAATATCTCCGGTGATCTATTATTTTTGTTATCTGATAACTTGGGCTATCCATTGAAAAAACTATTTGAGGGTTTTCTCCTTCACAACTATGTTCCAGATGACTGGAAACATGCCCATGTCATTCTCGTTCATAAAAAGGGCCCAAAAACTATATGGGAAAATTACAGACCCACAGCCTTACATTATCTTTGTGCAAAGTCACGGAAAGCCTAATAAAAGGATATAATTACACTTAAATTGGAAAGTATTGATCCTGAACAACATGGATTTAGACAGGGCAGGGGCTGTGTTACCAATCTTATGTGTTTTTATGAGACTGTAAGCTCTGTATTTGAAAAATAAAATTCCACATGATGTTTTTATAGACTTTAGCAAGGCTTTTGATGTCATGCCCCATTGGGCATTACAAGAAAAATTACTACAGCTTGACATCAATAAATTTATATTTAGATGGATATGCAGTTGGCTGAGGAATAGGACTCAGAGTGTATTAATAAATGGTGAACTTTCTGATGTGGGTCTTGTGACCACTGGGGTGCCACAGGGTTCTGTGTTGGGCCCCTGCCTTTTTCAGGCTTTCATATCAGACATGACCACGTACTTGTATTTCAAATGCAACTAAATATGCAGATGATGTTAAAATTGGTGGTCCCTGTGCTACCCCGTCCAGGTTGACACCCTGCAGCGAGACCTAAATAGGATCTCTGACTGGACTATTAAGTGGGGAATGCAACTTAATTATAAAAAATGTACGGTAATGCTCCTGGGACATCTGAACCCCAACAACTTATATACACTGGGTAACACAATTTTACTGAGTACCACTGAGGAAAAGGATCTCGGTATTAATATCTCTAATAACTTAGACCCCTCAAATCAAGTTAATCAGGTAATCTGTAAAATTAACAAGGGCATATGGTCTATTTGACATAACATTAAATCCCGTAATCCTTACATTATGATGCCTTTGTACAGAGCGTATATTAGACCTCATTTAGAATACGCCTCTCAGCTATGGGGTCCTCATAAGAAATGTAATCGTATACAACTGGAAAATGTGCAAAGAAAATTCACAAAACAATTGCAGGGGTTGCAGACTAGTTCTTACAGAACTAGATTAGATTCTTTGAATCTAATGTCATTAGAGACATGCCGATTAAGAGGTGATTTGTTATTTATTTTTGATCTTATAAATGACCCCTCTCTGATGACTGAATTGGGTTTAGAATTGAAATCTGATATATATATATATATAATACTAGAGGGCATCATTTGCAGTTGGCTGGTAAACACTTTCACTGTAATAATAAGAAATTTTTCTTTACATTATGGGTCATACATCCTTGGAATACACTGCTATTATATGCTATTATTAGTAAATCAAAACTCGAGTTTACAAAACAACTTGATTATTTTTGCTGTCACATGGACAGCTAACATATTACTAATGTAGTGATTGGTTAGTATAGGAGCACCTATGAGCTTTCTGCTTCCTTGCTTCTTGACTTCCTTAGTATGTTCCTTACCTACCATGAACACATCCATCTATTAAGCAAGGCCATCAATTGCAGAATCAGACTCTTATACAGGCACAAACGTTGTATGCCACCTGAAGCACCCCACATAGCAGTGTCCTCTTCTGTCTTCTCTCTTATTGACTACAAGATAGTCTGCTATGGTGTGGCTGACAGCACTGCTCTTTGCTGTGTTAAAAGTTCCCTGAACAAAGCCTACTGACTGGTAGCTGGGTGTGACAGGTGGACCCATACTTGTTACCTCTACAGGCTTACAAACTGCCTTAATTTCAATGGCAGGCTTAAATACCACTCATGCCTGCTTGCCAGAAAAATTTCCAACAAACTCTCCCCACCAGGGCTTCATCACCTAACTCTGCCTGCTCCCCTACCCAGGGCTACCAGAAGCTCCTCAAAAGCCTCCCTACTAGTTCCCCACTGTAGGACGTCCCTTGGGCAGCAAGCCTTCTTCCATAGGGCACCCCATCGCTGGAATGACCTGCTTGCTCCTATATCTTCGGAATTGAAATTAGGCCCCTTCAAATCTAACCTAAGAGAGTTTCTCCTCCCCTGCTGTGCCTGTGACTGTGTCTAACCCTCTGGCATTGCCCTCCATTCCACTGTACAAGATCAGCTCCGACTGGACAAACTAATAACAATTCCTGGTTCTACCAATATTGTTTTACTCTCAGCACTACATTGTATATTATTGCCATTATTGTTTTATTCCCAGAACTACATTGTATATTATGACTCTGTATATCTGTGTTTTCCATGGTAGACCTGGGGTACTTCCACTACCCTTAGACTTTGTTGTATCCAATAGTGTTCACCCTGTTGTACATGATAATCTACTCTTTGTTTTATTGTTATACTGATGTGGAGCCTTTGCAAAGGAGTCTCTGACTCAAAGGTTTGTAATTCTGATTCTTCTATAAATTAAAAAAAAAAACTTATGTAATCTTGTTAAGGTCAATGGGCTAACACCCGTTATTTAAAATATTTACATCTCTGAAGTATGCTGCAGAGAGTCATTTCCAGAGCTGACGCATATGGAACTGATGTCTCCTCCTTGGTTACTATGTTGACTTCTGTCATGCGTTCTTTACAATATGATAGGGGGAATCTTTACAGCAGGAGATGCTATTTGGCACCCAAAGTAAAAGAGAAATGTTTGACCCTTTTAGAGACTGTAAGTCTTGTGTTCAACATAGGACTATGTCATGTTTAAGTAATTCTCTTGGACAATCCTTTTCTACAAAGCAGGACATTTTGAAAGAAGTTGACAGATACCTTACAAAGACTTTTGGGACTGCCCCAACTGTAACTTCACCCGACTCTTTCTTACAAGATATTAGGTTGCCTACTAGGCCTCCATTAGAGCTGCAAGCTCTGATGGCCCCTATTACAATACAGGAAGTCACACAGAGTATTGGTAACCTGAATAAAAATATTGCCCCCTCGACTGATGGTTTATCAATGTTTCAGTTTACATCGGGTTCCTTTGTTGACAGATGTATACAAAATACCTGCTTGCATAGTGGTACACTTTTGGATTCCATGATACAGGCTTTCCTGATATTGATATATAAAAAGAGGATAAGGCAAACCTGACAAATTGGAGACCGCTGAGCTTGTCAAACATGGACTACAAGATCCTGGTGAAAATAAATAAAAAAACAACAGAAAGGTTGCAAATCACTTGATTAGCCCCCTACAAAATTGTGCCTTAAAGTCTAGGAGGATTCAGAATAATTTGATTATGTTGCGGGAATTGTTTTCTAGGGGACATAATAATTCTGTAGGTGGGTATGTCCTCAGTGTCGATCAGGAAAAGGCCTTTGATTGGTTGTCACATGACTATTTATTTATTGTCTTATGACACTACGGCTTGCCCCACACATCTGTCAGTTGGATATGCTGCCTGTATCAACATGTGTCTGCTACCCCCGCTCATCAATGGATGGGTGGGATCCCCGTGTGCTGGGTTCCCTCTCAGCCAGTTACTGTATATTTTGGGGTTAGATGCCTTCTTATGTAGCATTGATCTGAACCCCAGGATTTCAGGCATTTGTTTGACCCCAAATATGCCTCCTTTAAAGATAATGGCTTATGTGGATGACGTCGTCGTCACGATTTTGGATGAAGCCTCTGGTCCAGTAGTACCAGTGATGCTGGATAGTTTTTCCTCCATTTCAGCCTCTAAAGTAAATTATGTGAAGAGCATAGGGTTCACACTGGGTACCACGGCCCTCAATTTCATCCATCTCTAGCTTCCATTAGGGTGACATGAGACAATATCAAAATTTGGGGTATTTTTGGCTGAACAGAACTGGATTGTGTGTTTACAGACTACGGAGCTTAAAGTTAAAGCTTGGAAAGCCAAAAAAATTCTCAAAGTTAAAGCAGACCTTATTAATTAAAACTCTTCTTTTGCCCCTTTTTCTGCAGGTCTGTCACCCCCCCCCCCACACTTTGGAAGCATGACTTTATAATGTATTTTTCCAGGCTCTCTGGGGTATTTGACTGAACCTGGTCAAATGAATGGTTACCTATCAGCACAGAAAACAAGGTGGCCTAGGAATGATCAACCCTGTAGTGTTTTATTACATATATATATATATATATATATATATATATATATATATATATATATATATATAAATATATTATTTTTTAATACTATAGTTGTATGTATTACTCACCTAGATATAGTGTGGCGCTCAGCTTTGGTGGACTGGATGACCCCTTATTTGACTGATGGGAAACACCGTACTTTGGGTAACATTGAATAAAGATATTTTATTTCTGATTATATCATGAACGCTTTTAAGAAACTCAAAATCTGGCTCATTCAATATATGATTCTGCTCACTGTCCATAGAAAGAAATTGTATGCTACTATCATGGAAACCTGTTTTACTACTCCTGTAGTTTTTCCCTTTTACCCAGAGGACAAGTCTTTTGTGGTCTTGAAACATTTGAATAACCCCAGACTTCCCCACTTTTTGTGGGCTGTCCTGTGACTCAATCTCCATGGATGTTTAGGAGTTAGAAACTTCCACAATCACAAGCAGATTGGTGACTGTTATTGCACCAGGGAAGGGTATGAAACATCCCTGGAAATGCAGGGCCATTTATATTGCCAGTGTCCATACATTGTACAGTTTTGGCAGTACATGGCTGCACATAAGCAGGAACCTTTGTTTCAAAGTTTGACCCACCAAGAATTGGTTTTGGGGCTTTATTCCTCGCCATGGCACCAGTATCATCCCAGTACTCTCCAATTGTTCAGGAGTTTGCTTCTGTATTATATCTGGTAAGCATGCTGTGCGTGGGTCATTCAGCATAGAAACATAGAAAGGTGACGGCAGAAGGAGACCAAAGGTCCGTCTAGTCTGCCCATTTGTTTGCATGGACCCTTGTTGGGCCATGCCTGCTACCAGTGCGCTCTTATGCAAGATGAGTTCCCACCCTCAACCCTGTGTTGCATGTGTATAGAAACATAGAAAGGTGACGGCAGAAGGAGACCAAAAGTCCATCTAGTCTGCCCATTTGTTTGCATGGACCCCTGTTGGGCCATGCCTGCTACCAGTGAGCTCTTACTCAAGATGAGTCCTCACCCTCGATCCTGTATTGCATGTGTATAGAAACATAGAAAGGTGATGGCAGATGGCAGGTGACGGCAACAAAAGAATGTTTTTCATCAAGAAATTTTGGGGAATGTGGGCCGAGTGCTTACTACTGTTCATGAAATCGAAAGTTCTAGATTAGCCATGCCCGAGGTACATCACCTCTGGAAACACTGTGATAAATTCTTGCTCTTATGTTGTAATAGTACATGCTGTGTTTCATTCTGTTTTTGTTTTCTTTTGATGTCTTTAACCAGTATTTAGAGTTTGACTGTATTAGGACCCTCCTTGTATAGGATATGTCCCCCCCATTTCTAAACTCTGTATAGTTTCCTTTTCCTTCAATAAATATTCCCCTGCTCTTTTTGAAAAGTTCCATGGGATTTTTAACATCCACTTAAGAAGCATAGAAACATATAGAAACATAGAATGTGACGGCAGATAAGAACCGCTTGGCCAACCCAGTCTGCCCATTTCCCTACCTACTGGATAAGCTGCAGATCCTAGTTAACCAGCAGCCTACTTCTTCCTACCCCCACCCCCCAGAATTGCCTTATGACTATCCCATGCATGCTTGAATTCCACCACTGATTTTGACTCCACAACCTCCTCCGGAAGGCCATTCCATGCATCCACAACCCTCTCTGTGAAAAAATACTTCCTTAAATTACCTCTGAGCCGCCCTCTATCTTCAAATTGTGCCCTCTTGTTCTTGCACACCCTTTTTGAAAGATGCTACCTCTTGGACTTTGTTGATTCCCTGAGGTACTTGAAAGTTTCTATCATGTCCCCCTCTCCTTCTTTCCTCGAGGCTATACATATTAAGCTCCTTAAGTCTCTCTCATATGTCCTCCGTGCAGACCCTGCACCATTTTAGTTGCCCTCCTCTGACAGCTTCCATCCTGTCTATGTCTTTATGGAGATTGGGTCTCCAGAACTGCACACAGTACTCAGATGGGGTCTCACCAGCTGTCTGTACAGAGGGATAATAACTTCCTGTTTTCTACTGGTGATGCCTCTCCTATGCATCCCAGTATCCCCAGCCCTCCTTGCTGCCTTCTCACATTGCTTGCCCACCTTTAGGTCATCTGATATGACTACCCCCAGGTCCCTTTCCATTTTTGTTGTTGTTAGTATCTCACCTCCCATTGTGTACTCTTCCCTGGTTTTTGTTTCCCAGGTGCATTACCTTGCACTTCTTAGCATTGAATCTAAGCTGCCATACATTTGACCATTCCTCTAACCTTGCCAAGTCCCTTCTCATCCTTTCCACCCCACCCTGTGCATCAACTCTGTTGCAGATCTTAGTGTCATCTGCAAAGAGACATACTTTTCCTTCCAGTCCTTCTGCAATGTCACTTATAAAGACATTGAAGAGGACTGTCCTAATACTGAACCCTGCGGGGTACCCCGCTAGTAACCCTCCTTTCTTCTGAGTGGACTCCATTTACTATTACCTCTGTGTCCTATTCTCCAGCCAATTCTTTACCCAGGCTGTCATCTTGGGACCCACTCCCAGTCTGGCTAACTTATATATTAATCTTTGTGTGGACTGTGTCAAATGCCTTGCTAAAGTCTAGGTAGGCCATGTCCACAGCCCCTCCCTGATCTACTACTTTGGTCACCCAGTCAAAGAAATCTATCAGATTCGTCTGGCATGACCTTCCCGCTGTGAATCCATGCTGCCTAGGGTCCTGTGCCCTTCTGGCCTCTAGATACGCGACAATTCTTTCCTTTAGAAGTGATTCCATCATTTTCCCTATCACTGAGGTTAAACTAACAGGTCTATAGTTTCCTGCTTCTGCCTTGCTCCCACTTTTGTGAAGGGGAATCACATCTGCCCTCCTCCAGTCCTCGGTACCACCCCATCCTCCCATGATTTGTTAAAGAGGGTAGTCAGTGGTGTCACTAGTTCTACCCTTAGTTCTTTAGAATTCTGGGATGAATCCCATCAGGCCCCATTGCTTTGTCCACCTTCAGTTTTAAGAGTTCTTTCAGAACCCTTTCTTCTGTAAATGGGCTGGTATCAACTTCTGTATCCAGAGTGTTACTACTGTTTGTTTTATGTACCTCCCCTCTTCCTTTGTAAATACTGAACAAAAATATTTGTTTAGTATCTCTGCTCTTTCACATTCTCCCTCTGCCCACCCTCCCTCCCTTTATTAAGCCTCACTATCCTCCCTTGGTCTTCCTTTGCTCCCTGATGTACCTATAAAAGGTTTTATTCCCTTCTTAACTGAGTTGGCTATCTTTTCCTCAGTTTGGGCCTTTGCTGTTCTGACTGCCTTCCCAGCCTCCTTTTGCTTTAACTGATACAGTTCTCTGTCCTGCTCCTGCTGCGATTCCTTGTACTTCCTGAATGCTTTCTTTTTCTCTTGAACCTTCACTGCCACTTCCTTTGAGAACCATAGTGGTTTCTTACATCGTCTTGTTTTGTTTATTTGCTTCACACAAAGGCTCGTTACCTCTGTGATGGCAGTTTTATTATTCCCCATTGTTCTTCCACCCTCCTTCCCGCCCATTTGCTAGTGCATTCCTTAGGCACTCACCTATTTTGGCAAAGTCAGCCTCCTAAAGTCCAGTACTTTTGTCTTTGTATGGCTTGACTCTATTGCTGTGTTTATTGTGAACCATACTGTTCGATGGTCGCTAGTTCCCAGATGGCTACCCACTTCTACATCTGTGATCCTCTCTCCATCTCCATTTGAGAGTATCAAGTCTAATATTGCTCCCTCTCGAGTGGGCTCCAGTACTAGTTGTTCAAGGCATGCCCCTGTAGGGCATCTAGAATAACTGCACTCTTCGAAGTGGCAGCTGCAACTGCGCTCCAGTTAACATCTGGCATATTCAGATCACCCATCAGCAATATCTCCCCTTTTTCTGCCATTCTAAGTATACTTTCTATCATTTCTTTGTCCACTTCTTCCCTCTGAGAAGGGGGTCTGTATACAACCCCTGTGCGGATTGTGGTGCCATTGCCTGTCTCCAAATTTACCCACAGTGCTTCTTCTCCTCCCTGTTTACCCTTTTGTTCTGTTGCTTTTATTCCTTCCCTTATGTAAAGAACTACTCCTCCCCTCTTTACCCTCCCTGTCCCTCCTGTAGATAGTGTATCCTGGTATGTTTACGTCCCAGTCATGGTTTTGTGTACCATGTTTCTGTGACTGCCACGATATCCAGATGTTCCTCCTCCATCAAGGCCACTAATTCAGGAAGCTTGTTACCTAGACTACGGGCATTGGTACTCATTGCTCTCCATTTTTTGATGGCCTTACCTTCTGTTGCAGCATCCCCCACTGACCGTTCTACCTTGGTCTTTTTCTCATTTAGTACCCTGTTTTGTAGGGAGAGGCTGGGATTTTTCTGCTGCTTGTCAGTGCCTCCCCCATTGACTAGACAACTAAACTACTGTTTAGAAGACTAAACAACCAGAGAGGACCTCAGCTTAACATCTCATCTAGAGGACAGCATATCTCGACTGTACAATAACCCCTTAATAATGCCCTCGGGTTCCAGCATTTGTGGTATGAGCCCAATTCCAGTGTGGGACCAGAACCCACAACCTTTTGGCCCAGAGTCAGATATTCTACCAAATGAGCCACGCTGCTGTGGCTTAGTCCCCACCTAGAAGTGACTGAAATATAAGACATAGATCCTACTTTCAAGCACATGTCTTCAAGCAGAGAGACTAGTGAAAAGAAAACTACAGGAAATGCATGGACTATGTACTGAGTTAGTCCAAACTAGAACTGAATGTGTTTATTCTTAGAACAACCACTAGTACCTTCTGATCATTTGCATAAACAATTTTTTATAACATTTCATAATGCTTGAAAAATATTTAGAAAGCTGCAACATTTGAACTGTTAATCATAGTAACTTAGTTTTTTTAAATGAAAGTTTGGAGTCCAGTCACGTGTATAGGTCATAACAATACAGTTATCCAGTGTTGCAACGTCTGTCCATATTGATATAATATGTTGTTAAAAATGACAGGACTTTAAAAACTCAGTGAACTATTTCATGCTTTTTTATATAAATGTGAAACTTTTTTAAATATTGATATAGGGTTGCTGTAGCAAGGTATGGGGTCAATATAGCATTGCAATAATGGCGTGGGAAAAGCACACTGCTAAAATAGCATTGGTCTAAACAGTGACAATGGCATAGGAGCATCTGGATGTTATCACCCTCCTGACTGTCACCCTCCTGGGGAGGGATACTAATAGTAAATCCGCCCCGTCTGTCATGCCCCCTCGACTGTCACCTTCCCAGGGTTAGTAATAGTAAATCCCCCTCCCGACTGCCATGCCCTCCCCGACTGTCTCCTTCCCAAGGTTAGTAATAGTTAATCCCGCCTCCCCCAACTGCCACCCTCCTGGCGTTACTAATTAGAAATCCTCTTTGCTGTGGCATGTGGAGCTGCACAGTTGTATTAGTGCTGCCTGCATCTGTTGCTGTTTTTTCTTGACGCTATCTTTAGTTATACTGTTTTGTGTGCATGGTTTTGACCATGCTGTCTTACATTAGCTGTTTTGACCTAGACCCACCTACTGCCCTGTTGCACCACCCTGCCACCTTGACATCATCGGATATGATCACCCCAAGGTTCCTTAGTTGTTTGGTAGCTGCATGTACTTACCTCATCCCATACTCAGATGCCAGGTTTCCCCTCCCTAGATGCATAACCCAGCACTCTCTGGCATTGAAATACAGCTGCCACTCCCTTAACCACTTCTCTGGTTTCCTCAGGTCTCCCTGCATTCCCTCTGCCCCTCCAGGGTGTCCACACTGTTGCAAATGTTTGGATCATCTGCAAAGAGACACACCTTCCTCTCCAATTCCTCAGCAATGTCACTTATGAAGACACTGATGAGGACAGGCCCAGTAGCAGTCCCTGCAGACAGAAGTTAGAATCACAGAGAAACAGTTACATCTTCACACAAATGGCAGATTTAAAAGTTATAATTAGTAGCCGGCCTGTTGGTGCAGTGAGAGTGCCACCGCCCACGATGCTGGCTACCCAAGTTTGGAAATGAGCTTGAGACATCAGGGGCTCTGCTCCTAGGCTGCCACCTGGGTAAACACGGGTGGCAGTGCAATCAGGAGCAACTTACTGGGTGAGAGGATGTCGTAAAATTGTCGCTGTTCGGTCGGCATACCGATTTTTTGTACATATATTATTTCAATATTATTTTACAATGGTGTGCACTGTAAGGATTTAAACAAATTCCATAGATGGTTCACTGTCTGGCCACTCTTGTATAGTATGACATCATAAGTTTGTTGTTATTTTTATGCAGAGTCATAGTGGATTGACATTAGTGAGCACAGTGTCTTTATCTGTACGTTACACATTAATTCTAGGCATCTCTTTGATGTTTCCAATGTTAAAAATTATACACTAATATCCTTGATGCTACAGACAGAGAAAAAGGTTTTATTTAACTAAATTCTGTATAGTGCAGTGGTTTAAGGCTCTGAGCTGCAAATCTAGAGACCTGGGTTTGAATCCCACAGCCCTCACTTGCATATTGTGTGACCCTGAGCAAGTCACTTAACTTCCCTGTGCTCCCAGGCTGCACCTGCAAATAAGCTTTCAGCTTAGTGTGCCACTCCTGGTTAAACAATTGTTCGATGTGCTTATGCAGCTGAATGAGATAATATGAGATGATGCTTGTGTAACTGGATTTGCTTTGTGGCTTTCTGTCTCTCTTTCCATGGGATATACCACCCTGTAGGGGTATGACGCAAGGAACCCTAGAGGAGGGTTCTCCCCCAGAGGTGCCAGAAATGAATGCATTGGCTAAAGGTAGGTTAGGAAGAAGCCCACAGGGAAGAGAGATGAGCCGCTGGAGGAGGAGGAGGAGGGGTGGATGGTGGGAAATTAAAAAGAATCCTGGCAAAGCCCAGGATGTTGTGACCTTTTAAGCTCGATGGGGGAGTGACGTTGTTGCTCCGCCCATTGAACCTCGGGCTTAAAGCCCTCCCACTCGATGTGCTTAAGCAACAGAATGAGATAATATGAGATGATGCTTGTGTAACTTGGTTTGCTTTGTGGCTTTCCACCTCTCTTTCCATGGGATATACCACCTACGATGCAAGGAACCCTAGAGGAGGGTTCCCCCCTACATGTGCCAGGAATGAATGCATCGGCTAAAGGTAGGTTAGGAAGAAGCCCAGAAAGAATACCCAAGATGTCAAGCTTTGAAGAGGCGAGGATGATGAATGAATTCTGTGAAGAGAAGGCTAACTTCCTAAGGAGAGAGGAGAAACCCAGGCCACCATCAGCCTCCACCCTACAGCAGAACCTAACTAACTAACGTGAAGAAAGCACTAACTCTAACTAATATTATGACCATTGGCACAAAGGAGAGGAAAAAAACCCTTTGAGGAGGAAACCTCTAGGGATCCAAGGCCTAGGTCGCCTTCCCTCCAGGCTTACAACGTTTGATTTGAGGACATGTGTTTGGAAAGAGAATAGTTCATAGATGAGGGATATAAGTTGGGAGGATGATGATGGGATAAGGAAAAACGTCAAAGAAGCACAGATTAAATAAGGAACATGAGGTAGCAGGGACCCAAGCAGGGTATGCTTGAGTACTCGAGAGATGGTAGATCAGAGAAGCAAGGATGGGGGGGGGGGGTAAATCCATGTATGAGACAGAGGAGCAAGGGGTATCCAGATGTGCTCATGAGGGGATTCCAGATGTGCTGTTGAGGTGACAGATGATAATGCAGACTGGCTTGATTGAGCGATGTGAGTGAGCAGACACTGAGGTTAAAGAGGCATGCTTAGATTATGCGATGTAAACGATTATACCCAGAGGTTGTATTCGATGAAGTAGTATGGAATTTAATGATAGGAATGTTCGAGTAAGTGATGTAAATAGATAAACCTTGAAGTAATGCTGAGTGAATGATGACTGGATTTATGAACTTGATATGACTGGAGTTATGAACTTGATACATGCAGCAGGATGGCTGCAGTTGATAGATGGCATTGGAGTTATGGTAGGCATGCCCAAAAAGAAATATCGATAGCGGGCCACGAGTGGAGTGGATCCTGAAGAGCTGGTACCGTAATGGAAGAAGAGAAGACGGGAATGAACTTGAGAAGAACTTGAATGAAGGTATCATGCTCTATGGAGCGATACAAACAATGATGCTACTTGAAAGCAGGCAGACTCCGAGGCCAAGAAGGTGTGTCAGGAACCAGAGGGTATGTGAACCAGAGGGTAAGCTCAGGACGGCGATCAAGAGACGTCAAATCGAATGATGTACAATGAGGATGGAAGCCATGAGTGGAAAGAATCCACGATGGTCAGGACGAGAATAAGTGCTAGGCTGAGGAATGCAACAGAAACAGATGAGGTACAATGAGGGGTTGATGCCATGAAGGTGGGTACTGGAAAGCAAGGTATGAAAGGGAGGTCAATAGGGTAGCTTAGGATCCAGCCAGTATGGGATGAGAACTGCAGCAGGGCGAGTCGGATTAGGTGACATATGATCTATGATAGGTATGCCCAAAAGAAATATCGATAGCAGGCCAGAAGGAGCACATGAACAGTGCAGACATAGCAGTGAACCACGCCAAGACATACTGATTGAGTGAGTGAAGTAGATGAGCAGGTCGAGGCAAGGCATCGTGGTGCTGAGAGGGCTATGGACTAATCAAAGGATCTCTGATGAAGGGATCGATGATGGACGACATGAAGTAAGCAGATTCCTTGAAAGGAGGTAGACTCCGAAGGGGGGAGGAGAATACGAATAGGAAGGTGATGGCAGGAAGGGCCAGATACAGTATAGGGAAAATCTCAAAAGAAAGTACTGGACAAGGAAGGAAGGATGAGGGATCGAAGCCTTGGAGTCTGGCATGGAAAAAACGAGGTAGGAAAGGACGAAGGACGATGATGGATGGAATTCCAGGAGCAGAGGGCCTGAGTAGTCAAATAATTCAATTTTTTATTTATTTTTTTTTTTTTAACTGGAGGTATACCAACAGAGAGGCATGCAACAAGAGCATATAAACCAGGAGGTCGAAGATACTGCATCATATGAAATTTATAATGAATGATGGCACAAACAGTAGAATGATAGCTTACCGCTTTCCAGTAAAGAGGCATACAAGGTAGCTCCATGTGAATGAACAGACAGCATGAGGAGCCATAAAAAGACTAAATGCTGCTGCAAGCCTGAACGGCTATGAAGGAGGAGAGGCAGTATAGTGCACCATTAAAGACAATGCCTCAAATTCCAGAGACTGACACACAGCTGCCGAAGTCCCAGGGACACATTCGCTCCAAATCGGTAGGAAAGAGGCAAGACCAGAAGGAAAGAGCAGAAGCCACCACACACCAAGAACAAAGATATGAGTGGCACTAGTGTATGAGGCAGGGCTCAGAGCAGAGAAGGAGAACAGAACAGAGGAACCAGCCCGCGAGAAAAAAATATATAATAAAAGCACAGATGCAGTGAGCAGAGGCGAGCTTAAAGTCCTGCAAGGTGAAGGGGGGCAAATCTGAACATTTTGCGGACCGGAGAAAAGAGGCGGGGGGGGGGTCAGAAACCACAGAAGCACAGAGAATGAGAGTGGGCAGAGAAATGAATGGGGAGAACAGATGCAAGAGGGGGAAGGGACCGGACAGATGCAAAGAGCAGTGGGGCACAGCAGAGCAGAGGAGCGGCAGGGAAAAGAAAAGAGTTCAGGGGTAAAAAAACAGAGTTGAGGCCCAGGGGGAGCAGACGGGGAGGCAAACAGAAGGAAATGCCCAATGCAGGGCAAGTGATGTGAGGAGTGGCCCTAGGACAGCCGAAAATGGTTGAGGCAGGAGTCAGAGAAGAGCCATATGCAAACGACCCCAGGTGATGAATGAATTGGGAACACCAACGATTGGGGGCTCAGGAATAGGGACATCCATGGCGAGGAAATGAAAGGGTCCAGAATGGAGGACAGGGGAATGGGAAGCAGCCAGAAGCAAGACCGAAAACAGTGCAGCAAGCTGAGACGAGGGACAGCCAACGGAGCCTCCAGGTGCAACAGAAAAGAATCCTGGCAAAGCCTAGGATGTTGTGACCTTTTAAGCTCGATGGGGAGTGACATTGTTGCTCTGCCCATCAAACCTAGGGCTTAAAGCCCCCCCAAAAAAAAATTCTAAGAAAAGTACCCATTTTCAATATTTTTACTGCCAACCACAGTGTCTTTTTAATGCTTCTAGTACTAAGCAGAGCAGCCAGTAGTAGTTCTAATAGCTGGCAGTATATCCTAGAAGTTAAAGAGCTGTCAATGACATTGGCACATCCAGCAGACCTGAGTTTGAGTCCTTCCACCTTCAGTTGCATACTGTGTGACCTTGAGCAGGTCACTTAGCCTCCCCACTCGGGGGAGGGGGGGAGGTGTATGCAAAGGATGGAGCCGAGACCTGAGAAAACTTGAGGCGTGATCAGAGGGGTTTCAACGTGAAACAAATGACAAAGTAATGCACTTGAGCAAAGAAACCCAAGAGCAGGGTATAAAATGGGAGGAGTGGTACTGATGACCACCACGCAGGAAAAAGACCTGGGGGTGATCATATCAGATGACCTAAAGGTAGCCAGGCAATGCGACAAGGCATTTGGTAGGGCTAGTGGGATACTGGAATTCATAGGAAAGGGTATCACCAGCAGAAAGGAGGTGGTGTTCCCTCTGTATAGATCACTGGTAAGACCCCCCCCAGGGTGTGTGGATGTGTTCACTTAGGTCCCAAAGTGGCATGCATGAATGATGATATGATTCTGCTATCTCAAAAAGTAAGGAAATTCATTGCAAAAAACTTTGTTAATGCACCAGTTAGGGTTAAACTGACAAAACTAGGGAAATGTGGTGTTAGAGACAGTCCAGAGGACGGCTACAAAGATGGTACAGGGGCTGCATAAAATGCCCTGTGAGGAGAGGCTGAGGGGGATAAATATGTACTCCCTTGAGGAGAGAAGAGAGAGGGGATATATGATTAAAACATTCAAGTACCTCAAGGGTATAAACAAGATAAAAGAGGGTAGCATCTTTCAGAAAAAAAAGATGTACAAGAACAAGGGGGAATGAGATGAAGCTGCAGGGGCGTAGGCTTAGGGGCAACATGAGAAAGTACTTTTTCACAGAAAGAGTTGTGGACTTTTGGAACTGTCTCTCAGCAGAGGTCATGGGAGCAGAATCAGGGAATTCAAAAATGCATGGGATAGACATAAAGGTACCCTAGCAATAGGGAAGAAAGGATAAATCACGGATCATTTTTGGATCCTTGGTTTGGTAACAGATAGATAAATGGGCAGACAGGATGGGCCAAATGGTCCTTATCTGCCATCAACTTCTATGTTTCTGTGTTAGGGCTTCAAACCCTAACACCCCATCCACACCCTGCAAGCAGTAAAAAGGAAAAAAAAAACTTTATGGTTTTAGCTGTCCTGAGTCTTGGCAAATCAGGCCTGGGGTCTTCCCTGGGGTTATCAACCCTAATGCTCCACCCATTCCATCAGCTTATAAGATTAGATGTGCAGACCATATGAGAACGGGTGAGTGTTAGGGCTGATAATCCCAATGAAGAGCCCTTCATGTGAAAAAGGAAAAAAAAATAAGTCTAAATTCTTTTTTTGTATGCAGGGAATATTTTTTTGTATGGACAGACTGGTCCTGCATGCTCACTATGCTGAGTGCCAGGGGGCAATTTCCCATAATAAGGCAGAATTCCTGTCCAGGGAAATTGCTGCGGGGAAAAACAGACCATCTCAGCGTTTTCGAACTGTGGACAGACTTCTTCATCCTGCCTGTCTACAGCCAAAGAAAGCTTTTTCATCCACTTTATGTGAAGTGTTTGCTCTGTTTTTCTCTGGCAGGGTATTGGCTATCTGGTCAGGGATTCTGCCAGCAAGGCAATCGCCTTGCAGTGGCCAGACTGAGAGGGTCAGAGGCACTCTATCTGGGAGGAGTTTAGGCGAATGGGGGTGTCAGAAGTGACTAAGTTGATCTTGGAGCTGAAGCATACATCCTGTGAACTGGACCCGGCCCTGACGCATTTCTTAATGGGATGTGTCAAGGCTGTAGACCTGGTGTTCACCAGGATTGCAAGGTACTCGATGACGGAGGGTGATTTCCCGGTTTCTCTGAAAGAAGTGCTGGTGAGGCCCCTCCTCAAAAGATCTTCCCTCGAACCTGACATCCTGGCGAATTACCATCCTGTCTCCAACCTGCCTTTTTTGAGCAAGATTGTAGAGAAATTAGTAGCACAGCAGCTCGAGGATCGCCTGGTGTCCTTTGACATTTATGAGCCATTTCAGTCAGGTTTTTGGGCCAGACATAGCACAGAAACAGCTCTAGTGAGGGTGCATAATGATCTGCTCAGGGCTAGAGATAGAGGAGACAGGTCAGTTCTTATGCTCTTGGCTCTCTCTTCAGCTTTTGACACCATGGACCATGTTGTGCTTTTTGATTATCTCTGTGAGTTTTGTGGACTCACCGGTACTGTCATCAAGTGGTCTGAGTCTTGTCTCTCGGACAGGGTGCAGTGGGTGGTGATGGAAAATTTATCCTCCTCCCCAACGCCTCTGTCCTGTGGAGTACCACAAGGCTTGATCTTGTTGCCGATGTCCACGGTGTATATGCTGCCCCTGGGTGAGATTATTAGACAATACAGTGTGGAATTTCACTGTTATGCAGATGATACCCAGCTGTATTTGTCTCCCCCCCCCCCGGAACATCCGGAGCTGTCGATGTGCTTAACAACTGTTTGGCTAGAATCAATGATTGGATGACTTCCAGCTGGCTGAGACTTAACCCAGCCAAGATGGAGGTACTGGTGATCAAGCCTGGTCATGGATGTGATGGATTGCCACCAGGAGCGAACACAGGCCTTGTCCTGGGGTCTGCTCCATTTGTGGTGTCCCCAAGGGTGCAAAATCTTGGCGTGATCTTGGATAGCAGATTGACCTTTAAGGATCAGGTGCCATCTGTGGTCAAAAGTGTTTTTTACCACTTACAGAACATTGCCAGGATTAAACCCCCCTCATTCCGCCCAAGGATCTTCCGATGCTAGTGCATGCTTTTGTTACCTCTAGGCTCCACTACTGTAACTCTGTGTACTTTGGGGTTATGGGAGGGATCCTTCTCAGACTGCAGCTGGTACAGAACACAGTGGCCAGGTTGCTGATGGGCCTTTTGAGGTCCAGTCATGTAACCCCAGTCCTGCATGTCCTGCATTGGCTGCCAGTCAGTTTGAGGGTCATTTTCAAGGTGGGTCTACTCACCTATAAGGCCGTATATGGACTAGGTCCTGGTTACCTGCCAGAGCTCCTGTCACTGGTGACCTCTGCCTGCTCCCCTGCTCCTCTTTGAGGGGCCTCCTGGACATTCCCAGGGTTCAGCTCAGGACCTTGGGAGACCGTGCTTTTAGTGTCTCTGGGCTGACACTGTGGAACTCACTTCCACCTGCTGTCCAGGAGGCCCCCTTGAGCGAGGTGTTCAAGCACAAGCTGAAGGCCCACTTTTTCAGTCTGGCTTTTGTAGACTGCTGAATTCCATCTGTTATGTCCAGTTTGCTCTTTGGAAAACTGAAGCTTTTATTTTTTTTATTTTTGTTTTCTAATTCTTTTTTCTTCCCCTGTGCTCAGGGAACTCTCTCCAGCTGCCCCCGCTCACCAGAGAGATTCTACCTTCCTGTCTGAAGCGTCTTGCCAAGCCTACCCACATGGCACATCCCCTGGCTCTGAGCCTCCCAAGGCAAGGATGCCAATGCCCTGGCACTCTATCTATAATCCAATCCGCTGTCTGGGGTCGGGGTCAGCATCCTGGTCAAGGAGCCCGATTGTGGGAGTGTGGTCTTTCCGGCCCTGGGAGGAGCCATCGCCTATCCCCGAGACGGGATCTTTTTCTTGTGCTTGGTGTTACCCATCCTCCCTCCCCTGAAGCTTGGATGTGCAATGATGTATTCCAATATCTGCCGCAGCTGTGTCCCTCTACTGCTACCCTAAGCATATGCACTGCCTCCGGCTTCCACTGGGGGCTGCCTCTGTGCCGGGCATGTCCTGGATCCCTCCCTAGAGAGAGAGAGAGAGAAGAGCTGTCCTCTGGATGCTCAATCCTCTCTCTCCCCTGCCGATCCCTGATGGCCTGGGCTCGTTCTTGAACATGGGTTACCGGTGAGGTGCGAGGTGTGGTGTCCAGCGCCTCAACCCTCTGCGCCACCGGGTCGGCAAACTGAAGCTTTTAAAGTCACTGAATTATTATTATATTATGTATTTATGGGAATTTTACTGTACTTTTAATGTGTCTTTCTATTGTATTGCATATTGTCAAGGCACTCAGAGCCTCCGGGAATGAGCACCCTACAAGTAAAATTGCTTTGCCTTATTCCTTTTTCATATGGCAATATGAAAAAAAACTTAGGGTCACGATAAAAAAAATTGAAATGTATAAAAACACATTTCTGGGTGATTTTTTCAAAATCTGACTGCAGAATTCTCCTAATGGGCCCGATTAGCAAGATACATGTGTTGGTGTCTCAGCAGGATATGATTTTTGTAGGTTTTCGTAAGAATTAAAAAAAAAAAAAAACAGAAACAAGATGACAGCCATATGAAAAAATAATTTTTTCTCATGAAAAAGGATTACCCCCATATGAAACAGAATCTTTTATAGATCAAACTCTTCTTTTGTATGAAACAGTTATCCAAAAGACTATACCGAACATGCTCAGAACTAACATTTCAAATCCTTATAACTCTGGAATAGATTACTATGTTTTCACCAAACCAGTGAAAGGCACCACTCTGGCCCAAGCCCTTTCTACCCAGAAAATTTCAGAGCAAAATGCCAAACCATCGGGTGCTAGGCAATGACAAAAAACAGCAAAAACATGCAATTCTTTTCACTTTTTTTTGCTATCCAGATTTCGGAATCTGCACCTTCGACCAGAATGAAACTTAACAAACGCAGCCTGCTCAACCCTAACTATAGTGGTGCTGCCACACCAGTATAATACACATATAGAAACAGAATTTGATAGCAGATGAGGAATACTTAGTTCACCCAATCTCCCCTTTGTTCATGCGTATAATGTCACTGCAGACCCTACCTGATCTCTGACTACTCCCGTCCCCTGTGTTCCTACTAAGATTCCTTTGTGCCTATCCCATGAATTCTTGAAGCCGATGTTTTCACCCTCACCAGTTCTGCTGGCAGACTATTCCAGGTGTCCACCACTCTCTTTCAGTGAATAAGTACTTCCTAATGTCTGTCCCAAATGTCCCCCCCTTCCAGCTTCGTTACATGCCACATTGTCCTTCTGCACCTTCTCTTCTCTTCTGACAAATACGCCCCTCCTTTTTTTATATTCTTTGGTAACCAGGTGAGGCCCACTGGGTACAACTGCCTTTTTTCAGGGATGAACCAGGAATGTGGATGAGGTTAAGCGACTTGATCAGAGTCACACAATGTGCAGTGGAGGGTGTGGGAATTAAACCCTGGTCTGCTGGGTATACCAAACTCATTCACAGATCATTACTGTTGGCTATACTGCTAGCCCTTCTGTATCCTGTTCACCCCTGTGAGGTACTTATAGATCTCTATCATAGCCCCGCATATATACACACTGTTACTGTATTTTATTTGTTTATTTGAATTTTGATGATTGGGTAGGCCCACTGAGTCTTACAAGTCACTTTTTCAGGGGCAACCCAGAATTAGTTATATATAGTTGAATAAATCATTTCTCAGTTATTACAGCACAGGATAATATTATACTACATTTGGCAAGGTAAATAGAAAGAACAAAAAGGAGGCCTGCCTGCAGAGAACATAGGCTAGTTACAATTCGATTGCAAGTGGTATTAACATTTATTTATTTATCAAGTCTAGGATTACAAATACCTTTGAGCCAAGGCTCTTTAACAAAGGTTCTACGTCAGAGAAATACAAATTATGGGTAACATCAAGACAGAAATTACAACAATGTGGACATTGCAAACAGAGTACAGATTAATACAATTCAAGGGTAGCATTGTAAGCAAGGCAGCCAGTGGCATTTGTCAGAGAAAATAGACAACAGATAAGAAGTGCCAGTGTCATAGGAAGAAGGAAGGGGGGGGGGAAGCAATGTAGGAAGGGTGAGGAGAGGGTGAAAAGTGCAGCATTGAGTATACCAAGATGTGAGGGTAGAATCCAGTGAGGACGGGAGGGGGGACCACTAGAGCAGGCAGGGAAGTAGAGAAACAAGGTGAAGTTGGGTAGTCACAGGAGCTGTTGGTAGTGAGATAGTCCCGGAGCCTAGATTTAAACATACTAATTGTTGGGGCAGAGGAGATGGTGGGGCTGAGGCCATCGAACCAGAGTGGTGCTCGATAAGCAAAAGAATGTTGTCCTTGTGAAGTGTGACAGTGGCTGTAGCGTGGATCTCCGAAGGCACCATTTGTTAATTTGGTGTTGTAACAGAGTTGAGACCCAAGGGGGTGCAAGGCCAAGGAAGATTTTTTTCACCATGGAGCAGGTGAGAAACTTTATGTGGTTTGATAGTTGGAGCCAGCCGGTCTGGATGTACAGGTCAGATGTGTGGGTGAGACGGTGAGCACCAGTGATGAGCCGACATGCCCTATTTAAGGCAGTTAAGAGGCATCTAAGGGTTGAGGTTGTGGCCGAGCCATAAATGATGAGACCATAGTCTATTACAGAGATCACAGAGCTCAGGACTGCAACCTTCAAAGCTTCTGGCATGAGGTGTTGTCTGTGTTTGTAGAGGAGACCAAGCCGAGTATTAGCTGCTCTAGCTACATTATCTACGTGAGGTCCATGGGAGAGATTAGGGTCAAGCTGTATCCCTAAGTATTTGAAGGACCCCACCTGATCTAGAGTGTTCCCCTGGGTGGTGGAGCTAGCCAAGTGGAGTAGCTTGTGTGGGTTATGAGAGCTGCAGAAGAGCATAGATTTGGTTTTCTTGTCATTGAAGACCAGTTTATGATTAAGAAACCATGTCTCTACAGAACTGAAACCAAGTTGAAGGTTGTTTATTTATTGAAATTGTTTCACCAGGAAAGACACTCTGAGCAAAAAGATGCTCGTCTCATGGTACGACCTGGGGGGAAGGGTTACAGTGGAGGCAGATCATGTACAGACAAAAAAATATGGAATTGCTCAATACAGATGATGTACAATAGCTGGGAGGGATAACATGAGCACATTGTTTACACTAGATGGAACAATACAGGAGATCTATAGTGCATTTAAACAATAGGTGAAACAGTACAGAGAACAGAACATGAAGGGCAGGGTATACTTATCATGGAACAACTTCCGGTTAATACATGTTTAAGTAAGTGCCAGTAGCAATGCATGAACGGTGATAGCATGGCAAGAGTTTAGGCGAGTTGCATCAAGTTGACAGTAGGAGTAGGAGAGGAGTGTGGGGGGGAAGAAGTGAGCAGTAGTAGTGCTTGAGGTTGAGAAGCGTGGGTAGCTGAGGAGGGAGGGAAGGAGAGAGGAAGGTAAGGAGAGATTAGGAGGGAAAAAGAAAAATAGAAGGGGGTGATGCAGAGCGTGAGGTGTATAAGCCAGGCAATTTAGCGAAGGCCGAGCCACTAGTCAGGCACAAGGGGATGGTGGGAGAGGAGCTGATGGGGTGGGGTCAGGGCAGTTGCAATTTGGTGCAAGGAAGTTGGTGAGGGCGAGGATAGGGATGTGTGGATGCTGAGAGGCGGATCTGAGCTGGCAGGTAATTCCAGAGTTTAGGGAAGAGGAAGAGAAGGCTGATTGGCTGGCGGTGGTCCCACGGTGAGGGATGACCGATACTCTTGCATCAGAAGATCTGAGGGAGTGGTGGGGGTGGGGGAAGATAGGGAGGATCACGGTGGGAGGAGGAACCCGGAGCCAACAGTTGGAAGTGAATTTAGCACAGTGAATTGTTAGCACCGGTTGCTTAGGGAAGGTAGGGCCAGGGATCGATAGAGCTCACAGTGATGAGAGGGGGGCATCGAGGGTGAAATGGCAGAAGGCATTAAAGAGGGGGGGCAAGTTTGGTTAGGGTGGTCTTGGGAGCGGAGTTATAAACAACATCACAGTAGTCAAAGGAGGGTAAAATCATTTTCTGGACTAATTTCCTTCTGACCGGTAGAGGGAGACTAGAAGAGTTGCAGGATCTTTGTGAGTGGAGAATACAACAGCATCATCGGCATACAGTATGATCTGCTCAGAACAGTGGTAAGGGAAGGAGTTTAAGAAAAGGCTAAAAAGGAGGGGGCCCAGTATGGATCCTTGTGGGACACCCGAGCGAACAGGCAGGGTGTCAGAAAGAGCGTCTGCAATTTTTACTCTCTGCGACCAATTTTCTAAGTAGCTTTTAAACCAGAGAGAAGAGTCAGGTGATAGCCCGGCATTCAGTAGTTGGTCAATTAGTAGTCCATGGTGTACTGTATCGAAGGCCTTGGAGAGGTCGAGGAAAACGGCCCCTGTGAGAAGGCTGTTGTCAAGGGATTTGTGCAAAGCTCCAGTTAACTCAAGAAGGGCTGTGGTGGTGCTGTGACTTTTCCAGAAAATGTGTTGTTGTGGACAAGGTATATTGTATTTATCCAAGTGGTCAGTAAGTTGATCAGCCACAATGCATTCGAGTGCCTTAGAGAGTGGGAGCAGTATGGAGATAGGGCAATAATTTGAGTGATTCATCTTATCCCCACTTTTATGGATGGGTGTCACGATGGCTGTTTTCCTTAAGTCCGGGAATTTTCCACAGCTGAGAGAGAGGTTTAGGATTTTTGTTAATGGATGAATTACCTCATCGAGGGTGAGCAACAGTAGCTTAAGGTCCAGGATGTCGCTACTAGATCTAGATTTAGAGATAGCTGCAGTAATATAGTGGCGAGCTTCATTCAGCCTTACCTTCCTGAAGTAGAAGAGGGGGATGGTTAGACTGAGGGGCTGAGGTATTTGGGGAGTAGGCCCTGTTTTCGAAAAAGTCATGGGGTAGGACAGCACTAAGGTCTGAAAAAGCTGCATTAAAGATGTTTGCGATCACCTTGGGGTCCAGGGTTGAGGATCCATCAACCATTATCATGGCCGGAGAGATTTTTGGCTGCTTCCCTGTGACATCCTTGATATTGTCCCAGAAAGCACGACCATTTCCCCATGTATTGGTGAGAACGTCTTTGTAATAGGTGGATTTCATTAGCTGGATGGCTTTTGTGCAGGCATTTCATGCTTGTTTGTAATTTTGGGATGTCCAGTTGTTTGCCAGTGGCCCTGGCAACTGCCCAGAGGTGGTCCCTTAGTTTCAGCTGTGAGAGAAGAGCCACGGTTAGCCATGGGTTACAGAGAGATTTTGTTTTGCGCCTTTTAGCAGGGGCAAAGAGGTCACAGGCTTTGTTGAAAATTGAGATTAAGTGATCAAGAGCCAAGTTAACATCTGTTGCTTCATAGATGGGTAGCCAGTCTTGTAGAAGCAGGTATTGTTTGAGATGTGGAAGTTTTCCACGAGGAAGGACTCTGCTAGTGATAATTTTGGGAGGGAGCTGAAGGGAATTTGTTAGACCATGCACACATGACTGGGGAGTGGTCACTGAGAGAGTCCGGGAGAACGGTTGTATGAGAAATCCTTGTGGGGTGAGTGGTGAGGACCCAATCCAAGAGGGTACTGGTGCCAGTCTTGTAGTTAATCCTAGTAGGGGAGTTTACCATTTGCATGAGGTTAGCAGCTGAGATAGAGTCTTTATAGGCACTGGCGCTCGATGCTAACCAGTTTATGTTGAAATCCCCTAGGAGAATAAGTTCAGCTTCGGGAGGATGAGAGTTAATAAAGCTTAGGACGTCATTGAAGCCATGTTTAGGGTCCCTGGGTGGGATGTATACGGAGACAATAGTCAGGGCTTTATGGTTGGGACCTAGGATGATTTTTATTGGCAGAATCTGGGCAGAGACAGAAAGTGATGGAGTTGCTACAGGGTGCCATGACAGGGAGTCTTTGATATAGATTGCGCAACCACCACCTTTTTTGGATATCTGGTCCAGCCTGTGAACATTGTAGCCCTGTATTGTTACTGCTGAGTCAGGAACTTTAGGCATCAGCCAAGTTTCCACCACTGCAAGGATGTCAGGGTTGTGTTGGCATATGAAGGCTTGGAGTGCATCCAGCTTTGGTAGAAGGCTGCAGATATTAATGGTTGCAAGGATAAGGGCACCTGGAGTTTGTGTGTGGCCTGAGCTTCTAGGGCCAGGATTGGGATGGACGCTGCCTGAGATGAGAAGGAGGAGGAGGAGTAGGAGTTTTAAGGAGCAGAGTCGCAGCTCTTTGAGAGATAGTTTTGATCGTTGTTTCCGGGAACAGAGGTTGCAAGGTTCCAGGCGGTATCCCATATGGACTGCAAGGTGTACCAGTGTAGAGTTCCAGTGGTATAATCATTCAGTACCAAGTAACAGAAAGCTTAGGTTCAGCAAGCAACATAACAAGCATGTATTGCAGGAGAAAAGAAAAAAACACAATCTACCTCCAGTTAGGAAGGTTATACCACCAGGGTCATTCTCAGGATTATTAAAAGTGACACATCACCATTTGCACCTGTATTGTTTTAACCCGACTACGTAGTCTTTGAGCCTCTTTTTTAGATAGTGCCAGGGTAGGACAGTTTTAAGTCTCACAAGGTAGTGAATTCCATTGGGAAGGGGCTGCAAATGAGAAGGACGATCTTCCAGGTCCAGACCGTACCCTGGGGTTTCCAGTAAGGGACTAGCAGCAGAGTGCAGGGGCCTTACATGCTGCTTAAACCTTTGTGTGCCTGTGAGGCTATCGGGTGTAATCAGCTTAGCAAGTTTGAAGGTGAGGAAGTGCAATCGGCAAAGCCGACTTTAGACTCTGAGTCTGAGAAAACACTTACAGGGAAGTGCTCAGTGGCGGAGCTGGGGGGGGCTGGGGGGTGGTCTCCCCTCCTGGCTGCCCCAGTGTGTGTAGTGGTGCCCCACCAACATCTTTATTCACTGCTTAGTGCCCATTGTGAAGTCCCATGATTGACTGAATGCCCTCCCCCCGGCTCCCAAATGCTCCCAAACCTGGCTCCGCCACTGGATGTACCGTGCAACGTCTATTGTGTTATTGTGTTATTACTGTGATCTCCAGTACATAGTTTTAAAGTATATTTTTGTCATTAATCGGTGTTAAAAAAAATTAAATGTTCTTTGTTTATATTTCTATAGGTATCAAGGCCACTGCCCAGAGGAAGTACTGAGGATTTGGTAAGTACGTACCTTGGTATGACTACAAACAAAGTCTGTCTATTTGCAAAATTATAAGAAAGATGCTAGGTTGCTATCTCTTGGCTACTGATTTTACAAAATTTTGTTGAACACCTGTAGCAATAGCACACCATTGTGGCTTAAGAACGGGACTCAGAATCTGATTTTCTGCCCTGTAATGGCAATGCAGGAGGCAGCACGGCTAATATAGAGACAGTATAGCCTAGTGGTTAAGAGCTCTGAGCTGGAAACCAGAAGAACTGGGTTTAAATCCCACAGCCCCCACTTGCATTGTGTGTAACCATGACAAGTGGCATGCCTCGGGGGTTGGTTTCTGGACCTGTGCTGTTCAACGTGTATATCTGTGACATTTCACTGTTTGCAGATGATACAAACGTTTTTGGCAGAGTGGACACTGGTGAAGGGGTTAAGGAACTTAAGGAGGATCTGATGAAACTGGAGAAATGGTCCAGTATTTGGCAGTTAAAATGCAATGCCAAAAAGCGTAAAATTATGCACTTGGGAAATAAAAAGGATGGCGGGGGTTCGCTTGACACAAACTTCAGAAGAAATGGACTTAGGAGTAATGATCAGTGACTATCTTAAATCTTTTGTGCACTGTGACAATGCTTATGGTGAGGCTAATAGGGTGATGGGATGGATAGGGAGGGCCTTCTCTAGCAGGATAAAGGAAGTAATCCTTCCACTGTATGAATCATTGGTCAGGCCACAACTGGAGTACTGTGTCCAATTTTGGAATCCACACCTAAAAAAGATAGGTACCATCTAGAATCAGTTCAAAGAGGAGTGACCAAAATGGCATCCTGTGAAGATGGTGATACCAAAAAGGGCGACAGAAAACAATGTAGCCACATAGGGCAAGTGGGATAAAACAGCAATCTCCAAAAAAAAAAAAAGTGACCTACATTTTTCCCCCCTCCCCAAGTTTTGTCTCCTTGGAATTGATTTTATTTAGTAAGAGGGTACAAGGGGGCAAAGCCCCCCAGAAAGGGGGGTGCGGGGTGAAGCACCCCTCAAAAAGTCACTGTGGTACTGTTGTCACTGTTTCAGCAATCGCTGTTCTTGATACCCATCCTATGTGGCCACACTGTTTTCCCTTCACCCTTTTTATCCTCATCCATTTTCCTTCGCCGTTATCACATAGAACCGACCAAAATGATCCATGGTGAACAGGGGAGATCTGATGAGGAAAAATTAGAGTAATTAGAAATGTACTCAAAGTAAGCCAGAAGAGAGAGAGAGAGAGAGGTGAAATGATTGACATCTTTTAGTACCTAAAGGGCATCGATAAAATAGAATATCATGGGCTGTTTACCCCCAAGAAGGTAACATCACTAAGGGCACAACATGAAGCTGATGGGGACATGTTCAAAGGGTTATTAGAAAGTTCTTCCTTTACTGAAGGGCAGTTTGTATACAGACATAGGTACAAATATTTTGTACAGTTCATGCACATTAGTTACATATTTACTGAAGGGCAGTGGGTGAGAAGAATCAACTGCCACAGGAACGTGTTAATGTTCAGACACTTAATGCATCTAAACATGGTTGGGACAGGTTTAGGGGATCTGAATGGGGTGAATAGGAGGGGTAACCTGGTAAGTGTGTAAATAGACTATGGTCTCACCAGTACCAGACTGGTATCAGGACTCAGGTAGGGACTGGACAGGCTGAATGGACCACAGATCTTTTCTGCCCATAAAATTCTATGTTTCTAAGAGCAAGTCCTGAAAATAGGTCTCGGCTTAGTGTGCATTTCCTGGCCAAAAATTGAAGAAAAAAAGATAACATAAAAACAAAATACTGTCAATGGGATGAAACAGGGTCCCATGTTATGCAACTTAGTTACCTAAACTGCTAAACAGATATATGGGCGCAGTGGTTTCCCTATTATTAGTGTTGAGTAGGTACTTCTGTGTAAAACTCAGTTTCTCGTAATATAGAAACATAGAATTTGCCAGCAGATAAGGACTGCTTGGCCCACCTTGTCTGCCCATTTTTTCCCTGTCTATAGTATCATCATAGATCCTAACTGATCTCGGGCCCATTCACCGGCCCCTTCCCATTCCCTAAGTACCTTAATACGGTGGCTGTCCCTACACAGAATAACCTGGAATTTGGGATTCACATTTTGTGTGCCAGGATCTATGCATCCTGAATATTTGATAATGATCTATGCAATGGTTTAAAAGTTCTAGAAGAATGAAAATGTGAAAAAAAAATACTTTTTAAGACTTTCTTTGCTCACCAATAGTGTAAAAAGAGCTATGGGTACAAACCTGAAACATTCAGGTTAGTTTGAGTTTGACCCATGAATGATTCATTGTTATTTATAAAATGGGTGATGAAAATCCTGTATATTGACTGGTTGCTAGCTGTGTGTTACAAATGTTTAATGCATGACTACCAACAAGTCCAGGTAACCACAGCTGCAGTTAAAAAATTAGGTATCAGGAAGCAAATGGAATTTTCATTTTTTAGAATCAGTGTCATTTTTTTTCACCGCTAGCTTGTTCCCCACTGATACTGCTACCGAAACAAATGCCTTTACAGTACCATGTAACCCTGCAGAAAGTTATGGTCAAAAAATTTTGTTTTAATTTAAATCGATTTATTTTAGACATTGTCTTTCAGCACTTAAGCAACTCCACTCCTCCGATCGCTCGCTCACTGCTGATACCCGTTGACACACGTTGGCACTTCTGCCATCCGTTCAAACACTTTCACTTCACTTGCAGTCCTAGAAACACAGAAACATAGATTTTCACGGCAGATAAGGACCACTTGGCCCACCTAGTCTATCCATTTCCCTACCAATTGGATAAGCTGCAGATCCTAGTTAACCAACAGCCTACTTCTTCCTACCCCCACCAGAATTGCCTTATGTCTGTCCCATGCATTCTTGAATTCCCCCACTGTTTTTGACCCCACGACCTCCTCAGAAAGGCTGTTCCATGTGTCCACAACCCTCTCCATGAAAAAAATACTTCCTCACGTTGCCCTTGAGTCATTCCCCCTCTATCTTCAAATTGTGCCCCTTGTTCTTGCACATCTCTTTTTCTGAAAGATGCTACCCTGCTGGACTTTGTTGATTCCTTTGAGGTACTTGAAAGTTTCTATCATGTCCCCCTCCCCTCCTTTCCTCGAGGATATACATATTAAGCTCCTTTAGTCTCTGTTTGTATGTCTTCTGGTGCAGACCCTGCACCATTTTGGTTGCCCTCCTCTGGACAGCCTCCACCCTGTCTATGTCTTTGCGGAGATGGGGTCTCCAGAACTGCACACAGTACTCCAGATGGGGTCTCACCAACTGTCTGTACAGAGGGATAACAACTTCCTGTTTTCTACTGGTGATGCCTCTTCCTAAACATCCCAGTATCCCCCCAGCCCTCCTTACTGCCTTCTCACATTGCTTGTGTAACCCCCACCCAGGTATGCCGTTTCTATCTGACAGCTCTACCTGGTGGGCTGGGTTCAGGGAGGAATATGTCACTCGGCACATTGGCTAGGTTTGGCTACTCTGCAACAGAGGCACCCAGGTAACTCCGGATAAATGAAGCAATAACTGTAATGTCCAATACCAGAAGTGGGATTCTAAAGTGTGGCTTTTATTCACATCCAACAGAATAAACGAAGCATAGATGGACCCCCACGGGGCTACACTCCTGGAAATGCAGATTTAAGGAGAACAGAACACATCCTCATCACTTTAGCTCTCAGGCTCTGAAACACACTGGGCACACACCCCGAACTTGTACGCTGCTCTGGGTTTTCCCTGTCTCGGCTCCCTTGCTAGCCACTTGGACACTTTCCATATAGCATGGAAACATTTACTGGTGGCTCCCTAAACCACCTATGAGCACTTCTGCTCCTTCAGGGATACTTCCTCATCAATCCCACATCTGGGTACTTTCCTCAGGCACTGGCCAAGTACCTGAGAGAAAGCAACAGGTGTCCCAGAGCAAATCCGTAGAGGTGAATTTGGTTACTACTGATGGGGGGGTATCCCACCTCTCGCTCCCATAATTCATACCCGGCCATTTCTCTGGACTGTAACACCTCATCCTTTAACACACTTTGCTGCGTAGATTCTTTTTAAATGTATTTCACATTCAATCTACTGTCTTTACATCCCGTTTGTGCTGGACTTGAACATACTTAATAAGTGGCTGTGTCCATTACTCCAGACCCCCCACAGAGTAAAGCAGTCCAATCCCCACATCTTCCAAACTGTACTTGGCTGTCTTTTCCTGACCCCACAGTAACAGTCCCTTTAGTTTCATCTTGATGCAGGTGAAAACACATGGCCCTTTAGCACAGCGAACTCACCCTTTGGTTGCAGGTGCCCCACAGGTGTTTCCTCCTCAAGGAACTCTCTTCCAGAGCTTCTAGTGCCTCAGCACAAACTTAAATAAGGCAGCTTCTTTTCCCTAGCCGGACCAAGGGGGTTACCCCTGGAAGCAGGCTGATTCCTTCCCCCCATCCCCGCAGGGATGGGGCCCTGAACCATTGAAAGCGTTCTCCACCACTTCAATATGCTCTTCTTGTGTTCCTCTCCAGGTGAGAACACACACCAGTAAAACAAAAATAGCTCTTTGTCAGAGCTTAGAGCTCTGAGGGACTGCTTACAGCAGAGCACCTCTTTTCAGCCTGCCACACTCTACTGAACTTTACAGACTCTACTTCAAATAGAGCTGAATTGGATGCCTCCTATAATAACCCAACCAGGCTCTGGGGAACTATAAAGGGTATCTTGGGCCAAAACTCTACTCCTGCCTTAACCTGCAAACTGCTACTAAATAACACAGAAATTATGGACAAACAAGAAATCCTAAATACCTTCAATGACCACTTCACCACAGCTGGACTAGCATTTGACTCTTCACCTGCAAATCTCCTGAGATCTTCCTTGAACCTTCAATCCACCGTGGGTCAAAGGCTACATCAACCTTCTCCTTCAACCCAATATCCTTGAAAGAAGTGGAAGATCTCCTCTCCAATTTAGATACTTCAAAAGTGCAGGTACAGACTCCTGGACCCTACTTCCTCAAGATTGCATCTCAAGTCTTATCTGCCCCCCTCACTCATCTCTTCAATCTTTCCCTCACCACTGGATCCATTCCCTCCACTTGAAAAACAGCTCAAGTAGTTCCCTTACTCAAATCTGGTGATCCCATGGACCTCAATAATTACAGGCCCATTTCCATCCTATCAGTTCTATCCAAGATGCTCGAAAAGTTAGTAAACTCACAATTAAGGGACTACCTGGATAACAATAACCTCCTAAATACAGCACAATCAGGATTTAGATCAAGGCATAGCACCATTTCGGCCCTAGCCAAAGTAACCAACGACTGGCAGATTGCTATGGATAAGAAGAACAGTACCTGTGCTGTGTTCCTGGATTTGAGCAAAGCATTTGACACAGTGGACCATGAATCATTAATCACCTCCCTTGGCTCACTAGGGTTGGATTCCCCTTCACTCAATTGGTTCAAGTGCTATCTATCAGATAGGTCACAACTGGTAAAAAATGGAAACTACCTATCCACCTTAAAACCACTGTTAAGAGGTGTACCGCAAGGCTCTATTCTTGGCCCCATCCTCTTTGCCATCTATATTAATAATATTGATGCCAACCTCACTCAATCCAACATCCATCTGTTTGCTGATGATACTGTATTATATGTTAGCAATCCTTCATTATCTAAAGCCTGTGAACTGCTACAATCTGAATTTTCCATCCTACAACACAACCTACTAGATAAAAAACTACTTCTAAATGCCAAAAAAACAAAAGCTATGTTCTTTACCTCAAAGAGTTGCTCTGCCACTACCCCACCATCCACCACCCTACAACTAACCACCTTACTTGGAGAGAAGCTGGAATTCGTTGATAACTTCAAATACCTTGGAGTCTGGATTGATAACAAGCTTGACTATTCTGTCCATATTGAGGAGCTACTAAAGAAACTGAGACAAAGGCTTGGTTTATTTTATAGAATAAAGCACTACCTCAACAGAGACTCCAAAAAAAGATTAATCCAGGCTTCATTCCTATCCCATATTGACTATGCTGACTTTCTGTACGGACATTGTTTACTCCCCCCTTAAATAAACTGGACACCCTATACCACAGGTCCATCAGATTCATTACTGATCTTCCCTTCAGCACCCATCATTGCTCCCTTTATAAGGCAGTTAACTGGACATCATTACAACACAGAAGAAATAGGAATGCTGCAATTTGGATATTCAAAGCCTTATCCGGCAAACTACCTACCTATATCTCAGACTGTTTTACTCAAATTACTTCTAGGCCATACAACCTAAGGATCAGCAAAATTATCATTCTTAAGGTCCCCAATGTCTGCACCCAGTTTGGGAGGGCTGCTATCAGCTACTCACTAGCAATTGTTTGAATTCACTCCAAAAACCATGAAGCTAAATAACCTCCTACCCTAATATCCTTCAAGATTATTCACCACCCTATTCCCAGAACTCTGCAACTGCTTCCACAAGGCCTAAACCCTGCTCTACCTACCCCCTTTCTTTTTCGTGTTCCTATATGCTGATAAAACTCCCGTTTCCAGTCCCAAGATTCACCCTCAAAATGCCTGCTAGGTTCTATAATCTACATATTACTCCTGATGTGTCCATTGCCTTCTGTCTCACAGATTAATAGTTTTAATGTGCCATGTACATATGTAAATTGTTATATATTAGCACTTATGTCATTGTATTACTGTTTATGTTACCACTGTCATTGTATTACTGTTTATGCTACCCTTGTCAATGTATTAACACTTGCACTTCTTGACCACTCAGGTCCATCTTGTAAATGAGCTATGCTCAATGATGTTCGCATGATTAAATAAAGATTTTGATTGATTGATTGAAATTCCCCAATGTTCTACTCTAACCTCCAACTGCAACATTCCAGTTTAGCTTATGCAGCTGCGACAGTTCTAAACGATGTCATCCCTCAGTCTCAGCTGAGACTGAGAACAGAGTGAGACAGTGTGAAATCCATTTAACTGGAGTTTCACAAGCTGCCTTCCCTGCCTACCACTAGGTCTTAGTGGGATTCTAGTAACCCCGGGTAACAGGGGGGTTACACTTGCTTATCTTTAGGTCATCTGATATGACTCCCCCTCAGGTCCCTTTCCATTTTTGTTGTTGTTAGTACCCCCCCCCCCACCATTGTGTACTCTTCCCCTGGGTTTTTGTTTCCCAGGTGCATTATTTTGCACTTCTTTGCATTGAATCTAAGCTGCCATATGTTTGACCATTTTTCCAACCTTGCCAAGTCCTTTCTTATCCTTTCCACCCCCCCATGTGTATCAAACCTGTGGCAGATCTTCGTGTCATCTGCAAAGAAGCATAGTTTTCCTTCCAGTCCCTCTGTAATGTCATGTATAAATACATTAAAAAGGACCGGACCCAGTACTGAACCCTGCGGTACCCCACTAGTAACCCTTCTTTCTTCACTGTGGACTCCGTTTACTATTACCCTCTCGTCCTGTTGTCCAGCCAATTTTTTACCCAGGCTAACACCCTAGGACCTACTCACAGGCTGGCTAACTTGTTTATTAATCTTTTATGTGGGATTGTGTCAGATGTCTTGCTAAAGTCCAGGTAGGTCATATCCACAGCCCCTCCCTGATCTACTACTTTGGTCACCCAGTCAAAGAAATCTATTAGAATTGTCTGACATGACCTTCCCGCTGTTAATCCATGCTGCCTTGGGTCCTATGCCCTGCTGGTCTCTAGGTACTCAACAATTCTTTCTTTCAGAAGTGATTCCATTATTTTCCCTACCACTGAGGTCAAACTAACAGGTCTATAGTTTCCTACCTCTGCTTTGCTCCCACTTTTGTGAAGGGGAATCACATCCACCCTCCTCCAGTCCTTAGGTACCACACCATCCTCCCACGATTTGTTAAAAAGGGTAGTCAATGCTGTCACTAGTTCTCCTTTCAGTTCTTTTAGAATTCTGGGGTGAATCCCATCAGGCCCCATTGCTTTGTCCACCTTCAGTTTTAAGAGTTCTTTCAGAACACTTTCTTCTGTGAATGGACTGGCATTGACCCCACTATCCAAAGTGTTTCTATTGATTGGATTAGGTACCTCCCCTTCCTCTTCTTTTGTGAATACTGAGCAGAAGTATTCGTTCAGTATCCCTGCTTTTTCACTGTCACTCTCTGCCCATCCACCCTCCCCTTTATTAAGCCTCATTATCTCTCCCTCGGTCTTTCTTCACTCCCTAATGTACCTATAATAGGTTTTATCCCCCTTCTTAACCGAGTTGGCTATCTTCCTTGGTTTGGGCCTTTGCTCTTCTGACTGTCTTCCTCGCTTCCTTCTGCTTTAACTGGTATAGGTCTCTGTCCTGCTCCTTCTGTGCTTCCTTATACTTCCTGAATGTTATATTTTTCTTCCTAACCTTCCCCATCACCTCTTTTGAGAATCATAGTGGTTTATTCCTTTATTTTGATTTGTTTATTTGCTTTACACAAAGGCTTGTTGCCTCTGTGATGGCAGTTTTGATGTTTTTCCATTGTTTCTCCACCCCTCCTTCTTGCCCGTTTACTAGTGCTTTTCTGAGACTCTGTCCCATTTTGACAAAGTCAGCTGTCCTAAAGTCCAGTACCCTCACTTTTGTATGGCTTGACTCTACAGCTGTGTTTATCGTGAACCACACTGTTTGGTGGTCACTTGTTCTCAGATGGCTACCCAATTCTAAATTTGAGATCCTCCCTCTGTCCCCGTTTGAGAGTACCAGGTCTAACATTGCTCCCTCTCCAACACTAGCTGTCTGAGGCATGCCCCTGTAGGGCATCAAGAATGACCCTGCTCTTGGATGTGGCTGAAGCAAAGGTGCTCCAGTTAACATCTGGCATATTCAGGCCCCCCATTAACAATATCTCCCCTTTTTCCTGCCATCCTAAGGATGTCTTCTATCATTTCCTTGTCCATTTCCTCCCCAAGAGACGGTGGTCTGTATACAATCCCTGTGCGGATTGTGGTGCCATTTCCTGTCTCTAGGGTGACCCACAGTGCCTCTTCTCCTCCCTGTTTACCATTTAGTTCCTTTGCTTTGATCCCTTGCCTGACATAGAGAGCTACTCCTCCTCCTCCTCTTCTATCCTCCCTGTCCCTCCTGTAAACTGTGTAACCTTATGTTGACATCCCAGTCATGGTTCTCTGTGTACCATGTTTCTGTGACTGCCACGATATCCAGGCATCCCTCTTCCATCAAGGCCACTAGTTCAGGGAGCTTGTTACCCTGACTATGGGCATTGGTACTCATTGCCCTCTATTTTTTGATGGCCTTACCCCTTTTAGCCCCATCCCCGTCCTTGCTACCTTTGCATATTTCTCCATTTACCCCTGCCCTTCTCCCTATCAACTTCTCTATGTTGGTGTTTACCTCACTAACTATCCTGTTTTTTTTGGGGAGGGGCTTGCATTTCCCTGCTCCTTTTCAGTGCCTCCCCCCTTGGCTAGTTTAGATGCTTGCCAATGAAGCATTTAAACCTATCACCTAGGATTCTGGGATCCTAGTTCCCTTCCTGGCCAGATGCAGACCACCGTGCAAGTATAGCCCTGTAGACCCCCGGTCCCCAATGAAGCCAAAACCCTGAGCTCTGTTCCAGTTTTTCAACTATTGATTGAATCCCATGGTGCAGAGGTTACTGTGTGTGCCGCTTGCCTAAGGCCCCTCCCCAACTCCAGAAACTCCTCCTGCGCTGCTCCGATCCCATTCCCAGCCAGGTCATTTGTCTCTAGGTGGACAATGACATCCAGCTCCCTCCCTCCCATGCAGCTGCTCCCATGAACCTGAGGATTCACTCCCTGTCCCTCCAACCATGCAGGCACCTTACCTCTCTGTCCCCTTCCTCCCGCAGATCTACCACCTAACAAATGAGTCTCCCACCAGGAGTTGTTTCCTTCTCCTGTGGGGTCCCGTGCCACCTTCCTGTGGATCTCCTTTGTGGAGATTCCCAGCATCCTCCTTGGTCTCCACTGCGGGTGCCTCCATAGAGGAATGATGCTCTACCAGAACAGCGTATGAATTGTGAAGAAGTACAACTGGAGGGATGCACTTCTGTTCCTCCACCCTCACTCCCTCTGAGCCCACCGTGGTCCAACAGCTCTTCTTTCTTGGCAACCTGTGAGGCAGCGGTATCAGCCCTGGTGGTCCCTGGGTGGGAGAGGAGGTCTCCTGAATCCTGGTCAACTCAGCCTGGAGACGAGCAACCTCCTCCCTCAGCCCAGAGAGGGGCCTACAGAGGGGACAACACCACATCCTCCAGAACATCTCCCGGAAGACTGCCGCTCCACAACCACTGCACTGCACCACTTCCATCATGTCTTATTTGTGGCCCCACAACTGTTGTTTTGTATGCTTACTCTTTCACCTCTCCATTTGCTTTTTTTGTTTTTGTTTTTTCTCCCTACTTTCCTACTACCTTTGTGCTTTTACAGCTCCTGCCGTTCCTGTTCTGGGACAGGAAGTTCCTGTATTCCTCAGTAGTCTCCTTCTTACTTGCTCAGAAACAGACCTCCAGCAGCTAGGGGGTGAGGGAGAGCTTTTCTTTTCCTTCTAGGATGCTGAGTCTTTTCTGCCTCTGTGATCACTCCTTCGCTTCTCCCAAACTGGACATTCTTATTGTCAGTCAAATCCAGTGCCTATAAAAGTGGAACTGGCTAAGGGTCAGGGGATGAAGGGAAGGGATGGAGGGCTACGCAGTCCCAGTAGAAGAGTTCTAGCAGCTGCCTCCTTCCTCTTGCTGCTCTCTGCCAAAAGCGAACTAGGGAATGGGCTAGCAGTATAGCATAGAGGTTAGAGAAATGAGGTGTGAATGAGCTTGGTACATCCAGCAGACTAGACCTGAGTTTGATTCTCACAACTTCCACTTGCATACTGTGTGACTCTGAGCAAGTCACTTAACCGCCCAGTGCTCCCAGGTCGCCCCTGAAAACAGGCACTTGTGCCTAATGGGCCTTACCCGGTTACCAAAGACTAAAATAAAAATAAATAAATAAATAGTTTTAAATACAGACACCTGGCTTTCTGTTGCCTAAGCCACACCCTCTAATTTACATCTCTTCTCTTCACCTACTTAACAGCACAGATAACAGTTCCCTTCCTTCAACTCATACAAGCACACTAACTCTTTTTTTTTACCCTAATTGGAGGTCCCAGTAGTAGAGTTCTAGTTCTTTAGTCCCAGTAGAAGACTTCTAGCAGCTGCCTCCTCTTGCTACTCTCTCCTGTCCTGTTCTGATACCAGCCGCTGCTTGGTTGCAACATGCTGTTTGGCACACTTCCTTTTTTAATAAGCAGCAAAGATATGTTTCAATTTAAACCAGTTTATTTTAGACATTGTCTTTCAACATTTAAGCAGCCCCCCACTCCCCCGATCGCTCACTGCCATCCGTTGACACACGTGGTCACTACTGCCACCCGTTCAAACAATTTCACTTCGCTTGCAGTCCTGTTCTGATACCAACTGCCTTTTGGTTGCAACTTGCTCTCTGGCATACTTCCTTTTTAATGAGCAGCAGAGATATTTACTCATTTTCAAAGCTGTAAACGGCTTCTTGAGCTCGTGCTTGAGCTCTTGATCTGAAGACCTAGACACTGTTACGCCATGCTTGATTGTCCTCACATACTGCCCTTAGAATCCACTGACAGATATGAAGAACAAATTAACTGAGCTTTTTTTTTGTAAGTCAAACACAACTTCTGTCACCACTTCAGTTCCACGATTTTTCTCCTTGCTGCTCACCCAGTCACTTTAATACTAAATCAGAATTATACAGAAAGTACAATAGAAGAGTTTTTGCACAAACCAACACTTTTTAATGTAACAACAATAAATACATAATATACTGATGTGTGTGTGTGTGTGGGGGGGGGCCATAGCAACAGGCTATGGTGGCCATAGTAGGTCAAAATTCCTTAGCTAAAAAACAAACAGAAGTGCTAATGCAGGCGGAGGAAATATTTTATATTAAAATGCTTTAAAGATGTAATTTTTTTACTACTTAAACCTATTTATTTTAAGTTAAATGCATTTAAAGTATACCATCCCATTGGATAAGCACAATAAGACACTCTGAGGGTGTGCATTAGACAGTTCTAATGCATGGCCAGCGGCTGAAGGCACTAGGCCTGTGACCTCATGCCTTACTATGCACCTGGCCATGCGTTAGAAGTGTCTAATGCACACCTCGTCATGTCTTGTTACTTACGTGACTTTATTGACAACTTTGGAGTTTGTAAAGTATTGAGAAGTATTGAAGTCTTCTGGGACCAGGGCTTTTGTGTTTGTGGCCCCAACCCTCTGGAATTCTCTGCCTCGTCGGCTTAGGGAATGCACGACCGTGGAATCCTTTAAGCAGGATTTTAAGACACTTTTGTTGAGTAAGGCTTTTATGAATTGATGTTGCTGAGAATATTGACTTTATATGTGTATTTTTGCTTTTAACATTCATTTATACAGCGCCTTGGTGCTTGAAAGGCGCTTAATAAATAAAGTTTTATTTATTTATTAAGAAATTAAAATACCATTTTTGCGCATGTGCAGTTTATTTTTTTCACACATTTTACGTAGGGTGTTTTCGGAACAATGGTATTATCTGTTTTCATGAGACGAAATCCATTTTTGTGACATGACACATCTGTTTTCATCATTCTTAACAGTTATGAAAGTGGATAGAAGAAAAAACTGCACATCAGAAGCAATAAATTATTGGATCTGTAGTCTGAAACTTGTGTGGTTTACAGAGTGGTTCTACAACTGCTGTTTTTTTTTTTTTTTTAAAGAAACCTAAGTTTTAAAATTATTAATTAAATTGGTCTGTTGTGAGTCACAAAAATGGTCTGTTTTTTGTGTCTCAGAAACCAGTCTTCATAACTGTTAAATCTATTTACGAGTGTTGGCAAACATGAAAGTGGGTAAAATAAGATGACACTGCACATTATTCAACTACTTGAGCTGTAATTTGAAACTTGTGTGGTTAGCAGAGCAGAATGTCAGACTGAGTCTTCAATTTTTTTAATAAACAATAGTTTTTAAAATATTAATGAAATTAGGTTTTTCAGGGTCACAAAAACATGGCCTGTTTTGGTGGCTCAAACACCTGTCTTTGTGGCTCGTAAACTGATTTTCCTAAAATGCAACATCCACTTGTATGAGGCATAGTCTCAGAATGGAAAAAAATATAATTGACTTTGTAGCGACGCCAGACAATGCGTGGGATGAGGCAGCTGCTTAGTGAGTAGCCTGCAGGTGCATGTGTTATGTCTGCAACAGGTCTGGTGCCATGCATATAAAGGGCCACTCATGAAGAAAAGCTATAGGTCTGGCACCATGCATGTAAAGGGCCACTCATGAAGAAAAGCTATAGGTCTGGCACCATGCATGTAAAGGGCCACTCATGAACAAGAACTAAAATTCTGGTGTCATGCATATAAAGGGCTACTGATGAAGTAATCCACAAGTCTGGTACCATGCATACAAAAGTCCACTTGTGAAGTAAGCTACTGGCCTGGCACCATGCATATAAAGGGCCACTCATGAAAAAAGCTACTGGTCTTACGCCATGCATATAAAGGGCCACTCATGACGTAAGCTACAAGTCTAGCACCATGCATATAAAGGGCCACTTATGATGTAAGCTACAAGTCTGGCGCCATGCATATAAAAGCCCACTCGTGAAGTAAGCTACAAGTCTGGCGCCATGCATATAAAAGCCCACTCGTGAAGTAAGCTACAAGTCTGGTGGCGTGCATATAAAAGCACACTCATGAAGTAAGCTACAAGTCTGGTGCCAAGCATATAAAAACACACTTATGAAGTAAGCTACAGGTCTGGCACCATGCATATATAGGGCCACTCATGAAGAAAAGCTACAGGTCTGGTGCCATGCATATACAGAGCCACTCATGAAATAAGCTTTAGGTCTGGCACCATGAGTATAAAACGCCACTCGTGAAGTAATCAAGATCAAATCAAACTTTATTTATAATGCACTTTTCAAATGTCAAAGTGCGTATACAATATCAAATGTAAAAAATCAATCAGATAAAACATCAGAATATTTAAAATAGGCAGAAAATTTACGAACTAAACATTGTCCCCGAAGGCTAAACTAAATAAATATGTCTTCAGAGAGGACTTAAAAGTCTCAGTGGACAGGCACTCTCTAATCCGACGAAGTAGAGAGTTCCACAGGGTCAGGGCTGCAAATGAAAATGCCCTTAAAGCTACAGGTCTGGCACCATGCATATAAGGGGCCACTCATGAAGTAAGCTACAGGTCTGGCACCATGCATATAAGGGGCCACTCATGAAGTAAGCTACAGGTCTGGCACCATGCATATAAAGGGCCACTCATGAAGTAAACTACAGGTCTGGCACCCTGCATATAAAGGGCCAGTCATGAAGTAAGCTACAGGTCTGGCACCAGGAATATAAAGGGCCACTCATGAAGGAATCTGCAATTCTGGTGCCATGCATATAAAAGCCCCCTCGTGAAGTAAGCTACAGGTCTGGCACCATGTATATGAAGGGCCACTCTTGAAGAAAAGCTACAGGTCTGGTACCATGCATATACAGGGTCACTTATGAAGAAAAGCTAAAGGTCTGCGACCATGCATATAAAGGGCCACTTGAGAAGAAAAGCTGCAGATCTGGCACCATGCATATTAAAGCCCACTCATGAAGTAAGCTACAGATCTGGTGCCATGCAAATAAAGGGCCATTCATGAAGAAAATCTACTGATTTGGTGCCATGTATATAAACAGCCACTCATGAAGGAAAGCTACCGGTCTGGCGCCATGCATATAAAGGGCCATTCATGAAGAAAAGCTACAGATTTGGTACCATGCATATAAAGGGTGACTCGTGAAGTAAGTTACAGGTCTGGCTCACTGTGTATAAAAGGACACGTGAAGTAAGCTACAGGTCTGGTGCCATACATAAAAAGCGCCACTCATGAAGTAAGCTCCAGGTGTGGCACCAGGTGTATAAAGGGACACGTGAAGTAAGCTACAAGTCTGGTGCCATGCATACAAAGAGCCACTCAAGAAGTATTTCCAGGTCTGGCACCAGGAGTATAAAGGGCCACTTGTGAAGTGAGCTACAGGTCTGGCACACTGTGTATAAAGGGCCAGTTGTGAAGAAAACTACAGGTCTGGTGCCATGCATATAAAGAGCCACTCATGAAGTAAGCTACAAATCTGGCACCATGCATATAAAACCCACTTGTGAAGTAAGCTACAGGTCTGGTACCATGCTTATAAAGGGTCACTCGTGAAGTAAGCTACAGGTCTGGCACCATGCTTATAAAGGGCCACTTGTGAAGTAAGCTACAGGTCTGGCACACTGTGTATAAAGGGACACGTGAAGCAAGCTACAAGTCTGGTGCCATGCATACAAAGAGTCACTCATGAAGTAAGCTCCAGGTGTGGCACCAGGAGTATAAAGGGCCACTTGTGAAGTAAGCTACAGGTCTGGCACACTGTGTATAAAGGGGCACGTGAAGTAAGCTACAGGTCTGGTGCCATGCATAAAAAGAGCCACTCATGAAGTAAGCTCCAGGTGTGGCACCAGGAGTATAAAGGGCCACTTGTGAAGTAAGCTACAAGTCTGGCACACTGTGTATAAAGGGACATGTGAAGCAAGCTACAAGTCTGGTGCCATGCATACAAAGAGCCACTCAAGAAGTAAGCTCCAGGTTTGGCACCAGGAGCATAAAGGACCACTTGTGAAGTAAGCTACAGGTCTGGCACACTGTGTATAAAGGGTCAGTTGTGAAGAAAAGCTACAGGTCTGGTGCCATGCATATAAAGGGCCACTCATGAAGTAAGCTACAGGTCTGGCACCAGGAGTATAAAGGGCCACTTGTGAAGTAAGCTACAGGTCTGGCACACTGTGTATAAAGGGCCACTCATAAAGAAAAGCGACAGGCCTGGTGCCATGCACATAAAGGGCCACTCATGAAGTAAGCTACAAGTCTGGCACCATTCATATAAAAGCCCACTTGTGAAGTAAGCTACAGGTCTTGCGCCATGTATATAAAGGGCCACTCATGAAAAAAAAAGGTAAAGGTCTGGCACTATGCATATCAAGAGCCCCATATGAAGTAAACTACAGGTCTGGTGCTATGCATATAAAAGGCCACTGATGAAGTGGAGCTACAAGTCTGGCACCATTTATATACAAGCTCACTCGTAAAGTAACCTACAGGTCTGGTGCCATGGGTATAAAGGGCCATTCATGAAGAAAAGCTACAGGTCTAGTGCCATGTATACAAAGGGCCACTCATGAAGAAAAGCTACAGGACTGATGCCATGTGTATTACGGGCCACTTGTGAAGTAAGCTACAGGTCTGGTGCCATGTGCGCAAAGAACCACCTATGAAGAAAAATTACAGATTTCACAAAATTCATATAAAATGCTGCTTGTGAAGTAATCTACAGGTCTGACACCATGCATATAAAGAGCCACTCGTGAAGTAAACTGCAAGTCTGACACCATGCATATAAAGGGCCACTCGTGAAGAAAAGTTGCAAGTCTGGTGCCATGCATATAAAGGACCATTCATGAAGAAAAGCTACAGGTCTGGTGCCATGCATATGAAGTGCCACTCGTGAAGAAAAGCTACAGGTCTGGTGCCATGCATATGAAGTGCCACTCGTGAAGAAAAGCTACAGGTCTGGTGCCATGCATATGAAGGGCCACTCGTGAAGAAAAGCTACAGGTCTGGTGCCATGCATATGAAGTGCCACTCGTGAAGAAAAGCTACAGGTCTGGTGCCATGCATATAAAGGACCACTCATGAAGAAAAGCTACAGGTCTGACACCATGCATATGAAGTGCCACTCGTGAAGAAAAGCTACAGGTCTGGTGCCATGCATATAAAGGACCACTCATGAAGAAAAGCTACAGGTCTGGTGCCATGCATATGAAGTGCCACTCGTGAAGAAAAGCTACAGGTCTGGTGCCATGCATATGAAGGGCCACTTGTGGAGTAAGCTACAAGCCTGGCACCATGCATATAAAAGCCCATTCGTGAAGTAAACTGCAGGTCTGGCACCATGTGTATAAAGGGCCACTCATGAAATAAGCTACAGGTCTGGTGCCATGCATGTAAAGGGTCACTTGAGAGGTAAGTCACAGGTCTGGTGGACCACTTGTTTTTTTCCTTATGTACTTTATCCTTCTCCAGGCAGACTCCCTGACTGGCGACTTTAGCCCTCCTACTGGAGGGACACTCTCTCCAGACCCGCCTGCACCTGCACATGCCAACCCCTGAGTTTCCCTCATGGATTGCCCCCTGCAGCTGGGCCAGGAGGGCAGTGGCACACTAAACCTCCCCTTGGAAACCCAGTCCAGAAACCAGAGCCGGCTTCGGGTGTGGCGGCCATCATTGAGCGCCAGCCAGGACTTCTCCCTGTTTCTGCTTTTCAATCAATCAATCAAATCTTTATTTATTCAGGTGGACATCATTGAGCAAAGCTCATTTACAAGATGGACCTGACAAGGTCAAGGTTCAATGGTTGGTACATAAGCAGATATATACAAAAACACTTGTAATTGCATAAACAAATACAGTAAGATAAACATATATACAATAATCCAAGGACAGAGGTTGATTAAAACATAACAGGACAAGGTAGGATATAAGAAAATTACACTAGAAAAATCCAGTATGTACAAATCCCAGTAGACGAGTCAAAGCAAGCACGCAACATAAGGTACCCAGAATTACAGGCTCCAGGGCAAGCTAAAGCAGACAAACAGATATAGTGTTTGACTGACTGCAAAAAAAGTGGTGATTACAGCCTCTGACAAATGACATGGAAGGGCTGGTGGGGGACTCAGACAGGGGCTAGGGCTAATAGTAGGAGGTATGGGGGAGTAATTAGGGTTGAAGTAAGTGCCAGGAGTTAGTGGGAAGATCATAGTCAGGGGAAGCAAAACTGTATAAATTGTATTATAGGGGGCTAAGATACCATAATAAGGGGGCTGCTTGGGAGGGAAAACTATGGGGATAATTTATGGGAGAGCTGCCAATTATGGTTGCTGACTGGAAGGGGGAGGGTTGTGAATGTGACTGGACTAGGTCTTGTGATGGTAAGTGCATTTCTCTGCGAAGAGACTTATGCAGAGCTTTTTAAAGGATGCTAGAGGTATAAGATTGGTCAACTTTAGGGTCTTCTGTAGAGTATTCCATGCCATAGCTAGAGAGTAGCTGATTGCAGACCTCCCATGCCGGGTGTAGACTTTGGGTATCTTGAGCGTGATGAAGTTGTTGTTTCTTAGGGCATAGGAACTAGCTGTGGCCAGTGTAAAGCAGTCTAAAATATAAGTTGGAAGTTTATTAGACAATGCTCTGTAAATCCATAGTGCAGCATTTCTGTTCCTTCTGAGGTGTAGGGACGGCCATCCAACTGCAGCATTGAGAGAGCAGTGATGAGTGTTGAATGGAAGATCTGTAATAAACCTTAGTGCTCTGTGGTACAGGGTATCCAGTTTGCTTAAATAGGAGATAGGACAATGACCATAAAGGAAGTCTACATAATCAATAAGTGAAAGAAATGAGGCTTGGATTAGCCTCACCCTTGAGTCTCTGGTTAGGAAGTGTTTTATTCTGAAGAATAGGCTGAGCCTCTGGCAAAGTTTTTTCAGAAGTTCTTCAATATGATGTGTGTAGTCAAGCCTGCTATCAATCCACACCCCTAAGTATCTGAATTTTTCTACATAGTCCAGGCTTTCTCCAAGGATGGTGGATAGCTGGGGAAGATTGCTTAGTGAGGAGGTGTTAGTATAGGTATGAGTGGAGAAGAACATTGCTTTTGTTTTCTTTGCATTTAAGAGGAGCTTTTTCTCAAGTAGTTGATGTTGCAAAAGGGAGAATTCTGCTTGTAAAATTTCACAGGCCATTGCAGGCGATGGATTACTGACATACAAAACAGTGTCATCTGCAAAGAGGTGAATATTGGCTTTGGTGAGATTTGAGTCAATGTTGTTAATGTAAATGGCAAAAAGGATAGGGCCCAGGATAGATCCTTGTGGAACTCCTCTCAGAAGTGGTTTTAGTGAGGATAGGTCACCTTCAGCTTTCACCTGTTGTGACCTATCAGTAAGGTAACACCTGAACCACTTAAGAGAGGGTGGGTCTAAGAAGCCTATAAAGTGCAATGAAGAGAGTAGCAGCTCATGGTCCACTGTGTCGAATGCCTTGCTTAGATCAAGGAATACAGCACAGACACTGTTCTTTTTGTCTAATTCGGTTTGCCAGTCATTTGTGACTTTGGCCGGTGCAGAGATAGTGCTGTGTCTGGCCCTAAACCCAGATTGAGATGGATTTAAGAGATTAGTATCTTCAAGGTAATCTCTTAACTGGATGCTCACTAATTTCTCTAGCATCTTGGATAGCACTGGAAGAATGGATATGGGCCTGTAGTTGTTGAGGTCCATGGGGTCCCCTGATTTTAGAAGGGGAAACACCTGGGCTGTTTTCCACATAGTAGGAATAGAGCCAGAGGTTAATGATAGATTAAAAAGATGTGTGAAGGGAACTGCAAGCGTATGAATTGCAATTTTTAGAAAATAGGGATCAAGAGAGTCTGCACCTGTGCTTTTTTTAGTATCCAATTGCAGGATTAGATCCTCTACTTGCTTCAGCAGTTCCGGTTTGAAGGAGAAGAAAGAATCAGCCCTCTGAGCTTCAGCATACTGGGAGTTTAGTTGTGCATGCAGTAGATTAGCTGGAGAGGTGTCAAAAGCAAGGCCAGCAGTTGTGAAATGATTAATGAAAGCATCCAGTACTTCCATTTTATCAGAGATAGTACCCTTATTATGGTGCACTTGAGACGGCAGAGAGGTGCTAGAGCCTGCCCTAAAATCCCCTTAATGGTGCCCCAGAATCTAGCAGGATTGTGGTAGGAGGCGTCAAGTTCAGCCATATAAAAGGCAGCCTTTGCATCCCTTACTTTCTTGGTGCAACTATTTCTGGCCTTCCTAAACAGCATCCAGTCATTTGGGTTCTTGGTCTTCCTTGCCAGTTTCCATAGCTTGTCTCTTTTCAGCAGTGCAGTTTTAAAGTCAGCTGAAAACCAGCGGCAAGCTTTGTTTTTTGTTCTAACACGTAGTGATTGGTGCATGAGTGTTAAGGGCACCTATTATTATGCTGTTTAACACCTGGTGTGCTATTTCCACAGAATGTGTAAGGTAAAACTCCTGCCAGCATGTAGAGTGAGTTAGGTCGTGGAGATATCCCTCAATATTGAGGTTTTTCTTGGATCTCCTCAGAAGGAAATTTGCTGGGGTTGCTGGTTTGCCAGATGATCTTATTCCTGCAATGAGGCAGTGGTCACTTATGTCACTGAAAAGCACTCCAGTGTGTAAGAATAGGTGGGGTTTGTTTGCCAGAATGATGTCAAGTAGTGTGCTATTACTTCTATTCTTTAAATTGATTCTTGTTGGTTCATTTATCAGTTGTGTGAACCCATGTGTATCAGAGAATGATACTAGAGGTGCAGCTGTCTTGGAGACCCAGTTTAGGTTTAGATCACCTAGGATTATGATTTCTTCAGGGCCCGGTTTGATTAGATTCCCCAGGTGGGATAAAAGCTTGTGGTCATTTATCAGTTGTGTAAACCCATGTGTATCACAGAATGATACTAGAGGTGCAGCTGTCTTGGAGAGCCAGTTTAGGTTTAGATCACCTAGGATTATGATTTCTTCAGGGCCCGGTTTGATTAGATTCCCCAGGTGGGATAAAAGCTTGTGGTCATTTATCAGTTGTGTAAACCCATGTGTATCACAGAATGATACTAGAGGTGCAGCTGTCTTGGAGAGCCAGTTTAGGTTTAGATCACCTAGGATTATGATTTCTTCAGGGCCCGGTTTGATTAGGTTCCCCAGGTGGGATAAAAGCCTGTGGTCAGCAGAGGGGGGCCTGTAGCAGCCAACTAGCTGAAAAGCTGCCGTATTGGAGAGAGTTACTTTGAGGGATATACATTCAAATTCTTTGGGCATCGATGTTGCACTAAGGCAGGATGCAGATATATTTGACTTTACATATATAGCTACTCCACCGCCCCTTGTCAGGCGATCCGCTCTGAATATTTGGTAGTTGGGTAGATTTACCTCCCTGTCTGCTGTGGCAGGTTTGAGCCATATCTCGGATACTACAAGAAAGTCTGGCAAGGAATGGGCAACCCAGGCTTGTATTAATGAGAGCTTTTTCAGGAGGCTGCATGCATTGATATGTAGGAAACTTAGTCCTTTGTTGGAGGCTAGGTCTGCTGGGGAGGTGATGCACTCCGGAGGGCCTGGATTGATTTCCACATTGCCAATACAGATCAGCAAAAAGAATAAGAGTTTCATAAGGGCTTCGAGAGACAGGAAGAGGGGACTGTCTTTGGCCCTCCTTTTCTTGCTCGGTGGCCACTGTTTTGAGGTATTCCAATGGGGTTGTGACTTTGTTCGGTGACACAGAGTATCAATTTGGTGGGCAGGTGTAAGGGGGAACTGTATACCCAATAGTGGAGCATCGAGCGGAATAAATACATGACAAGTTGCGTCCCTTTTTGGGGGTTACCCCACTGATTATGATGTGGCATTGGTAGGGCATATGTGAGGATCTGGTCATTTTCCACTGAAAGTGAAACAGAGAGGCTAGGCTGGTGGGTCGCATTGTTTAGTGTGGTATGGATTGGGGTGACTTCTTTCTCATTGAACACCATGAATGAAAGAGAAAGAAATAATAAGAGGAGTCTCCCCATTTTGAAGGCGGTATTCGTGGTTATCTACAGTGAGAACAGAGGAAGGACTGCTGATTAGATGGCACTGCAGGGGCCAAGGACAGATTATTGGTTAAAATATCGCTGGGGGTGGGAGATGAGAAATCGGTGGAAAGATGCCTATGAAAGTAACACACAAGGGGGAAGGCGGGTGGGCAAATTTGTGGCTTTTCTCCTCCCCTTCCCCACTGACACAAGCACATCAGAAACGTCCACCGACCCATACTACCCTCTGACTGTCACCAGGGGGCAGTCAGCGAGCAGGGTGACATGCCACCCTCCCCCCAAGAGAGGAGAGCAGTCCTCCAGATATTCGATACCTTCTCCCCCCTGCTGACCACAGGCAGCTCGAGCTCATTCCCAAACCTGGGTCCGCCGGTGTGGCGCGAGGTGTGGCTTCCAGCACCTCAACCATCAGCGCCACTGGGCCAGTCCAGAGGACCACTTGAGAAGAAAAGCTACAGGTCTGGCACAATGAATATAAAGGGCCACACATGAAGCAAGCTAGAGGTCTGGCGTCATTCATATAAAGGGCCATTTGTGAAGAAATGTTACAGGTCTGACATCATGCTTATAAAGGGCCACTCGTGAAGAAAAGCTACAGGTCTGGCACCATGCAGATAAAAGGGCCACTCATGAAGTTATCTGCAAGTACTCGCTCATTCATTGAGAGCTCAGTGGGCAGCCACCCATGGTGGAGAGAGGAGGGCTGTGCTGGTCGCCCACCCGGGGTCTATGTGGGGGGGAGCGGGGGAGGGACTACCTGCAGGGAGGGGTTGGGGGCTTGCTAGACACTAGGGAACATTGGGAGTGAGTGGTCAGACTAAGACTACTCCTTTTTTTTAAAGAGGATCGGGGATAGGGAGTGGGGTCTGCTAGTCATCAGGAAATAAAGGGCCACTGGCTTTTTTTTATTAAGGGGATTAGGGATAGGGAGGGGGTCTACTAGACACCAGGGAGGAAATTATACATTTTTTTATATCAAGCCACAATCGACGGGTGGGGGGTACCATTAGACGCCAGGGATTTTTTTTTACATGGATCCAGCGATTGATGAGTAGGGGAGGTGACCACTAGATACCACAGAATTTTATGCATCAGCAATTGCATCACATAGTCCTATGAAGACAGGTTGAAGGAACTGAACATGTACTCCCTGGAGGAGAGGAGGGAGAGAGGGGATATGATAGAGACATACAAGTATCTTACAGGGAGGAACAGGGTGCAGGAAAACACTATTTTTAAGCGAAAAAGATGTTCCAGGACTAGAGGGCATGGGATAAAGTTGGAGGGAGGACGATTCAGAGGAAACATGAGAAAGAATTTCTTCACAGAACGGGTGGTGGACAAGTGGAACACCCTGCCAGAGGAAGTGGTGGGGGCTGAAACAATCACGGGATTTAAGAATGCATGGGATAGACATAAAGGAATTCTGGAGGTCAGGGGTAAGGGGCAACAGACTTCTAGGAAAACAAACTGAACTTACAAGCTCAAATGGGCAGACTGGGTGGGCCATAGGCCCTTATCTGCCGACACTGTCTATGTATCTATGTAGCGGGCCAGAAGTCAGTGGGTGGTGGTGGTGGTGGTGGTGGTGGTGGGGGACCACTAGATATCAGGGATTAGAAATTTTTATTTTTTTACATCCGACTGCAATTGGCCTCTGGGGGGGACCATTAGACACCAGCAATTTTTTTTTTTTTTTTACATGGGACCGGCAATCAATGAGTGGTGGTGGGGGGACAGGGCCGACAATCAGCAGGGGGCAACCAGCAGGTGGTGATTGGTGGGAGGGGATAATGTATTAAACTGTAGAAAAAAAAGCCGCAGAACTTACCATTGACATGGATCAGTTCTGTGGAATTTTGTTCCCGTAGTTTAATACATTAACCCACAGTCCATGCATTTATTCCATCATTTTAAGGTGGAATTTCCACAAAAGTTGGAAAATTATTTCAGAACTTTCACAGAAGCGAAAGTCCGACTTTTGCCCAAATTCCACTGGTGGAATTTTATTAATGTTTGATGTATTTCCAGTTTCTGGGTACATTTATCTATCAAATATGTTTACCAATATGAAAATACAAAAATATACTGGAACTATATGTAACCTTTTTTGCATTATATTATATGATCATATACTTTCGATGAACTGGTGATTATATGTAATGAAATACACTTCAACATTCGGATCAAACATTATCTTTATCGGTATATGGATATGTAGTACGTGTAGTTTCTGGAAAGAAGGGACAGAGGTAAAATGTTAGTGTTCTTTCTGTAAGGTGTGTTGGGGCGGGGGGTAGTAACAGTCATGGTCTTGTATTGTACTGTACTGTATCAGGGCGAATCATCACCACCACCAGAGACAAGATCAAGCCATGGCACGGCTGCAGAAAGCTGCCTAATTAGATACCAGCATGTGTAGGACATTTTCCATTGAACTGTGGCATTATACGACCCTTTGGAAATGTAATTACTGTCAGTGACTGACTTACAGATACAACCGTCTTTAATGTAACTCACAAGAAGGGAGCCTTTTGTGCAACTTTTTTTTTAGAAGCCTAACGGGTACCTCCTTTCGCACAGGTACTAGTTCCATTCTCAGGTGCCCTTACAGCTTTAAGGGGAACCTGTTTGTCAAAACTTTACCAATAATGATAGAAATTTTGGGAGATTACTCTGCACTCCCCCCCCGGTGCCCCCTCCCACACACAGGGGGCGGTGCACTCCCTCAGATCAATGCTTCTTCCGCGGCAGGGAAGAGTTCCGCAGTCTGAGGCATGCAAGAGAGCTAGCAAGTGAGTGCTGCTGCTTGGAAGAGTCGGAGGGGTAGGAACACACAAGATCTCCCGCAGCCTTCTCTTAGTGGCAAACAGGACAGGACAGGAAGCGTGAGATTTCTGGGCACCCTAGCGCGATCCTCACCCTCATACCTCTCAACTGTTCCTGATTTTCAGGGATGTCCCTGATTTTACCTCAAAATGTTACTCTGTCCCTCAAAAAAATTGTGTTTCCATGACCAAACAGTAGGGGTTGTAAGCACAAAATAATGTCAAACAATAAAGTTACAGATTTGTTCTTCCTTAGAAAATGCATTTTACACTAAGCCCCTTATTATACCAGGTTCCTGAGTACATGTCACCAATTTTGAAGATGTGTCCCTTATTTTGGTCCTTTGTCCCTGGTTTTTCTAAGCCTTGTCCCTGATTTATGAGGCAGGAGGTTGAGAGATATGCTCAGCCTCTCCCCCTATGTGAAAGGGGTCAGTGTCTGAGGGAGACCATGATGGGACCCTTTGGTGTGATCACTGGGATGGTACACTACCTGGGACTGTATATCCAACTCAGTGTCTCCACAGCCAGGCAAGGTGGACAGCAACATCCTCAGTTGGAGAATCACATATCTGCAAACGTTAAGTGACCAGTAATGAGCTAGATAAGTGTTCAAGGTGTGTACATTTGAGTGGTGGGTGTCATGTTTCCTGAAAACACCCCTGTTATTCTCCCTTGCATGGTAAGACGCAAGAGTTCTCATCTCTATCTGGTTCATGTTGGGTAGAACAGAATTCGATTGATGGCAGGGGAAGACATTCTCTTGCAGTATAGTTTTGCAGAATCTGTGAGGCTCAGACCTTAGTGATATGCCAGCATGATCAAAGGCTGGGAATATAATGCCCTCCTTGCAACACAGCATTGAATGTGGTGTGGGACCTAATCACAGAACAGACGAAAATCAGGCCCCTCATGGCACATATTGAAGAACAGCAGGGGAATTTTATTAACAGAAAAATATTATACAAATAGAAGAGCAGGCCAACACTCCCCCATCAATAAAACAGGTGCATGGATCCCTCCTGTTGCACCCAGAAACAAGCTACAATGGCTTAGTGTGCCGTTCCTGGTCGCACATTACAAATAAATAATGCATTGGCTTTATTTTTCCTTCGTAAAAATATTTTTGCAACTTTCTTGATTGCCAAGGAGCGTGCTTTGCACAAGCACTGCAGGGAGTGACTGACAAGGTGGGTGTTTGCACACAAAAAGCTATTGAAGTGTGTGTGTGTGTGTGTGTGTGTGTGTGTTTTAATTTGCATTTAATAATAAAAAAGTAGTGTGCAGGAAGTGACAGCAGCAGGGTTTGGGGAACTTCCCTTGTGCTACAGTATATATTCTGCAAATTCAAAGAATGAATGATGGGTATCACCACTGACTTGGGGAGGAGGGGTCTGAAATGTTGAGTTCCTACAAAGCTAGTATGGCTTTTTTTTTTCAGAGTTATTTTTCTCCTGCTCCATAGCTGTCCTCCTGATGGGAACCCCCTCCCACCCCATCAGCAACCTTCTCAGGGGTTTACAGGTCAACCACCACTTACCCAGCACCACAGATTTGGTCGGTGGCTTGCCCTGTCATTCTTGCGTGGGCCTGCAGGGGGTGCCGGCGTCATTCTGTCAAACCTTGGATTTTCTCCTACTTTTTCTCCCTCAGGGTGCCAGTATGCAAAGATGCACACACATGCATGCAACAGCTTGCACACGTGCTAGGTGTCTTGCAGCTGCTCCTCTTCCCTTTAATGTGTGCCCACCGTATTGCCATCCAGCCTCCACCAAGAGGCACTCAAGTCACAGAACACAGTGTCCCCCACCCCTAAGGAAAAAAGCCATCCATGAGATGCTTGATTATCTCCCCCCTCCTGCCACACCTCAGGCAACCTGTCCATTCCTGAACCCAGGTTTCCAGCATAGTGAGGGGTAACACATCCGCTGCACTACCAGGCCAGCTAACTTGCATACCTTATAACCTCTTGGTCCACATATTACGGATGGGAGCTGTAACTGTCAAGGGCACTGCCAAAAATGGGGCTAGTTTAGAATAATGCAATGAAATAAAATAGGATTGCCTTGAGTGACATAAAAACGCTCCTGTCAGATGAAAAGGCTTTTAAAAGAGAATTGTGCTGAACCTGTAAGCCAGTTACTCTACCAAAACTGCTTTTGAAAAACTGGTTCCAGTTCTGCTCTTGTTCCATCTATACAAGCTTTTCAGTTATCTCAGTGGATGTCTCTGATTTACTCATTGGTGGCAAGTACCATTGAAGAACTGTATGGTATAGTTTATGTCCTTGTAAAACTCTTACATTGTTGCCACAATGCATGTATTTTCTACCATTAAAAAAAAAACTGTGGCTGAGAAGGACATAAACTACATCATATAGTTCTAAAATGGCACTTACCACCAGAGTGTAAATCTGATACACCAGTGAGATTTCTAGAAGACTGGTTTAGGTAGAACAATACAAGAACTGGAAACAGTATTTAAGAAACAGCTTCTGCTTGGAAAGGTCTTGCAGGTTCAGTGCGATTCTCGTTTAAGCCATAAAATAAGAAGAGGTGATGAAAGAAGTACTCTGCAGTAGCATTTCTGTGACTGTGGGGAGGCACATATGTGACCTGTCAACCCAATTGAAGGGATCAGCGGGCCCCTCAAAACGCTTGTGAGTACACAGGCACTTTATTCTATTTTAGCCACACTGAAATAAAATAATGAGTGCCTTTTTTGTGGCAGTGAGTGAGTGAGTAATTTTTCCAGTATATTCCAGTCAATGAAGTATAGCAAAGTGACATTTGCTGAATAATTAGATTGAAACATTAATGTTTGACATGAATTTGTACCTCTAATCTCAGGACAGGAGTCAATTTCAGGAGGGCCAGATAAAATGCAGGTAAAATTCAGGGACACCCTTGAAAATCAGGGATAATTGAGAATATGTCCTCACGATTGATCTTCAGTACTTACAACAGTCAGCACTCCAAGTGTGGACAGACCTACAACAAGACTGACAGTACTAAGGACATAAAAGAATGTTAAATATCTTCAAATACTCTGTTTTATTCCATTCATTGACATCCACAGGTCTACTATGGTTTGACTGCTATTGTGTTCAGAAATTATAACTTTCTGTTCCAGTGTGTTATGGGTATCTATGATGTCAGCTGCCACTGTTCCACATTTAGTTAACATTTCAGAGCAGTGCATATATAGGAAACCTAGACAAAGATGATGTAAACACTGAAGAAGAAATAAGGCAAAGCACACTCCTTGGCAATCAAGAAAGTTACAAAAATATTTTTACGAAGGAAAAATAAAGCCAACGCATTATTTATTTGTAATTTTTGCCACGGAAAGGCACACTTAGCCATTGTAGCTTCCATGTACCTGTTTTATTGATGGGGAAATGTTGGCCTGCCCTTTTATTTGTATAATATTTTTCTTTTAATAAAATCCCCCTGCTGTTCTTCAATATGTGAAATGAGGGGCCTGATTTTCGTCTGTTCTGTGATTAGGTCCCACACTGCATTCTATGCTGTGTTGCAACTTCTCTGCACCTGTGGACATTCATATCTTCAGCCGGTACTCCGCACAGGTGGCAGGTGCAGCTGCGGGGATGTTATACATGGTCCAACCAGGCATAACGTTTTGGTGCAGCTGTACCAAAAAACAGCTGCAAGCTGTCGTAAATCATGGAGCTAGTTGTAAACTGGCTCCAGCTTTGAAAATGCAGCACCTAGGGGAGAAATTGTGGCTCCGCAAATGAAGAGCCACTTACAGCAGTTTTTCCTGCACTGGGGCTGATTTCTGGGGGTGTTGAAAATCTGTCTTGGGATCTTTTTCCTCCACCTGGACAGTGACCAGTGATGGGCAGCAGACACCTCAGTTTAATGTCTCACCTAAAGGATGGCACCTCACCAGTGCAGCCCCCCCCCCTTGTACTGCACCACAGTGTCAGTATTACCCCAAGTACCTGGTGAGAGGTTAGAACCCACAACCTTCTAATCTTCCAGCCTCAGAGGTGAGTGTGCTACCAACTGAGCCAATGATGCTGCTGCTACCTCAAGTCACGATAGTTCTGATTAAAAGAAAGATACAAGAAATTATTCAGATGTACACATCATTTAAAACTATCGTATCCCCTGTAAGTGCTCCATCTATTTTCAATAATATAATCTAAAATAAAAGTGAGAATAGAAGGCTACTGAGGAAGGGTTTATGTCTCAGGGCTGGCTGCTGCTGTAAAGCTACAGACAGACGTGTCTTTAGACCTACCATCATAGTCTGAATTTAACGCTCCTGTGACTCTTCAGTCATCTATAACCAGTTGATGAGGGCATATTTGTATTCCTCATTTGGCTTTGTGATGACAACATAGCTGAAGGCTCTAAACTGCCTGGCATAGTGTTTTCTTCTGAAATTGTGAAGTCTTTTTAAATATGGTCTTTAATGGTCACATGCATGCAAGAGAACAAGCAGGTTACTCTTGCCATGTATGTTCATAACTGTCAACCCATGTTACGTAAATCAGGGACAAGGCTGGAAAAAACTCTGGAACAAATGGTAAAAATTGGGGAAACCATCTTAAACAATGAGAATTCAGAATCAAATTTTAACCCAATTCCCAATCAGTGTCAGGTACTCTTAATTAGGAAAGTTTCCTCCAGGGGTACATAGTGCAGGAACAAAATATGTGTTTAATAAATTCATTGTAGCTGCTCAGAAGGCTATTACCAAACGAATCTCCAGGGACTGGGCAGTGGCTAGCCTGTTGCCAACAGATCAAAGATATGGAAAAATTGACCGCTTATCTCCGCCTGCAGACAGATAGATTTAAGATCCCATGGCTTCCCTTCTTTGAATTCCAGAGTGTTCAGGAGGGGGTGACTCTCTTAGACATTTTTTCCCCGGAGGCTTTGGGTCAATGATTGGGTGGGGCCTTTCCCCTTTTTCTTGAGCTCTTTTTGAGAAGATAGACAGCAGCCCTCACTTAATGGGTGCCAGTTGGGTTAAATGAAAGGTTAATTTAGATCTGATGTGAGATTTTCAAACCTCTGTATTACTATAAACAATTTGTAGTGCAAATACCAACAAACACCCAGGCATTAGGGTTTCTAACCATAGCATCCCGCCCTTTACAGACTGACAGGCATCAGGGGTGTGCCTTTGGATTGCTGACTGTAATGCTCATGCCATTCCACCACCACCCTGCAGCCAGTGACAGGCATTGAGGTGTGCCTTGGACTCTTCGGCCCCAGAGTTCACCCCATTCTTCTATATTGCATCCATTTCAGCATATGTCCTTATTGAGTGGGGTGATTGTAAAGCCGAACACCCCAAGGCACACCTCAACACTTGTCTGTGTCTACAGGATAGGGTGAGGAGAAATGGCATGAAAGTTATGGGCGACAACCCAAACGCATACCGCAATGCCTGTCTGTCTCTGCAGGGTGGAGGTGGGGTTGGCGTGAAGTTCATTACTTCAAAGCCATTCCTTCTCTGCATCTGTCTAACTCCTGCATTTCCAATGCTAATACCAACAAGCAAACATTCGGCATTGACAAATGCTTGTTTATATAATATTAATTTCCGGATATTTTTGGTCATCCATTTTGGTTTTAATTTGTTGTTAGTGTGTTTCTTTATCTTAGGCATGTGCTTACCAAGAAACCAGAAGATGCCCTGGGGTGAAACGGAACCCAGATCGTGGTGTTCCATGTTTGGTGCCCATACCCAAGGGCACTACCGATGCAGGTGGGCAGGTAGTGCGGGCGGTCCAGGAAGTCCATCCTACTCGGGTGGTGTTATGTAATGCCAGGTCTCTTAAAAATAAGACTGCAATTATTGCAGATCTTGTTGGGACAGTTGACCTGGCTTGCATCACTGAGACCTGGCTGGATGAGAACTCTGGCCCTATATTGGAGGCAGCAACGCCAGCTGGGTACTTGGTGATATACCACCTGAGACTGGATCACAGGGGTGGGGGGTTGCGGTCTGTTTTAAGACTGAACTGGGCTTCATGGATGTAACAGTTGGGAAGGCCGGGTCATTTGAGTGTACAGTAGTAGCAGGTGTAGGCAGTAGGATTGCTCTCATCTACTGTCCACCTGGAGATGAGAAGTATTTACTTCAGGAAGTGGTGGACTTCGTCATTGACATGGCGTTTGAGTCTCCCAGGCTGATGGTCCTGGGGGACTTTAATGTCTGGGTCAATGATGAAAACTCACAATTTTGATGTCATCTCTGGGCCTTACACAGATTGTTACCACTGCTACGCACAAACATGGTCACTCTCTTGACCTAGTCTTTCTCCTGGGGATCGAGGCCTTCAACTTGGGGGTGGAACCTGTTGGATGGTCCAATCACTGCACCATGGGTTTCACTTTTCACCCCCCCACATTGGCCTACCCCCGTGGAGATGGTCAGGCACCGCCCTTTATGAGATATAAGCTCTGAAGACCTGGCAGCAGTGCTTGACCTATCGGTTCTTCCCGAAGCAAACAACGACCCTGAGGCATTAGTGGTTGCCTATAATAAGATAATTTCTGCTGCTCTGGACGTCACTGCTCTTGTATGAGTTTGCCATCTCTCCCTTTGCCCTCAGTCCCCCTAGTCTGATGGGACTCTGAGGGAGATGTGTTGAGTGGGGCAAAGGTTAGAGTGTTGCTGGCAGAAATCAGCCCTGGATGGTGATCACCTTAGATTGCTGGATCATTATCATCTTTATCAATCTGCAATCACCTGTAAGAATGCAGAATTCCTGCCTGGGGAGATTGCAGCAGGTCAAAATCAACCAGCCCAGCTCTTTCGAACTGTGGACACACTGTGCAACCCAGCCTGTCTGCAGATCCAAAGAGCCTTTTCGCAAGTGGAGTGCGATGAGCTTGCTCGATTCTTTGCAGCTAAGGTGGCTGACATCAGGGAGGGGCTCCTACCAACACACTCTATGGGTGTTGCCTTAGACCGGCACTCAGTCACTGTCCCTCAGTTTTCCTGGAGTACCTTCGACCGGCTGGAGTTCTTGGAGGTCATGCGGATTGTCCAGGGTATGTGCCCTACGTGCTGTAGTTTGGATCCAGGGCCAGCTACCTTGATTATGGGTTGTAGTGATATCACTGGCCTGATCCTTGCATGGATAGTCTGGTGCTCCTTGGAGACAGATGAGTTTCCTAGCTCCCTGAAGGAGGTGGTGGTGACACCCCTCCTGAAGAAAGCTTCTTTGGACCCAGACTGTCCGGCCAACTACAGACCAATCTCTAACCTTCCCTTTATTGGGACGGTGGTTGAGAAAGTAGTGGCCCTACAACTGGAGAACCATTTGACCATCCATGACATCTATGAACCTCTCAATCCATTTTTTATAAGAGGCATAGTACCAAGACAGCACTGGTTCGGGTGCTCAATGATCTCCTGATAGCAAGAGACTGAAGGAACATGCTCTATCTTGGTTCTTCTAGATCTCTCATCAGCATTTGACACTGTGGACCATGGGGTGCTTCTCGGCCACCTGAGGTTCATCTGTGGCCTGTCAGGTACAGTCCTCAGTTGGTTTACATCTTTTCTCACTGGCAGAACTCAGAGGGTGGTGTCAGGGATTTATTCCTTTAACCCAGTCTCTCGGTCATGTGGAGTTCCTCAGGGTTTGGTGTTGTCCCCCATGTTATTCGCAGTATACATGCTCCCCTTCAGAGACATTGTAAGAAGGTAGGGCTGAGGTTTCACTGCTGTGTTGATGATACCCAGCTCTACTTTTTTTTTTGCTCCTGACCAGGATAGAGCTCTCTTGGTATTTAACAACTGCCTACTCAAAATCCAGGATGGATGAATTCAAGCTGTCTGAAGTTGAACTCGGAAGTGACTGGGGTGCTCGTCATGGACCCGGAGCACTGGATAGAGAGGTTGGGGACAGGTTCACCTTCGGGACTTTATCTTGGGGGTGTACCACTCCTTACTTCTGAATGGGTGCGAAACCTGGGGGTGATTTTTGACGAAGGGCTGACACTATGATCACAACTGTTGGCAGTCTTCAAATCCTCTTTCTATCATCTGAGGAACACCTCCAGGGTTAAACACATTGTTCCATCCAGCAATCTCCTTATGTTGGTCCACACCTCTGTGTCTTCGCTCCTGGAGTATTGCAATTCCCTGTACCTAGGGCTACCAGGGATTGATATCCGTCGCCTCCAACTAGTGCAGAATGCTGCAGCCTGGTTACTGGCCGAGCTTCTCGCTCATGTCATATTTCTCTGGTGCTGCATGGACTGCATTGGCTGCCAGTGCAGTGGCGGATCACCTTTAAAGTCAGACTTCTGACTTATAAGGCCCTACTTGGACAGGGCCCGGACTACCTGAAAGAGCTTCTGGTTCCTTACTACCCGGGGCGATTGCTCCGCTCGGCTGACGAGGGGTTGCTAGAGATCCCAAGGGTTTCTTTAAAATCTTCTGGGGCCCAAGCATTTATGTACACGGCCCCAGCCCTTTGAAATTCTGTACCCTGTCAGCTGTGGGAGTGCACAACCGTGGAAGGATTTAAATGGGCCTTAAAGACTTATTTGTGGAATCATGCCCGACACCATTTGATTTAATATGAATCTGTACGCTATTATCTTTTTATGTTTTAATTTGTTTTGTTACTGAGTGTTTTAAGTGTTATTTTAATCTATTGTTATGCGCCTTGGTTTTGGAAAGGTGCACTACAAATAAAATTATTATTATTATTATTACTGCTAATTTCAAGTATGGTGTTTCTTATTGTAAATTACATTTCATCTGTGTTTTTATTATGTAATAATTATTTCCAGCTGATACTATTCATTTCTTCATTTATTGCAGTTTTGTTAGTCTTCTTATACATGAAGATTTCTGTATTTATTTACTTATTTTATTTTATTTTATTTTATTTAAACAGCAGTTTGGAAAACCTTTGAGCCATAGGCTCATTTACAAAGGTACCTTGTCACAGTAAGACAAACCAAAATACACAATATAGCAGTACAACACATAAGTATAACAGTAAATTAAGACATAGATACAAACAAGCTGGTACAGGTAGGATGGATGCAAACAATACCAGAGTTTGTCGTCCTTAGCAGCTTAGTAGTAAGCTTTGTCATAAGTATTGAGTACGGCTTTGACTAGCGGCAGTTACAGCATCGGGTGTTAATAAGGTGGTTACGTAAGGAAGTTTTGAAGCACGATATAGTTGGAGCTTCGGAGATGGAGGGGGGCAGTGTGTTGAACCAGGAGGGGGCCCTAAAGCTGAAGGCTCTTTGCCCGTGAGAGGTCCTAGCTCTAGGGATAACAAGAGAGAGAGCATTATCACTGTGGAAACCACTTGAACTATATCAAAAATATATCATGTTATGATCACTGTTGCCTAAAGGTGGACCAGTAATACAGTCTTTAGTATTTTTTCAGAACCTAAGACTATCTCCAAAATGTCCTCCAAAATGTTTTGATCTCTAGTTGGTTATGTTACATATTGTTGTAGATTTAGTTGTCCACAGGTTGATACAATTTGTCTGCCAGCAGAGGTGGTTGATGAACTTGTAACCCTATTAATGTCTCTGAGATTAAAGTCACCCAAGACAAGTATTTTCCGTACTTCACATGCCTGATCTGCATCTCTGATCATCTGATCTGTAGCTTTGAGAGGTGCATCGGGTGGTCTATAACCTAATCATATAACTATTTGGTGGGAGACACTGGGATTTGTTTTCACCCATATGCTTTCTATTTCTGCTGTGGTTTTGATTTTTTCTGATAGGGTGATAGTGTTAACTTTTATATGATACAATGGCAAGAAAAATTCCTGGTCTCTGATTTGTCAGTCTGGGACCGGACCCATGATGTTATCCCAGTACAACATCACGGCTCTAGTCTCAGCCTCACTGTGAACCAATGCAAAAGACCTTATAGAGCACCACTTTTTGCATCTCCTCTTAAGAACAAAAATATTTTTCCACACTAATAAAACATTCTTTAAAATGTTTATTTTATTTTATATATAACTACAAGCCATTGTATAATAGCAATAATGCCCTCCAGGGTGTGTGTTGTTTGGGATAACGTCATGCCTCAGTTGTTGGATAACCACCTGAGGCATGACGTTATCCCAGCACGACACACACCCTGTTGTGCATTATTGCTTCATTAACATATAGGACTATTCTCCCCCTTCTCTGCTGCCTGCTTGGACAAAAAACGTTACAGCCAGGGATACTTTTCCCCCAGTCTTCCGCTACTGACCACCAAGTTTCTGTGATGGTCACCATATCCAGATTATTCCCTTGGATTAGCCGAGACAGATCTTACTTCGAGAGGGCTCTTGCAGTAGGTAATTACATATAGGACTGACGCCAGCCGGCGGCAGGACCCCACGGAAAAATTTCTAGCTAGCAGTCCCTGGTGGGGACCGCCCCCACATCAGGTGACCAGTGTCAAATGACGTCGGTATAAAGGGGCAGTCCCAGACGTCCGCCTCCCAGTTCTTTCCTGCCGTCAGCTCGTGCAGCACCTCGTGGTTAAGTTCTTATCGCTCAGTCCTGTTACTTCATCGTTTTTTTCCAATTAGTTTCAGAATTTTACTATTTCGTCAGGTGAACGTCAGTATATGTCATCCCCTTCAAAGAATAAGTGCGACTCATGTGGCACCCAACTGCCTCACAAAGACGGTCACTCCCTCTGCCTCTTCTGCCTAGGCCCCGACCACGCGGTCGATAAGTGTCCGCACTGCCTCCGGTTCAACGTGGCCACCCGCAGATGACGCCAGCAGTCCCTTGAAGCCCATCTCCTCAAAAAGAAGATGTCTGCGATGGAGAAAGAGCTGAGAAAACTTCGGCAGGCATCGACCTCCCCTGAAGGGCACAAAAAGCGGGATAAGGAAAGGCACCAGGAGAAGGCCTCCTCTTCCGGAGTCACAGGCAAGGTAACATCCCCTCCGGGGGATCGCCCGACGGCAGCCTCCATGGCTTTGGAGGAGGCGGCCCACCCGACGGGTTCGTGTTCAAGCCCACCGGGCATCTCCGGGCAAAAGGAGACTGCAGCCCCCAGTACTGCCACAGGCCTGTGGCCTACTGGTGCGGCACCTCCTTGCCGACGCCGGCCCTCCGACGACGCCGGGAGAGGGCCTCAAGATGCTCAACCTCGGGCGGAGCTCGCAGCGCCTCCCTCGACTGGGCTTCCTCTCATTCTCGGCCCGCCAGATGAGGGACCCCCGAAGAAGCCAGACGCTGGCTCCTCTGGTGTCCGCCGGGACTCGGCCCATAAGCCACACGTTGGCTCCTCCAATGTGCGCTGGGCCTCTGAGCCTATGGCATAACTTTCTACTTCTGTCATTCCAGGCTCTCCGCAGCCTTCACTGCCATCAGGGGAGCCCCAGTCCCCCCCTGCCTGACCCCGGGGATTTTTTCCCCCGTCCCCGGATGAGACTCAGGACCATGGGCTACCATCTGATCCTCTTCCTGAAGAGCTGGATCTGATGCTGTTTCCCCTGATGCCGGCTCCGACGCAGGCCCCGGCTCCTCCGACGCCGGCTCCACCGACGCTGGTTCCGACAATGGCCCCTCCGATGCCGGTGGGGGATTTTCCTCTTCTTTCGGGCCCTCCACCCCACGGGCCTATCCTGGCTGATCCGCCCGTGGAGTACCTGGCTGGGCCGTCTGCTCCGGCAGCTCCTCCAGCACCTGGGTATCCACCGTCGTATCCAATGCCGGTTTTCCCAGGTCCACAGTATCCTGCGCCGCCGGACCCGGTGCCAACTCCTTTGACGTCGCAGTACCCGACGCCACAGTACCCAACTCCGGGATACCTGCAGCTGGGTTATGGATACTCCCCCTATGGATTTCCTCCATACAACTATCCCCCCCTCCTCCTCCACTGCCCCCTAGGCCGCCGGTGGATCTGCAGGAGACTCTTGCTTCTTGGTGGGCTGAGGCCAAGGCTCAGCTCACCCAGGAAGTCGAGAGCCATCTTATGGCAATGGTGCCACCCCCGGCTCCCATACGCCCCAGACGGCACACTCCCTCTCCACCTCCGGATTCCCGGGCTTTGCCCTCGGGATCCCGAGAGGGGCAGGACACGCATTCTGGGATCCCTCTCAAGGAACCCATTCCTCCTCCTAGACGAGTTAGGGAGTCTTACTCTGCTTCAGACTCTTCCTCCCCTTCTCTATCAGACTCCTCAGAGGCCTCCGATGGAGGTGCCGAGAAAGACGACGAGCCACGCTCTCCGTTCAATCCCCGGCCGAGGACTCCTCCGAAGTCTCCTCCAGAGGATCCTTCCTTCCTTCACAGAGTTGCTCAGGAAGATCCAGGAAGTTCATCAGTGGCATTCCTTAGAACCAGATCCTCAATGGGTAAAACTCGCCGAGCATCTGGACTTGCCCCTTACGGCTCCTACCTTAGTGCCACCCTGGATTGAGCCTCACGCCCACCTTGTTTCCACTATTTGGAAACAACCGTCGGCTTTAGCCCCACTTCCCAGGAAGTCGAACAGGCTATACCAGGCTCCGGAGGGTGTAGACTTTTAGACTCTCACCCCCTTGCAGACTCGGTTGTGATTAGCACCACTCACGGCCGGTCAGCACATCCGAAGCACTTGAGCTCGTCTCCCCCGGATAAGGAATCTCGCCTTCTGTATCAGTATGGAAGGAAGATCTACGCTTCTTCCACACTGGGGATTAGGGCCCTGAACTATGTTGCACATATGGGGGATTACCAGAAGGCTGTCCTTACCCTTGGCAGAATCCAAGATCGACTCTGCCTGACTCTCAACTCAAGCAGGAGTTGGCCAACCTGGTCCATTCTGCTCATTCGGCCAGTCGTCACATTCTAAGGATGACCTATGATGCAGTGGACACCGCAGGACTGAGCTCTGCATTCGCCGTAAGTCTTCGGCGTCACGCATGGCTCCGTGTGTCAGGTATGGTCCCAGAGGTGCAGTCAGCCATCCAAGAAGCACCTTTCAGAGGTTCTGTGCTTTTTGGTGGTGATGTCAAGGACATCATCACTGATTTGCAGGAGAAGGGGACAGCCCTTAAATCCGTTGATTCAGTGTACCGTCCCCATCCCCCACAGCTCCGTCCCTTTTGCAGATGCAGCCGGCCTCAAGCGAAACCTCAGGGAAGGTGGGCCACTAAACGTCAGGCCCCCACAGCTGCCAGGCCCCCGCCACCCAAAAAAGCAACGGGTGCCCCAGCTGCGGCGCTGCCTCACACCACCTGACTCCTTTCCTCTCCCACCGCCTCCGGACACCCTGGAGGAACCGGTAGGAGGGAGATTCTCCCTCCACCTTCCAGGTTGGGAGAAGATAACTTCGGATTCATGGGTGCTTCAGATCATAGTAGAGGGGCGCTCCATAGAGTTTCTACAGAAACCTCCATGTCACCCCCCCTCTGAACTCCGCTTACTCAAGGGACTATCTTCCTTTGGTCAGGGAAGAAATCTCAGCGCTTCTCACGAAACAGGCTATAGAACCCGTCCCTCCTCACCTCTACGGGACGGGGTACTATTCCCATTTTTTCCTTGTACCAAAGAAGACGGGAGATCTCAGACCTATTCTCGATCTCAGCTCCCTGAACCTGTATGTGGAGTACAAGAGGTTCAAGATGCTCTCCCTTCAATCCCTTTTGCCTCTACTTCAGCCGGGCCAATGGCTTTGTGTACTAGATATGCAGGATGCGTACCTGCACATCGCCATTCACCCTTCACACCAAAAGTACCTCAGGTTTGCGTTCAAGGGGGTCCACTACCAATTCCGGGTGCTCCCATTTGGTCTTTCCTTGGCTCCCCGAGTCTTTACCAAATGCCTGGCGGTGGTAGCGGCCCACCTGCGTTCTTTGGGAGCTCAGGTTTTCCCCTACCTGGACGACTGGCTCCTGGCGGCCCCATCCAGGGAGGAACTCCTGCATTTCCTCTCCCTCACCTGGCAGGTTTTCACTGGCCTGGGTATTACCATCAACCATTCCAAGTCTCACCTGGATCCTTCACAGAGGCTCCAGTTCATCGGGGCAATTCTCGACACAACTTTGTGCAAAGTCTTTCTGCCTCCGGACAGGGGGGCCTCCCTCCAGTCACATATTTCCCTCCTATCGGAACACAGGAGGGTCCCGGCGAGGTTGGTGCTCCGTCTACTGGGGCTTATGGCGGCGGCCATCCCAACGGTTCCACGCGCATGCCTCCACATGAGAATCTCTCAGTGGACTCTTCGCTCTCAGTGGGATCAATGAGTAGATGATCTAGATCATCCGGTTCTGATCTCCTTGCGGATGGTAAGAGACTTGCAATGGTGGACGTTTTGAGAGAACCTCTTCTGGGGGGTCCCCTTTTTTCATCCTCCCCCCGATCAGACTCTGACCATGGATGCTTCAGGCGAAGGTTGGGGAGCCCATCTGGGTCCTCACCGAACCCAAGGCCTTTGGTCAAAGCTGGAGATATTTCTCCACATCAACATGCTCGAGCTTCGAGCAGTGCTTTATGCGCTCCAGACCCTTCACCAATACATCCTTCCTGGTCACCTAGCTGTCCAAACGGACAACATGTGCATGGTGTGGCACATCAACAAGCAGGGAGGAACTCAGCCCTACTCGCTGTGCAGGGAAGCAATGAGGGTCTTGGATTGGGCAACTCTCCACAACCTTCACCTCACGGCAATCCATGTTCTGGGAGTCGACAATGTCCTGGCAGACAGACTAAGTCGCTCATTGGCTCTTCCACACGAGTGGGAATTGGATGAAAAAGTCCTAAAAAGCATCTTCCAGGTTTGGGGGACTCCTCAGATAGATCTGTTCGCTTCCTCCCAAAATGCAAAGCTTCCAATCTTTTGCTCGCTCGCTCTAGAGCGAGGCGCTTTATGGAGCGACGCTCTATCTCTAAGCTGGAAGGACAGATTCGTCTATGCTTTTCCCCCAATTCCTCTGGTCCCTCGTGTGTTACAGAAGCTTGCTCTAGAAGGAGTGAGAATGATTCTGATCGCTCCTTTCTGGCCCAGGCAAATCTGGTTCTCTCTTCTACAACAATTCTCAGAGGTTCCTCCTCTTCCTCTTCCTTTATCTCCAGGATTGCTGACCCAGGATCAGGGAACCCTGGTCCATCCGGGACTCAAGTCCCTTCAACTTCATGCATGGCTCCTACAGACCTAGCCCAATCTCGTTTTGGTGTTTCTTCTTAGGTGGCCGAGATTCTGGTGGAGTCTAGAAAACCCTCCACTAGGTCCACCTACGCCATGAAATGGAAAAGATTTTCTATCTGGGCTGCGTCCAGGAACGTGGAGCCATTTTCCTGCCCTGTGACTTTTCTGCTTGAGTACATGTGTCATCTTTTCGACCTGGGTCCCAGTCACTCCTCTTTAAAGGTCCACATGGTGGCTATTTCAGCCTACCATGTCCCTTTCACTGATAAGGCATTCGCTCAGCTGGAGGTATCCAAACTTTCCTCAGAGGGGCCCTTCATCTTAGGCCCCCTATCTGGACTCCAGCTCCACCTTGGGACTTAAACTTTGTCCTCGAGAAACTTACCCTTCCTCCCTTTGAGCCTGTGGCTTCTGCAGACCTGAAGTTTTTATCATGGAAGACACTCTTCTTGGTGGTCATTACTTCTGCTCGCAGAATTTCCGAGCTCCAGGCCCCTGATGTGCAAAATCTCCTACTTAATTTTTCACAAAGAACGAGTAGCTCTTCGCACGAATCCTAAGTTTCTCCCAAAAGTGGTAGCGGAGTCTACCTTAAATCAGTCTATTGAATTACCTGTCTTTTTCACGCAGTACTCCAACCAAGGAGAATACTTGCTCCATGCCATGGATGTCCACAGGATTCTGAGATACTACACTGATAGGACGAAGGATCTCAGAAAGACTGATCAGTTGTTCATCTCTTTCACTCACAAAAGAGAAGGCAATGCTGTCTCTAAGCAATGCCTATCAAAATGGTTGGCCCATTGCATCACTTTCTGTTATGACAGTACAACAAGACCCTCCGGGTCAAGTCAGAGAATCACTCCACTCGTGGGTTGCGCCTCCGTAGCTTGTTTTCAAGAGCGTGTCTGGGCAGACATCTGTGCTGCTGCCACTTGGACTTCAGTCCATACCTTTACTAAACATTACAGTTTGGACATTGCCTCTCGCTGTAGAGCAGTTCGGGTTAGCTGTCTTGCAAGGCCTCCTTTCTTGAGTCCTGCTAGAATATTTTCTACTTTTGGGTGATTCCTCCTCCCAGTGCCTTTCGTTTGTTCCAGACTGCTTGGGATTCTGTCCTTATATAATTACCTACCAAGAGGCCCTCTCAAAGTAAGATAGTACAGTTACGTAAGAGCTTACCATAACAGTAGATCTTTGAGAGAGACTCTTGCAGTAGGTAATACCTTCCCGCCCTCTATCCCCCTAGGCTTTTTCAGCTGCTTTTCCATTTAGGGAAATATCTGCTTCTCTCTCATCCGGGTCTTCTCGGCCTGTGGCGGGAAAGAACTGGAAGGCGGGCGTCTAGGACCGCCCCTTTATACCGACGTCGTTTGACGCCGGTCACCTGACGTGGGGGCGATCCCTGCCAGGGACTGCTAGCTAGAAATTTTTCCATGGGGGTCCTGCCGCCGGCCGGCGTCAGTCCTATATGTAATTACCTACTGCAAGAGCCTCTCTCGAAGATCTGCTGTTACGGTAAGTTCTTACGTAACTGTACTTTCTTCCATTTTGGCAGTCAAACGTCTTGCATTTCTTGTCTGCCTCAATAACTGGAAATCCCCTTTTATGGCCTTTTTTAATCTCAACTTTCTAAACTACAATGTGTTTCTGTCTCACTTGTCTGCTGCTCACCTTTTCATTTCCACATCTCTCATATGCGTAGAAGCCTTCCATTGATTCCTATTCAGTTCCAGATCCAGTTTAAAATAGCCATCATCTTCATTAAGATCCTCAATGAGTGGGCTTCTACACTAGCTTGCTGGCCTTGTCTATACTACACACACTGCTTGAATTATTGCTTCCTCAAAGCTCCTCCCAAATCTGCCCACCTTTACACTTCTGATCCTGTCTTAATGGTAATCATTCTATCTTATAAATTATTGATTCTTGCTCTTTACCTACCTAGTCTACTTTCTCCCTACCCCTCTCCCCACTTTGCTCAGTTCTGCCATTTCCCACCATTCAGATCTCAGTGATTGATTTCTCCTGGAATATCTACTGCTGTGTATTCAACTGCTATACTGTAGATTGCTGCAAGAGTGAGTATTTTTTCCTTTTTCATTTGTATTCCTCTGCTTGTTATTTGCATCGTATTCAGTGTTTTGGCAATGGTATTTATGCCTGCATGTTTGTGAGACACTTTTAAGATACTGTTAGTGTTAAGTTTTAGTTACTGCTTAGACTTTACTAGTTTCCTTGTGCGCCTAAGTTGATGTGCTTCTGCTTGGCTGTCAGCAGGATAATAAAGGCATATCTGTCTCTGAAGAACAGATGTTTCAATAACATAATCGTGTTTATATCATGGATCAAACTGCATTGTCAGAGCTGTTGAATACCCCTATATTTAGTGTCTGTGATGTGTATACTTTGAGTCCTTTTTGCACTGTCAACTTTTAATATTTTTTTTAATAGATGTTATAAACATCATGCCTCAGCTAGCAGTTCAGAATGACTTCTATATTGATAGGTGTTAGAATAATATTAATATGTCTTTCCTGGCAGAAGGCCGGGGAGAGGGAAATTCATTTATAAAGATCTATTTTATATTGTAACACAATACTGGATGTTAATTACTGTACTTTGTAATTTCATTATAGATCAAAACTTTATTGAGGTGAAAAAAGTGTCACGTGCTATTGCCATGCAGAGCTAAAAGGCATACTCTGTAGGTGGCTATGGTGATGTTTCAATGAAGAAACACCATTTGTTATTAATTCCACTACAAGTTCCTCTCAGGGCAAAGAGCAGCACTGTTGCTGACACTAGGTACATTCACATAACAGCTATTTTGCATTACATATTAAACTGTACTCTGTTTGCACTTTACGTGTACCGATCACTGATACTGTGTATGCTTTTTATTGTATTTCCGGTGCCCTTGGCCCGAGTCACACCTGGTCATGAGCCTTGACTCAGTGTGCCTTTCCTGGTTACTAGTTTTCAAAGAAATACCATAAAGTAATAAACAAATAAATTACATGACTTACTCCATTCAGCACTGAGAACTGCAGAACCTTTTGTTCCATGTATAGCTGGCGTCTTGTGTTGTGTGCTACGTTCCACTCCATCAGCTTGGGGGAGCAGGAGTACGTTTATTTTTAAAATAAAGGAAATTACTTATCTTATATAAGTGGGTCTAAGAAACTGGGGGAAGGGGAGATTTAGAGTGCCTGCAAAGATGCCTCTTACTGAACGAATGCTAATCACATGCTGTTTGAGTGGACAGAACCACTCTGCATTGTTCACAAGTGAGACCCCACCTGCAGTACAGTGTCCAATTCTGGGGGCTGCACCTCCACAAGGACACTGACAGGGTAGAATCAGTCCGGGGGGGAGGGGGAGCTACCAAAATGGTACAGGAATTGCACAAGAAACCATGTGAAGAGAGGCTGCAGGACCTCAACATAGTACTCCCTGGAGGAGAGGAGAGGAGAGGAGAGGAGAGGAGAGAGAGAGAGGAGAGGAGGAGAGGAAAGGGATATGATTGAGGCCTGTAGGTACCTCATAAGGGTAAACATGGTGCAGGACAGCAGACTCTTTAAGAGAAGGAGGTGCATCAGAACATGGGGCATGCTATGAATCTTGAGGGGTAGGGGAGTTCAAGACAAATGTGAGGAAACACTTCTCACCAGAAAGGGTGGTGGAACCCTGGAATGACCTACCAGAGGAGGTGGGGGGTGAAGACAGTGGGGGATTTCAAGGATGCATGGGGTAGGCACAAGGGCATAAACAGTAGAGGAAAGGGAGGATGGAGGGACACCTGTGACCAAATAGGATCCAGGGTGTAGTAATAAACAGGGAAAAGAGAGCAAGTTAGATGTGCCTACCTGCCATTTTCTGCTGACAATTCTACATTGCTGTATTCTCAGCTTCACTTGGCCATCCTCTCACACAAACAGCATGAGATGGCACTTTTCCAGTAACAGATGTCTCTTGCAAGCATTATAAACATACTAAAATGCCAGCAGAATAGGCCTAACAGTCTTTCACGTCTGCTTGTTTGGTCAGCCCCCACCCTGGGGGCTGACCTAGCTGCCCCCCTCGCCTTCTCTGGCTTCTTCCTTCCCAGTTCTGGATATTCTCGCTGTATTGGATTTTGCTTCCAGAACTCTTCCCCTGTACCTGTTCCACCACCTCTTGAACCCTTCCACCTTCTCTGCCTCCACCAGCCCCCTGGGCAGCGCATTCCATGGCTCCACCACCCTCTCAGTGAAGTAGCACCTCCTCCTCCTTTCTCCCCTGAATCTTCCCCCTCCAGCTACCACCCATGCCCTTTAGTTGTCCCCTCCTCCTTCCTTTGAAGCACCATGACTGCTCCTCCCCTAGTTACCTCCTTCATGTACCTGAAGACCTCTATCACGTCCCCTGGTCCCTTCTCTCTTCCAATGTGTACATATTTAGCTCTTTGAGCCTCTCCCCATAGGTCCTGTCCCCCAATCCCCAAATCATTTTGGTTGCCCTCCTCTGAACCCTCTCCAGGAGTTTAATGTCCCTCTTTTAGTGTGGCCTCCAAAACTGCATGCTGTACTCGAGGTGCAGCCTCACCAAGCAGTTATACAGAGGGAGTATCCCTTCCCTCCTTCTGGAGGTGATCTCCCTAGCGATGCATCCCAGCATCCTGTTGGCCTTGGCTGCTGCCCTCCTACAAGTCTGTGAGTTGTTCATCTTGACATCCAACTCCACCCCCAGGTCCCTCTCAGCCATCAAGACTTGTAGCATTCCCCCCCCCAGGGTATACACTTGGCCTGAGTTTCTGGCCCCCAGGTGCAGCACCTTGCATTTCCCTGCATTGAACCTCAGCTTCCACTTTCTAGACCATCTTTCCAGAGCCTCCAGGTCCCTCTGTAGGGCCACCCTCTCCTCTCCCCATCCACCACCGCCCCCAGTTTCGAGTCATCCGCAAAGAGACTCATCTCACTCCTGATTCCTGTCCTTATGTCAGAGATGTAGGTGTTGAGCAGGAGGGGCCCAAGGACTGATCCCTGTGGGAGCCCACTAATGACCCTCTTTGGGGATGAGACTATCCCACCAACTACAACCCTCTTGGTCCGGTACTGGAGCCAATTGCTTATCCATCTGATCATCTGGTTCCCCGACCCCATTTCTCCCAGCTTATACAACAGGCCCTCATGAGGAACAGAGTCAAATGCCTTGCTGAGTCTAGAAAGAGGACGTCCACTGGTCTACCCAGGTCCAAGGCACTCGTCACCCAGTCATAGAACTCCATAAGGTTTGTCTGACACGATTTCCCCGGGACAAATCCATGCTGTCTATCGTCCAGGCACCCTGACTTTTCCAGGTCCCCCCCAGCCTCTCCTTGATAATGCCCTCAATTACCTTACCCACCACCGATGTCAGGCTGACAGGCATGTAGTTCCCAGCCACCTCCCTTGATCCCCCCTTGTGGATAGGCACTATATGCGCCACCTTCCAGTCTTGGGGCACCCACCCTGTCCTCAGAGAGATGGTGAAAAGCTCTGCCAGGGGTTTTGCCATGACATCCGCAATACATAAAACAACTAGTAAAGCTCTTCTTCCCCCGGTTCTTATGGCAGTGAAAAGTCGGACAAACTGAGCGATCATTTACAAAACAACTCATCAGCTGCTCATGAGGACAGGACTGTCGAGAACAAAAATAATTTGTGTCACTGTTCCAGCTGCAGCGGAGCATTTATACGTATATTATATAGAAACATAGAACATAGAAACATAGAACATAGAAGATAGAAACATAGAAACACAGAACACAGAAACACAGAACATAGAAACATAGAACATACAGTAGAAACAAAGAAACAGAAACACAGAAACATAGAAACATAGATCATAGAAACACAGAACACAGAAACACAGAACATAGAACATAGAAACATAGAAACACAGAACACAGAAACACAGAACATAGAAACATGGAACATAGAACATACAGTAGAAACAAAGAAACAGAAACACAGAAACATAGAACATAGAAACATAGATCATAGAAACATAGAGACACATAACACAGAAACATAGAACATAGAAACATAGAACATACAGTAGAAACAAAGAAACAGAAACACAGAAACATAGAACATAGAACACAGAAACATAGAAACATAGAAACACAGAAACACAGAAACATAGAATTTTGATGGCAGATAAGGACCACTTGGCCCACCTAGTTTGCCCATTTCCCTACCCGATGGATAAGCTACAGATCCTAGTGAACCAACAGCCTACTTCCTCCTAGTGCCCACTAGAATTACGTTATGTCTGTCCCATGCATTCTTGAATTCTCCCACTATTTTTGACTCCACAACCTCCTCAGGAAGGCCATTCTATGCATCCACAACCCTCTCAGTGAAAAAATACTTCCTCACATTACCTCTAAGCCATCCCCCATCTATCTTCACATTGTGCCTCCTTGTTCTTACACATCTCTTTTTCTGAAAGATGCTACCCTCTTGGACTTTGTTGATCCTGTTGAGGTACTTGAAAGTTTCTATCATGTCTCCCCTCTCCTTCCTTTCCTCGAGGGTGTTCATATTATGCTCCTTTAATCGCTCTTCATATGTCTTCTGGTGCAGACCCTGCACCATTTTGTTTGCCCTCCTCTGGACAGCCTCCACCCTGTCTATGTCTTTGTGGAAATAGGGTCTCCAGAACTGTACACAGTACTCCAGATGGGGTCTCACTAACTGTCTGTATAGAGGGATAACAACTTCCTCTTTTCTACTGGTGATGCCTCTCCCTGTACATCCCAGTATCCCCCCAGCCCTCCTTACTGCCTTCTCACATTGCTTTCCCACCTTTTGGTCATCTGATATAACTACCCCCAGGACCCTTTCCATTTTTGCTGTTGTCAGTATCTCATCCCACATTGTGTACTCTTCCCTTGGGTTTTTGTTTCCCAGGTGCATTACTTTGCTCTTCTTTGCATTGAATCCAAGCTGCCATACTTCTGACCATTCCTCCAACCTTGCCAAGTCCCTTCTCATCCTTTCCATGCCTCCTTGTGTATCAACCCTGTTGCAGATCTTTGTGTCGTCTGCAAAGAGACATACTTTTCCTTCCAGTCCTTCTGCAATGTCACTTATAAAGACATTAAAAAGGATCAAACCCAGTACTGAACCCCTGCTGTACCCCACTAGTAACCCCCCTTTCTTCACTGTGGACTCTGTTTACCATTATCCTCTGCGTCCTGTTGTTCAGCTAATGTTTTACCCAGGCTACCATCCTGGGATCCACTCCTAGGCTGGCTAATTTGTTTATTAATCTTTTGTGTGGGACTGTGTCAAATGCCTTGCTAAAGTCTTGGTAGGTCATGTACAGAACTTTCTGTGGTGCTCTGCTGATGATGGTGAGGAACACCAGGGTCTGAATGAATTAGGATAGATGATATTTATCCAGAAAGGGAGAGTCAGGAGTCGTCCATGAAGTTTGATGCCCGCTGGGCTTTATTCAGTAACAATGGGGTAGGATGACACGGTCACAGGAGGGTTAAACAAAACAACAGGAGCAAAAACAATCACTACTTTTATCTCACACTATGTGAATAACTAAATACAGAAGTATGTTGAGGTGCACCTTGGCCTACTGCCACTATACTCTAAAATAATTTTCTTGGAATCAATTAGTACAGCAATGTTATATTATATGTCACTCTAGTACTATCTACAAGAACAGATGACAATTTTTACCCTTTGGGAAGCCCTTACAATGCTGACCCAGGTCTATTACAGCAATGTCCATACAATGACGATACAGAGTCGCATTGACATTGAAGTCTTCATACACACCGTCAAATACGGTTGGTAGCTACAAGGATAGGTGGAAAGAAATCTATGACACTCAGATAGTGATCCCAGCACAGACCTAGCTAAGGCCACCGGGGTGGTGAGAGTTTTTTTAAACAGACCATATGTTTTTCGACATAAAGCCCACTCTCTCCAAGGCTGCCAGCAAGAAAGAGACAGCAAAGCTAGTTCCTGGACCAAACCTACCTGAGGGTTGTCGGATTAAAACTGTACGCAGAAAGTTCCTTGGCCAAAACCCACTTTCGGGGCCACCAAGGATGGAGTAGAACCAGAAAGATGCATGGTGATGAACCCACTGGAGGATTACCCAGAACTGGATGTTGCTGCAGCACTTCAGAGGCCAGCAAGAACTAGAAGAATCTGAGATGAAGATGGATCTCCGATGCAACCAGGAACCAGGAGAATCTGAGGTGAAGTCAGTTGATTCTGAAGTATCGATACAAGGAACTGGAACAAAACAATGAAATGGTGGACGCATCCCGCACTGGGCTACGACGGACTCAACTTTTGGTGAATGACCAGGGTACGCAGACAAGATTCTTCCAGGATGAACACACTCTTTTTCTGAGGGCGGCCAACTTTGGGACATCCGGATCATGAACCAGGAGACAACATTGGCACGACGGATGTGATGCACTCAAACTTCGGCATACTCGACTTCGAACTGAGGAACAGAAGAAATGGCGGGTGCAACTTGCATGAATTTTGAGAGACTCCGCTTCAGCAAATAACAAGGGTGGGGTCGATGATCTTCTGGGTGGACACCTTCTGCAGAAGAAAGATGATGAAGATGTCTTCCTCTGGGTAGAGACTGATTCTGTAGGAGTTGAATGACAGACTACACCATGGAACAATATCGTGGCAGAAGACTGAGTCTATCCTCATGCGTTGGCAATACTGGAGCTAGTAGATACACTTTCACACTACACCAAGAAAGCTGCCCAATACTAAGGTAATTTGCCAGGAGCATGGGCAAATTATCAAGATCCAGGGCAATTGTCTGTTGCAGGGATAATTTGCCAGGAGCAGGAGCAAATTCTCAAAATTTGGGGCAATTGTCTGTTGCAGGAGCAATTTTCCAGGAGTAGGGGCAAATTCCCCCAAATCCAGGGCAGTTGTCTGTTGCAGGGGCAATTTGCAGGAGCAGGGGAAGATTCCCCAAATTCAGGGCAATTGTCTGTTGCAGGGTCAGTTTGCCAGGAACAGGGGCAAATTCCCAAAATTTGGAGCAACTGTCTGTTATGGGGCAATTTGCCAGGAGCAGGAGCAAAGTCCCAACATTTGGGGCAATTGTCTGTTACAGAGGCAATTTGCCAGGAGCAGGGGCAAATTCCCAAAATACGAAGTAGTTGTGTGTTGCAGGGGCAATGTGCCAGGAGCAGAGGCAAATTCCCCAAACTGGGGGAAATTGTTCATTGCGGGGCAAATAACCGCAATTTTGGGGCAACTGTTCATTGCAGGGGCAAATGACCACAATCCCCGGTAATACAGTCTCAGTACTTTGCAATAAACAGAACAGTTTAGGTACACATTTCAGTATCTGACAGTCACTAAATCACAGTTGTGTGCTCAGCACTTTTCTTTTTACTTTGAAGACCCTTCCCAGAATTACTGTTGTTGCGGGTCCCTTCAATACTAGCTTCTGGCTACCCTTCTCACACTCTTGGGTGAAAGCCCTCTCTTCACTCTGGGACTCCCTCACCCAACTACTGCTGAGCCCCTCTAACAGAGCACTCCTTTAAAACGTGGGTCCAATGTAGCCCTTTTCCAGTACTGGGGCCCTTACTTCCCCTACTAATACTGGGCTAGAATTGCCCTTTTAAATACTAGAGCCTATGCTGCCCTTTTTAATGCTGGGGCCTATTCTGCCCCTGATCTGAGGATCCCTCTTAATCTATGGGCCTCTGCTGCCAGCCCCCTTTAAACTGGGGCCCAAACTTTCCCTTATAGTGCTGGGCCTAAAGCTGCCTTGTCAGTGCTGGGGACCTTTTATACCCTCTCACTTTCTGGGACCGCTCACTGGGTCCCTTTAATTAACCCAGACCTGCATAAGGCCTTTGCTGCCAGGAATAGGACTGGCCTGCCCCTGATCTGCCCCTACTGAATATTTAAATCAGTTCCCCTTATGGGCCTTAAGGTCAGCCCGTCCCTGTGGGTGTCGCTAGCCCCAGATATTTAAATTATTTGCCTTAGCTGGCCCTCACTTCCCCGATCCCACAATGGAGATTCTAGCGCCAAACCATTCCATTTTTATTTAATTTAAACTGTTGGGCAGTCAACATTTCTCTTTGTGCTGCCGCCTGACTCACCGCCCCGGCCCGGGGTGAAGATAGCTGCTCTGGGAGGCGGGCGATCTTTGCTGGCAGAGGGAGGGCTGTGAGCAGGAGCAGCAGGCAATGTGAGGGATGACAGGGGGCCTCAGATTGCCGACAGCTTCACAGAATGCGACATGGATCTTCAATGCCGCTGACAAGGACCAGAATTAAACTTTAAAAATGGACACGGAGGGCACAAACAAAATAGACAAAATCTGGTCAGAGCTGATATGGCTGTGGAGAGCTTTTCGGATGCTTTTACCTATTATTTCTAATGAATTTGCACAATGCAGATCTGTGGAGAGGCAGTTTCAATGTGGTCTCCTTTTACACATTTTTACAATGTGTTTTCCTAGAATATGCCTGATGATTGCTATATATTTAGCCTGGATAGTTCACAGATGAAATGGCATCTTATTTTCAGTGGGGCTCTACATCTACACAATATTATGCTGCATTTTGTAAAATCATAACGCATTAAAAACAATATTTTACATTTGGGGGATATATTAAGTGCTGGATCGATGCACAAGCAGAAAGATGCATTGCACAAAGAGGGTGCACCGGTTGGCACTGATACAACATTCAAAGAGAATGCACCACTGGTATAGGGTGTGCATACAGTGAAGCCCACCAGGATGAAGTGCAGCACTGCAGAATTCTGCAGTAGAGTTACTGCAGCAAACAATGCAATTTTAAAGGGAGTTAATCCCTTTTGTCATGCAGTAAACTTGTGACACTGCACTTTATCTTGGCAGGCTTCATCGTTCCTGTTGAAAACGTGACCCTGGATGGGAGTTGCAGTGCAGGCGGCCTCCAAGTCAGGTGCCTACAGGGTGACCCCGACTGAATACCTTCCAGGGGGACTGTGTGGCACATACCTGTATGCACCGCAGCCCCCATGGGTGATATTCAGCCCAGGAATGTAAATGAACTAATTGAGCCTGCAGGGCTCAAAGGGGCCTTATGTATGCTCATTACCAGCCCATTTGCATGTTGGCATGGGAATGAATGCACCGGAGCAGCTCTTGCCCCAAGACCCGACCCTGATTGCTCCCATGTGGGACTGGCCCTAAAGTCTCTGGTGGTATAGTGGCCCCCCCACCCGTTTCACCAGCCCTGATTGTACTGGACTCCAGGCTCTATCAGTTCCATATTGTAGGAACCCCAATGCAATCCCTTATTGCACCTGAATACACCCACATTCCATTTCCATAGTGTAGCAGCCCTAGTTCCCCCTCAATGGTGCACAGACAGCTCCCTCCCTGCCTTCTCAGCCCATCCCATTGCAACAACTGGCTCTGTAATGGGATCGTATCACTCTATTGGAAGGTGGCAGAGCACTTGCAGTAGGATATTGGAATGTGTTATACATAGGCAAGAGCTGTGTGTGGGTGATAACACCCAGTGGCCATACTCCTCAGGCACTCGCATGTGGATCCATCATCCCGGTGCCATTGCACTGCTCAGTGTGGGTGATGGCCAATGCTATACTCACTCACACAGGTCCCAAAACAGGCATGTTACAGCCGACCTCCCATTCGTTTGTGCAATTGGGGAACTACGGATGAACTATCTATAGCCTGAAGCATACACTGCAAATGGCATTACTGGATACCACACCCCATGGCACCTGGGATACTTCAGAAGTCCGGAGGGTGGCATGTTACACAGGGGAACGGGGAGAGTGTGGGCCTGCAGCGGGGTATGACAGCAGGACGATACAGCATTGACAAGGCATGCATTGGAGGTATGTCAATTCCCTCTTCAGTTTGCCAGGGATGAACACACAGCTGCATATGCTGGTGGATCTGCAGCTAGCATGGTGTCGCAATGCATGGTACAGACAGTTGGGTCATTCCAGAGTGCAGGTCCCCAGCCTGGGTTCAGTGCAGTCAATGGCTGGCCATGGCAGGGTGTGGAGGGCAGTGCCAGCCTTTGCAGCAAGTAGGGTATGGGGGATGAGGGTGTCTGTGTACAGGGGCAGTGGATGGGAGTCCTCTAGACTATGGATATGGACCATGGTTTCCTCTGGTGCAATCAGGTCTGGAGGGGGCCCTACACTATGGAGCTCTTCAAGGATGGAGTTGGCTAGATTGGGGATGAAAAGGGGGTACCACTAGAGTACCAGGGCTGCCAGGCTGCTGTGCATCTGGGTACACATCTGCAGCCTGCCTGTGGGTGGCGGGCTGGGTTAGGCCAGCTATTCATGGCCTAACTGCGGGCCATGGTGCTCTGAACTGTGAGGGGCACATTCCCACTGACTATGCTGCAGCATGGCATATGCATGGGATTGCCCCCTTAACTTGAACTGCATACCATTTGTGTGTGCCCTGGACCATTCCCTTGTGGCCGGCGCATCCCTCACGTTTGAATACCGTGCTGTTGTGCATTGTTGGAGTTGTGCCGCACATCTCCCTTTTCCACCAGGATGCGTTGCATATCTCCTTTGAATATGGGGGCCCTGGACTAGGTAGCCTGAATAGGGAGGCAGTATAGCGCAGTGGTTTAAGGCTCTGAACTGCAAATCTGGTGACATCCAGCAGACCAGACCTGGGTTTGAATTCCACAGCTTCCACTAGCATACTGTGTGACCTTGAGCAAGTCACTTAATTTCCCTGTGGTCCCTGGTCGCTACTATAAAAAAGCTTTCAGCTTAGTGTGCTACTCCTGGTTAAACAACTAAATAAAAAAAAAGAATACATTATAAAAATGGTAAAATCATGACCCCACTGAAAACAAGATATTGCATCTAATCTGGGACAGCCTGAGTAAATATAGTGCAAAAATGTGTAAATGAACATCCCTGTGACAACGAGATGTAGCATTTCCCCTGTCTTATCTAGGATACAAAATATAGGATAAGAAATATTCAGTGCTCCCAGATCCAAATAACCATTACTCTGTAAGAAGCCTTCATTTTCCCTGTGTTTCCCCAACAAAGGCAGAATCAAATCCCTGTATAAATCCCTGTAAATGTTTCCATAAGTCACTGGTTCTTTATTTATGACTTTGTTCTTTATTTATTATATCAGCAGCCTTTTATTAGGAAAAGAGCTCCGATTTGCTGCTCAATATTAATATTATATGTCACGATGGCCTTGGAATGATTTGGATTTATATGATATGCATAAGGCATAATGGGGGACTATATAAAATAAAAATGAAGCTATTATTTTATGAACTATACTCAAAATTAATAATCACAAGTCAGACAATCTTTCAAAAGATACAAGTAATGCTTGTAAACAAATTTATTGCAAATAGAGACATTTATATATATATATACTCGCACACACACACACACACACACACACACACACACACACACACACACACACACAAATGCTATTTTTGCATCTTATAGTTGTTAGTTTTCAGACAAATTCTCATAGACTTTTTTTCTGTCTTGGAAACATAGAATTTGACGGCAGATAAGGACCGCTTGGCCCACCCAGTCTGCTTATTTCCTTACCTAATGGATAAGCTGCAGATCCTACTTAACCAGCAGCCTACTTCTTCCTACCCCCACCCCCTAGAATTGCCTTATGACTGTCCCATGCATGCTTGAATTCCACCACTGTTTTTGACTCCACAGGCCGTTCCATGCATCCACAACCCTCTCTGTGAAAAAATACTTCCTTAAATTACCTCTGAGTCACCCCCCCTCTATCTTCAAATTGTGCCCCCTTGTTCTTGCACACCTCTTTTTTTGAAAGATGCTACCCTCTTGGACTTTGTTGATTCCCTTGAGGTACTTGAAAGTTTCTATCATGTCCCCCCTCTCCCTCCTTTCCTCGAGGCTATACATATTAAGCTCCTTAAGTCTCTCTTCATATGTCTTTCGGTGCAGACCATGCACCATTTTAGTTGCTCTCCTCTGGACAGCTTCCATCCTGTCTATGTCTTTGTGGAGATTGGGTCTCCAGAACTGCACGCAGTACTCCAGATGGGGTCTGATCAGCTGTCTGTACAGAGGGATAATAACTTCCTGTTTTCTACTGGTGATGCCTCTCCCTATGCATCCCAGCATCCCCCCAGTCCTCCGTGCTGCCCTCTCACATTGCTTGTCACCCTTAGGTCATCTGATGACTACCCCCAGGTCCCTTTCATTTTGTTGTTGTTAGTATCTCACCCCCCATTGTGTACTCTTCCCCTGGGTTTTTGTTTCCCAGGTGCATTACCTTGCACTTCTTAGCATTGAATCTAAGCTGCCATACATTTGACCATTCCTCTAACCTTGCCAAGTCTCTTCTCATCCTTTCCACCCCACCTTGTGCAACAACTCTGTCGCAGATCTTTGTGTCATCTGCAAAGAGACATACTTTTCCTTCCAGTCCCTCTGCAATGTCGATTATAAAGACATTGAAGAGGACCGGTCCTAATACTGAACCCTGTGGTACCCCACTAGTAACCCCTCTTTCTTTAGAGTGGACTCCATTTACTATTACTGTCTGTGTCCTAGTCTCCAGCCAATTCTTTACCCAGGCTGTCATCTTGGGACCCACTCCCAGGCTGGCTAACTTGTATATTAAACGTTTGTGTGGGACTGTGTCAAATGCCTTGCTAAAGTCTAGGTAGGCCGTGTCCACAGCCCCTCCCTGATCTACTACTTTGGTCACCCAGTCAAAGAAATCTATCAGATTTGTCTGGCATGACCTTCCCGCTGTGAATCCATGCTGCCTTGGGTCCTGTGCCCCTCTGGCCTCTAGATACTCAACAGTTCTTTCCTTCAGAAGTGATTCCATCATTTTCCCTATCACTGAGGTTAAACTAACAGGTCTGTAGTTTTCTGCTTCTGCCTTGCTCCCACTTTGTGAAGGGAATCACATCTGCCCTCCTCCAGTCCTCGGGTACCACCCCATCCTTCCATGATTTGTTAAAGAGGGTAGTCAGTGGTGTCACTAGTTCTACCCTTAGTTCTTTCAGAATTCTGGGATGAATCCCATCAGGCCCATTGCTTTGTCCACCTTCAGTTTTAAGAGTTCTTTCAGAACCCTTTCTTCTGTAAATGGACTGGTATCAACTTCTGTATCCAGAGTGTTTCTACTGTTTGTTTTAGGTACCCTCTTCATTTGTAAATACTGAGCAAAAATATTCGTTTAGTATCTCTACCTTTTCACAGTCACCCTCTGCCCACCCCTCTCCCTTTATAAAGCCTTACTATCCCTCCCTTGGTCTTTCTTCACTCCCTGAAGTACCTATAAAAGGCTTTATCCCCCTTCTTAACTGAGTTGGCTATCTGTTCCTCAGTTTGGGCCTTTGCTGTTCTGACTGCCTTCTCAACTTCCTTTTGCTTTAACTGATACAGTTCTCTGTCCTGCTCCTTCTGTGATTCCTTGTACTTCCTGAATGCTTTCTTTTTCTCTTGAACCTTTACTGCCACCTCCTTTGAGAACCATAGTGGTTTCTTACATCGTTTCATTTTGTTTATTTGCTTCACACCTGATGGAATCTTGAATGAGTTAAGTAAATGTTATTATTTTATCAAGGCCCTGATCCAGCAACTCGGTAAATACACACTCAGTATATCATATTATAAAAAGACAAAAAACAGTGTTATGTTTGCAGTTCTTTGATCAGGAATTTTATAAATGGTATAAGTTATTTTTGTCACATCTATGTTGGTTTAATAAAAGGTATCACATCATTTGCTTCTGTATCACTCATGGTTTATCAGCAGTTAATTCATTTGATGAGGTCTCCCTTGCCTAGAATTTGACTGTTTCTCCACCCTTCCCCCCCCACACCCCACACACACACACACACTCCTACTATAAGAGATCTCAGTAGCTCTTATCTGTTGTGTTTGGGAAGCAGGCCACAGCCCTTTTCTGTCAAAAAGAAATTTATGTATTTAGTCTGGATAGTTCACTGAAGACCTGGCATTTTATCAGATAGGTCTTGAGAGATCAAAAACCGTGTAAATCTTTACAAAATTTGCTGGGAAAGGGTAACATTTATGAGGTATGAATCTTTCTTGAAATATATTCATCCCCAATTGAATTAGTAGCAAAAAATGTTTAAGTGCTAATCATTTAAATGTGCAAGCTGTTGCATTTCAAAGGGAGTAAACAGATCTTCAGTTTAATAGGCAACCAATATTTAACAAGCTGTTTCAAGTTTCCTAATGGCCATCAGATAAGCAGCTTGGAGTTATGTCTCCAACGTTCTGAACAGAAAGAAGGGATTATTTTATTTTAGTTGTCATAGTGAATTGTGGTTATGGAAGAATACATTGAAATGTCCAAAAAATGAGTTCCACGAAACTCCATTTTCAAGCTACAGATAGCAAAATGGCTGTAGGCTCCTCCCACAGCCATAAACATGGGGCTGAACAGAGCCCACACTGCAGCAGGGGACCAGGATCTTCTCTCTTCAAAGGAGGACCGCTGGACTCAACTGCACAACAGGATTAAGGCAGCAGCAACAGCAGTCTCTTCACTGGCTGGAGGAGAGGCCACCTAGGAGTCGACGGGGCCGGTTTCAACCCACCAAGGTAAGCCCACAGGTCCCGTCGCACTCTAACGATCCTCTCGCTACCACAGTCCAGCATGATCTCCTCACAAAACAGCTTTTTTCATTTGAAAAAGTGCTCGGGATTCTAATTCGAGCACCCCGAGTCTGTGCCCTCGCAAATGGCCATGGATTCTAACAGGGCACCACGCACTGGCAGTGGTCCCAGCTCGTGGGTGCCCACTCTCATGCTGCCTGCTCTGGGGGGGGGGGGTTGTGGAGTGGAGCAGGCAGCATGAGAGAGAAAAAAATACTTCTTACTTTTTTTTACTTCAGCACCATGCTCCCTGCCTAACTATGCTCTGGAGGGGAAAACACGAGTCAGTAAGGGCTCCCTCTAACAGCATCCTCATACCCCACACCGCAACAGGGGATCCCTGGGGCATTCTAAAACCCCCGCTTCTTTCTGTGATGTCCCCTTGGCACTACTCCCTTACTTTGGGGCATTACATGACTTTTGAATGCAAACAAGATAACATCGATACCCATGGCCATCCTTTACAACTGCATTACAGAAGACATAATACTGTTAAACGGGGATCATGGTTTATGCTCAGAGTGATAAAGGCATGGAACTTGCTCCCTGTGGACATAATAGTTTGCAGGAGTAAAATCTCTTTTAACCATAAACGCGATAAATGGCTATTGGATAAACAAGGTTTAGGGCAATAAGGGTTAAGTAGATAGGAGCCCCATGGGCATTTTTGCCTTTGGCTCCTGACACATCTCAGTATTTATGGCAATAAGAAGGAAAACACATTACTTTATCTCTGCTGATAAGGAATGAAAAGAAACATTATTATTATTGTTTTTCAGTCATCCTGGTTCCTGTCCCTAAGAGGAGAACTGGTAGTCTCATTAGACGATGCCAGTTTGATTGGATTGTATGCTGATGTCACTGCCACTAATGTTACCATACAAGGTCAAAGAAGAGGACTTATGAAGACAGAGAAGGTAGGCTTTGTAAACATCATCGATGCATCATACTGCGGGTAGGGTTGGGCAGGATGTTTGGCCCAGGGGACTTTTTTCTGCCATCAATTTCTATGTTTCTATGACAGAAACCTAGGATGTGACTCTAAAACATCCTCAAAATGGCTGGCTCGGTGGCACAGAGGGCTGAGGCGCTGGTGCCTTACCTTGGGTTCGGGAATGATCTCAGGTCTCTGGGGAGCTGGCTGAGGGGGGAGGTGGGTTGGAGCGGGAGTGAGCCATGGCTCCCCTCTCCAAAGGGGTGGACACCCGCTCAACCGTAGTCCTACTTCCACTGGGCGGAGGTCCGGTGGGAAGCACAGGCAGTACGGAGCAGCGACGTAAGTCTGGAGAGGGGCTGAGAGGTCACGGATCCTGGTATGTGCGCAGCGCCCACACACACACACCCATGTGTACGCCTGTGGCCTCGGGATGAGGGGTACCGAAAATACCATAAAAACTATATAAGGAAAAAAAAATCCACAAAATGGGAAGCGACATTCCAGTGGGCCTATCTTTGAGTACACAACTTTTAACAAATAAATATTGTTTTCAAAATATATTGCAGCCTAACGGTCTACATTAGCATCCTCAATACATGACATAATACATGACACAAAACAAAATACGTTAGTAAAGGAATAAAGTAACATGGGTAGGGAGACTAAAAATGTGACTCGGAATGGTAAAAGAAAATAAAACACAGAAACATTGATAATGATGGCAGAAAAAGACCAATGGTCCATCAAGTTTGCCCTTATTACCCTATCATACCTCAGGACCTATTGTCTCTGTGGGGTCTACGCTTATACTATTCCCCCTTTTGCTCTCTGTGTTTCTGCCTTCCTCATGCTAATGCTGTAAAGAATTGTTTGTCACCGTATTGGTCCTTGTACAAAAAGATCAACAAAGAGGGTGATTTGCTACTTTTTATTAGACCAACAAGAGATCTACAGAATTTTTTTTCTATACAATTTGTGGGTTTTATGGATTTTCTCCGGCCATTCCCACACATCCCGATGCATGCGCCAGCAACGGCACATGTACTACGGGATGCCTCCTTCCAGTCACTGTTGACGCCTGCACCAGCCATTGGTCCTCCATCCGGTGGTGGCGGGACTATGGGTGGGCAACCCCCTCCATCCTCAGAGAGGAGAGCCACTGCTCGATCCTGTTCCCACCCCCCCCATGCTGGCATCCCGGTGACCGGAGGTCATTCCCGGACCCAGGTCACTGGCATAGTGCAAGGTAAGGTGGCCAGCACCTCAACCCTCAGCGCCACAGGGCCAGCCTAGATCTACAGAATTTTAAGCTTTTGAACTACACAGAGCTCTTCAAATGACAGGCTATACAATGAACCCACTTTAAGTACATAGGGTAGAAGTGGTAAAAAAAAAAACTTCTACACATGGATGTGACTATTCTGTTGATACAGAAGGAGGTTAATTGACTATTATTCAGAAATAAAAAAACAGTCTTTGAAATCCTAGTTGGGTATAAATCAAAGCCTCCCAATGGAAGGAAAAGGCATTAAATCACCCACTTTGTTCACCCTGATGAGTAAGTACTATAACCTTAGCAGGCAACTGGCTGTAGAGGTGGGTAATGCCCTCTCCTCTCTTCTGATCCTTTCTGGTGTACATCAAGAGTCCATCATGCCCTCCTCTTACTGCTCCTGTCGGGTAATATTCACCCAAACCCGGGCCCTGTTCCTTCCCCCTCACCATCCAGTAGGACTGTAAGTGGACTAAAGATCACCTCTACCAATATCTGCAGCCTGGTAAAAAAGCTTGACGTCCTACAGGGCTGGGTCGTACTGCAAAGACCTGACATACTGGCTGTCATCAAGACCTGGCTTGCACCCCATATCCCTGATTCTGCAGTCACCTTAAGTGATTACTCAATCTTTCGGGTAGACAGAGTTGGTGAGAGGGGAAGGGGCTGTGCCCTATATGTAAAGGACTCCCTTTAGGGATCTCTTCTCTCCACCTCCCCCTCTGAACATGGTGCGCAGGCCTTAATGGTCAAAGTTACTCTAGGTCTCTCCGCCAGATCTGTCTTAGTCTGCCCAGTCTATATTCCACCCCGGGAACAAAAGCTAGCTTACAACGTAGTTCTAAACTATATCTCCCTTCTTCACAATCACCTGGAGTTTATCGCTCTGGGAGATTTCAGCATTAACTGGCTGTCCCCCTCTGCTGCCCCTATAAGGATGCCATAGCGGTGCTTGATCTCTCCCAGCTCATAACCTCCCCAACTAGGCTTGGTCTTAAAACAGGGACATCTACCCTAATTGACGTGATCCTTACAAACACCCCTAACAGACTCTCCAATATCTCTGTCCTACCTGATGTACTTAACGAACACTCGCCAGTACTCTGTCATTGATCCTCTAGGGCAAAAATTCCCCATCCCCACAAAGTCACCAATCAATGGCGCCTAAAAAAGGGATGCTTGATAAACTTAATAACTATCTAATCAATTGTGACTGGTCTCCACTAGACACTGCATCTAACATTGATGAGGCGCGCTCCTATTTTATTTGTAACTTTAACTATGCCTGGGATCTATTTGCCCCCTTTACAAAGAGTACTGTCAAAGTAGAGGACTCACCATGGATCTCCAAGGCTCTCCTGGACAGTATGCACCACCGGGATAACCTTTGGTATAAAGCCCTTGACTCTGGCCGACACACAGACAGGCAGCTGTGGAGGGCTGCCTGGAATCGATGTACCAGGGAGATGACAGGCCAAAGCTGCCTACTACCAAGAAACCCTCACATCCACTTGGGGTTCTGGAAGCAAGTTCTGGAATAACCTTAAGGAACTTAATGGGACCTTCGCGTCTCTGCCTCACATGCTTGCTTAACATTGGTGGTACCTCTACGCAGGACCCACTGGTCATTGCTACCTCTCTAAGCACTACTTTCTCGAACCCCAGCAGCGTTCTCCCCCCGATTTCTTTGACTCTCCTTCAACCCCAGCCCCCCATCTCCGTCATCCCTCCTTTTCACTTCAGAACTATTCTTACTCACGAATCAACATTTTTTCTACCCAAGGTTCTAGGTAAATCACATTATAGTGGTGATTCCTTAGATCTTAAGCGCCTTCATCTGACCACTGATGCAGTCCTCTCTCCTATCACAAAAATCTTCATCATCTCCCTTTGTCTTGGTCAGTTCCCCTCATGTTGGAAATCTGCACTCCTATCTTTATCACTCCTATCTTTAAAGGTGGTGACCGCACCCTTCCAGGGAATTACCGTCCCATATCTATTCTCCCTCCACTATCCAAGGCACTGGAAAAAATAGTTGCTGAACAGCTCTCTGACTACCTAACTAAACACAACCTTCTATGCCTGGAACAGCATGGTTTCCAGGGAAGGACCAAAGTACCACCTCTGCTCTTCTGGAATAAGCCTCTTCCATTCACTGGCGCTAGACAGAGGACACCTAGTTGGGTCTGTGTACATAGACCTGACTAAGGTGTTCGATACTGTATTTATTTATTTTATTTTTGTTGACTGGGTAAGTGCACTAGACAACTCCTGCCTATTTTCAGGCACGACCCATAGGAGGGGGATACAGATGAATGCCAATTGACTTTGAACCAGATTAAGCTGTTGGTGGTATTTTTAGTCAATGAGGGAAATTTGGCCAGGACACTGGGGAAATTCCCCTGCTCTCTTCGATAAGTGCCATGGGATCTTTAACATCCACCTGAACTACCACCAATCCAGGCAGATGGGACCTCTGTTTAAAGTCTCATCTGAAAGACGGCACCTCAGAAGTGCAGCACCCCTCTCATGCTGCACTACAGTGTCAGTACTGGGATATCAACCCAAGAGCCAGATGTGGGAACTGAACCCACTGCCCTCTGATCTCCTGGCCTCAGAGGCAACTGTGCTACCTACTGAGCCACTGGCACTGCTTACCACGCTCTCCTCATTGGGTCTTTCCTCACACTGGGTCTATCTCAGGATGCCTCCTCTTGGTTTTCCGACTACCTAAGGAATAGGACCCAGCAAGTCCGTATTATCAATACTCTCTCCACTAGCCTCCCTGTGAGGTCCGGGGTTCCCCAAGGCTCTATCCTTGGTCCACTAGTATTTAGTTTGTTCTTGAACTCTCTTCCCAAGGCCTGCTCTGGTAAACCTCTACTCTATGCAGATGATGCCGTTCTCTTCAGCTGCCACCCGGGACTCTCCCCTCTCCAGCAAACCCCCCAGAATTTATTCACTGAGGCTGAAACTTGGTTCTCTGCCCACAAACCTTTACTTAACTACAAGAAAACTAAGGTCATGGTCTTCTCTCTCCACCAGAATAAACAGAATGGTGCCCCTCTACAAATCTGCAACCTTCATAACTATTACCTTGATCAAGTTAACTCCTTTAATTATCTCAGAGTCACACTTGATTCTGTCCTCACTTTCCACAATCATATTCACCTACTTAGCGCTACTATTAACACTAGAATTGGGCTTCTGTACTATCACAGATGCTGTCTGCCCACTGACACACTTCGCCTTGCTGTCTCATCCTCTGTCCTCTCTCTTGTGGACTACAGGATTACTATCTATGGAACCGCTGATCAAACTGTCCTCTGGAGGATTAAAGTGTCCCTAGACAAAACCTATCAACTGGTTATGGGCTGTGACAAGTGCACCCTTACCTGTGATCTCTACAGTCTGTCTAATTAGCTAAATTGTGACAGCAGGTTAAAATATCAGACCTGCCTGCTCGCCAAAAATATCCTAACCAGTCCCCTTCCCGGGCTCCTAAATCTCCTTCAAACTGCCCCATCGCAAAGATCCACTAGAAGTTCATCTAAAGCCTCCTTGCTGGTTCCCACTGTGGGACCTTTCTTGGTCAGCGTACTTTCTATTATAGGGCCACCCTTTGGTTAAACTCCTTGCCAGCTGCCACCTTGACTGTATCCAAACTTGGCCTATTCAAAACTCTCATTAGGGAACACATTCTTTCCTCCAGCTCCTGCGATTGCTTCTAACCTCCCTTCATGCTTCACTCTAATCCCACTCTTTCTCTCCACCCCTCCCTCCCTTCCCTCTCTCCCCACTCCCCCACCCCCTAGCGTTATACCTTCACTACCGCTCTCTGCTGGTCTTAACACTGTCTGCCATGAGCAATCCCGAGGCATTAGAACCCCTTCCCTGATGAGTGTCCCGGAGGGACACAGAAGGCCCTGAGAGACAAATAGTGCTGTAGGTTCCTTGCTCCTAAACCAGCACGTTAAGTGTGAGTGTTTTCTTTTGGTCTGAGTGCTTGAGCCCATGTGTGTTTTTTTCTGGTTTCATTTCAAGTTCAAGTGCCCGCCTGCTCTCAGCTTACTCGCCTGTGTTTGCATGAGTTATTTCTCCCCTGCTCTTGTTGTCTGATTGTATAATTTTTGCTAACTGACCCTGAATAGTTTTTATCCTGTGTAACCATTGTTTTTAACTTATTGTACCATATTATGCTTGTTGTCCTTTGTATCTTTGTTTTGTACTTCCTTGACTTGGAGCCTTCGCGAAAGAGTCTCTGACTCAAAGGTTTGTAATTCCAATTCTTTTAATAAATAAATACATATAATAAAATATTTGGCCCTATCCTCTTCTCACTCTTCAGAAATGACCTCCCCTCTGTCTGCTCTAACTCGTGCATACACGTGTATGCTGAAGATACTGTCATCTACTTGTCCGGCTCCACCTCTTCTGTCATCCATGATCCCCTTCAGTGAGACATTTACTCAGTGGTAAATTGGGTTCAAGAGCACCAACTCAGAGTAACCACTAAAAAAAACTATCTCTGTGACATTCGGCACTAGGCAAAAACTGGCCAAGCTTTAATCCCCTCCTATGTTCACTACCCTGTATGGCACTCCCCTTGATGTGGTTCCTACCTACAAACACCTTGGGGTATGGCTTGACGCGACTCTCAATTTCTCATCCCATATTGATGCCGTACACTCTAAACTCCACCCCAAGCTTGGAGCCCTATTTAGAAATAAAGACTGTCTCTCCCTTCCAACTCGTGGTTTGTTAACAAAATGGATTCTCCCGGTATTCGATAATGCTGATATTGCGTATGGATCTGCTCCCGCCACCTCCCGTGCAAGGCTCGACACTCTCTGTAATGTTTTCTGTTGTTTTGCCTCTTATTCACCCTTTCGTACGCATCACTATGCTCACTACTCCTCCCTCTCTCTCTCTCCCCTTCTTTCAGCATGGGCGCTTGACCCACAGCCTTGTCTTCATCTCTAAATCTTGGTCTGGGTCCCTCCCATCCTATCTCTCCTCTCTTCTCTGTCCTGCTACCTCTAACCCCAACTCCCTGCATTCTTGCTCTTTCTGCACTTTGGCCCTACCCAATCTTCACTCTTCGGTCAGTAAGCTGGCATTCTCCTCTCACCTCACCTCCCTCTGGAACCAACTTCCCTCTTCCATATGACTCACCCCTTCGCTTCCCACCCTCAAGCATCTGCTTAAACCTTCTCCAGTAACCACTTGCAACTGTCCCTAAACTCACCTGGCCTTTTTCTCCCCTGCCCCCTATAATATCAGGCACTTGGCCTCTACCTTTTCCTGCCTGTTCACCTGCTTTTCTAGTTTTAGTTACTACTGTTTACTTTAAATATTGTAACTCTATTTAATTTGACCTCCTGCTTCATTACTACCTGCTTATGCATTACGGCTTACATTATAGTTTATGTAATCCACTTACACAAATGTCATAATTTTGTTGTTGTCCTCCTACCAACCATACTTGGTACTATGTCTATTTGTATACCATACTAGGTATTTCAGTTGCCATTATTGTAAATATATTATAAGATATTGTGACACTGTAAACATTCCTGTACCCTCTGTATTGCAATTTGTCTGTATTTCCTGTGATAGTACTTTCTTTTTTTCCCTACCCCCTGCCCCCAGGACGCATCTGGAATCGAGCGTTGCACTGCTCAGCATGCCTTCCTGGTAAAACTTTTAAATAAATAAATACTGTCAATTTGAGTGGCTTCCTCAGTTTGTTTGACTCCCTTTTCCCCGGGTCACACCTGGAAATGAGCTTCAGCTCAGTGTGCCTTACATGGATACCAACATTTTAAATAAAAATGAATCAACAAATAACTAGCGAAGTAAAATATCCCAGCTGTGTTTGAAGCCATTTATAGTACAGGCACTCACCACCTCTGCCGGCAGACCATTCCATGGCTTAACCACTCTTTCTGTAAAATAATCTTATATAGAAGGTTATATTCATGATCCGCTAAATTTTGCTATATTTGTGATCCAAACTTTTCAGTGAAAATTAATGGATCATAAAAATAACCTTTTATTACTGTAACATGATAATGGGAAAAAATGTAAACAGATGGTGTGTGTATATGCTCAGTAACCTTTATTTCATCTTTGTTAAAGTAAAAATAATGCTGTGAAGAAAATGCTGTAATCTGAAATCTGATCAGATCAGTATCACTGTCTGCACTTCCAACCTGTGCACCGTTTACCCCTGCCCCATTTTGACTTCCATAACGTTAGTCTACTATTGCAACATGTCATTGGTCATGCAATCAAGATCTTCCGGTGTGGTCGTACACCTCTCCTCCTTCCCAGCAACATCCTGCAACAAAAAAATGGATATTAATTGCCCTGTGTCCTAGCTCCTTTGTTCATGGTAAATAGCCCTTCACAGTTCACCTTGTGTATTCCTTTCAGGAACTTGAAGGTCTCAGTCATATCCTCCCCTTGTCTGATTTTAAGTGAATACATGTTTGGCTCCTATATCTGATTCTCACAGGATCTGCCTTCTTGGCCCTGAAATCATCTTGGTTATCCTGCGTTGTACTGTCTCTAGCCTGTCCCTATTCTTTTTTAGGTGGGGACTCCAGAACCAGGCACAGTACTCCAGGTGTGGCCTTACAAGTAACCTATACAAAAGTAATAGTACCTCCTGCTTCCTACTGTTGAACCCTCTCCTGATGCACCCTAGCATCCTGTTAGCCTTGCTGAAGGTCTTGTTTCACTGGCTGGTTTGTTTAAGGGAGTCATTAATGATGTCTCCTAGGTCCATTTCCTCTGATGCTGTGTCCAGCTAAACCTCTCCCATCCAATACTCTGTTCTGGGGTTTTTGTTCCCTAAGTGCATCAATAAGCATTTCTTTGCATTGAATTTCAGCTGCCAGACTTTGGATCAGTTTTCCAGCCTTTGCATCTTTCTCTGCAGTTCCCTCATCTCCTACCTGATGTCAACTGTACAACAGAGTTTAGCATCATCTGTGAATAGACACAACCTGCTCTGGATTCCCACTCCTATGTCACTGATGAATGTATTGAAGAGGACGGGGCACAGAACAGATCCTTGTGGTACTCTGCTGGTGACCTCTCTTTCCACTGATCTGACCCCATTCACCACAACTTTCTGCTGTCTCCCCTCCAGTAAACTCCCTACCTACTTTGCTATTTCCCTAACTGTACCCAGATTCCCATCTTCATTAGCAGCCTTCAGTGTGGCACCCAATTGAATGCTTTGCTGAAGTCAAGGTATAGTGAGTCTACTGCATGCCCCTTGTCAACTATCCTGGTTAGCCAGTCAAAGAATATTATCTGGTTGTTCTGACAAGACCTCCCTGCAACAGACGGATGCTGTGTACTATCCTGAAGCCTACTATTTTCCAGGTATTCCATTTGGTCCTCTTTGACTAGTGTCTCCATCAGCTTCCCTACCATGGTGATAAAGCAGATGTGTCTATAGTTTTCCTGCTGCTCCTTGTCCTCTCCCTTGTGTACTGGATCTATGTCCATTATCCTCCATAGAAACATAGAATTTGACAGCAGATAAGAACTACTTGGCCCATCTGGACTGCTCTTTTCTTTTTTTTTTTACCCTACCTAGAATATCACCACAGACCCTAATAGGTCCCTGGCTCTTTCTCCCTCCCCTCTTCCTTTCCACTAAAGATACCCGTATGCCTAGCTCATGAATTCTTAAAACCACCACAGCTTCAACTTCACCACCTCCAGTGGAAGGCTATTCCAGGCATCCATCACTCTTCCTGTGAAGAAATGCTTTCTCACATCTCTCCTGAATCTAACCCCTCCATTTTCATAGCATGTCCCTTTGTTTTTGAGCCCTTTTTTCTGAAAAATACTTCTCTCCTGTACCTTGTGTACCCCTGTGAGGTATTTAAATGTCTCTATCATATCCTCCCTCTCCCTCCTCTCTTCCACAGTGTACATATTGTGTTTCTTTAGTCTCTCTTCATAGGGCTTTTAATGCGTTCCTTTCACCATTTTAGTTGCCCTCATCTGGACTGCCTCCACTCTGTCTATGTCCTTCCAGAGATGTGGTCTCCAGAACTGGACACAGTACTCTAGGTGGGGTCTTACCAGTGATCTATACAGGGGCAACACCACCTACCTCTTTCTGCTGATCCATCACTATTCACCCCAGCATCCCACAAGCCCTCCCAACTGTCTTGTCACATTGAATGACCACCTTTAGGTCATCCAATATGATTATCCCCTGGTTTCTCTCCTGCTTGGTGGTTATCAAAACCACTCCACCCATGTTGTACTCCACCTTTGGGTTCCTGTGCCCTTAGTGGCAGTATAGCCTAGAGGTTACAGTAAAGAGCGTGAATGAGCTTGGTGCATCCAGCAGACCTGGGTTTGATTCCGACAGCCTCTACCTGCATACTTTATGACTTTGAGCAAGGCACTTAACCGCCCTCATACTCCCAGGTAACCCCTGAACACATGCACTTGTGCCTGTAAGTAACCAAAGAATTAAAATTAAAAAGTGCATTATTTTGCACTTTTTTTTTGCATTGAAACCCAGCTGCTGTACCCTTGACAACTACTCAATTTTCTTAGGCCTCTACTCATCCTTTCCATGCACCCTCCCCTGAGCGTCCACCCTATTGCAAATTTTGGTCTCATCCACAAAGAGGCAGACCTTCCCTTATAGCACCTCTGCAATGTCACTAGTAAAGACATTAAAGAGGACTGGTCCCAGTACTGATCCCTGAGGCACCATGTTGGTCACCCTTCCTTCCTCAGCATGAACTCCATATGGCACCACCCTCTGTCACCTATCCACTAACCATTTTCTTATCTTATTTAGCACATTTGGATCCACTCCTAAGTTACCCAGCTTACTTACTAGTCTGCTATGTGGAACAGTGTTAGAAGCCTTACTGAAATTCAGGTAGGCCACGTCCACCACTCCAGCCTGATCTAATTCCTTGGTTAACCAGTCAAAGAAATCAATCAGATTTATCTGAATTGACCTCCTCCAGATGAATCCATTCTGTCTTGGGTCTTGCAGCCCATTGGAATCAAGATATCTCCTAATCCTTTCCTTCAGCAGTATTTCCATTAAGTTTCCCACCCTAATGTCAGGATGAATGGCCTATAATTGCCAGCCTCCTCCCTGCTACCACATGGAATAACTCCTGTTTCGAGCGAGCTGTTAAATAGGACTGTCAGAAATGCAGCCTGTACCTCCCTGAGCTCCTTCAATACCCTTGGATGTACTCCGTCTGGTCCCATTGCCTTGTCCATTTTCAGATTAGCGAGTCCCTGCAGTGCTGTCTGTCACAAACTTGCTCAGCCTGCCAACCCTCTACTCTCAAAGTGCCAACCTCTGAGCGTATGATTTGTGTACAGTGAACAGACAAGGTAACCCTCTTGTCTGTTTTGTGGGTTCAAGTCACCTTAGTCTCAAGCTCTGAAAGAATTCAAACTGATAACCTCCTGTTAGCGTACCCAATTATCAGGCTCAGATAATTCTGTCTTCGGGGGGCCAGATATCTTTGCCTACAGCCACCTAACCAGGTCTTTCAAATGAACCCTTAGAACTCTATGCAAGACTTTTAGAGAACTCTATCCATTTCCCAGTTTGGTATACAATAAGCCCATACACAGTGTAACTATAACCTTTAAAAGTTCCACTTAAAATAAAAAGAATTGTCAAGGCACTCCAGCAGTTTCGTTTGTAAAAAAATATCTTTACTTTAAAAATATCAAAACAGAGCAATAATTACAGAACAAAATATATATATCCCAACACATACAGCCTTAAAACAAACAGGAAAAAAAGTGCAGTTCCTACAATACATACATTAGACTGGTCTAATCTTACTCTCTTTCAGTGCTGTGATGATTCTCCCTCAGTCAGATAATATCTCTTGTGTCAGTCAGAACTATTTTCTTGTGTCTCTGTCAGGTTCTTTCAGCACTTAAACACACTTCTGAGCCAGCCTTCTCATGAGGTCACTAACTCTGCCTTGGTGTATCCCATCTATATTTTACAATACAGGGTTTCCAAATAAAATATTTAAAAAAACATATGACATGACCTCACTGATTTTCCTCTTCACAGGTTAACTGGTCAGAACTGGTTTGTGCTCTGCTACACATACATCTCAAAAGTTTCTTTCATCTAAATCACTGTATTCAAAGCAAAAGTGTATTGGTCTCTTTAATCTCGTCTGGACCTTGGAATCTACACCTCAGGTCTTTCTGATGTAATTCAAGGGTTCCCCGGGAACATATTTTGGACCTTCCAAATCTGTCTGGGTCCTCCCTGGCACAGACATCAAACCTCTTCAATGTCCATTCTGGCCTCTCTCGACACTCCTCCCCACAAGTCCTTCCTGGTAAATATGCAAGTCAAAGGATCTCCCTGAGGGCATTATGAATGGCTAATATTATTTCCTGGGATGAAAGCAAATTGACAAGGTAATTGAACCCCAGATCTCTGCAGTTTAAAATACCTCCTATCCTTTGAACTTATCCCTGGGGGTCTTGATGTGTCAGTTCCAGTAAGACAGTCTTTTCCTTGAGCTAACCTTCCCATCACATATTTTATATGTCATAAAAAAAAAAAATTAATACAGCACTTGAGCACTCAGAGCTGGCTGTCTTTATCACACTCCTCCCCACCTAGACAGAATTTGGGGGATCCATCTCCTACATGGGATGAGCTTCCCAAATCAATTCACTCCTCATAGACCCTAGACAGTCCATCTGAGTTCTTATTCTTGGCTCCGGCCCTATGTACGATTTTCAAATCATACCCTTGTAAAGTAAGACTCCATCTGAGCAGTCTACCATTGTTTTTCCCCATCCGTGACAACCAAACCAGGGGGTTGTGGTCAGTCTGCACCACAAAAGGCTGCCCATACAAGTATGGCTTCAATTTCTTTAGGGCCCACACTAGGGCAAGACACTCCTTTTCCACCATGGAGTAGACTTGTTCCCTGGGGAGCAGCTTTTGGCTCAGGTAGGCTATCGGGTGGTCCCTCCCTTCACTGGATGTCTGGCTTAGTATTGCCCCAATACCCATGTCTGAGGCTTCTGTCTGAACTACAAAGTTTTGCTATAGTCCAGACTTGTCAAAACAGGAGCACTGCACAGTGCCTCCTACAGTTTTGTAAAGGCTTCCTCACAGGCTGGACTCCAGGTAATTTTCTTGGGCATCCGTTTCTTGGTCAGGTCAGATAGGGGAGCAGCCAGGGCACTGTAATTTGGTACAAATTTTCAATAGTACTCTGCTGTCCCGAGAAAACTCCTGACCTGCTTCTGAGTTTCTGGTCTGGGCCATGCCTGTATTATCTCTATTTTTATCTGGCTAGGACGGAGCTGTCCCTGGCCTACCACATGCCCAATGTATGCCACTTCTCCCCTGGCCACCTGGCACTTCTCAGCTTTGACTGTGAGCCCGGCCCTCTGTATTCTGCCCAGCACTTCCCTAAGATGTGACAGGTGTTCCTCCCAGCTGCTACTGAAGATGGCAATGTCATCCAGGTATGCCACGTCGTACTCCTCAGCACCATTTAACACCTGGTTCACCAACGTTTGGAAAGTGGCCAGGCCGTTCTTCATTCTGAAGGGCATTACTTTGAACTCAAATAAGCCTATCGGAATGATGAAGGCTGAGCTCTCCCTAGCTCTGTCCATCAACTCTACCTGCCAATACCCCTTTGTCAGGTCAATGGTCATAAGGTAGGTCACCCCTCCCAACTTGTCCAGGAGTTTGTCCGTCCGGGGCATCGGGTGGGCGTCCGACTTCGTGACTGCATTCAGTCTGTGATAGTCTACATAGAAATGAGTCCAGCCATCTGGCTTGGGTACAAGGACTACAGGTGAGGCCCAGGGACTGTGGGATCTCTGGATTATCACTAAATCCAGCATTTCCTCCACTTCCCTCCTAATGTCCTTTTGGACAGCCTCTGACATCTGATATGCTCTCCGCCGTATGGGTGTCTGTATCCCTGTCTCCACATCGTGTGTTGATAAGGGGGTTAGTCCAGGCTTGGCGCTAAACAAGGGGGCAAGGTCTGCTAAAACCTCCCTCACTTTCTGGATCAGGCCCTGGGTCAGCTGGAGATACAATTTTACTGCCTCCACAGAGGACTCCCACTTACTCTCTTCCAGCAAGTCCAGAAGGGGGTCTCCTTCATCCGTCCCCTCCCCATGACTACACACTGCGAACACCATGCCAGCCCCATTTGCATAGGGCTTCATCATGTTGACATGGTACATCCTGTCTGTCTATCTATGGTCAGGTAACTCCACAATGTAGTTTACGTCATTTACCTTCCTAACCACTTTGTATGGTCCTGCCCACTCAGCTTGCAGCTTGTCTTTCCGGACTGGAATAAGAACCATGACTTTCTGACCCACCATGTACGCGTGAGCTCTGGCTCTGCTGTCATACCATACCTTTTGTTTCTGTTGGGCAGCTGCCAGGTTGCTCTGGGTTGTCCCCATAAGCTCCTTCAGCCTTTTCCTAAACCTTAGGATGTAATCCACAATGGGAGTTGCCTGGGTGGTGTGCTTGCCTTCCCAGTCCTCCCAGATCAAGTCTAGGGGCCCGCATACCGCGCGTCCATACAAGAGTTCGAAGGAGGAAAATCCTGTCGACTCTTGGGGCACCTTCCTGTATGCGGACAACAGGTGGGGAAGGTATTTCTCCCAGTCCCTCCCATTCTGTTCCGCAAATGCCTGGAGCATTGACTTTAGGGTACCATTGAAGCGTTCTACAAGCCCATTGACTTGTGGGTGATACGGTGTTGTGCATCTCTGCACCACCCCACACTTCTTCCATAGACATTTCATTAGGTCTGGCATGAAGGAACCCCCTCGATCAGTGATTACCTCTTGCGGAAACCCAACATGGGAGAAAATCCCAAGCAAGGCATCTATCACTTTGTCTGTCCTCAGTGAGGAAAGGGCGACTGCCTCTGGGTACCGGGTGGCATAATCCACCGCAGCCAGGATGAACCTTTTCCCTGAGGAGCTGGGGGTATTTAAAGGCCCCACAATATCCATTCCCACCCTCTGGAATGGCTCCTCCACTATGGGCAAGGGGATCAGGGCGGCTTGGGTTTTCTGGCCCGTCTTCCCTATTTCTTGGCACCGGTGACAAGACCTGCGATACTCCTTCACCTGCTGGGTGAAGTTAGGCCAGTAGAAATTCTGGGCCAACTGCTGCGTAGTTCATGCAATTTTCAGATGACCAGATAAGGGAATATCATGGGCAACCTTGAGCAACTGCTCACGATATCCCTGGGGAACGACAAGCTGCCTGCCTAGCATCTCTCCCTCCCTCTGTCTGTACTGCCTATGTATACAGAAGTCCATTTTCCCAATAAACCCTATGTCTTCCGTCACCTCCCTGTGGACCGTCAGAGTCTGCCCAAGCCCTCAGCTTCTCTAAACTAGGATCACTTCTCTGAGCAGCTGTGAACCCCTCACACCTTCCCAAGGCATGGGACAGGTCCCCTTCAGTCGCTAAACTAGGGTCCCTAGCACTAGCGTCAGGGCCCTCAGGATCACTGTCAATCCCTACCCTCTGACAAGAGGTCACCCCTCCCTCTTTGAAGTAATCCTCTGTAGCTGTGTGGTTACTTGCTACTGGGGAAATTTCTACCCTCTTTTTATCAGTCTCCTACTCTGGAGACACAGGCTAGGGAACCAGCCTCTCATTATCTTCTCCAATGGCTTCTGGGGGACTCAGGGAACCACAATTTTCCCTGGCCGCTTGACTACGGGTAACTGCACATACCACCCCCTGCTGGCGATTGTTACCCAGGATCACATCCACTGCTAATGTGTTAGCTACAGCCACCTGTTGCACAGTTCCCCCTGTCTCACCCCAGTCCAGGAGAACACTGGACAATGGCAATGTTTTCTCTACACCTGCAAAGTCCTGCACAGTCACGTATTTATTGGGTATGAGCTGACCAGGCTTTACCAGATCCCCTTTTACCAATGTCAGGGATGCCCCTGTGTCCCTTAACCCCTGCGTCTGTACACCACTTACCATGACTGGGTGCATGTGTTCCCTCATGTTCACTGGCATGCTTCCAGGGACACACAAACAACCCACTTCCTTTCTGGTACTACTTTTGCATATTATTGCTTGCCTTCTTGGACACTGTCTGCAATGTGCCCAGTTTCTTTACATAACCAACAAACATTTCTTACTCAGAGAAATCTTTTCTTTGAAACCTGAGGTTAACTGGTTTCGGTGGAGGCAGTGAGGGTTTTAGCTGCCCTGAAGGTGCGCTTTTCCCTTTCTGCACTGCCACACCTGCCCCATTCACTCTCAGAGCAGGTCTGCTCTTGGCATAGTGGTCCGAGAGTTCAGCAGCCTCTTGCACTGTTTTTGGATCTCGGTCCTCTAGCCAGGTTTTTAACTCTGTTGGGCATGCCCAATAAAACTGTTCTAATAAAATCACATTTTCAATTTTATCAACAGTGTTTGCCTCATTTCCTTCCCACCAATGTTTTAAAAACTGACGTTGTTTCATGGCTACCTCCTCATAGCTCATATCAGGGCTTCTCCTGAGCTTACAGAATTTAGCTCTGTATGATTCAGCAGTTAATTCAACCTTTTTTAGTAGTGCTGCTTTTAACTTGCTGTAATCATCACTGTCTTTATTGCCTATGTGACCCAATGCATCTTGAGCTTTTCCGGGAAGTAGTGGGGATATCTGGAAGCTCCAGGACTCTCTAGGAACTTTAGCCTGAATACAAACTTTTTCAAAAGAATTTAAAAAGGCATCTATATCCTCTCCGTCCTTAAACTCAGCTAGTAATTTAGAGTTCACTTTGTAACCCATTCCTGCAGTCCCAGTTAAACCCAAGCCACCTACCTGCCCTGGTGCCGCTGGTTGGAGTCGTAGCTTCTCCAGTTCGTATTGCCACTGGCACTCCTCTCTTCTCTCCTCTGCAGCTCTGCGTCCTCGCTCTCTCTTCTCCTCTGCCTCTCACTGGCGATCACACTCCTCACGGTCCGCCTCCCTCTGTTGTCGCTCTGCCTCCAATTCTATCCTCCTCAACTCAATTTGCAGCTTGAGTACCTCTGGATTCAGAAGACTGGTGACCTTCCCCTGCTGCTGTGGCCCTTCACTGACAGTGGCCCTACTGTCCACCTCATCGGCTCGGGACCCCTCACTGGCCACTACTTCTGCCACACTCGAGGTCTGGTCCCTTTCAGTCATGGTTAGTGACTCGCTGCTCTGGGTATCTGCTACCATTAAGGCCTCTATGAGGTTCTACTTACTGGCTTTCACCCCAAATGGGACTCTCCTGTCCCCGCACAACTGCTTTAAGAAATCTAGAGTGTGCTTGCTGTAGTCGGAATACATTTTCTTCTTCTCTCACTACTAATACTATACCGCCTGGCACTTCAGAAAAAAAATAAAATGGGTGGGAACTTAACTGTAAGTCAAGGGATATAGTTATGTTTCCTTTTGAAATAAAACACTGCCTTTCTTTTTTTTCAAGTGAGCTAAACGGTTTCAAGCTAACACACTGAACAATGAAGCTTATACCACCAAACTTTTTATGCCACTGCTGCCAACCAATCTGTCACCAACTTGCTCAGCCGGTCAACCCTCTACTCCCAAAGTGCCAACCTCTGAACATATGATTTGTGTACAGTGAACAGACAAGGTAACCCTCTTGTCTGTTTTGTGGGTTCAAGTCACCTTAGTCTCAAGCTCTGAAGGGATTCAAACTGATAACCTCTTGTTAGCGTACCCAATTATCAGGCTCAGATAATTCTGTCTTCGGGGGCCAGATATCTTTGCCTATGGCACCCAACCAGGTCTTTCAAATGAACCCTTAGAACTCTATACAAGACTTTTAGAGAACTCTATCCATTTCCCAGTTTGGTATACAATAAGCCCATACACAGTGTACTTATAACCTTTAAAAGCTCCACTCAAAATAAAAAGAATTGTCAAGACACTCCCGCAGTTTCGTTTGTAAAAAAATATCTTTACTTTATCAAAACAGAACAATAATTACAGAACAAAATATATATATCCCAACACATACAGCCTTAAAACAAACAGGAAAAAAAGTGCAGTTCCTACAATACATACATTAGACTGGTCTAATTTTACTCTCTTTCAGTGCTGCAATGATTCTCCCTCAGTCAGATAATATTCTCTTGGGTCAGTCAGAAATATTATCTTGTGTCTCTATTAGGTTCTTTCAGCACTTAAACACACTTCTGAGCCAGTCATGAACTCCGCCTTGGTGTATGAAACTCTATATTTTACAATACAGGGTCTCCAAATAAAATATTTAAAAAAAATATGACATGACCTCACTTACTTTCCTCTCCACAGGTTAACTGGTCAGAACTGGTTTGTGCTCTGCTACACATACATCTCAAAAGTTTCTTTCATCTAAGTCACTGTATTCAAAGCAAAAGTGTATTGACCTCTTTAATCCCGTCTGGATCTTGGAATCTACACCTCAGGTCTTTCTGATGTAATTCAAGGGTTCCTCAGGAATGTATTTTGGACCTTCCAAATGCATCTGTGCCCTCCCTGGCTCAGACATCAAACCTCTTCAATGTCCATTCTGGCCTCTCTCGACACTCCTCTCCACAAGTCCTTCCTGGCAAATATGCAAGTCAAAGGATCTCCCTGAGGGCATTATGACTGGCTAATCTTATTTCCTGGGATGAAAGCAAATTGGCAAGGTAATTGCACCCCAGATCTCTGCAGTTTAAAATACCTCCTGTCCTTTGAACTTATCCCTGGGGGGGGGGTCTTGATGTGTCAGTTCCAGTAAGACAGTCTTTTCCTTGAGCTGACCTTCCCATCACAAATTTTATATGTAATAAAAAAAAACAATAATGCAGCACTCGAGCACTCAGAGCTGGCTGTCTACGTCACACTCTCTACTCTGAAAAAGGAGTAGTGTCCACCCCCCCCCTTCAAAACTCTTGTTACTTATTTGTGGTCCTTCCCCTTCCCCTTCCCCTTCTCCTTCCTCTGTGAACACAGAGCAGAAGTGTTTGTTCAGGATGCCTGCCTTTTCCTGGTCTCCCTTTGCACAGTCCCCCCTCCCTTCCCTTGTTAACCTTTCAATCCCACCCCATGTCTTCCCCTTTTCACTTACATACCTTAAAAATGTCTTATCCCCTTTCACTAATGCCTGGACTATTCCCTCTTCAGTTTGTGCCTTTGTGCTCCCTACTGCTTTCCTTGCTTCAATCTGTTTCCCCTGATACAGCTCTCTGTCCTCCTCCCTCCTTTACTTTTTCTGCCACCTCTTTTGAGAACCCTAGGGGTCTCTTTTTTTCCTCTTGCTTTTGCTCACTTATTTGATGCAGAGGTTTACTGCTTTAACTATGCCCCTTTTAGCTTTGCCCACTGTTTCTCCCCCCCCGGGTATCCACCCACCAGGGCATCCCTGAGGTTCACTCAGTCTTTACCAAATCTGCCCTTCTGAAGTCCAGGGCCTTTGCCCTTGCGTGGTTGGATTCCACAGCTGTCCTTATATTGAACCACACTGTATGGTGATCACTGGTCCTCAAATGACCTCCCACCATGACGTCGGCAACACTTTCTTTGTTAGTATCAGGTTCAGTATTATCCTAGTACTAGTGGGTTCAATGACTAGTTGCCTGAGGAATACCACCTGCAGGGTGGTTTCCAGCCCATGGGAACCGCCTCATGCTACAATGAGTTATTGGCTAGCCCTGCCAGGTGCTCGGCTAACACAGATGCCAGTTCTCTTAGTACCCTTGGATGCATCCCACCCAGCCCTGGGGCCTTATTTACCATCAGGACTGCTAACACTTTTCTGACTTTTTTGCTAGTATACTTCAGCAGCCTCTTTTCCAGGACCCCTTTATCAGCTGCTTTTATGCCACTCTGTGGCAAAGATCACTGTTCCTCATAGTGAATACTTTTTTTTTTCCCCAATTGTTTAACCAGGTGAGACACACTAAGCTGAAAGCTTGTTTACAGGTGCAACCTGAGAGCACAAGGAAGTTAAGTGACTTGCTCAAGGTCACACAGTATGCAAGTGGGGGCTGTGGGATTCAAACCCAGGTCTTCAGATTTGCAGCTCAGAGCCTTAAACCACTGTACCATACTGCCTGCCTCCTACGAAGCAGAAGTAATCATTTAGCATGGTTGCTTTTGGCCTGTCTTCCTCTATTACCCTGCCTACCTCCTTTAGCCTGACAATCCTCCCTTTCATCTTTGTTTTTTCTCTTATATATCTAAAAAAATTATTTCCCTCTCCCTTGATCCCTTCTGCAATATGCTGTTTTGCCTTTGCAATATTGACTGTCCTCTTGGTCTCTCTAGTTTTTCCTGTTACTTGTCCCATTCCTCATCCCCCTGTTTTTCTTTGTACCTCATAAAGGCCTTCTTTTAATCCCTCACTACCTCCCTGACCGTTTCAGAAAATCAGATTGGTCTCTCATTCTTATTTCTCTTGATAATTGTTCTTGTGCTTGTTTTTATTACTGCGAGAACGGCACCTTTTATGACCCCCCTCATCTTTCTTTTACTCCTCCAATGCTGTCTACTCCAGCTAACCTGCTCAGGACTAGTCTCCTCATTTGGTTGAAATCTGCCCTTTTGAAGTCTAGCACCTCAATCTTAGATGAGGATTAACTGGTGCCCAGGACCAACTCAAACCATGCGATATTGTGGTTGCTGGACCCCAGTGATTCCCCAACCAACACTTCATCTACTCTTTCTGAGCTGGTGAGTACCACATCGAGAATAGCTGATGGCCTAGTGGGTTCCCTGACCTGCTGCACCCACATGTAGTCCTGCAAAGTATCAGGCATGGCCTGGATTCTGGCACTCCTGGCTGCTGGAATGTTCCAGCCAATATCTGGCAGGTTGAAATCTGCTACTACTACAGTCTCTGTTTTTGCCGCCCCCTTTTCTACCTCTGCTCATTGTTCCTTGTCTCTCTCATCTCCCTGCCCTGGTGGCCTGTAAACCAACCCAAGCAAAGTTTTCTATCTGATGACTGAGCTGTGCCCACAGTGATTCTGCCTCCCCTTCCCCCAACGGATGCATCCACTACCGCCTCTATTCCTGCCCTGATTTAAATGGCCACCCCTTCATGTCTACCCATCCCTCTGTTGTGCCTATATAAGGTGTATCCAGGAATCGCCAGGTCCTAGTCATTATTCTTGCTGGCCCAAAGTATTGTAATGGCCACTAGATACAGCCCTGAGTCTGCTATCAATGCCTGGAGTTTGCAGATTTTATTACCCACACTCCTTCCATTGATGCACAGCACCCTCCGTCTTATGCTCCCACCCCTCAATGACTTCCCCATCTCAATTCTTTGATATCCTAGGTGTCATGTGTTTTCCTTTTTTGCTGGTCTATTTGATCTACACTCCCCAGTCCCCTGAACTAATTCTACTCTGCTGCTACTTCTTGTACATTTTGCCCCCATCCTTGGGGGAATCTTGTCACTGTCCCCCACTTCACCTACCTCAGCTGAGGAATCCCTAGCCATAGCCTTCCCTGCGGTTAGTTTAACTGTCTGCCAATGTAGATGTCAATCTTCTGCCTTAATGCACTACTCTCCTCTCTTGCTTGGTGGTGGATGACACCTTTGAAGAGCTTCCTGTCCCAGAGGCCCCCACCCAGTGCCTCACAAAGTGGTATTCCTGTTCCAGACACCACCCTTCAGAACAAGCCAAGGAAGCTGAGTTCTTCTTCAGTCTGTCCTCAGCTTTTGGAAGTCCTGCTTCACTGTCTCCACATGCCAGTTTGCCAGATCGTTGGTACCAAGGTATACCAACACTGCCTGCTCCCTGCTCCCTGCTCCCTCCCAATCTCTTCTATTATCCTTATCCTCTCCCAATCCTGGATGGCTGATGCTCCAGGCAGGTATCTGACCACCCCTCTCCTTTCCTTCGCTGCCTACCTCCCTGTCTGCCATTAACTATAGAGTCCCCTATCACCAGAATCCTCCTTACTGACTTCTGCCCACTGTTGCCGCTGGGTGTCACCATGTCTTCTTTCTCCTCAACACCAACTGACTTGGGGCTGCCCTGTTAAAGTCAGGCACCTGTTGGGTCTCTTGGTTGTGGGGGTGCGAGGGGTGGGCACTAGCTTATTTAGAGTTGCAGCTGAGATATTTCCTCCCTTACTGCTGCCAACTGAGCATGGAGCTCCCAAAAGGCCCTACATATTGGGCAATGTCCCCTCCTCCAAAGAATAACCCTGGAGATGAGTGCTCCGCAGTCCCCACAGCTGACCACCTCTCCACTCATCCTATGCTCCATTCTAGCCTGCTGAGTGCTTATTAAACTGCCTGAGTTACTTAGTAATGTGTGGAAGTTGACTGTATATAAGTATTGCTGTTTACTGTGAAGTGAAACATGGCTTGAGAAATATGACAGTTTAGTGGTAATTTATTTCCACGTCCATATGAGTTGTGCCTGATAGTCTTTGTTCAGTCTTTAATGGCCAGTATAGTACATTAGAAAATGGGCTTATTATTTCCTGGTCTCTGATTGGCTGAGAGCCATGCCAAGGGGTACATTAAGTACCAGCAGAGACTAGGAAATAATAAGTGCCACTCCAGCCTGCCTCAGTACCAAACTGGTATCACTGTGCCAGTTTGGCTTTGAAAAGTTACCAGCCACCATGTCTTTTTCCCACTTGCTAAGCGAAAGGAATAAGTGAGTCAGTCCCCCATGCAACTCAGCTATAACTGAAACAAAGTTACCCATTTTAAATTGCAAAAACAATAATTTATTTTTTTAAAAGTAAACCTTGCAGTGCTAGTGCAGCACACTGTTTCTTTGTGACCACTGCTCGTACTCCCCTCCTCCAGTTGCTGGTCTGCTTTACTGCAGCAAGCTGGCAGTGCATCCCCATCTGCGAGAGATGGATTTAAGAAACTACCAGTAGTCTCATAGTGCAGCCAGCACTGAAGTATTGTGCTCGCTTTTTCTCTGATGACCAAGGCTATTAAAACAATTAAGCAGGATGGGGACAAACTCTGTACAAAATAGGCTAATTATTTGCAGTCATTTTATTATTAAAACAAAAAACAGTTTGTGAACAGAGTGTGGAATATAAAATGCAGTGACACAAAACAAAACAGTGCCTACTATTGCAAATGCCTGCTGCAGAGGGATTACTTTGCAGAAAACACTGTTATTAACTTAAATTAAATGTAACCACCCAGTCCCCTGTGGTTACTAGAATCCCATCAGTGTTAGACTAGGAAGGTAGTCAGGCAGCAGGTAGGGAATTTATTAGAAGCTCTCTACAGACAACTCATTGTTTACTTAGCTAGGCTAGGCAGATGAGGGGTGATGTCATTTAGAACTCTTGCAGCAGCATAACCCTTTGTCAGCTGCAGGGGAACAGTTTCAGAATCTTGGGTTCAGTTGTTCAGTGAGAAGTGTAGTGTCCAGAGTGGAGGGTGGAGTTCTGAGTGTAGAGGTGCCTGCCAGTCTACCTTAGGCTGGATAAAGGACCTCTGGTCATTTTTCTCACCATAGAGAGTGAGACAACAGCCTTTCTACCGGAAGTGATGGAGACCTGTGTCAGTGGGACCCAAGTGGGTCATTTCTGTGAAAATGATATGGGACTGAGAAATCAATATGTCCAAGGGGCAATCCCCTGAGGGACTAGAAGACTGTCCCACTGCCCAGAGCAGAAACTGAGAGAGCTTTGTGACAAAAAGCTATGCATAAAAGGGAAGAAAAGGTTTTTCTTCATTAAAGCCTGGTGTCTGTAACAGAGGGACAAACAAACTGTGAGTACAGTTACATGGGCATGTGCTAAGGGAGCCATCTGGTGCTGTATGTGCCCAAGACAAGGCTAAATTACACCACTCAGGACCCCAGTGTCACCACAATGATGTGCTGAATGTATAAGTATTTTCTGTAAGAGGGCTTTTAGCAATCCAGGTGGGATTGAAGGATCCATTGTGTGTCCTGGAAGGAATGGCAGAGGCTGGCTGTGGCCAGGGAGGACAGACCCTCACCTGGAGCCTTGGTCAAGGCTAACTGGTTACCTGAAAGGCACAGTTTGCCCTGCAGGTGTTAACTTAGCCCATCTTGTCAGGAGGATGTTTTAAATGTAAAAATGTGCGGCACACCTCACGTAATAGACACTGTGCAAAGAAGTCCAGAGATCCCAAGTAAGCGGCATTGACAGTTCGTTCTGTAGTGAAGTTTTATGTGAAACGCAAAAACTGCCTGTTCTATGAGAAAGCAAAGTTTCTTGACTGCATCTGTTGCCTGTAGTGACAGTTCGAAACTTGGGGGACCACTCAGTTTCTGCCTACCATCTGTCGAAATAAAGCCACATGATACAATCCCAATTTTACGATATTAGACAATCCATCTTTGAGTCCACGTAAAATGTTTATGGGACCCCTCAGACAGGAGACACAGCATAGCCCTGGTACCAGTCTTCCAGAACTTGAAGTAAATATAAATGTTATTTTGCACTCTAACCCCCGACCTCTTAGATGCCGAGAAAGGTATTTACCATAATGCCAGGGGTGATGCCTATGTTTATGCCAACTTGTGGTTTGTTGCCTTGTCTGTGTACAAGTTAGGGGGGGGTCCTGGCTGCAAGATGCTACTCTTGACTGGGGTAAGGGTTACATAAATATTTAAACCAATGTTTTTTTAAATGTTATTTTTTTCCCCTAAAATGCATCCAAAATCCCATTTTCTAAGTGTAATAATTGCCTCCAAGGTGGGTGGTATGAGCTATATTGGACCTTCCAGGGGCTATAAGGCCCTCCACCTACAGCATCAGGCCTCATCATGCCCCTGGGTGGTCCGCTATAGCCCAATACTGCCCATCCTGTTGGATATTATTGCTTGCTTACAAAACAACACCATTACATTATTAGTCAAAACTGAATGCAGTTGGCAGCCAGTGTTCGGTAGTTTCATAAATGAAAGAGTGAGAAAGAAGCCTAAATCACCCCCGGCCCTTAACTAGGTCTAGGTTTAAAGTTGAATTGTTTGTTTAGAAACTGGTGACTGATAAAAGAATACTGAGCCGGGACTCGTTTTTAGGTGCAACACGACTCGAAGGAAAGTCTCACTCTGACTTTTGCCATGCGGTTGGTCTACAAAGTAGTACATTTGTCTCTATTCCCACTGATACTTGCTGAAGCCATGGTGACACATCTCTAAATTGATACAGTCTTATAAAATGGGCCAGGAAAATCCTGTAACCTTATTGGTCAAAACACATCACATGACTGTTGATTATTGTGTTACAACCACACACCTTACCTGAGCCCATTTTTTAACACATATAAGCCCATTTTAAAAGTGGGATAATGCACTCCATGGTGGGAGGTCATAAGGGAATAATGCACATCACGGGTGGTTGTGGCACTCTGCTATGCCTTGTGCCTAACATCCAACCAAGGCATGCATTATTTCTTATAAACACACACACTGTTATGTGTTATCCCTTACTTAATTCATCACATCTTGCCAAACCCTGAGTTTACCCCAAAAGAATACCAATAAATATTAACACCATATGTTTAGCTTAGGAAGACAATGGTTTGGGAGGAATGGGATTACAGGGAACTGCCTGATATCAGACTATGGATATCAAAACTCACTGACATTGCTCTATAAAATACAAATGCTGTTTTTGTTCCTCTAGGTGATGAACGCCACCATGGAAGTACTGCCTCTATGGATAGTCAGTGGACACTATGCCTACAGCATGGAAGCCATTTGCCCACTAGGTATTTATTGTAACAGTTACAGTGGCCATGTATTAATAGTTGAGGGGGAATAACAATACCCATGTTTTAGTACTCTTTAACAGTAGGGTGCAGGTTCATGGTTTTCACAAGTACTGAATGTCTAGAGTGGGCATTGTTGACCAGTTATTAAACAGCACATGTTTGATAACAGCCACCATAAATCAGTTGGCTGTTCCTGTTTAAAATGGATTTTCTTCCTGTAGTCTGAGCCTTGGTAGGCTGTTTTTGAGGCCTTTTGGCACCTACGATTAAAATGTTGCCAGTCATACAATAGTTCAAGAACAGCACCAGGTTTTATGACTATCAGTCTTGTTAGTACAGCAATTCAAAAAGGAAATTAAACTAAACAGATAATACATCATGACGACCTCTGAGTACAGTCTAAAATGCAAGCCTTCATTTTCAATATATTTTTGGGCTGCAGTTCATACGTATTGGTAATTTAGCCTGAAGAACAAACCATTTGGTGTTACAAAAGAGAGTTGTGTTGACCAGTTTGCAATCTTTAAAATTAACACTTAAATTATTCTGCTTTTATATACTGTGCACTGATGAGTGGCATCTCCGGCAATCAATTTGAGACTCATTGCAGTACTCACAATGGCTGTTTTTATTTAAAAATATAAAAAGTTAAAGTAGTAAGGCTTGATGTGTGAACACTTGTAAACATATTTTCAGCTCTGAAAAAATTGGTTATATTTTATTTTTTTTATTTTAAATACACTCAAAAGGGCAGCTTCCAGGATCAAGTGTTTCTTACAAAAGGAACATCCATAAATGGACATGGGAAGGTCCTTACTCCCAATACGAACCAAGCATCACTTAAAAAAAAAGATGTTTATTGTGCAGAAATAAGCTAAAGTAGTGATCCAACAGACAGACTCTCACAGCATCAATCATCTAATTTTTTTACATCTACATAGGATACTTCACCAAAGTTGAGCCTACTAGCTGTCTGTGGTCACTTTTAATTTAGAAATGTAAATCAATCTGTGATTTGCACAAAAAAGATATCTATATATATATATGTATTTTTTTATTAAGTAATTTTCAGTTTATATGGTGAGTGTATGCCTTACTATTTGTATTTTATTTTTTTTAATTTCTTGCCATGGCTTGCGTAAGAAATAGTGGCTCCACCTAAGTGGCGTTCCTCCACTAGTGTACCAAACTGAAAGCAAGACAAGGATGATTCTGTGTTCTGTTTTTGTTATCTAAATTGCAGTATCATCCTGGCCAGAAGAGGTACTATTTATTCATATTCCAAAACATGGACTGGGATTGGTCAAGAGAGGAGCTTATGGTACAGAACTTCTAACTCTGAAGGACGTTGCTGTTAAGCAAGGAAGGACCTTTGCAGTCACCGACAACAAAGATTTCATAACAATCAGCATTCCTACTGCTAACGTGCTTCAGACTCGGGTTAGTAAGATGTATGGCTTCTGTTCTGATGGGAAACCTTTAGTTTATTCACTATAGTGCTATAATGAGCAAGATCTTTTTTATTTTGACTATTTCAGTAGTAATGGATAGGCATAATATAGTAGTAAATTTAGAAACAGTGGTTTCAGGTCTAGGAGGTGTAGCAGAAAATGGTTCTGCCATTTATTGCTGAAATCTTGAGACAAGACAGAAGAGTAAAAGGGTATAACTCAGTAAGAGAGGGTTGAGGATTGAAGATGGCAAGGAATGGTGCAGGTAAAAAAGGGAGAGGTGAATCAGGTGGTAAACTGTGTAGATGATGACCAAGAAAAAGCTGGTATCCTAAACAAGAACTTCTGCTCAGTCTTCACGATGGAAGGAGGGTGGACAGAATACATGGGAAAAGCAGGAGTGGTGGGGAGGTGGACACAAGTCCATTTACAGAAGAAGGAGTCCTGAAGTGACTTGTAGCCTTGAAGGTGAACAAGGGTATGGGACCTGATGGAATACACCCCAGGGTACTAAAAGAACTCAGGGAGGTTCTAGCTGTCCCACTGATAGCCTTGTTCAACAGCTCACTGAAACAGACATAGTTCCAGAGGACTAGAAAAGGCCTGATGTGATCCCTCTACACAAGGGTGGCAGGGCGAAGGAGACTAGCAGCTATAGGCTGGTCAGTCTTGCTTTAGTGGCAGAGAAATTAATGGAAACCCATTTGATGGAAAGTCTGGTAGAGTATCTTGAATCCAGTGGGATGCAAGATCACAGGCAGCACAGATTCACAGGGGGAAAGTCATGCTAAGTGAATCCAATAGATTTCTTTAATTGGGTGACATGGGAAATGGATCAGGGGAGGGCAGTGGATGTGGCCTGTCTTGACTTTATCAGGGCCTTCAACACTGTGCCACACAGGAAGCTAATAAAGAAGTTGAGCAGCCTAGGAGTGGGATCAAAAGTAAAAAATTGGGTTAAAAACTGGTAAATGGATAGGAGACAGAGGGTGGTGGTTAGCGGCACTCACTCTAATGATGGTAGAATAACCATTAGGGTACAACAGGGCTTAGTTCTGTGACCTGTCCTCTTCAATGTCTTCATAGGGAACACTGCAGAAGAACTGGATGGGAAAGTATACCTTTTTGCAGATGACACCAAAATCTGCAGTAAGGTGGACACTCGGGGGAGGGGGGAAAAAATGTGCAGGGATCCAGGGAAACTCAGGCAGTGATAGAAAGCATGACAGTTGGGGTTCAATGCCAAAAAGTGCAGAACCATGCACCTTGGCCATGGGGGAGAGGTAATGACAGTAACTAGACAGGATAGGGACCTTGGGGTCATCATATCTGAGGACTGCAAGGTGGCAGGGTAGTGTAACAATACAGTAGATAGTGCTAGTGGGATACTGGTGTGCACAGGAATAGATATCTCCAGCAGGAGGAAGGGAGATGATGTTGCCACTGTAAAACTCACTGGTGAGACTTCATCTGGAACACTGTGTCCAGTTTTTGAGATCGTACCACAGAAAGGACATAGACAGGTTGGAGATGGTCCAGAGGAGGGTAACTAAAACGGTGCAGGGTTTGCAAGAAAAGTCCTATGAGAAGAGACTGAGGGATCTCAGCATGTACACCCTGGAAGAGAGGAAAGAGAGAGGTGACATGATAGGGACTTACAAATATCTCACAAGGGTAAACAGGGTGCGGGGGGAGTCTCTTTCTAGTGAAAAAGAGCACCAGGACCAGGCGGCATGCAATGAAGCTTGGGGGAGTTCAAGAGAGATATGAGGAAATATTTTTTTCACTGACAAGGTGGTAGACATCTTAAACAGACTGTCAGTGGAAGTGGTGGAGGCTAAAACACTTGGGGGTTTTTTAAGCATGCATAGGATAGACATAGGAGGTAAGGAGGCTAGAGGGTTACTGAAGACCAGATAGGGTCTTCGGAGACAGATTAGGCAGGGAATGTCTGGGCAGACTGGGTGTGCTAAGCAGTTCATTTCTGCTGACAAATTCTATATTTCTATGTTCAAATTCTGGTTTAGATTAGAAGAGACCTGGGTGACATGGACTCCTCTCTATTCCCTTCGGACAGCAGTTTACATTAGAAATCCACGTGACAGAATGTGACGTGAAAAGACTACAGCTGTATTGCAAGTGATAGTTTTTACTGAATTAACAATATTTGTTGAGACTAGTGTTTGAGTGTTATACTGTCTTCATCAGATGTGCATAATGTGGCAGGAACTGTCTGTTCCAAAGGGCCCCAAAAGTGAAAACTGATTTAGCATCTTACGTTGTCAAGTTATAGCCGTTCCATCGCAGGTGAGATGCAGTAGTGGAGTGCAGTGCGGGATCCTGCAGCAGGCCAGTCTTTTTGATTGGAGGCTGTAGGTAGGCTTCAGTTTCCACTGCAGATGAGGTTTTAAACCTTCTTAATGTGCTGTATTATATATGAGCTAGACTAAAGGAAAAGAAATCATAAGGGCATTATGCTGTTATTTATTTAAGTTAAAAAAGCTGATGCATTTATGATCAAAGCATAAAGGAACTCAGGTAATGAAACTATTAGGAGGCAGTATGGCGCAGTGGTTTAATGCTCTGAGCTACAAATCTGGAGACCTGGGTTTAAATCCCACAGCCCCACTTGTATACTGTGTGACCCTGAGCAAGTCACTTAACTTCCTCGTGCTCCCAGGCTGCACCTGCAAACAAGCTTTCAGCTTAGTGTGTCTCACCTGGTAAAATAATTAGTAAAAAAACAAAAAAAAAAAACTGTAGTATAGTTGTCACTTTAAAACATGTTCATTGTGGGTACGCATCTACATGTTAAGGCTTCTTGTCAGCAGGGCAGTGACCAGGGGGGTGCAAGAGCTGCAGCTGCAGCAGGGCCCACACTGTTAGGGGGGCCACTGCCTCAAAGGTCAGCATTAAAAAAACCTTTTTCAACAGACAGAATTGCAAGTTTTTCTTCCGAAATTGCTTGTCAGCAGTGGTGTCAGAAGATTCCAACTCCAGTTTCACATGGTTGGGGGGGAGGGGGTACAGAACAAAGCATCAATATAGGACCCATTACTCAAAACATCTAATCTTGGTGCTCGTGTCCCTAGGTGGAGCAGGGACAAATTACATTATTCAGTTCTTTGATTATGGTGCCAGCAAGGGGATGGGGGCAGCATGGACAAACTCTGTATGCCAACAGGACTGATACAAAAAAAAACTTTAAAATTCATATGTGCTAATGATTATTTTACATTTATTGGTCAAGAGGTGGGCCCCACAAAATGTTTTGCAGGGGGCACTTACAATTGTTGGCATAACCCTGCTTGTCAGTACCTGAACTAAATGGTATTAGGAGACAGTCTGTCTTTGCTGCCTGCTACTATCACACATGGCAATTTACAGTGACTGCCATTTGTTCATACATAACAGGAAGGTTCTACCATTCAAAGTTCTGAAAATGGTAAACATATCATTTATTTTGACCACTATGTGTAATGTACAGTATGTGGTGATTCTTTTTATGTTTGCTTGCACGCATGTGCAAGAAACATAGTGCCATCATCCAAGTTTTCGGAGGTGTGTCAACCCCTCTTCCAATTCAGTCAGTGTGTTGGCAGCCGCGGCCGCAGTTCTCCAATGCCTGTTGGAGCTGTCTATGACAGCTCCAAAATGCAGTGACGTACAGTTGAAAGAGGGAGCTATGCTCAGTGAGCAGTGATCAGATATCGCTTGCTCGCGCGCGCTCCCCACACACCCACGCACACACACACACACACACACACACACACACACACACACATACGACGCGATCACGATACCGCGTAAGGCGCCCCACGCCAAGACACTGTTCAGCCGGGGTGCCCAACCGTCAGCTGTGCTGCACCCCCACCCCAAAGTTTTCATGCCACGCTGGGTGCCCACCCCAGCGTGGCAACTCATCGTATAGCCGACGGGGTACCCAATCCCCATCAGCTCCACTGTCCTCCCCCAGAGTACAGGCTGCCATGCTGGGAGCCCACCAGCGTGGCAACTGATGCTATGGCCGAAAGTGTGCCCAACTTCGTCAGCTCCACACCCTCCCAACCAGTTGTCTTGTGCCACGCTGGGAGCCCACCAGCTGGCAAACGCCCCGAACATTATTTAAAAACCTGGAAATAACAAACTGTCCTCAGCGCTTCTCCCTGCCCCTCTCCCACAACCCGCACCCACCCACTGCGCACCCTGCTCCCCACACTCCCCACCCCATACTTACTCCGGACTTCGCGCCGACGACAACCGTGGATCAAACACGTCTGCACTTTTCAAAAGCCGATCACGAACTGAGGAAATGCCGTAGCTGTATAATGATAGATAGGGGTTTTCAACTTTGCTGCATATCTCAGGCATTTTTGGAATTTTTGCCAAATTTTCAACATGGGGTTTTGGGACCCTTCTCATGAGTGATGCACTGTCATGGCGTTATTTGGGCCCGAAGGTGATTTCGCAGTCACTGCGCAAATCACCTTTTGGGACTGATTAACGAAACAACACTGCCAGTGTTCATAAGGTGGGCTCATCGATGTTTATTTTGAAAATTTGTGGAAAATTCCAAAATGACTGTTTTACGAGCATGCGCTATGAAGTTCCTATGCACGCTTGTAAGTTTTAAATTTTCAATATTTTCACTCCAGATTTTCAACATTGCCATTTTTCCATACCTTCTTATGAGTGGTACAGCTGTCATTTTTCACTTCTCACCCAAAATGTGTTTTCGCCCGTGTAGCGCATAATGGCGCAATCGGTGTGCGTAAATCAATGTATGGGACACATTAAGAAAATCACAGTGACACTGTTCATGAGCAGAGGTCTTAAAATGGCTATGTTGAAAATTTGTTGAAAAAATCCCTAAAAATGACTGTTTTACGAGCGTGCGATGTGCAGTTCCTACGCACGCTTGTAAGTTTGCAAATTTTCAATATTTTCAATCCAGATTTTCAACATTGTCATTTTATTACACTTCCTTATGAGCAGTACAGCTGTCATTTGTTGCATCTTGCTCAAAACATGTTTCTGCCCATATAGCGCACAATGGCGCAGTCGGTGTGTGAAATCAATGTATGGGACACATTAAGAAAATCACAGTGACACTGTTCATGAGCAGAGATCTTAAAATGGCTATGTTGAAAATTTGGTGAAAAAATTCCTAAAAATGACTGTTTTACGAGCGTGCGTTGCACAGTTCCTACTCACGCTCGTAAGTTTGTGAATTTTCAATATTTTCACTCCAGATTTTCAACATTGCCATTTTATTACACTTCCTTATGAACAGTAAGCTGCTATTTTCATACGTTTAATGTGTTTTCAAGACATGTAGCGACAATGGTGCAGTCGGTGTGCGAAGTAAATGTTTGGGACAGATTAAGAAAATCACATTTACACTGTTCATGAGCAGAGGTCTTAAAATGGCTATGTTGAAAATTTGGTGATAAAAGTCCATAAAATGACTGTGTTACAAGTGAGCATTGTGCAGTTTCCATGCACCCTCGTAAGTTCATGACTTTGTAATATTTTCAGTCCAGATTTTCACTAGTGGCATTTTTCCACACTTCCTTATGAACAGTACAGCTGTCATTTTTCACAACATGGACGAAATGTGTTTTCACACTTTCAGTGCAGAGATGCGTGGTAACTGTGGGAAATCATTGTTCGGGACAGATAAAGAAAATCACAGTGACACTGTTCATGATCGGAGGTCCCAAAATGCCTGTGTTGACAATCTGTTGTAAAAAATCCCCAAACTAATTACATTATGGGTGTGCGTTGCACAGTTTCTATGCACGCTTGTGACTTTACCAGTTTTTAAATATTTTTGCTGCAGATTTGCAACATTGCCATTTTTTACACCTCCCCATGAACAGCACAGCTGTCATTTTTTACATCCTGTTCAGAATGTTTTTGCACCTGTGGTGCTAAATGCCGTAGTCGCTGTGCATAAGCAGCTCTCGGCTAACAAACTGATATTGCCACTGTTCATGAGGTGGGGTCACAAAAAAACTGTTGAATGTTGAAAATTTGGAGTGAAAATACCAACGAATGCCTGAGGTATTAGGGTTTCCAACCATAACGCCCAACCCTGTAGAGAATGACAGGCATCAGGGATGTGACTTGGGATTCTTGCCTGTAATGCTCATACCATTCCGCACCCTGCAGTCAGTGAGAGGCATCGAGGTATGCCTTGGACTCTTCAGCCCCAAAGTTCACCCCATTCTCCTATACTGCACCCATCTCACCGTATTTCCTGATGGAATGGGGTGCGATAAGGGCCAAAGACCCTAAGGCACACCGTGACACTTGTCAGTGTCTGCAGGGTGGGGTGTGGTGAAATGGCATGGCCGTTATGCCTGATGACCCAAAGGCATACCCCAATGCCTGTCACTCTCTGCAGGGTGGTGGTGGGGTTGGCTTCAGTTCAATACTTCACTGCCATTCCTATTACTCAGCTATGTAACTTCTACACTACCACTGCCAATGCCAGTAAGCAAACATTCGGCATTGACAAATGCTTGTTTTACTGAGATTTGCAAATATCTGTAGCAGCCAGTGTGTAAGTCACACCTTTACAAAGGCCTTAGTTACACTGTGTGTTCTTTCTCACATTCACTGCTTTTCCCACCACAGTGGCATGCTTTCCATAGCATCTGTATTTCAGCTTTTAAAAGTAGTTGTGGGCTCAAGCCAGTGTTAAAGAGGTGATATCCACAGATGCCAAGGGCAGGATTTTAGAAAGTTTAGAGAGGGCTTGCTCTGGCCCTGCATCAAACCCTAGCACTGACGCAGCTATGGCACTGATGATGCCACAACTGCATACGATTTTATAATCTCGGGGGCAACTGACCCGATTTCTGGCAGCTTGTGCCAAATGTTGGATGCAAGCTGCCTGTCAAGGGTCTCCAATTCTGGCATGAGCCAGACCATGAAAATATGGTCCAGTAAGCATGTTTTCAATGGAAGGGGCAGCAAATCCCTTTCGATTGCTGCAGGTCTGGTGCACCGCAGGCTTGCAGTAGTTCTAGCTCTTTCTAAAATCTGGACCCACGTTTTCAAGAACTTTTCTTATCGTCCTTATAATGAATCGAACATAGTAGAAGATATTAAATTTGTGATGATTATGGCAAGCAATTAAAACCCTGTGACTGTATTGTTCTAGCCTTGCGAAGATGACAGCGGCTCAGTGACAACACAAGCATTTTATAAAGTGGATGTGGTGCTGAAATTTGAAGAACTGTCTCAAGACATGCAGTGGACAGTGACAAATGTTTTCCAGTGTACAGGTAAGAAGTTGTTCTGTTATTCAAGGCATAGAAAGCCACTCAGCTCAGGAATAGTGCTGATCTGTTAGTGCTAGAAGGCTAATAGGAAACAAACTGCCCCACACCGAAAACTCAACCAAACAATGATAATTGTTTTCATGTGCAACACCTCTACAAATAGAGATTCCTATAATGTCTTCCTGGGCTTGCCCAATACCCACTGTCAGGATGGTGGTTTGTGTCCAGCCGTTTAAAATTGCCTGCATGAGAGCACTATAGTAAGCCTCCGTGCCTGTCTCTTTAAGAGAACCATTATGCTGTGCTGAAATTAGTCTGGGCTGGGTCCGGGTGATTTAAGCCTCGCGACCAGCCCAACAAGTTGTATTTCTGCTCCATTTTGCAGTCACTACTTTCGCAGAGGGAGCTCTGTTAGGAAAAGTAATTATTTACTGTTTATCTGTAGTAGCATTCATAATATAGGAGTTTGTCTAACCTGCTTCCCTTTATAGCACAAATATTTGAAGAAGAGCCACCATCTTGGTTCTGGACTGCCAGGGTGGACCAACTGCAACCTCAGGGGACCTAAAATGGAGACTGTCCCCAGAGGCCTTGTGGGAGTGAAATCTGTAGGAATTGTAGTTTTAAGGTTTGGCACCTAAATGGACCTGGAGGGGGAGCCCTTGCTGTGACAGACAGTTCCCTCAGCTGACCAAACCTTTTTGGATCACTGGGAAAGCCCAGAACTGCCTGCAGCAGTGTGTCAGTTGTGAGCTAGAGTTTGGAGAGTGAACAGCTCGAGTTGTCGAGCAGCTGCTCCTCCGTAGGAGTGCAGGAGAATCAGCGGAAAGGTCCTGCTCGTCTGCCTGCTACCTCTTCCAGTGTGAAGAACTGCTGTGAGTGTGAAAGTCAGACTTTATCTGATTTCCTGATTGAGACCTGAAGCCTGAAGAGAAAAGTGTGTTACTACTTCCTGCAAGAGGACCGAAGACTTGCTCCAGAAGTGATCGGCCTGCCAGGCACTGAAGTGAGCCTCAGATTGAGAGGTTTGCGCCAAAACACTGTGATTTGCAAACAGACTCTATCTGAACTGTGGCAAGTTACTTTAAAGTGTTACAGATTTGCTGAATGTGTCGTGCGGGTTGCAATCTGGTTCCCCATCGAGTTCTGCTAAGCCAGCTGGAGGTTGTTCCAGCGCTTTTCATGGACTGCATCCAAATTGCTCGCTCTGCCTAGGTCCTGCCACCTCAGCCTAGGTTGCCACTCCTGAGTCACAGACATTTCCAGTGAAAGACCCACTCTGGGATTCAGCCCCCTGCTCAACACCACCGAAGAGGTAGCGACCACCACAGTGAGTCGTATAGGCCCTGCTTCCCCTGGCAATCCAGTACATCATCCAGAGGTCTTCATTTCATCTGTCCTGCATCCTGGTCTGGGTAGTGTGAGTACAAAAACAGAGTAGCTCCCTGCAACAAGTTGCAATCATTTGTGTGTTCATCTGATTTTCTTGTTCTGGGTTTATTTGCAATGGACTGAGCCATCCGGCTCCGGATTACAAGTATTTGGGTTGAGTGCATGTTAACTGTGTTTTTCCTTCCTAAGGGCCCCAACAACAGCTGCAATGCCGGCCTACTCCGAGCAATGCTTCAGGCTAGCCTGTTCTCCAACTAGGTACCCAGGGTTGCGGGACTTGGTCAGAGGGACTTACAGTGCATGCCTTACCAACTGAATATAATCAGATTGGGTTTTTTTTCACATTTAATCTGGTTAGTGTGTACCTTCTTGGTGGAGATATTGTACTGCCTTTGAATTGTTGCATCACTGGTCTTGTTTTCCAGGGGGTCTCCAGGGCAACTGCAGTTGATCCAGCCCTGGTGGTAAGTGCAAGGAGTGTGAGCATATTATTACTGTCATATGGGATATGTGATTCCTTTATTGCTGAATTGTTTAGGCCGGTGTGCTGATACAAGGTCGACACCACCACAGCGAACACCAGCGCAGCGACAGAAATTGCCTGTCTGTGGCGAGGCGCTGTGCTGCTGCGCAGAAGACACCGGCGGTGGGTTTCCCAGTGTAGCCTTGGTCCAACTCCTATTCGGGTTGGAGGGCAGCCGCTCGATCGAAAGCACCGATATCCTCGGTTACAGTGCCAGCAGTCAGCATGGTAGCTGTCACTGTGGGGGATATCAGTGCTAGCGCTATTGAAGCACTATAGTAAAACCGTTTAGGCCACTAGAAGGGTTGGTGGGTGGTTATAGCATCCCGGAGGGTTATAACAACAACAGTTACGCTACCCCAAAACCATTCCTTCGGGTGGAGGCACCACTTTGCCAAGCTCAGGCCCTTCAACCTGTACATAGTCACGCAGGCAGGGGTAGTAGCCCATAGGATAGCGCCATCTATGGGTTACACATGAATGTTCCTTATTAGCATACCTCATCAGATAACAATATCTGTAATCGTAAAGTGTGTCTCTTAATCAGTTCCCATTTCCTCCATAACTATTTCAGATAACAAATGTATTTGTCAGTAACTAAGGCCCTGTCCAGACTAGCGATGAGCTGCAAAAGCGTTTTATAAACCGCTACCGTTTAATCCGTTTGTGTGCATCCACATTAAAGAGCTGAATCAGTTTTGAAACTGTTATTCTGCATCCACACTGGTGTTCTTTATCCATTTTCTGGTAACATTTTGAGAAGCGTTACATCCTCTGGATGCCACCCCTACCGACCCATATCCCAGCAATCAGCGCTGCATTACACACTGTGACGCACGCTCCCATAAGGCATTGCAGCATCTCCATGTAAACAGACCACTGACATGGAGGTGCCTGATTTAAACACTGCTGTCTTGCTCTGCCTGAATTGCTGGTTCATGAAGCGGCAGCTAGTGATGAGGGAGAGACAACATCGCCAGGTAGCACGCCACTTGCAGGCATATAGACTTAAACAGATGCAGCAGCATACTACTGCTGCTGTGAGCGACCTGCTCTCTCAATAACACTGAACACTGTGACAGTTGACAGAGCAGTGTGGAGACATCCGAGGTCCACTGACTGGTGGGAGCAAACAATGCTTTCTTCTTGGACTGGTGAGCAATGGCTCAGTAATTTCCGCATGTCTAAACAGACTTTCACAGCTTTGTGCACAGAAGTGAGCCCACACGTAAAGTGGTCCGACACTTTACTGCGCAAGGCTGTTGATGTGCAGTGACGGGTTGCCATTACCTTGTGGTGCCTTGCCACCAACGTGGAATATCGAACCCTTGGGCACCTGTTCGGGGTTGGCAGATCTACTGTCCTGGAGATAGTAATCGATGTGTGCAAGGCCATTGTCTGTGTCATACTACCCAAGGTGATCCCAATACATAATGTGCCAGACATCATACAGGGATTCGAGAGTGAGTGGGGTTTCCTCAAGTTGTGGAGGGGTAATTGATGGGACCCACTTCCCAGTTCTGTCACCTCCTGGTAATGCCTGTGAATTCTACAACAGGAAATCCTACTATTCTGTAGTGATGCAGGCTCTGGTTGACCATAAATTTAATTTTCTGGACATTAACATTGAATAGCCTGGCAAGGTACACGATGCTCGGGTGCTCAGGAATAGTAAAATATACCAGCTAGGACAGAGTGGTCAGCTGTTCCCTTCCATGCCTCGAGACATCAATGGGGTCAGTGTACCAGTTGTGATATTGGGAGACCCAGCCTATCCTCTTCTGCCTTGGCTCGTGAAGCCCTATTCTGATTTTGGAAATGACCTTCGCTGTAATTTTAACTACCGTCTGAGCAGGGCCCGAATGGTAGTGGAATGTGCCTTCGGCATATTGAAAGGCCGTTGGAGAGGTCTACTCAAGAGAAATGAATATGCCATTCAGAATGTCCCTTATGTGATAGGAGCCTGCTGTACATTGCACAACCTTTGTGAGGATAAGTCAGAGGCCTTTCTGGCCAGTTGGGTCTCAGAAGCCGAGTGCTGCCAGTTCCCTCGACCAGCTGACCAAGACTATCTTCCCCCCAGGTGAATTGTCTGTGGCAGCCATGAATCACCAGGCCACTGAGATAAGGGACGCACTAACAGACTATGTCAACAACCACTAATGTGTGTGACAGTACTGGCAGTTGTATCTGTGACCCACTAAGCAGCACAGCGTACAGCTGGTACATTATATAATATTGTAATGTTAAAGCAGGACAAGCAGTAGATGTTAAGATGTTTCTTTATTACATCTGTCATGAGAAACTAGTCAGATACAAACAGAAAAGGAAGCACGTTTGTAGTAACATATACAAGGTTAGTTAAAACGTATAAAGTTAATTGGAAAAATAATTGTTTCAACAGCTAATATTTTGAAATGTGTATCTTGTTACATGACATTTATAATGTATTTGAAATGTATGTAACCTTATTGCACAACAAATAAGTCCTAAAACTGTAGTGTTTTTAACACGGGAATTGCTAATTAAACATTTTAAAAACCTGTACTGTACAACAGTAAAACTGTTAAAAAGTAGTTCAAATGTTAAAATTTTGAATACAAAACTCATGGTTCTGGTTCTTAATGTGTACTGCACAACATGTATTAAAACAATCGCTATAGATACCACCTACAAATGTGTGTCATCATTATTGCAGTGCTGCATTGACAACACCACACAGTAAATAGCATTAACAGTGGCAAGTTAGCTATCTATTCTGACTGATTGCTCAAAGAGAAGCAGTACTTGTCAGTAGTGGTAGAACAAGAAGGTGGTGTATATCAGTCAGCATGCGGTCAGAGGCACACGTGTGGTCAGAACCTTATTACCGTACTGACAGATACCTATACCTACAAGGTTGTCCAAGAAACATCATCACCCATTAAGGCCCGTGTGAAACTGCCATGGAAAAAAAAAAACCAATATGATTATGGTTATTGTTGTAATGTTGTCCCATGTCACTATGTGTAGATTGTGACATAGCATCAGATATATTGGCAGCTTGTCCTACATGTGAAGCCACTACACCAGCAGCATTCAGGTTGTTCACTGATACAGTACTGACCACCTGCATGGGAGCAGTACTCAGTGATGCCTGTGCTGACGATGCGGGTAATAATGGTGTGGGATTACCAAATCTGGGTACTGGTACACTTGCTACCTAAGGAAAGGACACTGCATTGCCACCACACTGTGGAGTGGGAACAATACCACGTGTTATTCCACGTTCGTGGCTATGACTTGCAGTTGTTGCTCCCTGTGTAGGTGTACATGTTTGTGCATTTTGTGCTGCCACACTAGGAGGCCGATAATGGCCAGACAGTAGCCAACATATTTCTGAAAAACTCTGCATTCTGCTCTGCCTCCTGCCTACATAACCTTTCTTCCATCTCCCTCTCCTCCCTGACCCTCTCCCTCTCCATGGCCATCCACTCCTTATGTTGCTCCATCAGCATTTTCCTAGTGGGCTCGAAGACTACTTCAGCAAGCTCCTGCATCCCACTGATCTTCCTCTTCTTTCTGAGGTTGCATAGTGGCTCACTGTTGGATGTCCGCTTGTGCCAGACAGCATTCACATCAGAGGATGCAGTGCTGCTGCCAGATGTTCCACATGGGCTTGATGTGCCCTCATCAGCAAACTCACTATCTAAGCTGACGGATGACTCAGCTGCCTGATCAACATCTGCAATAAATAAGGTTAGCATATGCTGAGTTGGTACGCTGTTTGGGGGGGTGGGGTTGGAAGGCATACATAATGGAGCAAATGGCAACACACCTGATTCTGGAAGCTCAGTGACAGGGTAGTCATCTACATCAAGTTCAAGGTCCAGAGGGTCCACCTCTGTTTCGATTTCACTGCTTTCAAGGACATGCAGTGGGTCAGATGTGGGTTTTGTGCCCAATATGTGATCAAGCTGGTCCAAAAATGGACATACAACCCGACGACCACCAGACTGGTGATTGCTGTCCTTCACCTTATGATACCTGACCTTTAGCTGCTTTATTTTATCTAGCCACTGTTTGGCTGACCGCTCAATTCCATTTTCAAATAAATACTCAGCCACCTTCTGGTATACAATAGTATTTCTCCTGAAACTATTTAACTCCTCTTCCATGCACTTCTGAGACCAAAAATCAAGTAGGAGTCTAGTGGCCTCTTCAGGCCAACTTGCGCTACGATCACTCATTGCTGCCGTGTATACTGCTACTCAATGGCACAGAGGAGGGTATTTAAATTTCCTGCTCAGCGCTGTTCGCACTATGGGTGTACTTCCTGGTAGGTACCATGTGCACATGCCACAACACCGCACTATGCTCTGGGAAGGTAAAGCGGTGCATTGTGGATAGCTGGAGGACACATCTCACAAGAACACTTCATTCACCCATCCGCACTACTCAGCAGACTGAAGAAAAATAAGGTAACGTTTCAATAACCATGCTAAAGACCTGCTCTTTGGTGGTCTAAAAATGGTTTAGGGAAACGCTTCTTAAAATGTTACAGGTATGGATGCTACCATTTTTAGACCCAGCAGTAACGTTACAGGACACTAGTGACGTTACCAAACCACTAGTCTGGACAGGGCCTTAATTAACAGACCACAACTGTATTTATCTATTAACACTGACATTGTATGCGTTATAATTACTAATATACTGTTGTAACTCTTGCTTGGCGTCGTCCACCTAATGTACCCACGTGCCTCCAGGATCAAACAGAAAACACGTCTCGGCTCAGTGTGCCTGTCCCAGTCACCCAGATATTGAAATATCTGTAAGCAGTCCTTGCTGGCTCCTCTGGGCTGCCCCTGGAAATGGAGTTGGTTCCAAATGAGCTTACCCAGTTACCAAAAACCAGATTAGTACATTTGTAAATAAATTAAAAATATGTCTACCCCCCCTCATGGATCAGCATGTTGTAGTTTGGAAAATTAGTTTATTGTACAGTCTTCAATGAATGCTGTGCCCTCCTTCAAGGCCTGGGTGCGTAATAATTTTCCTTTAGATTAATATATAACGCTATAGTACGTATCTATCAGTTGCCACATGTGGGAGACAAAATATAAGCTCCCCTGTTATGATTACTTATAAAATTGTTTCAACGCTGCTTGAAACTTGAAAGTGGTTTTGCCATGTCTCAACCTGGGATTGTCAATAGGTATTGTTTCTATTTCACAATACTTGTATTTACTAGAACTATTGAGTTCCCCCTTTACTTTCTCAACAGCTAATAACAAATCAATATGTCTGATACTGTGGTTTCGGACAATCCTAGGTACCATTGTATATTTATATTAGAAATGAGAAGTAAAACCAATTTCACTAACAGGCTGGAGATTTTCTAAGCTTGTGGTATATGTATTTATCTGTTGGGATTCTACTGTTAAAGCAGCAGTGCAATAGAATTGGGCCAAAACTTTGACCCTTCCCTTTATCACTATAAAAGTTTCCAGGCATCTTCCAGTTTTATTTAATGGCAAAAGTGTCAAGTTACCCCCAAAATCGAGTATTTTATAAATGTTTAATTTATGTTTTTCTCGAGGAAAGAACTATGGTTGCCACATGCGGATAGAAATAGCATGGTAGACCTGGCAAGGGTTAGGGTAGAGAAAATAAAGAAAATTCCTTGTTGCACCGCATAGGCAGCCTCTAGAAATGAACTGTAACAGAAACAAGCTTTTTGAAAAACACGTTTGTTGCATTTTAAAAGCAGACATTTATGCAATCTACAATTTACAAATAGAAGACTCATTTAATTCTTTTTAAAGCAGCGGTTCACATTAGATTCATTTTACTGTGCTTCAGTACACCCTCTTTTCAACCTCTGATGTTGATCCTTGGTGTTTGTTTGTTTCCAGGGCTGTTTATATGGTGCTATATTTCAGTTTGTGCTCGTGTTAGAGCTTCAGGGTTGTGGTCAGGAGGTTACCCTGATGCCGCAGTGCCTCCAAAGGTCAGGCTGTAGTGTCTGTTAAATAATAGGGGAGGGCTTCAAAGAGATCTGCCCAAGATGTATCTGCTGCTCTTTTCAAAGCAGAAATGCATCACATCTGCTAGACCAGCTCTGAGATGGCTTAACAGCATCCAAAGTTTGCATCCAAAAATGGACGCCACTGCATCCTAAAATGGATACAGTTGTACCTGCATCCAATTCGCAATTGTGTCTGTTTTTTGCTGCTAATTTTGACTTTGTGATATAAAGGGATGCAATGTCTGAAAATAGCAGCAGGGCTGTCTGGATGCAAGAAAACTGATACTGACGCAGCTTGCATTTGCGTCAACATAGAACCCTTTTGAAATCCTCCCAGGTGTTTGAATACAGCTAAGAAGATTAATGAAAACCTGGGACAGTCATATTTAATGGAAATTGCATTCATTATTTCAAATCTAAATATATAGGATAATGTATGGGCAGCCATACACAACAAGCCTGTGTTGGGACTGAGAGGTTGCCATGGCAATGTTGAGATGCAAACTCTGGCATGTCTGTATATGGCTGCCCATATGTTGTCTTTTATAGAAGGTAGAATAGTGTGATTGTTGTTACCTTTTGATAGTAAAGTGAAATAGAAATTTATATATTTTATATATTTATATATTATATATTTTTGAATGTTGTAGTTATGTATAACTGGAGGCTAGGAGAAGCTGAGCTTGGAGGAAGTGAGGGAATAGGTACATGTACGGGAAGCAGGAGAGTGGTAAACTGCAAAAGTTGTGGAGCAGCAGTCTTTCTGGGGGTGTTGCGGAGTATTTATTTATTTTATTTAGTTTTTGTTAACCGGGTAAGGTGCACTAGCCATGACTATTTTCAGGCACGACCCGGGAGTTTACAGAAACAAATACAATTTGAAGCAAGGACAGTACAATCCAACATAAAACAATAGGTGCTTAGAAAATAGTAATACAGTGCAGGCGTAGAAGATACAATTGATTGATTCAGCAGAAACTACATAACATAGAACTATGGAAGAGCAACAGTAAAACATCCATAGGCAACATTTAGGTAGCAGTCTAGTGAGCTTAAAACAAAGCAGAGTGCCAACTTAATAGTCGAGAAAGATGGAAATACAATGTAAACAGGAGTATTTAGGGGGATGGAGGTAGTATGATGAGGTGGGCTAGGATAGGAAAGGAGAATTGAGGTCAGAGATGATGGCTAGATGTAATTAAAGTTAAATTATGACAAGATAGGAGACAGGAGGTCAGTGCAGAAACATTTTAGTTGATAAAAGAGCACAGTAAGGTTGTTGGGGTAGGATATATTATGAAGATTTACTGGGCTAGGGGGGTTTGAAGCAGGAGCAAGAGCGTGAGACAGCAAGATGGTCACGCAGCAATATTTTGAAAGAGGCGTGGGATGATGCCTGAGGAATAGTTAGAGGGAGGGAGTTCCATTTTTCCGGGGCATGGCAGGAGAAAAGTGCTAGCACCTTTTGGAGGAGTGATGTCTTGGGATGATAACATGGGCATTGGCAGCACAGTGTAGTTCATAGCTGGATGTCTGGTTTAGAAATAGTTCCACCAGTGACTTAGGTATTTGATTTCGGATGATATTATCTATGATTGAGCAGAGTGCATAATCTCAGGAGGCTGCCGGAGAAAGTCAACCTAGTTTAGCTAGAGGAGGCAGTGATGTTTTAGCCTACGTGAGGAGGACGCATGTCTACAGATATTGTTGTATGCGACACCCCACTTCTGAAAGCTAGTCTTACCTGAGGAGGCATATGCTGCCACCCCATAAGTTAGTGACGGAAGGGGTAGGTCATGAGCTATGGCAAGTCTAGCCAAGGAAGTGAGAATGTAGCTAGAGTGGTAGGCCATACCAAGTTTCATGTTGGCCATTTTGCAAGTCTGTTGGATATGGAGATCAAAGGTAAGGGCTGGATCGAGTGTGATATCCAGATATTTAAAGGAGGGTACCACTATAACAGATGAGCCATTTCTAGTAGAGACATTACAAGTGGGTTGGGCAAGATTACGTTTTGCATTGGGACCAAACAGCATGGCCTGATTCTTAGACACATTTAGGACAAGCTTATTGCTAAACAATCACTGTTCAATTTGTTGAAAGTCTTGGGACAGATGTTGGTTGATTTCAGTGATGTTTTTTGCACTGGTGTAGAGGACAATGTCATCGGCGTATAGCAGGGAGGCAGTCTGGGGAATGTTTGAAGTAATATTATTTATAAAGATGGAGAAAAGCAAGGGACCGAGAATAGATCCTTGTGGCACACCAATATTTATGGTGGCATAATTTGACAAAGTGGAGTTGAATTTAACTAGTTGGGAGCGGTCTGTCAGGTAGCTGTCAAACCATGCAGTCACACCAGGGGAGAAGCCTAGTAATCTTAGAGCAGTGAGGAGGACAGGATGATCCACAAGATCAAATGCTTTAGTCATGTCTATAAAAAAATCTCCGTTAGGAGACCTGAGTCCATGGCAGCTAGGGTATTGGACGTAAATTTGAGTAAAGCAGTGGTGGCACTGTGACCCTTATGGAAACCATGCTGTGCAGACGTGACAAGATTATGCTTCTGCAGAAAGTCAGTGGTTTGAGTGGCTATGAGCTTCTCAAGGATTTTGCTAAGAACAGACAATATGGCAATGGGCCTGTAGTTGGAGGGATTTTTGTGGTCACCCTTTTTTTTTTTTTGGTAAGCTCCAGCACCAGATCTCAGACAGGTCACAGCCCCCATTGCCCCCCACTTTCAAATCAGCCATCCTCCCTGCCCCCTGGCTTGCCTCCCAGGACGGGGCCGTGCCACCGGCCAAGGTGTCACGGACACGGATGTGGAATGGGAGCCAGTCTGAGAGTGAATGGGGGCCGGCAAGGCAGTTTCATGGAGGTGCTGTGGCGGGGATTTTTCTATTTTAGGCTCCTTCTGCAGTCAGATGTGTGCAATGACGCTGCACAAGGTGGCTTGCGCACACTTCCGTGCACACTACCCTCGAGGCGTCTGCACCTGACTTCCCCCTTGTACACGCACAAACACCCTGCTCCCCAGCCTCCGCTAGGGGCACTCAGATGCCATGATCCCTCCCAGGGAAGGAGAGCAGTCTCCATATGCTGTATGCCTCACCACCGATTTCCGGCCCATGTCCGCTTGAACATGGGTCGCCGGGCGTGGCGAGGTGTGGTGTCCAGCACCTTAACCCTCAGTGCCACTGGGCCGGGCTGTGGTCACCCTTTTTGAAAACAGGGGTAATCCTGGCAGTCTTCCAGACATCTGGGACATAGCTGTGACAAAGGGAGAGGAAACAATTTTAGCAAGAGGTGCAGCTATGTAAGGGGCTATGAGCTTTAGGAGTTTGGGTTCAAGGTTGTCTGACCCAGCAGCTGTGAAATTGGAGATGTTATTGAGCAGCCTTAGAACTTCCAGGCGAGTGACTGACTTGAAAAGAAATTTGGGCCCCAAGACATCGGGTTGGTCATTTGAGTACAAATTAGCCGGGAAATATGAGGTATAGTTGGTGAGGTCAGAGAACTGGGTGTTGAAAAGGTTTGTGATAGTAGAGGGATTATTGCAGTGGACCCCATTGAGAGACATGTCCGTTGGGGTGGGGGATGGGTTTGATCCTAGTAAGCATTAAATATGGAACCAGAATTTTTTGGAGTCGCCATGTGATTTAGCTAATAGATCCTTACAATAGGCACTTTTTTGCCCTTTTGATTTCCTTCTTGCAAGGTAAAGGGGGCTGTCCTATGTGTAGGAGCCTGGAGCAACTAAGGGCTGAAATAAGGCTGCTCAGATGGGAGCTGGGGAGGATGGTGTGGGAAGTCAGAGGAGCAGAGCAGTGGAGGGAAAGGCAGAGGGGTGATGCCCAGGGGAGTAACGGCATCAGGCAGGATATGGGAGTGGGGAGGAGCACCCAGTATACAGGAGTAGCTCTTCCTCAGAGGGCCAGGGGGCCCAGGGTGGAGGAATGGCAAGAGGTGAGGGGAAGGGGTGGGAATGTGAGGGTAGCATCAGGGTTGGGAAATTCTAAAGGGGTGCCTTTATTGAATAGATTTGCACCACTGTCTGGAAGGAGGGAGGGGGCAGCAGGAGGTGAGGTATGAGGTCAAGTTGAGCAAGGGTTGAGAGTAGGAGTACAGGAGACAGGGAGGGAACTAATCAGGGTGAGCAAGGAAGAGGAGGCAGGCAAAACGGAGTGGAGGAAGGGGAGGAATGGAGAGAAAAGGAAAGGAAGAGGGGAGGGAAAACTGAAAGCAGATACAGATAGTCAGAAGGGGAGGGGCAGATTGGGAGATGGAAAAACAGTTAAGGGGATAAATTGTAGATGTGGAGATAAGTTCACCAGGTTGCAGAGGGAGCAGTTAGGCGGGGAAGCAGCTAATATTGTAGGTAAGAAAGGAAGAATGGGAAGCATGGATACAGGGGATGGAAGGGTGGTGTAACCCCAAGGGGGCGCTATCCTAAGGGCTACTACCCCTGCCTGCTTTAACTGTAACAGGGTGAGTGGCCTAGATCTGTTGGCGGGTGCCTCCACCCAGAGGTCGGGGTTAGGACAGTCGAGTATGACTTGGTCACAGCCCTCTGGGTTGCTGCAACCCCTCTTTCTCCCTACTAGTGGCCCATACACTTCAATCACAGTGTCCTTACCATATACACTTACCCCCCAGCTCAAACCAATCAGCTTGCTCCGGGAACCCCCTGAAAAGTAAGTTGCAGTTACACAATATTCACTGTGCAGTAATTCACCATTAACACACAAACTAGCCAGTGTACCTTTTCAAAACAATCAATCTGATTTATTTAAGGGGAAGTAACAAGGACCGGGGGGAATCAGGTTAATTAGCTTAGCACTACAATATATGAGTATCTACCTAGGGCTCTGTGCACAGGCCTAACCTATAAGTTACTGTCTATGGATACCCAAGCCCTAAAGGCTAGTTCTTCGATGCAGCTGGTTGGGGCCCTGACACAAACGAGCATTTAATTCCTACAAAGATTAAGTAGAGCCAGCGGGCCCAGATAGTGTCACCAGTACAGAACCTAGAACGTCCTACCCTCACTATGACCATTGGCCAGGGGGCTACCCTGATTTAGTACTCACAACTCCAGTAGACAGAGCACTCTCGCACCATTCACAGGGCTGAGTCTGGACTTCAAGCACTTCTCTACACATTTATATGCTAGGCAGAGGGGTACCATACGAGGCAGCTGCTGTCCTCCTCGATTCACCTGCATGCCATACACTGGGCCAAACTGACGCAGCTTCACTGTTCCTGACCGAGCACGATTCAAGCAGATTCTCCAGTCTTCTACAAGGTGAGCCTGGTAGGTAGTCGCGCTTCTGCACAGCCTCCTCTGACCGTTACTCAGCAGATTTAGTCCGGGATTACTGGCGTTTCAAAATGCCCTATGCTGGCCTTACACACGCTTCCTGCGCGACCGCTCAAATGGCACAGGAGCCCCTGAGCTCCTTCCTTGCTCACAGCCACAACGTCTCTGCCCCTGGACCATATGGGATAAACCTCTCAGTTCGGGTGCCACCCGATCCCATTGGTGGGCTGCTGAAGCCAGCCACTAAGTTCACCCCCATTGGTGCAAAAAGGTGCCATGGTCCAGGACTTCACTTCCCAGAACCACTAGCCGCATCCCCATTGGTCAACAGGCTCCATCGAGAGTCCCGATTCTGGTTGGTCACTATTTACTCCATTTTAGATACCCCCTTGCCCCTATTGGACCTTTCAGACAGTCCTGGTGTAAAATGGAGGGACACAGCACACAAAGTCCAGCTGCAAGAAAGGCAGGTTAAACAACTTACATTCCCACGAACACCCTAAAAGGTATGGGGCAAACAATTACATTTTCTGGAAAATGCTCACTCTGCTCTTTCGGTGATGGCCGAAACTGGAGCAATTTGTCAGCGGCTCAAGCAGGACTCGAGCAGGAGAACACACAGCCCCCATCATAAGCAATAAATGTGTCTGCAAGCAGACAGCTCTTAAAGAGACAGTATGTGGAGGCTCTACAAGCACTCACAGAGCCATTTAAATGGCTTAAGCACCGAACGCCACCCACCAGGGGGGCACTTAGACAGCTCCTAGACGGCTGTTAGAAACCCCCATTTGTAGGGGGGGTTACACCGGCAATAATAGGGGACTCCATAATAAGGGGTATTCACTGGGGAAGGAAAGGGGACCCAAATGCAAGCAGGATGGTGGTTTGTATGCCAGGGATGACAACTGGGAAGGTGGGTCCAAGAATAAGGGAAATAATAAGGGAGGTTGGAGGAAAACCTAATTTAGTTATACATTTGGGAACCAACAACCTAGCTGGGGAGGGGGTGGATGTAGTGCAAAGTAGGTTCAGGGAGTTAAGGAAGATCTGCTGGGAGGAAGGAAGCTTGCTGGCCTTCTCAGAGGTGATACCAGTCCCAAGAGCCAGCACAGCCAGAAAAAGAAGAATACAGGATTTCAGTGACTGGCTGAGGAAATGGTACAGGGAGGAGATGTTCATCTGTAGTGGAGACCTGGTCAAACAAAGCACTCTTTTCAACAGACAGGCTGCACCTCAGTATGGAGGGTTTGAGGGTACTTGGGGACAAACTGGGGGAATGCCTAACCATTACACTTAATTTAAACTACTGAGGGGGGGACAGTGGGCCTGCAGGCCCACAGACTCCAAGAGGAAGAGGTCAGTGAACCCCCCTCACAGTGATGGAAGAAGTCTGGAGGGAGGAAGAGGAAGGGGCAAGAACACAGTTTGCAGAGTGGAGGGGGTGAGAAACACATAACAAGGGGACATAGAAGGGTGCACACAGAAGGGATAAATGTGAATAGAAGAATTGAGGGAAGAGAAGGAAGGTCAGATTCTAGGTGGAGGATGGTGTCTCTGAATGCACATAGTCTTGGAAACAAGATGGAAGACCTACAGACACTATTAGCAGATAGGAGGGTGGACATAGCTGCAGTAACCAAGACTTGTGCAACATCACACCATGACTGGGACCTTAGGATCCCTGGATATAAACTATACAGGAGGGGCAGGGTAGTTGGGAAGGGAAGGGGAGGCAGTTTATATCAGGAAGGGACTAGCTTGCATGAGGGAGGAATTGGAGGAGGGGGAGGTGGAGGCATTATGGGTTCAGTTACGGTCCAATAGAGGGAAAAAGGTGTGGTTGGGGGTGGTTTACAGACCACCCAATCAGGATGAGGAGAGGGACAGGGAACTGTGCTCACAAATATCGGAAGCTGAGGGGAAAGGAGAGGTGGTAATTGTGGGGGACTTCAACCTGCCCAAGGTGGACTGGGGAATACCATCCATGACATGTGCTAGGAGTCGGGTGATCCTGGAAGGACTGCAGAGCGGGTTTCTGACCCAGGGCATCACTGAACCAACAAGAGCTGAGGCAATTCTTGATCTGGTACTTACAAATGGGGAGCATGTACAGGAAATAATGGTCAAGGAGCCACTGGGTGGAAGTGACCATTGCACAGTGTGGTTCCAGTTGGATATGGGTAGGGAAAGCATCCCGACTCAGACCAAAATCTTGGATTTCAGGAGGGCAGACTTCAGGAAAATGGGCAAAGTGCTAAGGAGCCATCTGGCAAGCATCAGAGCCGATATGGGGGTGGAACAAAGGTGGTCCATCATTAAGGAAGGAATACTGGTTGCCGCAGATGAGTGCGTTAGGTTCGGGAGAAAGAACACAAGGGCCAAAGCACCCAGCTGGTTCAGTTCTGGGGTTGCCCAGGCAGTAAGGGAAAAGAGGTTGGCCTATAGAAAACTCAGGAAGACCAAGAGAGAGGTGGATAGGGAAAATTACCTAAGGTTGGCTACTGAGGCAAGTAAGAAAGTCAGGCGAGCAAAGGCACAGAAGGAGCTGCAGATAGCTGAAGGAATTAAAAAGGGGGAGAAGGCTTTCTTTCGCTATATAAGTGAGAAAAGGGACAAGAAGGAAGGGATTGTTAGGCTTAAGAAAGGGGTGGAGTGGGTGGAGGATAATGGGGGAAAAGCAGAGATACTAAATGAATACTTCTGTTCTGTCTTCACCAGGGAGAAGGACAGACCAGTGCCTTCAGGAGGGAAAATAGGTGAGGGGGAGACACAGATGTAGTCATAGAAGAGGACAGAGTGAGGGAGGGGCTGCTGGCATTGAAGGTGGACAAATCTCCAGGCCCAGACAGAGTACATCCAAGGGTAATAATGGAACTGGCTGAGGAGCTGGCAGGGCCACTGGCAGGCCTTTTTAATAGTTCACTAGATACAGGCATAGTACCGCAGGACTGGAAAACAGCACATGTAGTGCCGCTCCACAAAAGCGATCCCAGGGAATTACAGACCAGTCAGTCTGACCTCCATTGTGGGCAAGCTCATGGAGACCATACTAAAGGAGAGGTTGGTGGAATATCTAGTTGAGCATGGTCTCCAGGATGCAAGGCAGCATGGGTTCATGGGAAGGGGGAGATCGTGTCAAATAAATCTGATTGATTTCTTTGACTGTGTCATGAAGACAGTAGACAGGGGCCAAGCGATAGTCATCCTCTGTCTTGATTTCAGCAAGGCCTTTGACTCTGTGCCACACAAAAAGGTTGATCAGGAAGTTGGTGGATCTCGGGGTTGGGGAAAAGATGGCCAGATGGGTGGAAAACTGGCTGAAGGACAGAACCCAGAGGGTGGTTGTGGGGGGAGAGTTATCTGGCACCAGACAGGTAACCAGTGGCGTCCCGCAGGGCTCGGTGCTGGGGACGGCGTTGTTCAATATCTTCGTCAATGACAATGGAAATGGCATTAAGGGCAAAATGTGCCTATTTACAGATGACACCAAACTCTGTGGGACAGTGGACACAGCTGAAGGGATACAGGACCTACAGGAAGATCTGGAAAAGCTAGGGGAGGTGGTCCAGGATATGGCAGCTTGGCTTCAATGTCAAGAAATGCAAAGTTATGCACATTGGAGCCAAGAATCCTAGGACAGAGTACTACCTGGATGGAGTCCGAGTACCTGCATCAGAGGAGGAGAAGGACCTGGGAGTAATGATCACTAGTGACCTGAAGCACTCCACACAGTGCAAGAAAGCAGCAGCAAAGGCAAACAAGATGCTGGGATGCATATCTAGGGGGATCAGTAGTAGGAGAGAGGAGGTTATACTGCCCTTGTACAGGGTCACTGGTAAGGCCGCATCTGGAGTGTGGAGTTCAGTACTGGTGCCTACCCCTCAAAAAGGACATTAACCTGCTGGAGAAGGTCCAGAGGAGGGCTACAAAGATGATAGCCAGTCAGCAGGGTAAGGCATATGAGGAGAGGTTGAGGGCACTGAACATGTATTCCCTGGAAGACAGGAGAGAGAGAGAGAGGGGACATGATTGGGACCTTCAAGTACTTGAAAGGGATAAATAAGGTTGATAAGGAGAATCTCTTTAAGCTGAGTGGGAACCATAACATGAGGGGGCACAGTCTTAAGCTGGAGGGTGGGAGGTTTAGGAGGGAGGTCAAGAAGCACTTATTTGCAGAGAAGGTGGTGGACACTTGGAATGCACTGCCAGAAGAGGTAATCTTGTTGAAGACAGTGGGCAGCTTTAAGAGAGGCTGGGACAGGCATAGGGGGAGGGTAAGCATCATGTGTAGGGAGGATGGGAGGAGTGGGGAGGGAGGGCAAGGACATTAGCTCAAGCTATGGACCCTGCAAAACGAGCAGACTTGATAGACCAAATTACCTTCTTCTGCTGGCTTCTTCATATGTTCGTATGTACGTATGGTCACACCATTTAAAAAGCCTGAGTCTGCCATGGTGTGCGATGCCTTTGATCTTTCTCTCGTGGGAGACAGTATAGCATAGTGGTTAAGGACACTGAGCTATGCCGGCCCTGTGGTGCTGAGGGTTGAGGTGCTGGATGCCAAACCTCATGCCACTCCAGTGACCCGTGTTCAGGAATGAGCCCGGACCATCGGGGACGGCGGGGAGGGAGAATTGGCGTGCGGAAGACAGCTGTCTTCTCCTGGGGAGGGAGGAGGGTTGCACTCCCGGCGAATGACTGCCCCAGGTGGAGGCCTGGGAGGCGTGCAGGTCTGTAGGGTGCACAGAAGGAGGGTGCTGTGGACTTCTGCTGATGTGCACATGCCTCCATGCACGCATCGTCTACGGTATCAGCAACGGTATTGGAAAAAACCAAAATGGAGGAAAAAATCTCTGGCTGCAGGATGAAGTCCGACTCTCCACAGGCTGTGCTCCTGGGACGGGCAGAAAGGTAACCCCAGTAATTCTGGGATGTCAAGGCTGGGAGGGTCGGTTGGAAGGGGGCATGCTGTAGGAAGGAGTATAAACACAGAAAGCAAAAAATAAATAAATAAATAGGACACTGAGCTACAATCCAGAGACCTGAGTTTGAATCCCACAGCCCCCACTTGCATACTGTGTGACTCTGAGCAAGTCACTTAACTTCCTTGTGCTGCCATGTCACACCTGGAACTAAGCTTCACCTTAGTGTGCTTTTTCTGATTAAACAAATTCCCCTTCCCCCCTTTCCCTTGTGGCTAAAGCACTGACTTGAGAAACCGGGAAAGCAGTCCGAGGGTGGCCACCATCATAGGCTGTGCTGCTGCTGTCAGATCACTCACTGCGTGACTTTGAGAAAGAACTCAACCTCTGTGTGTCAGTCCTGACTGATGACCTGCATCTGCAATCTGGGGCAGAGATAGCAGGGCTCAAGTAGTTGTATTTTAGACTGAACTTAAAAGAAACAAGCATTTGTCAATGCCGAATGTTTGCTTGCTGGCATTGGCAGTGGTAGTATAGAAGTTACAGAGCTGCGTAATAGGAATGCCAGTGAAGTATTGAACTGAAGCCAACCCCACCACCACCCTGCTGAGAGTGACAGGCATTGGGGTGTGCCTTTGGGTTGTCAGGCATAACGGCCAAGCCATTTCACCACACCCCACCCTGCAGACACTGACAAATGTCTCAGTGTTCCTTGTGGTCTTTGGCCCTTATGTGCACCCCATTCCATTAGGAAATACGGTGAGATGGGTGCGATATAGGAGAATGGGGTGAACTTATCTTTATAGGTGACATTGCAGAGGGTCTGGAGGGAAAGGTATGCCTCTTTGCAGATGACACAAAGATCTGTAACAGAGTTGATACACAAGGGGGGGGTAGAAAATATGAGAAGGGACTTGGCAAGGTTGGAGGAATGGTCAGACATGTGGGAACTTAGATTCAATGCAAAGAAGTGCAAAGTAATGCACCTGGGAAACAAAACCCAGGAGAAGAGAGTCACAACAGCAGGGGAGGTACTAACAGCGACAAAATGGAAAGGGACCTGGGGTAGTCATATCAGATGACCTAAAGGTGGGTATGCAATGTGAAAAGTCGGTAAGGAGAGCCAGGGGATACTGGGATGCATAGGAAGGGCATCACAAGTAGAAAAGGAAGTTGTTATCCTCTGTACAGACAGTTGGTGAGACCCCATCTGGAGTACTGCGTGCAGTTTTGGAGACCCTCATCTACATAAGGACATAGACAGGATGGAAGCAGTCCAGAGAGGGCAACTAAAATGGTGCAGGGTCTGCAGCAGAAGCCATATGAAGAGAGACTGAGAGAGCTTAATATGTATACTCTTGATGAAAGGAGGGACAGGGGGGACATGACAGAAATGTTCAAGTACCGCAAGGGAATCAACAAAGTCCAGAAGGGGATGCATCTTTCAGAAAAAGAGATGTGTAAGAACAAGGGGGCACAATTTAAAGATAGAGGGGGGACGGCTCAGGGGTAATGTGAGGAAATTTTTTTTTCACGGAGAGAGTGGTGGATACATGGAACAGCCTTCCTGAGGAGGTCGTTGGGTCTAAAACAGTGGGGGAATTCAAACATGCATGGGACAGACACAAGGCAATTATAGTTGGGGGCTGCAGGAAGTAGGCTGTTGGTTAACTAGAATCTGCAGCTTAACCAGTAGGTAGGGAAATGGGCAGACTGGGTGGGCCAAGTGGTCCTTATCTGCCGTCAAAGTCTATGTTTCTATGTTTCTATGTAACTTTGGGGCCAAAGAGTCCAAGTCATACCTCAATGCCTCTCACTGGCTGCAGGGTGTGGAATGGTATAAGCATTACAGGCAAGAATCCCAAGTCACACCTCTGATGCCTGTCATTCTCTACAGGGTTGGGCGTTATGGTTGGAAACTCTAATACCTCAGGCATTCGTTGGTATTTCACTCCAAATTTTCAACATGTTTTGTGACCCACACCTCATGAACAGGGAATATCAGTTTGTTAGCGAAAGCTGCTTATGCACAGCGACTCTGCATTTAGCACCACAGGTGCAAAAACATTCTGAACAGGATGTAAAATGACAGCTGTACTGTTCATGGGGAGGTGTAAAACCTCGCAATGTTGCAAATCTGCAGTAGAAATATTAAAAAAATGGTGAAGTGATGAGCCATAGAAACCGCAACACACACCGTATATATAATTAGGTTGGGGATTTTTAAAGCAGATTGTCAACTCAGGCATTTTGGTGACTCGATCATGAACAGTGTCACTGTGATTTTCTTTATCTGTCCCAAACAATGATTTCCCCAGGCCACGCATCTCTGTGCTGAAAGTGTGAAAACACTTGACCATGTTATGGGGACAGCTGTACTGTTCATAGGAAGTGTGGAAAAATGCCACTGGTGAAAATCTGGACTGAAAATATTACAAAGTCATGAACTTATGAGTGCGTGGAAACTGGCAATGCTTACTATAATACAGTCATTTTATGGACTTTTGTCACCAAATTTTCAACATAGCCATTTTAAGACCTCTGCTCATGAACAGTGTCACTGTGATTTTCTTAATGTGTCCTGTACATTGATTTTGCACACTGACTGCGCCGTTGGCAGCTACATGAAGCGGAAACTGCATTTGGGTGAGATGTGAAAATGACAGCTGTACTGCTCATAAAAGGTGTGATAAAATGGCAATGTTGAAAATCTGGAGTGAAAATATTGAAATTTTGCAAACTTACGGCGTGCATAGAACTGCGCAATGAACGCTCGTAAAACAGTCATTTTTAGGAATTTTTGACAAAATTTTCAACATAGCCATTTTAAGACCTCTGCTCATGAACAGTGTCAGTGTGATTTTCTTTTTTTTTGTGTTATTTATTTATCCTCCTTTCTGCCCTCGGTGTCCCCTTCCTTCCGACTGCTCATATCCGCTTTTGGCCCCCCCGGATCTGCCCCTAGAGTGCTTCTCTCTCCTCTCCTTCTCCAGCACAGCGGGGTCTGTCCTAGGTGGTCTCTGGATGGGGTAGTTTTCATCTAGGACTACCGAGGGCTGTTTTCCGCTTTTCTGTGTCCCTCTACCCCCCCCCCCTGGGACGCCGGCACACAAGGACATACGTCCTAGAGGGGCGACATGCTGACGACGCCTCCTAGGCGCCTAACGGCCCCTCCCCGACTCCAGAATGGAGCCGCTACCCCCCTGAGCACTGGTGCTCCCACCGGCCTCTCAGGGTTGGCAATCCACCCCTGAGGGAGGAGAGCATCCGTTAGGACGCTCAATCCTCCCTCCCCCTGGCCGACCCAGGTTGACCCGAGTCCATTCCCGAACCTGGGTCGCCGGCGTGGTGCAAGGTGTGGCGTCCAGTGCCTCAACCCTCAGTGCCACCGGGCCGGCAGTGTGATTTTCTTAATGTGTCCCGTACATTGATTTCGCACACCGACTGCGCCATTGTGCGCTACATGGGCGGAAACACATTTTGGGTGAGATGTGAAAAATGACAGCTGTACTGTTCATAAGAAGGTGTGGTAAAATGGCAATGTTGAAAATCTGGAATGAAAATATTGAAAATTTGCGAACTTACGAGCGTGCATTAGGAACTGTGCAATGCTGCCTTCGTAAAACAGTCATTTTAGGAATTTTTCTAGCCAAATTTTTCAAAATAGTCTTTTGAGAGCCCACCTGATGAACACTGGCAGTGTTGTTTCGCTAATCATTTCCAGAAAGGTGATTTCGCGCAGTGGCTGCGAAATCACCCTTCGGGCCCGAGTAACGCCATGACAGTGCAAGAATTCATGAGGAGGGGTCCCAAAAACCCCATGTTGAAAATTTGGTGCAAAATTTCCAACAAATGCCTGAGATATGCAATAAAGTTGAAAACCCCCTATCTATCCCATTATACAGCTTACCAGCATTTCCTCAGTTCGCGGTCGGCTTTGAAGAGTGCAGACGTGTTCCCGGTCCACCAAAGATCATCGCGCCGAGCTCCGGAGGTAAGTATGGGGTGAGGGGGGTGTGGGGAGGCAGGAGTGCGCAGTGGGTGGGTGCGAGTTGTGGGGGCAGGAAGACTGCGTGGGACCGTTTTGCTTTTCAGGTTGTTTTTTTAAAAGGCGACGGGACGCTTGCCACGCTAGGGGTGGGCTCCCAGCATGGCACAAGGACGGCTGGGGCGGAAGCTGACGGGGACTGGGCACCCCTTCGGCCATAACATAGTTGCCACACGCTGGGGGCTCCTCAGCGTGGCACCCAGTACTTTTGGGAGGACAGGAGCCGACGGGATTGGGCACCTCGCCGTAACAATAATCTTGCCATGCTGGGATGAGCACCCAGCGTGGCATTTAGAAAAACTTTGGGGGCGCAGCACAGCAATGAAGTTAGGCACCCCGTCGGCTATACGCAAGTGTAAAAGGGGCACCACGCAGTATGCGTGATGTATGTGTGTGTAGGGGAGCTGCATGAGCAGGCTATATCTTATCGCTGCTCACTGAAGCGTAGCTTCCCCTTTCAAATGTATGCCACTGCATTTTGGAGCTTGTCATAGACAGCTCCAGCATGCATTGGCAGACAGGGGCCACGCCTGCCAACACACTGACTGAATTGGAAGAGGGAGTGATACACCTCCGAAAAATCGAATGATGGCGCTATGTTTCTTGCACATGCGTGCAAGCAAAGACAAAAATGATTCTTCATTCTTTGATGCTGTGGTTGTAGGAAGGAAGGCATGCAGTGACTTTCTATGTTGTTGTGCTGCTGTAATGACATCCATACTGCAGCAAAACAACATTATGACTTCACTACTGCAGCACAACACCCATATTCTAGGCATAGAATTCTATTAACAACAGCATTCTACCAAACACTATATATGGAATAATGTATGGGTGCCCATACACAATGAGCCTGTGTTTCCATTGAGGGGTTGAGATACCAGCCTATAGACCTTGAGAGCAAAGCTCTAGAGGTCCATGCTGGTATCTCAACCCCTCGATAAAATCACAAAGTGAGTTGTGTATAGAAGCCCATATTTTATTTGTTATAGTGTATGGTTTTAAAAAATAAAGACAAGCACTATAACTGTACTGCCGTTAGAATTTCTGGGAGACACAGTAAGGTACAGGGAGCAAAAGAAGTGTAATGGGAATCCCCAAGTCCCCCACCTTAATACTGCAGGACCTAGAGGTGCTGAATAAGCAAATAATCAAAAAGAAGAGTTTTTTTAAGTATCTGACAGGTTATATCACTTGTTTTCTATCTGGTTGATGCTGTATCTCTATACCCTCCATGCTGCCGAACTAATAGTCATACTCTTCCCCGCAGCCACTCCTGTGATGACTTGAGTGACAGACTATGCCACAGGGGACTATGTTCCGGCACTTACTAATGTACTCTAGTACTCTGCAACAAAGCATTTTCATACTTAGTGTACCGGTACCAATCATGCAGACTCAGCCCAGTCAGTACCAGTACACTAAGCGTGAAAATGTGCTATTACACAGTATTAGAATACATTGATATATACCGGCACATACTGTAGAGGTCCCTCATGGGTTAATCTTCACCAGTGTCATGACAGGACTGGATGCAGGGGACAGTGGAACTATTAGATCTTACTTTGAGAGTATCTCTTGCAGCAGGCCACACCTATGGAACTATAGATGCCAGGCACTAGGACCACAGAGAATCTTTTCTAGCAAGCAGTCTACCAGGGGGCCGCCCACTCCAATGTCATGTGCCAGTGTTGGCCTATCCTATAACAGTGGACAGCCCTCACACCCTCTTCAGTTCTTTTCCCACCATTGACCATCATACATCGGACTTCATGGAGATCCGCCAGCTTCCAGTCGACCGCCATTTTGCCAAAAAATCTCATTGAACCTTTATTTCTTATTTTCTCTCCCTAGTGTGTATCACTTTAGTGATAACATAATTTTTTATCTCCATTTATGTGAGCTCCGCCTCTGGGAACCTTTTCAAAAAGTGTGTCTGCAAGGCTTACATCTGCTACCTAGGCCCAGAACACGACACCTAGGCTTGTGTGATCTGCTGCGGCTTCAATCGGGCCACCAGGAAGCACTTAGTGTAGACCCTCAAAACTTTTCTGCTGAAGCAGAAGGTCACCCAGATGGAGAAGGAGCTTCACATCCAAAGCTCTTCCACTTTCCTCATGATGTCCTTGGTCTTGTAACCCTCCAAGGCCTGGGGCAAGTCACCAGAGAAGCACCGGCATCGAGACAAGGACCATCCTAAGGAGAAACCCACTCCATGCGTCGACCATGGTGGAGCTGTACTTGTCATTGGGGGTGGCCTCCTCTGCCTCGCACGCCCTTTCTCCTGCAGGGCTACCATTGGCAGGTCCCCCCACTAATCTTTTGGTGGTGGGCATCAGTTCCAGAGACTCAGACGCCACACCGACATCTCAACCCCTGCTATTCAGGCCCTAGTTTTCAGTGTGCACTCAGTCAGGTGGTTGAGCTGGCTTGTCATTGATGAGCCCAGCATCTGCGGTCACCTGGATACAACCTAACCCCCCACCACTGACCTCGGGCATTTCTTCAGCCATTGCCTCGAGTCCATAGCCTCTGTCCCAAACCTACTCCTAAGGGTCAAGTTCACTGAGCTCACAGTGCCCACCCCTAAATGCAGTCCATGACAGGGAGTGGGAAAACAGGGGATACCCTCTTCGAGTCCCCCTAGAGTGCTCGCTGGCTTCACAACTGAACACTCACCACGAAGTCCCAGGGTCCCCTCTTTACTTTGGAAAAGGGCACAATACCAGTCTTAAGTCTTGCAGCCAAATGAGAACCCCTTCTTGGTTGTTACACAGAGGGGAAGATCCAGGCGTTCAAACCTCTTCAGGGTAACACTGTAACCATGATTCTGTCTTCTCCCACGAGGCGTGCAACAACCTGGTTCAAATCCTTCCCAACAGACCCTTTTGAGACTTTTGTATTCTCCCTATTTTTATCCAGATTTTCCCTGTTACAGACCCTTGTTTGATTTGGCAGCCTATGGTGGCAAACCTTTTGGCAGTAACAGTTTGTCACAGATTATTAATAACTGTCCCACAATTCACACACAAATATGAAAATTTCGCTAATTCAGATTTCTTAAAAACAAATGTTTTTACTAAAAATACTTTAGAAGCAAACAGTTACAACTAAAGTATGCACTCATTTGGTCACAAGATACCAGAACATAAAAAATGGAAAAATATACATGAAGAAATGCCTTAAAACTGTTAGCTAAGGTCTACCTTAGTTATGATGATTTCACAAAGAGGTTGCACACACCTTCTGGGCTGAGTGGTCCAGATTTTTGGATTCCTTGTCAGGGGGCATGTTCATGTCCACCACATTGCCAGTGCACTGAAAAATGGAGTTGTCCACCAGCCCCATGGCTGAGGGGTGCTCAATAAATCCCAAGAGGGAACTGGTAGGGACTGTGTACTTGCGGGCCATCCAGGCCGAGGGTGCCAGGAAAGAAGCTGGGTGTTGCCACAGATCCAGAGCAGGACTGAGGATAGCATCCTAGATTGAGGAGGCCTCCATCATAGAGTCACCCTGGTCCAAGATCTTGGTCAAGGGGCACCTTTCCTCTTCTAAACAGGCTCCAACTGGAGGCTCCATAGAGTGATCCTTATCCGACTGAGAATTGCTGGTTTGCAAAATATGTCAGTGTTTCTGTAGCAGCCTTTGGTTCTTAATCTCTGTGCTTGTGGTCAGGTGAGAGAACAGATAAAAAGTGTTCCACATGCCCTGAGCTGAGGGCTTTAAATACCTCATATAACTTACAGTGCCAACAACTGTCTCAGTTCTGAAAAACTGGTCTATTTACCTATCAAGTGAGTCAGAGCAACTACTCCGTTTAGCCAGGAGATGTCACTGTTCTGCTGTTTCCAAAATTCCAAGAATATCCCAAATTAAATTCTGACACATAATCAGCCTGGTGGCGCTGAGGGTTAAGGTGCAGGGTACCATACCTTGTGCCGCACTGGCGACCCATGTTCAGGAATGAGCACAGGCTGTCAGGAGTCAGCAGGGGTGGAGAAAGATTGAGCATCTTCAGAGAGCTATTCTTCTCTGGGGAGGGGGGAGACCAGCGGTCCATGCTTGCCTGGGCCCTAGCGATGGCTGGGGGATGGCGCACTGAAGCTGCAGATTTCGTGGTCAGAAGTGGGGTAGACACTTGATGGGGAGCGCACAGGATCAAGGGAAATAAGAAAAAAGAGAAAATCACTCATGGTAGAAGAAGGGGGAGTTGCAGGCTCCACCCCAACTAGCCACAGCACCGGCACATTAAATCCATTCTCGTTGGGGGTGGGCTCCCCTGCTGACCCCACTGGGGGGGAGGAAGCCCTGGAGATAACTGCTGGTGCTGGATAGTAGACATTGGGGCGATGGGGCTGGGACTCCCCCAGAATGTGAGGGCCATAGAGCTGGAGTATAAATAACCCCCCAAAAATAAAATAAAAATACAAATAAATTCTGACACATAGAATTAACAGGGGTATGACATTCAGAGATTAAGCCTTTTGAAGTCCCCTGTAGATAATTTCGCACCCGTAAGACAAAATTCACATTAGCCTATCAGATGGTCATTTGCTGCTCAAATCCTTGCTAAAACATCCTGACCTTTGAAATGGCATCCTTTCATTAAGTTACAAGGAAGATCCTGTAAGGTTTATGACTAGAAGAGCTGATTTTATTATCTCTGTTTCATCTAGTCAGGAAATGCAATTGGCTTCTTGCCAAACCAGCTGCTTTGCAGGTTACAGGACTACCAGCGATTAAAAAAAAATTTCCTTCTCTTCACATTGGCATTTACCATTTGACAATTTTTTAACATGTACCAGAATATAATAGAGCATAACATGACACATCTGCCCATCTGACTGGCAGGGCATATCTTGCCACAGCCTCTATGATTGCATTGTGTTTTCTATCCTCAAAAAAGTTAAGCCACACAGAGTGATTGTTTCCCTTTGGTTTATTTTCTTGCGAGTTCATCAATTTCAGATACACGTATTCTTGCTTCTTGTTTGGTGCTAGCTCATTCAATTTTTATACAGGGTTTATATAAAGAATTGTTATCTTGAAAAATACCAGCATCCCATTGTAAGCCAATCATATAACAAAATACCATATTACTCTTATGGTGTGGTATACCTTTTCCTTCAAAACAGAGGTATTACTTCATTTCTTACACAACCTCATAGGTGTTTATTACATTTTTCTTAATACATTTGCCAGTAGGTCAACATAACCTAGGCAGAACAATAACTTTCACTTACACCATAGCAATGTACACCAACTTAGGGCTTGCCTTTTCATGTTGTTCACAAATTAATTGCCCAAACATGCTGTTATCTAATACATTGCCAAGCATGCTGTTATCTAATACATTAAGCATGATGTTATCTAATACATTGCCCAAGCATGCTGTTATCTAATACATTGCCCAAACATGCTGTTATCTAATACATTGCCAAGCATGCTGTTATCTAATACATTGCCCAGACATGCTGTTATCTAATACATTGCCCAAGCATGGTTTACAATAAGGTAAATGCACATCATCTTAAAAAAGATTCTTTCTAACATTCTAGCACTCCTTCCTAAAGAAGGTTATACACAGACCATTTGGTATTACATGTTTGTGAAATAGTCATATTACAAAAACAATATAAAAGGTGGAAGCTAAATATCATAAAATGTGAAATATTACACTAGAATCCATATTAATAAATGTTACACAATCCCCCCCTTGTGACTCTCTAATTGGAGATCATATAAGACGATGTTGCCATTGTAACTTTTGTAATTGTTGAATCATGTGTCTCATCTTACAATACAATAATAATTATATAATAACAATAACACAGATTACTGCAATACCACATAGTATCAGTTTCAGGGTTGGACTAGTACCCAAATCATCCAAACCCCAATCCCACCAGGATATAATGGGGATATACGATGACTGCTTCTCTACCTCTTTAGCAGAGGCCTTTTGTGAGAAAATAAGTTATTTTGTTTGTTGGTGATAGAACAAGGCACCAAGTGTCATTTTATCAATTTTGGGTAATTCAAAATGAGGCGGAGTTGCCAAATCAGTGAGTAAATGTAAGCCAGACTGGAACCATCGATATGGGTAACATTTGTTTGGCTATAGGCAGGACGTTCCTGGAGGGTTCAATTTGCAACCCACCAAGTTTTGTCCCTGCACCCCCATACATTCCAAGGTTGACCTCCGATTACACACCATGATTGGTTCCATCTCATAGCTTGGTGGTATTCATTTGCAGATGTTAAGGTAAATTTACATGATCAGAAAACCATGGAGCAGTTGATGTCTCTTCTCTACATATTAAGGTTTCATGTTCTTGTACACACTGTTGCTTAGGTAAGACAACATATTCATTGTGTTCGGTGATAATAGTGTCACCTGGTATTTGGAGTCTCATGATCTAGTCATGTCTTAATACTCCCAAATTACTGATTTGCCGCAATATTTTCAGTGGTTCAAAACATGCAGGTATTATCACTAGAATGGGAATCACATGTTACAGCACTTGTGCATATTGATTTGGTGAGTTCCATACTTTTATTATAGCTAAGGATGGTAAGAATACAGTGGGATGATCCAATAATCTAGTCACATTGGTCTCACCTATTTCTAAAGGTAACCTATTTGTTTCAATTCTATTCAATTCATTGGCTAGATAAGCATGTGCTTCAGCAGCTAATTGAGAGCAAGCCAGTTCTATATAGCTTTCTCTTGACATATTAGAAAGTGAATTGTAAAAACGGACTGCTATTTAAGCAAAACCTTAAAATTCTGTAATGTTTCTCTAAATGCAAACCAATCAATCTCTTCATTATCAGCTGCTAATCTCACAGTAGTTGATAGTGGTCCAGTAGCCAGATTTTTCAAAGTCATTTCCAAAGAGCAAATATGACCCTTTATAACCATGAAATCAATACCATTAACAATTCCCAATCCTGAGCCTAACCAACCCCATACGTCTCTTTTATGACAAGATAAACTTGGTGATGCCTCTGCAGGATTTTGAAATGACCACACTTTGTGTCTATCATGGAACTGATTCAAAGTATTATTATAACACTGTTGCCACTACAATACTGAAGCCCGATCCTTACAGCGTAGCGGTAACCGTGGAAAAGACAAATACAGCAACACATTATAATAGTACAACTTACATAGATAATACAAAGGATATATATATATATTTTGCATCAAAATAATTCCATCTGATGGGGGCAAGAATTTTTGCCCTGATAGTCCTAGTTTTTGATACACTAAATTCCATGCAGCAAATTATGCCATGCTGTTTGATTAACATTACATGCCATACCTGGCCATTGTGCATCTATAAAAAAAAAATGCAACTACGTTAACAATGAGTATTCATTCATTAATGGGAATACTGTGAAAAATTGCTTTAACCCTACTGTATAATTTGCTACAATAGATGCATTATATAAAAAATGCCACATGTTAAGTCTAGAACCAGTATAAGATGCATTTAACAATGTAATATTAGGTAGATAATGTAACGTCTTTTAATTTCATTCAAAATAAATCTTGTTTGTTTCTTGTCAAATGTGTAGTATCCCCCAAAGTGGAGTGGATATGGATCCCTTTCAGGGCTGTTGTGTTCACTACACACATCACCGTGCTAGGCCAGGCTTCTGGCGAGCATCCCCATGTCGTATTTTGACATTGTCCATAATAATTGAAATACCATTTGATGATAAGAAGATATCCAGTATGTTCATGTCATTCTCCAACAATACTGGAATACCCCCTGCAGAACAACTGGCATAGTTCTTTTTGTATAAACTGTTCCATATGAGCCCTGGGCATCCATTGTATCTGTCGGAAGTTATCAAGATCAGTAAAGTACTACACAGTACAAGTAAAAGGAACATCATTGTCTTTCACCTATTGGGAAAAACAGAGCAGTATCAGTTGTCATCATTTAAAGGCTGATACAGTTTACATTGGTCCACCTGGACCCATTTGGTTTCTGTAGACCCTTATCAGATTCGAGGGACCTGAATGACCCATGTCCCCAAAACATCAATGACGGTATAGGGCCCCATCCAATTAGCATCCCATGGTCCCTTTTGACCAAACTGTTTCACCATGATGTGATTACCCTGTTCAATGGGCGATACCACTTTTTCATCATGTCTCTGTTTGTTTTTCCTATGAGTATGTGCCATGTTTCTGGCAGCATGGGGCAAATACAGAGCTAACTGCTTCTGTATTTATTGTAAAAATACATCAGTTTTGATGCGATCTAACACAGGTGTTGATAAATCTTGATCTGAAGGATAATACAGCCACATATCCCATCCAGTCATCAATTGGTATGGACTATAGCCGGTACTCTTGTTTTCCGTACCTCTAATACCCATTAGGATTCCTGGTAAGTGCTTCATCCACCCTTTACCAGTATCCAACACTGCCTTTTTCAGTGCATTTTTCAGAGTTCGATTTAACCTTTCTACTATTCCTGAAGATTGTGGATGGTAGGGTAAATGCAAACATTGAGTGATACCTAAAATATCACACAAGGCTGTCATTATTTTCACTGTAAAGTGATTTCCTCTATCACTTTCAAGTATTCTGGGAAAACACCATCATGAGAACACCTGTTCCCATAGCGCCTTTGCAGTAGCTGTTGCACTCTCATTTCGTATGGGCAATGCTTCTTCCCATTTGGAAAATATATCAACAATGACTAATAAATATCGGAACCCTCCTTTTGCAGTAGGCAAGGGCCCCCACATAATCAATTTGTAAGCTGGACCAAGGACTGTCTGCCAGGGGTATACGCCCTAACGGAACCCTCTTACCAGGCACTGGAGGATTCATCTGTGCACAGATGAAACAAGCCTCCAGGCATTGTTTGACATCTTTTCCCATTTTTGGCCACCAATATTTTTGTGCCAACATTTTACATGTTTTGTGGAGTCCACAATGACCTCCAATGCGATGATCATCCATGATATTGTCTTTTCTAAATGAAATGGTGGAATCCACTTCCTACACCCAGGTTGTCATTCCCATACTAAAATATCTTCCCATATGTTAACGTGTTTGGTTGCACACTGTCCAGTGTCTTTCCATTGGTTCTGACATCCCACTATCCAAGCATCGGTATCTTGGATATGCCCCAAACCTGGTACTTGTGAGACGGCAGCTATCCATTTAATATGGTGTTTGTCAAATTCGTCCATCTCCCACAGTTGTGTAGAATCACCTCCTAGAGGGTCCACCCATAAGTTCATTTGTTTGGCTGCAACTTGAGCCAGATTGTCCACTAAATTATTGTTTAATTCATTATTTAACTCATGGATATCCTTTGGATTCTTTTGGTGAGCTCTTATTTTACAGATCGCTATTCTCAAAAGTGTTTGAGCTCCTGCGTCCCATATATGTTGTAATATGGGAGCAAATGTGACAGGTTCCCCAGATGCTGTCCGCATTCCTCTTTTCATCCAAATAGGAAGAAAATCTAACAGGGATTTGACAACAAAAGCACAGTCCGAGAAAATATTAATAGCCTCCTGAGGGTAAGCCATAATAGCTCTGCAAATTGCCTCCGATTCCGCTCTAGGGGCAGAAAATGATGCTGGGCATCGTACTAATATTTCCTGATTAGTGCTCGGTGTCCATATGGCATATCCTGTGTGGAAATTTCCATCCTTCCAAAAGCGAGAGCCATCTACATAAACATCTCTTGCTTCAGTATTTGGTTCTGCAGCAAATATGGGTTTAAAATCAATTCCCATTACAGTTCCACAATCATGTACCTCTCCCTCGCATACCATTAATTCAACTAACATAGGTGAGGTACATTTTTCTACAGTGATATTTTTTCCCTTGTAGAGCTAAAGCCCATTTAACCAATCACTGTGAAGACACACCTCTCACATCCCTTTCAAGTAGAAATTTCACTGGAGTGTGAGACGTTTGTAGGATAATTCTATTAAACCCCACAATATGTTCGGTAGCTTGTATAGCCCAATATACAGCTAACAAATGTTTTACACATTCTTCATATTCTCTTCCACAGGTGTTAATATATGAGAAAACTATCCCACAGGACGCAAAGTCCCTGATCTTTTTTATAACAGTACAGCATTGATCACCTGATCTGTCACATGTACCTGTATTACAAAATCAGAGGATTCAGAAGAACTAATGAGAACCGGAGCTGTCATTAGTTCTTGCTTTAGAGCCAGAAAAGCTATCTGATGTTCTGGTTCCCATCTGGGGATATCAGTATCCTTTCCTTCCTTCCTTCAGTAGATTATACAGAGGTTTTGCCATACTAGAGAAGGCTTCAATAAAATCTCTGCAAAATCCTACCATGCCCTAGAACTGTCATAATGCAGTCTTTGTCTTGGGTCTCAGTAACTGCTGTATTACCTGATTTTTATCAGGATCTACTGTTCTTTCTTCTTTGTTACTACATATTCCTAAAAAAATAACTTGTGACTGTCCAATTTGTGCTTTGCTAGGGTTCATTTTTAACCCTTCTTTACCTAAGACTGTTAGCAATTCATCCAATAAACTAACATGCTCTTGGTATGTATCAGTCTGCAATAAAATGTCATCATCATATTGTATTATTGCTTCAGGAACTGAAAAACCCAGTAATATTTCTGCCAAACATTGATGAAATAAAGTGGGTGATGAGTGAAAGCCTTATGGCAAACATTGGAATGTGTATTGCTCATCCTGAAAGGTAAAAGCAAACTTATGCTGACTATCTGGATGTACAGGGATGGACCAAAATCCATTTGACACATCTAGTATGGTATACATAGTGGCAGTGGGAGACAACCGAGATATTAAGTCTGGTAGTCTAGATACCACTGGGGTGACTAGAGGCATTACTTTATTCAAGACCCTATAGTCTATAGACAATCTCCAAGTACCGTTTGATTTGCGAACTGGCCAAAGAGGGGAATTAACAGTTGAACATATCGGGCAAATTACCTTTTGTGATTGTAAATGTTTCAAAATAATTCCTACCTCTTCTTGTGGTTCCTTTGGAAATGCACATTGCTTTTGTGGCAGTGGGTCTGGTCCCTCGATTTTGGACCTCCATATTAGACACACGTCCACACTCTGTAGCATTTTTAGCCCAAATTGATTCATGCCTTTGTACAACAGATTTTATCCATTGTGACACTTGCTTCCATAAGTCACTCATATGATAAATCTTTAATGACATTATTGCGTGCACACTATGTGAGTCGTCCACATTTGGTTCTGGGTTAGTAGTGCTTTCTTGCCATAGAATCATGTTACTAAGGTCCACTACTAAATCATGTTGTGCTAGAATGTCCATACCCATGATGGTAGCTTCATGTGTATTACATTTTCAAAACATACATTTCAATTATTCACCTATCTGAACCAAAACTGGTTTGGTTAAATATGCTGTTAACACGCCCCCGAGAAACCTTGCAGATTAATCTGTCATTTCCCGTGAGTTGTTAAAGGCATATCACAATCTGTTATATTGACAGTAGCACCAGTATCAACTAATATCACAGTCTGGCAGCCCCTAACCATTACTGATATTGTTGGACACCCTTCCCGATCCTCTTGTAATTGACCAAGGATTTGGAAGGTGGGGGCTTCATCCCGTCATTTCTTTTTCTTCTCATTTCTAGGGAGAAGCTCTTCTTCATCCTCTTCCTCACTATCGCTAGGTGCAGTAGGTTCCTTTCGAACCGCTGCAACTGTCTTAGTATTAATCAAATTACTAAGCACTTCAATACATTTTTGTAAGTCTGCCTTATCACCAGGTTTAGCATTATTACTTGGATTTTGAGCTTGTCTCCTCTCTAAGACTTGCTTATGTTTTCCTTCCATAGCTCCACCTTTAGCCCAACAATCGTGTTTAAAGTGGCCTTCTTTATTGCAGTTGTTGCAGGTTAACCTACCCTTGCCTTCTGTTTTGACAATAGCAGCTACCTTTCATTTATCCTTGCCCTTTTCTGGGGGTTGATCATCCTGTTGCATTCTCCACCAGTCTGTCAACAACTCTTCTTTTTCTGTGGCACGTTCCACACGTTTACATAACATATGTATTGACGCTGGTACAATAGTAGCCTGTCGATCTATTAAACTAAGGAAAGGTCCCTTATCTTTACTTGGGTCTGCCACGCCTCCATAGGTGGCATACGCAGCATAGAGATGATTGATAAACATAATTGGGGATTCACTTGGCTGTAAAGTGATCTCATAGATCTTACTCCAGTCAGTATGTGAAACTCCGTGCATAGATTGCAACACAGCTTGGATTTCATTCACAGTTGCCCAGTTGCTATCAGTCTCTGGTCGTGCCTGATTTCCTGTCATCTTGGCAGGTAAACTCTGCAGTAATACTGCAGGAAGTGACAAAGTGACTATTTTACAGGCATCTTTGTTAGTCAAATTAAAATTAGTCACTAATGTCTTTAATTTAGAACAGTATGGGGCTGGATTCTGGCCTAGTTCTCATTTTCCCAACTGATCTACTAACTGCATGGATTCTTGTATGGAAAGATTTCGTTGAGATAACTCCAGATGTACCTCTACCTCTTCCATGGCTTCCTCAAACTTTTTTGTTTGAGCCCTGGCTTCTTCATCTTTTTCATACAACCCTTTGTTGTATTCTAACTACTCATGCTTTTATTTTACTTAATCAGTTAGATACTTAGAATCCCTTTCTGTCAAATTTGTATCTTCCTGCAAACTTTTTTCCATTTCTTTTATTTGAGCATGTAACAGCTCATCTGTTTTTCCTAATTCCTCTTTCTTTTTCCATGTCAATTTCTTTAACCACTTTCCTCATAATTGCTGTACTTTCTTTCCTTCTTCTTTGTTTTTTGTAATAAAAGGAGCCATTTTCTTTTTACGCAGCTGCATATACCCTTCCTCATCCTCTGAAGTAGTAACCTCGGAATCTGAAGAGATAGCTAGGTTTTTTTCCATAACATCCACATGGAGAGGGCATGTGATGTTGTTGTATAGGAGCCTGTTTATACTTTTGTACTTGATGTTTAAGTTCTAGTGAGATCTGACACTGTACCTGGGCTTCTGCCTGCAAGGTAAACAAGGACTGTTCTTTGTATGATAATTGTTGGACATGCTCTTGATTAGCATGGCCTAATCTCTCTATGGCTTGTTGTAACTGCCAAGATAGTTCATTAATCTGGGCTTGACTTTGTTAATAAATTTAACATTTTCTTCCAATTGGTTAATCTTAATCTTTAGTCCACATACCTCTCCCTGAGAGATTTTTAACTTATATTCACCATCTTTAGCTTCAGTAACATATTTTGCTACACCTAGAAAATACTTTCCTTCACTGTCAGGTAACTGATTCTTTAACAGACAAGTTCTAGTTGTTATTTCAAATTGACACTGTATATACATCTGACAAATATTGGCTAATTTGCTTTTATCTGCCTTTACTTTTTCATTTCTTTCTAGGCATTGGTGAATAAATATAAGTACGCATCTTCCTGTTCTACAGGAGCGCGATACGGATCTTCTTTAAGGTGCGTCTCTAAAAATGTACATAATATGGTGTCCATACTTACGTCAGTTATCTAGCTGGCAAATCACATCAGATTTCACACCAGTCTGTTTCCTCAAGTCCCTCTTTCGACTCCCTTCCTTACTTGATTGATCAGATCAGGTTCAGTAAGGCGTTCCTCGCAGTGGCTTCCTTCTCAGTTTGTTTGATGTCATCAGCAACCATATAGACTGTCTTCAGATATCCGAGTCACAGCACCAATTGTAAGGATAAGGATAGCTGCATTGTGTTTCTATCTTCAAATAATTCAAGCCACACAGAGTGATTGTTTCCTTTCATTTATTTTCTTGCGAGTTCATCAATTTCAGATACATGTATTCTTGCTTCTTGTTTGGTGCTAGCTCATTCAATTTTTATACAGGGTTTATGTAAAGAATTTTTATCTTGAAAAATGCCACAGCCCCATTGTAAGCCAGTCATATAACAAAATAACATATTAATCTTATGATGTGGTGTACATTTTCCTTCAAAACAGAGGTATTACTTCATTTCTTATACAACCTCATAGATGTTTACTACATTTTCCTTAATACATTTGCCAGTAGGTCACCATAACCTAGGCAGAACAATAAGTTTCACTTACACCATAGCAATGCACACCAACTTAAGGCTTGCCTTTTCATGTTGTTTGAAAATTCATTGCCCAAACATGCTGTTATCTAATACATTGCCCAAGCATGCTGTTATCTAATTCATTGCCCAAACATGCTGTTATCTAATTCATTGCCCAAGCATGCTGTTATCTAATTCATTGCCCAAGCATGCTGTTATCTAATACATTGCCCAAGCATGCTGTTATCTAATACGTTGCCCAAGCATGCTGTTATCTAATACGTTGCCCAAGCATGCTGTTATCTAATACGTTGCCCAAGCATGCTGTTTTCTAATACATTGCCCAAGCATGCTGTTATCTAATACGTTGCCAAACATGCTGTTATCTAATACATTGCCCAAGCATGCTGTTATCTAATACATTGCCCAAACATGCTGTTATCTAATACATTGCCCAAGCATGCTGTTATCTAATACATTGCCAAACATGCTGTTATCTAATACATTGCCCAAGCATGCTGTTATCTAATACATTGCCAAACATGCTGTTATCTAATACATTGCCCAAGCATGCTTTTATCTAATGTATTGCCCAAGCATGCTGTTATCTAATACATTGCCCAAGCGTGGTTTCATTAGGGTAAATGCACATCATCTTAAAAAAGATTCTTTCTAACATTCTAGCACTCCTTCCTAAAGAAGGTTATACACAGACCATTTGGTATTATATGTTTGTGAAATAATCATATTACAAAAATAATATAAAAGGTGAAAGCTAAATATCATAAAATGTGAAATATTACACTAGAATCCACATTAATAAATGCTACACTACACTCTACCCTCCCCTGAGTCCCCCCAACCCACACCCCAGTCGCTGTCACCTTCCCCGATGCCAACCCATGCTGAAGATCTCCCCCACAGGCCACAGCCTGTTTGGCCGCCCTCCCTGATGCTGAGCCCGGCACCAATCCCAATGTTCCCTTAGCCGACGCTGGTGGGTCCAACACTGATAGTGGTAGACATTTACTCATTGCTTACTTCCTTATGGGACTTTATGCAAGATAAGCTTCTTCCTCCCCAAGGCCCATGCCTGCAGAGTCCCCCTGCTTCTCCTATAGGGCCACAGCCCACACCTCAGGACCCAGGGCCATCGTTTCCCCCCCTCAGGACTTGGGAGACAAGGATGGGTGTCACCCGGACTTTATTCCTCCGAATGAGGGCGATGGCAGTGACAGTGGAGGAGCCACTCCTAACAACTCCTCATCCATGGTTTCATCTGACTGCAAGGAGACACTGAGATACACCTTGCGGTCCCCCCCAGATGACCCCTTTTTTGTCTCGGTTATGAGACAATTACAATCGGCCATGGGCTTTGACATAAGGAGCAAGATCCTGCTCGGTGTCGACTGCTCACTTTTTTGTGATTGCCGGATGTTCCTCCTCTGGTCATTCCTCCCTTGATGGAGCCCTTTTGGGATGCCACCATGGCCACCTAGCACCAGCCAAATTTGATTCCAGCTGTGCCGAGGAAAGCAGACAAATTATACCAGGGTCCAGCAGGGAGGCCTTTCTTCGCTGACCAGCCTCAAGCAGATTCACTGGTCATTGATGCCACCCAGTGCTGCACCTAGAGGCCTAAACTTCTCAGTTCCTTGCCCCCAGATAAGGAGTTCTGGAGGCTGGATCACATTGGCAAAAGAACCTTTGCCTCTGCTACACTGACCAACAGGGTACTGAACTACATTGCCCATATGGTTCAGTACCAAAACCAGCTCTGGGACCAGGCCCTTGAAACTGCCCAGGCCCTCCTAGAGGACCCCCTAGAACAGCAGATGCTGCAGTCTCTCAAAGTGGGTTCCAACGTCAGCACACACCTTCTTAGAGCTGCCTATGATGCCGTAGATGCCTCAGCCAGGGCTGCCACCGCAGCCATTTGCCTGCGAAGACACTCTTGGCTGAGGGTGTCAGGCTTTGCTCAGGATGTTCAGTTGCCCCTTCAGAGGCTTCAAACTGTTTGGGGCAGATGTACAGGGCATACTGTCTCAACTACAAATCTCTGGCGGCACCTTGTGATTGGTCCACTCTATGTACCACACCAACCAGCCCAAAAGTGATCAATGAGTGCCCTTTCAGCAGTCTACCCATAAACCCAAGCCTTTTAACAAGCTTCAAGGTAAGCACCGGGCCGCCCCTGCCTTGCCCACCCCTCTTTCTCCACGAGAAAAAAAAAATAGAGGATGTGGTGTGGCCCCGGCATTCCCTGCCAGTTCAGCCTGACTCCTTGCCCAACCCCCCATAAGGCAGGAGGTAGTTGTAGGGAGTTGTTTCTCCCTGCACTTGGACAAGTGGAGATAAATTACTAGAGATGCCTGGCTACTGCAGCTTGTAGAAAGCGTCCACACTCTGGAACTTCTGGAGCATCCTCCAGAAAAAAAAAACCAGTTCTGTCCTCTTATCCTATGGACCACATTCCAGTACTCTGGGAGAAAATCCACTCTCTGATAAGAAAAAATTCCCTAGAACCCCTCCCAGAGACCCAATGGGGCAGAGGGTTCTACTCTCATTTCTTCCTGGTCCCAAAATGCACAAGGGATTTCAGGCCCATTCTAGACCTCTGGGAGCTAAATCTGTTCATTCAGTACAAAAAATTCTAGACAGTGACACTTCAGGGTCTTCTGTCCCTTCTGCTCCAAGGAGAATGGATTTGTTCCCTTGACTTGAAGGATACCTACCTGCATATCCAGGTACATACCTTCCACAGACAGGACCTAAGGGGTTCCATTTTTGGGGAGCACATTTCTAGTTACGGGCCCTGCTCTTTGGCTTGTCATCAGCCCCTCAGGTGTTTATGAAATGCTTGGCAGTGGTAGCAGCTGCCCTCAGGCAGCAGGGACTCTATGTCATTCCCAACCTGGACAGCTGACTTCTCAAAGCCCAGTCCAGGGAGTGCCTGTTACAGACTCTGGAACATACTACCCACCAATTCCAGGATTTGGGCATCACGGTCAACATTCCCAAGTCAGTTCTGACTCCCTCTTAGCCCCTTCAGTACATTGGGGCAGTCCTGAATACTCTAAGGGAATGGCCTTCCTGCCCCAAGACTGGGAAAATCACATTATAGCTCAAGTCCATCTGTTGTACAACAGCTGCTGTGTCTCAGCCAGCACCTTTCTCTGGCTCTTGGGCCTGATGGCTGCAGCCATAGTCACAGTGCCTCTCGCCAGATTGCACATGAAGATCCCCCAATGGACACTGAGGCTCCAGTAGGACCAGTATACCGATGACCTGGAACAGCCGGTCTTGGTCTCCTCTCAGGTAAAAAAAGGTTCTGCATTGGTGGATGAAACCCAGCAACCTGTTATGAGGGGTTCATTTCCTCATTCCTTCTCCCTCAGCAGATTCTCATAACAGATGCTTCCGGGATGAGATGGGGAGCTCATCTATGGCCCCACCCAGCTTAAATGAAGTGGTCTGAGCTGGAGTCCTCTCTCCACATAAATGTCCTGGGGAGCTGGAGGAATGCGGGAAAAGGCCAACTTTAAAGTGCAGACCAGGGGAAAACAGAATCCCCATGGGAGCATGAGCAGGGGAAATGGAAGTATAGGGAAATTTGATGGACTGCATCTGACTAAGGAGGGAGTCAGTGTATTGGGGCAGAAGTTTGACGTCTTTGCAGAATATTTAAACTAGCAAATGGGGAGAGGGGTGCAGTACCCCATACGTCGAATGGGAAGAACACCCTTCCCCCCTCAGCTAGTGGTCAAACAGGGATTCAGCATGTTTGCAGTTCATTTGCATCACCAGGTAAGAAAAAAGGTTTGTCTCCCCATACAATGCACAGGGGTAATGCCAAACCTCACCCAACAACTAACACACCAAAATCTGGCCAATGGAAAATCATGTACACAAATGCTCACAGCCTGGGAAATAAGATCCCAGACCTGCAGGCAATAATGTCAGAGGCTAAACTGGACACAGTAGCAATTAGTGAGACGTGGTTTACCAGTAACCACACTTGGGAGACTTCAGTACCTGGCTATGTATTGTTCAGAAGAGACCGAGGTGCAAAAAGGGGAGGAGTGGCCCTGTATGTCAATGAAAATATCAAAGCTACAGAAATTCAGAATACACATAAGGAGTCAGAAGAACTGTGGTCACCCTGGAAATAGGAAATGGGACAGCCATAAGAATTGGGGTTGTCTACAGGCCCCAGACCAGGGGAGGACATAGACACATTACTGTTAGAAGATATATAAAACATGACAGCTAAAGGGGAGGTTCTGATAATGGGAGACTTCAACATGCCGGATACAGATTGGTCAATACCAGCAGGAACATCTGCCAGAACTAGACATATAGTGGATTCCCTGCAGGCGGAGGGCCTCAAACAACTGGTACAACAATCCACAAGAGACAGGGCTATCCTAGATCTAGTACTGACTAACAGGGAAGGGATCACAGATCTCCAGGTAGAAGGTCACCTGGGGGCCAGTGACCATCACATGCTATGGTTCAATATGGCTACTACATCTAAATCATCCCATTCCAAGGCAAAAATATGGGACTTCAGAGGAGCTGACTTTGATAAGATGGCCAACAGAGTTAAGCTAGCTCTGACAAAAAGAAACACAGGTGAGGGGGTACAGGCAAAGTGGGCAAGCATTAAGGATGCAATACTTGAAGCAACATCCCATTGTGTTAGACAGAAAAGGAAATGCAAAAGAAGAAGGAAACCACTTTGGTTCTCAAATACAGTAGCAGAAAAGGTCAGAGCCAAAAGGCTGGCCTTCAGGAAATATAAGGGAACACAGCGGGATGAAGATAGGGAGGCATACCAAACTGAAGACTTGGTTTGCTGGCCAAGGCACCTAGCTTCACCTGAGCTTTTTCCTTCTAAGACTGCTTGAAAGGCAGAGTAGAGAAACTTACCAGAGCAAGGGAGAAGGATTAAGATTTAGTTTGGCTAAGCAGATTTACTGTGTGGTGGTGTTTTTATTTTTTACTCACAGGGATTGCTACTGTTTGTTGCTAGCATTTCATTGCTTTATTTTTCTCTGATTCAAATTGTTGTTGCTGGTATACCTTCTTCTGCATTATTACAAGGTGTGCCTACAGGTGTGTCTAACAGATTACTCCTGTAATCTTCTGATTCAAATTGTCTTTTGCAAGGTATATCTTCTGTTACTGCTTTATTTCTCTGGAGCAAAGTGTTTCTTACAGCGTATATCTTCTCTGAAATTATTACAGGTGGTGCTTTACAGGTTTTACAGTTTTATCTAACATTAGGATAAGCTTTCAGGTTACTGCATTTGTTATTGACTGATTGTTTCTGCTCTTACCTCCTTGTTCTTTCGTCCATGGTTCTTCTTTTTAGGCAGGGAAGGGCCCAGCCAACAACCCCACGCTACACTCCTTTTATAGGGTACCACAGTTGTGACATTTCCTGTGGCAGAGCAGGAAGGGGCGGATCAGTGGAGCCTCCACAAGGTGATCTCATTTACAGGGGCACTAGTAATTTAACTTGTTATAACAAGTTAAACAAAGCACAATTAAATCATTACTTGCATTTTTTTTTCCTTCTAATTACTCTGACTAGGTTACAAACCCAGCAACTTATTTGGAATGGATTTCATTAACTGCAGGTACTGTGGAACAATTTTCAGAAGGACAGTCTTACAGGATTTAGGACACTGTCCTGCATGCTGGGCTTTTGGAGATCTTAGGGCTCAGCTCCGGGCAGCATGGGCAGAGATTGCACGCCTCAAATTTCATATTGAAGAGGAAATACATTATAAGAACCACCTGCCATTTCCCAGCATCCAACAGAAAAACCTCGACTGCAGAGGGTAGTTGGTCCAGGAGGTTGGCAGGTGGTTAGGAGGAGCAAATCAGGTGCCCCATCACTCTCTGCTCTCCAACACATTACCTCCAAAAACCATATAAACACTACAAACAGGTATCTGCCTCTATCTCTGAAATCAAATAAAGAGGCAGAAGACACTGCAGAGCAGAACACTGCTGCACAGGAGCTAGACAACAAAACTCACCCAAATCAGGAACCAAAACTAAACAAGCACAAAGGAAATCCAAAAAACTTCTGATCATAGGAGACTCCATGATTCGGGAGTTGATACCCATCTCCAGCCAGGGGTGATGGTCAGATGTCTCCCAGGTACATCGGCATGGAGAGACACTGACCGCATTGCTAAAATTGTTCACAAAGCAGGAGAGAACATTGATGTCCTAGTACACACAGGGACTAATGATCTCGCCAGCCGGTCAGTTGTGGAGACCAAGGAACACCTGACTAGGCTGGGTAACAAACTATCATCTATTTCGTCCGGCATCTCCTTCTCTGAGATCCTGCCAGTCTGGGAGAGGGGAGCAGATAGACGGAAGGTCAGAGAAGGGGAGATAGGGGAGCTAAACACGTGGCTCAAGGACTGGTGCCAGGAAAAAGGACACAGATTTGTAGGGAACTGGCAACAGTTCTGGGAGCGAAAGTTCTTTAAATTTGATGGACTGCATCTGACTAAAGAGGGACTCAGTGCATTGGGGCAGAAGTTTGACGTCTTTGCAGAATATTTAAACTAGCAATTGGGGAGAGGGGTGCAGCACCCCATACCTCGAATGGGAAGAACACCCTTCCCCCCTCAGCTAGTGGTCAAACAAGAATTCAGCATGTTTGCCGTTCATTTGCATCACCAGGTAAGAAAAAGGTTTGTCTCCCCATACGACTTATGGGAGTAATGCCAAACTTCACCCAACAATAACACACCAAAATCTGGCCAATGGAAAATCATGTACACAAATGCTCACAGCCTGGGAAATAAGATCCCAGACCTGCAGGCAATAATGTCAGAGGCTAAACTGGACATAGTAGCAATTAGTGAGACGTGGTTTACCAGTAACCACACTTGGGAGACTTCAGTACCTGGCTATGTATTGTTCAGAAGAGACCGAGGTGCAAAGGGGGAGGAGTGGCCCTGTATGTTAATGAAAATATCAAAGCTACAGAAATTCAGAATACACATAAGGAGCCAGAAGAACTGTGGGTCACCCTGGAAACAGGAAATGGACAGCCATAAGAACTGGGGTTGTCTACAGGCCCCCAGACCAGAGGAGGACATAGACACATTACTGTTAGAAGATATACAAAACATGACAGCTAAAGGGAGGTTCTGATAATGGAGACTTCAACATGCCAGATACAGATTGGTCAATACCAGCAGGAACATCTGCCAGAACTAGACTCATAGTGGATTCCCTGCGGGGAAGGCCTCAAACAACTGGTACAGCAACCCACAAGAGACAGGGCTATCCTAGATCTAGTACTGACTAACAAAGAAGGGATCACAGATCTCCAGGTAGAAGGTCACCTGGGGCCAGTGACCATCACATGGTATGGTTCAATTTGGCTACATACATCTAAATCATCCCATTCTCAAGGCAAAATATGGGACTTCAGAGGAGCTGACTTTGATAAGATGGCCAACAGAGTTAAGCTAGCCCTGGCAAAAAGAAACACAGGTGAGGGGTACAGGCAAAGTGGGCAAGCATTAAGGATGCAATACTGAAGCAACATCCCATTGTGTTAGACAGAAAAGGAAGTGCAAAGAAGAAGGAAACCACTTTGGTTCTCAAATACAGTAGCAGAAAGGTCAGAGCCAAAAGGCTGGCCTTCAGAAAATATAAAGGAACACAGGGATGAAGATAGGAGGCATACCAAACTGCCCTAAGGGAAGCAGGTAAGGCGCAAGGCAGGCAAAGTCCCAAACTGAGAAACACTAGCACAAACAGTAAAGAAGGTGACAAGACTTTCTATAGATACATTAGTGAAAGGAGAAAGTCCAGAGGGGGTATTGCTAAGCTTAATGGAGAAAATGGAGCATGTGAGGAGGAGGACCCTGTAAAGGCATCTATCCTAAATAGATACTTTTGCTCAGTATTTACTGAAGAGAAGGTAGGGCAGGGCCCACAGCTCAGCATCATGGACACAGGGGGAGGAGGTGAGCACTACTCCCTTCACAAAAGAAAGGGTCCTACAAGAGCTTGCTAAGCTTAGGGTGGATAAGGCAATGGGACCTGATGGCATACATCCCAGGGTACTTAAGGAGCTAAAGGAGGAACTAGCAGAGCCATTAGCAGAATTGTTTAGTGAGTCTCTGAGCACAGGAGAGGTCCCAGAAGACTGGAGAAGGGCTCATGTGATCCCGCTCCACAAGAGTGGTAGCAGGGAGGAGGCGGGGAACTACAGACCGGTCAGTCTTACCTCAGTAGTGGGCAAGATTATGGAGGCACTCCTTAAGGAAAGGATAGTGCAACACCTGGAATCCATAGGGGCACAGGATCCAAGACAGCATGGGTTTCAAAAGGAAGGTCCTGTCAACTAATCTCATAGATTTCTTTGACTGGGTAACCAGAGTGGTGGACCAAGGGGAGCAGTTGATGTCGCCTACCTTGACTTCAGCAAAGCTTTTGACACTGTTCCACATAGAAGATTGATAAATAAGCTGGGTAGGCTCGGGGTGGGTCAGAAGTTGGTCAACTGGGTGGCAAACTGGTTGACGGGCAGAAAACAGAGAGTGGTGGTAAATGGTATACAGTCAGAAGAGATGCAAGTCACAAGTGGGGTACCTCAGGATCAGTCCTGGGGCCAGTCCTCTTCAACATCTTCATTAGTGACCTTGCAGATGGACTAGAGGGTAAGGCTTGTCTGTTTGCAGATGACACCAAGATCTGCAACAGAGTAGATGATCCAGATGGGGTGGGCAGAATGAGAAGAGATCTGGATAAACTAGCAGAATGGTCAGAAGAGTGGCAACTGGGATTTAATGCAAAGAAGTGCAAAATCATGCATATGGGAAGAGAAACCCTGAAGCCACCTATAGGCTGGGAGGGAGTTGCTAGCAGTCACAAAGGAAGAAAAGAGACTTGGGCATCATCATCACTGATGACCTAAAATCATCCAAGCAGACCTCTAAAGCAGTAGGTAAGGCTAGGGGGTGTTAGGGTGTATTAGTAGGGGTATCACAAGTCGTAAGAGGGAGGTAATAATCCCTCTGTACAAGACACTGGTTAGAGCCCCATCTGGAGTATCATGCGCAGTATTGGAGGCCACACCTTCACAAGGACATTAACCAAATTGAGGCAGTCCAGAGAAGGGCAACCAAAATGGTGCAGGGACTGCATCAGAAGACATATGAGGACAGATTAACGGAGCTCAATATGTATACCCTTGAGCAAAGGAGGAGAGAGGTGATATGATCGAGGCATTCAAACATCTTAAGGGCATAAACAAGGTGAAAGAGTCTAACATGTTTAAATATAAGAAAAATAGGACAAGAGGACACAACATGAGATTAGAGGAGGCCGATTAAGGGGAATGTGAGGAAATTCTTTTCACAGAAAGGGTGGTGGATGCATGGAATGGCTACCACAAGAAGTGGTGGCTATGAATACAGTGCAGGGCTTCAAACAGGCATGGGATATGCATAAGGGAGCAATACAAATGACTATGAATAGATAGGCCACTGACAGAGCAAAGGCCGATGGCACATTTATAAGATAGAAAAAGAAATGGGCAGACTGGATGGGCCTTGCGGTCCTTATCTGCCGTCAACTTCTATGTTTCTATGTTTCTATAAACTGCCCTAAGGGAAACAGGGAAGGCAGTAAGGCAGGCAAAGTCCCAAACTGAGGAAACACTAGCACGAACTGTAAAAGAAAGTGACAAGACTTTCTATAGATACATTAGTGAAAGGAGAAAGTCCAGAGGGGGTATTGCTAAGGTTAATTGAGAAAAGGGAGCATGTGATGAGGAGGACCATGTAAAAGCATCTATCCTAAATAGATACTTTTGCTCAGTATTTACTGAAGAGAAAGTAGGGCAGGGCCCACAGCTCAGCACCATGGACACAGGGGGGAGGGAGGTGAGCACTACTCCCTTCACAAAAGAAAGGGTCCTACAAGAGCTTGCTAAGCTCAGGGTGGACAAGGCAATGGGACCTGATGGCATACATCCCAGGGTACTTAAGGAGCTAAAGGTGGAACTAGCAGAGCCATTAGCAGAACTGTTTAGTGAGTCTCTGAGCACAGGAGAGGTCCCAGAAGACTGGAGAAGGGCTCATGTGATCCCGCTCCACAAGAATGGTAACAGGGAGGAGGCAGGGAACTACAGACCAGTCAGTCTTACCTCAGTAGTGGTCAAGATTATGGAGGTACTCCTTAAGGAAAGGATAGTGCAACACCTGGAATCCATAGGGGCACAGGATCCAAGACAGCATGGGTTTACAAAAGGAAGGTCCTGTCAAACTAATCTCATGGATTTCTTTGACTGGGTAACCAGAGTGGTGGACCAAGGGGAGTAGTTGATGTCGCCTACCTTGACTTCAGCAAAGCTTTTAACACTGTTCCACATAGAAGATTGATAAATAAGCTGGGTAGGCTTGGGGTGGGTCAGAAGTTGGTCAACTGAGTGGCAAACTGGTTGACGAGCAGAAAACAGAGAGTGGTGGTAAATGGTATACAGTCAGAAGAGATGCAGGTGACAAGTGGGGTACCTCAGGGATCAGTCCTGGGACCAGTCCTCTTCAACATCTTCATTAGTGACCTTGCAGATGGACTAGAGGGTAAGGCTTGTCTCTTTGCAGATGACACCAAGATCTGCAACAGAGTAGATGATCCAGATGGGGTGGGAAGAATGAGAAGAGATCTGGATAAATTAACAAAATGGTCAGAAGAGTGGCAACTGGGATTTAATGCAAAGAAGTGCAAGATCATGCACATAGGGAAGAGAAACCCTGAAGCCACCTATAGGCTGGGAGGGGAGTTGCTAGCAGTCACAAAGGAAGAAAGAGACTTGGGCGTCATCATCACTGATGACCTGAAATCATCCAAGCAGACCTCTAAAGCAGTAGGTAAGGCTAGGGGGATGTTAGGGTGTATTAGTAGGGGTATCACAAGTCATAAGAGGGAGGTAATAATCCCTCTTTACAAGACACTGGTTAGGCCCCATCTGGAGTACTGCGTGCAGTATTGGAGGCCACACCTTCACAAGGACATTAACCAAATTGAGGCAGTCCAGAGAAGGGCAACCAAAATGGTGCAGGGACTGCATCAGAAGACATATGAGGACAGAGTAACAGAGCTCAATATGTATACCCTTGAGCAAAGAAGGGAGAGAGGTGATATGATCGAGGCATTCAAACCTTTTAGGGCATTGACAAGGTGAAAGAGTCTAACATGTTTAAATATAAGAAAATAGCAGGACAAGAGGACACAGCATGAGATTAGGGGGGCCGATTAAGGGGAATGTGAAGAAATTCTTTTTCACAGAAAGGGTGGTGGATGCATGGAATGGCCTACCTCAGAAGTGGTGGCTATGAATACAGTGCAGGGCTTCAAACAGGCATGGGATAGGCATAAGGAGCAATACAAATGAGTATGAATAGATAGGCCACTGACAGAGCAAAGGCCAATGGCACATTTATAAGGTAGAAAAATGGGCAGACTGGATGGGCCTTGCAGTCCTTATCTGCCGTCAACTTCTATGTTTCTATGTAAAGGGTGGGAGGTAGTCCTGCTAAGCGCCAGGAGCTTGGGCAATAAAATGCCTGAGCTCCAGGCGATGCTAACTGAGGGAGCAGTGGATGTGGCGGCAGTCACTGAGACCTGGGCCACCGCAGGACACGACTGGGACCTGAATCTGGAGGGTTACACTATGTTCAGGAAGGACAGGGGGGAGGGAAGGGAAGGAGGGGTAGCAATGATTGTCAAAAACTGCATTGGCATAAGGGGAGTAGAAGAGGCGGAGGGAACCATGCATGTGATTTGGGTCACCTTGATAATAAGGGGGGGCAAGAGAGTAAAATTAGGAGTGGTGTATAGACCCCCTGCACTGGCGGAAGAGCTGGAGGAGAGTCTGGTGGCAGATGTTGGGAGACACTGCAGACTGGGCCGGGGAAGTGTGGTGGTGTTGGGGGACTTAAACATGTCAGGAACAGACTGGGAGACTATGACATCCTCGGTGGCCAGGGAACAGAGGTTGTTGGATGTCTTTCAAGACGCGTTCCTAACTCAGCAGGTGGGGGAACCGACCAGGGAGGCGAGGGTACTGGATGTGGTCCTGGCAGACAGCGACCAGATTGGGGGCCTGGAGGTAAGGGACCCGTTGGCAGGGAGTGACCATGCCACAGTCTGGTTCTGCCTGGACCTAGGAGGGGTAGAAGGCTGCATAAAGACGGAGGTAACTGACTTCAGGGGGGCAGATTTTAAGGAAATGGGAAGGATTCTTAAGAAGCATTTGGATGGGATTGGGTCAGACATGGACGCTGATAATAGGTGGTAAATCATCAGGAGAGGGGTGCAGGATGCTACCAGCACCTGTGCAAGAGTAAGATGAAAATGCGGTAGGGCCCGAAAACCCTGCTGGTGGACCAGGGAGGTCCAGGAGGTGGTGCGGGGAAAGAAGGCAGCCTATAGACAATTCAAGTGCTCAAGGAGTGAAAGGGATCGAGGGGAGTATGAGCTGATGACTAGAAGGGTCACTAGGGTGGTGAGGGTGGCTAAGGCAAGGAAGGAGCAGAACCTGGCCAGGGAAATTAGGAGAGGGAACAAGGGGCTCTTTAGATACACTGGGGAAAAATGAAGGGTGAAGGGGCAGATTAGCAGGATTAAAACAGGGGAGAGATGGGCACAAGACCCAGGGGAGCAGGCTGAGGTACTAAATGAGTACTTCACCTCAGTTTTCACCAAGGAAAATGGGGGTGCTGCATCATACATGGGAGGAGACAGTGATACTGAGGAAGGGGGGACCCTTACCGATCGGCAGGTCTGGGGAGAGGGGGAGGCATCACTGGCAGGAGGGGGGAAGGCTAAGCAAGGAGAAGAGGTAGCGGAAGTGGAAATCACAGCAGAGAGAGTGAGGGAAGCCCTCAGGTCCCTCAAGATGGAGAAAGCACCGGGGCCGGATAAATTACATCCCAGAGTGCTGAAGGAACTTGCGGATGTCCTGGCGAAACCCCTGGCGGAGCTTTTCACCATCTCTCTGAGGACAGGGTGGGTGCCCCAGGGCTGGAAGGTGGCGCATATAGTACCTATCCACAAGGTGGGATCAAGGGAGGTGGCAGAGAACTACAGGCCTGTCAGCCTGACATCAGTGGTGGGCAAGTTGATGGAGGGCATTGTCAAGGAGCGGCTAGGGGGGGACCTGGAAAAGTCAGGGTGCCTGGACGATAGACAGCATGGATTTGTCCCGGGGAAATCATGTCAGACAAACCTTGTGGAGTTCTATGACTGGGTGACGAGTGCCTTGGACCTAGGTAGACCAGTGGACGTCCTCTTTCTAGACTTCAGCAAGGCATTTGACTCTGTTCCTCACGTGGGCCTGTTGGATAAGCTGGGAGAAATGGGGGTGGGGAACCAGATGATCAGATGGATAGTCAATTGGCTCCAGAACCGGACCCAGAGGGTCATAGTTGGTGGGATAGTCTCATCCCCAAGGAGGGTCATTAGTGGGGTCCCACAGGGATCAGTCCTTGGGCCCTTCCTGTTCAACGCCTATGTCTCTGACATAAGGACAGGTATCAGGAGTGAGATGAGTCTCTTTGCAGATGACTCAAAACTGTGGGCGGTGGTGGATGGGGAGGAGGGGAGGGTGGCCGTACAGGGGGACCTGGAGGCTCTGGAAAGATGGTCTAGAAAGTGGAAGCTGAGGTTCAATGCAGGGAAATGCAAGGTACTACACCTGGAGGCCAGAAACCCAGGCCAAGTGTACACCCTTGGGGGGAAATGCTACAAGTCTCGATGGCTGAGAGGGACCTGGGGGGGGTGGTGGTGGATGTCAAGATGAACAACTCAGAGACTTGTAGGAGGGCAGCAGCCAAGGCCAACAGGATGCTGGGATGCATTGCTAGGGGATCACCTCCAGAAGGAGGGAAGTGATACTCCTCTGTATAACTGCTTGGTGAGGCCGCACCTCGAGTACTGAGTGCAGTTTTGGGCCACACTTAAGAGGGACATTAAACTCCTGGAGAGGGTCCAGAGGAGGGCGACCCAAATGATTTGGGGCTTGGAGGACAGGACCTATGAGGAGAGGCTCGAAGAGCTAAATATGTACACATTGGAAGAGAGAAGGGACCGGGGGGACATGATAGAGGTCTTCAGGTACATGAAGGGATAAATAGGGGAGGAACAGTCAGGGTGCTTCGAAGGAAGGAGGGGGGGCCACTAGAGGGCATGGGTGGAAGCTGGAGGGGGGAAGATTCAGGGGAGAAAGGAGGAGGTGCTACTTCACTGAGAGGGTGGTGGAGCCATGAAATGTGCTGCCTAAGGGGCTGGTGGAGGCAGAGACGGTGGAGGGGTTCAAGAGGGGGTGGGACAGGTACAGGGGAAGGGTTTTGGAAGCAAAATCCAATGCAGTGAGAATATCCGGAAGTGGGAAGGGACAAGCCAGAGAAGGCGACCGGGGCAGCAAGGTCAGCTCCCAGGGTGGGGGCTGACCAAACAAGCAGACGCGAAAGACCATTAGGCCTATTCTGCTGGCATTTTAGTATGTTAGTATGTTAGATGCGGGACAATCTTTATGCCATGCAGGTCTGACTTGGCTATCCCTGGGTCTTCTGCTAGTGCAGACGAACAATGTCAGTGTAGTCCACTACATCAACAAACAGGAGGGCACTCACTTATACCCCCTCTGCCAGGAAGCAATGAGAGTCTGGTATGGGTCTCTGGATCACAGTCCCAAATGATCGGTCTCCATGTTCCAGGTGTCCAAAATGTCCTGGTGGGACCCCTGAGCTGGTCACAGTCAAATGCACATGAGTGGGAGCTGCTGACCTCAGCAGTAGAAGACCTGTTCAACAGGTGGAGTTGTCCAGAGTTGGACCATTTGGCATCCGCACACATTGCAAAACTGCTGCTTTTTTGCTTGCTCGATCCAGGGCCTGGAGTTTTCTGGCAAGACTCATTGTCCCTCTCCTGGAAAAGGAGGTTTCTGTACCCATTTCCTCCTTTTCTTCTGCTTCAGAGAGTTCTGATCAAACTTCAGATGGAAGGGGCCATGATGATTCTCATTGCCCCCTTTTGGCCTTGTCAGATCTGGTTTCCTTTACTGCAGCAGCTGACAGTGGAACCTCCAGTACCCCTTCCTCTGTGCACTGGCATGCTCTCCCAGAACCAGGGCAGCCTGGTCCATCTGGATCTCCAATTCCTGCATCTCCTTGCCTGGCTCCTGAGGACATAGCCATGGCTTGATTCGAGGTGTCACCCAAAGCAGCTGATGTCCTGGTGGTGGCCAGCAAGCTGTCCTCCAAGGCCACTTATTCTGTGAAGTGGAAATGCTTTGTGCTGTGGGCTGCTTCACATTAGCTGGATCCCTTCACTTGTCCAGTGAATCAAATTCTGGAGTACTTACTGTCATTTCAGACTCTGGCCTCAAGTACTCCTCTCTTAAGGTGCACATGGCAGCTATCTCTGCCTTTCATGTGCCAGTTGATTCCCATACGATGGTACAACTGGAGGTGTCCCATACTTTTCTTAGAGGCATTCTTCATCTGAAGCCTCCTGTCAGCAATCCAGTCCCGTTCTGGGACTTGGATTTTATGTTAGAAAAACTTACCTTGGCTCCTTTTGAGCCAGCCACAACATGTGAGCTATGATTTCTATTGTGGAAAGCATTATTTTTAGTTGCTATTACATCTGCTCGAAGAATTTTAGAGCTACATGTGCTCATGTGTGAGCAGCCTTATTTGATTGTCCACAAAGACAGGGTGTCTTTGCGTACTAACCCTAAGTTTCTTCCTAAGCAGGTGTCTTAGTTTACCTTAAATTAATCCATCCTCCTTCTTGTTTATTACCTATAGCATGCCTATCCTGGGGAAGCATTGCTCCTCACTTTAGATGTGCATAGAGTTCGGCATTACTATGCACACCATACAAAGGACTGTAGGAAGTCCTCTCAGTTGCTTGTTTCTTTCACCGCTGGGGAAAGAGGACATCCCAGTTTTGACACACTGCTTATCCAAATGGTTGGCCAACTGTATCACTTATGGCTACAGGAAGTATGGGAAGGATCTCCCTGGCATTGTTCGTGGCCACTCCACCAGAGACATGGCCACTTCTGTTGCCTATTTAAGGAATTGTCAGCTGCAGGGATCTGTGCTGCTGCTACTCAGAGTTCTTTCCACACCTTTACCAAGCACTACAGTCTGGACATTGCCCCAGGAGTATCCTATCAGGATACCAAAGCTGAGGGTCCCAACACTCACAAGCCCGGCTTCAGTATATTGAAATGAGGGATGCCCGACATGGTTGCCTGAAAGTGAAATTGTATTGTGCCCGGCAAAATGCTAGGTTACACCCATGGAACATGGTTCCACCTGGCGTAACCTTGTGAGGGCTGTGGAGCAAGGTACTGGCCGAGCTGCCACGTGCCATGGAACACTAATACTCCTGCAGCTCAGCCAGCAGGCTTTAGGGGATGGGGTCTGTTCCCGGTAGGGGAACATTTTACAAAATTATTTTTGCACCCCCCCCCCATAACTTTACTACAAACTGAGGTCTGCTCCTGCTTGGAGTTGGTTTTATTAGTTAGGGGTGTGTGGAGGGTGAAGCCCCCCACATAACACAAGTCCTCATCGAGATTGTGAAATTCAGTCTCCCGACCTCGGTATAGTGTAGGTCAGGCAACCAAATTTCAGGAATACATAGGTAATCCTCTCTAGGCATAAGGCCAGCTTTGGCCTGGCTGTTCTCCAGGGCCTACTTTCTTAGGCTCGAGGTTTATTCCATCCAGACGGTGTTGTCTGATGGTGGAACTGCTTGGGACTCGTTCCATAGGTGTGGCCTGCTACAAGAGATACCCTCGACGTAAGAGTACAGCTCTGTAAGAACTTACCGTAACAGTAGATTTTAGAAAGGATCTCTTGCAGCAGGCCATTCTGTCCCTCCCTCCTTCCCTATGGGCCTGGGAGGCCCTTTTTTTTTCCTATAATATAATTTTTATTATCTTGACAGAACAGAAAATGCATCTTCACAGTTCAAGATGTTCAAGGCATTTTCTATTTTTCAGGTTTCTGAGTTAATAAATCCTCTAAACATATGAAACTTTACATTCAGTGTCGTACTACAATGAAGAAATAAATAACATTTATCATCATAAGATAACATTCAGGAGGCCCTTCTGTGTCTGTACCTCTTTCACCATTGTTTTCTCTTTGGCGGGAACCTTCAGTTCCTCCTTGATGCCCTCAGCTGGGACTAGGTGGCTTGTGTTATCGGGCGAGAGAACTGAGGAGGATGTGGGAGCTGCCCACTTTTATAGGATAGTCTGACACCAGTATATGATGTTGGAGTGGGCTGCCCTGGTAGACTGCTAGCTAGAAATGTTTCAATGTGGTCCTAGTCCCTGGCAGCTTCCACTGGTGTGGCCTGCTGCAACTCGAAGATCTACTGTTACAGTAAGTTCTTATGGAACTGTACTTTCAGCAGAGTAGTGGGTGGAGGGACACAGGATCAGCCATACATAAAGTAAACTATCTAACATGTCAGGTACTTGAACAACATATTTCTTTTGATTATTTTCTGAATGGGGACTCATAGGTCCCACAGTAGGCAGGGGAGCTGAGGATTCTTCTTGGAAGCAATCAGCAGGAGTGAGTGAGAGGGAATCACAGGTGCACTTAACAATAGAACATGCACAGTAAGGTTTTTAGAATGTGCACAACATAAAAAATAATGTATGGGCAACCATACACAACAAGGCTGTGTTTCCATCGAGGGGTTGAGATGACAGCATATGGACCTCAAGAGCGAAGTTCGTGAGGTCCATGCTGCCATCTCGGCCCCAAGATGAAAACACATATCAAGTTGTGTGTGGCTGCTCATATTTTATTTCATATAGTATATGGTTTTGTACACTGAAATCACAGAAGTGTTACCTCCCTGAATAAAAACAAAAGAAAATAAAAAAAAAACTTGCCATTTCTTTGTTGTGTTTTATGATTGAAATTAAATTTATAGGCTTCTGCAAGTTACAAGGTACAGATTTGGGCACTGGGTGGTTAGTAATCAGCTAGGTGCTGGGTATTTTATGACTTTTGAACTGCGCTAAACAACTGCTCAGAATGCACACAACAGTTTAGAATGTGCACAACAAGGGTTTTGAGCAGGCTGATTTTATACACAACATTTAATTTTTATTTATTTACTTAAAACGTTGGTAACTGGGAGAAGCACACTGAACTGAGGCTCGTTTCCAGGTGTGACCCAGGGAGAAGGGGAGAGGAGGTACAAATTCATGAAAAATATATGGTGATTGACAGTTTACAGTGAGACAAAGTGTAAGTACAATAGTACAAGTCTTGAAACAACATTCAAATACAGGCATGGATAAGAGGCAGATACGTGTAACAGGGTTCAGGTATACATACATTGTAACAGCTGTGCAAGTGAGCAAGAATAGAACAAAGTAAAAAGAAACACATTTTTGTCTGTGAAGGAGGCAAGTGCAAGGTACTGGGATTATGCTGAAGCAGTGCAACGGGCAGGTTAGCACCAATTTGGGTAGCTTGAAAAAGTGCAGTGCAGTGCAGGTAAGCAAGTGCAACAAACAATAGGGGCTCGAAGAATCAGGGGGTAATTTTAGGGACTTTGGAGTTTTAGGATTAGGTGACAAGTGGGCATGAGCAGGGTGGAGGCGGTGAGTGGAAAAGGATCCTTTTGGGAGGGAGGCACTTATCCTGTAGCCTTGTGCACCTCACAATGACCTCCTCTGTAATTTGCTCCAAAGGTCAACATATACTATAAGGTTCTTGAGCTGTTTGAATTCCATGCACAATAAGCTCTAACCATACACTATAGTGTGCTGACAACCATACACAGCAAGGCTGCGTTTCCATCAAGGGGTTGAGATGATATCGTATGAACCTTGAGAGTGAAGCACAAGAGATCCCTGATGTCATCTGAACCCCAAGATGGAAAACGCATGCCTTGCTATTCATGGTTGGACAAACACTGTTTTATATAATACATGGTTGCTAGCAATAAAAAAATATAGAGTCGTATGTTTCTCTCCCCCAACCAATTCAGGTTGCTGTGCTTGCAGATGGAGTTCATTATTTCCTTTTTTTATTTATTGTCACTTACTTAATTTTGCTATTTTGCTGTTCCGTTTACCACAGTGTGGCTTTTCTTGGTGGCTTCATAATGCCACGGGTGAACTGCTGCCGGTCTGCTCCTCTGAGATATGCACGAGCTGCTAAAGGAAAAATCAAAGTTTAGCTACCACCCAGGGCATTTATCAGCAGAAGCGATGGACGGAGGTGCTTTTCCTGTAGCCTTTTACACCTCAGAATGATCTCCCCTGTAATTTTCTCCTCCCGATGCCATCACTCGGCTTTTCAAAAACAGTAATGAGAAACGTTGGCAGTTCAAAGGTCATGGAAAGTAGTTGTAGTATCATTGTGACATCAGAAGGATACTAAGATAACTTTGTTGTGACCTTTGAACTGTCCTACAAGAAGAACGTGCTGTGTATGGATTTCCATACACACAAAGGGGCAACCATATACTAGAATTATAATGCAGACAAACAAAGAAGAAAAATGCTTATCTTGCAAGACAAAAAAGGCTATTTATTTATTCTGTTTGTAACATGTGTTCCCAGGTGAGAAAGCAGAGTCCAAATGGGCTCATTTCCAGTTGTGACCTGGGATGGGGGGGGGACAGGAAAAAAATCAGGAAATACAATACAAACAATTCCAATAGTAGAGATGCACAAATCGGTATAAATACTAAATCACTAAATATACACAGACAATGTCTTTACAAAGTAAATAAATTGCAGAGAGTATAGATAGAGTTGAATCACATTCAAGTACCACAGGTACCAGGGGAATGCTGTCCCTATAAAAAAATAGGTACAACATTTGTATTATAACACGCTGTAAAGATCTATGCAGAATGTGGAATTCCACCAGTGTAATTTGTGTGGAATGGTAATTTCACTTCAGAAATGCTGGCACTGGCAGTATAGCCTAGAGGTTAGAGTAATGAGCTGTGAATGAGCATGGTACATCCATCAGACGTGGGTTTGATTCCAACAACCTACAGTTGCATAATGAGTGACTCAGAATGAGTTACTTAACCTCATCAGTGCTCCGGGCTGCCCCTGAAAACAGGCACTTGTGCCTAGTGGGCCTTAACCGGTTATTAAAAATAATAAAAACTAAGTATATAAAAAGAACAAGGTCAGATGCATTACCAAAGTATACATAATTTACAAAATTCATAGTGTCTTCAGGATTACAACGCCTTGGGCACAAGGTGCATTAAAATTAATTTTAGGGCAGAGCAGGATCATGTGAGCAAAGGTCCCTCCTTCTGCTCTACACTTAGGACATTCAACTGACTTTTCTTGGTTAACTCTATGCAAGGTTGGCAGTATAGCCTAGAGGTTAGAGTAATGAACTGTGAATTAACTTGGTACATCCAGCAGGTGTGGGTTTGATTCCCACAACCACCAGTTGCATAATATGTGACCCTAAACAAGTCACTTAACCTTCCTAGTTATCCTGGGTCACTCCTGAAAACAGGCATTGTGCCTAGTGAACCGTAACTGGTTACCAAAGAATAAAAAAAATGCTTTTCAGAATTTCTTTTTTAATGCTGGGGAATTTTGAAAAAAAAACACTTTTGTGTAATCCATGGAATAATACTGCATGGGTCACATAATCTATGGAATAATATTGCATGGGTCATGTAATCTATGGAATACTATACAGCTCTCTGTGGAAAGTTATTCCATGGTTGACATAATATTATGGAATACAATTCACCGATTAACATTCCTCTTTTGAAATTTCAGAATTTCAGTTCTGATGGAATTCTGAAGAATTAGGTGGAATTTCTGAAATTTCACAGAATTCCAGTGAAAACAGAATTTGAAAACTCTGCACAACTGTAATGCTATAGTAAGAAAGTGTAAGCAGAGCTTTAAATGTATTTTGATCACTGAATCCATCTGGATTTTCTGTCCATACAATAAAGAATTCAGTCAAGTCGTTTAGCTAGCAGCTGGCAAAGCAAAGCTGCAAGAATTGATCCAAGTACTGATGGTACTGAGATATTACTGAGAGGTGCCAAAATGGAAGTATACAGTATACTGTTGCTGCATAGCTAACGTGACAGAGACTTGCTTGCAATTGTTTTCCTTGAAACAATACATATTTGTGTATGGTAACATGTTTTGTTTGTTTTGTAAATATTGTATATTGTTTACAGGTTTCCTTAGCATAGTTTTTTCAGAATGCTTATGATTTTAGTTATTACATCATAAGTATTACTGTTGTTTCTAGAGTTAGTTATTAAGTATTTTATATACAATCAGACCTGGTTAATCTATGCCTTGTTATTACGTATACCTGATTATGTGGACAGGGAACCTCTGAAATGGATTTCTTGCCATGTTAATTGACTCGTTAATCCGGAAACCTCTGTTTCTGAATTTGAATCCTGTGTTCAGAGTACAGATACCATTATCCTCATTTATTTTAACCTGGATAATCCATTGCAGGTGTTAATGAGTGTACTAGTGGCAGTCTTCTTAATCTCTCTTAATCCCCTCTGTCATGTTAACGGTGATAGGAAATGAGTTTTAGATAGTTAACAGCCCTCCCATTATTCATTCCATGCCAGTATGTGTTCTGATATGTTGTGCTTTGACCAATTTTTGATAAATAACCTAGCTTTGGGATGCACTCAGCTCTACCTCAAGTTATACTCTCTTCACCAGCTACTGTTCTTTATTTTCATATAATTAAACATTCCATGGAATCAGTGACACTGTTCCAGGCTATTCATATGAATGACCTGGAATGGTGTTACTAATGTCATAGAATGTCCAGGCAGCTGAAAGAGAGAACAGCAAGTGCTGAGGAGAAAGGGATTCACTGTAGTTACAAAGGCAAAAAATAAATTATTAATTTATCAAAAAAGGTCAAAACATGGAAACTAGAATATTTTAACTACTCAGCACTTTATTACCAAATTTTCAATTTTCTAATAAAGTAAACAAAACAAAAAAAAATCCTTTGGTCACTGTCTGGTTACTAAATATAATTTTATTACATAACAAAATGGTCAAAAACAAATGTTTACAGATTAACCAGGTCTGACTGTAATGCGTGTGCGTATACACACACACACACACACACACACACACACATGACTTACTGTATTTTATGTGCTTATTGTGTGAGGTAGTATAGCATAGTGGTTAAGGGTACTGAGCTGCAAACCTGTAGACCTGGGTTTGAATCCCATCAGCCCCCACCTGCATAGAGTGTGACCCTGAGCAAGTCACTTAACTTTCTTGTGCTCCCAGGCTGCACCTGGAAACAAGATCTGGCTTAGTCTGCCTTTCCTGGTTAAACAATTTCCCCTTCCCTTCCACCCCTTCTTGTAACACCTGCATTTTTCTTATTGTTGAGTTCTCTGAGCATCGGGAAAGGTGCAACACAAGAGAATAAACTACTACCACTAACACACGCACACATGCTCACGCGCACGTGCGCTCACACACACACACACATATACACACACTCACTCAGAGGAACTGGCAGGTTCATTGTCTTTCTTTCTTTCTTTCTTTCTTTCTTTCTTTCTTTCTTTCTTCCTTCCCTTCCTCCCTTCCTTCCTTTTTTGCTTTCTTTCTTCCGTGTTTTACCAGGAAAGACATACTGAGCTGATAATAGCCCTTCTTCTCTTGCTGTTTTCACGAGGCTAGCACTCACCTTCTGTTATGATATTTTCTATTATGTCCACTTTTTCAGTATTCTGTTAGTGAGTGGAAAGCAGCAACAGCTTATTTTTGGCAAAATCTGGTGATTTGTGGTAAAAAATGAAAATTACTCTAAAAAAATATGCTATTATGTTTCAGTGTATTACCTAATACAGTATTCACCAGTAGATTTTATTGTTCAATCATTTGGTCATTATACATAAAAATGTATACAAAATTACAACATCTACACAAAAATTCTCATCAAAATATGATGTTTAAAAACAGAGTCTAGTTTTATACAAGCTACACAAAAGGTACCATTAGATGCTTATAAAATAATTTGCTTCTCATTCAGATTTCACTATTGGTTTTCTTCACATATACTCAGCGCTTTTAGTGCATTTCAGTATCACTATATAATTACATAGGCTGCTTATTAAGTACTCTGTATACTGCAAAAATCAAGATATCAAAGACATTTCATGTAGTCCTCCAAACTACTGTTTTTTAAGTAAGGAATAAGTCATGAGATGCCATGATTTAAAGGATTTGATGTACACCCCAAGGGCAGTGTCAGTGGCTCAGTAGGTAGCACACTTGCCTCTGAGGCCGGGAGATCAGTTCCCACATCTGCCACTTGGGTTAATATCCCAGTACTGACACTGTAGCGCAGCATGAGAGGGGTGCTGCACTTCTGAGGTGCCGTCTTTTGGATGAGACATTAAACCGAGGTCCCATCTGCCTGGATTGGTGGTAGTTCAGGTGGATGTTAAAGATCCCATGGCACTTATCGAAAAGAGTAGGAGAATTTCCCTGGTGTCCTGGCCAAATTTCTCTCATTCACTAAAAAAATACCACCAACAGCTTAATCTGGCTCAAGGTCAGTTGGCATTCATCTGTATCCCCCTTCCCCGGGTCGTGCCTGAAATAGGCAGGATTTGTCTAGTGCACTTACCCGGTCAACAAAACCTAAATAAATAAATAAAAGAAGGACATGGAGCTGGAGACTGAGGGGCTTTCTGGCCCCGGGAAGTGTATCAAAATCCTTTCAACCATAGCCTGAAGTGACATAGCTTATAAAAGGGCATTTTAAAATTGTAGTCTATAGAAATATGCAGAAACATGGTTATTAGGATGAATTAATGGAAGTAATTGCAAGGAACAGAGCCCCTTTAACAGAATTGTGACAGAGTTGGATTGTTGAGTGCTGCTGACTACACATCTAAAACTCAGCTGTGTGAATCCAGCTCTATGCAAAAGCTTTCAGTTAAGACAGACAGACAGACAGGAGGCAGGGTTGCTCTAGCTAAGGTGGTGATTACAAAGTTAAAAGACAGCTGTGTAAGCTGCAATTCTGTGCAAACGGATTCAATGAATACAGAGGTGTAGTTATCTTTAATTAGGCTGCAAACACCAGGATGACTCTAGATTGAAATTAGAAAAGAGAGCCAACACTGAAACATGTACTGATACTGTTTTAATGCATGGTAAGGTGATGTCTTTTAACCAGTAAGGTTTCTAGATGTTATAAGTACTGTTAAAGCAAACTGTTAAGGACACCTTGATATTAAGAACAGATTCTTCCATCCCAATGGTGCCCTGAAATTACAGGTTTAATTGAATATCACTTGATATAAATCAGTCTAACATTAATTTATCTTAACAGGTACAACAGTATTCACAGCTGAAAGGAAGACTTCAGGTATGTCAGAAACATTTTATAATTCCACAACTAGAACAAAGCACTGGAAAACCAAATTGCCAGCAACAGCTGATGGTTCAGTAATTGCAACAGTATCAACTCCATCAGTGGTAGCATCTCCAGGTGAATCACAAATCATGCTTTCTTCACTGATGACAACAGCTGTGGAGGCTAATACAGAGGAAATGACTAAAAGCCCTGCTTTAAATGAGATTGCTCTTGTAAAGTCATCTGTTGAAGAGATTGTATTTAATGTGACTTCTGACTTTGAGTTGAAGGAAAAAGTGGCTAACATCACAGAGCCTTTATCTTCAGTGGCATCCACGCAGGGGATTTATGGACACTGGAAGTCAGAGGAAAATATAACTGCAGCTACTGAGCCATTACTGGGATCATTTCATACACCAGCACCTTCACATGATTCCACATGGACCAGTGCAGACACTCATTCACAAGGCTGGCATCTATCATCAACCACAGAACCATTACTGGGTTCATTTTATAGAACTGTTCCTTCACATAATGCCACATGGACCAGCACAGACACTAATTCGCAAGGCCAGCATCTATCATCAGTGCCAGTCAGTAATACAGAGTTTGTGTCCTTCACCGAAAGGTCTAGAGAATTAATCAAGAACTCATTTGTAATACCTACTGTAAAACCAGTACATGAAACTACATTCTTAGACAAGGTGAATACAAATTCTGTTGCACTGTTAGACAAGATGAGTACAAATTATATTGATGTTGCAGTAACTGAAAAAAATGGTTTCCATCAACAATTCACTAGCTCATTTCCAGAAGCTAAAATGTTATTTCCACTTGAAGCAACACTTTCTGGTATATCAGAAACAATTTCTTATTTCACAACTAGGACAAAGCAATGGAAACCTGAATTGCAAGTGACAGATGACTTTTTAATAACTGCAACAGCAGAAACTCCATCAGTGATAACATCGCCAACTGAGTCACGGTCAGTGTCTTCTTCACTGATGACTACAGCTGTGGAAGATAATACAGCACAAGTGACTAACCTCTCCTCTCTAAATGAAACTGTACTTGTGGAGTCATCTCTCAGAGAAATGGTATTGAATGTGATGTCTGACCTTGAGTTGAATGAAAAAGTGACATACATCACCGAGACTTTAACTTCAGCGGTATCCATGCAGCAGGCATGTGAACACTGGAAGGCAGTGGAAGATAAAACTGCAATCACAGAACCATTACTGGGTTCTTTTTATACAACTGCACCTTCACATAATACCACGTGGACCAGTGCAGATACTCATTCACAGGGCCAGCATGTACCATCAGTGCCAGTCAGTGGTACACAGTTTATGTCTTTTACCAAAAGGTCTAGTGAATTAAATGAGACCTCATTTGCAACACCTACTGTAAAACCAGTACATGAAACTACATTCTTAGATAAGATGAATACAAATTCTATAAATGTCTCAGTAACTAAAGAAAATGGCTTCCATCAGCAATGGGACACTGAATTGCAAGTAATAGATGACTTTTCAATAATTGCAACAGCAGAAACTCCATCATTGATAACATCTCCAACCAAGTCACGGTCAGTGTCTTCTTCACTGATGACTACAGCTGTGGAAGATAATACAGCACAAGTGACTAACCTCTCCACTCTAAATGAAACTGCACTTGTGGAGTCATCTATTAAAGAAATTGTATTGAACATGACATCTGACCTTGAGCTGAATGAAAAAGTGACATATGTCACCGAGACTTTAACTTCAGCGGTATCCATGCGGCAGATACATGAACCCTGGAAGGCAATGGAAAATACAACTGCAATCACAGAACCATTACTGGGTTCATTTTATACAACTGCACCTTTACATAATACCACATGGACCAGGACAGACACTCATTCACAAGACCAGCATGTACCATCAGTGCCAAACAGTGTTACATGGTTGACGTCCTTCATTGAAAGGTCTAGTGAAATAAATGAGCACTCATTTGTAACACCTACTATAACACCAGTGCATGAAACTAGTTTGTTAGACCAGGTGAATACAAATTCTGTAGCTGTCTCAGTAACTAAAGCAAATAATTTCAATCAACAAGTTACTACCTCATTTCCTGAAACTACAATGGTGTCTCCAACTGAAGCAACACCTTCTGATGTAAAAGAAACACTTCATTATGTCACAACTAGAACAAAGCACTGGAAAACCAAATTGCCCACAACAGATAATTCTTTAATTATTACAACAGCATCAACTCCATCAGTAACAATATCTCCAACCGAGTCACATCCAGTGTTTTCTTCACTGATGACTACAGTTGTGGAAGATACTATAGCACAAGTGACTAATCCTTCTGCTTTAAATGAGACTATGCTTGTGGAGTCATCTATAGAAGTAGTTGTATTTAATGTGACTTCTGACTTTGAGTTGTATGAAAATGTGACTTCTGACTTTGACTTGAATGAAAAAGTAACAAACATTGCAGAGCCTTTATCTTCAGTGACATCCATGCAGGGGATTTATGGACATTGGAAGTCAGAGGAAAATATAACTGCAACCACAGAACCATTACTGGGATCATTTTATACAACTGCACCTTCACATGATACCACGTGGACCAGTGCAGATACTCATTCACAGGGCCAGCATGTATCATCAGTGCCAGTCAGTGGTACACAGTTTATGTCTTTTACCAAAAGGTCTAGTGAATTAAATGAGACCTCATTTGCAACACCTACTGTAAAACCAGTGCATGAAACTACATTCTTAGATAAGATGAATACAAATTCTATAAATGTCTCAGTAACAAAAGAAAATGGCTTCCATCAGCAATGGGACACTGAATTGCAAGTAATAGATGACTTTTCAATAATTGCAACAGCAGAAACTCCATCATTGATAACATCTCCAACCAAGTCATGGTCAGTGTCTTCTTCACTGATGACTACAGCTGTGGAAGATAATACAGCACAAATGACTAACCTCTCCACTCTAAATGAAACTGCACTTGTGGAATCATCTATTAAAGAAATTGTATTGAACGTGACATCTGACCTTGAGCGGAATGAAAAAGTGATATACGTCACCGAGACTTTAACTTCAGCAGTATCCATGCAGCAGATACGTGAACCCTGGAAGGCAGTGGAAAATACAACTGCAATCACAGAACCATTACTGAGTTCATTTTATACAAGTGCACCTTCACATAATACCACATGGACCAGCACAGATGCTCATTCACAAGGCCAGCATGTACCATCAGTGCCAAACAGTGTTACATGGTTAACGTCCTTCATTGAAAGGTCTAGTGAAATAAATGAGCACTCATTTGTAACACCTACTATAACACCAGTGCATGAAACTAGTTTGTTAGACCAGGCGAATACAAATTCTGTAGATGTGTCAGTAACTAAAGCAAATAACTTCCATCAACAAGTTACTACCTCATTTCCTGAAACTACAATGGTGTTTCCAACTGAAGCAACACCTTCTGGTATAAAAGAAACACTTCATTATGTCACAACTAGAACAAAGCACTGGAAAACCAAATTGCCAGCAACAGATGATTTTTTAATAATTGAAACAGCATCAACTCCAGCAGCAACAACATCTCCAACTGAGTCACAGCCAATGTTTTCTTCACTGATAGCTACACAAGTTGTGGAAGATAACATAGAACAAGTGACTGATCCCTCTGCTTTAAATGAGACTGTGCTTGTGGACTCATCTATAGAAAAAGTTATATTTAATGTGACTTCTGACTTTGAGCTAAATAAAAATGTGACTTCTGACTTTGAGTTGAAAGAAGAAGTGACAGATATCACTGATCCTTTAAGTCTGGTGGCATCCACGCAGTGGATACATGCACATTGGACAGCAGTAGAAAATATGACTGCAAGCACAGAACCATTATCAGGTCATTTTCATACAACCAAACCTTTACATGCTAGCATACTGACCAGCACAGATGTTCATTCCCAAGTCCAGCAACTATTGTCAGGGCCAAACAGTTCTCCACAGACAATTCAGGAAAGTAATTCTTGGCAAATAGCAACTGAAAATGAAAAACATGTGAAAGAACCCATGATGACAACACAGATGCTAACTCACCCATCTCCCACTCCAACTAAAGCTTACTCTTTGTATGTAAACAGAACAAGTTCTTCTGTTACATTTTTAGCACACTTAAAATACACAATTGCAAGAGAACAAAATGGAAGCAGTGTCATACCTTCATTTGCAACACTTCAACCAGTTCCAGAAGGCACTGTAAAGGAAGTGCTGACTTCAAATATCAAGATTGGGACTTCTGAAGGTAGTAGGCTGAAACATCTACCACTATCAGTATCTCAGAATAAACTCATTGCTAAGCCATCTATTGTCATTCTTGATACTATTACAAATATAACAGAAAATGAAGAAATACCAACACAAATAATTCCGAATGCCTCTGTGAATGAAGACAGTACTGGTGCAGGATCACCCAACACCTTTAAGTTGGAATCAGAAACAGCAGGTGCACAGTTGGTAGCTTTCACCCAATGGTCTAATAAATTAAATGAGAAAGCATTTGTAAGACCTGCTAGAAAAACAATGCATAAGACAGCATTGTTAGACAATGTGAATATAAATTCTATAGATCTCTCAGTAACTAAGGAGAATGACTTCGATCAACAACATACTACTGCATTTCCGGAAGCTGTAATGGTGTTTCCAACTGAAGGAGTGCCTTCTGGTATATCAGAAACTCCTCATAATTTCACAACTAGAGCAAAACACTGGAAAGCCAAATTGCTAGTAATGGCTAACTTTTCATTAACTGCAACAGCAGCTGCTCCATCAGTGACAACTCCAACCGAGTCACAGTCAGTGTTTTCCTCAAGGATGACTACAACTGTGGAAAATAATACAGCAAAAGTGACTAACTCCTCAGGTTTGAAGAAGACTGCACTTGTGAAGTCATCTGTTGAAGATATTGTACTCAGCGTGAGTTCTGACTTTAAGCTTAATGAAAAGTTAACAAACATCACAGAGCCATTAACTTCAGTGCTATCCACACAGGGGATACATGAACACTGGAAGGCTGTGAAAAATATAACTGCAACCACAGAACCATTAACACTGCATTCATTTTATACAACTGCACCTTTACATAATGCCACATGGACCAGTGCAGATACTCATTCACAAGGCCGGCATCTATCTTCAGTTCCAAAAACTTTTTCACAGTTGGTGTCCTTCACCCAACGGTCCAGAGAATTAAATAAGAATTCATTTGTAACACCAACTGTAAAACAATTGCTTAAAACTATACCACTGGACAAGGTGAATACACATTCTACAGATGTCTCAGCAACTAAAGGAAATGGTGTCCATCAACAACCTGCTACCTCATTTCCTGAAACTGGAGCAGTGCTTCCAACTGAAGAAATACCTTCTGGTGTATCAGATATACTTTACTATTTCACAACTGGAAAAAAGCAGTGGAAAACTAAATTGCCAGTAACAGCTAATTTCTCAGTAATTGCAACTGCAGGAACTCCATCAATGATAACATCACCAACCGAGTCACATTCAGTGCTTTCTTCACAACTGACTATAGCTCTGGAAAATAATACAAGTACAAGTGACTAACCCCTCTGCTTTAAATGAAACTACACTTGTCAAGTCATTTATAGAGGAAACTGTATTCAGTGTGACTTCTGACTTTGAAAGGAATGAAAAAGTGACAGATATCACTGAGCCTTTAACTGAAACAGTTTCCATGCAACAGATTCGTGTACATTTGAAGGCAATGGAAAAAATAATTGCAAGCACAAAACCATTACCAGGTTCATTTTATACAGCTAAACTTTCACTTGATAGTGCATGGACCAGCCCAGAAGTTCATTTTCAAGGTCAGCATCTATCTTCAGGGCCAAACAGTTCTTCTTGGCCAAAGGCAACTGAAAACGGAAAACATGTGAAAGAACCCATGATGACAACACAGATGCTTACTCACCAGTTTCCTGGATCAACTAAATCTCTTGCTTTGTATTTAAACAGAACAAGTTACTTAGTAACATTGTCCACACACTCAAAATATACAACTCAAGGAGAACAAAATGGGAGCAGCATCAAACCTTTAGTGTCTGCAGCCCTTCAACCAGTTCCAAAAGGCACTGTAATGGAAGTGCTGACATCAAATATTGAGAGTGGGACTTCTGAAGGTAGCAGATTGAAACATCTAGCACTATCAGTATCTCAGAATAAACCCATTGCTGATAAGCCATCTATTGTTATTCTAGATACTATCGCAAATACAGAAGAAAAGGAAGACATACCAAAATAAATAATTTCAAATGCCTTTGTGAACGAAGATAGTACTGGCACAGGGCCACCTAACACCTTTAATTTGACATCAGAAACAACAGATGCACAGTCGCTGTCCTTCACCCAATGGTCTAAGGAATTAAATGAGCACTCATTTATAACACCCACTATAAAACTAGTGCATGAAACTGCATAACTAGACAAGGGGAATACAAAACCAATAGATGTCTTGGTAACCAAAGAAAAGGACTTCCATCAACAAATTACTATCTCATTTTCTGAAGCTGCAACATTGTTTCCAACCAAAGGAAAGCCTTATGGAATATCAGAAACAACTCGTAATTTCAAAAACAGAGCAAAACATTGGAAAACCAAATTGCTACCAACAGCTGACTTTTCAATAATTACAACATCAACTCCATCAGTGACAATATCTCCAACTGAGTCACAGCCCGTGTTTTCTCCTCTGATGACTACAGTTGTAGAAAATAATTCAGCACAAGTGATTAATCCCTCTGCTTTAAATGAGACTTCTGGAGTCATGTATAGAAGAAATTGTATTTAATGTGACGTCTGACTTTGAGTTGAATCAAAAAGTGACATATTACCGAGCCTTTAATTTCAGCAGCATCCGTGCAGTGAATACGTCCACACTGGAAGGCAGTGGAAAGTACAGCTGCAAGCACAGAACAATTATCAGGTCCCTTTCTTACGACTGCATCTTCACATGATAGTACATGGACCAGCACAGAAGTTCATTCCCAAGTTCAGCATCTATCATTGAGGTCAAACAGTTCCCCACAGATAATCCAGGAAAGTAATTCTTAGCTAACAAAAACTGAAAATGAAAAACCTGTGAAAGAACCTATGATGACAACACAGATGCTTACGCACGCATCTACTGCGCCAACTAAATCTCTTGATTTGTATTTAAACAGAACAAGTTCATTTGTAACATTTTCATCACACTCAAAATATACAACTGAAGTAGAACACAATGGGAGCAGTGTCAAGCCTTCAGGTTTTACAGTACTTCAACCAGTTACAAAATGCACTGTAAAGGAAGTGTTGGCATCAAATACCAAGAGTGTGACTTTAGACGTTAGCAGGTTGAAACACATAATGCTATCAGTATCTCAGAATAAACCCATTGCTGATAAGACATCTATTGTTGTTCTGGATACTATCACAAATACAGTAGGAAATGAAGACATGCCAACACAAGTAAATTCAAGGGTCTCTGTAAATGAAGATAGTACTAATGCAGGGCCACACAACACCTTAAATTTGGAATCAGAAACAATGGAGTCACACTTGGTGTCCTTCTCTCAAAGGTCTAGGGAATTAAATGAGAACTCATTTGTATCATCTGCTATAAAAACAGTGCATGCAACTATATTATTAGACAGTGTGAATATAAATTCTATAGATGTCTCAGTAACTAACAAAAATGATTTCCATCAGTAACACACTACCACATTTGTTGAAGAGCTGCCTCGGGAACTTTAGTTTTGCCAATACCAGTTCATTCAGTGATGACAAGTACTACAGCTTCACGTACTCAGCAGAGATTTATTTATTATTTATTTATTTGAAAGTTGGTAATTGGGAAAGGCACACTGAGCTAAGGCACATTTCCAGGTGTGACCTGGGGGAATGATCCAGAGGAAGAATAAAGGATAGATGTACATACAGCAAAAACGATATAGGAAAAAAGGAGTGCAGTTAAGTACAGTCTTGAATAAATGAACAATGCCAACTGTTACATTTGAAGAACTGTATAAGTAACAGAAGGTTACAAGATTTAAAAAAATAGAAATAACACAATTAAATACAGTATTCTACAAATAAACTGTATGGAATGTTAAGTCTGTATCAATACCATGCAAGGTAACAAAAGAATAAATCATGGGAATAAAAGAAAATACAACATCAGAAGTAGGATGTGCAACTAAGCATTGACTTAGGTTACATGACAGTGACACAGAGCTGTTGATATATCTCAGCTAAGGGAGGAGTGCCGGTGAGGTGGGCAGATAGAAGCTGCTATCCATATTTGCAAATATAATATAATATATGCAGTCTAGTCTCAGTTTCAGTTCTATTTAAAAGGCCTGGTAAAAGCATGAGCAAATTTGCCCATTTTCATGGCCGACCAGGATAGAAAAATAACAAGATATAAATATTATACACACAATACAATACAAAATCACATGACACAAATTTACACACAATGCAAATTCACATGACATACAATTACAATGTACTTTTCCAAAAAAACAACATACATTTCTGTCAAGGAAGTTTTTTTTATGACTTTTAAAAACCACTGAAGGACCAAGAGATTAACATCTCAATTGGCAAAGTGTTTGAGAAAGCTGGAGCCTGGTATACCACTGACCGCTGTCCTAAAGATGTATGCATAAATGGAACTTCAAAGCAGCATTTTTAAGTTTGTCTAGTTAAAACTGATGGCCTTGTACATCTAAATAGTGAACTCATCGAATCTGGCAGAAGATCAAAGTAAACTTTGAGTAATAAACACACAAAATGAAATTGAAAATGGTGTTCCATAGATAACCTTTGCCTCTAGTTCAAATATTTGGTTTAATACTAACATTTGGCCAGGCTGACACTCAGATTCCACACACCGAAAACAGTCTAGGTCATCTGGTTCAAAATCCTGGCACTCTAAGCTATCTAAACATGGTCACAGCTGCCTTGCCCGTCCCTGTAAAGGAACTTTAACTCTCTAGGTTTTAAGCAGGACTGTTAGGTGCCAAAAGGCATGATAACTAGCCCGCAAAATCGTACAACAAGCTCCAGACATGAGTGTGCATTGCTGGGTACATCAACTTAGTGGAGCCATTATCTCAGTTCAGGAAAGGAGTACAGTCAACCAGTGATGGCACCTTTATTTAAAATTATACTGTCAACCCTTACTGCATCATACTATTTCCAGTGAAAACCCATATTTTGTGGTTGCTTACCTTCTCTAAAATTTACTGGTGTTGCTGTTTGTCTCTTTTCTTAGTAGAACTGAAGCGCATGCTAATGCTGTAATTATATTCAACCTTGTTTTGTTTCAAATCCCTTATCTACTTTTATTGCATGCTTCCTGAACATTAGGAAACCCCCCAAACAGAGTAACCACTCATGATGTAATAGTAACCTCTCCTCCCACTGCATCCTGAATGGCTAGACTGTGTTGTGGGTGTTCCCAAGTCCTGGAAAGATGCAGTGGGTGTCAATTAAGGAATGTAAACACATTTTGGCGTGGTAACACTAGTATAGTGGGCAGTCCGTTTTTTACTTTTAAAAAGGAAAAAGGTACTTTGACTTAAACTATCAGCTACATCAGCACATTCTACAGAATGTGAACAATCATAAAATTTGTTTTTTAAACTAGGGACAGTTTGAGGCCAAAAGGGGTCTGACAGTGTACCTTTAAGATGCCAAAAAATTATTAAAATTCTTAGTAGGAGTATTTCTAAGGAAGACTTCATTGGCTTTAGTCCCACCACCATAAACTACCCTTTTTCCTGTTGTCAGGCAAGAGCTTACAATGTCATTGGCTTTAGTCCCACCATCATAAACTGCCCTTTTTCCTGTTGTCAGGCAAGAGTTTACTACCAGGTTTGTACATAATAATCTTGTTTGGTGCCCCACATGAAATCCTCATTGGTCAGAGAACATTTACTTACAGGGCTTAGTTTTTGGTTTTGTTTTTTAATTTCAGTGTGGCTCATTTGGTAGCATATCCACCTCTGGGCCCGAAGGTCAAAGGTTCTAGCCCTACACTGTGGATTGGACTCATACCTAAAATGCTGGCACCTCAGTGCGGTACTAAAACCAGTTTATGCAATTGTCCAAGGCTGTGTGTGGGTGTTGATGTGCAAAATGGCTGCCACTACACATTCAGTCACTTCAGTACCAGTCTAGCATTGCTTGTAAAGCACTTTGAGATACAATGTGTATGAGAGGTGCTATAAAATGCTAATTCTTCTTCTTAATTCATTACCAGTGTCCCTCATCAAGTCACCATCTGCAATAAATTTAGAATTTTTGTTTAAACATTTTTATCATGCAACTCTTGCAGTTGTTTTTGAATGTTTATGTTTTTTATGTATTTGTAATTGTTTTTTGTCACCGGTGGCCCTTGCAAATGGGTATTAGTACTCATGGGCTTTTCAGGTTACCAAATACATTTTATCAGTCAATCAATCATTCAATCAAAAATTAATATTTGGTTACATAATCCATCCACTGGACACAACGATAGTGGCAGATAAGAAAACCAGCATAGGTTAAAATATCTAGATTATCCCCATGTGATTAAAAAGGGTATTCTCTTGGATTATCCAATGAAATATTCACCTATGACTTAACATGAGCTAACATCACAGGAGTTTCAGTTAAAAAGTTCCAAGATGGCTGCTCCTGTGGCCTAGCAGTTACAGTGCTTGTCTTCTCCTTGGGGAAATCGCAGGTTTGCACCTTCAACCTGCAGACCATGTTAGCTGTGGCTGGAGGAAGAGAGGCATTCCCAAGGATATGCTCAGGGGAGGAGAGCCATTCCCAAAGGAACCCCTCAGTTGGGCTGGTATCTCCTGGTGAGATCAGGCATGCCAACTCATTGATCTGAGGGTGTGGAGGCACCAACTCCAGGTCTGAGCTCCCTGCTCACATAGAACCATGGGCACACTACTTGTAGTGGCGGGGGGGGGGCTCAAGTTGAGAGGTCAGCACCTGTGTGGGACCACAGGGAGAAAAACTAAAATACTGAACACATATAGTGATAAAATGTGGTAACACCAAAAAACCCTCTGCAGTTCATGCAAAATATAACTGTATTATACCGTCCCAACCAATAACTCAAAGGAAGTTTGTCACGTTTTCTGCAACTTACAGATTAATTTTTACCTAGTCTTGGTTACAATATTTAATTAATAATCATAATAATTATTATAACTAGAAGAAGGGTGTGGTTCTCCTTGTCGGAATACCACATGGATCTTCTATGAGCTTCAACCCAGAAATTTAGGAAATTGTCACTTTGCAAATTGATAAAGGATCATGAAAAGGTTGAGTTGGTAGAGGGACACGATCAGTTCCATAAAGATAAATGTGTCATTATTCATTATGCTGTACATCAGTGCATATGTGGTCATAACTCTATGGTTAAAAGTTTATTAATGCATATTGCCATGTATCAGACTGTATAGAGAGGCCAATGCATATAAAGAATTTAAAGAGATGTCTGTATAAACAAAACCAGAACCCAAACGAAAGAACAAATACTATCGTGATTAAAGTCAGCCTGCATGGAACCGAATAAAAAGCACTCAAGGGTAAGTACTGTTACCATGAGTATATATATTTTTTGATGATGTCTTGCACACATGCAAGCAACATATTGTGGTAGCTTGGAATAGCAGGTTTTGGAGGTGCGGTCATGTTGTGGCTAGTGGCACCACTGCTTTTTTAGGCTAGGCTCTGTGGCATGAATGAAATTGCATGCTGTCTATGACAGCAGTTGAAAAACATGCACCAACTTGAAACAATTTCACTTCTGCAATGAGGGAGCAACCCATCATTGCAGGGCGTGCCTTGCCGGGTGTAACATTTCAGTAAACATGGCGGTGGCTGTCACTGTCGGCCTCTCACAGTGTCACCTGAAAGCCGACTTCGGGGGAGCCCAATCCCTCTGTCGGCATGCCCCCTCCACAGTTCATTTGCCAAAGGGGGGCCCAATCCCCGTCGGCATAATGTCCCCCTTATTTGAATTTGTGTGCCGAGGGGGTGCCCAATACCCTTGGCATCATGCTCCCTAAAACACAGACCCTTTTTTCTGTTTTGAAGATGGGGCGCCCAATCCCTGTTGGCTCCAGTAACTTCCCCAGAAAAAAAAACACCCAGGTGGCACACTGGGAGCCCACCCCAGCATGCCAAATAGCACTGTAAAACAGAAAACCTTCCCACAAAGTCTTTTGGTTTGTTTTAACCTGTAAATAAGAAAACAGTCCCTTGTTGTGTCTGGTGCCCCCCTCCCACAACCTGCACCCCCCCCTGTGCACCCTACATCCACGCACCCCCCACTCCATACTTACCTCCGGAGCCCAGTACAACAATCTTTGGTGGAGCGGAAACACATCTGCACTCTTCAAAGATGACTGTGAACTGAAGAAATATCAGTAAGCTATATAATGGCATAAATGGGGGGGGGTCAACTTATGGTGATATCTCTACCATTTTTGTGACTTTTGGCCCCAAATTTTCAACATGGGGTTCTTGGGACCCCACCTCATGAACTCAGTCACTGTTATTTTGTTATTCAGTCCGGAAAGGTGATTTCAAGGTCACTGCACGGAATCACCTTTCAGGACCAATTAATGAAACAACAGTGTCACTGTTCATGAGGTGGGCTCCCCAAAAGTCTATACTGCAAATTTGGTGAAAAGATTCCAAAAAATGACTGTGTTAAGAGCTTGCATTGCACAGTTTCTATGCATGCTCAAAACTTTGAGAATTTGTAATATTTTCACTCCAGATTTTCAACATTGCCATTTTTTCACACCTCCTTATGAACAGTACAGCTGTCATTTTCCACATCCTGCCCAAAATGTGTTTTCACACATCTGGTGCATAATGGCGCGGTCGCTGTGGGAAATCAATGTTCGGGACAGATTAAGAAAATCACAGTGACACTGTTCATGAGTGGAGGTCCCAAAATGCCTATGTTGAAAATTTGGTGACTAACGTCCACAAAAAATGACCATGTTACGAGCATGCATTGTGCAATTTCCGCGCACACTCATAACTTTGAGAATTTTTTTATATTTTCATTCCAGATTTTCAACATTGCCATTTTTGCACACCTCCTTATGAACAGTACAGCTAGCATTTTTCATATCCTGCCCGTAATGTGTTTTCACACCTGTGGTGCACAATTACACTTTTGTATGTATTTATCTGAACTCATACTCTGTATATCCCTTTCCCTTTTCCCCCAGGATGTACCGTGAGACGAGCATTAAGTTGCTCAGTGTATCTTTCCTGGTGAAACAATTCAATAAATAAATAAATAAAAAATGGCACGGTCGCTGTGGGAAATCAATGGTTCAGGATAGATTAAGAAAATCATAGTGACACTGTTCGTGAGCAGAGGGCCCAAAATGTCTATGTTGAAAATTTGGTGAAAGAATTCCACACAATGACTGTGTTACGAGCATGCATTCTGCAGTTTCCAGACACACTCATAACTTTGAGAATTTTTAATATGTTCACTCCAGATTTTTAACATTGCCATCGCTTCACACCTCCTTATAAATATTCGAGCTGTCATTTTTCACATCCTACGTGAACTGCGTTTTCGCACATCTGGCACAGAATGGCATGGTCACTGTGGGAAATAACGTTTAGGACAGATTCACAAAATCACAGTACCACTGTTCATGAGCAGAAGTCCCAAGTGCTTTCATGAGGTGGGGTCACAAAAAAGCCATGTTGAAAATTTGGAGTGCAAATACCAACATACGCCTGGGGCATTAGGGTTTCTAACCATAATGTCCCACCCTGTACAGACTGAGAGATGTCAGGGGTGTGCCTTTGGATTGTCAGCTGTAATGCTCATGCCATTCCACCCCCACCCCGACCCTGCAGCCACTGACAGGCATCAAGGTGTTCCTTGGAGTCTTCGGCCCTAACGTTTATCCCATTCTCCTATACTGTGCCCATCTCAATGTACTTCCTTATGGAATGGGGTGAGCGTAAGGTCCGATGACCCCAAGTCACAACATGACACTTGTCAGAGTTTGCAAGGTACGGTGAGATGAAATGGCATGAGCCTTATGGCTGACGACTCAAAGGCACACCTCCATTCCTGCCAGCCTCTGCAGGGTTGGGTGGGGTTGACGTTGGTTCCATACTTCACTGCCATTCCAATTATGCATCTCTCTAACTCCTGCACTACCGATGCCAATGCCAGCAAGACAGCATTCAGCATTGACAAATGCTTTTTGTAACTGTGTTTTTCCTCAGCCATCTGGCAGATGGATGTACTGTCTTCTTGCCATATTTGCCATCATGGTGCTTGGATGGAGGGGATTTCCGATTTACCTCCTAATTTCCCCCACTGCTATCCCCCCCTCTCTGTGAGGATGTCTGTGCCAGTACAGCTGTCCACACTCATGTGGGCACCACATAGGGCACTCCACCATGCCCCCTAATTCTGCCTCTGCTGCACCACTGCCTGTACTCCTACAGTACATGCAGTGGTGACAGAATGAGGCAATGCAGTCCTCCTTCCCCAGAGAAAAGCATCCACTGGGATGCTTAATCCTCCTTCCCCGGCCAGATTCCAACATCCCAGGGTCATTCTCAAACCTGGTAACCAGTCGGCCTGGTGATGCTGAGGGTTGAGGCGCTGGACTTCACACCTTGCGCCATGCTGGCAACCCGTGTTCAGGAGCAGACATGGGGCGCAGGGGGTCAGACAGTGGGAAGAGGATTGAGCGTCCCTCGGACTGCTCTCCTCTGGGAAGGGTGGGGAGGGACAACTGCATCTGCGCTGTCTCTTGGCAGTGGCTGGTGGTTGGTTAATGCTGCAGTTTAAGTAGTGGGGCGGGCGTGGGCCGATTTTGGATGTGCAATGCATGGAAGCATGCATAGCAGCGTCACTGATGTCATTGCACACTCGCGCCATGGGGGGGACCAGAACAAGGAAAATAGCCCCATTCCTCTGGCGCTTGTGAAGGTCGGTCCCCAATGGCACTGCACCAGGTACTCCCATGGGTGCTCCATCTGAATCTGACTCCCTGATGGTCTTCCATGTTGAAGTGGGGCACCGCCACGTGACTGGTAAGGTAGAGAGGGTGAGGGAGTGAGTTTGGGCATGGCACCCAGTGCGCTGCCACTGGGGCCGACCCGAAAAGGGATCCATAGGCTCACCTCTGATGAGGAGGTAAGGCAAGCAAGAAAATATATAACAAAAAAACCTGGGTCACCAGTGTCACAAACAGTAGTACTACCACTGCACCAACAGGCCAGCCCATCTTCCCCATTTTCTTCCCCCCATCAACCTCCCCGATAACTGAGGTTGCCTCAGCCTTACCTGTTCTCCAGCCAGGAAGGCAACCAAGCATCTGCCTTCAATGTTGAAGTCATTGAGGCTCCTTGGCCAGCTGTGGGGTTGGGGGGGCAATAGCTATGCAGTCTGAGCCAGGCCACCCTAGCAGATGTGAGCACCTCCCCTGTGTGGCACGTGTCACCCGAAGCTGTCCCCTGTGCAGGATTTCAGGGCTATCCCATGAACCTCGGTCTTCCATATGGCAGCACTACATGCCACCATGGTGCCAGTGGGTTAGCCAGTCACTTTCTGATTTCTGACTGGGAGCACCTTGTGATTGCCACTGTGTGCCCACCAGCAGTGTTTAAAGTAGGAGACAGGCCAACTTGTTTTGATTCTGTTTAGAACTGGGTCTAAAGCTGTGTCTTATTGAAACCCCGAGTTCCAAACGGTGTGTGCTTTTGAACCTTGCATTTTCATTTAAATTATATGTCAATTATACAAGAATGACTCATTTGTATTTCAACCCCCTAGAACCCTTTTTAAAGGGGAGTTTCCTTTTGGTTTTAAATTTTAGAACTAGCCAGGCTCTAGGAGGATCTTTTTCACTTTTGCAATACAAAAAAGCTTTCATCAATTTACTCTTGACTGCACACTTTTAGAGAGGGAGAGGAAAAAGGCTCTTCAGCAGTACCCTCATAACCTCCCTCCATTTATGGAACACTTTCATAAGTCTGGGCCATGAAAGGCTCATGTGTTTGAATTCTAAGCATTATTGAAACCTCTCTACTACAATCCTGGCATCACTGAGGCTATGAACTTTCTGTATTTTCCATAGCCCCCTCCCTGCCAGGTTGGGTTTACCTGGGCTCCTCTAGGCCACCCAGCATATCACACTGATAACTCATTTCTTCACCTAGTCTCCAGCTAGACTTATACTAGATGAGGGACTAGGGCAGCAGAAGCAGGAGGGAGCCGTAAATTCTGGCTGTAGTCAGCATCGGTAGGTGCATGGAGAGCATGACTACTGAGTCACACAACAGGGGACCAATGATTGGGCCTGCTGCCAATGATGATGGACCAGATTTCATTTACAGTAGTAACAAGAGACATGGTCGGATATTTCCAGATATTTTGCGAAATTTCTAAGAGTTCCTCTCTGCTGCCCCTACTATGGAAATGCAGAAAGCAGGAGATTTCTCTAGAAATATCACAGAAATTTCAAGAAATATCTGACCATATCTTTGGCTGTGACTGTAAAGCACCACTAAGCACATTGTCCCTCCAAGCTCCATTCGCTTTCCCACTCAACCCACCTTCTCCAGGCGAAATATGACACACACACGAATTGGAATTCATAGGCCTCGACTAAATTTTCTCAAATTATATTATATACACACAATGTGGTTCAAATCTATTGTGCACAATTACCATGATTCAGGAAAAGTAATACACATACATATATGTCCCTAGTGAATGGCTGGGGGGGGTCATGGTTCTTTGGGCTTGCCACTACTAGAGATGGTCCCCCCATGACCTCCAACATCAGAAGAAACTTGTGTTGCTACCTCTCTCTGCAAGGCGGTGAACAAGACACTCTTCTATTACACCATTTCCTGCCTGTCCCGGCTGGGAAGGGGATCCACCTACACCTAGCTTAATCAACCCTCTGCCTTGTGCACTTTAGGTCAGCAGGGGGAGGAAGGCCTACTTTTCTGCAACACAGGCTTCCCCTTGGTACTCACTACTACAGCTCATAAGGAAGGAAGAGTAACAGTGTTTGCCATTTGAAAACAGGAGTTTACAAGATTCATGTGCTAGCAATGGCCTTCTACCCTATACTGCTGCTGAAGACTGGAAATTTTGGGTAGGTGGGACAAAATTGAGTCGATGAGGGCAGAGATCCAAGTGGCGGCCCTGGCAGGCAGAAGAAAGAATCCAGGGTAGTGCCATTCTAGAATTGAAATCCCTCAGAAGCACCCACTCACAGGGTGGGGCTCGGTCCAATGCACACCAAGTCCCACCACTTGCCTTTACCACCATTGACACATCCTTTGTTCGCCCAGCCTAACCCTCCTTATGACTGGTGACACTAGATGCCTTGGTGCGAGGTAGCTGTAGGGGTGTGGGAAGGGCAGGCATCCTTGTGCATGGGGGGAGGTGGGAGCTCCAGAACAAAGCCCCCCTCCTCTTTACATGGAAAGGTGCACTACTAGACAATAGCCAGAGCTGCCTCCATGGGACTAAGAATGATAAACAAACATGGCTGCCACCATTCAGGCTGACCCTTGACCCCAAATATCAGGGAGGAAAGGGATAAAGGTGCAGGAAATCAGCCAACTGGGTTGCAAGGCATTGAGCAGCAGGGCAGTAAAATCATATCACACATTTCTTTCTGGGAGAAAGGGCACAGGACTAATGCTGCCAAGGTCCTCATAGCCAATTGGGAGGCAGGAGAACCATATGAATTGGGCATGCTTGCTGCATGAAGTCTGCATGAGAGTTTGCCCAGGAACAGACAGTTAACAAGGATAGAGGATTCTTCAAGTAGCCCACCCCCACTGTTGGGACTGACCAGTTGAGGGCTGGGGTTTCAGGATTGTAAAAGAAGGTGCAAAGCAGGGTTTGGGAAGTTCCTGCTCGAACTGTGAGAGGAGCTGCACTGTTTGAGAGTAACCAGGGAGTGCTACCAGAGATCTGTGAAGGCAGGGTAGGCTGTGTGTGCACATTCAGCATTCAAAGGAGGAGCAGCCCTAACCCAGGGCTGTGGAAGGAAAAAAAGATAACTTGTTTGAATTTGGGCAAGTCTGCCCCAGAGAGACTGTTCTCACATGCAATTATTTTTTCCAAACACTTGCGGCTGAAGCCATGCAGCCCTACACCTTAGAAACTCTGTCCTAGCTGGATCCAAGATTCCTGAGGGAGGCAGAAAGGAAACAGAAGGCCAGCTGTGAGAATGATTGCCTTCTGCCACCAGCTGCTTCACTGTGGTAGTCCTCACATGTGGCAGAAGAGGACAATGCTCCTATGAAGTGGTGAAGACTGACATCCCTACATGGGTGAAGACCAGCAAGGCTGAGCTGCCACCCTCATAACTCATACCTGCATGCTCCTTGTGCTGCACTGATAGCTGTGCAATAGCATCTGAAGAAGCAGCATTGACGCACAGCATTGACATACCGTGAGACTGCATCCACCAGCTGAGGCCGTTCAGGGCCTGCGAGGCCTGCAAAGTTGTTTGTACTTGACCAGGGCCTTGACTTCATAACACCTTTTGTTATCTTGGTAGCTAAGGCTGATATGGCGTCAAAAGTCTGAGGATAGGTCTGTGAAACTGGGGGAACAACCTGAGCAGAAGACCTGCAGTAGGCCATGGGCCTTTTTTGGGGATGATTTAAATTGTGAGCACTTTGAATTCTGAACTCAGTGACTGGGCGGGCAAAATTCCTCAGCCATCTAAGCATGGTACTTGCATCATTTCAACTGCTGTGGTACCTAGTAGCTGTTAAACAGGAGCTACACAGACATATTGCTGCAATACTCACTGGAGCACCAGTTAAGACTATGGGGAAACGAGGGGGGTGGGCAGGGGATGGGTGTGTGAGAAGGGGATATTGTGGTGAGTGCACTCTTTTCTATTGCCAAATTCTTACCCTTATTTCACCAGAGCCTGCTTCCTGTCCTCACCTTTCAATATTTATCCTTTTCAACTCTTGTAGTCTTTAATTCTTGATTACTGTTTTTTCACTGTGGGACTGGCTTGTGTAGGACTGTGAATATTCTGTTTCCTGGGGGTTATTATTCTTGAGTGCCATTTAGTATTTCAGGAGGCTTCCCCAAGCGGAGGTACCTCATCATTAATTAAATTACCCAGCTAATAACTCCCAAATCCATGCTACTCCCTGAAAGATTAAAAGGCCCAAGTGTGACCCAGTCATTGGTGGATGGAGTCATGTGCCTTGTGGGACTGGAAAATGTCTGTTTACATTCCCCTTTCTATCTCATTTTTCTTTACTCTTCTGTACACTCTATTTCACTCTATCCCTCGTTATCAATGCAGACCCTCTCCTGTAATCCGTTCAGCATTAGAGGATGCAGATTATCTGTGCTTCCCCGGCGTTCTCTTTTCTTCCTTCAATTTTCTTGGGTTTCTTCCCCACCCCGTATTTCTATCACTGGCTGTGGGGCTGTAGGTGGGACCATGATTAGCTGGAGTCCTGAAGATGAGGTTTACAATGGTGGGCATACCTCTCAACCTTTCATTGCCCTCAATTGTGACAAATTGTGTAATATACAGTCAAACATGACACTGCAAGCTCAAAACACTGTGAAAATTAGTGCACTAGTTTTTATAATATTTGCTGATATCTGAGCATAATATATATTTATTATAAATTTCTGCTTAAAATCTCAGCAGACAATGTGGAATATAAAATGAGTGACGTGCCTCATTATGTGTGACAGTTGAGAGGTATGATGGTGGGAATGTGATGGACTGAGGAATTGGAGGTGGGGGAAGCCAATTCTTAAATAAAATAAACAAATGAATAAATACAAGGAAAGGCAGTCTGTGCGAAGCACAGTTCCATTTAGGTGTTTCCTACTTTATTCTGATTTTATATTGTATGTATTTGAAAATGTGTTTGATTTTATATTGAATGTATTTGAATATGTTTTTATGTTTGTATTTGCTGTGCAGCTCCTTGAGACTTTGAAAGGCGCTCAACTAAATACATTTTATTATTATTATTATTATTTAAAACTAAGGGCTACAAATGGCAAGAGTCATGAAGTGTAATTGTAACAGCAGACACTTCTGGTGGCAAAGTCATTCAATGGAGTACTCCAACCTCCTACTAAGAAACTTTCCCGCGTAATAACACCGATCATTATCTGCTACCTTCAGGACTCAGGGACCCTCTCCCTAAGTCCTGAAGGCAGCTATAGCCATCGAACATAGAGAAAGCCCCAGGTTAGAGTCCCAACAAGGACTCATGATGCCTCTGGGTAAGTAGAGGGGACAGATATATGAGCATACGTAAGAATATGACTGACTGGCATATATATGCTGTTCTGTAATGTACCACAGAGCGTGCCCTCAGTATGAGTCAAGACTCCATCCATGCACAGTGAAACCCACTCGTAATGGCTTCCCTCACAGCAGAACCATGCCAATGCCAGCTACAGTTTCTGTATCCAGATTCTGCTCACTTGTATCTCATGATTTCATACCAGTACTCACAGTATACTGGTGGCATCTAAGGCAGCATCACAGCTGTTAGTGGCCCCAAGGCAAGGCCCTGCCAATACTGGCTATGGTCTTTACCGTTATCCCCTTTCCTATGTCTAGCACTTTTCTACCTCTGTTCCCAGTAATACCTCTTGCAACAGCAGGATAGTGACACAGCCATAACACTCCCCATATTACAGTTCTGTCAATATCGGCTATGACTTCTCTACCTTGAACCCCTTCCCCTATATCTATCACTTTACTACCAGTGTTCAGAATAATAACTCTTATAACATCAGGGCTTTGACATTGCCATGAGACACCCCACAGCATGACTGCTTCCAGTTTAGTCTATGGCTATAAACTGAACCCCCTCCCCTAGATCTAGCAGTTTACTACCAGCGCTAACTGTAATATAATGTATGGTAGAACATTATTACTCCTTAAAATGCATAGTTTCAGTGTTGTTGTACCCTTGATGTGACGTCACAATGTTGATATACCATCGTGGGTACGTCACATCAATGGTACAACAACATAGAACGCATTCGCGCATGCACAATATGCTAACCTCGGGAATTCCTGAACTGGCTGCAGCAATGAAAACTGAACTCGGGGGAGAGCGGCGATGACTAAAGAAACTGTAAAGTAAGGATCCTACATCTCATTTTTCATTCCTTATATGGACCATACACTATATAAGATAATGCATGGTCTGCTATCATTAACAAAGTGTGTAACCACCATGGGTTTGCCAAGACAACTGAAACCTCTAGAGCTTTGCTCTCAAGGTTAGCAATCGCTCTATGGCGACACTCTGCTACTACACATACTACGATACATACATTATCTTCCATAGTACCGGTAACAACAGGTCTGTGACACTGCCAATGGCATAATTTCACAAGAATTAATAGGGTTGCAAAGCCTCATGTCAGCAGAATCATAAGGACTGCAATATCATGACAGTATGTAAGGCTGCCAATTTTAAACTGGGCATGGCTCGTAAACTTAAAGGAGTAGTACACCCTCATATCTTATAAATGTTATTTGTTTTCTTGTCAACAGATAACTCTTTTCATGTAACTGTTGAGGATATATGTGTTTGCTTTTGTTTGTTTTCACTGTTCACACCTGCCCTTGTAATTGGCCTAGGCATCTCCATTTTATGTATGGCATGACAACGACATTTTGTAAACAATAGGAGATGGTAGTAGGAAATGCAGATGTGTCAGTTTTGGTGAATGCAGGGCACGCTTTAGAAGGTGCATCCCTCATTCCCCAATTAGTGAGCATGCTAGCTGTGACACAAGTTTTATGCAAAGTGCTACCAACTTGAAACGAATTTGCCGCTGCAATCAGAGGCAAGCTTGTCATGCAGCGGCACAGATGACACGCCTCCGTTATGTGCCTTGCCTGGTGAAACATTTCAATAAACATGGCGGTGGCTCCCACCATCCGCCTCTCACAATCCCTAGAAGGCGGACTTCGGGGGGTGCCCAATCCCCCATCGGCATGCCCCTTCCCCAGTTCAGTTTGTTTACCGGCAGGGATGCCCAATCCCTGTCAGCATCATGCCCCCCCCAACACAGACACACTTTACTTGCCAACAGGGTGCCCAATTCCCGTCGGCTTCAGTCCCCCCCCCAAAAAAAAGCCAGATGGCACACTGGGAGCCACCCCAGTGTGCTCAAATGTATTTGTGAAACCTGTAAAAACCATGGATACTAGGGAGAAACAGATAGTTTATGCAGCAGTCAATTAAGCAGCAAATTCAAAAGCTAGGAGTCTAAAGTGCAAAACACGTAAAAAGTGGCAGTCACTCATCTAACAGAAAAATGTCCACATAGCTTGCACACACATATTATTCCGGTAATTTTAAAAGCAAATAGCATTTCAGCAGCAGGAATATTAGCAGCAAATGACTTGCACAGAACAGCACTGAATAGCATTAACCAGTGGTTACATTCCAGTCCTGGCAGTTCAGTAGCAGACTCTTGCCACAGCTGGAGTTTACCAACAATGACAGGGCTCACAGTTGCATTGATTACAAAAGTTCAAATCGCAGAATCACTCACGGTCCTTGAACACACTGCAGCACCTCACCCGTGATGTTTTGGGTAACTACAGCATCCACAGTCATACCCTGCTTCTCCTTGGAGTATTCACACAGCACCCAGATAACACAGCTTCTACTCGGGGTACTGGGGAGCTTCCCACACTCCCTCTGACTCCCGAGTGCACTTGGCGGCACTTCACCACACTGGCCGCCGCACTGTGCACCCCAGCATCCCACTAGCCCTCCAACCTGCCTTTTCACACTACTTGGTCACCTTGAGGTCATCAGATATGATTGTCCCAGATCTTTTTCCTGTTTGGTGGTCATCAATACAACTCCACCCATTTTGTACTCAGCCCCTGGATTTCTGTGTCCTAAGTGCATTTTTTGAAACTTTTTCACATTGAAACCCAGCTGCCATACCCGTGACTTCTCCTTGAATTTTCTCAGGTCTCTACTCATCCTTCCCCATCTCCTGGAATACCTACCCTATTGCAGATTTTGGTGTCACCTGCAAAGAGGCAGACTTTCCCTTCCAGCTCCTCTACAATGCCACCTATAAAGATATTAAAGAGGACCAGTCTTAGCATCGATCCCTGAGGCACCCTGCTGGTCACCCTCCCTTCCTCAGAGTGAGCTTCCAGAGGAAGAAGGGAAGGGACTACAAAACATAACAGGAGCACTTTTGCCTATCCCCTAACCAACTTCTTACCCTATTTACCACCTTTGAACCCACTCTGAAGCTCCCAGCTTGCTTACTAGTCTCCTATGTGGAATTGTGTCAAAAACTTTATGGTAATCTAGGTAGGCCACGTCCACTGCACCACCCTGACTTAATTAGCTGGTCACCCAGTGAAAGAAATCATTCAGATTCATTTGACAACCCCCCCACCCATGAATCCGTGCTGCCTCGGGTCTTGTAATCCACTGGATTCAAGATATTCCACAGTCCTTTCCTTCAGCAGTGATTCCATTATCTTTCCAATCACCGATGTCAGGCTGACTGGCCTATAATTGCCAGCCTCCTTTCTGCTACCACGTTTGTGAAGTGGGACCACATCTGGCCCCCTTCCAGTCCTCAAGAACCACTCCTGTGTCCAGCGAGCTGTTAAACAGGATTGTCAGAGGTGCAGCCAGTACACTCTGAGCTCCCTAAATATCCTTGGATTCACCCCATCTGGCTCCAGATTAACAGTCCCTTCTGGACTCTGTCCTCCAAAAAAGGACTAGTGTCCACCTCCCTCCCTCCAGAACTCCTGTTATGTTTTGTAGCCTCTTCCCTTCTTCTTTCTCTGTGAGCACAGAACAAAAGTCTTTGTTCAGGATGTCTGCCTTTTCCTGGTCCCTCTTTGCATAATCCCCCCCCCTTCCCTTTTTAAATTTATAATCCCTCCCCTGATCTTTCTCTTTTCACCTACATACCTAAAAGTTTCTTGTCCCCATTCATTACCACCTGGGCATTTCTCTCTTCAGTTTGCGCCTTCTTGCTCCTTACTCTTTTCCCTGCTTCCCTCTGTTTCTCCTGATACACCTGGAAACACAGAAATATAGCATTTGCTGGCAGATAAGGACCATGTGGCCCACCTAATCTGCCCATTTTTCCCTGCCTACAGTAACATAACAGATCATACATGATCTCCGGTCAGTTATCCCTCACCCCCTTCCTTTCCCATAGATTCCCTTGTGCCTATCCCATGCATTCTTGAATCCCAACACTGTTTTCGCCCTTAACACCTCTGCTGGAAGGCTGTTCCAGGAATCCATCACTCTTTCTGTGAAGAAGTACTTCCTCACATGTCTTCTGAATCTACCCCCCTCAAGCTTCATATCAGGCCCCCTTCTTCTTCTTCAACACTTTTTGTCTTATAAAATACTTCACTCCTGTACCTATATTTTACCCCCTATAAGTATTTCAAGGTCTCAGTCATATCCCCACTGTCCCTCATCTCTTCCAGTGTGTACATATTCAGGTCCTTAAGTCTCTCCTCATAGAGCTCCTGCTGCAAACCTGCAGTTGCTCTCCTCTGGACCGCCTGCACTCTGTCTGTATCCTTCTGGAGATGTGGTCTCCAGAACTGGACGCAGTATTCAAGGTGGGGTCTTGCCAGCAATATATACAGGAGCAACACATCCTCCCTCTTTTTTTTTTTATGCATTTGTTTATGCTCCTTGTCATTGGCTAGGGGATATACCCCACATCGGGCTGCTAGATCCCTGCAAGGATCCCAGGTGTCATACTGCTTTGAAACATAGAAAGTGATGGCAGATAAGGGCCGCTCGACCCATCCAGTCTGCCCTTTTTCAATGTGATTGCTTTCGCTACAGATCCTTTTTGGTCTACAGCACTGTCTCTCCATCCCCTTCCTTTCCCTTATGATTCCCTTGTGCTTATCCCAGGCTTTTTTGAATCCCACCACTGTTTTTGCTCCCACTACCTCCACTGGAAGACTGTTTCAGGCATCCACCACTCTTTCTGTGAAAAAGTATTTCTTCACATCTCTCCTGAACCTACCCCCTTTCCAGCTTCATATCATGGTCCCTTGTTCTGGAGCACCCTTTCCTCCAAAAAATTCCTCCCACCTGTACCTTATTCACCCCCATCAGATATTTAAAGGTCTTGATCATATCCTCCTCTCCCTCCTTTCCTCCAGGGTGTACATATTTAATTCTTTTAGCCTCTCCTCATAGGACTTTTGATGAAGACACTGTACCATTCTGGTAGCCCTCTTCTGGACTGTCTCTCCTCTGTCTATGTTTTTCCTGAGATTCTTGATGTAGGTGCTCAACAACTAATTATGGAGGTGACAAGATATAATTATAGGACTGGAACTGGGACCATTCTTGACTGGATAGTGGTCACTCACACTGGCAGAATTATTAATTCTGGGGGTCTCCCTGATGTTTTAAGTGACCACTGCCCAGTGTTTTGTGAATGGTCCGTGAAAGTTAAGAATAATCCACCAAAATATATTGAGTTTAGAAATTTGAAACAGAAACAGTGGAAGCAGCATGCTCGAAGGTGGACTGGGCTCAGCTCGTCTCCATTAGTGATAGGAATTTATTGCTAGAGACATTTTCTGCTCTTTATTTTTCTGTAGTAAATAGGATTGCACCCCTGAAGAAAATGAGGATACGAGCCAGTAAACAAGAATGGATAACTCAGGATTTATTAAACTTCATGAGATCAAGGGACAATAGTTGGAGATAGTATAATGCAAATAAGGATGCCATTTACTTACAGAATTATAAAACTCAGAGAAATAAATACAAATCGGAAATCAGAAAAGTGAAGATACAATTCTTTCTAACTGAACAAAAGAAATATTTTGGTAATACGGAAAAAACATGGAGAACCCTCAATAACTTATAGGTAGGGGTAAAAAAAGAATCAATCATTTCATTACAGAAGGATGAATGGCTCATAAGTGACCCCGGTTCAGTTTCAGAACTTTTAATAATTTTTTGGGAGACCTTGATCGATTTAGAGCACATTTTAGCACCGCTGTCACTAATAAGGATCAATAGGTTAAGACTGATTCCCATACTAAATTCTGTTTTAGAAAGGTAAGTCTTGAATTGGTTAAGAAATATTTTCTTAAACAGGATCCTCGACCCCACATAGCACATGATGGTATTGACTACAGGATTATTAAGTTAGATATTAATTCATTTGCCTATCCACTGTCTGTCAGTTTTAATGACATTGGGGCAAGTGGCCTGGCCCTAATAGGAGAGATGGCTATGCCACACCAACAGCCCTTCCTTCCCTGCAGTAGACACAGATCTCCAGCCCTCATCGTGGGTGCATCAGGGCAAGTGGTCTGGCCCTAATCAGAGCTGGCTGTGCCACACTAACAGCCCGTCCTTCCCTGCAGTGCACACAGATACGAAAGTGGAATTCTCCATGGACCTCATCTCACTAATTCTATAGGCTGCAGCAGTCTGCTAATGGCTCTGGATTGACATTGAGGAAAATAGCGAGCTAGAGATACAGGCAAGGTTCAGGGAGTTTGCCAGGGTCTGTCATGACATAGGATGCACAGTATCCTTCTCAGAAATCCTGCCGGTGCCAAGGGCTAGTGGGGAGCACAAAAGGAAGATTAGGGAGATAAACCAGTGGCTCAGGGAGTGGTGTGAGGCCAGAGGGTATGGGTGGATGGGGGATTGGGGGGAGACCTGGGAGGATAAGGAGCTGTATGCTGAGATAGGCTCCATCTCAATTTGAGGGATCCTTAAGTTGAAAGTAGAGAGTTAATTGGTGAAAAGTGGGGTTTAAACTTGTGAAGGGGGAGGGATGGGAGAAAAGGCTGTCGAGGGGGGTCAGATAAAGGAGGGACTCTGTCTCCACCCCCCTGGGGAGCTGGAGGAATACGGGAAAAGGCCGACTGGTAAAGTGCAGACCAGGGGAAAACAGAATCCCCATGGGAACATGAGCTGGGGAAATGGAAGTATAGGGAAAGGGTGGAAGGTAGTCCTGCTAAATGCCAGGAGCTTGGGCAATAAAATGCCTGAGCACCAGGCGATGCTAACTGAGGGAGCGGTGGATGTGGCAGTGGTCACTGAGACCTGGGCCACCACAGGACACGACTGGGACCTGAACCTGGAGGGTTACACTATGTTCAGGAAGGACAGGGGGAAGGGAAGAGGAGGAGGGGTAGCAATGATAGTCAAAAACTGCATTGGCATTGGGGGAGTAGAGGAGGCAGAGGGAACCGTGGAGGTGATTTGGGTCACCTTGATAACAAGGGGGGGGCAAGAGAGTAAAAATAGGAGTGGTGTATAGACCCCCTGTGCTGGTGGAGGAGCTGGAGGAGAGTCTGGTGGCAGATGTTGGGAGACACTGCAGATTGGGCAGGGGAAGGGTGGTGGTGTTGGGGGACTTAAACATGCCAGGAACAGATTGGTAGACTATGACATCCTCGGTGGCCAGGGAACAGAGGTTGTTGGATGTCTTTCAAGACGCATTCCCAACTCAGCAGGTGGGGGAACCGACCAGGGAGGCGCGGGTACTGGATGTGGTCCTGGCAGACAGTGACCAGACTGGGGGCCTGGAGGTAAGGGACCCATTGGCGGGGAGTGACCATGCCACGGTCTGGTTCTGCCTGGACCTAGGAGGGGTAGAAGGCTGCACAAAGATGGAGGTAACTGACTTCAGGGGGCGGATTTTAAGGAATTAGGAAGGAGCCTTAAGGAGCATTTGGATGTGATTGGGTCAGATATGGACGCTGACAGTAGGTGGGAAATCATTAGAAGAGGGGTGCAGGATGCTACCATCACCTGTGCAAGAGTAAGATGAAAATGTGGTAGGACCCGAAAACCCTGCTGGTGGACCAGGGAGGTCCAGGAGGTGGTGTGGGGAAAGAAGGCAGCCTATAGGCAATTCAAGTGCTCAAGGAGTGAAAGGGATTGAGGGGAGTATGAGCTGATGGCTAGAAAGGCCACTAGAGTGGTGAGGGTGGCTAAGGCAAGGAAGGAGCAGAAGCTGGCCAAGGAAAGTAGGAGAGGGAACAAGGGGTTCTTTTGATACACTGGGAAAAAACGAAGGGTGAAGGGGCAGATTAGCAGGATTAAAACAGGGAAGAGATGGGCACAAGACCCGGGGGATTAGGCTGAGGTACTAAATGAGTACTTCACCTCAGTTTTCACCAAGGAAAATGGGGGTGCTGCATCATACATGGGAGGAGACAGTGATACTGAGGAGGGGGGCCCTTACCGATTGGCAGGTCTGGGGATAGGGGGAGGCATCACTGGCAGGAGGGGGGGAAGGCTAAGCAGGGAGAAGAGGTAGCGGAGGTGGAAATCACAGCAGAGAGAATGAGGGAAGCCCTCAGGTCCCTTACGACGGAGAAAGCACCAGGGCCGGATAAATTACATCCCAGAGTGCTGAAGGAGCTTGCAGATGTCCTGGTGAAAACCCTGGTGGAGCTTTTCACCATCTCTGAGGACAGGGTGGGTGCCCCAGGACTGGAAGATGATGCATATAATGCCTATCCACAAGAGGAGATCAAGGAAGGTGGCAGGGAACTACAGGCCTGTCAGCCTGACATCGGTGGTGGGCAAGGTGATGGAGGGCACTGTCAAGGAGAGGCTGGGGGGATCTGAAAAAGTCAGGATGCCTGGGTGATAGACAGCATGGATTTGTTCTGAGCAAATCGTGTCAGACAAACCTTGTGGAGTCCTATGACTGGGTGACGAGTGCCTTGGACCTGGGTAGATCAGTGGACGTCCTCTTTCTAGACTTCAGCAAGGCATTTGACTCTGTTCCTGACGAGGGCCTGTTGGATAAGCTGGGAGAAATGGGGGTGGGGAACCAGATGATCAGATGGATAGGCAGTTGGCTCCAGGACCAGACCCAGAAGGTCATAGTTGGCAGGATAGTCTCATCCCCAAGGAAGGTCATTAGTGGGGTCCCACAGGGATCAGTCCTTGGGCCCCTCCTGTTCAGCATCTATGTCTCTGACATAAGGACAGGTAACAGGAGTGAGATAAGTCTCTTTGCTGATGACTCAAAACTGGGGGTGGTGGTGGATGGGGAGGAGGGATGAGGATGGTGACCCTACAGGGGGACCTGGAGGCTCTGGAAAGATGTTCTAGAAAGGGGAAGCTGAGGTTCAATGCAGGGAAATGCAAGGTACTGCACCTGGGGGCCAGAAACCCGGGCCAAGTGTACACCCTGGGGAGGAGGAATGCAACAAGTCTCGATGGCTGAGAGGGACCTGGGGATGGTGGTGGATGTCAAGATGAGCAACTCAGAGACTTGTAGGAGGGCAGCAGCCAAGGCCAACAGGGTGCTGGGATGCATTGCTAGGGGATCACCTCCAGAAGGAGGGAAGTGATACTCCCTCTTTATAACTGCTTAGTGAGGCTGCACCTCAAGTACTGCATGCAGTTTTGGAGGCCACACTTAAAGAGGGACATTTAACTCCTGGAGAGGGTCCAGAGGAGGACAACCAAAATGATTTGTGGCTCGGAGGACAGGACCTATGGGGAAAGGCTTGAAGAGCTAAATATGTACACATTGGAAGAGAGAAGGGACTAGGGGACATGATTGAGGTTTTCAGGTACATGAAGGGGGTAAATAGGGGAGGAGCAGTCAGGGTGCTTCGAAGAAAGGAGGAGAGGGCAACTAGAGGGCATGGGTGGAAGCTGGAGGGGGAAGATTCAGGGGAGAAAGGAGGAGGTGCTACTTCACTGAGAGGGTGGTGGAGCCATGGAATGCACTGCCCAGGGGGCTGGTGGAGGCAGAGATGGTGGAGGGGTTCAAGAGGGGGTGGGACAGGTACAGGGGAAGGGTTCTGGAAGCAAAATCAATGCAGCAAGAATATCTGGAACTGGGAAGGGAGAAGCCAGAGAAGGCGAGGGGGGCAGCAAGGTCAGCTCCCAGGGTGGGGGCTGACCAAACGAGCAGACGCGAAAGACCGTTAGGCCTATTCTGCTGGCATTTTAGTATGTTAGTATGTTAGACAGACTGGCTACAGTACTGTGATCTGTGCTGATTGGGTCACTAGCTAGCACTATAATTTGGTGCTAGCTCACTGTGCTTACCCAGCGTGTCTGTTTCAAGTGCTGCTGGAGGAACTCTTGAACCGCACATTAATTCTCTAACTGCATATTTTCTCCACCCGCCACCCCGACCCCGACCTCGATCTCTATTAAATACCTCCCCCCACAAGGCAGCACCCAATTCTCCTGTTCCTCCTGAGTGTCTATTTCAGCAGCAAAGAGCCCCTTAAAGTGACCAAACCTATTTTACCTTAAACCTCCTCCCCTTTTCTCCTCTTCCCACCTGTCAATAATTTCCTCTCTATAATACTGCTACCAAATTGTGCAACTGTGATAATGGCTTATATTATTATAGCTCTGTTTCTGACCCTTCTCCTAGGAGCAAGGCTAGTTGGAAATATTGATGCCCAGCACCTCACTGACTCCTTAGTCCCTAGCTTACTAAATTATGGTCATCGGAAAACATTAACCATAACTGCTCCAATTGGCTGCGACCATAAAGAGCAGGCACCCATGATCCCAGTACAACTCCTTTTGTTAAACCCCGGAACTGAATTCTTGGTTCCCCAACTCTCTCCTATAGCGCATATAAAGGGGTTCCTGCCTTTCTCAGTTAGTCTAAGAAAAAGAAAGGGTAAGTCACTCATAACCCTCAGCATCTCTGTGCTGAAAGCCATGTTCATACTCCTACTCCTCTTAGGGAACATGCACCCTAACCCTGGCCCTCTAAGCAAACCCGGGGCTATAAGGTCCAAGAGTTTTGGCCTGAAAATTGCTAAAATGAATATGCGCAGCCTACTTCCTAAGGTATTGCAGTTACAGGCCTGGGCTACCCTGCATCAGCCTGATATAATCTGCCTAACTGAAATGTGGCTACCCTCCCATGTTAGGGAGTGTGCGATTGGACTGTTGTGGTACCAGGCATTCAGGAATGATAGAAAAGGAAAGAGGTGCGGCGGCTGTCTAATCTTTGTGATGGACAATATCCAAGGGGTTCTTCTCCCAGTCACCACCAGTTCTGATGACCATGAGCTACTTGCGGTAAGGCTCGTGTTTGGACCTCACAGTAAATCGCTGGACATTGCGTGTGTCTACCTCCTGCCCAGGAAGGCCAAAGAGAGCCTAAGCAAAGTCCTTGAGGCAGTATCTGGCACAGCTAGGAACACTGAGCTCATAGTTACAGGTGACTTTAACATGAACTGGCTCAGTGAAGACTCCACCCACCAAAAGGATTGTGTGGCCAGTTCTTATCTCACACAACTTGTCAGCAAGCCCACAAGATTGAACCGTCAATCTGGTAATCATACGCTTCTAGACTAGCTCCTCTTAAGTTCCCCTGGATAGGATATCAGAGGTCACTGTGCATTCTGACTCTCTGAGTGACCATTCCCCGATCACCAGCAGGTGGTCTAACAAATGTAAGAAAGCTCCACCTACTTTCGTGAATAGTAGAATACTAAGAAAAGGGCAGATTCTTGCTTTTAAGGGAGCTTTCTCCCAGACTGACTGGACCCCAGTTGACCTGCTACATGACATTGACCTAGCACTACAATACTTCATTGATAAGTTCAACATGGTGTGTGACATCTATGCCCCGGTTAAGTAAAGAAAAACCTGGGGGTATAATAATGGATGGATTACTGGTGAGCTACTGGAAACCATGAGAGACGGGATAACCTCTGGAGTAGGGCCAGGACCGAAGGGGCCGAAGGGGATATGCAGAAGTATAGGGCCGCCAGGAACAAATGCACTCAACTCATTCAGAGAGCTAAGGCTAGCTACTTCAAAAACAAACTAGATAGTAGTTGGGGGGATAGGAGGAGGTTCTGGCAGAATCTAAAGGAACTTACCGAGAAAAATTAAATAAACCAACCTCTGTTGCTCAATATAAACAGCTCGAACATAATGGACCCTTATACCATTGCTGAGGAGTTCAATTTTGCATTCATGGACCTCTCATCTGTTGTCCCAGCTGACTACCTTAAACCCTGTGATGGGAAACTAAACAACATCCCATCACCTAAGCCCCACCCTAATTTCTATTTCAAGAAAGTTTCAGTCAAAGTTGCCCTAAGGTACGTGAGAAAGGTCCTGGGAAAAACTAGACTGGGGTGCGATAGCACTGACACGAAGATTGCGGCTCATGCTATTGATGTGCTTATAGTGCCTATAACCAAGATATTTAATAAATCACTTTCTCTGGCAAAGTTCCCAATGATCTGGAAACAAGCGCTGGTGATCCCCGTCCTCAAGGAAGGTGACAGGACTTGCGTTTCAAACTACAGACCTATCTCCATCCTCCCCCACTTTCCAAAGCCCTGGAAAGGATAGTGGCAGACCAAATCATTGAGTACGTCCAGAAGTACCAGCTGCAATGTCACCAGCAGCATGGTATCAGGAAAAATCACAGTGCTGCCACAGCCCTGGTGGACTTCGCTTCCTGTGTTCACAAGGCCCTGGATATGGGAAAAATGGTTGGCTCTATCTTTAGAGACCTAACAAAGGCCTTTGATACAGTCAGCCACCCCCTCCTCCTGTTTCAACTGCACTCACTAGGCATTGCCCCCAATGCTGTCCTTTGGTTTCAGGATGATCACTCAGTGTCCAGCCCTAAGGAAGTTACCTTGGGTGTTCCACAAGGATCCATACTGGGACCCCTATTATTCAGATTATTTCTTAATGCCCTCCCGGAGGCCTGCTCAAGTAAAATGATCTTTTACGTGGATGACGCTGCCATACTCAGCAGTCACTCCCAAAAAAGACAGCTACAGGCAGAACTGCAGACTATCTTCAAACCGTATGAGGTCTGGTTCTGCTTCCAAAGATTATTACTAAACTATAAAAACACTAAAACAATGCTCCATGCAAGCCCCCAATTTAAGAGGTGCCACCCTATTCTGTCAATCACAAATAGCAGATCGGTCCCACTTGAACAAATACACTCCTTCAAATACCTCAGGGTCATGATAGATGATACCCTTATGTTCAACACATAGATGCTGTAGTGAAGGCTATGAACTCCAAACTTGGCGTACAGTACAGACACAGAAAAAGCCTCACACCGAATGCAGTTTGGCTCTCCAGCTCCATACTGTTCATAGTGGATTACGGAGGTATGCCACCCTAACAGCGACATTTCTACGGCGACATGCATCAGAATCAACAACAGTGCCATGCCACCGTAGAAGTACCGCTGGAAGGGTCAACCACTTCCCCCAACCTACATCCCCTCCCCGAACTAACTCCAACCTGAGCTAGAATCCTTGTCTTCAGTGGGTGGGGGCAGAGCCCCGCTGCTAGTTCGTGCCTGGCACCTCGTGCCGACGGTCGCAGTGTTTTTAGTCGAACTGCAGTGGTAGAGCAGATTACGGACTTGTAGTTTATGGAGCGGCTTTTGACTCGGCACTCAAGGGGGTGGTCACTGCCCTGAACAAAGCATGCAGACTACTGCTAAATGCAGAACTCCTCATGCACGCCTGCACTCTATATGAGAAATCCGATCTGCTGTCACTCAAAAACAGAATAAGGTACCAAACCTGCCTCCTGGGGAAGATGGCCTTACTGGGCCTAACCCCACCGTGCATCTTTGATCTGCTTACGGTTTCCAAGCCACAATACAATACCAGAGGTGGGGAGTGCAGCCCACTCTGTGTTCCCTTTTGGAGGACTGCCTTGGGGCAATGTTACTTCTCTTACTGAGCACTTCTGTGGCTTAATGAGACCCCCTCATATGCACTTAACTTGGCCACCCTCACTACCTTTAAGACGGAACTTAAGCAGTTTCTGTCAAGCAAGAGCATCTGTGAATGTCAGAGCTGATTCCGGGCTTTTCCCTCTAGTACATTTCCCCCCTTGTGCCCCAGTTGCTATCCAAATTAGCCCCATACTCTGACCCCTTTTCCTCATTCATTGACCATGTCCCCTTGCTACATATTCCCCTTCCCTTTATATCCCCCGCCCTAGAATTGTTTACACTTCTGCTATTATATTCTTCTTATCCAGTCTGTTCCCCCACTCCATCACCTTTTGGCCCACCCACCTCTCTCCCTCCCTCCCTCTCTGTCTCTCTCTCTCTCTCTCTGTCTCTCCATACTCCCAACCCCTATCTAGCTCTTCCATATCTCTCTCTGTCTCTCTCTCTCTCTCTCCTTCCTCTTGCTCCCTCCTCTCTCCCACCCTTGTTACTCTGCCTATACCCCTCTGTCTCCGGACCATCCTCACTCTCTCCCCCCACCCCTTCTCTTATCTCCTCTCGTCTCTCTCGTTATTCCATCGCATTTAGCACTTACTATCTCCCACCCCTCCTCTCTGTTTCTCCTTATACTTCGCTCTCTAGCTTACCTCCTCTCCCTCCCCCTCCCTGTAACTAATGTTATGACTTCTCACCTCTTGTGCTTTCCTGACAAGGCCCCACTGGGCTGCTCATTATTTACTCCGAGCATGTGTTTTATGCACATTAATTTGGGTTTCCTGCATTTCTTTTACCTGCTGTCATTCCCAATGTAAATGATAGTATACCTATTAAAACCTCTGTGATTGTATAGCAATACCATGTAATTGTATCATGTCTTAAATGTAAGTCTTTTGTTCTTGGCGTGGAACCTTTGTAAAAGAGTTTTTAACTCAAAGGTTGAATCTGAATTTACAAATAAATAAATAAAACAAACAAAAAAATAAATAATTTTTCTTTACGCCATGGTGTTTTTCCAAACCAACGGAAACTGGCCAACATTAGACCAATTTTTAAGAGCTGCAATCCATCTCAAGTTTCTAACTACCATCCAATTTTGTTATTAACCCCACTGTCAAAGATTCTACAAAAAGTGATTTTGGACCTAGGGTTACCAGATGTCCTCTTTTATGAGGGTATGTCCTCTTTTCCAGCTGCCAAATATTCTTCATGTACCTTCTCTATCCTGTTGTATTATTACTTTTGTAATTTTTTTAGTCTCTCCTATCCAGGACCTCCTTGTAAATGAGCTGTGAAGGCGGTGGAGACTTTAAACCTATTTACTCTGGATCTGGCATAAGGGTTCATCGGGGGAGGGACTAAGTGTCCTCTTTTTGATATCCCAAAATCTGGTACCCCTGTTTGGACCAGACAATCCAACATCTCGAAAAATTCTATTTATTAACAGAATGTCAACATGGCTTTGAATCAAGACACAATACTGAGATGGCCTTGGTGGAGTTCACCGGCTGCATACAGAGTGCCCTTGATAAAGGGCACTCTGTGGCGGCCATGTTCGTGGCCCTTGCCAAGGCCTTGGATCTGGTTGAACATAGTTTACTTCCTGGCATCCTCCATGGTTTGCTTTTCTCGGGGGGTGTCATTAAGTAGTTTTCAGATGATCTTTCTAACAGGACCCATGTAACTCAAATAGAGGATAATCTTTCTCAGCCAAAGCTCATAAACTGTGGTGTGCCTCAGGGGTCAGTCCTGGGGGCCCCTTATTTTTTCATTGTACCTGAACACAGCTCCAAGTATTTGCACACAAACTTTCGTTACATTGTATGCCGATGATGCTGTTATATATAGCACTGGTCTAAAACCTAATAACCGAAGAAAGGAGGGTTAGTAGAGGGGTACCACAGGGTTCGGTATTGGGCCAGTCCTCTTTAATGTCTTTATAAGTGACATTGCAGAGGGACTGGAAGGAAAAGTATGCCTCTTTGCAGATGACACAAAGATCTGCAACAGGGTTGATACACAAGGGGGTGGAAAGGATGAGAAGGGACTTGGCAAGGTTGGAGGAATGGTCAGAAGTATGGCAGCTTAGGTTCAATGCAAAGAAGCGCAAAGTAATGCACCTGGGAAACAAAAACCCAGTGGAAGAGTACACAATGTGGGGGGAGGTACTAACAACAACAAAAATGGAAGGGACCAGGGAGTAGTCATTATCAGATGATCTAAAGGTAGGCAGGCAATGTGAGAAGGCAGAAGGAGGGCTGCAGGGATACTGGGATGCGTAGGGAGAGGCATCATCAGTAGAAAACAGAAAGTTGTCATCCCTTTGTACAGACAGTTGATTAGACCTCATCTGGTGTACTGCATGCAGTTCTAGAGACCCCATCTCTTCAAGGACATAGACAGGATGGAGGCAGTCCAGAGGAGGGCAACTAAAAATGGTGCAGGGTCTGCACCAGAAACCATACGAAGAGAGACTAAAGAAGCTTAATAGGTATACCCTCAAGGAAAGGGGGGGGTACATGATAGAAACTTTCAAGTACCTCAAGAGAATCAACAAAGTCCAAGAGGGCAGCATCTTTCAGAAAAAGAGATATGCAAGAACAAGGGGGTACAGTCTGAAGATAGGCGGGGATGGCTCAGGGGCAACGTGAGGAAGTATTTTTCGCAGAGAGGGTGGTGGACACATGGAATGACCTTTCTGAGGAGGTCATGGGGTCAAAGACAGTGGGGGAATTCAAGAATCCATGGGACAGACAAAAGGCAATTCTAGTGGGGGGTAGGAGAAAGTAGGCTGTTGGTTAACTAGGATCTGCAGCTTATCAAATAGGTAGGGAAATGAGCAGACTGGGTGGGCCAAGCTGTCCTTATCTGCTGTCAAAGTCTATGTTTCTAATGCCCTGAAAAAGGTACAAGTTTATTTTAATTTTTTTCAATATTGGTTGGCATCTGATTGTATGGTTTAAACTCCACAAAACCCAAGTTCTGCTCTTTTCAAGCAAAAAAAATTATGATGTAGCTCTAATATTTATTACAGACTTAAAAGGGAACACTATCGAACTGGTAGAACGTTTTAAATACCTGGGGCTAATACTTAACCCTAATCTGACTTTTGAACTTCATATAAATAATGTTAAAAAAATGATCCACCAAAGCTTAGAATTTCTCTTTAGGGTTAAACTAATGTTGACTGTAGAAGCTAGGTACTTACTTGCACAGTTTTTTGTTGTGTTTTAGATTATGTGCTTATAATATATTCAGAAACGAGAGTAAATAATATGATAAATTGAGGGCCACATATAATTCTTTCTTAAGATTTATACTGAGGCCCAGATATTCAAACTGCGCCACAAAGTAGTGCAATAGCAGGAGCAGGCGCAAATCCAGTGCGCCCATGTGCAACACGCGCGATATTCAAACACTGCGCAGGTGAAGATGCGCCTGTGCCACACAACTAAATATCATGCCAACTGCACCATGGCGCAACCAGGGATGTGCAGTGGAGCAGGGTAGCAGCGCATCAGCACAACCAGGGATGCGCAGGGACAGGATGCAGGGGTTCACCACCCATGGTAGATATGGGCAGAGGAACACACAGCAGAACAGACATTGCCCCCCACACTCCATGCACTGCACAACCTGAGGAGAGCTGGAAGAACCACCAGCCCATGGACACCAGCAACAATCCCACAGCCGGGGCATGGTGCCCCAACACACCCCCTGGCAAGCTGTGACCGGCACACAAGAATGTCCGGCCACCCCGTGCCACACCATCCCACCAATGCAGAGCACACCCTGCACCACGATCCCCAGACACCCTGCCCAGGAGTAGCGCCCAGCAGTGCAGGACACCCCATGCATGCCACCACCCCCACTGTGAAAATGCAACCCTGTGCACCACGAAGCCATGCAAGGCAGCCCCACCGTGAGCACCCTGCAGTGGGCGGCAGCAGACAGCGATGCAACAACTGCATACACAGTGCCACCCTGCACATCCCCCCCGAGGTACAGCTGAGAGACCGACCATGCGTCGGCACACAAGGTACCCCACATGTGACAGGGCATGCCCCGGACCCCTCCACCAGCAGTACAGCACCCTGCACACCCTCCCAAGGACACACCCCATCCCAGCACTGGTCACAACAGCCAGCACAGATACCCACAGTGTTGCATGGAAACATGCACCACACAGGATGCAACACAGTGCATGGACAAACACCCACCCATACCCAAGGGCACGCCAACACAGGGACACAGTAGCGGGTCAACAAAGCCACTGACATGTGGCCACTGCAGCCATGTACACATGGCCAGCACCCCTCCATGGCACAGGTGTGCCGGCCACCCTGCGCAGGCACCATGAAACCATACGCCACCAGCATGCGGCCGGAGCACATGTGACAGACACTGGAGCACATCCCCTGCAACAGACACAAGTGACAACATGGAGGGGGGGACAACAACAGCGGAGGCCACAGTGCCACCCGAGGCAGACATGCACCATACTGGTGACAGGAGGCAACCCGGCATTGTGCCAGGTACAGTGGTTGTCCAGCATGGACAGCCACCACTGACATGCCAGCAGACTGTGCATATCACAGACATGCAAGGGTGTCAGCTGCATAGGCCATGGATGCCTGACAGGGGCATCATGGACATAGTGCATGCACCGTGGATCACTGCACACAGGCAACCAGTGCATAGAGAACAACACACAAACCACAGATAGTGACTGATACCTACGCCCACACCATAGGCGGTTCCCCTCCGGACACACACACACACCAATGCCTGCACCACCCCTGACGCCATGCACACCACTGCAGCTGAGCACCTGTAGCCCACTACAAATCAGAGACCACCACAGTAGGCATAACAAAACAAATGTTTTATATAAAGGTCCAAACAACTATATACAATTATTTACATGGGGGAGGGCCACATACCAGGTGGGGGTGGGTGAGGCGAGGTGAACAAATGGGAGAAGGAAGAAGGGGTGTGAGGGTGGGTCTGGGGGTAGGGTTAATCCGGGGCATGGAGGGCTTAGCATCTGCCCTGCTCCTAACTCCTGTGGCGCCACCTTGTCCTCCACCTCCGGACACCATGCTGCTCCAATCACTGGAGTAACTCCAATGATGCCCTCGCAATCTGCAGGAGCTCCTGCATGGCCATCTCAAGCCGCATCAGTTGCCATCCACCAAGGACAAGGGAGCAGAGTCAAAATGTGTGAATGTCCATCCCCCTGCAGCCCACCCATTGTGCATGGCATACAGCTGTGGGCCATGCCCCTGTGATGGTGTGCAACCACCCACAGTGATCGTGTACACAAGACCTGCCTACCCAGGCACACACAGCCATGCGGACCACTGCACACACCCACCGCCCAAGTCCAACACAGCACCACAGTGGCTGTACAGTGACATGGCTATGCAGTGTGAAGGCAGTGGCACAGCCGTGTACCCGGTGCATGCATGGACCACCAGCGATGCACACCCACACATGCAGTGCCACTGGACAGTGCTGAGTGTACCGTGTGGTGTGCACGTCAGTGGTGTCAATGGATGGTGGCCATGCCCCGCCACCTACCCTGCAACACAGCATGCACAGAATATCCTGGAAGAAAGGCACTCACCTTCATCGGCTGGATCCGGCTGGATCCGGGTGCTGTTGCAGGATGGGTCCAGCAGCCCACAGCTGTTGCCCTGCATCCCCTTCCTCCCAGCATTGCCATGCCTCCCTGGCTCTGTGCTGCTCCTCAGGGCCTAGGGTGCAAACATGGAGAGGGGAACATCAGTACAAACCAGCAGCAAAGGCCCCCTCTGGGTGTGTGCGATCCCACACAGCCCAACCATGCCACAACCCCACCACCGCCACCCACACTGGATGGCCCACCCCCCCGTGTGGTGGACACTGGCCCACCGCGATACCCGTATGGATGCAACCAGTGTATGGATGGAGCACCTACCTGGACGTGGCACTGCGCCTCGCCTGGCGCATGCCCGTAGGCAGGAAAGCCTATCTGGGTCTCTCCACTGGAGGTCCCTGTAGCGGTGGTGACACCGCTCTGCTGTTTGGCCGATTCCTGTGGCCTCTTCAAGTGCCACTGCCTCCTCCTCCCAAACTGCACTCCTTGCCCTGTCCAGGTGGTATTCCCCAAACAGGGCCCCAGCATGGGGCTCCACAATGGCCACCAAATTGGCCAGCTCCAGTGGGTTCCATAAAGCAGCTCTCCTCCTTGCCATCACAGCTTCAGGTAGGATAACAAAATGGCACTCTGTAGCTCATATCCACCACATGCAGATCCTGCGTGGTACAGTGCTGCCATTCCCCATCATGCTGTCACTGAACAGCGTGATAGGGGTGCACTCATGCGGACGCATGGCGACTGGGGGCAAAGGTCGACCACAGGGTCAAGGGTCTCTTGCACACAGACCGCCACAGCGTGATTGGGACTCCCTGCGTGTAGCACGGTTGGGTGCCTGTGTGAGATGCCCTGCAGTGGCCTACCGCCCTGTGGCACCATGGCGTCTATGGCACTCCAGGGCACAAGCGCCATACATGTGAACAGCGCACTAGTGCCACTGGCACAGTGGTGGCCGTGCCCTGCACTGCATCCCATGCTCAGCATGTCAGCAGCACAACAGGTTTCAGCATCAGCACACCGGGCATGTACCGTGCGGTGCTTACTGCGCACGTCACAGAGCTACGCCTGTGCCTGAGCACGCTCAACACAATTGCGCAAGGCGCAACAGTGCGATATTCAGCCAGCATATGCAAATCAGCTCATCAGCAATTCCATGGCACAGCTACTGCATTAGCATCCACTTAAAGTTGCACCTCACCTCATTTGCATGCTTTGCGCTATATCAATGCGACATGGGGCTGCAGAGGCCATAGTTTGGTATCGCAGTCTATTGTGGTGGGTTGCATGCTGTTTGGAAGTGTGGACTGTGATGTGTGAGAGATGCATGGGACTGCACATTAAAAAGTAACACCTGTCATTCCCACAGGCTCTATAATGACCGAACATGAGGAAGAGGAGGAACAGGGATGTTGGAGGAAGAGGAAGCCCAACTTCACATGGTCGGAAATAGACGCCCTGTTCAAGGCATACCTCGACGGGGAACAGCTGCTCAGCAGACAGCGGGGAACACCACAGGCCCATGCTGCGGCATGGGGTAAGGTTGCGCATGCCATGAACCAGCATGGCAGCCTCCAGCGGTCCATGCAAGAATGTAAAAACAAGGTCAGCACAGACAGGAGGAGAATTAAGGACAAGGTGGCTGCCATCAGGGCAGCATGTGCTGCAACCGGTGGTGAGCAGCTGGATGTGCCATGCCTGATGCCACAGGAGGAGCGGCTGGCTGGCAGCATGCGGCGTTGTGCCATAGAGGGCTTTCCAGGTGGTGGCTTCCAGACGGGTGGTAGCCCATCACTGCATGGTAGATCTTGTGCTGTCACTGTGTGGGAGGTGGGGGGAATGCCACAGGGTAGGGTGGAGACATTAATGCAACTGTGTTCCCTTACAGCTCCTGAGTGTCTACATGGGTCAGCGGTGGTGGATGTGTCCACCATGGGTGAGGCCCTGGACACGGAGGAGCGCCCATCCACCTCCACAGGTGTCCAAGGGTCAGTACCACCGCATACCTGCCTGTCTGTCCGGACTGAAGATGGGGTTGCTGGTGCAGACGAGGCCCTGCCTGTGTCCCAGCGTGACAGCGGCCATGGACTCCAGCATGCTGGGACATGGACTGGTGCCAGACCAGGCACCGATGATGATGGCTCACACATCCCAGACAGTGATACATGTGGGATGCAGGATGGTCCCACAGCAGGGAATAGCATGGGCGTAGTGGGTGGTGCCGCTGTGGAGTCCCAGCCTGTGCCTGTATGCCCCAGTGGGGCAGCACTAGTGTGCGTCCAACCTGGTGGGGCTGTTGTGGCCACTGTGGCAGCACAGGTGAGCCCTGGTGATCGGCAGCCGGAGGAACAGTGGCAGCAGTCGGCAAATGGGGATGGAGGGACAGTGTCGGGGGCGGCGTCAGTGCACTGCGTGTGGACATGCCCAGGCATGGCTCTGGTGTGCAGCGCCCAACTTCAAGGGGTGCTCCCTGGCTCAGCCATGAACACCATAAGGGACAGCATGCCGATCAGGCGGATGACCTCTTTGATGAGCACAGCTGCATACTCCAGGATTCAGTGGATCAGCAGTTACGGCTTGTTACGGCAGTGGATACACTCAGTGCGGTTCTGTGCCAGGTAGAGGAGTGGCGCAGCAGGGACCACAGTCTGCTCCTGGCAGGGGATGGACCGGCTGCGGGAGGATGTGACCACTGCTATTGACAGGCAGACACATGCATTCACAGCTGTCATGGCCACATTGGGCACCCAGTTCATTGCCCATGCACCGCAGACACCATGCAGTGACATGTCCACCCCCCGTTCCCAGCGTCGTGCGACACCTTCCATGTTGACACCTGGTTCGGCTGTGGGCATACCAAGCATGCCTGGTGCAGGCATGTTCGGTGAGCTGCAGACCCCTGTGCGAATGCGTTCCCACAGTGTCACCCCTGGGGGACCATTGTTGCCACCCCATGAGGCCAATGGTCAGCCTGGCATGGCTGGCAGGTCTTGGCGGGGGCCACCCACACATCCATGGTGGCCATGGCACTGTGCTGCGTGACTGACCTGTCTTCCACCATGGCCACTGTCTGCCGCTGCCCTGTGTGCAGTGTGTTGTGCACTGTACAATGCACAGTTGGGGTACCTGGCCCTGTACACACACGGTCCATGTGCACACCCTCCCAGCTGCTGGCCACTGTGGCATGTGCATGATGATGCCTGTGTTACGCTGTCCGCCAGTGTGCAATGATGCCCAGCATCTGAGACATGCACAGTGACGGCCACTGGGCGTGGTCGTGTGTGGACCTGTGTGTGGCTAGGGGTTGCAGTCGTGGTCGGTGTGCCTTTTACCCCTTGTGCATGTCTTGTGGTGTGTGTGTGTGTGTGTGTGTGTGTATGTGTGTGCGTGTGTCGTGTTTGGCCATGCCCATCCCTGATGGCATGTGTGGATCCACGCGCAGTCCCATTCACTTGCCGCCATCCACCCCGGGGTTCATTCATGCCTGTCTGTGAGTTGTGCTCTTGCAATTGGTGGTTGCACATGGCCCTGTGACCTACCTGTGTTGGCCGAAGTGCTCCTCTGTGATGGTGTCCCGGTGCAGTTGCACCATCCTGTAGAGGTGGGGTTCCCTTTGCCCAGGGGGTGGCTGCCCATCACCGTCTGGACCGGCATCCTCATTGTCCCCATCGCTGTCCCCCTCTTTGACCTCTACGGCTATCCTACAGTCATTGGCCATGTTGTGCAGGATGCAACAGGCCAGGAATAGCTTGCAGACCTTTGAAGGGCTGTACTGTAGGGCATTGCCAGACATGTCCAGGCATCAGAAACGTGACTTCAGCATCCCGAACACCCGCTCGATGATATTACGTGTGGTGGAATGTGCCTCATTGTACCGTCACTGCAATGGGGTCGAGGGGTGCCGGTATGGTGTGAGCAGCCAGGGACAGAGTGGGTAGCCACTGTCACCTGTGTATAGAGGGAGTACATTAGTATGGTGGTCTGCATAGCTCTGCCATGGGCCGTCAAGGCCGGTACCCATGGCACCTCTGACTGTGCCTTCCCCCCACATCTGCTCATGTCATTTTGCGTGTTGTGCATACTCACCCACTAGGTGGCCAGTGGGGATGTCCCCACTCTCGAGCCTGTGACACAGTGCAGACTGGTGCCAGATGAAGGCATCATATGCTCCCCCAGGGTGCGTGGCACAGACATTGGTTATGTGCCCCCTGGCATCGCACACCACCTGGCAGTTGATGCTGGTGAATCCCTTGCAGTTGATGTAGGCCACATGGGTACAGTCAATGGCCCCAAGCACGCCAGGCATATGTGCTACCCTATGGAACTCTTGTACGTGTGCTGTGTGCTCCGCCTGTGTGCTGGGGAAATGGATGTACTCCACAGCATGTGGCAGCAGTGCACTGAGGAATTGTGTGAGTAGGCCTGACGTGGCCGACTGGGTTATGTCTGTCGTGTCCCCTGTTGGTCTCTGGAAGGTGCTCGTGGCAAGCAGGCACATGACAGCTGCCACCTTTGTTTCCACTGACAAAGCATGGCTCCGTCGTGTGAGTGCCTGCATCTCATCACTGCACAGCTCACAGAGCCACCTCAGGATCACTCGGTTCAGGCAGTATGGGCCCACAGTCTCTGTATCAGTATACTGCTTGAAGGTGATGCGGGCTCAGTACCACCTGTTGGGGGCGTACCGCCGACGGGCCCTTCCACGACCGTGCCCCCATGCTGCCTGTCTTCTCACACCCCTCATTACCGCCTCCACCTGTATGGTGGCACTGGCCATGTCCCTGGCTGTTGCTCCCCCCCCGGCAGATGTTATCCCATTCCCCCCACTGTCCTCTGTGATGCTCCCCCCTGCACCGGGTACACCTCCGGCCTTCAGCTGTCCTGCCTCCTGTCACTGCCCTCACTACTCTGCAGCACTACCCTGTCTGTCCTGCACACTGTCTCAGGCTCCCCACTCCTGTCCTGTGTGGTCACAGGTGTGCCCTGTCCTGCTCCTTCTGTGTCCCACTCACTGCTGCCCTCTTTGTTTTAGCTGCCAGCTCGCTCCCACCTCTGGCTTCCCTGTAGCATTCTTGTGCCTCTCTCTTGTTCCTTTTTATTTTGGATCATTTCCGCTATCGCTCAACTTCTGCTAGCTCCCCTATTGCACATGGCGCATGCTGTTGAATATCGCACTGCGCCATTTATTCATGGTTCCTCCCTCTACGGCTGCGCATGCATTCATTACCATTGCGCTCTTGCGCATTGCAACTTGAGCGGCGCAGCTGCCTCCCGCTGAATATCGCACAATGGCGCATTTTCGGACTTGCGCTGGCACATCTCTGTTGCGCATGGTGCAACCCTTTTGAATATCTGGCCCAGAGTGTTCCCACTTGAACACATCATTGTTTACTTTTAAAACAATATGTTTATCCCTGGACAATAGAATTTCACTAAAAATGTTTTTTTTTATTTGTCAAAGGAATCAAAGGTCTCCTTCCTTCATCTGTTTTTCATTATTTCCCAGACCAATTAACAAATGTGGCACTAGAACTCAAAGTAGATTGTCCTTTAAACTTCCATTATTATGTTGGTTCACGCTTGCGAGCCAGCCAACATATTGCATTAGTAGCAGATTTGGAGGCGCGGGTCACTGTGGGCAAGTGCAGGGCACACATCAGTAGGTGCGCCCCTCATTCCCCAATAAGCCAGCATGCAGGCACCGACACCAGCAGTACGTAAAGTGGCCACCAAATCTAAGAAAAGTGCCCCTGCAATGAGAGCCAAGCTCGTCACGCAGCGGCACAATAACACACCTCCCGACATGCCTTTCCTGGTGAAGCAGTTCAATAAACATGGCAGCACTGACTGCTGCAGCGCAGAGTGCCGAATTCAGGGGTGCCCAATCCCCCTGTTGGCATGCCCTGACCTGCTTCATTTGCCGACAGGGAGCCCACTCCCCATTGGCATAATGTCCCCAACCCCCAATTTGTGCTGTGCGCTGAGGGGGGTGCTCAATCCCCATCGGTATCATGTGCGCCCCCCCACCCGTTTCTGTGCTGAGGGGAGGGCTCAATCCCTGTTGGCTGTGGTCCCCTTCCCCATAATACAGGTGGTACACTGGGAGCCCACCCAGTGTACCAAATAAACACCTGCAAAAAGAAACCAACTCTTGTCTTTTTTTTTTCCTGTAAAGAAGAAACGATCCTCATGGGTCTCTCCTGCCCCTCCCCAACCCAAGGCCCACCCTCTGCGATACTGCCTCCCCACACTCCCTCACACCATACTTACCTCCAGAGCCCAGCATGACGATCTTCGTGGACTGGGAACACGTCTGCACTCTTCAAAGCCAACTGCGAACTGAAGAAATGCCAGTAAACTGTATAATGGCATAAAAGTTTTTCAACTCGTGCATATCTCGGGCATTTTGGGAATTTTGGCACCAAATTTTCAACATGCGGTTATTAGACCCCTCCTCATGAATTCAGTTACTGTCATGGCGTTATTCAGTCCCGAAAGGTGATTTTGTGGTTACTGTGCAGAATCACCTTTCAGGACTGAGTAACAAAATGACAGTGACACTGTTCATGAGGAGAGCTCTCAAAAGTCTATGTTGCAAATTTGGTGAAAAAATCCACAAACTACTGTTTTATGAGCATGCATTGCGCAGTTTCCATGCACGCAGAATTTCGTGAATTTGTAATATTTTTACTCCAGATTTTCAAAATTGCCATTTTTCCATACCTCCTTATGAACAGTGCAGCTGTCATTTTACATATCCTGGACGAAATGTGTTTTCGCACTTCTGGCGCAGAATAGCACGGTCGGTGTGGGAGATCAGTTTTAGGGACAGATTATGAAAATGACAGTGACACTGTTCGTGAGCAGAGGTCTTAAAATGCCTATGCTGAAAATTTGGTGATGAAAGTCCATAAAATGACTGTGATACAAGCTTGCGTTGTGCAGTTTCCACAATCCTTTGTAACTCCGCAAATTTGTAATATATTCATGCCAGATTTTCAACACTGGAATTTTTTCACACCTCCTTATGAACAGTACAGCTGTCATTTTTCACATCCTGCCCAAAATGTGTTTTCACACCTGTGGCGCACAATGGCGTGGTCGCTGTGGGAAATCAACTTTTGGGACAGATTAACAAAATCACAGTGCCACTGTTCATGAAGGGAGGTCCCAAAATGCCTATGTTGAAAATGCGGTTAAAAAATCCCCAAATAATTGGTTAACGAATGTGTGTTGCGCAGTTTCTATGTATGCTCATGACTTCACCAATTTTTCATATTTTCACTCCAGATTTTCAGAGTTGCCATTTTTTTACACCTCCTCATGAACAATACAGTTGTCATTTTTCACATTCTGCCCAAAATGTGTTTTTGTGCCTGTGTTGCCAAATGGCATAGTCGCTGTGCAAACCCACCTTTCAGCTAACAAACTGATAGTGCCGCTCTTCATGAGGTGGGGGTCACAAAAAGCCTATGTTAAAAACTTTGGAGTGAAAATACCAACAAACGCCTATGGTGTTAGGGTTTCCAACTGTAACACCCCACTCTGAAGAGACTGACAGGAATCAGGGATGTGACTTGGGATCATTGGCTGTAATGCTCACGCCATTCCACCCCCACCCCCACCCTGCAGCCAGTGACAGGCATTGAGGTGTGCCTTGGATTGTTCAGCCCTTACGTTCACCCATTCTCCTGTACTGCACCCATCTCAGTGTATTTCCTTATGGAATGGGGTAAGTATAAGGGCCCAAAGACCCCAAAGCACACCACAACACTTGTCAGTGTCTACAGGGTAGGTGAGGTAAAATGACACGAGCGTTATAGCTGACGTTCCAAAGACACACCCCAATGCCTGTCAGTCTCTGCAGGGTGGGCGGTGGGGTTGGCATCAGTTCAATACTTCACTGCCATTCCTATTATGCATCTCTAACTCCTGCACTACCACTGCCAATGCCAGCGAGACAACATTCGGCATTGACAAATGCTTGTTTTTAAAAAGCGTCAGGACAGCGATCTTTACTCTATAGAGCTCAGCTCTATTTCAGTTCCCTCCCATTTGAATTTATGAATTGCAGAACAGTTTATAGTTTTAAATTGGTACCCCAAATCATGCTTACAAGATCAGCAAAAATGTATTTGTTTAACTTAGCAAATTATGTTGTTTATTTGTTTGTACTGTTTTAAAAATGTTTGTTAATGTTTTTTTGTATGAAATGTTATTTGTAAACACTTGTCGCTAATGAAAATGGGCAGAATTGCTCATCTGGCCGACAAGTATAAAAAATGAAATGAAATGTTGTCTCCAAAACTGGACACAGTACTCCAGGTGGGGTGTTACCAATGAGCTATATAGGGGCAGCACCATTTCCCTTTTCCTGCTGGTGATACCCTTACCTATACATCCCGGCATCCCACTAGCTCTCCCAATTGCTTTGTTGCATTGTCTAGCCACCTTCAGGTCATCCAGTATGATTACCCCCAGGTCCCTTTCCTGCTTGGTCATTGCAAGTATCTCTTCCCCTGTTTTATACTTCATCCCCGGGTTTCGGTGACCCAAGTGCATTATTTTTTTTGAAATTCAAAGTTTATTCATTTTCACAAACACGAAATGGAGTAGCTCTATACAGTACATAATGACATTTCTCCTTTAAGCCATCCATATAATCATGAAAGAGAGAGACTGCTCCCCCTCCCTACCACCCACCCTCCCCTTCCCCAGCACAGCTTATCTTTTAGATGGTGTCCTGAGCGGCCACCCGAAATATATCTTATATACTCAGCTGCATGTGTAAGGGTTCCCAAATGCTATTGTGTTTGGTCAGCTTGTTATTTAAACTGGCCATCATTTTTCCCATCCTGAGGTTATGCAAGATCTCCTTGAGGCACTCAGAGTAAGATATATCCACACTATCCTTCCAATGTCTAAGAATGACCTTTTTAATTGATAATGAGATTAAGGCCATGTAGTACCTCCTGGGTACCGCTGATATGGAAGCATAGTCGCCCAGCAAGCATACCTCAGGACAGAAGAAATCGGAAAGGCCCAGTAAAGGATACAATCTGTCCCGTACCTCGTTCCAGAGAACAGCCACCTTCAAACACGACCAGAATATATGGTACAACGTACCCTCCTCTTGTCCACACCTGGAACAAAGGGCTGTGTCCTTGAGACCAAACTTATGAAGTTTCTGAGGGGTGTAATATATATTGTGCAGTATGTGGAACTGCACCAATTTCAGTCTATCCTGTTTAATATATTTGTGAACATTTTTCCAAAGAGATGCTCCATCTATTTCTAACCCTGGGAAGTAGTCGATCCAATACTTTTTGGGGATGAACTCTTCGGGGTATTTGCAATCGTATAGACATTTAGAGATCTTGGACACCGAATGTCTGTGACCCACAACTGTGCCTAGGACCTCTTGGAACCTATTCTTTTGGGAAAAAGAAGAAACCGGGCCAAAATCATTTGTTAACAGATGCACTAGCTGGTAGACCTTGAAAATGGATTTGACGGGTATGGCAAGCCTGGTCAGAATAGTGGAGACCTGGAGCCACGAGCCTTCCTGAGCCACCAATTGGGCAAGGGTGACATTGTCAAGCTGCGGGAGCCAGGTCCTATTAATCGGTTTGCCATCAAGCTTTATATTAGGGTTGCCGCATACCGGTTGGGCCAAGTCCCTCTCCTGCCTATATTCCATGCTCGCACATATCTGCGTGTGCACCTTAACTGAAATTGCGAGTGGGGTGAGCCTCAAGTTTGGGGGGAGGTCCTTTAGCTTAATACTCAATAAGGATAGAGGTAACAAACCTTCTTGTTTGATATAGGCCAACTCTATTCGCAACCATACGAGTAAGCTTTCTGAAGCAGCAGACCCTCTTCGCCTACACTACCTTAAGTACTTCACCATATGGCTCGCCCAGTAATAAAAAACTAGAGAGGGGAGGCGGAGACCCCCTCTGTCCTTCGGGGCAGCTAGTTTGTGGTATGCTAGTCTGGGTTGTTTTTCAGCCCAAATAAAAGTAGTTATTATTGCATTAAGTTTGCGGAACCATGCATATGGGATCCATGTGTTGAGCCAGTGTAACAGATAAAAAATCCTAGGGAAGAAATTCATCTTGATAAGATTTATACATCCCCATACCTCTCAAGTGTCCCTCATTATGAGGGACATCCCTCATTTTGCCCCTTAAAATTACTCTGTCCCTCATCCGTCCCTCATGGAAAAGGTGCTGCCCACATGGGAATGTGTTATAAATTCAGACTTTAAAGCAGAAACACTTAACATTCTAAAATACTAAATCCAAAATAAATTTTGTACAAGTACACATTATGGTTTTCACAGTGTTCTGAGCTTGTACCTACATCTTTGAGGATGTGTCCCTCATTCTGAGGGTCTGTGTCCCTCATTGTCCCTCATTTGGAGTGTCCAAAAATGTCCATTTCTCTCATTTCAGTGACAAAAGGTTGAGAGATATGTACATCCCCAAAGTGTAATGGGCAACTTAGACCACCTTTTCAAGTCTCCCTCCAGTGTTTTAACTAAATTGTCCAGATTGAGCTTGAAAAGTTGGGTTGGATCCCTTACCACTTGAATCCCCAGATATTTCAAAGAATTCAATGACCAGGACATTCCACTCTGGCTGACTAGGGCTTTGTTCACTCTATAATTAAGCGGGAATATCTGAGATTTGTCTATATTCAATTTATAATTGGAAAGCTTGGCGAACTCTTGAATTACCCCTAATAACCCCGGTATTGAGTTACTTGGGTCTGTCAGATGTAGTAATAAATTGTCCGGATACGCCAATATTTTAATCTCTACCCCTTGAATGACCACCCCCCTTATAAGGGGAGACTGCTTGATCTTTCTAATCAGGGGCTCTAAATATAAGATAAAGAGCAGCGGTGAAAGGAGACAGCCCTGTCTGGTACCAGAATATAATGGGAACTTATCGGAGATCACTCCGTTTATCATCACCCTAGCTGACGGGACACTATAAAAAATTCTGATCCATTTTTGGAAAAGTTCGGGAAAGTTGCACGCATTCAAGGTCCTTAGAAGAAAGTTCCAGTCTACCCTGTCAAAGGCCTTCTCCGTGTCCAGGGAAACAAGAACTGCCAGATAAGGAGCATCTCTGGACGCGGAGAGGACTTGCGACAGGGTCCTTAGGTGATCTGTTGACGACCGCCCTCGCATGAATCCGACTTGTTCTGGCCCGATCATATCATTAATAACTGACAAAAGACGATTTGCTAAAATCTTGGCTAGGATTTTAATGTCCTGATTCATCAGAGATATCGGGCGGTAACTAGCAAGTGACTCTGGATCTTTCCTGGGCTTCAGAATCAGCACAATTAAGGCCTCCCACAAAGTCGGGTCAGTTTGAGCCCCCTGATAGGATATGCTGGAAAAGGGACAGTAACATGGGAAGTAAGAGATTTATGAATTTTTTGTAAAAATTCACTGAGAACCCGTCAGGCCCGGGGGATTTATCTATGGGTAGAGCCTTAATAACCTCAAGAACCTCCTCCCTAGTTATAGGGGCCGTTAGACGGCTCTGTTGGTAATTATTCAGAAAAGGTAACCCGATAGTTCCCAAATAATTATCAATGTTGGCATCTGGGGCCAACTCTTTGAGACTATACAACTCGGCATAGTATCCTCGAAACACTGAGACTATCTCCTCAGTTGAGGTTAGGAGAGAATTGGTAGTCGGGGAGCGGATCGCCAGAATGTGCCGGTCCGCTTCCATTTGTCTGATCTTCAATGCCAGCAATTTTCCGGCCTTTTCCCCAGTGTCCGAATATGCAGCCTTGGCCCTGAGGATTGCATATTCAGCTCTATCCCTCAGCAACTCCAGATATTCCTCCTTAAGTTTGATTAGTTCCTGCTTTTCAAGATCATTCAAGGGTGAACTACCACTGCCTTCTTTATCCTGTATTTCCCGCAAAAGCCCTTTCAACTGTCCCTCTTTTTCTTTTTTCCGAAAAGTGGCTAAACTGATCAAGGCGCCCCTTATAAATGTCTTAAAGGCTCCCCACATCATATCTGGTCTCTCCACGGAGCTGGCATTAGATTCTATAAACTGCTGGATATGTTCACCAATTACCCGGGCTGTTTTCTCCTCTTTTAGCATATAATTATTTATTTTCCATCTGAAAGATCTCTTAGGCATATCTAGGGACACTAGATGGTATACTACTAAAGCATGGTCTGATGGGGGACCAGGTTGTACAGAGGCTTCAGCCACTCTGGGGAGGAGGCTGTGCGAGAGAAAAATGTAATCAATGTGGGATGAAGTGTTGTGGACCGGGGATGTGAAGGTGAATTCTTTATGTTTAGGGTGGAGCACTCGCCAGATATCACAAAGAGCGTACAATTCTAAAAATTCAGATAGCGCTCTTTGAGTTGGTGAACGTGGTCTGCTCCTAGAGATAGAACGGTCCATTACAGAATCCAATACCACATTCATATCCCTGCCTACTACCATTGGCAATGAGGAAAATGGCTGCAGAGCATCGATTAACTTCATAAAAAAGTCGGGGGAGTCGGAATTGGGCCCATAGACCGTCCCCAACAAGAGCTCCGTAGCCCACCAAAATCCATGGATAAAAAGGAAACAGCCCTGTGGATCTTTGATTACTTGTTTCAGTACAAATGGGACCCTTCTATGAATGATTATGAGAACTCCTGCAATATTAGTGGATCCTTCTGCAGAGAAAACATGTCCAATCTGCATTTTTCTCATCCACCTCGCCTCCACGTCTAGCAAATGGGACTCTTGGATAAAACCGATATCAAATGATAACAAGCTGAAATGCTTAAGAACTTGGTAAAGCTGAACACGCTGCCTCAGTCCCTTGATGTTCCAAGTAGCAAACTTCATACTAGTGGCCATATATAACATTTAAGAAGTAAGAAAAAACCTAATGGAGCCCAGGCCACTGGTTCCATAGTAATAACACCTAACCCCTTGAGCTGTGCTAAGGACCCCTCCTCCTCCCTCCCCTTTTAACCCCTCCTTGAACACCCCAGACATTCGAGATAAACACCATGTTGTTATAATTCCCCAGTCTACTTCCCCAATACAAACGGCACCTCCCCCCCACTATTTATACTACTGAGAAGCATGCAACCAAAATCCATGATTGACCCCCTGTATAAGATATTCCCCCACCCACCTCTCGCAGCTATGCAATGTAGCGAACGCCGCTGCAGGTACCTGCCATGGCCCTCCCGCCATCTTCTTCCCTTGGTGTACTTATCTCTCACTAGGGGGGGGATGGCATCCCAGGGCAGGTATCATGGATAGACACCTATGCATCCTGACCAGGACACAGGTATTAGGCCCTTGGGGAGCCCCCAAACTAACCCCTGCTGTATGACCCCGCATGGGGTACCTCTTGGGGTTCATTTCCATTTAAAGGAGACCCATCCATTTCCTTATCCGAACCCAGGCATAGCGGCGGGTATCAATAGCGGTTCCAATCTCATCCCCAGGGCTTCAAAGCTGGCCTGGATTTGGGCTGCATTTATTTTGAAGATGGGAAAATATGTCACCAGCCCGTATGCCCCCCCCCCAAACAAGTAAATATCAAAACTGTTGTAAACTATCATGCACATCAGTCCTCTACATTTGGAACTATAAAGTTTGTGGTAATAACTTTCCAAACAAAGGATCGAGAATGAAACTTGAAAGTTCTTTTCCTCCCTGAATCAGTGTCTAGAAAATGCCATAACAGCTTGTAAGGCAACAAAGGAACCAATATCCCTGCTATGCTTTTTCCAGGCAATCTTCCCCCTCAGCACTTTTCACTTGGGTCTGAAGAGATCCGGAAGCTCCTTCTGCAGAATTCGGCTGGCTGAGTCCACATCTTCAAAAGAAAGCCAAGCCTCAGACACCAACGCTTGCAAATGGGCTGGATACCCCATTCGGAATTTTATGCCCGCCGCTATCAGCTTCGTGACTGTGGGGTGGAAAAGGGCCCTTTTTTGTCGCACCGAGGCTGGTAGGTCGCTCGTAACTCTTATGGGCTTGCCTTCCCACAGGACCTTCTCCAACTCTCTCACTTTGTCAATTACAAACTGTTTCTCTTGGTAATTCAAGAATTTGGCAAGCAGGGGTCTGGGCTGCTGGCCTGGGGCTGGCATCGGACGCAGCGCTCGATGAGCCCTCTCGAGGGTGTAAGATTGGCCATAGGGTGAGGAACCAGCAAGCTTCTCGAACAACTTCTGCAGAAAAAAAATGGTGTTTAGACCTTCTTCTTTCTCGGGTACTTCCAGGATAACTAAGTTGTTCCTCCGAGATCGCTCCTCGAGGTCCTCTACCTTGATCTCTAGCTTTTTAAGACGTTGGCGGTCATTCACAGCCATTTCCTCTGCTCGGTTCGATGCTTTCTCCAGAGATGTTATTCTCACATCCAGGTCAGAGACCTTCGTATTTATATCTTCCAAATCCCCTGCTAAGTGCTTAATTTCAAGGGCTACTGTTTTCATCTCCTCCCTCAGTGGCAACAGCTCGCGCCGCAGCAGCTCTAAGGTTAGCGGAGTCGCTTCTGACTCCAACGCTCTCTGGGTCATGGTAACAGGCATTTTGCCGCTGCTAGGCATCTGGGCTTTAGGCCTTTTCCCTGATTTCTCGGGTGAAACAGGCGGAGTGTGGCGGGGTAATGCTGGCTTCATTTCCGCCTCCATCTTGCAGGCTCAGACTTTTTCCCTCCTCTAACAATCGGCTGCCACTGCTTTTGCCAACTTGTAGAGGTAAAAGAACGGTTTTATTTGGTAAATAAGGGTTTTAGATAGCGGGAGCTCTGACTTGGTCCAGCTACTCGAGCCGCTTCATCATGTGATCCACCCCAAGTGCATTATTTTGCACTATGTTTTGCATTAAACCTTAGCTGTCAAACTTTTGACCACTCCTCCAGCCATTTCAAATCTCTTTCAATCCTTTATACCCCCCCCCGAGTGTCCACTCTGTTGAAGATCTTGATGCCATCTACAAAGAGGCAGACCTTCCCTTCCAGTTCCTCTGCTATGTTGCTAACGAAGACATTAAAGAGGACTGGCCTTAGTACTGACCCCTGAGGTACCCCGCTGGGCACTCTCCCCTCCTCAGAGTGAACTTTATTTACCATCAGCCTCTTCCTCCTATCTCCTAACCAGTTTCTTACCTAGGTTACCTCCTTATTGCCCATACTGCCCACCCCCATGCTACCCAACTTGTTTACCAGTCTCCTATGTGGAACGGTGTCAAAGGTCTTGCTGAAGTTCAGGTAGGCCATGTGCACCACCCCTCCCTGATCCAATGCCTTGGTTACCCAGTCAAGAAAATCTATTAGATTTGTTTGGCACAAACTTCCCTCTGTAAAACTATGCTGTCTTGGGTCCTGCAGTCCACTGGAATCCAGGTATTCCATGATCCTTTCCTTTAATAATGTTTCCATTGATTTTCTTACCACTGAAATCAGGCTGACAGGCCTAAAAATTCTCGCCTCTTCCTTGCCACCACTTTTGTGAAGTGGGACTACTTCTGCTCTTGTCCAGTCCTCTGGGACCACTTCGGTCTCCAGTGACATGTTAAATAAGTCTGTTAGGGGTGCAGCCAGAACCTCGCTGAGTTCCTTCAGCACTCTTGGATGCCCCCCATTGGGCACCACGGCTTTGTCCACCCTTAGATTAGCAAGTGCTTTTTTGACCCTCTCCTCAAAAAAAGGGACTGGTGTCCACTTCCCTCCCCTCCAAGCTCTTGGTGCCTATTTGTGGTCCCTCCCCTTCCCCTTCTACTGTGAACACTGAGCAGAAGTATTTATTTAAGATGTTTGTCTTTTCTTGGTCCTCCTCCGTACAGGCCCTCCCCCCTCCTTTTTTAACCGTACAATCCCTCTCTTGGTCTTCCTTTTCTTGCATACCTAAAAAATGTCTTGTCCCCTTCTGCTGTTCCCTGAGCTATTTATTACTATTTTTATTTAAGTCTCGGAATTACAAAATCTTTGAGCCAGAGGCTCATTTACAAAGGCTCCATGTCAAAGCACAAGTGAACAGCAGGACAAACAAAAAATGGCAACAACTGTACAAAGATTGAGAGAAATGAGTTCAAGAAATACAGAGGTACATTATAAGTGCTACTATAGTTACAGTACATGGTTACAGGTACAAGGCATTTTACAGTTTTGCGTAGTAGCAGTCTGAGTAACAGACCCTGTCAAATAGTCATAGTCTGAAGTGTAGAACGAGGGTGGGGGGAGGTGGTGAGGAACCATAGAGGAGGTAGAGTCAGGTGGGGGTGGGTGAAGAGGAAGGTGTCAGAAGAGTACCAGAGTGGGGGGAGAGTTGAGGGAGAGTTCAGGCGAGGGGGGGTGAAGAGGAAGGTGGCAGAGGAGTACCAGAGTGGAGGTGAGGGAGGGAGGCGAGTCAGGGGGCAGGGTACTGTTGTTTCCTCAGTTTGTGCCTTTGCACTCCTTACTGCTTTGCCTCTTTCCCACCATTTCCCCAGATACACTTCCCTATGCTCCTCTCTCTGGCTCTCTTTATACCTTCTGAATGCCACTGTTTGTACCTTTACCTTTTCTGCCACCTCCATTGAGAACCACAATGGTCTCCTCTTCCTTCTGCTTTTCCTTACTTGCTTGATGTACAGGTTTATTGCTTTTACTTTGCCCTCTTTTAATCTGACCCATTTGTCCTGCACCCCACCCAGGATATCTGCTCCCACCAGGTCCTTTCAAAGCCATTCCACCATCTTTGTAAAGTCAGCCCTTCTAAAATCCAGGACTCTCGCCCTTGTATGGTTGGATTTTGCTGCTGCTCTTATATTAATCCACACTGTGCGATGGTCACTGGTCCCCGGGTTCCCACTCTGATGCCTGTAACACTGTCCCCGTTAGTAAACACCAGGTCCAGTATTGCCCCACCCTGAGTGGGCTCACTGACTAGCTGCCTGAGGATTGCCCCCTGCAGGGAGTCCAGGATGTCTGTACTTATAGCCGATGCTGCAGAAGGGGAGGCTCCAATCTAAAGCTGGCAGACTGAAGTCCTCTACCAGCACCACCGCCACCTTCTTAGCCATTTTGCCAATATCTTCCAACATTTCTTTATATGAACATACGAACATACGAAATTTGCCAGCAGATAAAGGCCTAGAGGTCTATCAAGTCTGCTCGAATGTGCAGCTAGCACCCCTTATTCTGCAGCTGCCCCTCCCTTCCACCCTTCACCTTCATTGACCCTCCCCCTTGCCCTGTCCCATCCCCTTTTGAAGCAGTCCACTGTTCTACTGGATACCACTTCTGCAGGTAACGCATTCCACCCAGCCACCACCCTCTCTGTAAAAAAGTGTCTCCTCATCTCCTTCCTGAACCTTCCTCCCTCCAGTCTCATATCATGGCCCCTGGTGTCCCTCCCCTCACTTACTTTGAACAGCCCCTCTGTACCTGTCTTGTTTATTCCTTTCATGTACTTAAAGGTTTCAATCATGTCCCCCCGTCCCTCCTCTCCTCCAGTGAGTACATGTTCAACTCCCTCAGCCTCCTCTCGTATGATAAGTCCCCCAGCCCCTTGATCATCTTTGTTGCCCTGTGAAGTCCTTCACCTGTGTCGGAGACCTATAGACCACTCCTATTCGAATAGCGACTCTGTTTCCTGACCCGAGAATGACCCACAACACCTCGACCCCCCCCTTGAATTCCATGTACCTCTGTCACTTTTATGTTTTCCTTAACATAAAGCACCACTCTCCCTCCTTTCCTTCCTACCCTGTCTCTTCTAAACACCATGTAGACAGGTATGACCATTTCCCAGTCATGGTTGTTTGTGCACCATGTTTTGGTGATGGCCACAATGTCCAGGTCTGCCTCTGCCATGGTGGCCTCCAGGTCTGGTTTCTTATTTCCCAGACTTCTAGCACTGGCACACATGGCTGTCCAGATTTTGTTAGTCCTTCTTTTGTTCCTTCCCACTTTTTCTAGCTGCTCCCCCTTCCTCACCTTTTCATATTGCTGTGTTTCCCCATACTCCACCCCCCTTGCTAATCCCTTGCTACCCTGATTGTCTTGCATCCTGGTGGAAATGTTTTCTCTTGGGATTTCCCTATCCTCTGTCACATCCGGGGGAGGGCAGTTGCTGCCTCCCCTTTGCCTTCTGCCTCCCCCGTCGGCTAGTTTGAATGTCCATTGAAGTAACTTTTAAACCATCCACTGAGGATTAGTGTTCCCTTCCTAGATGGATGCAGGCCATCTCCCCGGTATAAGCTCTGATCCCTCCAGGTGGAACCCCAGTCCACAATGTAGCCATACCCCTCCTCTCTGCACCGTTCCTTCAACCATGAATTGGACTTTAGTGCAGAGCTTCCTCTCATTCCCCCTGTTGTAGACAGGCAGCACTTCCAAGAAGGTTACAGCGCATGCTACCTGCCTAAAACTTTTCTCCAGTTCCCTAAACTTATCCTGCACTGCCCCGTTCCATCCAAAGCTAGGTCATTTGTCCCTAGGTGTACAGTTACATCCAGCTGCCCCTTCCTTCCTATTGCCCTTGTGATCCATTGGATGCGCGTCCCATCCTTCCAAGCCTTACCTCCCTCTCCACCCTGTTTCCTTCCCCCTGACAATAGAGTCCCCCCCCAGAAGTTGCTTCTTCCTTCTCTGGGGTCCTCCTTCCTCCCCCCTGGGGACCCCATAAGGGAGGAGACCCACATCCTCACTGTCCACAACCTCCAATGCCCCTTCATGGCAGTCCTGCTCTGCTAGGATGGCATAGGAATTACTTAGTGGCACTGGTTGAGAAAAATGCCTATGACCCGCTCCTCTCAGCATTCCAGATGCAACCACCCCTGCCCTCCTTGAGTGCACTGTCGTCCAGCTGCTGCTCCCTTCTGGCATCCTCTGAGGTAGCAGTGTCTGGCTAGGTGGTCCCTGGGTGGCAGAAATGGTACCCTGACTCCTTGCCAATGCAACTTTGAATCTAGCAACGTTCTCCTGACTCTTGGACAGCACCGCCTGGAGCCTTGAGACCTATTCCTTCTGCCCAGAGAGGTGTATGCAGATGGGACAGCACCACAGCCTCCAGAAGGTCTCCCTGTAGACTGCCGCTCCACAACCACTGCATTGCATAAATTACATAACTCCCACCATTTCTTTTTTCTGTTCTTCTTGTGCTTCCTGTCCCAGACTTCAGTAGGGAGGGCTGTCCTCCCAACACCCGTAACCACAAGCCCCTAAATCCTGAAGTGCAGTAATACCAAGCAATCATTTTGCTTGTTGCCAAGGTTTTTTTTTTCCTGTAGGTATGGTTCCCTGTGGCCCCCCCTTTACCAAGGTGGACACGTAATGACCTCTTCACATAGCTGGGTGTGCTCCCACACTCAATGTGCAGACATCTGCTGCCTTTGCCAATTATCCATCAGTGCTAGTCCCTGGCTCACCTACTCCTAGCTGTTACGATGACCCCTCTACTGCATTACCCTCTGGCCAAAGTTGGGACCATTCCACACAGTAGTGGGTGTCTTAGGTTCTTCATCCCTTCCCCCTACAACACTCCTCCAGTTGGGTACTACCTGAATACTGTACCTTACCTCTCCAGCTGGTGTAACTGAGAGCAGTCAAGGGAGAGGGATGCTGCACTGGACTGACCTGGAGACTTGCAGGATTGTGAGACACTGGCTCTGTAAGCAAGGACACTGACACTTGGATCATTGAAAAAAGAATGTAAACTTGACTGAAAGATTGAGAAAAAATGGATTGTACAATCACAAATGGCAAACACACCCTTGCACAAATTTGTGAACAGAAAAACATGAATTGCAGTTTGAATAGACACTTTTTCTTTCTCTTTTCCCAGCAGGGCATACCACCCCACTACACTTTCCCTGGAGACTGCAGGCACACACCACCCACCAGCCCTCCAAAACATACAAGCTAGTGCCAAGATAAGCACTCTCCCTGGCCTTAATCCCCGAGCTTGTTCACACTGTAGCCTTAAGGGCAAGCAGTGCCTACTAGGCCTTATCCCACCTTAGTCAGCCACCTGACCCCTTACACAAGATACCCACCCTGGTATCCACGTACCCAGTTACTTTACTTAACTCTGTAGCTCTACACAGTTAAAATAATCTAACATTTCTCTGCAGCAGATAAACACATGCAGCCCCTCTCTGGCACCATCCAGGAGAGACCACTGCCCCTGCCTTGCCGGCCATTACAAGACCAAGGGGCCTGGGTTCCCATAAGCTGACCTACGGGGGTCACTTAGAGTTCACTTAGAGTTGAAGGAGCAAAAAGGGGCAAGGCCCAAAAGCAGCTCCCTTTAGGACAGAGTGTAGAAATTCATATTTCCCCCTTCCATAGTATATCTGTCTAGATACTTTTTATGTTGGCTCATGCATGCACAGCCAACATATTGCGGTAATAGTAGATTTGGAGGTGCAGTCACTGTTGGACGAATGCAGGGCAGGCATCAGAAGGTGCATCCCTCATTCCCCAATCAGGCAGCAGGAGGCGCTGACCTCATGCATGCCTAATGTGGCCATCACAACAAAGAAAAGGTCCACTGCAATGAGAGCGAAGCTCTCATGCAGCATGACCATTACACGCCTCCCGTGGTGCAGGCAACATGGCGGCAGTGACTGCCGCCACTGTTGCCTGTCACAATGCTGATGGGGGATCCCAGTCCCCGTCGGCATAATGTGTCTCCCCCCCTTTTGTTGGTTACCGAGGGGGGTGCCCAATCCCCCTTGGCATCGTGCATCTCCCCAACAGTTTATCTTTGCTGACGGGGGGCCCAGTCCCCGTTGGCTTTTACCCCCTGTATTTTGCTGACGGGGGAGCCCACTCCCCGTCAGGATCATGAACCCTCCCCCCCATTTGTTATGTGCCAATGGGGGTGCCCAATCCCCTGTCGGCTAAAGCACCTCCCACCCACAAACACTGAGTTGGCACGCTGGGAAAATCCCACCTGAAAAATGGAAACCTTCCCACAGCGTCTTTTTTTTTAAACCCTGTAAAATAAAATGGTCCTTCGTCGTCTCCCAGCTCCCTCCCACAACCCACACCCACCCACTGCACACTCTGCCTCCCACACCCACCCCCAACTCTATACTTACCTCCGAACCGTGCTATGATCTTCGTGGATGGGAACACGCTCTTCATTTTCAAAGCTTACCGCGAACTGAGGAAATGCTGGTGCTGTATAATGCAATGAATAGGGTTTTTCAACTTTGATTCATATCTTGGGCATTTTTTTTGGAATTATGGCACCAAATTTTCAACATGGGGGTTTTGGGACCCTCCTCATGAATTTTTTCACTGTCATGGAGTTAATTGGTCCCAAAAGGTGATTTTGCGGTCACTGTGCGAAATCACCTTTCGGGACAGATTAATGCCATGACAGTACCAGAATTCATGAGGTGGGCTCTCAAAAAGCCTATGTTGCAAATTTGGTGGGAAAAATCCAAAAAATGACTGTTTTACGAGCATGAGTTGCGCAGTTTCCACGCACACTTGTAACTTCGCGAATTTGCAATATTTTGATGCCAGATTTTCAACACTGGCATTTTTCCTCACCTCCTTGTCACCAGTACAGCTGTCATTTTTCACTTCCTGGCCGAAATGTGTTTTTGCACTCCCGGCGCAGAATAGCGTGCTCGCTGTGGGAATTCAATGTTTGGGACAGATTACAAAAATGACAGTGGCACTGTTTATGAGCAGAGGTCTTAAAATACCTATGTTGAAAATTTGGTGATGATACGCCATAAAATGACTGTGTTACGAGTGTGAGTTGCGCAGTTTGCACGCATGCTCTTCAGTTCACGAATTTATAATATTTTCACTCCAGATTTTCAACACTGCCATTGTTCTGCACCTCCTTATGAATAGTATAGCTGTCATTTTTCACCTCCTGGCTGAAATGTGTTTTTTGCACTTCCGGCGCAGAATAGCGCGGCCACTGTGGGAAATCCATGTTTGAGACACATTGTGAAAATGACAGTGACACTGTTCATTAGCAGAGGTCCTAAAATGCCTATGTTGAAAATTTGGTGATGAAAGTCCATAGAATGAGTGTTTTTTGAATGTGTGTTGTGCAGTTTGCATGCAGTCTTGTAACTTCGTGAATTTGTAATGTTCACTCCAGATTTTCAAAATTGGCATTTTCCACAGTACTGGCACCCATATCTGAAGAGAGACATTAAGTTACTGGAGGGGGTGCAACGCAGGGTGACAAAGATGATCAAGGGGCTGGAGGACTTATCATACGAGAGAAGGCTGAGGGAGTTGAACATGTACTCGCTGGAGGAGAGGAGGGATGGGGGGACATGATTGAAACCTTTAAGTACATGAAAGGAATAAACAAGACAGGTACAGAAGGGCTAGTCAAAGTAGGGGAGGGACACCAGGGGCCATGATATAACACTGGAGGGAGGAAGGTTCAGGAGGGAGATGAGGAGACACTTTTTTACAGAGAGGGTGGTGGCTGGGTGGAATGCGTTACCTGCAGAAGTGGTATCCAGAAGAACATTGGACTGCTTCAAAAGGGGATGAACCAGGACAAATGGGAGGGTCAATGAAGGTGAAGGGTGGAAGGAAGGGGCAGCTGCAGAATAAGGGGTGCTAGCTGCACATTCGAGCAGACTTGATAGACCTCTAGGCCTTTATCTGCTGGCAAATTTCGTATGTTCGTAAGTAAGATTGTGGTCAGTCAGATTGAATGCCTCGGTCAGGTCCACGAACACCACCCCCATCATACAGCCTTTCTCAAAACCGTGCAGGACAGTGTCCGTGAACCCAACCAAGGCAGTCCCTGTACCGTGAAGCTCACAGAAACTATGTTGCTGCCGGGTCAGCAAATCATAAGTCCCCAGGTAATCATTGATCTGTTTGGCCACTAGTTTTTAAAGTAATTTACTAAGTGGATTCAAAATTGAAATAGACTGTAGTCATCTAGAGTGGCTGCATTACTTTTTGATTATGTATTGTGTAATTATGATACAGATTTTTTTTTCCAAAATGTAATACGCAACATTTTCTATGTTTAATTTCATGCCCCATCTTACAGTTCACATGACTATGGCATCAGGATCTTCCTGAATTGAATCTATTTGCTCTTTAGTATAGCATGGCCCTCCTAGTTTCACATTGTCGGCAAATTTTGATATATGCAGTGTTAGTGGCTCAGCAGGTTGCACAATCGCTTCTGAGGCTGGAAGATCAGAAAGCTGTGAGTTCTATCCCCACACCAAGCACTTGGGTGAAATCGCAATACTGATGCTGTGGTGCAGCATGAGGGGGGTGCTGCTCTCCTGAGGTGCCATCTTTTGAATAAGACATTAAACCAAGGTCCCATCTGCCTGTTCTGGTGATAGTTCAGGTGGATGTTAAAGATCCCATGTCACTTCTCAAAAAGAGTAGGGGACATTTTATTAAACAAAAAAATTCTAGAACCAAAAACATTCAATAACATAAATACATAAACTGACAACAAGACTTACATGTCATTAACACATCACAGACTTCATAACATTTGTCAAGCGAACTACATTCCCCTAAACACCCACTCTGTCACCACTGTGCATCACCACCGCTACACTCAATAACCCCCAAGTGTACAAACTACCAACCTATAACTTAAGTAACCAAATCCAGTCTCTGTTTCATTCCTTATGGTGTCAGCCACGGAAAATGTCTCCACCAAATCTCTAGAACTTTGCCAGATAATGCTTTTTTATCTTTTTGAAATAACTAATTAATTTCAGCATTAATAATTGCTGCTAATCCTTCTACTGGGGTACATTTTTGTGGTAATATATATTGACATCGTACTTGTCAAATACTCCATTTAATACATATGAGTACTAGCCTCAAAGTGCCTGGATAAAACATTTTCCACCCTTTTGGAAACACTCCATAAACCAAAACTTTATACGTCATGTTCTGAAATGCAGGAATACCCCACTGTCTTGCCAACACAGGACACACCTCCTTAATATAAGGACACTGCAAAAATAAATGCATCATAGTTTCCTCGTTTTTGTCACATTCTGCCCTTAGACAGTACCTTTCCTCTATCTTTTTTTATGATGGTAGTTACCCCTTACATTCGTCTTCTCATGGCAATATAGTGACACGATGTCCCACATTTTTGGAGGCACCCAGGGTTCCGTAATTTGTTCTAACAAACGCTTCTCAGGTATTTGGGGTTGGCATCTAAAACAGGGATCACTGATGTAATTAATCTGTGCAACATGTTTATACATGTCCTTCCTATTGGTATGGAGAACATCTACTGTAGTGATATTCCATTTCTTCAGTTTCCTAAACTGTGACAATAAATTGTCTTCCACCCCTACTGGTGTATTGTGAAACTCTCCCCAGGTCCCCAAATTCCATTTCACAAACCGAGAGTGACACCTGGACTGAAATAATATGATCCACTCTTTTTGTCGTGCCTTTACAACTGGAAAAACATTTGCATAGAAAGATATGGTAAAGAAAAAAAAATAGGATTAGTCATATTAAGACCACCTTGCTTATTTGCCTGTATGTGATTTAGAGTAGGGGAATTTTTTTATTATAACTTCAAAAACAAATATTTATAAACAGTGTTGATTCACACAAATAATATATAAAACAAAAATTATAAGAAATCAAATAAGTCTTTCAGTCATACCCCTTTAGGTTGTTTTCAAAATAAACATTCAACCGCAACAAAAAATAAATTATGAAACTGAAATTATACCCCCCCCACACACAAACACTAAAAGAGTAGGGGAATTTTTTTATTAAAACTTCAAAATCAACTCCATACATAACAGTGTTAACTCACACGAAATTAATGTACAAAGCAAAATAAAATTCAAGTAAGTATTACAGTCATACATGTTCTATTATACTTCCAGATGCAAATGAAAAACCCAAAACATCCTAATACTGAAAGAACCCCACCCCCACTGTAAGAGTAGGGGAATTTTTTTTTTTATTATAGAATCCAAATCAATCATAACAACAGTACTGAATCGTACAGAATGAAGAAAATACAGAACAAAAATAATAAAAATGAAAGGTAAGTGTTTCTGGTATACTTCCCCTAGTTCCCTTTCTGAGCAAACACACAATATCTTAAACCAAAATGACGTATAACTGCATATAAGTCTCCTCCATAATTTTTTAAACATAGATCATAGGTGGTACCATGCCCCACCCCCCGCTCCAAAGGGTGGGGGAATTATTATTTTTTTCTAACTGTCAAGTAAAAAAACAAGTAAAAAAAAACAGTTAGTTGAAGTGAATTGTTATCTGTGTATTTATGTAGGTGCTTGTCATAGGTGACTGAAGGGAATTATCTGTGAAATTAACTACGTGTAGAAAGATTTGCAAAGTAGGGGGAGTGGCTGAGCTTGAAGAAGCTAGGTTAAAAACAGATTTAAGCACTGCCCTAGATAGCTTCTGCCAGAGAACAAGCAGAGCACCAGGAGGAAGGACCTGCTAGTATAACTAAACTTCTCTACTTGGACTAAGAACTAGAACTATTGTACTGGGACCTTCAATTTAGGGTAAAAAAAAAGTTAGTCTGTTTGCCAGAGTTAGTTGAAGTGAATTGTTATCTGTTATCTGTGTAGTTATCTAGGTGCTTGTCACAGGTTGCTGAAGGAAATTATCTGTGAAATTAACTAAGTGTAGAAAGATTTGCAAAGTAGGGGGAGTGGCTTAGCTAGAAAGAGCCAGGTTAAAAACAGATTTAAGCACTGCCCTAGATAGCTTCTGCCACAGAACAAGTATAGCACCAGGAGAAAGGACCTGCTGGTATAACTAAACTTCTCTACTTGGACTATATTATCCTCCTTCACTCCACCCCACCCAAAGGCAGTTCTACTTTTATAGGCACAGGATTTAACTGACAACAGGAACTTCCTGTTTGGGAGCAGGAAGTGAGCAATCACAGAGCCACCAAAGACTCACCTTCCTAAAAGGGCAAGAATAACTGTCCATCCCCCCCCCCCAGCTGCTGGAGGTCTGACTCTGAGCAAGTAAGGAGACTACTGAGAAATATAGGAACTTCTAGTCTCAGAACAGGAAGATCAGTGGCAAAAAGGGAACAGAGGTGTAAGTAGGGACAGAAAAGAAAAAGGAAAAAGAATAAAACAAACAGAGGAAAGAGTAAGTTTTCCAAACAACAATTGGGGGGCCAGAAATAAGACATGATGGGAGTGGTGCAGTGCAGTGGCTGTGGCGCAGCAGTCTTCCGGGACATGTTCTGGAGGATGCGATGTTGTCCCATCTGCAGACACCTCTCTGGACTGAGAGAAGAGGTTGTTCATCTCCAGGCTGAGTTGGCCAGTATTTATGGGACCTTCTCTCCCACCCAGGGACCACCAGGGTCACTGCCGTTGCCTCAGAGGTTGCCAAGAAAGAGGAGCGTTTGGACCACAGTGGGCTCAGGGAGGGTGGGTGATGGGGCAGAGGTACATCCCTCCAGTTGTACCTCTCCACAATTTCTATGCCATTCTGGAAAAGTGTGGTTCCTCTATGGAGGCACCCACAGTGGAGACCAAGGAGGATGCTGGGAACCTCCACAAAGGAGACCCACAGGATGGTGGCATGGGACCCCACAGCAGAAGGAAACAACTCCTGGTGGGGGACTCCATTGTTAGGAAGGTAGAACTGGGGGAGGAAGGGGAGAGGAAGGTAAGGTGCCTGCCTGGTGCCATGGATTGGAGGGACAGGAAGCGAATCCTCAGGATCGCAGGAGCAGCTGCACAGGGGAGGGAGCTGGATGTCATTGACCACCTAGGAACAAATGACCTGGCTAAGAAAGGGATCAGAGCAGTGCAAGAAGTGTCTGTGGAGATGGGGAGGGGCCTTAGACAAATAGCACGCACGATAACCTTCTCGGAGGTGCTGCCTGTCTATGGCACAGGTGAGGCTACAGTGCTCCACACCATGGAGTTCAATCAGTGGTTGAAAAACTGGTGCAGAGCTCAGGGATTTGGCTTCATTGGGGACTGGAGGTCCACCTGGAGGGATGCAGGCCTATACTGGCATGATGGTCTGCATCTGTCCAGTCGGGGAACCAGGATCCTAGGTGATAGATTTAAATGCTTCATTGTCAAGCATTTAAACTAGCCAAGGGGGGAGGCACTGGAGAGGAGCAGGGAAATCCTAGCACCCCCCAAAAAAATCAGGGTACTAAGTGAGGTAGACACCAACATACAGATGTCGATAGGGAGAAGCGTGGGGTAAATGGAGAAAGTGACAAATGCAATAAGGACAGGGGTGGGGCAAAAAGGGGTAAGGCCATCAAGAAATAGAGGGTAATGAGTACCAGCACCCATAGTCTGGGCAACAAGCTCCCTGAACTGGTGGCCTTGATGGAAGAGGGATGCCTGGATATCATAGACAGAAACATGGTACACAGAGAACCATGACTGGGATGTTAACATACCAGGGTACACAACCTACTAGAGAAACAGGGAGGGGAGAAGAGGGGGTGGAGTAGCTCTCTATCTAAGGGAAGGGATAAAAGCAACTGAACAAAAGAGTAAACAGGGAGGAGAGGAGGCACTGTGGGTCACCTTAGAGACTGGAAATGGCACCACAATCTGCACAGGGGTTGTATACAGACCCCCATGTCAGGGGGAGGGAATGGACAAGGATATGATAGAAGGCATTCTTAAGATGGCAGAGAAAGAGGAGATACTGTTGATGGGGGACCTTAATATGCCGGATGTCAATTGGAGCACCTTTGCTGCAGCCACATCCAAAAGCAGGGCCATTCTCAATGCCCTTCAGGTAGCATGCCTCAGACAGCTAGTTTTGGAACCTACTCATGAGGGAGCAATCTTAGACCTTGTACTCTCAAATGGGGACGGTGAGAGGATCTCAGATGTAGAAGTGGGTAGCCATTTGGGAACAAGTGACCACCAAACAGTGTGGTTCACGATAAGCTCAGCTACAGAGTCAAGTCATACAAAAGTGAGGGTTCTGGACTTCAGGAGGGCTGACTTTGGCAAGATGGGAGAGTGCCTTAGAAAAGCACTAGCAAACAGGCTAGAAGGAGGGGTGGAGCAACAATGATGAAATATCAAAACTGCCATCACAGAGGCAACAAGCCTTTGTGTGAAGCAAATAAACAAATCAAAATAAAAGAAAAAGCAACTGTGGTTCTCAAAAGAGGTGGTGGGGAAGGTTAGGGAGAGAAAGGTAGCATTTAGAAAGTATAAGGAAACACAAAAGGAGCAGAACAGAGAACTGAACCAGTTAAGGCAGAAGGAAGTAGGGAGGGTAATCAGAATAGCAAAGGCCCAAACTGAGGCAAAGATAGCCAACTCAGTTAAGAAGGGGGATAAAACCTTTTATAGGTATATCAGGGAGCACAGAAAGACAAAGGGAGGGATAGTGAGGTCGAATAGAATGGACAGTGGGTGGGCAGAGAGGGACAGTGAAAAAGCAGGGATACTGAATGAATACTTTTGTTCAGTATTCACAAAAGAGGAGGTGGGGCAGGTGCCTAATCCAATTAACAGAAAGCACTCTGGATGGGGAAGGGTCGATCCCAGTCCTTTCACAGGAGAGAGGGTTCTGAAAGAACTCCTAAAACTGAAGATGGACAAAGCAATGGGGCCAGATAGAATTCACCCCAGAATTTTAAAAGAATTAAGCAGAGAACTAGTGACACCATTACTACCCTTTTTAACAAATCATGGGAGGATGGTGTGGTACCTGAGGACTGGAGGAAGGCAGATGTGATTCTCCTTCACAAAAGTGGGAGCAAGACAAAGGCAGGAAACTACAGACCTGTCAGTTTGACCTCTGTGGTAGGCAAAGTGATGGAATCACTTCTGAAGGAAAGAATTGTTGAGTGCCTAGAGGCCAGTGGGGCACAGGACCCAAGGCAGCATGGGTTCACAGCGGGAAGATCATGTCAGATGAATCTAATTGATTTCTTTGACTGGGTGACCAAAGTAGTAGACCAGGGAGGAGCTGTGGACATGGCCTACCTAGACTTTAGCAAGGCATTTGACATAGTCCCACACAAAAGAGTAACAGTCAAATTAAGCAGTCTGGGAGTGGGTTCCAGGGTGGTAGCCTGGGTAAAACATTGGCTGGACAACAGGACACAGAAGGTAATTGTAAATGGAGTCCACTCTGAAGAAAGGGGGTTACTAGTGGGGTACCACAGGGTTCAGTACTGGGTCCAGTCCTTTTCAATGTCTTTATAAGTGACATTGCAGAGGGACTGGAAGGAAAAGTATGCCTCTTCGCAGATGATACAAAGATCTGCAACAGGATTGATACACAAGGAGGTGTGGAAAGGATGAGAAGGGACTCGGCAAGGTTGGAAGAATGGTCAGAAGTATGGCAGCTTGGATTCAATGCAAAGTGCAAAATAATGCACCTGGGAAACAAAAACCCAGGGGAAGAGTACACAATGGGGGGGGGTTGTAACAACAACAAAAATGGAAAGGGACCTGGGGGTAATCATATCAGATGACCTTAAGGTTGGCAAGCAATGTGAGAAGGCAGTAGGGAGGGCTGGATGGATACTGGGATGTATAGGGAGAGGCATCACCAGCAGAAAACAGGAAGTTGTTATCCCCCTGTACAGGCAGTTGGTGAGACCCCATCTGGAGTATTGCATCCAGTTCTGAAGACCCCATCTTCACAAGGACATAGACAGGATGGAGGCAGTTCAGAGGAGGGCAACTAAAATGGTGCAGGGTCTGCGAGAGAAGCCGTACGAGAAGAGACCAAAGGAGCTTAACGTGTATACCCTTGAGGAAAGGAGGGAGGGGGGAACATGGTAGAAACATTTAAGTACCTCAGTGGAATCAATAAAGTCCAAGAGGGTAGCATCTTTCAGAAAAAGAGATGTGCAAGAACAAGGGGACACAATTTGAAGATAGAGGGGGGATGGCTCAGGGGCAATGCGAGGAAGTATTTTTTCACAGAGTGGGTAGTGGATGCATGGAACAGCCTTCCTGAGGAGGTTGTGGGGTCTAAAACTGTGGGAGAATTCAAAAATGCATGGGACTGACATAAGGCAATTTTCGTGGGGGGGAAGGAAGAAATAGGCTGTTGGTTAAATAGGATCTGCAGCTTATTCTCTAGGTAGGGAAATGGGCAGACTAGGTGGGCCAAGCAGTCCTTATCTGCCATCAAAGTCTATGTTTCTATGTTTCTAAGTCATCCTTGAATCACAGTGATCATAAGAATTCATACAAACAAACCTCACGCTATAAGCATTACTGTCCTACAGCACAAAAAAATTTCCAGAATATCAGTTCCAGCCCTCGCCACCTCCTAATCACTTTAAATAAAATCAAAAGCAGACCACCAAGAGGCCCATTTATCCTGGTCCACTCATAATTTTTCCCCTATTTTCCACTGTTTCAATTCCATGGTAGGCATCTGAAAAAGCTCAAAGGGAGAAATGTGTTGTTGCTGCAAAACCAAACATCGACCAAACCAAATCCAATGTAACACATATGCAAAAAGTATACGAAGCATGCTGTGGTGAAGATGTCTCACCAGGTGGGGAATTATCCCATAAGAGAATAAAAAGGAATCTGGGGGTATCCGCAGATTCCCTTTCCATCTATTTTTCATAACATCCCAGAATTCCATAACATAGGGACATGTGTAATACAAATGATCCATCGTCTCTATCTGCAGTGTACAACAATCTCTGGGACAATACCTGCCCTGTTGAGGTTTATGTTTTTGGTTACTCCGTACATTAATCCTATTGTGCAAACCCAACCATACAGTATCCCATAACTTGTCAGGCAGCCTAGCATCTGTAATATATTGTGTAATACATTCTTGATGTTGTTGCAAAAATTCTGCAAACAGATATTCCAGAAAATGGTTTGAAAGAATTTCAAGATACATTTGTTTCCTCGTGTAGCGGAGAACTGTATCCATTTTAATACCCCATTTAATTAACCCATCCACCACCCCTTCCCATCTTTTTGCCAAACAAGGACTTCTTTTATTTTTATGTCAAAATTTATCTGCCTTCCATTCAGTTACCGTCCCTTGCAGTAGGGAAAACCCCCATTTTCTGCACAACCGAACAGATTTTTTAATCAAGGGGAGAAAGTTATTATATAAAAAAATAGTGAAGAAAAATAAAATGGGATTTATCATATCTACTCCTCCACCCTTAATATCCTGGTAAAGGACATTACGCTTAACAGGATTAAGTCTGCTCCATCAAAAGCATGAAAAGAAACACCCCAATAGTGGTGTTTCCAGACGCATAGGGACCATAAATATTGCACTTATGTATAAATATATTGGGGTTACAAAAGTCCTAATTAAGTGAACCCTTTTCTTTTTAGATCATTTCCAATAGTTTCATCTCCCTACCATATCCTTCTCTTTAGAAAGTGCTATTTCCCAATTATATCCTGCCATATCCCTACCGTCATAATATATTCCCAATATTTTACAAGGCATAGTTGCTACTTGACACCCTCCCAGCAATCGAGGTGCCTCTGGAAACCTTGTAAGAGCCAGGCATTTCATTTTTCAGCATTCAAGCAGACCCTTGATATTTTCCCCACCTCCTGAATGAGGTACATCGCTGTCTCAAGTGACTGTTCATCTTGAAGCAGGAGGCAGAGATCATCTGCGTATGCTGTCACCTTGCAATCCTGCAACTCTCTTCCAGTCAATCCCTTGATTCTGGGAGATTTCTGGAGAAGTCTTAACAAGGGGTCTAACATAAAAACGTACAAAAGGGGGCTTAAAGGTCAGCCTTGGTGGACTCCTCTCCTAATCAAACATTTAGGTCCCTGAATACCATTATCATACGGCCTCACATGAGCCAGGGCATAACGTAACTGCGACCAACCTATAAATTCTGGCGGTATCCCATAAACTGCCAAGCGCTGCCATAAAAAATTGTGGGAAACCCTATCAAATGCTTTGGCTTGATCCAGGCTGGCCAAAAATCCTGTTTGTATACCCTGTCTATACCCCATGTCTCCTTCCACTGTCTCCCGTAAGAGAAGTAAAGCCTCCGTAATTTTCCTCCCTGGGACTGAACAGAATTGCACTGGACAAATTAAGTCTCCCATCACCTGAGCTAACCTATTACCCAACAATTTTGCAAATATTTTAAAATCAGTATTTAACAGCGTTATGGGACGCCAGTTACCAAGTTTTGTAGGGTCTCCTGACTTGAATTAAAAAATCATCGACCTCTCATACATTGATATGGGTAAAAAATAATCTGAGAGAAAAAAATTAGAAAGTAAAAGAAGTTCCAATTGAATAATGCCCCACAGGGCTGTATACACCTCTCCTGGAAGTCCATATGACCCTGGAGATGTCCCTTTGCAAAGAGTTTTCACAACCTCAGATAATTCAAAAGAAGAGAAAGGAGCAATCATATGTCCCCTTACTTCTGGTGCCAAAGTTGAGGGAGCTGCCGCTTGAAAAATCTGAGTGGCAAATTCAAATTCTGCCACTGGTTCCCCAAACTTATTCTTTACAAAATCCCCTAATAAAGCCATAATTCCCTCATTCCTTGTCTCCAAAGACCCTTGCGGAGAATGTAAACCCATAATTAATGTTTTCTCACGTCTCTGCTGACAGTTAAAAAATGGATTGATATCCGCTGATTTCCCCTGTGTACCAAAACTCTGCTCCTTCATTAAAGAGTGCATTCTTGTATATTGATAATTCCCCATTTCTATTTTAATAGTTTGTATATCCTCTTGAGATCAACCCCCTTTAACACTTGTCTAGTCAACAATAGGCCTAAAGTCTTCCTTTATTCTAAATATTTCTTTTGGGAGGTAGCTGCCTGTAATTGACCAATGTGTTTTAAAAACTAATTATCAGAGCTTTTAAATCCGTCCACCATAAACTTATATTATCATATAGAAAGACAGTCATCATTTTATCTAGAACCAAAGTTGTAAAGTCTTTTAACACTAATGTGTCATCCAACAACAAAATATTTAAATGCCAGTACCCTCTGCCTGCTTCCCTACATGGCGGTACAGCAATATGCACCCCAATCATTACATGGTCTGAAGTTTCAACAGGAAAAGAATTAGTCCGAAACACTGGCGGAGATTGTTTTAAAAAAAGGAAGTCTATCCTGGAAGAAAGGCTTCCCTTAAAAAACGTCGATTTTACTTTGTGTGTCCCATAACCATGAGTATCCTTTAACCCTGCCTGTCTCACCACCTGTTGCAAAAAACTGTTGTCACAGTACTGTTTGCCGAACTTTTAGTATGTTGCAAATTTATGTTAAAATCCCCACCCCAAAACAGTTGTCTACTTGTGTACAGATATGGCTGTATTTTCTTGGTCAAACCAATCCTTAAAGCCTTGGTTTGTGGCCCATAAATCATAATAAGCCTGCTAGAAAGGGTCGATGTCCACCAACCTCAAAACAGGAACATCAAAGGAATGGAAACAAAAACCCACCCCACTACAGGTCCCCATACCCAAAGACCAGCATGACAATCCCCATTTCCAATCTCTGGTAGCCTAAGCAACCTCTGCCAGTGTATGGAGCCTTGTATCCTGTAACATAAATATGAAAAAATCAGATTGTTGTAAAATGCTGAATGTTGTAACTCTTTTTGCATCTGATTTGATGCTGTTAACATTCAAACTAACAACTCATAAATCAACTTGCTCCGGGAGGGAGTTCTGTTATTTTTTTTACTTCACCTTGTTACTCTTTTTAGGCTTACATCAATTCCGGATTTCTGAAGGTCTACTTTTGAAATAGCCACCACCCGTGGGGGGGGAGGGGTACCTCTTCTTCCATAGGACTCTCCATCTCTACTTGCGCTCCCCATGAAGAAAACGTTGCAAAGCAGTTAGAAAGGGGTATTGGCGACAAAGATAATCCCCATGGTGCTACCCCCAAATCAACAGTGGGAATATGGGGGAAGGGGGGAGAAACCAAATCTACTCGGTTCCCCAAAGGTTCTATCAGAGATGAGTCCACTATTGCCGTGGAGTTTAATCCTCGATCTGATGTGAGAAGTTGGGAAGGAACTCTTTTTGGAGAACCTTGTGGCATAACAAAGGGTGTATCATTTATACCTGTTAACTCCCCCCTCCCCTACTGCTGTTCCCAAATTTTGACTACTCGATACAGAAAGCAAAATGCTCTCTTCCACTGGAGGCCTTTCTCTAGGTCTAATTCTCCTGCTCTGGTCCCCGTGTATCCACCTCTCCCTCTACATCTAGTCTGGGGAAGGAAACTTCCCATATCTCTCTGAAGTGGGTTAAAGGGTTGGCGAGCTTGGGGTAAGACTGTGTCATGATCAGAAGCGTCTTCAGAGTTGTGAGTTGCCCAGGGACAATCCTGAAAGGCGTGCTCATCATCTCCACACAAATTACAGATGGCGGAGCTGTACACTTTGCTGCTGAATGGCCTAAGACACCACAAAAAAAACATTTAATACTGTCACAATCATTATTCAAATCCTGCAAAGATCCATGCTGATAGCAGCTCTTAGGCTGCCCAGCATAAAATAATATCCCATGGTCTCTACCCAGATAAAAGGAACTTGGTAAATGCTGGATACCAGTGTCATTTTGTTTGAGCTGCACCCTGAAGTGCCACCCCCAGTCCAAAACCCATTGTCATCCATAATGGGTTGTGGATGTTCAAAAATTGTACAATGTTTTTCAAGCTAAAAGACAATATAATTAACATCCACACCCTCGTTCATGAATAGTACCATCACTGTCTCGATCGTAGGCTTTATCATAGGAATAGCCACAAAGTCTTGCCAAATTTCCAAATCCTTCAGTTCATAATATAGTTTCCAAAATTTATCTAGCAAGGACATGGTGCAAAAGCTAACATCATAGCTGTGATCACCAGGGGTGTGGATAAAAGCATGTTCCTCGGCTGGTGAAAATCCCAACAAATCTTTTATTAATGTTTTCCCTATCCAAAGTCTATCGGGGGGAAAGGAGCTGCACCTTTGTAATGTAAACAGACCAAAAAACGTTGTTTAGCAGCCTCTGCCAGCTTTCTGAACAACCCTGCATAAGATCTAGGCCCATATTCATTTTGGAAAGTGCGATCTGTCCCCTCACTCTGACCATTTCCTGACGGAAAAGGCCTTGTCGATCTGGGACCAGCACAGTCCCCTCTTACCTGCTCACTTCCTAAAGCAGATAAAGTCTCCTCCTGTTCAAGTTCCTCATTACTCTCAGCAAGCTGGTGATCCTCTGAGGCCTTCTGTGCAAGTTCCTCTGTGTCTGTCACAGCAACCAAAGCTGCCGCCTCTACTTCACCCCGTGCAGCTGTAGTAGTAGACATTGGGGACTTAGGTTTCTGAGAAGGTACATCTTGCAGTTCCTGAATGCCTAGATCAGAAACTCCATTCTCTCTTAAAGCCAAACTCTCTGGGGAACCTGGAAGGGGTATCGATGAGTCAGGAACCCACTGGTTCCCCTGATACACCCAGCCTGCTTTTTGTAAAGCTCCTCCAGGTGACCAGACTTCTGAGTCACCCATTCATTCCACCTCTTGCACTTCTGAGCCTTGACCCAAGACTTCTTCAGTATCAAAACTAGAAACCACTGACCTGGGTTCTGGTGAATTGTCCAGAGGCAACCACTTACTTGCTCCTTGCAGAGGACTTACTGTAGATCTTTTCCTCTTTTTTTTTCTTCTTCAAGTTTGGTCCTACTAACTTGAAACTCATGTTCAGCAACCGATATTGTTAGTAGTTGCTGTTTTTTTCCCTCAAGTTCCATTTGCAATAATGCTTCTTCATCTTCCACCACATCATCCATCCTGGTACTCAAAGGCAACGATTCAGATTCTGCTAATAAAACTTCCTGCGACTGATCCATAACTTCATGCTGTTCATCCACAGATGGATCCAGAATATTTGCAGGAGCTCCAAAAACCTGACTATCCCCTTCCAAAATCTGAAGCTGACTGAGATCCTCCATCCCTCCTCCAGCGCTTCAACGCCCTCTGCAGCAAGAGCAGGGGAATTTCCCCGGTGTCCTGGCCAAATTTCCTCCATTCACTAAAAATACCACCAACAGCTTAATCTGGTTCAAGGTCAGTTGGCATTCATCTGTATCCCCCTCCCCCGGGATGAGGCTAAAAAAAGGCAGAATTGTTTTATCCTCCTTTCCCGGTCAACAAAAACTAAATAAAATAAATAAAAAATATATCATTGTTGGTATTTTCATCTATAACAGCAATGAATATTTGAAACAGTATTGGCCCTAATACTGATCCCTGGGGAACTCCACTTGTAACACATCCTCCAGTGGACAAGTGCCTTCTTATAACAACTCTTTGGGATCTTTTAACCAGGAGTCTATCCATCTGATAATAAATTTGTCTATACCATATTTCATAAGCTTTTTATGGAGTGTCCAATGGGGTACGGTGTCAAATGCTCAACTGAAGTCCAATAGGAGGATGTCCACTGAACTGGAATCATCCAAATATTTACCTACTTGTTCGTAAAAACAGACCAAGTTAGTAACAAGAGCACCCTCTTATGAACCTATGCTGATTTATGTCAAAGTAGGGAATGTTTTTAAGTTGGCTTTGAATTCTTTCTTTGATCAAGGTTTCTAAAATTTTACATGGGATGGATGTTAAACTTATTGTTCTGTAATTGTTCCTTTCCCAAAAGATAAAATAAAATGGCGGTGCCTCCACCCAGACTACATTTTCAGTGGGTCTGATAGCTTGATAGCTTGCAGTACAACCCCCTGGGATGTCGTACCAACCCACCTCCCCACTAGTTATCCAAAACATGGACTTACCAGGATTCAAACTTCCCCATTCAGTTATACCATTTACCTTTTCCATTTCATCCAATAACATGCTCACTAAAATTAGGCTCTGGATTAATTTTCTGCTGCTAAACAATAACTCCGTGATTTATTTACGGGGGGGGGGGGGTTAGGAATAGGGTAAGAGGAACAGAATTCAAGTAAACATTTAAATTTGCATTTCCCAAATCACATTTCCCTTTTCAATTTCAATCAATGCAGCCATCATCTCTGTCTAACTAGCTAACTGCTGCAGGTGCCCAAACCCAGACCCGCAGGTTCCAGTCCATTTCCCCAAAGTCCAGTACCTGGGTACCCAGTTTTAAAGTTGCAGGTCTGAGGTGCAGCTGGTAGCCGGTGTTGGCGTGCTTACTTGAATTAAGTAACTTTAACTTTCTTACATTTCTCTCTCTCTCTGGTTAGAGCTAAACCTTTGCCTTTTACCTTCTGCCCTAGGGGGGCATTCCTAAGCTTTGTACAGTCCCCAGGTGCAGGGCATTTCCTGTTTACTCATGGTTCTGCAGAATCAGTCCAGGGATGGCACAGTTCCTGAAGTCCTGGGAATGTATGGCAACACAGCAGAACTGGGCACAAACCTTCAACAGGGGGCACAGAGGCTGCGGCTTGCTCATCCTTCACCTTGCCTGCGGATCTTGCAGCTTGTCCCCTTCGGCCCATTGCAGGCCCCATTGCAGGGCATGTGCGCAAGGCCTACCACCACAGGGGATCCAGACCACGGAGTGGCCCCACGGCCCAGCTCCCTATGATCAGAGCGCCCTGGCACTCGGGTACAAGACCCATGACCCACTGCAGAGTCAGACCTCATTTGATGGGGTTTAGCAAGTTCCCCACCTGGCCCTGGGTGTCAGCAGAATCATTCAGCAAAGTTTCTTCTGCTTCTCTCTCTCTCTCTTATCCTGCTACAATGTGTAGCCACAGCAATCCGTTTCTCTCTTTGCTGTATCTCAGGAGCAGATAACAGGTACTCAAGCTTCTGAAAAGCATCTGCCTATCCTTCTGCTTTCACAGTCTCTCAACCTGACACAGTCACCTTTCTGCTCTGGCTCACACAGATGTCACCTGCACACTCTCAGTCCAGTTTCTCACCATGCAGGTACTTAGCATTTCTCTGGCTCGAAGAGGATTACTCTTCCTTTTCGCTTTCTCGCACCCTCTTCCCCCAACTCTTGATTATATGCCCTGTTAAATCCGATTGACAGGAGCTAAACACTGGGTATAGTAAGGGGGTGTGGAGTAGGAGAGGCATACCAGGAAAGGAACAGCAGCAAGTGAAGAGGTGACTGCTCTCTCAGTGGAAGGGAAGTAAATGCAAATCTAGGAGCTTTCATTATTACTTCTTCGCATTGATATTGCATTGGGGAAAGGAGGAGTAGGAGTTTGAAGAAGGTTGTGCAATGGCTACTTAAAGTCTGTTTTTGAGAGTGGATAGGAAGGATAGGAATATAAAAAGCACTTGCTCAATATATCTAAACGTGTGCAACAAAGGAAGTAAGGGAAATAAAGAAAATGTTTTGCACTGATAGAGGAGGGAGAGGGGAGACTTGGGGGAGTGTTTGGTATCCTTCATCTGGAAGGGTGGGGGGTCACTGGTGGGCAATGACAGCAATGGGTAGGGTGGTAGGCTGCAACAACTGCGGAGCACCAATCTTTCTAAAAATTGCCTGGAGTGTGGGAGGATGTTTAGTGTGCAATCACATAGAAAAACTTAGAAAGGAGATTGAGGGTCTGCAGGAGGAACTAAGACAGGCAAGGCAGATTGGGGGTGGGTTTAGCCCAATACTGGAGGGAGGAAGAAGGGGAGATGAGGGAGGCAATTTAAGCCAACAGTGGTGAGGAGAGTGTCAGAAGAAGGAAAGCAGAGACAAAGGGGCCCAGGCCAGGAAGAACAATTGCTGGGGAAACCAGGTCAGGAGACAAAAGACAAATGGAAGGAGGAGATAGGGACTTGTGAGGGGAGGCGAAGAAGTGGCAAAAGTCATGGAGTGGAAAGGAGAGAACAGGTTACTATGAAGAGAGAGGGAGGGCATTTGTGAAGGGCCTCAGAAAATAGTTGTGCACTGCTAGAGGAAGAAGGTGGAGGAGGGAAGTGATGAAATTAGAGGAGTAATTGATAAATGCCTGGACCAGACTGGAGCGGGGGGAAGTTCTGCTGGGAGAATTGCAACAGGGGTAAAAGGGGGAAATAATGTGCAGGAGGAAGAAGAGGAGCTGGAAATGAGAGAAGGAGATGGATGGAAGCAAGCAGGCAGTAAGAGGGGTGGAATCTTAGTGCTGAGGGACTCAATACTAAGAGGAGTTAGGTGGGGTAGCAAGGGGGAGAGGCATAGTCGCATTTGGGTGGAGGCCATGTCAGGAATGACAGCGGAAAGGGTGGGACAGTCTGTTCTGAAATATGCTAGAAGGGGTAGGGACAAGCCTCATTTAATTATACATCTTGGGACAAACGACCTGGCTGACAAGACAGTAGATACAGTCCAGAGGAGGTTTGAGGAACTAGCACAATTATGTGAGGGGCAGGAAGATCAGTAACTTTTTCAGAGATACTTCCGTGCCAAAGGCAAGCACAACAAGAAAGCTGAGAATAGAGGAATTTAACGGATGGCTAAGAACCTGATGTTGTGCTAAAGGGTATGGGTTGTTGGGGGGGTGGGGAGGGACCTGGGAGGACAGTAGTCTCTATGCCAAGGACAGACTACACTTGAGTAAGGAGGGAAAGAAAGTGTTGAAACAGAGGATGGGGGAATACATAGAGGAAGTTGGGAATTTAAACTAGGAGTGGGGGGTGGCAGTTGGGGAAGAGATATGCAGAGACCACAGGTTGGGAAACCATATGAGCTTACCCCCCATAACAGTGACAAAGGACAAATGGCAAGTACTGTTGGTGATGCTAGGAAAGGAGGGCAGGATGGGAGGGGGGGAAAAGGGTGGAAGGTGGTTACCCTTAATGCTACGAGCCTTGGGAGGAAAACTGCAGAGTTACAGGTTCTCATGGCAGAGGGAGAGGTGGACATCGCAGCCATCACGGAAACATGGGCCACCCAATACAATGACTGGGACCTGTCTGTACCAGGGTACAGGTTATTTCGTAGGGACAGGGTGATTGGGAAAGGAGGGGGGGTGGCACTATATGTGAAGACTATATGTGAAGGAAGGACTGAAGTGTGTAAGGGAGGAAGGGGAGGAGGGTAGTAAGGAGTCACTTTGGATGCAAATCCAGGATTCCAAGAATAGGATTCTTAGAATGGGAGTGGTGTACAGGCCACCATCTCAGATGGAGGAGTTAGACAGGAACTAGCGGGACAGATCAGGAGGACCTACGAGAAGGGTAGTGTGGTGATTGTGGGGGACTTCAACGTGTCAGGAGCGGACTGGAGCACCCCAACAACCAGGAACAGAAGGGAGCAGGTACTGCTGGATGCCTTCCAGGACAGCTTCCTACTGCAAATGGTCAGTGAACCAACCAGGTTAGGGAATACCCTTGACCTTGTGCTGGCAAATGGGGACTTGTGAGAGAACTTACAGTGGAGGAACCACTGTCAGGAAGTGACCACCGTATGGCTCACATTGGATATGGGCAAGGAAGGGTGGAATCTGGCACAATAGTGCTGGACTTCAGGAGGGCCGACTTTGGGAGGATGGGAAGTGGTAAAGGGCACCTGGCCAGAATTCAATCTAGTATGGACACTAACCAGAGGTGGAGCTCATAAAGCTGGGGATAGTGGAGGCAACCAAAACCTGCTGCAAAGCCCAGAGCAAGAAGGCTAGGGCTAAGAAACCGATCTGGTTGAGCAAGGATGTCATGGAAAAGGTAAGAAGGAAAGAGTTGCCTTTAGGAAGTACAAGAAAACAGGGAGGGGAAGGCAGGGAGGGTACTTGACAGAATCGAAGGAGGTGACAAGGGCAGTAAGGGAGCCAAAGCATCTCGATGAACTCAGGCTGGCACAAGGCATTAAGAAGGAGGAGAAGGACTTCTTAAGTACATCAGGAGAAAGGAGCTGTAAGGACCACATAGTAAGGATTAGGAAGGAGGGGTTGGGTGGAAGCAGGGTGCGATAAAGCAGGAAGCACTAAATGAGTACTTCTGCTCAGTATTTACTAAAGAGAGGGTGACACCCAAGGTGGGAGAAATGGCAGAAGCAGGGGAAGTGGTGACAGATGGGAAATCATGGAGAGCAGAGTTCAGAGGGGTTTGAAGGCACTGAGGGTGGACAAGGCGCCAGGCCCAGATGGCATCCACCCAGGGTGCTGAAGGAGTTGGCAGAAGTCCTGTGGGGCCCTTGGCAGACCTGTTCAATGCCTCACTACATTCAGGTGTGTACCTCAGGACTGGAGGATGGCTCATGTGGTGCCCCTCCACAAGAGTGGCCCCAAGGATGAACCGGAAACTACAGACCAGTGAGCCTCACATCCATCGTGGGTAGCTAATGGAGACTATCCTGAAGGAGGCTGGTGGCCCTCCTAGAGGCCAAGGACTACAGGACAGCAGACAGCATGGCTTCATATGTGGCAGATCCTGCCAAACCAACCTGGTTGAGTTCTATGACTGGGTAACTAGGCAACTGGACAGGGGCCATGCAGTGGATGTCCTGTATCTGGACTTCAGTAAGGCATTCGACTCAGTGCCACATGGAAGGCTGGGAAGGAAGTTAGTAGGCACAGGGCGGGTGCAAAGCTGGTGAGATGGGTAGGAAACTGGCTGCAGGAAGGCAACAGAGGGTGGTGGTGGGTGGGGCTCTCACACCCAAGGGCAGTGACAGCGGTGTTCCACAGGGCTCGGTGTTGGGACCAGTGTTGTTTGGGATATTCATTGCAGACATATCATGGGACATCAAGAGCAAGATCAGTCTGTTTGCTGATGATACCAAGGTAGGCACGGTGGTGGATGACCTAGGGGGATGGCAGGGTTGCAGGATGATCTGGCAAAGCTTGAAACCTGGTCAGACACCTGGCAACTGGGCTTTAATGCCAAAAAGTGCAAGGTGCTGCATTTTGGGATGAAGAACCCAAGGAGGAGTTACCAGCTGGGGGAGTGCAGCTAGCCCAGACAGAGGAGGAGAAGGATCTGGGTGTGCTCATTACAGGGTCAATGAACAACTCGGCACAAAGTAGGAAGGCAGCTGCAAAGGCCAACAAAATGCTGGGTTGTATTGCAAGGGGTATATCCTCGAGGAGAGAGGAGGTGATTCTGCCACTGTATAGTTAGACCACACCTGGAGTACTGCGTGCAGTACTGGCATCCGTATCTGAAGAGGGACATTAAGTTACTGGAGGGGGTGCAGCACAGAGTGACAAAGATGATCAAGGGGCTGGGGGACTTATCATACGAGAGGAGGTTGAAGGAGTTGAACATGTACTCACTGGAGGAGAGGAGAGAGGGGTGACATGATTGAAACCTTTAAATACATGAAAGGAATAAACAAGACAGGTACAGAGGGGCTGTTCAAAGTAAGGGAGGGGAGGGCCACCAGGGGCCATGATATGAGACTGGAGTGAGGAAGGTTCAGGAGGAGATGAGGAGACACTTTTTACAGAGATGGTGGTGGCTGGGTGGAATGTTTACCTGCTGAAGTGGTATGCAGTAGAACAGTGGACTGCTTCAAATGAGGATGGGACAGGACAAGGGGGAGGATTAATGAAGGGGAAGGGTGGAAGGGAGGGGCAGCTGCAGAATAAGGGGTGCTAGCTGCACATTCGAGCAGACTTGATAGACCTCTAGGTCTTTATCTGCTGGCAAATTTCGTATGTTCGTATGTTCGTTCATTTATATTCACTTGCTCATCATTCTCGGAATTACTGTCTTTTTCCAGGCTGAGACACAACCTTCGTTCTATTTCCAGGCTCAGAATGCAACCTTGGTCTTTTTCTAGGCCTAACCTTTGTCCTTTTATGCAGGCTCAGGACACAACCTCTCCCTTGCAATCTGTAGCTTTCCCTTGTCCATTCAAGCTGTGCTTCTCTTACTGCTGTGGTGCAACTTCAGAACAACATAGAACTCAGCATTCTGCAACTTTCCCTTTTTCTTGCTGTCAAACTGCTTCTTCCTTTTCCCGTTGGGGCAGGCACTCCCCACCATGGGGGACAAATTGCTGGCAGCCCCCAGGCAGGCCCATCTTGTAGCCCCAATCTCTCCAGGGTCAGGAGCCACCCTCCTCTGGAGGAGCTGTCCCCGAACTCACCCTAAACCCAACAGTCCTCAACTTTTGGGAGTCCTTTCCTCACTCCCCATTGACTGGAGCCACTGTCCTTAGGCAAAAATTATTATATATGAGGTTCCCTTGATGCCTCATTAGTGCAGAAAAAGGCGCCTAAACTTTCCCTGGTATTTTCCCCCAAAAGTCTTTTCAATCAGTCCCAGAGTCCTTGGCAATAATCCTGGCTCGGTGGTTGACTGGCTGGTGTCACATGGCTGCAAAACATGGTGGCCGTTGCAAATAGTGTCTACACATTTTAACACTGTCCCAGGTTTCAAGTGTCCCTGCAGCCAAACCCTGTACTTATATCTTATATTTGCCCCAGCATTCAGTAGCCACCCCGTGCCCTCTTAAGCGACTACATCCATTTACACGTTTATCTATCCCCTTTCCAGTCACTGCTGCCATTCTACATAGCCACTAGGCAGCTCACACACAGTCCCATTTGCAGTTCATGTATGCCTCAATTTTCCAGATCCAGTGCTTTCAACATACACATTTATTTAGCTATTGCCCCATGGCTCTCTAGGGCACCCTTTGCCCTAGCACACCATTTCAACATTTATTTATTTCATTCATCTTCTTGCCTGTCACAAGCACCGTTTCACTTTGCCCCAGGCACTGGACAGGCCCCCGGTACTTCAGAAGATGCCGCCTCATGAATATTGATAAGGCAGCATCTGAATACTCGCCCGCGATTGGTGCACACAAAACAGGCTCCTGCTGCTTCTCCGCCACCTCTTTAGTGTTGCTTGTGTCTCTAGTCCCTCTCTTGCATTACTGTGACACCAGGATCACCGGAGAGGCACACTGAAAGGCCACCAAAATGGCCATACAAGAATGCGCTTCTGTGAATGCACAGAGCTCGCTGGCACTGCAGTGCCATTCCAAATGCTGGCAGCTCCACAAACTGGTTCCTCCTGCCCTGCTCTCTCTGCAAAACAATGTGGGGGCCAGCAGAAGAGACCAAGGACACAAGGACAAGCCAGGAGGACCCAAAAAAAAAGAATGGGGGTGGACCAAAACCCCCTGGGAAACAAGCCTTTTCCGGGGGCTCACAGGTAAGCACCCTACAGGGAGTTACACACATTTAGCAACCAGGAATAACAGCGGCATGAAACATATCACATACTGGTATATTGAAAGTTATGACATTTCCACCCCTCAGACCCTGAACTGTTCAGTCCTTCAGATGACAAAGTCTCTTAAAATGCAGAAGGATTGAGGCACATTTATTTTACTTCAATGTCACTTGACTTTTAAGAGCAGCTGACACCTTCAGTAGAACTTTAACAAAACATAACCCTTAGACACAGTTCAGCTTGTATTTCACATTAGTTCTGTATTCCTCCTCCCCATTAATTATTACTGAGTCCATCTGCACAAAAACAGCACCTTTGCTCCTGAAGGGTTCATCTATTCCTGTTGCTTTCTCCCTACCTGCAGTCATAATGCATCCCTTGTGACATCAGAGTTACTCCCATGGTAACAAACTGTGATGTCACAACCAAGGATTATGACTTGAAGTAGGGATCTAGATTTAGTAGTTGCTGTATTGGTCCTTGCAAGAATAGATCCAGAAAATGATTTGATATTTTTACTGGATCATATATGAGAATAGTAATTAGAAGCTGATTAACGTCGAGCCATGGTAGTTGTTTAGGGAATAATAATATTTTATAACAGCCAGATAATGCATTATCTAGCTGTTATAAGTATTGTATTTTCTAAACAACTGCCATGAGCTTCTGAAGAAGGACTGGTTGGTCCGAAAGCTAGAGCACTTTGTTCTTGTTCTTTGTTCTTGTTGTTACATCTATGTTGGTCCATTAAAAGGTATCAAATCATTTACTTCTGGATCTATTGAAGTAGGGAATAAGCTATAGAGGTAGACGAACATTGAGGTATAAAGATCATGTATTCATGCAAATTTCCTCAGTAATAGATAATGCTGAGGAGAATTTTATAGAATATATATGGAATGCAAGCTGAATTGTGTCTAAATATTATGTTTTTCAAAGTTTTCTTTGAGGCATCAGCAGCTTCTTAAAATAGTCCCCAAACTATAGCAATAAGTTTTTTACAGTACCACATTCCTTTGGATTTCTTTAAGAAATTCTTTGATGAAAACTCTGAGGAATTCTTCTGAGGGCTCCCCTGGAGCAAGCAGCGGTGGCAATGGAAAACTGGAGAAGCGATGAATTCTTCAGGTTGCAGCTTGTTTCTGTGAATAAAACTTTGCACAACAGGATCATCTGGCACTTGTAGCAGCAGGTTCACTATTCTCTCCCTGCTCTCACTCACTACCCTACCTGACCCTACACTGTGATACAGGAGATCCCCTAATCCTATCACACTTTAATTAAATGTATCCTCCCAGTCCCCCGGGGTTACTAGAATCCCATCAGTGTCAGACTGGGAAGGTAGTTGGGCAGCTGGTAGGGAGTTTATTAGAAACTCTCTCAGGCAGCTCATTGTTTACTTGACTAGGCTAGGCAGATGAGGAGTGATGTCATTTAGAACTCTTGCAGCAGCATAGCCCTTTGCTCAGCTGCAGGGGATCAGTTTTAAAATCTTGAAGGCAGTGTGTGAATTGGAGCCATGGAGAGTGGAGTTCTGAGTGGAGAGGTGCCTGACAGCCTCCCTGAGCTGGGTGAAAGACCCCTGGTCATAATTTTCTCACCCTAGAGAGTGGGACAACTGCATTGCTACAAGAAGTGGCAGAGACCTGTGCCAACAGGACACCAGTGGGTTCATTTCTGTGGAGAGCACCAAGGAACTGAGAAATCAGTGGGTCCAAGGGGCAATCCCCTGAGGGACTACAGATGGTCCTAGCTGCCCAGAGCAGAGACAGAGAGAGTTTCTATGTGTATGTGTAAAGCTATGGATTCAATGAAGAAAGGGTTTCTTCAGTAAAGCCTGAGGTCTATAACAAAGGGACAAACAAACCTTGAGTACAGTAGCATTGGCATGTTCTTGGGAGCCGACTGGTGATGTATGTGCCCATGGCAAGGCTAAATTATATCACTCAGGACCCCGTTTTCACTACAAATAAGTGCTGAAGTAAAAGTTTTTTTTTTTTTGTAAATCAGCTTTATTCAAATGTTATAATAACATAGCTTGGACAATTAATAACATAAAATTATTACAGACATTCTCTTTCTAAATCTATAAAATTAAGATTCCTCTTGCATATTAATCACAAGTCCATCAAGACAAAATAAATAGTCCAAATCTCTCTAGCTGGATTCTAAGTTTGAGGTAGGCTGTAGTTCGTGAGTTACCATAATACAAACCAAACTTAAACAGCAAAGTAGAAAATTATGGTGCCTGGAACAATATTATAAATTAATTTAAAAAGCTACTTATTATTCAAGTATTTCAGCTCAGAGTTAGAAAGCAGCCTTTGGTAAAAGTTTTAACAATTAGGAGTACCAGATCCTTGTTTCCAAAACAAGATCTTGGACTGTTATTCAATATGTCCGGGGATTGTAAAAACTAGTGGACCCCTCACTGAGAACAGACACAGGAATGAGAGAGAGAGCCCTTGATTCTATCAAACCCTAGAGAGTGACATACATAGAAACATAGATGTTGATGGCAGATAAGGACCGCAAGGCCCATCCAGTCTGCCAATTTTTTCTACCTTATGAATGTGCCATAGGCCTTTACTCTGCCAATGGACTATCTATTCATACTCATCTTTATTGCTCCCTTATGCCTATCCCATGCCTGTTTGAAGCCTTGCACTGTATTCATGTCCACCACTTTTTGAGGTAGGCTGTTCCATGCAGCCACCACCCTTTCTGTGAAAAAGAGCTTCCTCACATTACCCCTTAATCAGCCTCCCTCTAATCTCATGCTGTGTCCTCTTGTCCTGCTATTTTTATGTTTGCTTGCACACATGTGCAAGAAACATAGTGCCACCATATGAGAATTTTTAGGTGTGCCTCCCTACTTCCAATGCCCTGCTGTCTTTTGCAGGCGTGGTTCCACCGCGCCAATGAATGTAAGAGTTGTCTATGACAGCACTTGCAAATGCAGCGGCATACAGTTCAAAGAAAAGCACTGCAGCATGTAGGCAATTTGCATACTGCATTGGCAGTATGCAAAGTGCCTACATGTCGCCACTGCACTAAAAGAGCTGTCATACACAGCTCCCCCCCCAAAAAAAACAAGTAACATGCTGATTCGTACATCGGTCCCAAAAGGTGGTTTCGCACAGTGACTGTGAAATCACCTTTCGGGACCGAATAACAAAATGGCAGTGAAAGAAATCATGAGTTGGGGTCCCAAAAACCCCATGTTGAAAATTTGGTGGAAAAATTCGCCAAAATGCCTGAGATATGCATCAAAGTTCATCCCATTCTCCTGTACTGCACCCATCTCACCATATTTCCTGATGGAATGGGGTGAGCATAAGGGCCAAAGACCCCAAGGCACATCGTAACACTTGTCGGTGTCTGCAGGTTGGGGTGCGGTGAAATGGCATGGCCATTATGCCTGATGACCCAAAGGCACACTCCACCAATGCCAATGCCAGCAAGCAAACATTCGGCATTGACAAATGCTTGTTCTTATATTGAAACGTTAGACTCTTTCACCTTGTTAATGCCCTTAAGGTGTTTGAATGTTTCGATCATATCTCCTCTCTCCCTCCTTTGCTGTAGGGGTATACATACTGAGCTCTGTTAATCTGTCTTCAGATGTTTTCTGATGCAGTCCCTGCACCATTTTGGTTGCCCTTCTCTGGACTGCCTCAATTTAGTTAATGTCCTTGCGAAGGTGTGGCCTCCAGTACTGCATGCAGTACTCCAGATGGGGCCTAACATTCCCACGAGGTAAGCCATCTCCTGATGTAGTAGGCAACCCTGTCTCCTACGCCACCCAGGGACCCCATATCTCCAAAACTTTTTCTTGTCTAAGATGTAATTTAGCTGTCAATCTCTCCATTTCACATACTTTATTTGTTCGATCTAACCAGGACTGGAATGAGGAAGATACTGGCTTTAGCCAGCAAATCGTTATGCATTTCAAGGCTACTGCAATGAGAATTAGTGCCAGTTTTCTATGAAGTGAAAGTAGTCTAATAATTGAGGGAAGACCCAGGACCCATTCTGTAAATTCATCTGGAAAGTTTGTTTGTATAATTTGTCTAATGGCATGCTGCACCCCAGACCAAAACCCCCTTAAAATTGGACAGTCCCAGAATATGTGAAAACATAATCCTAGTCCCCCACAATTCAGCCAGCGTTCATCAGAATAGGTAGTATGGAAATGTTTTGTTACTGTCAGGGTGTGAGAAAAGTGAATCAGAATCTTCCAAAAGAATTCCCTCCACCCAGGGGAGGATGTCACTCTCCACCCAATCTTCAGACACTTATCCCAATCCCTGTTAACAATAATTTTATTGGACTCTTTTTCCCATTAAGCCTTTATATGCAGTAGTGGTAATGCCTCCGGCACCTCCAGTCTGCTATAGAAAAGAGAAATTAATCTGATTTTCACAGCTGCTGAGGAGATCGCCTCTATCATTTCCTCCCAGGAATTCCTCTGTCTGCTTATTAATCTCTCATAGTCACCATTTTTAATAAAATGTCTGACTTGTAAATAAGTAAAGAGGTCAGAATTGGGTAAATGAAATCTGTCTTTCATAGAAACATAGAAGTTGATGGCAGATAAGGACTGCAAGGCCCATCCAGTCTGCCCATTTCTTTTTCTACCTTATGAATGTGCCATCGGCCTTTGCTCTGTCAATGGCCTATCTATTCATATTCATCTTTATTGCTCCCTTATGCCTATCCCATGCCTGTTTGAAACCCTGCACTGTATTCATATCCACCACTTCGTGAGGTAGGCCGTTCCATGCATCCACCACCCTTTCTGTGAAAAAGAACTTCCTCACATTACCTCTTAATCGGCCTCCCTCTAATCTCATGCTGTGTCCTCTTGTCCTGCTATTTTTCTTATATTGAAACATGTTAGACTCTTTCACCTTGTTAATGCCCTTAAGGTGTTTGAATGTTTCGATCATATCACTTCTCTCATCACTTCTCTCCCTCCTTTGCTCTAGGGTATACATATTGAGCTCCGTTAATCTGTCCTCATATATTTTCTGATGCAGTCCCTGCACCATTTTAGTTGCCCTTCTCTGGACTGCCTCAATTTTGTTAATGTCCTTGTGAAGGTGTGGCCTCCAGTGCTGCATGCAGTACTCCAGGTGGGGCCTAACCAGTGTCTTGTAAAGAGGGATTATTACCTCCCTCTTCTGACTTGTGATACTCCTACTAATATACCCCAACATCCCCCTAGCCTTACCTACTGCTTTAGTGGTCTGCTTGGATGATTTCAGGTCATCGGTGATGATGATGTCCAAGTCTCTTTCTTCCCTTGTGACTGCCAGCAACTCCCCTCCCAGCCTATAGGTGGCTTCAGGGTTTCTCTTCCCTATGTGCATGATCTTGCACTTCTTTGCATTAAACCCCAGTTGCCATTCTTCTGACCATTTTGCTAGTTTATCCAGATCTCTTCTCTTTCTGCCCACCGAATCTGGATCATCTACTCTGTTGCAGGTCTTGGTCTCATCTGCAAACAGATAAACCTTATCCTCCAGTCCATCTGCAATGTCACTGATGAAGATATTGAAGAGAACTGGCCCCAGGACTGATCCCTGAGGTACCTCACTTGTGACTTGCATCTCTTCTGACTGTATACCATTTACCACCACTCTCTGTTTTCTGCCCGTCAACCAGTTTGCCACCCAGTTTGCCAACTTGTGATCCACCCCAAGCCTACCCAGCTTATTAATCAATCTTCTATGTGGAACAGTATCGAAAGCTTTGCTGAAGTCAAGGTAGGTGACATCAACTGCTCCCCCTTGGTCCACCACTCTGGTTACCCAGTCAAAGAAATGTATGAGATTAGTTTGACAGGACCTTCTTTTGTAAACCCATGCTGTCTTGGATCCTGTGCTCCTATGGATTCCAGGTGTTGCACTATCCTTTCCTTAAGGAGTGCCTCCATAATCTTGCCCACTACTGATGTAAGACTGACTGGTCTGTAGTTCCCTGCCTCCTCCCTGCTACCACTCTTTTGGAGCGGGATCACATGAGCCCTTCTCCAGTCTTCTGGGACCTCCCTGTGCTCAGAGACTCACTAAACAGTTCTGATAATGTCTCTGCTAGTTCCACCCTTAGCTCCTTTAGTACCCTGGGATGAATGCCATCAGGTTCCATTGCCTTGTCCACCATGAGCTTATCAAGCTCTTGTAGGACCCTTTCTTTTGTGAAGGGAGTAGTGCACACTCTCCCTCCCCCCTGTGTCCATGGTTCTAAGCTGTGGGCCCTGCCCTACCTTCTCTTCAGTAAATGCTGAGCACAAGTATCTATTTAGGATAGATGCTTTTACATGGTCCTCCTCCTCACAAGCCCCCTTATCTCTTTTGATCTTAGCAAAACCCCCTCTGGACTTTCTCCTTTCACTAACGTATCTAAAGAAATTCTTGTCACCTTCTTTTACTGTTTGGGCTACTGTTTCCTCAGTTTGGGACTTTGCCTGCCTTACTGCCTTCCCTGCTTCCCTAAGGGAAGTTTGGTATGACCTCTCTGGAGATCTGTGATCCCTTCCTTGTTAGTCAGTACTAGATCTAGGATAGCCCTGTCTCTCATGGTTGTTGTACCAGTTGTTTGAGACCCTCCCCCTGCAGGGAATCCACCATGTGCCTAGTTCTGGTGGATGTTCCTGCTGGTATTGACCAATCTGTATCTGGCATGTTGAAGTCTCCCATTATCAGAACCTCCCCTTTAGCTGTCATGTTTTGTATATCTTCTAACAGTAATGTGTCTATGTCCTCCCTGGTCTGGAGGCCTAGACAACCCCAGTTCTTGTGGCTGTCTCATTTCCTGTTTCCAGGGTGACCCACAGTTCTTCTGGCTCCTTCATGTGTATTCTGAATTCTGTAGCTTTGATATTTTCATTGACATACAGGGCCACTCCACCCCACTTTTGCACCTCAGTCTCTTCTGAACAGTACATAGCCAGGTACTGAAGTCTCCCAAGTGTGGTTACTGGTAAACCACGTCTCGCTAATTGCTATTATGTCCAGTTTAGCCTCTGTCATTATTGCTTGCAGGTCTGGGATCTTGTTTCCCAGACTGCAAGCATTTGTGTACATGATTTTCCATTGGCCAGATTTCGGTGTGTTAGTTGTTGTTTGAGGTCTGGCGTTTCCCCTGTGTATCGTATGGGGAGCTGGACCTTTTTCCTTACCTGGTGATGCAAATGAAGTGCAAATGTGCTGAACTCCTGTTTGACCACTAGCTGAGGGGAAGGGGTGTTCTTCCCATTCGACGTATGGGGTACTGCACCCCTCTACCCATTTGCTCGTTTAAATATTCTGCAAAGACATCAAACTTCTGCCCCAATGACTGACTGTCTCCTTAGTCAGATGCAGTCCATCACATTTAAAGAACTTTAGCTCCCAAAACTGTTACCAGTTCCCTACAAATCTGTGTCCTTTTTCCTGGCACCAGCCCTTGAGCCACATGTTTAGCTCCCCTATCTCCCCTTCTCTGCCCTTCCGTCCATCTGCTCCCCTCTCCAGGACTAGCAGGATCTCAGAGAATGAGATGCTGGACGAAATGGATGCTAGCTTGTCACCCAGCCTGGTCAGCTGTTCCTTGGTCTCAACTACTGACCGTCTGGCAGGGTCTGGCAGGGTCTGCAAGAGAAGCCATACGAGGAGAGACTAAAGGAGCTTAATATGTATACCCTTGAGGAAAGGAGGGAGAGGGGGGACATGATAGAAACGTTTAAGTACCTCAGTGGAATCAACAAAGTCCAAGAGGGTAGCATCTTTCAGAAAAAGAGATGTGCAAGAACAAGGGGACACAATTTGAAGATAGAGGGGGGACAGCTCAGGGGCAATGTGAGGAAGTATTTTTTCACAGAAAGGGTGGTGGACGCATGGAACAGCCTTCCTAAGGAGGTCGTGGGGTCTAAAACTGTGGGAGAATTCAAGAATGCATGGGTCAGACATAAAGCAATTTTTGTGGGGGGTAGGAAGAAATAGGCTGTCGGTTAAATAGGATCTGCAGCTTATCCTCCAGGTAGGGAATGGGCAGACTAGGTGGGCCAAGTGGTCCTTAACTGCCATCAAAGTCTAAGTTTCTATGTTTCTATGGTGAGATCATTAGTCCCTATGTGTACCAAGATGTCAATGTTTTCTCCTGCTTCCTGAACAATTTTAGCAATGTGGTCAGTGTCTCTCCACGCTGATGTATCTGGGAGGCATCTGACCATTTCCCCTGGCTGGAGATGGGTATCAACTCCGCGAATCATGGCGTCTCCTATGATCAGAAGTTTTTTGGATTTCCTTTTTGCTTTTTTTGTTTTGGTTCCTGTTTTGGGCGACTTTTGCTGTGCTAGCTCCTGTGCTGCAGTGTCCTGCTCTGCAGTGTCCTCTGCCCCTTTGTTTGATTTCAGAGATAGAGGCAGATACCTGTTTGTAGTGTTTATATGGTTTGTGGAGGTAATATGTTGGAGAGCACTGATTGATGGGGCACCCGATTTGCACCTCCTAACCACCTGCCAACCTCCCGGACCAATTACCCTCTGCGGTCGAGGTGCTTCTATTGGATGTTGAGGAAATGGTGGGTGGTTCTTATAATACATTTCCTCTTGAATATGCAATTTGAGGCACACAATCTCTGCCCATGCTACCTGGAGCTGAGCCCTTAGGTCTCCAATGGCCCAGCATGGTACAAGAGGGTAGTATGTTTCAGAAAAAGAGATGTGCAAGAACAAGGGGGCACAATTTGAAGATAGGGGGGGGGGGGATGGCTCAGAGGTAATGTTAGTAAGTATTTTTTAACAGAGAGGGTTGTGGATGCATGGAACAGCCTTCCTGAGGAGGTTGTGGAGTCAGAAACAGTTGGAGAATTCAAGAATGCATGGGACAGGCATAAGGCAATTCTAGTGGTGGGTAGGAGGAAGTAAGCTGTTGATTAACTAGTATCTGCAGCTTATTCATCAGGTAGGGAAATGGGCAGACTGGGTGGGCCAAGCGGTTCTTATCTGCCGTCAAATTCTATGTTTCTATGTATCTATGTAGGACAGTGTCCTAAATCCTGTAAAACCGCCCTTCTGAAAAGTGTTCCACAGTACCTGCAGTTAATGATATCCATTCCAGATAAGTTGCTGGGTTTATAACCTGGTCAGAGTAATTAGAAGGAAGAAAATGAAAGCAAAAGTTTGATTTTGTGTTTTGTTTGTTTTTGTATAACTTGTTATAACAGGTTAAATTACTAATGCCCCCGTAAATGAGATAACTGTGTGGATACCACACTGATCTGCCTCTTCCTGCTTTGCCACAGGAAATGTCACGACTGTGCTACCCTATAAAACAAGTGTAGTGTGGGGTGGTTGGGGATAGGAGTTTGGTGGCTGGGCCCTTCCCCTGCTGAAAAAGAAGAACCATGGACAAAAGAAACAAGGAGGTAAGAGCAGAAACAATCAGCCAGCAACAAATGCAGTAGCCCTGAAAGCTTATCCTAATGATAGATAAAACTGTAAAACCTGTAACGCACCACCTGTAATAATTTCACAGAAGATATGCCCTGTAAGAAACACTTTGTTACAGAGAAAAATAAAGCAGTAACAGAAGATATACCTTACAAAAGACAATTTGAATCACAAGATTACAGCAGTAGTCTGTTAGCACACACCTGTAGGCACGCCCTGTAATAATGCACCAGAAGGTATACCCAGCAACAACAATTTGAATCAGAGAAAAATAAAGCAATACAATGTTAGTAACAAACAGTAACAATCCCTGTGAGTACAAAATAAAAATAACACACAGTAAATCTGCCTAGCCAAAATAAGCCTTAATCCTTTCGCTTGCTCTGGTAAGGTTCTATGCTCTGTCCTTTCAAGCAACCTAGAAGGAAAGAGCTCAGGTGAAGCTAGGTGCCTTGGCCAGCAAACCTAGTCTTCCACCTCAAACAACAGTCACTGTGGGAATCAAACCCAGTCCCATGTCCCACTGCAGCACATACACCCATTAACCTAACCCTCTGTGCTACTCTGCCAGATGTTGAAATGATATGCAGACCTCTCCCTCCAGGAACTGGGAGAATTTGATCAACCTCCTTGACTCCCACCTAACATATCCTGAGTCCAGTCCGGGGGGCAGAAAGCCAGGGTGGTATCTTATTAGGGACAGAGAGCCTAGTGGTTCTTTAGAATCCAACTTAGTCTGCACTAGGTGCAGAATCCTGGTCGAGGGTGTTTCACCCAGGGGTTGTGTAAGTGTTCCAGGGTGCTGCAGGGTACCTCCCGAAAAGGCTAGTGAAAATAGGGGTATTGTGAGGGCATCCCCCTCTTCTATTTCATACCATCCTGAGGCTCTCTGGCATTTAACCCATGTGCACACCGGCACCAACTGACAGGCCAGATAGTACCGATGCAGATCTGGTAGTCCCTGACCTTCTCTGGTCCTATGTAGTTGCAGGGTTTTCCTCGCCACCCTTGGTCGCCCACTTCCCTAGATAAATTTACCTAGACCCTGCTTAGTCTTATTCCAAAATGTATTAGCATTAGGGAGTGGTAATGTGGAGAATTAAAGTAGAAATCTGGGCAACAGATTCATTTTGATCGAATCTATTCAGCCTGTTAGTGACGGTGGTAATACTGTCCATCTAGCCATGTCTCTTTGCATTTCATTCCACAATTTATTGTAGTTTATGTCAAATAGTTTGGATCGGGAGGTAGAACTCTGTATCTCTAGATACATTATTTGATTATTCTTAGCCCAGGTATATGGGAACGTGACCTTAAATTCCTGGGTCAGCGTTCCACTAAGGATTAAAGTCTCAGAATTGCTCATATTTATTTTATAATCTGAAAGGCTACCAAACTTTTTAAATATATTATTCAATGGGGCCACTGTCCTCTCAGGATTTCTGAGAAAGAACAATGCATCATCTGCATAAAGAGACACTTTTTGTTCCAGACCCCCTGCCATAATCCCTTCTATTTGTTGTTCTTGCCTAACTGCCACTGCCAAGGGCTCCAAAAAATTGCAAGAAGTAGTGGGGACAGAGGGCACCCCTGTCTAGTTCCCCTGCAAACCTGAAAATGTCCCGAGTTAATTCCACTGACCCGAACCTGAGCTTGGGTGGAAGAATATAAACTGGATATAATCTGTCCAAATTTGGCACCATATTTCAGCCGCTCCATGGGTTTTTATAAAAATTGCCAATTCACCCTATCAAAAGTTTTCTCCGCATCCATGGAGATGGCTATTTGAAGTGTTCTTTGTCCCTGCTGGGCCACGACTATGTTTAACAATCTTCTAATATTATCCTGATGGTATCTGCTGGATATGAAACCTGTCTGGTTGTGGTGGATGATTTTATGGACTGTTTTCTCTACCCGGTCCGCCAAAATACCCATAAAGATTTTGAGATCGACATTCAGGAAGAAGATAGGACGATATGAGCTGCAGCACTCGGGATCATTTCCCTGTTTGTATAATACCGAAATTTGGGCATAGCGCCAGGAATGTAGGATTTCCTCTCCCTCCTGAATGTGGTGGAAATAAGACAACAAAAGGGGTATGATGTCTGTCTGAAATGACTTATAAAATTCAGCAGGAATTCCATCTAATCCGGGGGACTTTCCTGCTTTTAGATCTTTAATTTTTCCCACAAGTTCAGGCATGGTAATGGGTGTCTCCAGAAGATCCTGCTCCTCCTGGGACAACTGGGGAATTATCAAAGGTGATAGGAATTCCTCTATTTTACCATTATTATTAATGTCCTGGGGGTCTTGGCCATACAGTTGTTCATAGAAACTAGCAAAAGCTTGGGCTATCTGAGGTGATTCTAAAACTAATCTGGCTCCCCGGCCCTGGTCACAGATGCCCAGAACCGCTCTGCTGGTGACCTGTTTTCTTAATGCGAAGGCCAGGATCCTACTGGCCCTACTCTCTTCCTCATAATATTTACAACTGATCTGCCTTAAAGTTCCCTCAACTTGTTGGACCAGCAAACGTTCAAGAGCTACCTTCTTCTGAAGCCACTCCTCTTTATCTATAGGATCTAGGGACAGTCTATGTCTGAATTCAGCCTCCCTAAGATTGTCCTCTAATATTGTTTGTAATCTCATTTTCTCTCTCTTCACTTTGGCACTATATAGAGAATAATGTATGGGGAAGGGTTTGATATGAGAATTTAAAGCACACCCAAGCTGTGGGATGCTACATAAACCCGGTGACCGGGGGTTTGTCAAAAGCATCCAATGAGGTATGTGCATTAAATTCTCATATGAAACACCCTCCCATCTTTTATTTTTTATAATCACAGATTAGCAATTTTTCTCCAGCAGTTTGTGAGACTGTTTGGCCCCACCCACATACAGAATGTTGGCCAATGAGGCAGCAGCATAGTTTGACTGGCATGGCTCATGAATGTCATAACAACCAGCCGGTTGTTATGGAAAATATCAACCTGGTCAGTACATTGAGAGAAATTACTGACCAGTTATTATGAGAAATTACCTGACCCCTCAGGTAAGCTTTTAACGTATCTCAGACAAGGGAAGGGGAAGCCTCACTGGAGCTATTTGTGTCCAGGAATTCCTTGATTTGGTCAGAAATCATTTCTTTAAACTCCTCTGAGTTTAGTAGCCCCACATTAAACCTCCAGTTTGAGTTCCTGGCGTGGGAGTAAGCCTAAGCTGTAATAAGATAGGGACATGGTCAGACCAGGTCATGGGGAGAATAACACATTTATAATGTATGGTAGAACGCTGTTAAGCATAAAAATCCATACCAGCTAAAACGTTGTTATGCTGCAGTAGCTTGTTGTTGTGCTGCACCAGGTACATAGCTACTGCAGCATAACAGCTTAGAACCTTGCTTGCATTCCAAAAGCGTGAGCCGCTTTGTCAAGCTTTACCTCAGAACATTTGCCATTTACCTGAGCGGTAAATTCAAAGTGGGAGCCCAGCTATAAAAAATACAATGTCGGCTTCTGTTTTCTGTAGGGAGCTTACTAACAGATAAAGATTTATTCAAATGGGACTTTTTACTGAACTTATGCCCTATGTAATGTTTTTCAACTGCCTCCGATTTCCTGACAGATGGCAACTTCATGATCCGCGAGTAAAAATCTAAATTCTACATGAATCACAGCAGTTGCTTGGTGTTCAGAGTCAGATCCGTCGCGTTTTATGTCTTTTGGTACCAAAATTAGCGGAAAAGGGTCCATACACTATAAAAGATAATGTGTAGGACCCCATCTGTAACAAGTTTGAAAACTCTTCTTGAGGTCGTCTTGGCGATGAAACCTCTCGAGCTTCACTCTCGAGGTTCCAATCATCGCCATGACGACCTCTCAAAGAGTTTACAAACTTGTTACAGATAGGGTCCTATACATTATCCTCTATGTTGTATGAGCACACTTTTTTCTACTGGGAGAAAAAGCATGTCTAGGTGGGAGTAGCTCCCAAGCCTGTGAGAAAAGTATGTATAATCCCTCTGACTGGGGTGACATTTCCTCCATGCGTCTATAAGCCCTGATTCGTCTAAGATATGTTTTAAGGAAAGTGTCCCCTGGGAGCCCTTTCCTCACAGCTGTGCCTCCACGCCCATCTAAATTTCCTGAGATGACTCTGTTAAAATCCCCTCCAAAAATGTAAAGTGTCTCCAGGTCCGATACTGCCTCTGAAATCAGGGAGCAAAGGAAGGAGCGATTCTTCTTGTCTTCGTTGGGGGCATATACATTTTAGAAGATACAAGGGATCCCGTAACAATAGACTTTCAATCTAACAAAACAACCCTCTTTATCACTGTCCGTCCCTACTATTTTTATGGGGGAGTCTCTCCTAACCAAAATAACTGTACCCCTGCAATGGGGGTGGGCCTTCCAAGTGGCTGCATGGACCTCCCCTACCCATGACCTTTGCAACTTGGAATGCTCCGCCTCCTTTAAATGTGACTCTTGAATATATGCAAGATCTACTTTGTGTCTTCTCAGTTCCTGTAAGATGAGAGCTCTCTTAACGGGTCCATTTAACCCCTTAACGTTGTACGTGATTATATAGCATAGCCTAGAGGTTAGAGGAACGAGGTGTGAACGAGCTTGATACATCCAGCAGACCGGACCTGAGTTTGATTCTCACAACCTCCACTTGCATACTGTGTGACTCTCAGCAAGTCACTTAACCGCCCACTGCTCCCAGGTCGCCCCTGAAAACAGGCACTTGTGCCTAGGCCTTACCTGGTTACCAAAGACTAAAATAAAAAAAATATATATTTAAATCCACATCACAGAATAAACCAGCTGGTAAACTGGGTCCCCTTTCTAACCTCCCCAAAAAGTTGCCCCCCCTTCTGGCAAGGTAGAGCTTGCATATAGTTCCAGGCATAATAATCAAAACATGTAACTTGAAATACAGTATATAACAACAAACATATTAACTTAAACTGTAAACATCAAGAATTTGGTTCACTTCTGAAAGTGCCACCTCCCCCCCCATTGAGTCGAAGTTGAGAGGGGGTGTACAGCGAATCAAAGCTGTACTGAGCTGTAGGCCTCACTTGAGCCTCAGCAAAGGGAGGATCATCAGTCCGCAGTGGCTGAAACTTCCTGCTTGGTAAAAACAAAGGTTACTCTCGTTTCCCCCCTCCAGCCCGCCTCATTCCCCCCCATCCATCCCACATGATAACTTTCCCCTTAATATTGCCTAACTGAGGCACCCAAACTCTAGTTTAAATACAAAAAAATTTTTGAGAATCAAGGCAAAATTAGAAAGATTGGTGCCTTTTCCCATCATAAAATGCCCTTCGATTTGAACAAGCCTGTTTTGTCTATCTGGCTGTCCATCTCTTTCTTTCTTTCCAGTTTCGTTGATTTGATCAGCCCCCTGATCACCACCCTCCCTCTAATTCCATTATCAGGCCAAAAGTAACCCTGTGTAGAGAAGGAGAAAAAAAAAGGGGGGGAACCCAATTTTTGGGAGGAGGACCTCTATTTCTACAGTATCATAGAGGTCTGCCCAAAACGCTATATTGAATAGCATGTAAACAGGAGGCCTTCTATTATAGGGCATGAAACTTTATGTGATACCCCATTAGAATTCATTCTAAATTAATGGTCCCTGTGAAGTTAGTCGATTCTCCAGTCTTCTCTGTTCTCCTTTCCCTGTTCTCTGCCAAAAGGCTCTTCAGGTAGCCTGTGTCCTCGGGGCTGGTGACGAGATGGATCTCGTGGCTACACGGTTGTTTTGCCTCTCTCTGGTCCTCTGAAGGGGAACAGCGCAGCTCGAGGGGATGGTCAGATTTCTCGATGAAGCCATCTGTTTTAATGACTCGTTCTCCTCTGGGATGTCCTTGTTGAATCTTTGGGGTCGCTTGGGATTACAGACTGTGTACCATCGTCTGTACTCTAATTCTTTAATTGTCTCTGCATCAAGTAAAGAATTAATGGAAATGTCCCACTGCTTTAGGAATTTGGCAGCATCCAAAATGGCTTGAAACGAGTGAGTTCCTGAATCTGTGATAATCTTACGAGTAGGTCAGAGTGTTTAGCTGATTGTTTTGTGAGGGCACAGTTTAGGCCTAACCCCTTCCCACCCCTCACCCCACCCACCCCTGGAAATAGTTCATTTATACCTGGGGTTCTGACATCATTCCTCAAGAGGACAAGGTACATATCACTGTCATATCCTCTCTAGCACACTGCACTGACAATATAAGCATACACATTATATAAATACATATATTTCTATATAACGCACAAATCACACACAAAAAAAAAAAAACTAAACAAGTTAGACAGTTATGTGGGGAGTAGTACAATGTAATGGCTGTGGGGCAGCAGTCTTCCGGGAGTCTTTCTGGAGGCTGAGATGCTGCCCTGTTTGCAGACAATTATCTGCCCTGAGGGAGGAAGTTGCCCGTCTTCAGGCCGCAATGGACAGTGGCAAGGGAACCTCCCCCATTCAGGGAGCACCAGAGCCACCACCACTACCTCAGAGGTTGCGAAGAAAGCACAGCAATTGGACCACAGTGGGCTCAGGGAGGGTAAGGGTGGTGGAACAGAGGCACACCCAGTCAGTTGTTCCACTCCACAATCCATACACCATTCTGGGGGAGCATAGTTCCCCTATGGATGCACCCACAGAGGAGACTAAGGAGGGTGCAGACAACTGTCACAAGGGAGGCCCTCAGGAAGGAGGCAGAGGGCACCACAGGGAAAGAAAGCAGCTCCTGGTGGGGGACTCAATTATTAGGGGGATAGAACTGGGGGGAGCAGGGAAAACTGAAGTAAGGTGCCTGCCTGGTGCCATGGCTTGGAGGGACAGGAAGCGCATCCTTAGGATCACAAGAACAGTTGCACGGGAGTCTGAGCTGGATGTCATTGTCCACCTAGGGGCAAATGACTTAGTTCATCATGAGATTAGAGCAGTGCAGAAGGACTTTGTAGAGTTGGGGAGGGGCTTAAGACAAGTAGCACACACAGTATCCTTCTCAGAGGTGCTGCCTGTCAGTGGCATGGGTGAGGCGAGGGTACTTTGCACCATGCAGTTTAACAAATGGTTGAAAAATTGGTGTGGAGCACAGGGGTTTGGCTTCACTGGGGACTGGGGTTCCACCTGGAGGGACACCAGCCTATACTGGCAGGATGGTCTGCATCTGTCCAGGAAGGGAACAAGTCTTTTGGGAAATCGGTTTAAATGCTTCATTGGCAAGCCTTTAAACTAGTCAAGGGGGGAGGCACTGATAAGCAGCAGGAAAATCCCAGCCTCCCCCTACAAAACAGGGTACTAAATGAGAAAAAGACCAAGGTAGAAAGGTCAGTGGGGGATGCTGCTACAGAAGGTAAAGCCATCAAAAAATGAAGAGCAATGAGTACCAATGCCCGTAGTCTGGGTAACAAGCTTCCTGAATTAGTGGCCTTGATGGAAGAGGAAGATCTGGATATCGTGGCAGTCACAGAAACATGGTACACACAGAACCATGACTGGGACGTAAACATACCAGGATTCACTATCTGCAGGAGGGACAGGAAGGGTAAAAGAGGAGGAGGAGTAGCTCTCTACATAAGAGAAGGAATCAAAGCAACAGAACAAAAGGGTAAACAGGGAGGAGAAGAAGCACTGTGGGTAAATTTGGAGGCAGGCAATGGCACCACAATCCACACAGGGGTTGTATACAGACCCCCCTCTCAGGGGGAGGAAATGGACAAGGAAATGATAGAAAGTATACTTAGAATGGCAGATAAGGGGAGATACTGCTGATGGGTGATCTGAATATGCCAGATGTTAACTGGAGTGCAGTTGCAGCAGCCACGCTCTAAGAGTGGGGTTATTCTAGATGCCCTACAGGGGCATGCCTTAGACAACTAGTATTGGAACCCACTCGAGAGGGAGCAATCTTAGACCTGGTCCTCTCAAATGGAGATGGAGAGAGGATCACAGATGTAGAAGTGGGTAGCCATCTGGGAACTAGCGACCACCGAACAGTATGGTTTACAATAAACACAGCAATAGAGTCAAGCCATACAAAGGCAAAAGTACTGGACTTCAGGAGGGCTGACTTTGCCAAAATGGGTGAGTGCCTAAGGAATGCACTAGCAAATGGGCAGGAAGGAGGGGTGGAAGAACAATGGGGAATAATAAAAACTGCCATCACAGAGGTAACAAGCCTTTGTGTGAAGCAAATAAACAAAACAAAACGATGTAAGAAACCACTATGGTTCTCAAAGGAGGTGGCAGTGAAGGTTCAAGAGAAAAAGAAAGCATTCAGAAAGTACAAGGAATCACAGAAGGAACAGGACAGAGAAGTGTATCAGTTAAAGCAAAGGAAGCTGGGAAGGCAGTCAGAACAGCAAAGGCCCAAACTGAGGAAAAGATAGCCAACTCAGTTAAGAAGGGGGATAAACCCTTTATAGGTACATCAAGGAGCCAAGGAAGACTAAGGGAGGGATAGTGAGGCTTAATAAAGAGGAGGGAGGGTGGGCAGAGGGTGACTGTGAAAAGGCAGAGATACCAAACAAATATTTTTGCTCAGTATTTACAAACGAAGAGGGGGAGGTACCTAAAACAAACAACAGAAACACTCTGGATACAGAAGTTGATACCAGCCCATTTACAGAAGAAAGGGTCTTGAAAGAACTCTTAAAACTGAAGGTGGACAAAGCCATGGGGCCTGATGGGATTCATCCCAGAATTCTAAAAGAACTAAGGGTAGAACTAGTGACACCACTGACTACCCTCTTTAACAAATCATGGGAGGATAGGGTGGTACCTGAGGACTGGAGGAGGGCGATGTGATTCTCTTCACAAAAGTGAGAGCAGGGCAGAAGCGGAAACTACAGACCAGTTAGTTTAACCTCAGTGATAGGGAAAATGATGGAATCACTTCTGAAGGAAAGAATTGTCGAGTACCTAGAGGCCAGAGGGCACAGGACCCAAGGCAGCATGGATTCACAGCGAAGGTCATGCCAGACAAATCTAATTGATTTCTTTGACTGGGTGACCAAAGTAGTAGATCAGGGAGGGGCTGTGGACATGGCCTACCTAGACTTTAGCAAGGCATTTGACCCAGTCCCACACAAAAGATTAATATACAAGTTAGCCAGCCTGGAGTGGGTCCCAAGATGATAGCCTGGGTAAAGAATTGGCTGGAGAATAGGACACAGAGGGTAATAGTAAATGGAGTCCACTCGAAGAAAGGGAGTTACTAGTGGGGTGCCGTAGGTTCAGTATTAGGACTCGGTCCTCTTCAATGTCTTTGTGTTTACATTGCAGATGGACTGGAAGGAAAAGTATGTCTCTTTGCAGATGACACAAAGATCTGCAACAGAGTTGATGCACAGGTGGGGTGGAAAGGATGAGAAGGGACTTGTCAATGTTAGAGGAATGGTCAAATGTGTGGCAGCTTAGATTTAATGCTAAGAGTGCAAGGTAATGCACCTGGGAAACAAAAACCCAGGGGAAGAGTACACAATGGGGGGTGAGATACTAACAACAACAAAAATGGAAAGGGACCTGGGGGTAGTCATATCAGATGACTTAAAGGTGGGCAAGCAATGTGAGAGGGTAGTAAGGAGGGCTGGGGATACTGGGATGCATAGGGAGAGGCATCACCAGTAGAAAACAGGAAGTTGTTATCCCTCTGTACAGACAGCTGGTGAGACCCCATCTGGAGTACTGTGTGCAGTTCTGGAGACCCAGTCTCCGCAAGGACATAGACAAGATGGAAGCTGTCCAGAGGAGGGCAACTAAAATGGTGCAGGGTCTGCACGGAAGACATATGAAGAGGACTAAGGAGCTTAATATGTATAGCCTCGAGGAGAAAAGGAGAGAGGGACATGATAGAAACTTTCAAGTACCTCAAGGGAATCAACAAAGTCCAAGAGGTAGCATCTTTCAAAAAAAGTGTGCAAGAACAAGGGGCACAATTTGAAGATGGGGGCGCTCAGAGGTAATGTAAGGAAGTATTTTTTCACAGAGAGGGTTGTGGATGCATGGAACGGCCTTCTGGAGGAGGTTGTGGAGTCAAAAACAGTGACTGAATTCAAGCATGCATGGGACAGCCATAAGGCAATTCTAGGGGGTGGGGGTAGAAAGAAGTAGGCTGCTGGTTAACTAGGATCTGCAGCTTATCCATTAGGTAGGGAAATGGGCAGACTGGGTGGGCCAAGCGGTCCTTATCTGCCGTCAAATTCTATGTTTCTATGTTTCTGGATAATTGAGCATTGCTTTCACTCCTTTAGCCCATAGTAACTTTAGAATTGGGAGCGATATTCACCTTCTGTCTATTGTGATTGTAGTGTAGTCAGGTTCAAAAAATAGGCGGGAGTCTCCAAATATGATTTCTTTCCTGGCCCAGGCTTTATATAGGATTTATTGTTTTGTTCTGTAGTCTAAAAAGGCTATTATGACCGATCTAGGCCTAGCTGCTGGGTCCTTTGGCCGAGCTCCCAAAGAGCGATGCGCTCTAATTATATTTAGCCTGTATGAGTCTTCCAGCCCTAAAAGTTCTTTAATTACTGTAGGCCTTCTATGTAGATTATCATGTCTCTAGACTCCGCTTGCTTAGGAAGCCCATGAATGCGGATATTAGCTCTTCGGATCTGTTTTCTAAATCTTCCATTTTTTGTTGCAAACAGACCCCTTGATCGTGGAGCTACAAAATCGCTCCATTATGTAGATTGATTGACTTAGAAGTCTCTGTAGCCTGCTCTTCTAATGCCACTATTTTCTGAACCTTGAACCTTCTGATCCATTTTGATATCTGAGAGTTCCCCCTGTATTTTATTCAGTGTGTCTCCCAAACGCTTTAGCTCCTTGTAAAGCTTCTTGGAGGTAATTGTGTATGCCGCCTCCTCCTCTGAACTGCTTTCTGATGCTGAAGCTGAGCTGGGGGTCGCTGAGCATCTTGGGGATCTGCGGCCTGTGGTGGGAGTTTGTAGAGAACTCTCTTTATCTGCATTTTTCGCCATTTCTGTGGCACAATCTTTCAGCCGCTGCCGCGTAGAGGCCATCATGTCATCTAATTTTCTATGTCTCAGTCTGGTTGCCTGTGTAATCGATGAATGGGTGAGGATTTTGGCTGTGACTAGGAGGACCGAGATAATCTCAAGTTGCCATGAACGCTGATATCACCAGAAGTTCCCTGAAGTAAATGTTTGAAATGTATGGAGGTCTTTGCAATCCCTGTGAAACTGAAGGATCCAGTGTACTGTGTGTCCTGGAAGGAATGGCAGAGGCTGGCTGAGGCCAGGGTGGACTGACCCTCACCCTGAGCTTTAGTCAGGGATAACTGGTTACCTGATAGGCATAGTTTGTCCTGCAGGTGTTAACGTAGCCCATCTTGTCAGGAGAATGTTTTTTCATGTAAAGTGTGTGGTAACCATCACGTAACAGACACTATGTAGAGAAGTCCGGAGATCCCTAGTAAGAGGGATGGGAAATGTGTTCTGTGAAATGCCAGGACTACCTGTCCGGGAGAAAGCAAAGTTCTGGTCTGGAAGTTCTGTGTTTCCGTAATAACAGTTTCCAAACTTGGGGGAACCACCCAGTTTTTTCTGCCTACCATCTGTAGAAATAAAGCCATACAATACAATCCCAATATTTGGTAGTGGACATTCCATCTTTGAATACATGTAAAATGAGTATGTTGCCCCTCAGATAGGGGCAACAGCATAGCCCTGGCACCTCTCTCCCAGAACTCATAGTAACTATAAAGGTTATTTTGTGCCCTAACCCCCCTGATCTCTTAGATGTCCAAGCCAGGTATTTGTCCTAAAGCCAGGGGTGATGCTTAACTTATGCCAACTTGTGGTTTGCTGCCTTGTCTGTGTGTACAAGTTAGGGGGCTCTTGGTTGCAAGATGCTGCTCTTGACCGGGGTAAGCATTGCAAAATTGGGCGCTCATCCGAAGATCTTGGGGGAGAGGAAAAAGTTGCCATGCCAGTGCAAATGCTGAGGGTATGTCTGTGGTCTTTTCTGTCTGGTGGCAGTGCACCATACCAGGAATTTTTGTGAGGAAAAGTTAAATTGTGCCAAGGAAAATGCCATCCAAAGACTTGCTGCTTGTGATTTCTTGTGGAGAAAATGTGCTGTTTGGGTGCTTGTGGAAAAACTGTGATGCCAAAAACTGCTGTGCTGAGTAATGTGTACCCTGTCAAACAAAGTGCTTAAAACTGTTTAAAAGCAACATTTTCAAGTTTCTGTGTAACTGTAGACAAGAGAACATTTGTGTCTAGGATTACAGAGAGTTTAAAGTGCTTGTGGATTAAATTGATGAAGTCATTAGAGGAATTGAACAAAATACTGTGCTAAAATTTCCTAGAGAGCGCTTCAGCCTGTGAAAATCCAAGCTGTGAAAAAAAGTTTGTTTTTGCAGTTTAAATTTGCCTGCTCGAACATTGTCATGAAAGAGAGTGAGCAAGAGAGAGAGAGAGAGAGAGAGAGAGAGAGAGAGAGAGCAGCTCATTTGCATGGCATCGCGTGATTGGTTCTCACAACCAAGTCCCACCCCTTGCCTGGAGTTCCTGCCCTGAGAGGGTGTTCAAGCAGGAGGAGAGAGTGTACAGGGTGCGAGATGTACAGACTGCAGCTGCAGGAGTGAGTCATCACGTTGGTGGACTTTGGAGATTTGCTTTTGTAACCTCCTTGTCGGGGGATAACCTGTGAGCCCCCAAAAAAGGCTTGTTTCCCTGAGGTTTTGCTCCCACCCCCCACTCTTTTATTTTGTCCTGGGTCCCGTTTCCTGGCTTTCCCCCTGTGTCCTCTCCTGCTGGCCCCCGCACAGTTTTTAGGGAAGAGAGGGCTAGAGGAGCAAGTTCGTGGAGCCGCTGGCTTTGAAATGGCACAGTGGTGCCAGCGAGCTCCGCGCATGCGCAAAAGTGCAATTTAGTTTCAGCCACTGGTGGCCATTTTGTGCTGTCTTTCCAGTGGTCCCGGTCCCAGTACAGAGCAAGAGAGGGACCGGAGATCTTGGGGCAACCGGAGAGGCAGCAGGAGAGAAAAGAGAGCCATTTTTGTTAGCACCAGTCGTGCTCGGAAATTTGGGAGCCTCCTCATTAATATTCGTGAGGCGGTGTCCCTTTGAAGTACCAGGAGTTTCTGTCCAGCACCTAGGGGCACTAGAAATAGGTACAAGGACATGGGGAAAGGAAAATGAATGAAATAAATAAAGATATGCGGCTGCAAGGGAAATGGAGATGCTGTCAGTCCATGGGGGTGTAATTAAGCAGAAAGGTCTTCACGGACTGCAGCCAGAGGATAAAGTGGGGAAATGTGTGTGTGCTGCCTAGGGACACTAGGAAATGGCAGCAGTGACTAGAAAAGGATGAAGCAGAGCTGGTTAAGAGTGCAGTTGTTTTACAGGGCATGGGGTGGCTACCACATGGTGGGGCAAATGTATAATAAAAGTGCAGGGTTTGACTGCAGGGACACTTAAAACCTTGGGACTCTGTGTAAACTGTGGACACTATTTTCTCCAGCCATTATGTTGGGCAGCCGTGTGACACCAGCCAGCCAACCACTGAGCCAGGACTCTTGCCAGGGACTCTGGGACTGATTAAAAGGACTTTGGGGGGAAAATACCACTAAAAATTTAGGCACCTTTTTCTGCACCAATGGGGCATTGAGGGAGCCTCATACATATTAATTTTTGCCTAAGATCATCGGCTCCAGCCAATGGGGAGTGAGGAAAGGGCTCCCAAAAGCCAGGGACAGTTGGAGATTGAGTCAGTTCCGGGGGAGCTCCTCCAGAGGGAAGGGGGCTCCTACAGCTGGAGAGAATGGGGCTGTGAGATGGGCCTGCCTGGGAGCTGCCAGAAATTTGTCCCCCTAGGCAGGGAATGCCTCCCCCATCAGGAAAAGGGAAGCAATGAAGGGGCAGCTTGGAAGAGAAAAAAGGGAAAGCTGCAGGTTGTTGAATGCTCTGCGTTGTTCTGAAGTTGCACCATAGAGAGAGAAGCGCAGCTTGAATGAAAAAGGGAAAGCTGCAGATTGCAAGAAAGAGATTGCATCCTGAACCTGGAAAAAGGGCAAAGGTTGCGTCTTGATCCTACAAAAAAGGCAAAGGTTGTCTTCTGAGCCTGGAAAAAGAACAACAGTTGTGTCCTTTCACTCTCTCTCTCTCTCTCTCTCTCTCCATTTGCTTCTACTTCACAGGACTTGCCAGAGCCCCACACAGACTGTGCTCACAGACTTATTTTAGTTATTTATTTTTATCTGAACCACTCCCTCCTACCATATCCCTTGGCGCTGGCTGCCTGTTCTGGTAGAGGGAAATTATCTGGTTGATCCTGCCTGCGAGAGGAGTGCCTGATGCTACTGCTCCCTCTGGCACCTTCGCACAGTTAGCGGGCCTGAAGCCTAACTCGTGACTGAGGTTGCAATAGAGGAGTGACCACTGGAGCAGCTAGGGGATTCCTTTTCAAGTGCAAGGCTCGCTGTGGAGCCGACTCTCAGCTGCTCACAGTCCCCGCTCTTCTTTCCAGCACCACAGCACTCGCAGCTGCCACTCTGCATGATTAAAACCTCCACAGAACAGCTGCTTATTTCTTTATCCACAGGAGTTCTTTCTTTATATAAAATTATTATATTACCACAGTGCAAACCAGGCAAACCAGATTAAACCACTGGATCACCACGGTAGCCAGGGCAAATGGGTTACTAGCCTACTGGCCACCAATGAATCAGATCTCTTCTTATTTCACTAAAATTACCATTATTTTATAAAAGGTTGCCAATCACTTAAAAAAAGAGTACAAAACTGCATGCAGGTATGGAAGCCAGAGCCGGGTATTCCTTCCATGCTCCCCCATGCCACATCCTCCTGAAACAATTAATAATATGCTCATGCTTAAACACAGCTATCTACTAATTAAAATGCTTACTATTTATTTTCTACTCTATTTAGTTACTGATACTGCTTTCTATTGCACTGCAGGGGCCACCTACTACTTATCTGGCAGCAACTACCTACCCCAGGACTAGAACCCAGGTCTTCACTAACCTATTTTTTAGAATATGATGAAACTAACTATATTTTACTACTATACTTGGTAGAATGACCCTACGAGGCTGTTGCAGTCTCCCCCCTTAATGGCAACAACGTTGACCAAGGCCTAACCTACTTAGAAAGTCTTGTTCTTCAAGTTTACACATACAAAATGACTTTTAGCACAGTTCTAAATACTGTACACACTATTCACACATTATATTTGTACTGTTTTTTAAACACTTTTGTGGGTGTGGCTGACCCACTAGGATTGAGCACCTTTGAAATGCAGGATTCTATAGTCCGCACTCTTCCTATGCCTGAAGCTATAACCTCATGTACTTTAATGTGCATGAATTTGTTCTTCTTCTGGCTCTTCCGAAGAAGTTTGCACATCTGGTGCACCCTCAGAATTTATTCCGGTGTAGTTTGTCCTAGCTCTACTTCTAAACTTCCAAAGATTACTAATGTGGTGTAACCCCCTATCTAGACCAGGGGATGGATCTCCCAGAAGATGCATGACCTCCCATTTTCTTTCAAGCTTTGCAGAACATTTGTGAGATTTCTCCGACTGCAGATGACAGTACCATTTCTCCACTGTCCGGAGTTATTTTTCTCTTGTATTTGTACTGCATCGATATGTCTTCCAAGATTGGGGGGAGGGGGTATGTGTAGCAGCATGGAGCTGTGGTTTTCCTTTTGGTCTATGGGCCACATAGGGTTGACTCCAGTCTGCTTTGGAAACTCCCTGTCAGCTAGATTGGCTTTGGCATAGTTCTTGAAGAATGTGGCCAGCTACTGGGGCTGACGAGTCACCAGAGTTGGTTACTTTGAAGTTGCTAGTTTGACTGGGATGTGCCCCCTTACTAAATTGTGAAGCTAATTTGGCCAAGAACCCTCTGCCTTGTGGGGGCCAGTGTGGGAGATGGTGAGGTGACATGACCCCAGCAACTATGGTCTCCAGGTGGGAAATGCCCCTTGGATCCTCCACTAAATTGTGTGGTAATTCACACTGGTCCTGTACCAGTTGGGACTGGAGCAGGGAAATGGTGGAGTATGTAGGTAGATCATAGGGCCATAGCTGGCTATTGTAATTTTACAGGAAGGCGGATATGCAGGAACCCAGTCCAGTCTACTGTGCACCCTCCCCTGTGGGGGCAGTGGCAATTGGTACTGGGTCGGGGGGAAGTGGAAGGTTGGCAGGTATTGCCCCAGGAGCACTATAGAACTCAGTGTCCTGTTACTTCAGTCATATGCCTTCACTCTTGTAAAGAACAGAAATGCTAAGGAGTCAGCCTTGTTTAAATCTACTTCATACTGAATCCTGTAAAATTACTAGGTAGAAACATAGAAATTGTTGGAAGATAAGGACCGCTAGGCCCATCCAGTCTGCCCGTAGGCCCTATATATTGTATGTGGCCATTGATCCTATGTGATCAATGGCTTGTCATCACTCCCTCCCCTCTCAAGCTTCCCTTGTGCCTGTCCCAAGCATGCTTAAACCCCTCCACTGTGCTTGCCCCACTACCTCCTGTGGCAGACTATTCCACAAGTCGACTACCCTTTCTGTGTAGAAAAACTTCCTCACATTACCTCTTACTCTACCCCCCTCCAATTTCATATTGTGCCCCCTTATTCTAGTACTTTTTCTTGCTTAGAACCCTATGCTAACTGAAATCCAATGTGCCCCTGGGTTGTATGCAGTCCCTTATTTTTTTTTCGCAGTTAGATCTGTTTCTAGGTGCCCAAGCCACCTTCCGGATGCTGATCACCCCAGCCCCACTTCCCCACTTTTCCACCAGGTCTTACCTTCGCACAAAGGGCAGTGTGGCTTGGGTGCTCAGTGGGGTGCAGGGCTTCAGGGCAGTTGGAGACAGTGGCAGCTCAGACAGTCATGTTTCTGAATTTTCTTCCTTGAGGGTGGTGTGCAATGCTGCCCAGATGTCTCCATGCACACTTCCGTATGCAAAGTGTTGGCTTCTGCCACTCCCTTCCCCGCAATATGTACAGCCCCTGCCTGCCTCATCTCAGTTGATGCTAAGGGCCAGGGGAATGTCAGGAACTGAAACCCTCCATTCCCGGGAAAGGACAGCAGTCCTCCAGATGCTTAAACCTCTCTGACCCCCAGCAATCCTAGTCTTCTTCCAAACCCGGGTCGCTGGTGTGGTGTGAGGTGTGGTGACCAGTGCCTTAACCCTCAGTGCCACAGGGCCACCATGCAGCCCCTAAATTACCTGGACTATAATATCTGTGGGTCAGTGCCCCAAAGAACTCACCTTGTGGAATATGGTCTCTGCTTTAGACATTAATTTCTTGGACGCAGTGCACTACAATTAGTAGGCTTTTCTAATAATATGCCCATGAACTTTCATTTAATAAATGGAGTTAATTGGAATTTGATCATGTTACAGACATTTGGTCACTGCAGGGGGGACTGTTTGTTTGCTTAACCCCTCTTGTTTGCAGCCCTACACTGGCCTGTGGAGCATCCAAACTCCTGGGAGGTCAACTCAGAACTAGGAGGTCAAGTAAGTGGTTTTGGTGAGTCCCCTCCCCAAAAGCAAACTTTGCCATCTTTTAAACCAGTAGACTGGGGATAGGGCTGTACTTACCCAGAGGAACTTCTTGTAATAAAGTTAGTTGTCAACTTACCTTCAATCTGGGTGCCTTGGGGTCCTTTGACCAGCCCACACAACACATACTGGAGTCACATTTGCCTCCCTGTGTTCATGGGACACCAGGGGAATTTTCAGAAGCTCAGCTGCTGGATGAGCCCACCCTTGCTGGACTGCAAGTGGTGGTGGTGGTGGTGGGGGGCGGGGCGTATCTTTGAATCTGGCAGGTTTTGGCCCACTACACATTGGAGTTGGATGAAAAGCAGGAGTTTGCCTGAATACCAAGTGTAGTGTGGTTATTTGTTGGGATTTAATGTTAAGCGACAGAATTCCTTAGGAATCTTTTTTTTCATGAAGATGTTTGTCTCTAACTCCAGTAGTCCACTTCGGTCTGCCGCTCCCCCACCATCAACCACCACTACTGCTTTGGGTCACTACAGTGCCAGGCCCGAGAAAGCTAGCTGCCATCATGAGGCAAAGGTTACTTATCCCCTGGTTTTTACCCTCAAACTAGCCCCTCCCATGGCACCACACATAGTCACCTGTGACCTTACTGACACACAACACTGGAGTCATTACCTATCCCTTGTGAGGGGTTGCCATGGCAGCAAGCATCAGCACCTACCTCCAGGGCTGGGGAATGGGATCTTCTCAATCCAGGCCATCTGACTACTGGTTCTTGAGCCGCTCCTGGACCCAAGTCCCAGCATCATAGCAGCCAAGATATTTCTCATGAATTGTAGCATTTCAAAATAGAACTTAGAAACACAGAAACATAGACTTTGGCAGCAGATAAGGACCACTTGGCCCACTCAGTCTGCCCATTTCCCTACTTATTTGATAAGCTGCAGAGCCCAGTTAACCAACAGCCTACTTCCTCCTACCCCCTACTAGAATTGCCTTACGTCTGTCCCATGCATTTTTAAATTCTCACACTGTTTTTAACCCCACAACCTCTACAGGAAAGCCGTTACATGCATCCACCAACCTCTCTGTGAAAAAATACTTCCTCACATGACATAAAACCATAGCTATCTTAAAGCCTGCTGTAAATAGCACATTTTTTGGGTTTCATTAAGGAAATGCTGGTACAACAGTGACACCTAGTGGCAAAATGCAACACGATTCATGGTTTACAGGTGAGGCCAATGACAAGTTGGAGAATATCCAGATACATACTAAGGAAGTGTGTGTGTGTGTGCGTGGGGAGCAGGGGAGGGTAAATGACATCAGTAACAGCAACATAGCAAAAATATTGTTGTTATTGTCACAACAACTGCTTCTGTTGAGTCTTTATGAAAGAAAGGGAGGAGGCGCTACCCATAGAAGGAGGGAGGATAGAAACAGATGGCGGGACGACAGACAGAGAAATCACAGTGGGGAGGGTGCTGGAGGGGTTAAGGGCATTGAGGGTAGACAAGGCACCAGGACCGGATGGAGTACATCCAACAGTGCTGAAGGAGCTGGTAAAGGTCCTGGCAGGACCCTTGGCAGAATTATTTAATTCATCTCTAGACACAGGATGCATACCCCATGGCTGGAGACTGGCTCACATGGTTCCCCTCCGCAACAGTGGACCCAAGGACGAACTATGGAACTATAGGCCAGTAAGTCTAACGTCCATAGTGGGGAAGCTAATGGAGACCATCCTAAAGGAGAGGCTAGTGGCACTACTGGAGGTGAACGGGGTGCAGGATGCGACGCAGCATGGCCTCATTAAGGGCAGGTCATGCCAGACCAACCTGGTGGAATACTATGACTGGGTGACTAGGCAAATTGGCGGGGGCCATGCGGTGGATGTCCTGTACCTAGACTTCAGTACTACATGGGAGACTTGAAAGCAAGCTACAGGGCACAAGGGCAGGAGCAAAACTGGTGTGGTGGGTGGAGAACTGGCTAAAAGATAGGCAGCAGAGGGTGGTGGTAGGTGGGGAATACTCATCCCCTAAGCCTGTGACAAGTGGTGTTCCACAAGGGTCGGTGTTGAGCCCAGTGTTGTTTAGCATATTTATTGCAGACATCTCGGAGGGCATCAGCAGCAAAATCAGCCTATCTGCAGATGACACCTAGATGGGAGCATAGATGGACGACCAGGTTGGGTGGTGGGGGCTACAGGAGTATCTGGCATGGCTTGAGGCATGGACTGACAGATGGCAATGGCAGCTGGGGGTTCAATGCAAAAAAATGCAAGGTACTACACTTCAGAACAAAAAATTAGAAGAGAAGCTACCATCCGGGGGGGTAGGGGGTGTGGCTGGAGGTAACAGAAGAGGAGAAGGATCTGGGGGTGCTCATCACGGGAGCAATGAAAAATTCCACTCAATGCAAAAAGGCAGCATCAATGGCCAACAAAATGCTGGGGTATGTTGCAAGGGGCATTACCTCGAGAAGAAGGGAGGTTATTCTACGGTTATACAGATTGTTGGTTAGACCCCACTTGGAATACTGCATGCAGTACTGGTGCCCGTACCTACAAAAGGACATTAGGCTGCTGGAGGGGATACATTGTAGGGCAATGAAGATAATTCGGGGCTCGGGGGAATTGCCATTTGAGGTCAGACTCCAAGAGTTAAACATATACACACTGGAGGAGAGGAGGGATGGGGGGACATGATTGAGACCTTAACATTTTTATTTATTTATTTATTTAGTTTTTGTTGACTGGTAAATGCACTAGACAAATTCTGCCTATTTTCAGGCATGACCCAGGGAAGGGGGATACAGATGAATGCCAACTGACCTTGAAGCAGATTAAGCTGTTGCTGATATTTTTAGTGAATGAGGGAAATTTGGCCAGGACACCGGGGAAATTCCCCTACTCTTTTCGATAAGTGCCATGGGATCTTTAACATCCACCTGAACTACCACCAGAACAGGCAGATGGAACCTTGGTTTAACATCTCATCTGAAAGACTGCACCTCAGAAGTGCAGCACCCCTCTCATGCTGCACTACAGTGTCAGTAACGGAATATTAACCCAAGTGCCAGATGTGGGAACTAAACCCACAGCCCGCTGATCTCCTGGCCTCAGAGGTGAGTGTGCTACCTACTGAACCACTGACACTGCTAATACATGAAGGGGATAATCAAAACAGACACAGAGGGTCTATTCAGGAGGAGGGTGGGGAGAGACACTAGGGGCCATGACATGAGACTGGAGTGGAGTAGATTCAGGAGGGAGATGAGAAGGCATTTCTTTATGGAGAGGGTGGTGGCACAGTGGAATGCACTACCTGCTGAGGTGGTGGCATGTAACACAGCAGAATGCTTCAAGAAGGGGTGGGACAGGGCAACGGGGAGGGTAAAGGAGGGAAGGGGAGGGGGTGGGGCAGCTGCTGAATAGGAGCTAGCTGCAATCTTGAGCAGCCTAGACAGACCAGGATGGCCTTTTGCTGCTGGCAACATTCACATGTTCATATGTTCACACAAAGGATATTTTTAAGGTTACTATCATCATAGTGGAATACCGAACCAATCAAAAAGTAGCTTCCACAGTGCTGATGACATCACAAGGCCCAGTGCAGCACTGTAGCCAGCTGTCAAAACCAAAGAAAAACAGAAAAATCTTCAGACAAACTGAAGATTTCAAAGCTATAACCTGCACACTACTGTTGTATATATCAAATATATCATAGTCAGACTCAAATGTATCATCACTTGTGAGTGGGCAGGACTTTCATAACTCACTCGTGAGTTATGGTCCTGCCCCCTCTCACATGAAGGCAAATTGCATATTTTGAGTCCTCCCATTGCATATCCACTATGTATCACTGAGTATCACAGGAAATCACATTCATTTCGGTAGGATTTCCTAAGATATATCACAGTATGTCTATATATACCACAATTTGTCACTGGCTGCAACTGTATATGCAATGAAAAAATTTATTTTTCTTGAAACCTGAGAGAAAGTGTTTTGTAGCTAGCAAATAGCATTAGATCATTGATGTGTATATTAAAATCAGGACTCTGAATCTTAACTCCAAGATATAAAAGTAATAATCAGGGCACGTACTAGGGTTCAGTTTTTCTGTTAGAAAAAAATTAACAAACCTCTTTGTCACCCCGCATCTAAATTACTTGTTATGGTACAAGTGCAGAAACAACAGTTTATAGATTTGCTTGCTTTGTAATCCATAATAATTTGGTGTGTAAAAACGCAGTTTAAGATTAAGTCTAATTAATTATTTATGAGGCCATCGCATGCCCTGATTGTCTGCTGTACTGGAGTTAATCTCTTAGAAATGTCTGATGCAGTTAAAAAAGGAAGTATAGAAACATATTTCTACTTTAATCTTTTCAACACGTATGTAATGTTGACTTAGATGTTTTTTGTAATTCATATCTGTATGAATGGTTGATATTTTTTTATAATAATTGGTCAGCAATTTTTTACATTGCCTGACCAAGTTATAATTTCCTGTTATAACACGCGCTGAGTCAGTCACCTAAACCTGCTTCCTGATTGGCTCTGCGTGTGGTCCGGGGTGGGCTTTCAGTTCAAAAAACATGGTGGCTCCTCACTCGCTTAGCGAGGAGCTGCCAGAGCAAGCGTTCTCGTCGCTTTTTTAAAAAATAAAGGAATGTATCTTGTTGATGCTACCATTTAGAAATGGCAGCATGTCTGAGTCTCGCTATCTGTATGATCCTGCCATTCGGCGGCCACACAGAACAGGAAGTAGCAATGGGAAGACAGCTGCGGTAAGATCGCAAACGCAAAATAAATGAAAAATGTAAACCAAAAAATTGCTGACCAGCAATTATATTTAATAAGGGATGGGGAAGTGTGTTAAATTCAAAATTAATAGTTGCCCTCAGTGTGGGATGCCTTAATAAACCCCTCGGGCTTCGCCCTCGGGGTTTATGTAGCATCCCACACCTCGAGCAACCATTAATTTTTCATTAAGCACACTTCCCCATCCATTATTGTATATATAATTAATGGCTTCCTCTTCTTCCCATAGGGAAACCGTGGCATAATTTGCTGTTATAAAGGAGTGTTTATAACAGCAAACACGTGCACCGTTTCCCCCACTCTTCGCATGCATCTCCTCGGGCTCCTCAATTCTTGATTGCCATCTCCTTCCCAACTGCAGACCCAACATGGAAACAAACTGCCACGGACACTTGGCAGTAAGTAAAATTTCAAATAAACTTTGATGCACCTCATTTTTACTGGCTCGACCACCCTCACTATATTCGGAAAAATGTTTAAAATAAAAGTGAAAACTGAATGCGTGCCATGACGTGATAGGACTTCGGCGGTACAGCAGCCTTTTTTATTTTATATAATTGCTGAGGGGAAAAAGAGAAACCCAACAATTATATAAAATAAAATATGGGTCTGGGTGTGTGAAAACTAATTTACACACACCCTCATGGTCTGATGCTACGCATAAACCCCTTGAGCTTCGCTCTCGGGGTTTATGTAGCATCAAACCCCTCGGGTGTGTGTAAATTCTCGTTACACACCCAGACCCATACTTTATTCTATATTTAATTTATGTTTATTGATTTCAGTGGAAAATGGCATTCACATACAACAAACCAGGTGACATAAAATAACATAGAAACACAGAAACTTAGAATTTGATGGCAGAAAAGGACTGCTTGGCCCACCCAGTGTGCCCATGTTTACCTACCTACAGTATCACCGCAGACTCTACTTGATCTCGTCTCTTTCTCCTTCCCCCCATCCTTTCCCTAAAGCCAGAGATCAAGTAGGTAGGAAAATGGGCAGACTAGGTGGGCCAAGCGATCCTTATCTGCCATCAATATCTATCTTTCTATGCTTCTAAGATCCCCTTATGTCTATTCCATGCATTTCTTGAACCCCACCACTGTTTTAACCCCCACCACCTCCGCTGGAAGACTGTTCCAGGAATCCACCTCTTTTTCTCTGAAGAAGTACTTCCTCACATCTCTCCTGAATTTACCCCCTCCAGCTTCATCACGTGCACCCTTGTTCTTGAGCACCTTTTGTTCTGCAAAATCCTCCCCTCCTGTACTTTATTTTTCCCCATGAGGTATTTAGAGATCTATATCATATCCCCTCTTCCCCTCCCCTCTCTTCCAGGGTGTACATGTTGAGGTCCTTTAGTCTCTCCTCATAGGGCTTTTAGTTGCCCTCCTCTGGACCATCTCCACTCTGTCTATTTCCTTTCAGAGATGTGGTCCCCAGAACTGGACACAATACTCTAGGTGGGGTCTTAGCAGTGATCTATACAGGGGCAACACCATCTCCTTCTTTCTGATGGTGACACCTCTCCCCATGTACCCCAGCATCCCACTAGCCCTCCCAACTGCCTTGTCACACTGCCTGCCCACCTTTAGGACATCCAGTATGATCACCCCAGGTCTCTTCCTGCTTGGCGGTCCTCAATACCACTGCACCCATGCTGTGCTCTGCACCTGGCTTCTGTGCCTTAGGTGCATTAGTTTACACTTTTTCACATCGAAACCCAGCTGCAATGCATTGCATTTCCAGAAAAATTATGACAGTATACCATACTGATCCCCAATGTTACATCATGTGGTGGGGGGAACCAACATTTTGATAATAAAAACATCCCAGATTTAGTGTCCAAATGGCTCATTGCAGCAAAGCCATGGACTTGGTCCATAGATAGTATTTTCAAAGTCTATATGGTGCCGTGCACCTGTAACGTCACGTTAAATGAAGTCCAAGGCAAAATGGAAAAAACAATTATGAAATGGCACTACAGCATCTCATTGTAACTCCCCCGATCTCCAGCAGTACAACCCACATTTACAGTAAATCACAATAGTATCGCTCTAACGCTACACGAGATTAACTCTAGAAGTGCTGAAAAAATGGGCTCCTCTTTTTTTCATACAGCTCACTGATTAATAGAGCTAAACACTGAAACCACAAACAGAGCAACGCCTAATTTCAACCAGGCAAGAAGACTGTATTTGCCTCTTGTGGTGCCAGGACATTGCCAGGTTATGCGAACTTGGTCGTAGCACGGTGGAGGTAAGTTCCATGCAGGTTGGACAGCTTGTGCGCACATAGCACACTGAAACCAATGATCCCAAGTGGTGGGGGCCATCTTTCCACATTGTGACACAAGGCCAGAGCTTCCATCCTCAGGAAACTGTGAGTTTACCTTAAACGTTATGCTTCCCCCCCACAAGTAAGGTACAAGACTCTTGTTAAAACACTCACTTCTGCATCCCATCTGATCCACTCACCTGGGAGTTCCCAGACTGAAGTTAACAGAGTATACTACAAACAGACACGGTCAGAAACTGGTGCCTACCTTAAGGTCTGTAAAAAGATCAAATATTGCAGTCCTCCCTTTCAGCATCAGGGGACAATTGGCGTGCATTGAAGTCACTTCTCAGCACCTTCAGTTTCCTTCCAGCTTCTAATGGATCGGAAAACAGACACATTTTGCCGGTGTAAGTCAGATGGAGCTCTGTGGGAAACTGGAGACTGAGTGGTTCCAAGGGCCCTGAGACCAGATCTCACTGCTTCAAATGCCTTCCCCTGTCTTCTTGTCTCAAAGCTGAGGTCGGGTAAACAGAATATTGATGTCCCATCTGTGGCATGCAAAGGTGCCTTTTGCTTGGCTGTTTCAAGTATGGCATCTCTGATATGTGAACCCATAGTGACTAGGAATAGTGTTCAGGGCTGGTCTGAATCTGCTGGCCATTTCCATAGTGTGATAGGACATGCCTTGATTCTTTGTCCATTTAGAGTCATTTGAGCTGGCCCGGTGGTGCTGAGGGTTGAGGCGCTGGACACCACACCTTGCGCCACGCTGGCGACCAGGGTTCGGGAATGACCTCGGGCCCCCGGGGGTTGGCAAGGGTAGGAGAGGATTGAGCATCCATAGGACCGCTCTCCTCTCCTGGGAGGGAGGAGGAACTGTCTTCTGCAGCATGAGAAACCTCCGGTGGTGGTCAGGGATCACGAGGTGTGGAGGCCAAGAATATGGGGTATGGGAGCCTTGGCAGACATCCTTTGGGCAGGTGTGGGAGTGTGCCCATCATGCACTGGACATCATTGCATGTCTGAGCTCCCGGGGAAACCAAGAAAAGTGGAAAACACCTGGTACCCTGGTAGGCAAAGGCCTGCTCACCAGACCCATCTATGCTCACTGTCAGGCACACCCCATTTGTCTCCGTTCCTCCATTCCCCTGGTGGCAAATATGGCCCTTAAGATAGAGCACCAGAAGGAATTGGCGGCCCTTACCTGGGGGGCTCAGAGCTGGGAAGTCAGTTGCCAGGTAGGATTGGGGGGATGTGCCTGCCAGATATAGGACAGTGGGGAGTCTCAGACAGAGTGGGACAATGGGTAAGAAGTGAGTAGTGCTGGAGAGAGACCTAAGGACCAGCGAAGGGGAGTAAAGAAACTATACAAAAAAAAAAAGTAATTCCAAGCAGGGTCCCCAAAATATCTGTAGCAAATTGAACTGCTTTGGATCCTTCCAATTCTTCAGGTGTGCCCAGGAGTCATACGTTGGCCATCTGGGCACCATTCTCCAGATGTTCAAGACTCAATTGCAAGATCTTATTTTCTTTGATGACTCCAGTAACAGAATAGGGGAGTTGTTGGCTGTGTCTAGCCTCCTTTACTTTGCTCGAGAGACCATCCATCCTTGCCTGTAGAGCAGCAAATTTCTGCCTTGTCCCTTCCACCTTGTGGCTGAGATCATGAATGGTCTGTAGTAGAGAGGCATTTGTCAGTTCTCTCACACCATTTGTAGTTCCCGCCTGTACACTGTGGCTGGTGGTGTCCAGCAGCTTCCCTTTACCACTCTCCTACTGAGTGGTCTTGCGAGGATTCCCCACCGAGTTGGTTTCCAGATCAGAACCAGTGATGCACACTCAGAGCAGCTAACAAACAAGCCAGATACAAGTTTTCAAACACAACTTGGCGGGGTTTTGTTAATCAAATCATTAGTGTTCTGAGGAGCTTGTTAAAATGTTGCTGTCTCTGCTGGCTACTAGCCATGTGCCCCAGTTGATGGTTTTTAATCTCAGTAAAAAGTTTAAATACAAAATGCTTGATGCAACTCAAAGCAGCATGGTGTGTGCTTGTGTAAAACACATCTTCTTTTAAAATGCCTTACATTTTTTTAAATAATGGAATCTGGCTTCTAATCATAATGCCTTCACGCGGGGCAATTGCAGGGGGTTAACACCTGGTTTGGCGTTAACATTCTTTGGCTTTGCCTTAGACCATCTACAACTCCCAGCCCGGCATTAATGCCCTGTAAATCTCTGCTTGTTTAGGTGTTATCACTGCTTCAATGAAGCTTCTATTGACTTATAATTAGGTTAATATTAAAATGTATTGATCCAATAAATACATATAGACTATGGGGAAGTTACAAGCATATGATATTTATTAAACTGATCCTAAAACAGATAAAAAGAATGTGTTGTAGAATAGTATGGGTGAATTGCAGTAACCTAGTACAGTAACATCAACTTTAAGGTCAGAAGGGGACTCAATTACCCCCCCACCGCTACCTAAGCAGGGACCTACTGTACTTGTAGGCTGTTCAAACCTGTATTCACTTGTAGTGATTTTCCACTCACCCTACTACCCGGGGTACCCTACTAGTCCCTTGGTATGCAGAAATTTGTCCAAGCTTACCATAACGGATGGGACTGTCTTTATGTCCACTCTCTCTGAAGGTAGTTTGTTCCATAGGGTCACCGCCATCTGGAAGAAGCAATGTTTATATTTTTTTTGTTTGTTGATATAATGTTTATTAAACAAGGCTGAAGGGTTTAGGGCAATTTTTATTTTATTTATCTAAATTTTGTTAACCGGGTAAGGACACTGGACAAAGTCCTTTTTCATGTATGACCCAATACAACTACAAACATAACAGATACTGCACATAATAAAAGATACAAAACAAATTACAAAAAACACATACAAACATCCAATGACTGTAAATATTTTTTAAATTAATTTTAAAATGTTTCAATGAAGAGGAAGAATGTAAATTGTCTGATAAAGTATTCCATAGCAGGGGGCAGCAATACTTAACAATAGTCAATAAAAATCTTTCTTGTCATACAAATGTGGAGTCAGGTCTTTCTCAAGTTCATCTTCGTGGTTAAAGTAAACATTGGTAGAGTTCAAATAGTTTATCTCCCCACTCTAAGGTACAGTGCGGAGGGGGGGTACTCCTGCACACCCCATAGTGTACACTGCAACTTAACTGTTAGTGTTGTACTGTAATATGATATGTCTATGATTACCTAGAGCTGAGGGTGGTGGGGGGAGTGACCTCTAAGGCACACAGCCAGACATGTCAATGTAAGACAGAGTCACTTTTGTGGCCACACCAATCCAACAAGTTGCTTCTTCTATGAGAGTCTAACACGTGGGTCCTAAGGCACAACATAGTGATCCTTCCTCATCACATGCAGGAGCTACCCCGTCCAGCCGGAGGTACATGCCTTCCTTCTATCATTCAGGGAATGTGTTATTTTTTCCATCTTGTATAACTGAATAACCATGTCATGCCAAGATTTTAAATCTTGTAACTGGGGGGTGAGCCAGAGACTGGTGATATCTTTCTTGGCAGATGTAATTAGGATTCCCAAGATGTAGTGGGAATTTGGGTCCCTAAAGCCTCTCAGAAACTGGATCAACATAAAAATATCTGCTGTTAAGGGGCATGGTCTACAATACAACTCCTCTGGTTCTATTCCCAATTTCTGAAACAGATTCTGGCCAGAGGCGATATGGCTGCAGCCGAGCTCACTGAACTCATGGTGGAACATGGCACAATCCGCCATGCCTAAGATGACTGTCAGTGCTTAGTGTGCATGCGCAAGTTGTCCCGCATGTGCACGGGGAAGTCGTGCATGCGTGAGCACTCAGGCATGCGCACTAAGCTCCGGCGGCCCTCTTGGACATGGTGGACTGTGCCATGTTCTGCTGTGAGTTCAATGAGCTCGGCAAGTGACAGCAGAGAAAGTAGTGCTCCCAGTGTGTGTGTGTGTGTGGGGGGGGAGAGTGATGAGTGCATGGATTTGGAGTTCCAGAAGGAAGTATTGCAACTTCAAATCCAAATGTGTGCTTCAGTATCCCTCAAGATGGCTGCAGGCTCCACCCACTGCAGCTGTAGAAATGGAAATAGGGTAGAACCGATGTGTGAGTGGGTTGCATACGATTCTCCATGGCCTCGCCAGCACAAGGAATTCCTGGCAGACAGATAGTGTGCTGATATAACCAGAGTACAAAAGAATCAAATCAAATACTACCAGGAGTATTCCCTTCACTGGTGGGTGCTTGAAATCTTGAAGGATGCCTGCCACACCAATCACCAGGTGTCAGCAGGATTTGGCCTACCAAGCTCCTCCTCCCACTGCAAGGCTACATCTGAGGGATTGTCTCCCATGGAGTCTACTAAGGTCCGATATGTATGAGAGATCATGTGTGATGTGGTCACTGTCCTGGAAAAAGGAAATAAAGTACTGAACTATCGCTGGATAAGCTTCTGGGGTATGAGCTCTGAATGGGAGAGACAGAATACAATATCTAAGTTGAAAAAATCTGAATAAGACTGTGTGATGGAGGATATGAGCTGTTTGTAGGTCTGAGAACAAAAGGAGGGAAGCACCCAGCATCAACTAATGAGTTATTGTATTCATTTTATTTTTATTTTATTGTAATACACTCAGAGAGTACCTTTGAGCACAGGTGCTCATTTACAAAGGTTCAAGTCAAAGCACAGTTTCAAACAGAACAAAAACAATGAACCTCTGTGCGCAAACACTGAGGCAAGAGTTACCCCAAAGAGCATTTGGCTGGGAAGCCAAGTTTCAAGAAAATACTAAATCACACATGTTCCCACAATGCAAAGCATCATGGGCTGCATATGCAAATCACCACAGAATGTTATGCTGGTCTAACTTTAAGCAGAATTGCATGGTGCCAAAAAGCCTCTCACACAGTTTGCAAAGGGTGCTAACAGAAGACATAGACACGTGTTTCGTCCTACCAGGACTCATCAGTATGCTTCATCTGTTTGACACCCCAGTGGAATGGACCAGCTACCCTAGAGGCAGTGTGCCTTGGATATACTGTGGTGAACCCATTAAAATAAAAAACTATTTAAAGACAAAAGAACCTCTGTGCGCAAACACTGAGGCAAGGGTTACCCCAAAGGGCATTTGGCTGGGAAGCCAAGTTTCAAGAAAATACAAAATCACACATGCTCCCACAATGCAAAGCATCATGGGCTGCATATGCAAATCACCACAGAATGTTATGCTGGTCCAACTTTGGGGTGTAAAACAGACGAGGCATACTGATGAGTCCTGGTAGGATGAAACATGTGTCTATGTCTTCTGTTAGCACCCTTTGCAAACTGTGTGAGAGGCCTTTCGGCACCATGCAATTCTGCTTAAAGTTGGACCAGCATAACATTCTGTGGTGATTTGCATATGCAGCCCATGATGCTTTGCATTGTGGGAGCATGTGTGATTTTGTATTTTCTTGAAACTTGGCTTCCCAGCCAAATGCCCTTTAGGTAACCACCCCTCAGTGTTTTACTTACAGAGGATACAAATCTTTAAATAGTTTTTATTTTAATGGGTTCACCACAATATATCAAGGCACACTGCCTCTAGGGTAGCTGGTCCATTCCACTGAGGTGTCAAACAGATGAGGCATACTGATGAGTCCTGGTAGGATGAAACACGTGTCTATGTCTTTTGTTAGCACCCTTTGCAAACTGTGTGAGAGGCTTTTCGGCACCATGCAATTCTGCTTAAAGTTGGACCAGCATAACATTCTGTGGTGATTTGCATATGTAGCCCATGATACTTTGCATTGTGGGAGCATGTGTGATTTTGTATTTTCTTAGAACAAAAACAATTACAGCAATTTAAATGGAATGTAGTCAACACAAACACAACATGTAATTGAGTGAGTATGGTACAATTAAGCCAGCAGTATTGTTACTGTGTGGGGGTTTTAGGATCTTCAGTGCCTGATTATGGATTATTGGTGACAAGTACAGTTGGAGTTGGGGGAGAGGGCTGCACGCAGAGCTTCTTTAAATCAGGTAATGTTTGTAGTGTATTATATTGTACTGTACTGTATTGTTTTGTATTACATTGCACTGTACTGTACTGTATTGTATTATATTGTACTGTACTGTACTGTATTGTATTACATTGCACTGTACTGTACTGTATTATATTTTATGAACTATGGATCGTAAATGGAGGAAGCTGACTGGCCAAGAGGTTTTTGAAGCCGTGATGATATCGGGCTACATCATCACGGCTTCAGAAAACCTCCGGCCACCAGCCTCCTCACTTCCAGCGTAATGCTCTCCATGTCCCGAAGCGAGTCAAACCTCCAATCGGCTGCTATTAAAAAGAAACTGAAATCCTCACAACTGTCCCCCTTACATGTCACCCACTCTAAAGAGATAAAAACATCTTTCACCCTGCTTCCTTTCAGAGCACCAACTACTGCAGCACTCCTGACATCGGTGTTTCACTCCATAAAAACGCATTTCCCCACCACAACATGCTGCCTCGCGCCAAACAGCAGTTTACAGAAATCTGCAACCCACTCCTCGAGAATCTTCAAGATCACAAATATAAACCACGATGGCTTACCGTCTCTCTTGGATTAAATCTGACTAACACAGACATCAGAAGAAAAACTTCCACACCTGAGCAGCCGCAGTCCGTGTCGGTGGGCAGTCTCCCAATAAAACAATCGTGGTACAGTTCAGTAGCAGTTTAAAAACAAAAAACAGAGAACACAGCATAAACTAACAAGCAGACCCACAGAAGCATACTATTTTGTTTTTCTTTTAGGCTGCATGTAGGAGAGGGAGGCAGCAGAACACCTAGGAAGACATCCCTACACTACCTACTACCAGCTCCTACAATAGTGCCACCTGCTGACCGCAGCCTTAGTAGAACTATTCTGTTAAACAATACTCCTACACTACTCCTTAGAAAGTTTTTTTTGATATATTTTATTTTTTTGCCAGTTTATTATTTACACCAATTTTGTAATCCAGTTCATAATAGCAATAATGCACTCCAGGGTGTGGTATATCATGAGATATCGTCACTTCTCGGGTGGTTGGACGCACTCAGCCTGTGGCTTCGTACCCAACCACCCGAGGCATGACAATATCTCATGATATACCACACCCTGTCGTGCATTATTGCTTAAGTATTACATTGCACTGTATTGTATTATATTGTACTGTATTGTATTGTATTACATTGCACTGTACTGTACTGTTATTGTATTGTTTTGCAGGGAATATAATTCCCAGGAATGGAAGGCTAGATCAATAATAGCTGGGGGAAAGTTTTCCAAATGTGATATAGGGCAAAACAGAAGGGAGAAGAAGAGAGTGAGGAGAAGTGCCTGTCATATAGTGTGACATTGCTAGATCTTGACCTGTTGTCAAAGCCAAGAGTTAAGTTGTGCTGCAACCTCAGGAACTGAGTCAACCTGGTACATGGCAATTATGAAGTCCCGATTGGGGAAAAACTCATGTTCTATTCCTAGCCACTGCATGTGAGTGTCACCAAGAAGATTAAATAAAATATAACAAACACGAGTCACCCAGTAATGTGCTTTAAGGTTGGGGAGTGTTTGTTCTCCAGCATGTCTGAGAGAAAGACTGTATGAGAAAGAGTGTTTGAAATCTAACGCGTGGTCCCTGTCTCATCAAAATAAAATGGACGCTCTTCTGATTCCATAATCTCAGAGTGGATTGTGGGAGGTGCAGTGGCGCATTCTGAAATAACTATAATGCCCTAGAAAGGATCATCATTCGAAATGCTTCAATACGACGCAAGAAGCTTAGTGGGAGGGAGCCTCATTTCGTGAACTCTTGTGCTATCTGTGCTGTAAAGGGATAGTAATTGTCAGAATAGGCAGTTCTCGAGGTCTTGGCTATGAACATCCCCAGGTATTTTATCTTAACTAGATCCTAACAAAAAAGGAAAACGTTTGCAAATTTGCCGAGATGAAGAGTAATGTAATGTGAGGGAGTTTTGCTGTTTTTAGCTTGCATCTAGATACCTGACCAAATGCCTGGAGTGTATCCCACTGTCAGAGACTGTTTCAGATCTCAGAGATGGAGGAGCACATCACTCGCATACAAAGTTATGCATCGTTCCTCCCCTCCCACCTATACCCCCCTGAAAGCCGTGGATTCCCTAATGGCTTGTGCCAACAGTTTAATATTTACAGCAAATGGTAAGGGTGACAGAGGATATCCTCGATGGGTACCACGGAGCAGGGGTAAATGTTGTGAGTGATGTCTGCTTACTTTTACACATGCTCAAGGTGAGCCATAGAAGCACTGTAGCAACTGGATGAAGGGGACCAGAATCCCAGTCGCCCCAGTGCAGAGTACAGTAATGGCTAGGAGACGCAGCCAAACACCTTCTTGTTGTCCAGACTGAGTAGTATTGAGAGGGAGTCTGACTGTTACATGTCATGGATGATGTGTAGGGTAGGCCCAGTATTGTCCATTATTGGCCAGATGCTTTCATAGTCTTAAAAGAAAAACACAACACTCACTGTAGATTTTTCAAGCTGCTCAGTGCATGGTTTATTCAGAGCAGGTGCCTCACAAAAAAATCAGCCCTGTGCTTCAACCTTCAGCGGGCCTTCTAGGGACATATCTAAGGTGCTAACAAACAGCATATCATTTATACTTAAATTACTTAAAGTGATACACACCAAAAGTATAAAGTGACAAAACTTAAATGATTTAAAGCCAAGTGTGTTCCACAAAGAGTTCGAGGAACAGCTTTTTTAAAATAAGTTCATAGTAATAAACTGTCTCTTCATTAAATGTTGCTCAGTAGCATATAAGTAAATCTTTAATTTCCATACATTTGAACGTATTAATTCTTGTAGTTTGGAACTTATGCAAAACAGAAGTCTAGAGCCTATCTCAAACCCATTTGTGGTAAAATAACATTCCTAGTATGAAGGAACTATAATTGCTCCCTAAAATTCAGATAGCAAAATGGGAGGTCAAACTGCATGCAAAAGGTCAAATCTTAATATTAGTTCCCTGCCCTTTATTTAAGGTTCCTAGCAAAAAAGGTTTGTCTGACCTGCATGAGCAGTATATTGACTAAAAGAAAAATACTAAACTTAAGAAAAGTAGATATATAAAAGGGGAAGGAAGTGTTAGAAAATTGGGGGAGTCTCAGCCTGTGGAAGCTATATTCAAGCTTACTTTCAATGGAAAAAGATAGGTATCATCTGATTAATTCAGCAATAGAAATTGGGAGAGTGATAGAGGGTGTTGTCATTACTCAAAGAGAGTAAGGTTCCTAGGATGGAGTAAATAAATGTGTAAGTCTTTTAGGCCTTATACTAGTAAGTTCTTAAATCAAAATATCAACCAGAGTAGATGATACTAAATTTCATGTATACCTAATGAGGCAAAAGGTTTAAATTTGCAGGCTGAAATGGGTTAAAATTATTTCAGGTTAAACCGTAAAAGGATAAGGTGCCAAAATGTATAATTGGGCAAACCAAAGTTAGAAATGGACTTTCCCCAAATCAATTTAGTAGAGAACTTGGTCTGAGCTCCATGGGCATACAGTATTGCTGCACTCACGTTGCTTTTCACAGATAGTGGGAAAGTCGATTCCCAAAAAAAGGGAAAAGGTGAAAAGAAAAAGAAAGAGAGAAAACCACTATGGTTCTCAAAAGAGGTTGCAGGGAAGGTTATGGAGAAAAAGATATCATTCAGGAAGTATAAGGATACACAGAAGGAGCAGGACAGAGAACTGTACCAGTTAAAGCAGAAGGAAGCGGGGAAGGCAGTCCGAATAGCAAAGGCCCAAACTGAGGAAAAGATAGCCACCCAGTTAAGAAGGGGGATAAAACATTTGATAGGTACATTAGGGAGCAAAGAAAGACAAAGGGAGGGATACTGAGGCTGAATAAAGAGGAGGGTATGTCGGCAGAGAGGGACAGTGAAAAAGCAGGGATACTGAATGAATACTTCTGCTCACTATTCACAAAGGAAGAGGAGGAGAAGGTACCTAATCCATTCAATAGAAGCACTCTGGATAGGGGGATCAATATCAGTCCTTTCACAGAAGAAGGGATTCTGAAAGAACTCCTAAAACAGAAGGTGGACAAAGCAATGGGGCCTGATGGGATTCACCCCAGAATTCTAAAAAGAACTATGGGGTGAACTAGTAACACCATTGACTACCCCTTTTATTTTTCCTCCTGTGGCCACCTTGATGCTCCCCCATAGACTTGCATCCTGCCATTGGGGGATCAGGCCACCGTCAATCTTGACCAGGACCGCTGGCGCCCAGTAACCCCTGTGGCTTACCCCCCACAAAGGGGTGGCAGGGAGCCCCCTAACACCCCACCATAACGGATCCAGTTCTGGTGCCAGTGCCCGGCGAACACTTGCAGACAGCCATCAAGCCACAGTTGGTGTCACTATTTCCCTGTTCTGTTCCCCTGAGTCAGAGGGCATGCAATGATGCCAGTGGGCGTGAGCGTGCATGTGTCCGCATGCGTCCCTGTCTTGGCGTCTGCCCTGATTCTGCCCCAATGTACAGCATGTGTCCCCGACCCCCAGCTTCTGCAAGGGGGCAGTTGGATGCCGACCATTGTGAACCCCCCTCCCTGGAGAGGAAGAGCCGTCCATTGGACACTTGATCTCTCTGCTCCCCTGCCAGCCCCCAGTGACCCGTGCTCGCTCCCGAACACGGGTTGCCAGTGCGGCACGAGGTGTGGCATCCAGCGCCTCAGCTCTCAGTGCCACCGGGCCGGCCATTGACTACCCTTTTTAACAAATCATGGGAGGATGGTGTGGTACCTGAGGACTGGAGGAGGGCAGGTGTGATTCCCCTTCACAAAAGTGGGAACAAGACAGAGGCAGGAAACTACAGACCTGTCAGTTTGACCTTAGTGGTAGGGAAAATGATGGAATCACTTCTGAAAGAAAGAATTGTTGAGTACCTAGAGGCCAGTGGGGCACAGGACCCAAAGCAGCATGGATTCACAGTGGGAAGGTCATGTCAGTTGAATCTAGTCAATTTCTTTGACTGGGTGACCAAAGCAGTAGACCAGGGAGGGGCCGTGGACATGGCCTACCTTGACTTTAGCAAGGCATTTGACACAATCCCGTACAAAAGATTAATAAACAAATTAGCCAGCCTGGGAGTGGGTCCCAGGGTGGTAGCCTGGTTAAAACCTTGGCTGGACAACATGACTCAGAGGGTAATAGTAAACAGAGTCCACAGTAAAGAAAGGAGGGTTACTAGTGGAGTACCGCATGGTTCAATATTTGGTCTGGTCCTTTTTAAAGTCTTTATAAGTGACATTGCAGAGGGACTGGAAGGAAATGTATGTCTCTTTGCAGACAACACAAAGATCTGCAACACGGTTGATACGCAAGGTGGGGTGGAAAGGATGAGAAGGGACTTGGCAAGGTTGGAGGAATGGTAAAAATTATTACCTTGAATTTGAACTGATACTTGGGCTGTGATATTGTAGGTTTGGGGATAGATGTTTGGCAGGGAAAAATAGAAGGTAATTTAAATGTGTTGTTTGCCTGGTGTTTGGAGGAGGGGACATTAGCTGCAATTAACTTTGTCTTTAAACAGGAATTACTGTGGCTTTCATTGTTCACTTGGGAGCTTAAGCAACAGGTTGGTAGAAAAGAGGCCAGGAATTATATTTTGTTTTAAACTGAAATATTTGAATAGTTTGTTAGTGAAAATAGTTCTATGTGTTAAAAATTATTACCTTGAATTTGAACTGATACTTGGGCTGTGATATTGTAGGTTTGGGGATAGATGTTTGCAGGGAAAAATAGAAGGTAATTTAAATGTGTTGTTTGCCTGGTGTTTGGAGGAGGGACATTAGCTGCAATTAACTTGTCTTTAAACAGGAATTACTGTGGCTTTCATTGTTCACTTGGGAGCTTAGCAACAGGTTGGTAGAAAAGAGGCCAGGAATTATATTTTGTTTTAAACTGAAATATTTGAATAGTTTGTTAGTGAAAATAGTTCTATGTGTTAAAATTATTACCTTGAATTTGAACTGATACTTGGGCTGTGATATTGTAGGTTTGGGGATAGATGTTTGGCAGGAAAATAGAAGGTAATTTAAATGTGTTGTTTGCCTGGTGTTTGGAGGAGGACATAGCTGCAATTAACTTGTCTTTAAACAGGAATTACTGTGGCTTTTATTGTTCACTTGGGAGCTTAAGCAACAGGTTGGTAGAAAAGAGGCCAGGAATTATATTTTGTTTTAAACTGAAATATTTGAATAGTTTGTTAGTGAAAATAGTTCTATGTGTTAAAATTATTACCTTGAATTTGAACTGATACTTGGGCTGTGATATTGTAGGTTTGGGGATAGATGTTTGGCAGGGAAAATAGAAGGTAATTTAAATGTGTTGTTTGCCTGGTGTTTGGTAAGAGCCTCCCACCCACCCTGTTTTGTAGGCTTTCTAAATACTGAAAAGCCACTGGGGTTGGGATTAAGGGCTGAGTATTTCTGTTTGGGACTGAAATTTGAAGCAACAGGAGTTGGTGGGCCTGTGACATCATCTGTACCTGAGTCTGCTTGCACACACTGTTGGTGGGACTGAACACATACTGGACTGTGTGTTTGTGAGACTTGGAACTTTGTTGGTGGGGTTGAAATTGGGTTTGTAAATAACTACAGTCAGTATAGAGAAAACTGTACTCCAGGAAAGGGACTGAGAAAAGGGGTGTGCTATTATAAACAGAGGGGATAATCAGGTTGGCATATTCCACCATGGCAGGCATCTTCGAAGGGTTGTAGGCTGCACAGGCTGTGGGATGGCAATAATTCTAAATTGGGCCTGAGAGAGGAGGCTGCCCACTCTGTAGACAGCTATCTTGTATCAGGAGTGAGGTATATTGGTTAAGGAGTAAGCTGTGGGAGCTGGGGGGGTCCAAGGATAAGGGGTGTGGATATGGGCAGCAGAAGGGTGGGGCTGAGGGGAGGCTGGGGCAACGCTCTGAAATTACAGGACATTATGCTACAGCAAGCAGAAGGGGGGATATTAGGGACAGAGGACCCTTAGATAGGGAAGTTGATGCTAAGGGGAAAGCGTACAGGGTGAAAAGTCTGAATTCAAGGAGACTGGAGGGAAGAGTCAGGAGGGGCTGTTGTGCGGAAGCCTAAAACAAGCAGACTGTGGAGGAGCTCCTAAGGTGAACAGTGCAAGAGAGAGAAGAAGAGGTCAGTTTAGAGATGCAGTCAGGGAAACTCGGGTTACTTGATGGAGGCTGACATAGAGTGTCACAATAAATTTGAGATACTAAGCATCCTAGAGGGGAGGAAGGGTTGGTGGAAATGAGGAAACTTATACAGAGGCCGGAGGAGGAGTCAGATACCCATAGGGCATCACAGAACAGCTATGAAAGATAGACATAGTCCCAGAGGGAGAAGGGAAACATATATTTAAGCAAATGGGGAGATGCAACATATTCCAGACATGAGGAGGAGAGCATGATTGGAGAGGAACTGGAGACAAGGAGGTGGAGAGGCCCCCTTCAGCAGGAAGGTCAGTACCAAGGATGGGGCCCTAGCTAAAGGGGACCCACAGAGAGCCTCATGAACAGGGTACTATTACAAGGGGGGATGAGGGTGCGGGGGAAGGGGAAACCATCAGGCCAGGATAAATGGTTCAGATAAGAGAGGGTTAAAGGGACACCTATTCAGAGGGGTTTGAGTTAAGTGGGCAAAATAGCAAGGAGGCAGAAAGGAGGGTGACAAGGGTCTCTAATAAGGCAGGAAGACTCCCATGAAATTGTGATCATGAATAAAGTGGGGGGCTGAGAGGGCATAGTGGAGGTAACCATAAGGATGATGGCGGTGTTAGGTTCTGTTACTGGGAGACTCGATGATTAAGGGTATCCATTGGGAGGAGCAGGGATGGATGCCATAGCCAGGTGAAGGTAGTGAGTATCTCTGGGCTGACAGTGCCACAGAGCAAGTTCATGGTGTATGAAATGGTTAGGGATTGTGGAAAACCGGATTTCCTGGTGCATTTGGGAACTAATGATCTAGAAGGAAATAGCATTATGGAAATCCAAGCAAGGTTCCAAGAACTTGCCAGAGTCTGTCGGGATAATGGATGCAACATTTTTCGGAGATATTGCCAGTACCAAAGGCCTCAGTGGAGAAAAATGAAGCTCACAGAGGTTAATAAATGGCTCAGGAAGTGGGTGAAGAGAATGGGTTGGGGTGTTAGGGAACTGGAATGGAGTTTGGGAGGATAAGGGACTATATACCAAGGACAGGTTTCATCTTGCCCATTAGGAAGGAGATCCTTAAACAGGGGATGGCTGTCTACATACAAGAAGGTGGGGTTTAAACTTGTAAGGGGGAAGGGATAAGGAGGGGCTGACCAAAGCCCTCCCCTCCAGATGAGGGAGTAGCCTTCAAGCCCAAGGGGAGGGAAACAGACTGGAGGTGGAGGTTTCAGGAGGAGCAGGGGAGGATGGAGTATAAGGAATCTGGGTGGGGTTCGACAAAAGGATCAGGGATAAGGGTGGGGGTTAGTGTTAGTAAATGCCAGGAGCTTGGGAAACAAGTTGCCAGAGTTCCAGGCCATGCTGTTCGAGGGGTGGATGTGGCGGCAGTCACGGAAGCGTGAGCCAACAAAACCATGACTGGGACCTAAATGTGCGGGGTACACTATGCTTAGGAAGGATAGAAAGGAGGGCAGAGGGGTGGAGTGGCTATGTTCATTAGAGATGACATAGAAATTGCTATAGTAGAAGAGCAGAGGAAAGCGTGGAGGCCTTATGGGTCACCTCACGATCCCCAGCAGGAGATAAGGTCAAGCTGGGAGTAGCATATAGGCCCCCGGGATGAGTGATGTTCTAGAGGATGGTTTGCTGGACAACATCATTGCCCAGTGTGGTCCAAAGGGGAAGGAGTGGTGTTGAGGGGGACCTTAATATGCCAGGTACTAACTGGGAACCATGTCCTCAAGGTGGCCAAGGAGCAGAGGCTGCTGGATGGCTTCCAGGATGTGTTCTTAACACAGCATGTGATGGAGCCCACAAGGGAGGGCATGTCCTGGATGGGTTCTGGCAGATGGGGATCTGGTAAGGGACATGGTTGTACAGGACCCCTGACTGGGAGTGACCACAATACTGTCTGCTCTCAAACAAGCATTGGGGGAGTGGGTGAGATCTAGGACACTGGCAGGACTTCAGGGGCAGACTTTATGGGCATGGAAATATTCTCAAGGATCACTTGAAGGGGATTACCTCAACAACAAGTGTGGAAAGGAGATGGGAGGTCATAAAACGGGGACTTCATGAGGCAGTCAGGATCTGCGCTAAGTTGAAACGTAAGGGAGCAAGGTCACATAAACCATGCTGGTGGTCCAGTGAGGTCCAGGTAGCAGTCAGAAAAAGAAGGCGGCTACAAAAATATAAAACAACAAGAGGGATAGGGATAAGGAAATGTACAGCTTGCATCTAGAAAAGTCACCCTATGGTGGGGGAGCAAAGTCCAGTAAAGAGCAACGGCTGGCAAGGGATACATGGAGGAAAAGGGTTCTTCCGTACATTGAGGGGAGCGGAGAAAACTAAGGGCCATCTCAGCAGATTGAGATCAGAAGGAGGGTGGGTGGAAAGGCGAGGACCAGGCAGAGGTATTTAATGAGTACTTTGCCTCTGTGTTCACTAGGGAGGATGGGATATCTACAAAGCAAGGCACAAAGGGATAGAAGCGGCAGGGAGGCGGGATCAGGGAGCAGCAGAAATGGAGCAAAGGAGGAGAAAGGTACCCCAGGGTGTCACATCTGGATAAGGATAAAAAGACCAGTAAGGTGGAGGGGACGGATGATGCCATCCCACCAAAAGGGTGTGGTTTGCCCTCAAGGCCCTAAAGAAAGACAAATCTCCTGGGCAGGATGGCATTCATCCGAGTACTATGGGAGTGGCGGACATACTGGCTGCACCCTGGCGGAGCTTTTCAACAGGTCACTGAGACAGGGAGGGTACCTAGGGATTGGCGAGAGGCACATGTGGTACCAATCCATAAAGGGGGGTCGAAGGAAGTACCAGGAAACTATAGACCCATCAGTTTAACCTCGGTGGTGGGAAAATTAATGGAAAGTATACTAAAGGAACGACTGGGGGTTTACTTGGAGGAGGTGGGAGGTCTGGATAGTCGGCAGCATGGGTTTGTGCCAGGTAGATCATGTCAAACCAACCTTGTGGAGTTCTATGAATGGGTAACATCAGAACTGGACAGGGGTAAGCCTGTGGATGTATTATTCTTGGACTTCAGCAAGGCGTTTGACTCTGTCCCCCACAATGGTCTGGTGGAGAAACTGATGGGGTTAGGAGTAGGCCTTTGATGGTCAGATGGATTGAAAACTGGATAGCTGGACGCACTCAGAGTAGTGGTCTGTGGGAGCTCTCAACCCTACAGAGGTTGGTAGTGGGGTACCACAGGGCCCGGTCCTGGGTCCAATCCTGTTTATTGCATACATATCAGACATCAGGGATGGTATAGGGTGTGAAATGAGTCTCTTCGGATGACTCCAAGATGGGAGCAGTAGTTGAGGGAGAAGAGGGAGGTTGGCCCTGCAAGGGACCTGGACACCCTGGAAAGCTGGGCTCACACATGGAAATTAAATTTCAATATCACCAAGTGCAAGGTGTTGCATCTTGGTCGGGAACCCAAACACATGTACACCCTGGGAGGAGGTGCTGGAAGCCTCAACAGGGAAAAGACCTAGGGTCATGGTGGATACATGTATGAATAACACTGAGCAGTGCAGGAGAGCAGCTAGCAAGGCAAACAGGATGTTGGGATGCATCAAGGGGATCACCTCTAGGAGCAAGGAAGTGATTCTGCCACTGTACAATGGACTGGTTAGACCACACCTTGAGTACTGTGTACAGTACTGGAGACCACACTGAAGAGGGACACACAGCTCCTGGAGAGGGTACAGAGGAGGGCAACAAAGATGATACGAGGCTAGGGATTTGACTTATGAGGACAGACTTGAGGAGCTCTGCCTGTTTTCATTGGAGGAGAGGAGACAGGGGACATGATTGAGGTCTTCAAGTACCTCAAGGGAATAAATAGGGTAAACATGGAGGGATCTTTAGACTAAAGCAGGGAGGCATCACCAGAGGCATGGTTTGAAGTTGGAAGGTGGAAGGGTGAGGGGAAAAGAGGAGGAGGTTTTTCACTGAGAGGGTGGTGGACCCTTGAATGCTTTGCCTGGTGAGCTGGTTCAGAGATCCACAGTGGAGAGCTTTAAGAGAGGGGTGGGACAGACACAGAAAGTGGATGTATCAGATGATGGCCTGTCCGGGGGTGGGGATGGATGATAGGGTTTCTGAAGCACAAGGGATGGGAGGGTCTCGGCACCCAACTAAGGATCTAGGTTCGAGCAGACTTGATAGACCATAAGGCCTAATCTGCTGGCAAATAGTATGTTAGTATGTTAGTATATGGCAGCTTAGATTCAATGCAAAGAAGTGCAAGTAATGCACCTGGGAAACAAAAACCCAGGGGAAGAGTACACTATGGGGGGCGAGATACTAACAACAACAAAAATGGAAAGGGACTTGGGGGTAGTTATATCAGATGACCTAAAGGTGGGCAAGCAATGTAAGAAGGCAGTAAGGAGGGCTTGGTGGATACTGGGATGCATAGGAAGAGGTATCACCAGTAGAAAACAAGAAGTTATTATCCCTCTGTACAGACAGTTGGTGAGATCCCATCTGGAGTATTGCGTACAGTTCTGGATACCCCATCTCCGCAAAGGCATAGACAGGGTGGAGGCTGTCCAGAGGAGGGCAACCAAAATGGTGCAGGGTCTGCACCAGACGACAGATGAAGAGAGACTAAAGGAGCTTAATATGTATATCCTCAAGGAAAGGAAGGAGAAGGGGGGACATGTTAGAAACTTTCAAGTACCTCAAGGGAATCAACAAAGTCCAAGCGGGTAGCAGTTTTCAGAAAAAAAGATATGCAACAACAAGGGGGCACAATTTGAAGATAGAGGGGGACAGCTCAGAGGTAATTTGAGGAAGTATTTGTTCTTAGAGAGGGTTGTGAATGCATGGAATGGCCTTCCGGAGGAGGTTGTAGAGTCAAAAACGGTGGGGGAATCCAAAAATGCATAGGACAGACATAAGGCAAATCTAGTGGGGGGTAGGAGGAAGTAGGATGTTGGTTAATTAGGATCTGCAGCTTATCCATTAGGTAGAGAAATGGGCAGACTGGATGGGCCAAGTGGTCCTTATCTGCCATCAAATTCTATGTTTCTATGAAAAAACAAGAAAGAAACAAAATCAGTAAATTTATATGAATTACAATTTCTGTACATTCAGCACATTCCATTTACTTTTTACTTTTAGTAATTTACAAATATGTTGAAACATCCACTTCTTCATTAAGTCCCACAGGGATGGCAGTATCTAGAATCACTATCCTCTTAGTCTCTTTTTGAGACAGGATGTCGGTTCTATTCCTGCCTCTTGGTGATCTTTCTATGTGTTCCAAGATGAAGAACTTGAAACAATCAGGGTTACTGCTGTGATACTCTAAGAAGTGGACCCCAATGACACTGTACACATTTCCATGTATTATTGCTCTGACATGCTCTTGAATTCTACATTTGGCAGGCCTAGTTATTCTACCTACATAATAGATAGGGCAAGTGAACCAGCAAATGTACCCGACAAAGGGTGTAGTGCATGTGACAAATTGTTTTATTTCATGTTTGTTCCCATCTTTAGTTATGCTTTTGCCAGTTTTAGCATACTGGCAAATGTTGCATCTGCCACATCTTAAAAGGCCATATGTTTTTTTTCTTTAGTCAATCAGTTCCTGCAGTTTTAGTAGTACTTTCTTCAAAGTGACTATGGGTGATTCTATCCTCAATATTTTTCCCTTTGGAGATTGTCACTCTCAGTTTGGTAGAAATTAAATTTTTTAAAACAGAATCAGTTAAGAGTAATGGCCAAAATGTATGTACTAGTCCTCCCATCCTGCCTTCCAGGGGGCTGAATTCTGTAACAAATGTGACAGTTTCTTTGGAATGATTTTCCATACTCCGAGATTGTGAAACTTTTTGTGTTCTCTCTGATTTAGGTTTTAAAAGATCTTTTCTATTAATTGTATCAACCTTAGCCTTAGCTTCTTTTAACATTTGCTCAGAGTAATCTCTTTCTCTCAGTCTGCAAAAAAGACTCTGTACCTGCTCCCGGTATTCATATTCACTGCTGCAGTTTCTCTTCAGTCTAAGAGCCTCCCCGTAGGGTACTGACTGGACCAATTTCCTAGGAAATGAAACAATTTGTCACATGCACGGCACCCTTTGTGGGGTACATTTGCTAGTGCACCTGCCCTATCTATTATGTGGGTAGAACCACTAGGCCTGCCAAATGTAGAATTCATGAGCATGTCAGAGAAATAATACATGGAAATGTGTACAATGCTATTGGGGCCCACTTCTTAGGGTATCACAACAGTAACCCTGATTGTTTCAAGTTCTTCATCTTTGAACATGCAGAAAGATCACCAAGAGGTAGGAATAGAACCAACATCCTCTCTCAAAAAGAGACTAAGTGGATAGTGATTCTAGATACTGCCATCCCTGTGGGACTTGATGAAGAAGTGGATTTTTACCCATATTTGTAAATTGCTAAAAGTAAAAAGTAAATGGAATGTGCTGAATGTACAGAAATTTGAATTCTTATAAATTTACTGATTTTGTTTCTTTCTTGTTTTTTCTGTCTTTCTTTTTCTTTTCCCCTTTTCTGGGAATCGCCTTTCCCACTATCTGTGAAAAGCAACGTGACTGCAGTAATACTGTATGCCCATGGAGCTCAGACCAAGTTCTCTACTAAATTGATCTGGGGAAAGTCCATTTCTAACTTTGGTTTGCCCAATTATACATTTTGGCACCTTATCTTTTTATGGATTAATCTGAAATTATTTTAACCCATTTCAGCCTGCAAATTTAAACCTTTTGCCTCATTAGGTATACATGAAATTTGGTATAACCTACTCAGGTTGCTATTTTGGTATAAGAACTTACTAGTATAAGACCTAAAAGACTTACACATTTATTTACTCCATCCTAGGAACCTTACTCTCTTTGAGTAATGACAACACCCTCTATCACTCTCCCAATTTCTATTGCTGGATTAATCAGATGATGCCTATCTTTTTCCATTCAAAGTAAGCTTGAATATAGCCTCCACAGGCCGGCGTACCCCCCACCCCCAATTTTCTAACACTTCCTTCCCATTTTTACAATTCTACTTTTTCTTAAGTTTAGTAATTTTTTTTTGTCAATATACTGCTCATGCAGGTCAGACAAATCTTTGATAGTAACCTTAAATAAAGGTTAGGGAACTAATATTAAGATTTGACCTTTTGCATGTAGTTTGACCTCCCATTTTGGTATTTGAATTTTAGGGAGCAATTATAGTTCCTTCATACTTGCAATGTTATTTTACCACAAATGAGTTTGAGATAGGCTCTAGACTTCTGTTTTGCATAAGTTCCAAACTAAAAGAATTAATACGTTCAAATGTATGGAAATTAAAAATGTACTTATATGCTACTGAGCAACATTTAATGAAGAGACAGTTTATTACTATGAACTTATTTAAAAAGCTGTTCCTTGTATTCTTTGTGGAACACACTTGGCTTTAAATCACTAAGTTGTGTCATTTTGCACTTTTGGTGTGCATCACTTTGAATAATTTAAGTATAAATGATATGCTGTTAGTTAGCACCTTAGAAGCGGTGCGAGAAGGCCCGCTAAAGGGTTGAAGCGCAGGGCTGATTTTTGTGAGGCACCTGCTCTGAATAAACCATGCACTGAGCAGCTTGAAAAATCTACAGTGAGTGCTGTCTTTTTCTTTTGTGAATATTGCAGTTGGCAGCTATGAGATAGCACCACCGGACCTGAGCACATCACTTTCCTGTTTAGCTTTCATAATCTTGAAGTCCCAAACCACTAGCTCATGAAACTATGTATGGAAAATCAGAATGCCTTCCTTCAGCTTAATGAGACAGACCCCCGTAGTTGGTTGCATCAGAGTCAGTATGATGGCTGCATGCCTCTGCTTCCATAGTTGATATGCTATTAAACTGGATACCCGAGCGCCCACTTCATAATAACTTTGCCTCAAAAATGCCAAGCCATTTTCTGTTTGTTGAAGACACAGGGCATCTAAGTCTCCCTTAACCTAGGCCAGCAGTGGGGCCACTGAAGCATCCCTCTGCTGATGTGCAGTTTGTAAAAAGTGGTGTGCGTCCTCCAACAGTTGTTACCGCTCCCTCCTTTTCTTGTTCTAAAGGGAGCTATACTGTATGATGTGCTCTCAGAGAATTGCCTTCCCAGTATCCCACTGAATGGCATGTGAAACTTCCATTGTGCCATTATCCTGGAGGATTTACCCTACTTTCTCTTGTAGGATTATACAGAATTCCTGCGATTTTAGGTAAGAGACACTGAGATGCCAGTAGGTGTCTCTCCTTTCCAACCCAAGGTCCTAGTAACTTATAACAGGAGCATGGTCAGAGAGAACTATGTCCCCCATTTTACAGTCCACGAGGCTATGCCTGTACTATTACTAGATTACCTTCAGGGTCCACTCATGTCCGGTGTTCCTGAAGAGGGGCTTATCTTGGAAAGAGAATCACCACACCTCTCCTCCCACCCTCTTTATAAGCTGAGGAATATATCAAGGTGAAGCCAAATTTAGTTAATTTATCATGTTCTGGTTTGGAGAGGTGAGTTTCCTGCACAAAGATGAGGTCTAGCTTCAACCTCTTAATTTGTATCAATATCTTGAAGTGTTTTACTAGATTGGATAAGCCATTTGCATTTAGAGAATATCACTGCAATGTTGGTGTTCTCATACTGAAAATAAAAAATGTAAAGCTATCCAACACATCCACCCCAAACCCACCCCCAAGCATTTCCCCACAGTTTAATATCTCTAACCATACAGACATTTTAAATTTAGAAGAATAACCACTATTGGGGCAACAAGCTGGGATAAACTCCCAGTAAGGAGAGCAAAAAAGGGGAAACAGTGCTAACTGGGCGTGAGCACATATACCATGGGTAACTAGGGCTTCCAAGGCAGAGATATAGGAATCTGGCACTGGGTCCAAGCAGTGCCAACAAAAATTGCATTGGCATGGTGCGTGTGGTAAAAAGGGCACCTTTTTTTTGGCAGGGGGCTTCGCACCACGCACACCCGAGCGGGTGGCTGGGGCTCTGGCCCCGCACCCCCCATCACTAGGATTCTCACTCCATGGGGGAGCAGATTCCAGGGAAAGTTAAAATTCATGTGGCCATGGAATACTGGTTCCACGGTCCCATGTAAAAAACATCAAGTCCCAGTATGCCAAAAAATGTCAGAGACCAGAATTAGAACCCTGGTTTCCATTGCCACTGGCTGAGCTGCTCCATCCCCCAGTCCTCCACCCCACAGGAACAGCTCGGCCAGCCTCCTGTTCCCTGCAGTCCTTGTCCTGTATACAGGACCATGGACAGCGACCTGGGGAGTGCTTACAGCTAGCACTGTAAAACCCTAAATGCTGTCCATGTGAGTGCTTACCAGACTAACACCGTACAGTGTAACGCTATTCTGGTAGTGCTCACTTGACGGGGTACTAGAAATCTAGGCCTTAACACAGGGAGATGGAGCCTGTGGAGAGGAAATGCCTATTAGCAAGGGGTCGTCCATGAGCTGAGCCATTATGGGAGAGGAAGGAGGGAAGATATCAGATGCCCCCCACACAGGGTTTATACATCTGAAGTCACCAACAGTTTGCATCCTAGTAAAGTGGCTCATCCCAGCCTCACTTGTCTTAGATCCACTATGCCTTAAGAGTGGACAGATAGTCCCATCATAGTGGACTTCCATCCTTGTAACATTTTAAAGCCAACCCCTGGGTAGTAAAGGAGAAACAGTAGAGTGTACACCAGGATCTTACTGCAGCACGCTGTATGTACTAACTGCACGTGAGTGTCAGGATTCAAAATAGTCCCTATGAATCCCTGCTAGTTCAGCTGTTTTTGGTACACCTGAACATCAAAGCTCAGGAGATTAAAAGGAAAAGTTTGTCATCTGCCCTGGTAACAGCCAGCCCAGAGGCCACCAATCCTAATAAAAAAGGAGGAGTCTATAGGTATACTTAGTGGTAACTGCTGGTGTAAGCCTGCCTCTTTAAAAGTAAGGGGGAGTGGGCATATTATTATCTCTTAAGGAGGACTAAGCAATGAGCCAATTGAACAATCAGTTGCTTAGGGCACAAAACTCCAGGGGCAATGTACAAACTCAGGGGGGAGAGGAAGTATTAGCAGTCACAAAACAGGAGAGAGGCCTGAGGGTTATGATTTCTGATAACGTGAGGGTAACTAAACAGTGTGACAAGGCAGTGGGAAAGGCTAGTGGAATGCTTGGATGCATAAGGATGGGTATCACCAGCAAAAAGGAGGTAATAATACCCCTGTATAGATCACTGGTGAGATCCCACCTAGAGCACTGCGTACAGTTCTGGAGGTCCCATCTCCAAAAGGACATAGATAAGGTGGAGGCGGTGCAAAGGAGGGCAACCAAAATGGTGCAGGGCCTGCATCAGAAGCCCTACAAATAAAGGCTAAATTCTTTAAATATGTACTCCCTAGAAGACAGGAGGGAACAGGGGACTATGATAGAGACATTCATTACCTCACAGGAGTAAACAAGGTAGACGAAGGGAGCATCTTCCGGAGGAAAAGATGCTCAAGTACAAGGGATCACAATTTGAAACTGGGGGGGCTCAGAGGAAACGTGAGGAAGTACTTCTTCATGGAGAGGATGGTGAATTCTTGGAACCGCCTCCCAGAGGAAGTGGTGGGGTCTAGTATGGTCACAGGATTTAAGAATACATGGGATAGACACAATGGAATCTTGGAAGCAAGAGAGTGTGTAAGACGGAATCAAAATAGGGTCTCTGGTGGCCCTATAGGCAGGGGAATTTAGGAAAGACTGGGTGGGCCAGGTGGGCCTTATCTGCTGACAACTTCCATGTTTCTATGAGCCCCAGCATCTAACGTTGCTTGAGGTTGTTACAGTTAGCCTGGAAATTGGCAAAATTAGTTGAGCAAATCCAAAGCAAACATATCTAAAAATCAGCAACTGGCAATCAATGTCCCACAGACATTTTAGGGAAGAAACTTCACTGCGCGAATGAACAGATTTGGTATGGAAAGAAAAATCGGATTCCCTCCCCCTTCATGCACTGCCAAAAGTGGACATAGGCACAGATAGAAAAGACTCCTAAAAGACAAATGTACGGAGAATGGGAGGATCTTCTGAGAAACATAGAAGCAGGACCACTTGGGCCACCCAGTCTGCCCAGATGGTCCCTGCCTAGTCTGCCTCCACAGACCCTGACTAGTCTTTGGCGACCCTCCCTGCCTCTTCACCAATATTCCCTTAAGTCTGTCCCATGGATGCTTGAAACACTCCCTACTGTTTTCACCTCCACCACTTCTGCTGGCAGTCTATTCCAGTCATCTACCACCATTTCAGTGAAGTAGTACTTCCTCACATCCCTCTTAACCCCCGGCTTCATTGCATGCCCTTTGGTCCTGGTGCTCTTTCTCCTTTGAAACAGAAGTGACTGTTTGCTGGGCTTGATGGGCCATCTGGGGATGGAATTTACACAGAGTGTTAGTGTGGAACGCCTTGCTTCTTGAGCCCTGTCACCCACACTTTTGCATCTCCTATTCTGTGGTGCTCCAGTCAGGAGGTTGGAGCAAACAGGGGATGCGATCTAAAGAGCACTGTTCTTGTGAACAGTGAGTTCAGTTAGCTTTTCAGCCTGAAATATCAGGACTGCCTTCTGAGAACAGTGAGAAACAATAATTCTTTACAGAGGATCAGTATGGAATTTGTAGCAGGTATACCACGTCGACAGGCTTGATTAGGTTGACCAGTGATGTTGTGGATGGAGGATTACTGACTGGGGCTATTTTAATTTTTTTAACCAGGAGAGACACACTAAGCTGAAGCTTGTTTACAGGTGCGACCTGGGAGCACAAGGAAGTTAAGTGACTTGCTCCGGGTCACACAGTATGCAAGTGGGGGCTGTGAGATTCAAACCCAGGTCTCCAGGTTTGTAGCTCAAAGCCTTAAACCACTGCACTACACTGCCTCCTTATTGACCTGACTAAGGGGTTTGACCCGGTGAACCACCCCATATTAATAAAAAAAATTAACAAATTTAGGTGTAGAGTCTTATACATTGAAATGGTTTGAACATTACTTGACTAAATGGAAACAGATGGTAAATATAGGTTCTGAGAGATCTGACCTTAAAGAAATAGTTACAGGGGTGGGATATGTTTGAAACACTGAAACTCGGTTTCCCAAGTTACATTTGCCTGGCACAAAAAGCCTGAAACACGGTTGCCTGACATCCCAAATTTACCCATGGTGGAGTTTGTTATAAAAGTAAGGGGTGTGTGGGGGGTGAAGCCCCCTGCATTTGGAGGTGTGGGAGGCAAAGCCCTCCTAAACATTAAAAAAAAAGAACTCTGCCGTGGGGACTTTTCAGCTGTTGGGCAGCCGTGCTTTGGGCTTTTCATGTCGGATTGCTGGAAATCGGGAGACCAAGTTTCAGCATTTCGTACTATATCCACAGGTGTGCCTCTGGTTTGGTCTTCAGTCCACTCATGTCTTCTATTTTTGTAAATGACCTGCCAAAAATTTGCACAGAGATATCGACAGTAATATATGTAGATGATACAGTATTACACTATGAGGAAAACACGGGGAGGATCTAAGGCTGATGATGGAACCCTTCTATCATACACTACTAAACAGATTTACTGCTAATAAAATTATACTAAACAAAAAGAACATGTACAAATATAGCTGCCATTTTTAGGCAAAAGGTGACCATTCTGTTTCTTAAGGAGAGCACAGTGATGTGTATGTCTAGGTACCTGAAAAATATATCTGGCCAGTTTATTATAGAGAACATCAAGTTTATTCAAATGGGTTTTCACTGCACTAGGAAATGTTACATTTCCCTAATCCAATAGGGACAAAAAGACCACTGTTTGGACAATCGTTAGCCCAACCTCTTGTGAAGAATAAAGTTTATTTTTATATAAAAAGCCCAGTCACACATTTACTTTTTTGATAATTGTTTAAAGGTGGCAATTCCATTTGAAATTTTCATCCACGCACATACCAAGGATTTATATTGGGGAGCATTTTCTAAGCAATAGTTGTTACTTGTAAAGATTTCATTTTGGAATTTGAATTATTTCAAGTTACAAAAAGGCACAAACTGCATTGTTTGAGTTTTGTTCGCATTTAAGCTCAGAGTGTTGTTGCAAAAGTATGACTGCACATCGTCAAAGGCCACTGGAGTTTCTTTTTGCATTAACAAGGGATCCTTGTCTCAGCCATAGACGACGGTGTCGTCCTCATTTAACTGGAGGGCCACATCATCGCAGCAAATCTTTAAGTCATTTATAAATAGTGAAAAGAGCAAAGGGCTTATGACAGACCCTTGCAGCACGTCGCTCTGCACCTGCACCATGTTAGAACAGACCCTGTTAACTGAAACTAGTTGGCACCTGTTTGACAAATAGTTCCCTCACCTGGCAATCAAGCTGCCCGTCCACCCGAAGGATCGGAGCTCCCTCCTGGGCCGAAAGTCACAGTGGTGCATTAGGGGTGAATTTAAACAGCCTCTATCCAGCACCTGTGAAGGGGTTAGCCGTCGGCCTTTTCACAGCATCGGCTGCCCCACCACCCAGCCACCTCCCACCCTCCCACCCAGGGTCGCCCCTTAGTTTATAGTCCCTACCTGATGACATCACTTCCTGTAGCTTGAAATATAAGTCCCTGTTTTCCCTTTGCAGGTTATACCTGCTAACCACTAGAAGGACCCTCTGTTACTGCCTCAAGCTTTTCTAGTTTCCTTGGACCCTCTTTCTACCTGTCCTCTTCCCTTCTCCCTCAGCCCTCTACCTTTTCACCTGATCCAATAATCGCCTATTCCCGGACCCCTCCTTCCACCCCTAGCCCATCCTGGTTTAACCACCTATCCTGGATTTTCTCCAACCTCCCTATCCCTTATCCTATCTTCCTGACCACAGAGGCTCTGCCCGTTCCACACCTGATGCTGTACTACCTTCAGCCTAGATCTCCTGCTATTTGGCTTTACGTCTTTTCTCAAGTGGCCACTAGAGTCGCTATTAAGCACCCTTTTGGTCCCAAACCTACCCCTGTGTCCTGGCCCCAGAACGTGAGCACGGCTCTCACTCTGGGTCCCGTGTCCAACTGTCCTGAGTTGGTCTTGAACCTGGTACCTGGCCACCAGAGTCCATGTCACTACCACTATTCCAAAGTGGCATCCACACTTGCTGAGTGACACAAAACAACTTCAACCTACCACCCAGCTGCAACACAAGCAAAATGTTAGCCCTCCTATTACAATGCCTCCCATTCTTCCTCACCCTGGCACCATTGTCTCTCCAACCTAACACCCCCATCACAATGGCACCTGATCCTACTATATTTCTGGAGCTAGCACTGCCACACCCTACTCATCATCTGCCCCAGTCATCAACACCTCCCCCAGTCCTCTCCCTATTACCACCTCCCCAGGTGCCCACTTGAGACTTATCCACCTCACTTTCACAGCCTGGAAATCCCTGCCCACCCAGTATGCCCCAAAGCACCCTCCTCACGACTTACATATCGAAGCTCACCCTTCACTGGCCCCTGGCCAGGGCTGTGGTTTTACTATTACTCTGACAGGCAACATCCATCCGAACCCTGGCCCAGCTCCTCAAACCCTCCTACAGGGTCACCCAGGCTCTGCATGGCGTCTATGAATACATGCAGCCTGATGAAAAATTAGACTCCCTCCAATGTTGGATCACCTCACATAGGCCTGATGTCATTGCGGTGGTGGAAACCTGGCTATCAAAATCCACGCCAGACTCGTTTGTCACTATTCCTGGGTACTCCCTCCACAGGGAGGATCAGAAGCAGAAGGGGGTTGTGCGATACACACCAGGGATTCTCTCACTGGACTGACACTCCCTGCCCCTGTTCTCACCCATGGAGCGCAGGCCCTAACCCTCAAGCTGACTCCCGACCCCTCTAGGGGTCCCCTCTATCTCACTGCTGCTTACATTCCCCCTAAAAACCAAACTGTGGCACTGGCTTCGCTAACTGACTATCTTTCAACCCTACCTCACACAGCTGACCAAGTCCTTGTAGGTGACCTGAATGTTAACTGGCTCAGCTCATCCATCAACTCCACCCGTGACTCTTTCGCAGCAATTGACATGTCCCAACTGGTCTCCCAACCACCAGAATTAACACAAAGAAGGCACCAGCACACTGCTGACGTGGTCATCACAAACCGCCTCAACAAATCCATGATACCCAGGTCCTTCCAGACTCTATTAGTACCACTCTCCTATCATTTTCCACTGGGCCACCCCACTCCCAAACTCATGGCTCATCCCACTCACCGTCGGGCGCCTCAGACCAGGTGGGCTTAAAGGTCTTAAGCTACATCTTGCCCAAATTAACTGGTCTCCTATACACCAGGCCTCTGATGTTGCGACGGCCTTACCTTCTTCACCCAAACCTTCAACAAAGCTTGTAGCGTTTTCGCTCCCATGACAGCAGTCCGGACCAAAGTCCAATGCCCTTGGATTACCCGTCCCTGCTGCAACTCCTAAAACACAGGGATAACCTGTGGCACCTGGCTAATAGAAACAGGCGTACTGCGGACAGACAGGCCTACAACGCGCTAGAAACAAATGCACATGGGCCATCAGGAAAGCAAAGCCGATCACTATCAGGCGGCGCCTACTCCTCCTGGGGCATGGTAGTAAGTTTTGGGACAACATTAAGCAACTAAATGGGAGCTCGCTTCCTCCCCCTCCCAGATCACCATCAAGGTACTGTCTCCACTGACCCTGCCCACATAGCCAACTTCCTCAACTCATCATTTACAGACCTCAGCACGGTCCTCCCCAGAGACTTCTTTGACCCTCCTTCAACCCTAACCGCCCTGACTTCCAATATCCTAGCTTCCCACCGCAGGGTGACCCCCAGGAAGCTAGGCCACACCTGCTTCAAGCTCTTAAGAGCAATTATATTGGCAGCGACTCCTGGACCCCAGTATCCTCTGGGTCCTGGATCAGGTCCTGCCCCCCTAACTACCCTGCTCAACAAGTCCCTTTGCCTGGTCAATTCCCGCTGGCTGGAAAACAGCCACAGTCTTGCCCATACACAAAGGAGGTGACAGGTCCTCAGCCGGGAACTACCGACCTATCTCCATCCTTCCACCCTCTCCAAAGCACTTGAAAACTGGTGGCAACCCAAATCACAGATTATCTGACCAAATACAACATCCTCTGCCATGAACAGCATGGTTTCCGTGCAGGTCACAGCACCAGCACTGCCCTTATTGAGTTCTCAAATTTTCTGCATTCCTCCCTTGACTGGGCACTAGCAGGGGCAGTGTTTATTGACCTCTCAAAGGCTTTCGACACTGTCTCCACCCCTACTGTTGGATGCCCTATCATGATTGGCTTTGCCCGCCCAGTCTCCTGGTGTTCCAGCTACTTGTCAGACCGCTCTCAGCGTGTTAGAATTAATGAGACCTCTCCAATACATGTCCTATCCGATCCGGAGTCCCCAGGGTTCCATTCTAGGCCCACTTTCTCTCTATACCCTCAATACTTTGCCCAGTGCTTGCACGGGAAAAATCCTGCTGTACGCAGATGATGCCGTTATCTTCGCCACCCACCGAAACCCCATCTCTCTTCAAGATTCCTTGCAACTAGCTTTCAATGATGCTGAAGCCTGGTTCAAAAAGCACAGACTTGTAGTTAATCTAAAAAAAACCAAATCCATGCTCTTTGCACATCCCCAAAACAAACTCAGTAATTTCCCACTCCGTATCCTCCCTGGCTCTAATCTTCCTCTCGAGCAAGTCTGCCTGTACAAGTACCTTGGGGTCTCCTTTGACTCTGCACTCACTTTCCACAACCACATTGATACTCTAGCCTCCACTGCAACTACACGGCTAGGTATCCTTTATCGCTACAAGCACTGCCTCCCCCCCGAGGCCCTCCGACTAGCAGTCACCTCCTCAGTCCTGTCCCTTGTTGATTATGGCCTGCCTGTCTATGGTGCTGCGGATAAGACTGCCCTCAATAAACTTCGACACACCTTGAACAAGGCCTGTAGGTTAATCACAGAAGCCACCAGATTAACCCATACCTGCCAGCTATATGACCATAAGCTGCTCAACCTGGATGAACGGCTCAGATATCAAACTTGCCTCCTAACGAAAAAAACACTCCTTGGTCTATCCCCTCCCGGTCTGACAGCCTCTATTCACCTAGCTCAACCCTTAGTCCAAACTCGTAGCTCCTCCAAGGCCACCCTGTCCATCCCTAGATCCAGGACCACACATGGTCAACGGTCCTTCTACTACAGAGCCCCTACCTGGTACAATATTCTCCCCAGTTCCATCACCGATATCCGTTCAATCTCCGGTTTTAAAACCGCACTTAGAAGTCAGCTATTCAACATGCGTAGCTGTGCCTGTCCCCAGCCGTAGGTGTTTCAAGCTCATTGTACCCGACAAAACTCTCTGAGTAGATTCTCAATCAACAACTGACAAAACTCCTAGAGTGGCTTGCTCCCCCCAATCTATCACCTGCCCTGTCCCAAAGCCACCTGTTCTTACTAACCTAGCAGTCCCAGCTCAAGACTAATTTGTCTGCTCAACCAAAGCTTGCTTTCCTCTTATTCTTATCCGAATAACTGTTATACCTGTCAATACCTAACCTGTTACACTGTTACTGTAAACAAAGTCATTTACAGTATATATCTGCCATACTGTTGCCTGCTAAGATGTAAAAAAAAAAAAAAAAAAAAAAATATTACCTACAATGATGTAATGAAATGTTGTGCTTTGTATTGTCCTCTTTGTCATGAGGTACCTTTGGAAACGAGCCTCTGGCTCAAAGGTTGTAAACTGATGTATAAATAAATAAATAAAATAAATAAATAAATAGCTACTTGTAACGATTTTCTTTTGGAATTTGAATTTCAAGTTACAAAAAGGCACAAACTGCATTGTTTGAGTTTTGCTAGCATTTAAGCTCAGAATATTGTTCCAAAAGTATGATTGCACATCATTAAGGGCCACTAGAGTTCTATCTTGCCTTGGGGCTGGCAGTATAGCCTAGAGGTTAGAGTAACGAGCTGTGAATGAGCTTGGTACATCAAGCAGACCTGAGTTTGATTCCCACAATTCCACTTGCATACTGTGTGACTCTGAGCAAGTTACTTAACCATCCCAGTGCTCCTGGGTCACCCCTGAAAACAGGCACTTGTGCCTAGTGGGCCTAACCCAGTTACCAAAAGAAGAAAAAAACAAACATGGGATCTTTGTCCCAGCCATAGATGATGATGATGTCATTCACATACAATTGGAAGGCCACATCATTCCCAACTGATCTTTAAGTCGTGAAAAGAGCAAGGGGCTCAGGACAGAGGCCTACAGCACCTTGCTCCACCTGCACCGTGTTAGAACAGAACCCATTAATTGAAACCAGTTGGCACCTGTTTGACAAATAGCTTCTCATCCAGTTAGTCAGTCGTGAGTCAAATCCATAGTTGTCCAACTTCATTTGCATGAAATTGTGGTCTATTGTGTTAAAGGCCTTGGAGTGATTGATAAAAATAGCCACTGTGAGAAATCACTAGCAACCACCCTCTCCAGGTAATTTGTGACCCTGATCAGGGCAGAGACATGCTGTGGTTGGATCTGAAGGCAGACTGATTCCCATGAAGAAGGCTGTGTGAATCCAAATAACATGCAACCCTTTTCCTGACAAGTTTCTGCAAGGCCTTTGACACAACAGGCAACGGTGACATAGGACAATGATTAGTAATTGGTGCATTTTGACCTGATTTAAAAATAGGCTTGATTTTGGCCAACTTTCAGACCTCAGGAACACTCCCAACAAAACAGACATATTAAACAGGTGAGTTAATGGATAGCATATCACAAGTCTCTGTATCGTAGGAGTCTCGGGTTTATTCCATCTATACCTTCAGACTTCCCCAGGCCAAACCCCAGCAGTATCCTACAGACGTTGTTGGCAGTGAAAGGCACCAAAGAAAATTGAAGATATGTGCAGTCCTCCACCTGCTCCCAGGCTGCATCTTGGCCACCAGGTTGTGATGGTCTTGCATGCTAATCAAAAGCCACAAAATAATCATTAAACGCATTGGCTGTTGTTCCAGAACGTTCAACCTTGGTACCATTAATATCGAAGTGGTTTGGCATTGAAAAAGATGCTGAGGAATTCACGTTTTTAATGGTTCTCCAGAAGGAGATGGAGTCAGATTTTTGACTGCTAGGATTATTCATTTAATAATTTTGTTTAGCCATTTTTTGATTTTATTTATTTATTTGTACATCGGTAAACCTTTGCGCTAACTGTTCATTTGCAATGGTTCCACGTCGAGTGTTGTAACAAACGGATTTGTATACAGGCAGCAGAGGTAAGCATTTGTCAATACAATCAGTAACTTGGATACAGGCAGTTCAAGTGAGCATTTGTCAGAGCAGCAATAAACAAATCTTCAAAGCATAGTGTGTTAATAAATCAGTTGATTACAGTAGATGTCATTAAGTTAAGTAGGAGGAGGAGGAGGAAGGATGGTGGAAGCAGTTGCAGGAGGGCATTGATGGACTGTGGAGGTGGGAGGGGGAGAGTAGAGAGGATGGGCCTGGTTCAAGTTATGTGTTAGGACAGGCATCTGCACAAAGATTCTCGGGCAAGCTCCTTCTTGAGGGGACTCACACAGTGAAATTTTTGGTAGTTCAGAGATGGAGGTAGGAAAGTTGTTTAGCATTTTCCTTAATTTCCTTGATATATTTCTTTCTAAATTGACAATGAATTTGCCAGTCAGAAAGGAGATCAGTTTGTTCTGCAGCACTACAGAGCTTATTATGCTGTTTACGAATGTTAAACTAACTGGTTTGAGTATCATGGAGCACTGTTCAGGCAAACCAACCTTTTTCTGACTGGGGCGTGTATTGCATATCTCAAGAAATTCTCTAGTAAAATAAAAACATGCACTGTCAGCATCCAGAAAGAAGGACATTCATAAGTCCAATATTCTGTTTGTGTCGTCTAAGCCATTATTGCCTCGGAGGATAAGTACATGGAGTGCTGTGCTGGTACTTCCCATGGACATCTCCCATGGTGTGCTGCTAATTTCTGTTAAAAAGAGATTCTAGTGATATTGGTCTGTGGAAAACAGCAGACGCCGGATGGTTTGATACCTTTCACCTGAAGAAGGGACCTGTGAGGCCCCAAAAGCTTGTGTAGAATTCCATCTTTGTACAAGACTCTTGTTGGTCCAATAAAAGGTATTAAACCCTTCAGTGTCTCCTGCTAATTTTTGTGAAAGACACATTTCCTTTTTTCATTTTTATTCTTTATACTTGTAAATCAATGGGCATAAATCCCCATTTTCATTAGCAACAAGTCAATAGATAACAACGCAACATAATACAACGGAACAATACAGATAACAAATACAATGACACATTAATAACTGGCGTGCACTTTTCCCATAGGGAAACACAGCTGTAATTTTCCATTATAACCAGCTGGTTATTATGGCAAACACACGCTGAGTTTCCTCGGATCGCGCATGCACCAGTCACCGGTCTTCCTTTACTCTGTTACCTTTCCTGTTGCATTTCCATATGGATGGAGACTTCACCACCCCTCAAAGTTGGCTGTAAGTTGATTTTTCATTAAAAAGAGAAAAGACTCTTTCTCTGACCCTGAAACAAAAAATAAAAGGAAAACAAAAGGGAAACGTAACATACGCCAGGTTTCCCTGGCAGCAGGCATGCGCAAGTTCTCTGGAAGGATGTTGCAACTGCCACAACTGCTGTTCGGCGGTCAGTTTAGCAATTAAAAAAAAATAGAAAAATACTAAAGTTTGTAGGCCTTCCGGAGGAGGTTGTGGAGTCAAAATCAGTGGTGGAATTCAAGCATGCATGGGATAGTCATAAGGCAATTCTGGAGGGTGGGGGTAGGAAGAAGTAGGCTGCTGGTTAACTAGGATCTGCAGCTTATCCAGTAGGTAGGGAAATGGGCAGACTGGGTGGGCCAAGCGGTCCTTATCTGCTGTGAAATTCTATGTTTCTATGTTTGTAAACAAAAACTCCACATCTTTATGTCTCAAACAAGTGGACTACTGTAACTTGACAGACCGCAGAGAATCCTGGCTGATCCACACTGCCTGAACACAATCTGTTTGCTTATTTTATTTTGTATGATTGCTGAGGTGAAAAAGCACACACTAGCAATTATATAAAAATAAAATATGGGTTGGTTGTGTCATAAACCCCTTGGGCTTCACTCTTGGATTTATGTAGTATCTCACAACTTGGGTGTGTGTAAAATCTCATTATACACACCACCCCATGCTTTATTCTCTATATTATCATGAATCATAACATGCACAAATGGTTCTAGAATTTTGCCAGTCCATGAATAGAACTTTGAATAGCTGAACAGTAGAAGACTTCTTATTTCAGCGTGGCTCAGTTGGTAGCACATCCGCCTCTGGACCAAGAGGTTGTGTGTTCCAGTCCCACACCGGGATTGGACTTGCACCTAAAAATCGCTGGCATCCGAGTGCAGTATTGAGGGGTGCTGTACTGCTGGGGTGTGCTGTCCTTCGGATGAGATGTTAAACCGAGGTCTCTTCTGCCCATCCTGGTGCTGTCCTGGTGGGTGTCCAGGTGGAAGTGAAAGAACCCAGGGCATTCTTCACAAAGAGCAGGGAGCATTCCCGGTGTCCTGGCCAACAGTCCCCTTCCCATAAAACCAGTTCATGCAATTATCCAGGCTGTGTGTGGGTGATGATGTGCGATATGGCAGCCACCACACATTCAGTCACTTCACTACCAGTCTAGCATTGCTTGTAAAGTGCTTTGGATGTATGAAAAGCGCTATATAAATACTGATTCTTCTTCTAATTGCAATTGGTAACGAGTCCTAATACAGTGGAGCTCTGTCAAGCATGAATCCTTGTCTTTGTGACTTTTTAAATCACGGAACAGTATATTGCCAGAAGGGAACAGATCTAGTATCATGTACATTTTCATTTCTTTTAAATAACTAAGAATTAAGAATGAAAGCAGATCCAATATTTTTTTTGCATCAGAACAGCAAGACCAAACTTACAATTACTCTCTAAAGAAAAGCAACCAGAAGAGGAATAAAGGACACAATAATGGATGAATCTGGGTAAATTAGTTTTAATTCTTCAGATTCCATTATAAGCTACCCATAGTTTGGAAAAGGCACACTCCTTTGCTCCAGAATAAACTATAAGGCCACAGTCCACTACAGAAAAGAGAAAATATATATAATAACTGGTGACCCCTGCTATCAACCCATTTTTGAGACCTGTAGAAAGTCATACCAATCCGCAAGTTGATACAGCAAAGTTGTATCAACCCGCGGGTTGATACGTCTTTTACTGTTTCATGCCAGGTTGTGTGTCCCATGATAGCCCATGAAAGACTCTAAGCTTTATTTACCTAGCACCAGTGCTCTCGAGGTTTATATATTATCACACACCTTGGGTGTGTAAAAAACTGTATATCACACACCTACATATGCATTATTCTCATTCTCTCTCACTCTCTGTCTCTCTCGCTCTCTCTCTCTCTCTCTCTGTCTCTGTCTCTGTCTATATATATATTATACTAGTGCGGTAGCACCAGTATATTAGGGTTGGCTGGGCAGTTTAATATTAAACCTCAAACATTGCACTTTAATAACTTTGCAACAGCTCAACGGATTCAAATCACATTTGCCATGCTTTGCAGATAGGGGATGGTCTCTTGATGTGCCAAATTATGTGTGAATTCCCTTTGTGGTTCTTGAGATACAGAGTGATGGAAAACGTTAAATCTGAATGTTTTTTTCCCAGTGCTTTTTCACTTTCTTTCGACGGCCATTTCTTGGAAATGGCTTTTGGCTGTGGTCTGAAATTTTCAGGGTTGAAAGCCTTTGCCTTATAGATGTGCTTTTTGAAGGTTTGGTGAAAAAAATATTAATCCATTCAAAAGTTATTAAATTAGCAAAAATAGACATGCCGTGCGAAAATACTCTTGTTTTCATGGACAGGCACTTTGCTTTCGAGAACAGGCATCTTGTAGCCAGCAAGGATGGTACCTACTTGCTCACTCCCCACAGCTAGTAATGGAACCAGTGAACCAGAGGAGTGGCTATCTCTGCAAAGCAGTGTGCAAAAGTTGGAGATTAGTGTCCAAAAGGTGGATAAGCAGAAAAGGGGAAAAATTCAGCAGAAGGGCAGACAGCAAGGAGAACCAGGGATAAATGACAACCAAGGAAGGGGCTGGAGTAGAACAGTGAAGCAGTCTAGGGAGGTCAAATCATGGAAAGCCATGTGTGCAAATGCCAGGAGCCTTAGCAACAAGATGGAAGATCTGGAGGCTGTCATGGTACAGTCAGACCTGGACATTGTGGCCATCACTGAAACCTGGTGTAATGATAACCATGACTGGGAGATGGCCATACCTGGCACAACATATTCAGAAGAGACAGAGCAGGCAGGAAGGAGGAGGTGGCACTGTATGTGAAAAATGACATAAGGGCCACACAGATCCAGGAGGAACAAAATGGGGAGAGATACTGTGGGTTAAGCTGGAAAGGAAAATGGGGCCAGCCATCCACAGGTGGTCTATAGACCACCATCCCAGGAGGAAGAAACAGATAGGAGTTGATGCTAGCCATCCAAAGGATGGCAGACAAGGGTGAGGTAGTACTGGTTGGAGACTTCAATATACCAGACGTGGACTGGAGCATCCCAGCAGCAGCATCAACTAGAGCAGATTTATCCTGGACTCCTTCAGGTGCCTTCCTCAAGCAACTGGTCATGGAACCAACTCGGCAGAAGGCAATACTGGACCTTGTGCTCACAAACAGGGACAGTGTGATGGGGGTACAGTGGGGAGCACCTGGGTAACAGTGACCACCAGTCATTGTGGTTTGAAATCACAGAAAGAGCAGAAGCAAACCACACAAAACACGATCCTGGATTTTAGGGGGCAGACTTTGGGAAAATGGGAGATGCTTGAAAGAGGCATTAAGGGAATGGGACAGGAATCAGGGATTGAGGAACAGTGGGCAGTATTTAAAATGGGGATTATAAGAACAACAGAATTATGCATTAAGCAGGTTAGCAAGAGGAAAAGAAAGGGAGACCATTATGGTTTTCCAAAGAGGTAGCAAAGAAAGTGAAAGCCAAAAAGATTGCATTCAGGCACAAAAAGACAGGCAGAAGGGGATAGGGAGAAGTACCAGGAGAAACAAAGGGAGGCAGGGAAGTCAGTAAGGGAAGCCAAAGCTCAGACAGAAGAACACATTGCAAAATCAGTGGTTAAAGGGGACAAAACCTTTTACAGGTACATAAGTGAAAAAAGAAGGACAAAGGGAGGGATAGTGAGACTGAAGGGGGAGGATGGGATCCGCGTGGAGGATGACAACAGTAAAGCTGACATATTGAACAGGTATTTCTGCTCAGTCTTTACTAAGGAAGAGGGGTAATGGGTCTGAAGGGAGTACAAGGGGTGAGAATGGTACAGAATGGACACAAGTCCTTTACACGAGAAAGGGTCCTGAAGGAACTGAAGTAATAAGAGCTGATAAAAGCAATGGGCCAGATGGGGCACCCCAGGGTCCTTAAAGAACTAAGAGAGGGGTGGTGGCTGAACCTCTGGCTATCCTGTTCAGCCAATCACTGGAAACAGGGAGGTACCCAAAGACTGGAGGACAGCAGATGTAGTCCCTTTATACAAAAGTGGGAACAAAGAGGAAGCAGGAACTACAGACCAGTCAGCCTCACCTCGGTAGTGGGAAAGATCATGGAAGCACTACTGAAGGAGAGATTGGTGGAACATCTGGTTGTCAATGGACTACAGGACCCAAGGCAGCATGGTTTCACCAGGGGAGGTCATCAAGTCAGACAACCTCATTGAATTTTTGACTGGGTGACTAGGAGGTGGATCAGGGAGGGCAGTGGACATGGCCTATCTGGACTTCAGCAAGGCCTTGACACTGTGCCACAGAAGACTATTACACAAACTGGGGAATATGGTGTGGGCAGGACAGTAGTGTGGTGGGTAGGTAACTGGCTGGGTGGCAGGACACAGAGGGTGGTGGTAAATGGCTGTCACTCCACAGAGGGAAGAGTGACCAGTGGGGTACCACAGGGATCAGTGCTGGGACGGTCCTATTCAACATCTTCATCAGTGACATTGCACAGGATATAGAGGCAGAATTTCACTGTTCGCTGATGACACAAAGCTCTGTAACAGAGTAGACACACCAGAGGGTGTAGACAGAATGAGAAGGACCTGCAGAAACTTGAAGAATGGTCAAGGGTTTGGCAGTTGAAATTCAATGCAAAGAAGTGCAAGATAATGCATATGGGGCACAAAAACCCTGGCACAATATATCAGTTGGGGGTGAGGATATAGCATGCACCAAGCAGGAAAGGGATCTTGGGGTTGTCATCTGTATGACCTCAAGATAGGAAACAGTGTGACAAGGCATCAGGTAAAGCAAAATAGGATGCTGGGATGTATGAGCAGGGGCATCACCAGCAGGAAAGGAGAGTCATAATTCCGCTATACAAGACACTAGTGAGGCCCCACCTGGAGTACAGTGTACAGTTCTGGAGACCATACCTATGTAAGGACATAGACAGGGTAGAGAAGGTTCAGAGGAGGGCAACAAAGATGGTGCATGGGTTGCATCACAAGTCCTATGAAGACAGGTTGAAGGAACTGAACATGTACTCCTGGAGGAGAGGAGGAGAGAGGGATATGATAGAGACATACAAGTATCTTACAGGGAGGAACAGGGTGCAGGAAAACACTATTTTAAGCGAAAAGATGTTTCAGGACTAGAGGGCATGGGATGAAGTTGGAGGAGGACGATTCAGAGGAAACATGAGAAAGAATTTCTTCACAGAACGGGTGGTGGACAAGTGGAACACCCTGCCAGAGGAAGTGGTGGGGGCTGAAACAATCACGGGATTTAAGAATGCATGGGATAGACATAAAGGAATTCTAGAGGTCAGGGGTAAGGGGAAATAGACTTCTAGGAAAACAAACTGAACTTACAAGCTCAAATGGGCAGACTAGGTGGGCCATAGGCCCTTATCTGCCGACACTGTCTATGTATCTATGTATCTATGTATCTATGCAGCACTGTTCTGGGTGTTGTGCAATGGTATTGGGGGGGCTTTTAGGTGCCGACAGCGGGGTGCTCAATCCTCCTGTTGGCACTGAAAGCCCCCCCGCCACTGTGGGACACTGGGGAGACCACTTCCAGTGTTCTGACTCATGTGTCCTCCCCCTAAGCAATGTGGGGCACTCCCAGTGACCCAATAGATTTATCATCCCCCACCAGTGTGGGACACTGGGGAACCCACTCCCACTGTCCCAAAATCAGTCCCCTCATGTCTTTTCTTAAAAAAGAAAATGGTCCCTCATTGTGGGGCACTGTGGAGTCCACACCCAGTGTCCCGATCCTCCCCCCAAGCAGTGTGGAACACTAAAGAGCCTACTCCAAGTGTCCTGATACTTTTATCATCAGCCCAGCCCACTCCCAGTGTCCTGAAATCAGTCCCCTGATGTCTTTAAAGAAAAAGAAAATATTCCCTCATCATGGGACATGTATGCCCCCCTCATAGTATGGGACACTGGGGAGCCCACTCCCAGTGTCCCTAATTGTTTATAATGTTCCTGTAATAAAGAAGAAAACTGTCCCCCAACATCTTTTTTTTAACCTGAAAAACATAAAATGGTCCTGCATTGTTCCTGCTATCCCTTCCCCATCTGCACCCTCCTACTGAGCTCCTACCACCCCACACCCCCTTACCCCGTACTTACCTCAGGAGTTTGTCCACTGTCATCTTCTGTGGACTGGGACATGTCTGCACTCTTCTCTTCTCTTTGGGGACACTGGGAGTGGGCTCCCCAGTGTCCTACGATGAAGGATCATTTTCCTTTTTTGAAAAAAAAAGACATTAGGGGACTGATTTCAGGACATTGGGAGTGGATGGCCCCAAGGCACACACCCAATGCCTGCCTGTGTCTGCAGGGTAAGGGTGGGTGTTAGAGTTGGAAACCCTAACACCACATTTCCCTACTTTTGTCACTTTAGTAACAGCCCTAACTGATGCATTACTGAAGTTTTTTTACAATGAAGACATATATATATATATATATATATATATATACAGTGTGTGTAGATAAATCACAGACTGGTTTACCTAGCTTATAAAATGGCAAAATTGTTCTGGAGGGGGGTAAAAGTGGAGGTGTGTGGTCACACTCTGATATATGCACGGTCATATGATGTGTTTTATGCAATCAGAACACTGAATTTTGAAGCTGAGGTCCTCCCTACTTGATATATATATACTGGGCTGGATATTCAAACTGCGCCATTCATAGGCGCAAGCCCTTGAGCTACGCAAAATAGTTGTGCAGGGGTGTGGCCTGGGCAATATTCAAAGGAGTTGTGCTATTGAGCAACTCCTTTGAATATCACCCCCCAGCCATAGCCACAGTGCATGGCGCAGTGGAACTTGTGCCACCGCAAGTTGACAGAGTGGAGCATTCAACTTGCGGTGGCGCAAGTACCAATGCGCCATCGCATAAATCACGATATTCAAAAGGTGACATCAAATGGGGCTATAATTCATACGAAGGCGCAGGGGCCATTTGCATGTGATTATGTCCCCATTTGCATGCCATTAGCATGTAGTCGCGGATCCCGAGGACTTGCGCCTGGCGCCCTGCCAGGCAGCAGCCGCCGAGGACAGTACCTGCAGCCCGATGCGTGGGCAGCAATGGCTCCCCCCCTCCTCCGTACATATCCCTGGTGGTCAGTGGACGAGAATGCGATTCTAGGTATGTATGATAAATCCACCCCTCGTACATATCCACAGGCTCAGTGCATACTCTTCAGTATAGCATTATGCACTGGATGTTCATGCCAGGGCGCTATTCCGCCTTCGGCAGAACTATCCCACGGGACTCCTGTCCCAGATCGTAGGAGCTCCCTTGGCCCCCGTCAGCCTTTGGGGATTCATCAGCTTGGTACTTCCTTCAGTTGGGACGAGTGGTGGAGACTTATGTCCAGGTAGATATGAAAATTGACGCACTCACTTCTAATTCTTGGATCTTCTTGGACTCAGTCTCCACCACTCATTCACACGCCCACCAATCCCAGTCATCGCTGTGTTGGTCTTCACTCCTCAAATCTTTAGGCCGGGTGACATCTCTCTTGCTGACCCTCTTACATCGGGTCGTCCTGATCATTCACTTATGTCCGCTTTTTAAGGTTAGGTTTACCTTTTTACGTTAGTTGCGCTTGCACCTCCTTGGTAAAAAGGTACTGAGGCGGTTGGAAGGGTTGCCGCCGAGATAGTCTATTGACGACGCTATCTGCCGCGGGCGCCTTTGCCTCGCGCTGTACTTCCTCCAGCAAAAGTTTGCTCCCCGGAGTGGTCCCAGTGCCCGGCCAGATCCCACTAGTGGAATGAGTGGTGGAGACTGCCCAAGAAGATCAAGAATTACTGTAGGCACGCTTTCATTTCATTTCACGGCCCTATCCGGGTCTGTCTCACCAGAGAGATTCCTTCGCTTAGCTGAGGGATCCCTTTACAGTTCCGAACCATGCACTTCAGCCTTCTCCTGCTCCCAGGGTCTTCACCAAATGCATGGTAGTGGTGACAGTATTCTGGCGGGCGCCGAGGAGTCCTGGTGTACTCTTACCTGGACGACATTGGTTGATAGCAGCCCCCTCCAGATTGAGGGGTGGAGCGTCCAGAGATCTGGCCTCCAGGTTTGCTCTCAGATCGGCCTTCATCAACGAGGCCAAGCTCGGAACTTGGGTCAAGCAGGTGATAACATTTCCTTTATCGGGCAGCTCTCGACTCTCGAGTCAGAGCTAACGACTCCCGGCGGACAGGGCCGAGGTTCTTTCCTCCTTGCCGCAGTCATTTCTGGTTGGGCACCTGCGCCTGCTTGGGACTTCCTGTCTCATGGCGGCCTGTACCAGCATGGTCCGTTGGGCTCTGCTTGGCACATACGCCCCTTCAATGGGATTGGCTACAGTGGTTGGCAGCGCCGCATCCTTTGGACCAGCTAGTGACGGTGACTTCTGGGATGTGGAACGCTTCTCCAGTGGTGGACCGCTCCAGTCCATTTGCAGGAGGGCATCCTGCTTGTCCGCCCTGGAGCCGACGGCTCTCAGAATCGACCGATGCCTCTTGATGGGTTGAGGTGCCCATCTGGGGAGTTACACAGAGCGCCAGGCCCTGGTCCCCCAGGAGTCCCGATGCCATATCAACTTGGGCGTGTCTGCCTAGCCTCACCGCCTTTGTCCGCTTCTATGGGGTCATGGTTCAGGTCCAGATGGACAACACCACTGCTATGTACTCACCTAAACCGCCAGGGCGGATTTCCGCCCATGTCTCTTGTGCAAGGAAGCTCTCCACATTTGGTTACTCATGTGCAGCCTGGAGGCGGATGATTTAGCCATCCATGTGGCAGGAGCCTCCAACACTCTGGCCGATGCTCTAAGCCGGATAGGGGCTGTGTCCCATGAATGGTCTCTCCTGCCGGAGGTAGTACAAGATCTGTTCTCCCACTGGGGCATACCTCAGGTGGACCTATTTGCCTCCAGGGAGAATGCGAAGCTGAGGCTGTTTCATGCCCGCCCCCCCTCAGCAGGGCTCGCTGCAGGGGGATGCCTTTCTCGAGGCTGTGAACCCTGGTCCTTTCTACGCCTTTTCCTCATTTCCCTTGATCCACAAGGTGCTTCAAGGCGGAGGGACAAGGCTTAGGTGAGCCCTGTAGCCCCATGACTGGGCTCCGCCAATGCTGGTATCCAGACTTCCTCAGCCTCGCCTCCAGGCTCTCGGTGCTTCCTCCAGTCGCTCGTGACCATGTTATCAGTCAATCAGGGAAAGTGTTCCATCTGGACCTTCAATCTCACCACCTGACGCCTGGTTTCTGAGTGGCTAGAGTTCCAGGCCTGGGTCTTTCCGGACGGTGTCCTCAATGTAGCTGAGGCGTCCCGTATGAGTCGACCAGAAAATGCTATGCCTCAAAATGGAAGAGCTTCTCCATTTGGTGTCTGGGCAAGGGCCTGGGCCTTCTCCTGTTCCTGGCAAGCATCTTGACCACCATGGGTCCGTCCACGCCTTCTCCTCGGGAAGGGGGATCTGACAACGGTCAGTCCAATGCCTGGGGATGGGCGTGCTTAACGGAAGCATAAAGCCAAACAGTCGCTTTCTGCAGCACCGCTCGGCCTCGAGCTCCCTTCGCCCGCAGGTCTAAAAAGAGAAGGCATCACTGAGGTGTCGCCCCTCTGATACGCCTGCATCCGACATTCGGTTATCTGCTAGTTGTCGGGTCTCTCCCTCGGAGTCGCCAACAGCGTTTCTGGTAGCTGACGCTCGACATTACCGGAAAGTCCCACCCCACCCGCAGGTAGTCTTCAGATGAGCAGTTTCCACCAGTGGGCCCTCTTATGGAGCAATGGGCTCTGAGGTTGGTTTGCCTACCTGGCTCGGTCAGCGTGGCCTTGGGCCTCTGTCACTCAGGTAGGGCGGTTGATTCTCCTGGTCTGCGCTGGCACTCTTTCTTCGGTGCCGCCTTAATTCGCGCTTAGGTGCCTCCCCCCTGGCTACGGTTTCTCGGGCAAGTAGGGGCCACACCGATGCCCTTATCTCCGCTTTTTTTTCCCTTCAAAACCTGTTTTTCGGGTGTCTGGAGTGCCTGGCGCCAGGCCTCGCGCGCCTGCCTCTCCCGACGCCGCTGCCAAGCTCGTAGCCGTGCGGCCAAGGCCACTCATGCACTGCTGCACCGCATTGTTCTCACGCTGCTGGGCGCCGCGCCCTCAAGCGCTGGGGCTCAATCCCTTTGTCTCTTCCTTCCTTCTTCTTCTGGCTTTCATCCTTTCCTGTCCATACAGTCCTCCTGGACTGTCAGGAGATGACGTTGAGCCTGACCCAGACCTTGCTGGGCGATGAGGAGGTGATTAAACAGGATCTTTTACTGCTGCAGAGCCTGTGGTCGAGGACCTGTCTTTTAAGTCTCTGCTGAAGAATATGGATTTGCACATTTTCTCTCCAGACTACAGACATCGATCCTGGGAAATTAAGACTCCAATACCTTCACGCATCGGAGATCCCTACGGATTTGACTCTCTCGATTCAGCCTTCCTTCGAGATGCTGTCTCAAATGGTATGGAATAATCCTGCTCTCTCTTCATCGGTGGCTAAATCCGTTGATAGAAAATATTCGGCCCCCAAGGATCGTCCCATTTTGGCATCTCAAGCCTTTGCGGATCTTATTGTAGTCCTGGCAGAGAATGATAAGGTCGTCTTTCCTGAATCCACCACAGCTCGACCTATTAACAAGGAATCTTGTAAGATAGACACCTTAGGTAGGAGAGTCTTTGCTGCTTCTACCCTAAGTATGCGTATTGCCAGTTACCAAGGCTATTTTTCTCAGTACGAGTATATCCTGTGGCACCTTCAAGCAAATGGTTGAAGCTTTCTTCCAGAGTCGGATTCAAAACCAGAGCTTCTTCAAACCATTACCAGGGTATTGAATCTAACAACCAACAGGTTAAAGCAGCCATGGGACTTTCGACTCGGCTTCCGCTCAGCAGCTGCTGGTATTTGCACCGCCGCCATTCCTGGCTGCGCACTTCAGGCTTCACCAATGATGCGCATCAACAGGTAATGGCATTGCCGCTGATGGTGCATATCTTTTTGGTCCTCAGGTCGAGCAAGCTCTAGAAGCTACACAAAAGACTAGGTCAGCCATTAAGTTGGCTAGACCCCTCCTGCCCCTCTCGAGGGCATGCCAGTAAACGTCAGTTTCATAACCGTCTGTCCTTTCGAGGCAGAGGAAGTTTCCATAAGAACCAACCTGCCCAACCTCAGAAGAAGGCGCAACAGAAAGCGCAAGGGCCCAAAGCGCCCAGCGCTACCTTATGAATTGCTGGCCCAAGTCCCACCTCAGCTGCCGAGGTGGACTTTTCCTCTCGTGGGAGGTCTGGCTGATGCACTTCTACAGCCAGTGGAAGTCCATAACCTCAGACAAATGGGTCCTTCGGATAATCCGCGAGGGGTACTCACTCAATTATGTGGAAACCCCTCCGGATCATCCTCCCAAACGGCAGCCCAGGCTGTCTGCCTTTCAGTCAGACCTTCTCACCGCCGAGATTCAGGGCCTTCTAAACAACAAGACAGTAGAACTTGTGCCACTGCACCAACGAAACATGGGGTTCTACTCTCATTACTTTCTGGTTCCAAAGAAGTCTGGGGGAATGCGCCCCATTCTAGATCTCAGAAAGCTAAACAAATTTCTCCCCAAGGAGAAATTCAAAATGATTTCTCTAGGAACCCTGTTACCCTTGCTTCATCAGCACGACTGGTTAGCCTCCCTAGACATGCAGGATGCTTACCAGCACATTCCCATTCGCCCGAGGCATCACAAATTCCTGAGGTTTGTTGCTCTGGGACAACATTATCAGTTCAGAGTCCTGCCTTTTGGGCTATCCTCTGCGCCGGAAGTTTTTACAAAGTGTTGTGCAGTTCTCGCAGCGCACCTCAGAAACTCTGAATACAGGTGTTCCTTTATCTGGACGATTGGCTTCTGGCAAGTCCTTCCAGGCAAGGGACTCTGGATGCGTGGAGACAACGCCTCGCCCCTTACATCCATGGGAGTCCCTACAAACCTCAAGAAATCGCAGCTGCAGCCCTCCCAGAGGCTCCTTTTTGTAGGGACCCTTCTGGACACATCCTGTGTGAAGGCTTTTCTCCCAGAGGACAGAAGGAACGATATCCTTCAGATGGCCCGTTACATCGGAGAGAACAGGTCAGTTACAGCGCTCTCGATGCAACGGATGCTGGGCCTCATGGCATCCTCAGTGTTCACTGTACCTCTGGCCCGTCTGCACATGAGAACCACCCAGTGGATGCTCAGTACTCAGTGGTCTCCAACCACTCACCCGCAGTCCTATCTCATCAAGGTGACAGAACCCTTAAAGAGGTCTCTCACCTGGTGGTCTCAAGAGGACAATCTCCTGCAAGGATATCCCTTTGCCCCTCTGGACCATCAGATCTCCATTACCACAGACGCTTCTCTAATGGGGTGGGGAGCTCACTGTCAGGCTCTCTACACTCAGGGTTTGTGGACTCAACTCGAGTCCCAGCTTCACATAAATGTCCTAGAAATGAGAGCCGTTCTTTATGCGGTCCGAGCTTTGAAGGACATTCTCTGTCACAAGAATATTCTCCTCCAAACGGACAACAAAGCAGTGATGTATTACATCAACAAGCAGGGCGGTGCTCATTCTTACCCCTTATGCAGAGAAGCGATGAGGGTCTGGGAATGGTGCTTGGAGCACAAGGCTCTAATTCAAGCAATCTACCTGCCAGGTGTACAGAACGACTTGGCAGACCGTCTCAGCAGAACAGAGACAGATCCTCACGAGTGGTCTCTCGACTCAACCATAGTTCAGTCACTATTCGAAGAGTGGGGAACTCCGTCCTGGACCTTTATGCCCCCACTCAACGCAAAACTGCCCTCTTCTGCTCCAGAAGTCCAGGGCCTGGCATTTTTGTCAGGATGCTCAGGCTGCGTGGACAAACGCTTTCTTTCGCCTCTTCCTCTAATTCAGAGAGTACTCCTGTTCGAGTCTCAGGAGACAAGATGATTCTCATTGCTCCTTTTGGCCTCGACAACTGTGGTTTCCACTTCTCAACAGTATGTTGGCAGTTCCTCCGAGACCTCTTCCCCTGCAGATGAACCTTTTAACTCAGGGACCGGTGGTCCATCCCAATCTGAGATCTCTTCACCTTCACGCTTGGCTCCTGAAGAGGTAGAAGTAAATCGGTTCAATGTCTCTCGAAGAGTTTCTGATATCCTTCTGGCTGTGCGGAAGCCAGCCACTCGGGAAAACTTACACGGCTAAGTGGAAAAGCGTTTTTCCCTCTGGTGTGCAAAGTCCTCTTTGAATCCCTTTTCCTGCTCTCCAGATAAAGTTTGAGTACCTTTTGGACCTCTCAAATTCAGGTCTCCAGTACTCTACAGTTAAGGTTCACCTCAGTGCCATTTCAGCGTATCATGAGCTGGTTTTTTCTCTTTCACTGGCTCAGTTACCTATGGTTGAGATTTCTTAAGGGCATTCTGTACACCAGACCCCCTACAAGACGTCCGGTTGCAGCCTGGGACATTAATCTTGTGCTAGACATGCTCACCCGGGAAACCTTTTGAGCCTCTAGCTCCCTGTGAACTAAAGTTCCTCACCTGGAAGACTGCCTTCCTAGTGGCCATTACCTCAGCCCGTAGGGTCTCTGAGATACATGCCCTGGTCACAGACCCTCCATATACTGTGTTTCATAAGGACAAAGTAGTCCTTCATACTCATCCTAAATTTCTTCCTAAGGTTGTGTCAGAATTTCATCTTAACCAACCTTTGGTCCTTCCCTCTTATTTTACGGACTTCCAAAATGAAGGGGAACGCTCTCTTCATTCTCTGGATGTTAAGAGGGCCTTGTGTTTCTACTTAGATAGATAGAACCAAGGATTTTCGTAAAGCCCAGCAACTGTTCGTTTCCTTCAGTGAGGCCCGGCTGGGTCAACCTGTCACTATTAGATGTATCTCAGCATGGCTAGTGGCATGCCTTCGTCACTGCTATTCCATGGCGCAGGTTAAGTTGGAGGGTAGAGTTTACGCTCACTCTACCAGAGCGTAGGCAGCATCCCTAGCAGAAATCCTCATAATGTACCCATTGCAGACATCTGCAATGCAGCCACCTGGAGCTCAGTGCATACTTTCGTTAAGCATTATGCACTCGATGTCCATGCCAGACGACATTCTTCCTTTGGCAGAGCCATCCTTAATGGACTTCTGTCTTAAGAAACGTGAGTTCTTGGTTTCTCCTGCTGCCCTCTTGGGATTATTAGCTCGGTACTCTCCCAATAGTGTGAATGAGTGGTGGAGACTTATGTCCAGGAAGATATGAAAATTACGTACCTACCGTAATTCTTGATCTTCTTGGACGAGTCTCCACCACTCATTCACATGCCCACCCTCCATCCCCCGAGCTCACCTCTCTTGTTGGTCTTCACTCCCTCAAATCTTTAGGCCTTGAAGACTTCTTTGTTGACCCATCTTACATGGGTCGTCCGGACTATCTTATGTCCGTTTTTTTGGTTAGGCTACCCTTCTAGGTTAGTTACGCTGCACCTCCTTGGTAAAAAAGGTACTGAGGCGGTTGGGGAGTCGACGCCGAGATAGTGCCGCTCGAGCTGGGGCTCGCGGCACCGTCTCTGGCATCGACTCCCCAGCAAAAAGTTTGCTCCCGATGGGTCCTAGTGCCTCCGCGCAGATCCCAATAGTGTGAATGAGTGGTGGAGACTAGCCCAAGAAGATCAAGAATTACGGTAGGTACGTAATTTTCATATCTGGCATCATGGGGTGGAGCCGAGAGTTTTATCACCCAGGTGGGTGGGAGGAGCTAGCTTGAAGGCCTTCCGGCAAGATTTAAAGCGGCAAGGATACCTGCCAGAAAGTGTGGATGAACAACATATACCATTCCTAGAACTCCTGTTACAGGTGAGTAACCTGTATTTCTGGCACTGCAAGCCTTTTCCAAATCTGTACAGAACAAGGTGGTCCATTTCAGAACAGACAACACCACCACCATGTGGTACATCAGCAAGCAGGGAGGCACTCTGTCTACGGCCTTGTGCACAGAAGCAATGAAGTTGTGGTCCCTGGCCTATTCCCTGCAAACCTCTCTGATAGCGATTCACCTCCCAGTGAAGGACAGTGTCCTAGCAGATGCTCTGAGCAGAATATCCCAGGGCCATCACGAATGGACCCTTGATCCCCTAGTTTTGAAAGTGATTATTTCGAGATGGGGCACTCCACAGATCTTTTTGCAGCCCCAGACAATCACCAACCTCCTCTCTTGTTGCAGACCCCCAGTCTTGGGCTCAGTCCCCCTGGATGCTCTGATCCTGAATTGGGAAGGGAAATTTCTGTATGCTTTTCCCCCCTTCCCTCTCTGTTCAAAGTGTTAGTCATGATAAGGTCACAACCATGCAAAGTGATTTTGATTGCTCCAGATTGGGCCAGACAGCCCTGGTACCCCCTGTTGCTGTCCCTAGCAGTCCACCTTCCCCTGTTTCTTCCCAGGACTTATAACCTGTTGACATCCTCTCAGGGGAGGATTTGGTACCCGAACCTTCGGTCTCTCAATCTCGAGGCATGGCTCTTGAAGAGTTGGTTTGCTGGCCTGCATCTTTCCCAAGGGGTTCTGGATATCATTAAGGCTTTTTGAAAGCCTTCCACCAGAAAGACTTACAATTCCAAATGGAAAAGGTTCACTATTTTGGTGTTCTAAGAAGAATATTTCTCCAGATTCTGCTGGGTTGCCTACGGTTCTGGACTGTGTGGTCCATCTCAATGGCCTAGGCCTTAGGTCAGCTACACTTAAAAGTGCATTTGGCAGTTGTCTCTGCTTTCCTGTCAGTAGGCAAGCCTTCTCCTCTTTCAGCCCATCCTATGTTTTGTAAGTTCTTCAAGGGATTGCTGCACACCAATCCCCCCTTTAGAGACCCTGCTCCTGCTTGGGACCTTAATGTTTGCATTGCTCAGCTTATGCAACACCCCTTTGAGCCTTTGACCTCTGCAGAGCTTAAGTACTTGACTTGGAAAACTGTGTTTCTAGGGACATGGATATGTTGTTCATCCACACTGTCTGGCAGGTTCCTTGCCGCTTTAAATCTTGCCGGAAGGTCTTCAAGCTGGCTCCTCCCACCCACCCAGGTGGTAAAACTCTCGGCTCCGCCCCATGACGCCAGATCTTCCTTACCGCTGAAGCTCAGGTTCCTTCCCTAGCGCCCATGCTTCGGACTGGTTCCTGATTCTTCGTTCGTCCAATTTAGTTTTGAAGTTTTCTAAACTTCGGTCTTCTTCTCCCTCGCGGCTGCAATGGACAATTCGTTTCCCGGCTCTCGGAGGTGCCCTGGCAGACGGAATATCTCCAGGACTAATCCGCACTCCACATGCGTATACTGCCTCGACTTGGACCACGACCCACAGGTCTGCGAGAGTGTCGCGCTTTTGACCAAAGTCCTAGAGGATCGTGTTGCCCGATCAGGCCTGGGCGCCCGAGGCTTTTTCTCCGCCGGTAAAACCCAAAGAGGCTCAAGCATGGCATCTGCAGCGGCTGACTCTGCTGAGCAGCTCGAGCACCTTATCGCCTCTTGAGGAGGAGGTGGCTCAGGCCGCATCTCCTCCTCCTCCCTCGCTATGCGCTTATCCCGCCTCTGAGTTCCTGCTCGCGCTTCGCTCAAGGAGCTTCGCCAGTCCCTTTCCGCTGAAGGGAGAGGGACCATCGGGCATGCCTCTGGCCCAAGACGAGAGTCAGGGGTAAGTCCCATCGCCGGGCGCTTGTGAGAGCGGGAGAGCTCTCCTTCCCCGGACAGCCAACCGTCGACTTCGGTCGAGGTTGCGGCTCAGGCCGTTGGCTTTACGGTGTCCCCATCAGGTCAGTCTGCCGAGACTCCCGTTGACGTAGTCGAGTTATCTCTCGACCCGTCAGCCGGGTGGTCGACTGGAAGAGCAGTCAACCCTTCTCCGCCGGTTCCCCCGGCGGAGGCCGAGGTTCTGCCCGCGCCTTCAGGGCGGCAGTCCTCTGTCAAAGCGTCCGAGCCGAGGGGAAAGCGGGTGTCCCCTGCCCCTTCCCAGACCCGCCCTGGGTTTCACCGAGGGGCTCGGTCTCGGTCTTCATCTCTGTCAAGTCGCTCCCACTGACTTCGGCGGTCTCGGTCTGGGCAGAGAGTTAAGTGGCAACACCGTTTCTCCTCGTCATCCTCCTCAGATGAGGAGAGGTTTCGACGCATATTGCATCGACGCTACGAGGAGCTTATGTGGCAGCAGTTGCTGTTGTCCGGGAATCAATCGACTCCGATTCATTCCTCGGCCATCAAGAGGTTGCCGCCTGAACGGCCGAAGCAACCGCTCGCCGCAGTCGAGATGCCCATTTCTGGGCCGGTTGTTCGACTAAATCTAGCTGCCCCACCGATTGTGGTGGAACCTCGGCTGGGTCACGGCCTGCCCCGCAGGTTGTCGGTCACCCTCACTCCCGGCCGCTCTCGGCAGGTGAAGGGTGGCTCAGGCCTGAGGCAGCTCTTTGCAGACCCTTCGGAGTCCGATGATGACTCCTCCATGTTCCCCAGGCGGGGGCCTGGAGTCCTCCCGGGGCCAGTCACCTGACGATAGCCCATCGTCCTTCCTGGGTCTGCTTAGGCTGATCTCGGAGTTTACCGGGATGCAGCTCGAGCCCATGTCCAGACGGGCCTATTATCCCCTGACGGAGATTCTAGACTGAGGGAATTCACCCACGGAGGCCTTCCCTGTGGCTGAGGACATTGTCAGCCCAGCCTTGGAGCTTTGGCAGCGGCCTGCTTCCTGTCCTGCGCCGTCGGCCAGGATGGCCAGGAGGTGTGCGGTCCCTATCGGCTCTTTGCCCGGTTTCTCGGAGCATCCCTCTGCGGAGGGGTTAGTTACCGATAACATCTTCCAGCGTGGGTGTGCTTGGTACATGGATAGGCCTCCCGACAAGGAGTCCAAAAGACTTGACTATGTCGGGCGCAAGGTTTACGCTGCGTCCTCCCTCAGCCTCCAGCAGGCCAGCTCGGCCGTGCTGATGGCACACTTCTCCCACGCCCTCATGGGCTCCCTGGATGAGGTGATCCCTCATCTCCCTACCGACCTGCGGACTACGGCCTGTCAGGTGCGGGACCAGGGAAGGGCGGTGGCTAAGCAGCAGCCTCAGACTGCTCTGGACATAGGTGATTCCTGTGCCAGGTCAGTAGCGGCCGCGGTGGCCATGCGCCGCAGGGCGTGGCAGAGGATATCCCCCTTCACGGCGGATACCCAGCACAAGTTGGCAGACATCCCCTTCTTGGGGACTGACCTCTTCGACACTGAAGTGGAGGGACACCTCCAGTGGATCGAAAAGTCCAACGCCACTGTGGACTCTGTCACCTCCGCCCAGAGGGACAAGGGCCGTCGGCAACATCAGCGTAAGTCCCTTCGGCCCCTGCGGCACGACCGGCCCATCAGCACGAGGGCCAGCAGGCTTGCGCTTGGCATCCCAAACCCAAGCCAGCGGCTTCCTATAATAGGAAGCAAGGAGGTAAAGGCCCAGGAGCTCCCTCCCTCGGCCGGTCCCTCCTCCAAGCCTGCTCAGTGACGGGTTGAGGGGCTTCGCCCCCAACCTCGCCACCCTTCACTGGGTCCCCCCATGTGGGGACGGCTCCGCCACTTCACTTCCGCCCGGTCCGCTATCACATGGACCGTTGGGTGTGGGAGGTGGTAGGTAAGGGCCTGTCTCCGGTTTTCAAACAGGCCCTTCCCTTTCGAGCCGTCGCCCCCTGGGGGACCACGGGGTCCAAGCCTTCTGTCGGCCTCTGCCGAGCATTGCCCTGTGCCTCAGGAGAGAGGTGATCAGGAAGGTGGCGGATCCTCCTCCAGACCCGGGGTTCGTGTCCAGGTATTTCCTGGTCCCCAGACGAACGGGGGGCTGGCGCCCCATTCTCGACCTGAACAGGTTCCTAAGGTCTCGGACCTTCAGGCTGGTCACTCTGGCTTGGATAATCCCATCCTTGGAACGAGGCGTGTGGTTCTGTTCCCTGGACCTCCAGGACGCCTTCTTCACGTTCTGATCTGTCCGTCTCATCAGAGATTCCTCCGCTTCAGAGTGGAGGGATCCCTTTACGAGTTCTGGGCCATGCCCTTCAGCCTCTCTCCAGCTCCCAGGGTCTTCCCCAATGCATAGCAGTGGTGACAGCATTCCTGCGGCGCCAAAGGGTCCGGGTGTACCCCTACCTGGACAGCTGGCTGATTGCAGCCCCTCCAGAGTGGAAGTGGAACGGTCCAGAGTTCTGGCCCTCCAGGCTGCTCTCAGATTGGCCTCCTCTTCAACGAGGCCAAGTCGGAACTCGTGCCGAAGCAGGTGATACTATTCATCGGTGCAGAGCTCGACTCTTTCGAGCCAGAGCTCAGCTCCCGGCAGACAGGCCGAGGTTCTTTCTCCTTTGCCCAGTCATTTCTGGTTGAGAAATCGCGCCCTGCCCGGGACTTCCTGTGCCTCCTGGGACTTATGGTGGCCTGCTCCAGCGTGGTCCGTTGGGCCCACTGGTACATGCGTCCCCTTCAGTGGGGACAGGCCGGCCAGTGGTCACAACGCTGCGATCCATTGGACCAGCCCGTGACAGCAACCCAGGAAATGTGGAACGCTCTCCAGTGGTGGACCGTTCCTGCACATCTGCAGGAGAGCATCCCATTCGTCCGCCCTGAGTCGACGGTCTCTCTATCGACCGATGTATCTCTGATGGGTTGGGGTACCATCAGGGGAGCACAGAGCGCACGGCCTCTGGTTTCCTCGGGAGTCCCAATGCCATATCAACCTGCTGGAGCTCCGAGCGGTCCTCGTAGCTCTTACCGCCTTCAGTCCGTTTCTACGGGGTCCAGTGGTTCAGGTCCTGACGGACAATACCACGACCATGTGCTACCTAAACCGCCAGGACCGGACGTGCTCCTTGCCGTTATGTAAGGAGGTTCTCCGCATATGATCTCGTGCGCAGTCTAGAGGCGGATTCCTAGCCATTTAGGTGGCAGGAGCCTCCAACACCCTGGCCGATGCCCTAGGCCGGATAGGGGCTGCGTCTCATGAGGAGTTCTCTCCTGCCGGAGGTAGCACAAGATTTGTTCTCCCATTGGGTCATGCCTTGGGCAGACCTTTTTTCCTCCAGGGAGAATGAGAAGCCGAGACTGTTTCATGCCCGCCCCCCTCAGCAGGACTCACTGCAGGGTGATGCCTTTTCGAGGCTGTGGACCCCGGACCTCTTCTATGCCTTCCCCCCATTCCCTTGATCCACAAGGTGCTTCTCAAGGTGAGGAGGGACAAGGCGCAGGTGATTCTGGTAGCCCCAGACTGGTTCCGCCAGCTCTGGTATCCAGCTCTCTGTCTCAGCTCCAGGCTCCTGAGGTGGCTTCCAGCCCACCCGGACCTGATCTCTTGTTATCAGGGGAAGGTATTCTATCCGGACCTTCAATCCCTACACCTGACGGCCTGGTTCCTGAGCGGCTAGATTCCAGGTCTTGGGTTTTCCGGCGAGGTCCTCAACGTTGTTGAGGCGTCCCGTCAGGAGGCGACCAGATAATGCTACGCCTTCAAATGGAAGAGTTCCTCCATTTGGTGTTAGGGAAAGGATCTGAACCCTTCCTCCTGTTCCTCGGCAAGCATTCCAGACTACCTGTGGTCCTTTCTCAGCAAGGGCTTCGGTTGACGACCCTTAAGGTGCACCTGGCAGCCATCTCTGCCCTCTGGGCGCGGGCCAGAAAGCAGTTGGTGGTGCAGGAGAAGGTGATCTGGCGCTTTTCTAAGGCCTTGATCACATTTCCCCTCCGATGCGAGAACCTCCAGCTCTGTGGGATCTACTGCTGGTATTGGCCAAGCTCACGGGCAAGCCATTCAAACCAGTGCACAGGTTTGATATCTCCCACCTGTTGTGGATGACCGCCTTCTTGGTGGCTGTCATGTCAACCAGAAGGACGGGAGAGCTCCAGGCGCTTCCTTCGAGTCTCCCTGTCTGGTCTTCCACACGGACAAGGTTGTTCTGCGCCCCACCCAAAGTTCCTTCCGAAGGTGGTGTCGGAGCTTCACCTTAACCAGGTGTTGACTCTGCGGGTGTTCTACCCCAGTCACACCTCGGAGGCCGAATATAGCGGTCGCTTTCTTAAGCAGCGTACGGCTGAATTTCGGGGAGAGGTTCGTCAGCTGTTTGTCACCTACGCTGAAGCCGCACCTGGCAGACCTGCAGCCAAGCGGACGATGAGTGGGTGGGTCACCTCCTGCATAGATCTCTGCTGTAAGTTAGCGGGCATGGAGCCTCCCAGAGGGATAAGAGCTCATTTTACCCGTCATACCGCTGCATTGGTGACTGCTTCCAGGGATGTCCTTATCCAGGATATCTGCAGGGCTGCTACCTGGAAGTCGGCACATACTTAATTACCCACTACCACATCGACCTTGGGTCACGCCGATGCTGGTTTTGGGGCCTCGGTTCTCAGTCTCTATTTCCCAAGTAAGTATCGGGGTGTGCGCCTGGCCTCCTCTTCCCAGAGAACTGCTAGAGTCTGTTAATAAGGTGGATTTGAACAACATATCCATGTCCCAGAAATACAGGTTACTCACCTGTAACAGGAGTTCTAGGAATGGTGTATTGTTCATCCCTACGACCTCCAACCTTGACTCACAACCTGGCTTCAGCGGGCTAGATCTGGCGTCATGGGGTGGAGCCGAGAGTTTTACCACCCGGGTGGGTGGGAGGAGCCAGCTTGAAGACCTTCCGGCAAGATTTAAAGCGGCAAGGAACCTGCCAGACAGTGTGGATGAACAACATATACCATTCCTAGAACTCCTGTTACAGGTGAGTAAGCTGTATTTTTGGTGGCCGTTACCTCTGCCAGGCGTATCAGTGACTTGCAAGCCCTCTCAGTGGAACCTGATTTCATACAGATTAAGTGGTCCTGAGAACTAACAAAAATTTTTTGCCTAAAGTGGTTTTAGATTTCCACCTCAACCAGTCTCTCTCTCTCCCTGTTTACTTCACTGACCATTCCTCCTCTGGAGAGAGGAGGCTGCACAGCTTAGATGTTAAAAGGGCCCTCAGCTACTACATAGAGCGCACCAAGGGTCACAGGTTTGTGTCCCTCCAGTTGTTCCTCACGTATGGAGAGGTTGGTAAAGGCAAATCTGCCACTAAGATCTATTGCCAGGTGGACTGCTTCTTGTATACAATTCTGCTATGAGAAACTGGGTAGAACTCCACCCTTAGGCCTGAGGGCTCACTCTACTAGAGGTACAGCTGCTTCCCTGGCTGCTTCCAGGGATATTCCTATCTTAGAAATCTGTCAAGCAGCCACCTGGAAAACAGTCCATACATTCACCAAGCATTACCCTCTGGATATCCAGGCTAGGAGTGATGCTCAGTTTGGCACAGCAGTACTTCGCAGCCTGTTTCCAAAGTAGGTTCTGTCCCTCCTCCATGGAGGTACTGCTTGGTAGTCTGCAGTAGTCAGAATACAGCAAGACTTCATGTTGTTTGAAGAAAAATTACTCACCTTAGTAATGTTGTTTTTTCTAAAGGAGACTTGCTGTATTCTGACTCCCCTTCCCGCCTCCCCTCTCAGAACCTGGTTTTTGGGATGTGGGTGGACAGGAGCAGTGTTGGCACCCTAGGGGTGTCCCTTTTTCACTCTCCTTTATTTTGGGCGAGTGTGTTTTGGGATGTGTTTTGGTTTTTGGGTTTCCTGACTTGAGTCTTTGCTTTGAAACCAAAAATTGCCAGTTGGCTAGTGTGAATTTTACAGTTTCCACACAGAACTTCTAGTGGGTATTGCTCGTAAAGATCTGACGGTTGGAGTTTAAACAGCAGACAGGGGCTTCAGCCGAGCTCGCGGTGAACATTCCATGCTGGCCATGGGAAGTTTAACTCTTTGTTCTCTGGGGCAGTTGAAAGGCAGAACCTAACTGCAATAGTCGGAATACAGCAAGACTCCATTAGAAGAAACATTACTAAGGTAATTTTTTTCTTAGGTGCTCGTAGGCCAGGATATCTGTCCCCCCGAAGACAGATATATCTGAGCCTGTGCATTGGGTATGCTAGCAAGAGGTTACAGTTTGAATCCCTCCAGAACTGAGACCAAAGGTTGATCCGAACTCACAAAACAGACGAGGGTTACCTTGTTTGTTACACTGTTCATAAGACTTCGCTCAGAGGTTGGCACTTTGGGAGTAGAGGGCCTGACCTGCTGAGTGAATTTGTGACAGATCGGTTGGCAGCGGTGGCATAATTTTGGTATCACAAGCTTTATTATGTCAGCTGAGACCATAGGCTGTCTTGCAAAGAAAGAAAAAGACAGTTTTATTTTAAAAAGAAAACAGAACTATATATCACTTGGTGTACAGTCAAGTTCCTACCTATTTTATTTTTTCTAAAGTGCAAAGTCAGAGTAGCAGTAGTTAGGAAAGATGACGTCCAACTACAGCAGGCACATTGTAGAACAGTTAAAACAGTTGTGCGAGGACAGAGGAGTCCTGTTCGAGGCGACAGCCAAAAAGCAAAACCTCATAGAGGCCCTGACGGTAGCAGATACCCATAGCAGGGAATCACAGACCGTGATTGAAAGAGACCAGAACTAGCAGCCAGTGAGGGGTCCCGAGCCGATGAGGAGGACATCAGGGCCACTGTCAAGTGAAGAGCCACAGCAGCAGGGATGAGTCACCAGTATCCTGAATCCGGAAGTTCTCAGGTTGCTACTTGAGTTGCGCAGGATGGAGCTGGAGTCCCAGGAGAGGAGAGCGAGAGGCGGACCGTGAGGTAGAGCGAGAACACAGAGAGGCAGAGCAACAGAGGGAGGCAGACTGTGAGGAGCGTGAGCACCAGCGAGACAGAGAAGAGAGAACGCTGAGACACAGACCGTGAGGAGCAGGAGCACCAGAGGCAACACGGGCTGGGAGAAGATGAGACTCCAACCAGCAGCACCAGAGCAGGTAAGTGGCTTGGGTGTAACTGGGACTGCAGAACTGGGTTACAAATTGAACTCTAAATTAATAGCTGAGTTTAAGGATGGGGAGGATATAGACGCCTTTTTAAATTCTTTTGAAAAAGTTTGTATTCAGGCTAAAAGTCCTAGAGTCCTGGAGCTTCAAGCTATCCCAGCTACTTACTGGAAAAGCTTAGGATGCATTGTGTCACATGGACAATAATGACAGTGATGATTACAGCAAGTTAAAAGCTGCACTACTAAAAAAAGTTTGAATTAACTGCTGAATCATACACAGCTAAATTTCCTAAGCTCAGGAGAAGCCCTGATATGAGCTGTGAGGAGCTAGCCATGAAACGTCAGTTTTTAAAACGGTGGGAAGGAATTGAGGCAAACACTGTTGATAAAATTGAAAATGTGATTTTTATTATAACAGTTTTATTGAGCATGCCCAGCAGAGTTAAATTCTGGCTAGAGGACCGAGATCCAAAAACAGTGCAAGATGCTGCTGAACTCTCGGACCACTATGCCAAGAGCAGACCTGTTCTGAGAGCGAATGGGGTGGGCATGACAGCGCAGAAAGGGAAAAGCCTGCCTTCAGGGCAGCTAAAACCCTCGCTGCCTCCACCGAAACCAGTTAGCCCCAGGTTTCCAAGAAAAGATTTCTCTGAATTATGTTTGAAGTGTTGGTTATGTAAAGAAACTGGGCACATTGCCAGACAGTGTCCAAGAAGGGCAAGCAATAATACGCAAAGTAGTACCAGGAAAGAAGTGAGTTGTTTGTGTGTTCCTGAGAACATGCCAGTGAACAGGAGAACACATGTACCCAGTCATGGTAAATGGCGTACAGACGCAGGGGTTAAGGGACACCGGGGCATCCCTGACATTGGTGAAAGGAGATCTAGTACAGCCTGGTCAGCTTATCCCAAACAAATACGTGACTGTACAGGACTTTGCAGGTGAAGCGAAAACATTGCCACTGGTCAGTGTTCTCTTGGACTGGGCTGAAACAATGGAAACTGTGCAACAGGTGGCTGTAGCTAAAACATTAGCAGTAGATGTGATCCTGGGTAACAATCTCCAACAGGGGATGGTATGTGCTGTTATCTGTAGACAAGTGGCAAGGGAAAATAGTAGTTCCCTGAACACTACAGAAACCAGTGTAGAAAACATAGAGAGGCTGGTTCCCCAGCCTGTGTCTCCAGATGGGGAGACTGATAAAAAGGGGTTAGAAATTTCCCTGGTAGCGAGTGGCCACGCAGCTACGGAAGATTACTCCAAAGAGGGAGGGGTGACCAATTGTCAGAGGGTTAGGATTGACAGTGATCCTGAGGGCCCTGACGCTAGTGCTAGGGACCATAGTTTAGCAACTGAAGGGGGACTTGTCCCATGCCTTGGGACTGTGTGAGGGGTTTGCAGCTGCTCAGAGGAGTGACCCTAGTTTAGAGAAGCTGAGGGCTTGAGCAGACTCTGAGGGCACACAAGGAGGTGACGGCAGACATAAGGCTTATTGGGAAAATGGACTTGTGTATACCCAGGCAGTACAGACAGAGGGAGGGAGGGATGCTAGCCAGGCAGCTTGTCGTTCCCCAGGGGTATCGTGAGCAGTTGCTCAAAATTGCACATGATATTCCCTTGTCTGGTCATCTGGGAATCACATGAACTACGCAGTGGTTGGCCAAGAATTTCTACTGGCCTAACTTCACCCAGCAGGTGAAGGAGTATTGCAGGTCTTGTCACTGGTGCCAAGAAATGGGGAAGGTGGGCAAGAAAACCCAAGCTACCCTGACCACCTTGCCCCTAGTGGAGGAGCCATTCCAGAATGTGGGAATGGATATTGTGGGACCTTGAAATACCCCCAGCTCCTCAGGGAAGAGATTCATCCTGACTGTGGTGGATTATACCACCCGGTACCTGGAGGCAGTCGCCCTATCCTCACCGAGGACAGACAACGTGGCAGATGTCTTACCTGGGATTTTCTCCTGTGGGTTTCTACAGGAGATGATCACCGATCGAGGGGGTTCCTTCATGTCGGTCCTGATGAAGTGTTTATGGGAGAAGTGTGGGGTGGTGCAGAGATGCATAGCACCATATCACCCACAAGCCAATGGACTTGTGGAACGTTTCAATGGTACCCTAAAGTCAATGCTCCGGGCGTTTACTGAACAGCATGAGTGAGACTGGGAGAAATACCTTCCCCACCTGTTTGCATACAGGGAGGTGCCCCAAGAGTCGACAGGATTTCCCCCCTTCTAACTCTTATATGGATGCCGGGTACGTGGGCCCCTAGACTTGATCCGGGAGGACTGGGAAGGCAAGCACGCCACCCAGGGAACTCCCATTGTGGATTATGTCCTTAGATTTAGGGAAAGGCTGAAGGAGCTTATGGGGACAGCCCAGAGCAACCTGGCAGCTGCCCAACAGAGACAAAAGGTGTACAACCGCAAAGCCAGAGCTCGCTCGTACATGGTGGGTCAGGAAGTCATGGTCCTTGTTCTGGTCTGGAAAGACAAGCTGAATGGGCAGCACTGTACAAAGTGGTTAGGAAGGTAAATGACGTGAACTACATTGTGGGGTTACCTGACTGTAGACAGACAGAAAGGATGTACCATGTCAACATGATGAAGCCATATGCAAACAGAATTGACATGGTGTTCGCAGTATGTAGTCATGGGGAGGGGAGGGGAAGGACGAAGGAGACCGCCTTCTGGACTTGCTAGAAGAGAGTAAGTGGGAGTCCTCTGTGGAGGCAGTAAAATTGTCTCCCAGCTGAACCCGGACCTGGTCCAGAAAGTAGGGAGGTTTAGTGAGCTTTGCCCCTTGTTTAGCGCCAAGCCTGGACTAACCCTTAGCGACACACAATGTGGAGACAGGGACACATGCATACATCTGCAAGACAGCATGTGGGTGTCAGAGGCTGTCCAAAAGGACATCAGGAGGGAAGTGGAGGAGATGCTGGATTTAGGGGTAATTCAGAGATCCCAGAGCCCCTGGGCCTCACCCGTAGTCCTTGTGCCCAAGCCAGATGGCTCAACTCATTTCTGTGTGGACTATTGTAGACTGAATGCAGTCAAAAAGTGAGACGCCCACCCGATGCCCCGGACGGATGAACTCCTGGACAAGTTGGGAGGGTGACCTACCTTACGACTATTGACCTGACCAAGGGGTATTGGCAGGTAGAGTTGACAGACAGAGCTAGGGAGAGGTTGGCCTTCATCACTCCGATAGGCTTATTTGAGTTTAAAGTAATGCCTTTCAGAATGAAGAACTCCCAGCCACTTTCCAAAGGTTGGTGAACCAGGTGTTGAATGGTACTGAGGAGTACGCCGTGGCGTACCTGGATGACGTTGCCATCTTCAGTACCAGCTGGGAGGAACACCTTTCACACATTAGGGAAGTGCTGGGCAGGATACAGAGGGCCGGGGTCACTGTCAAAGCCGAGAAGTGCCAGGTGGCCATTGGGGAAGAGGCATACCTCGGGCATGTGGTAGGCTGGGGACAGCTCCATCCTAACCAAATAAACAGAGGTGATTCAGGCGTGGCCCAGACCAGAAACCCAGAAGCAGGTCAGGAGCTTTCTAGGGACAGCAGGGTACTACAGAAAGTTTGTACCTAATTACAGTGCCTTGGCTGCTCCCCTAGCTGACCTGACGAAGAAAAAGATACCAAGGAAAATTACCTGGGGCCCAGCCTGCGAGGAAGCCTTTACCAGACTGAAGGAGGCAATGTGCAGTGCTCCTGTTTTGACAAGTCCTGACTACAGCAAAACCTTTATTGCTCAGACGGATGCCTCAGATATGGGTATTGGGGCAGTACTTAGCCAGACATCTAGCCAAGGAACAGACCACCCAGTTGTGTATTTGAGCAGGAAGCTAATCCCCAGGGAGCAAGCGTACTCCACAGTGGAAAAGGAGTGTCTTGCCATAGAGTGGGCCCTGAAGAAATTAGAGCCATACTTGTATGGACTGCGTTTTGTGGTGCAGACTGACCACAACCCCCTGGTTTAGCTGATGCAGATGGGAAAGAGCAATGGGAGACTGCTAAGATGGAGTCTTGCTTTGCAAGGATATGATCTGACAATCATACACAGGGCAGGCATTAAGAATCAGACTGCTGATGGGCTGTCTAGGGTCTATGAGGATGAACTGATTTGGGAAACTCATCCCATGTAGGGGATAGATCCCCCAAATTCAGTCTAGGTGGGGAGGAGTGTGACGTAGGCAGCCAGTTCTGAGTGCTGTATTGTATTTTTTTAATATAAAATGTATTAATGTCTCTGCTGAAAATTCAAATGCTCTAGGAATGACCACTCACCCCCCGGCCCCCAGATTTTAGCTGACAGATGCAAGCCAAGAGAACTGCTGACAGCATTGTATCACACACTCAGTCTTTTTAGAGACAATGTGTTACTGGAAGACTTTTATTAAGGATCCTGTTTCTCTGAGCTAATTACAGAGTTAATTTTGTTAAGAGAGAAATCATAAACTAGGTTTATAACATTAAAATAAGGGAAGCTAGGATGTTACATAGAGGTGTAAGGTTGTAAATGACCCTATGAAGCCTGTGTGAAGATGGTACTGCATGAGATCAGAAGAGGTGTCATTGAAACTTGAGTTATGCTAAGGTTGTAGAATAATACATCCTGTATAGCTGTATAGTGTAGATTAATAAAATTACATCCTGTGGTTGTATAAAATTATATTTTTGTTGTATAGTTGACCACAGGAAAGACTGGATGACTTCATCCAAAAGGGGTGGCCAATACTGCTTGAAAAGATTATTCTTTCACTATAGATTCACACTTTATCTGACACTGACTAAGGAAACATCTGAGTACTGAAAACAGGTATTTAGAAAGCTAGACAAAAATCTTAATATAGTTGTAGAAATTACACTGTTTTAAACCTTGTTTTGTTTAAATATATGTATATCTTGTGATACAAGAGTTCTGTATTGTATGTTTGATGTATTACATATTTTAGTAAAAACTCTAATTTTAGAGCAAACCTGGTCTGTCTTTGAATTGCTTTCTTTTGTGAAGAAATATTTATGGTTCAGCAGACATAAGCTTGTATGGTGGTACCAAATTGGAAACAGAAGAAAAAATTACTCACCTTAGTAATGTTGTTTCTTCTAATGGAGTCTTGCTATATTATGACAATTTAATATGGAGCACAGGTTAGAACCGTTCGAGGTGAAATAGTTAACTTTCCATGCAGGCATGTAACTTAGAGCGCCGAGCCTGTTGAAACTCTTGTCTGTTGTGCTCAAATGCAAACTGTCAGATCTTTACGAGCTAAACTCACTAAGGTTCTGTGTGGAAGCTGTAAACCTACACTAGCCAACTGGCTACTAACATAAACACTCATTTTGGCCTAAACAAAGACTCAAGTCAGGAGACCCAAAAATGCAAAAACACAACACCAATTCACCCAAAAAGGTAGGTGAAAAACAACAAGGTGGGTATCAAAAAAAAAGTGCCAACCCTGTACTGCCCACCCACATCCCCAAAACAGAGGTTCTGAGAGGGGCAGGCAGGGAGGGAGGTCATAATATAGCAAGACTCCATTAGAAGAAACAACATTACTAAGGTGAGTAATTTTTTCTTCAAACAACATGAAGTCTTGCTATATTATGACAATTGCAGACTACACAGCAGTACCCCCATGGAGGAGGCACAGAACCTACCTAGGAAATAGGCTCTGAAGCACGGCTGTGCCAAACCGAGCATCACTCCTAGCCTGGATGACCAGGAGTAATGCTTGGTAAAGTGTGAACTGTTTTCCAGGTAGCTGCTTGACATATTTCTAGAATAGGAATGTATCTGGCAGCAGCCAGAAGCAGCTGTACCTCTGGTAGAGTGAGCCCTCAGGCCTGAGGGGAACTTTACCCAACTTCTCATAGAGAGTTGGATACAAGAGACAATCCACCTGGCAATGGATCTTTTAGTGGCTGGCTTCCTTTACCAGCTTCGCCATAGGTGAGGAACAGTTGGAGGGGTCAAACCTATGACCCTTGGTACGCTCTATGTAGTAACTAAGGGCTCTTCACATCTAAGCTGTGCAGCATCCTCTCCCCAGAGGAGGGTGGTCAGTGAAGTGCACTGGAAGTGAAATAGATTGATTAAGGTGGAAATCTGAAACCACCTTAGGCAGGAACTTTCTGTTAGTCCGAAGGACCACCTTATCTCTGTGAAAAGAGATAAACTCCTGCTCCACTGACAACGCTTGTAATTCACTTATGCATCTGGCAGAGGTGATGGCTACCAAAAACACAGTTTTCCAAGTCAAGTACTTGAGCTCAGCTGAAGACAAGGGCTTAAAGGGGGGTTGCATAAGCTGAGCAATGCAAACATTAAGATCCCAGGCAGGGGCAGGATCCCTGAATGGAGGGTTGGTGTGAAACAACCCCTTAAAAAACTTGGAAAATACAGGATGAGCTGAAAGGGAAGAGGATTTACCTGCTGAAATAAAAGCAGACACAGCTGCCAAGTGCACCTTCAGGGTAGCTGGTCTCAGCCCCAAAGAATTCAGGTGGACCATATAATCCAGGACTGTGGGTAGATCAGCAGAGACTGGGGAAATATGCTTTCCAGCACCATATGGAAAACCTTTTCCATTTGGAATTGTAAGTAGCCCTGGTGGAAGACTTCCTTGCGGCCTTCAATATATCCATTACACCTTGGGAAAGGTGTAAATCAGCAAACTCTAACTTCAAGAACCAAGCCTTGAGATTGAGAGATTTGAGATTCGGGTACCAGACCCTTCCCTGGGCACAGGTGAACAGATTGTGATTCCTGGGAAGGGACAGGGGAGGATGGACTGCTAAGGACAGCAGGAGTGGATACCAGGGCTGTCTGGCCCAATCCGGAGCTATCAGAATGACTTTGCATGATTGGGATCTGATTTTGACTAGCACTTTGAACAGGAGAGAAGGGAGGAAGGCATAGAAACTTCCCTCCCTACTGAGGGCTAAGGCATCCAGGGGAGTGAGCCCAACACTGGGGCCTGCAGCAAAAAGAGGAAGTTGGTGATTGTCTGGGGCTGCAAAAGATCTATCTCGCGGGTGCCCCATCTGGCAATACTACTCCCAAGACCAGGGATCCAGTGACCATTCGTGGTGGCCCTGGGAAATCCTGCTGAGAGCATCTGCCAGGACATTGTCCTTGCCTGGGAGGTGAACTGCCGTAAGGGAGGTGTTCAGGGAGTAAGCCAGAGACCACAACTTCATCGCTTCGGTGCACAAGGCTGTAGACCGAGTGCCCCCTTGCTTGTTGATGTACCACATTGTAGTGGTGTTGTCTGTTCTGACCTGAATACTCTTGTTCTGAACAGATTTGGAAAAAGCTTGAAGTGCTAGAAAAACTGCTCTGAGCTCCAACAGGTTGCTGTGGAGCAGAGATTCCTGGGGAGACCACAGACCCTGGGTGGTGAGGTCGCCCATGTGAGCTACCCAGCCCAAGAGGGACGCATCTGTAGTAAGGATTAGAGAATGAGACTGAGTGACAAAAGGAACCCCTTGTCTCAGGTTGCTCTGATCCTGCCACCACTGTAGGCTTGGATCAGGGTTCGAGTTACTGGGATCAGCTTGGTAAGAGGATCCTTTCTTTGAGACCAAAAGCTCTCAAATGGAACTGGATGTCCCTCATCTGAAATCTTGTCCTTGCACAACTGCTGTGGAAGCAGCCATGTGTCCTAGGAGCTGCAGAAAATGCCTTGCTGGCCGGGAGACCTGCAGGGTAAATGAGGAGGCCAGGGAGACTAGGGTCTTTGCCCTGTCCAGGGGAGGAAGGCCCTGGCTTCCTGTGTGTTCAGTTCTGCGCCTATGAAGGTAGAAGCTGGACCGGCTCTAGAACTGACTTTGAGAGATTCAGAAGGAAACCTAGAGAGGTAAGCAGTTGCTGCGTTATCTGAAGGTGTAAATTGACCTGGTCTGGGGACTGGCCTACTAAGAGCCAGTCGTCCAGGTAAGGAAAGATGGCAATCTTTTGCCTTCTTAGGTAGGCAACTGCTACTGCCAGGCATTTGGTGAATACCCTTGGAGAAGAAGTGAGGCCGAAGGGCATTGCTCTGAACCGGTAGTGGCCTGAGGGCAGCTCTAACCTGAGGTACTGTCGATGGGAGCTTCTGATGGGAATATGGAAGTAGGCATCCTTGAGGTCCAGGGAAGCTAGCCAGTCCCCTGGCCTTAGAAAGGGTAGGATAATTCCCAGAGTCACCATTTTGAACTTTGGCTTTAAAAGGTGCTTGTTTAAATATCTGAGATCCAGGATGGGCCGCCATTCTCCTGTCTTTTTTGGGGTAAGGAAGTACCCGGAGTACAAACCTTTGCCCTGGTGTAGGGGAGGATCCCTTTCCACAGCTCTGAGAGCCAGGAGGGTAGAGACCTCTGCCTCTAGGGCGAGTGCCTCTGATGGAGTTGCAGGTGGAAAAGATCTGGTTCTCAGCTTTGGAAATTTTTTGAAGCTGAGAACCAGTCCCTGGCTTACTACTTCCAGGACCCACTTGTCTGATGTTAAAGACTTCCAGTCCTGGACAAAGTAAGCCAGCCTGCCCCCTACAGGTAGAGGAGAATCAGCCCTGGCAATCCCATCAGGGTGCCTGCTTGGCAGGGGCTTTGGTCTGAGGGGTGGAAGCAGACCTGCTTGTACCCAGTCTGCCTCTCCCTCTAAAGAACCCCCTCTGAGCATAGGCGGAGGAGGAAGCTTGGGCTTGGTAAAAAGGCCTGCCCCTGCCTCTAGGAAGCTGCTTTTGAGGAGTGGCCTGCCTTTCCTTGGCCTGTGCACTCCTATAGGTGGTCCTATATTCATCCATTTTCTTCATGTAATTCTCTGTTTGCTCCCCAAATAGAGAATTTCCCACAACAGGAAAATCCATGGCCTTAGACTGGGTATCCTGAGACAGGGTAGTACATCTGAGCCAAGCTATCCTGCGGAGTGCCACAGATGTAGCCATGACTCTTGATGAAACATCATTAGAGTCCACTGCAGTATGAAATTGCACCTTGGATGCCTCGATACCATCCATAGCCACCTGTTCCAGCTCCCTGGCAAGCTGGTCAGGGACTTGTTTCGCTAGGGCCAGCACAGTATCCCATCTGGATTTCTGGTACCCAGCATAAGCCATATAATTTGCTTGTTCTGAGTCCCAAAGATGCTGCCATGTACTGTTTCTTTGCCATAGCATCAATCTTCCTGGAGTCCTTCTCAGGGGTGTGAAGCTAGGGAGAATATTAGCCTTGTCACAGGCTGCAGCCTGCACTACCCCACATGGCTGCATTGTTGAGTGAGGAATCAGTGTCGGAGCCTGATAAGGTATACCTCTTGTCCATCCTTTTATCCACAGGAGGTATAGTGTGAGGAGTTTTAAAACTTTTACTGTCTGTTTCCGAAAAGATTTATGCAAAGGAATAGACAGTCTCTAGACTCTGGAATATCCATCATTTCTACATAGTCTGGCTCCTCTTGGTCATCAACAGCTTCCTCAACAGGGAGCTGAGAGTTTCAGCAACTTTTATAAAACATAAAATGAGAAGGGGACTCAGAAAGCCTTGGAGGAGAAACCCTAGGGTCTATCTGGAGAGATGTCCGGATCAATGGGCACATCCAGATCTTCAAAACCTTATTCACTCTCCTCATATTCCTCTTCCCCCTCCCCCGGTTCATAAAAATTCTCAAAATCATAATCTTGAACCGGTGGAACCGGCCGAACCGAACGCTTACCTGAAGGTGTCGCTCCGGTCGGAACCGGAGAGAGAGACTGGACAATTTGAATTGCTTTAGCTATTTCCTCAGCAGTTGGGAGAGAACTTTTGGCTCTACACTAGCTGACTTTCTTGTCCTTTTTGCTGGAACCAGCTCCTCAGAACCTGCTCTTCGTTTGCCCGAGAAAGTATCGCCCTGGTCAGAGGGCACTCCCTCCGGTTCGTTTGGCACCGAACCGGGCTGGCCATCCGGGTCAGCGGACTTTTTGGCCTGGCTTTCCCTGAGCCTGCCAACTCTCTTATCTATGGTGGCAGCAGGGAAATTGTGACAAATCTGGCAGTCTGAATTGAGGTGGTCAAACCCCAGACAATAGACACATGTGGTGTGTGGGTCAGCCTTAGCAAAAGCTTCCTCACAAACACTACAGTGTTGAAACCCAGTGGGTCCGGTTTTTCTTTTGGGTTTCTCAGACATAATGCCAGCCTAACCAACTTGCCCGTTTATGGCAATCCACCAAGCAAGACACCCTTATCGGTTCCCAACCGTGTCACGGGTCGTGGAAAAAACCGTAATGAAATCCGTTTTTTAGAACCGATAAGAACCGGGAACCGCACTCTAAAAAAGGACTAGTAGATTTTAAATACAACCTGATCGGTTCAAACCGAACCGATAAAGAATTACAAGTTCCACACAGAAAAAAATAAATGTAAAACCTATCTATTACTTACATTACCACAGACAGAGCTTAAACTGACCGGTTGCGGTTTAATTTTGGCTAAAAACCGAAAAATAATACTTTTAAACCGACAAAATGAACCGAGCAGAAGGAGAAATCTCCGGAGCAACTGTTCAGTGAGGCGGAGTAAAGAATCTGACAGTTTGTGTTTGAAGCACAACAGACAGAGTTTTCAACCGAGCTCGCGCTCTAAGTTCCATGCCTGTATGGAAAGTTAACTATTTCACCTCCGGAGCAGTTCTAACCTGCGGTCATACTGCAATTGTCATAATATAGCAAGACTTCATGTTGTTTGAAGCATTTTAAATCTGAGGTCTTTATTAAGTTTTAAGGGTTCATCTCTGAATACCTGGTTAGGTGCCCATAGGCAAAGATGTCTGGCCCCCCAAAGACAGATATATCTGAGCCTGTGCATTGGGTATGCTAGCAAGAGGTTACAGTTTGAATCCCTCTAGAACTGAGACCAAAGGTTGATCCAAACTCACAAAAACAGACAAGAGGGTTACCTTGTCTGTTACACTGTTCACAAGACTGCACTTAGAGGATGACACTTTGGGAGTAGAGGGCCTGACCTGCTGAGTGAATTTGTGATGGTGAGCATGGCTGAAGTTTGGGGTCAGGCTTGTCCACTATTTGTCACCTACACTGAAATCACACCTGCTAGACTGGCTGCAAGGTGGATCACACCTTGCATCAACCTCTGCTACAGGGTGGCTGGTTTAGAGCCTCCCGTAGGGATCAGGGTTCATTCTACCAGACAAAACCACTGCCATGGTGGCCACTTCAGAGATGTGCCCATTCAGGAGACTGTATAGGGCCACTACCTAGGGGATTTGATGTATGAGGACAGACTTAAGGAGCTCTGCCTGTTTTCATTGGAGGAGAGGAGAGACGGGGGACATGATTGAGGTCTTCAAGTACCTCAAGGGAATAAATAGGGTAAACACAGAGGGGCTCTTTAGACTAAAACAGGGAGGTATCACCAGAGGGCATGGTTTGAAGGTGGGGGGGGAAATGAGGTTTTTCACTGAGAGGGTGGTGGATCCTTGGAACACGCTGCCTGGTGAGCTGGTTCAGAGATCCACGGTGGAGGGCTTTGAGAGGGTGGGACGGACACAGAAAGCGTATGTATCAGATGATGGACTGGCCCAGGGGGGTGGAGATTGATGATAGGGGTTTCTGGAACACAAGGGGGGAGGGCCTTGGTACCCAACTAGGGATCTGAGGTTCGAGCAGACTCAATAGGCAGTAAGGTCTAACCTGCTGGTAATTATTATGTTAGTACCTGGAAGTCAGCTCACACCTTCATCTCCCATTACAGTATCGAGCTCGAGTCGCACCAGGATGTGCATTTTGGGGCTTCAGTCCTCCAGTCTCTGTTCAGCACGTAGGAGTATGTGCCTTGCCCCTTTCTCCTGGAGAACTGCTACGAGTCTGCCAGTGTGTGGATAGTGTACCATATCCATACCCAGAAGGACTGGTTACTCATCTGTAACTGTGGTTCTGAGAGTGGTGTGTGGCACAGGTTTTACCTCCAGCGTGCAGGATCTAACATCATGGGGTGAAATTGGGGATATATCCGCCCGGGTGGATATCTGGCAAATAACACTGTTCCAGTGAAACTGACTGTGTGTGGATGTGTACCATACACCAACTCCTAGAACTATGGTTACAGGTGAGTAACCTGTTCTTTCTGTACACATTTCCTCCAGTTCCCCTAGTGCAGAGGGTATTGCTCAGACTGGAGGTACACGGGCAAGATGATTCTGATCACCTCCTGCTGGCCTCAACAGATGTGGTTTCCGGTGTTGAACAGGCTATAAGTCAGCACACTGAGGACCTTTCCCCTCAGGATGGGTCTGTTGACCAAGGGTTCTCTGGTCCATCCCAAGCTTACTCCTTTCACCTTCAGGCCTGTCTCCTGATGAAATAGATGAACAGGTACAGAATATCTCGGAGAATCTCTGAAATACTTATGGTGGCCCATATAAGCCTTCCACTATGTAGATTTCTACGAAGTGGAAAATATTTTCTAGGGAGATGGATATGTTCATCCATACTGTCTGGAGGTTCCTTGCCACTTTAGATCTTGCCGGAAGGTCTTCAGGCTGGCTCCTCCCACCCACCTGGGTGGTAAAACTCACGGCTCCGCCCCATGGCGCCAGATCTTCTTTACCGCTTGGAAGCTCAGGTTCCCTCCTTAACGCTCTGCGTGTAGACTGGATCCTAATTCTTCGGTTCACCCGAAACTTATTCTAAAATTTTCTAGACTTAAGTCAAGTTACTTCCTCACGGCTGCGATGGACAAATCGACTCCCGGATTTCGGCGATGCCCATGTGGGCAGAAAATGTCCAGGACAGACCCACACTCCATGTGCGTTTACTGCCTCGACCATGACCTGCAGGCCTGCGAGTTACGCCATTCGTTTTCGGCCAGCGTCCTGGAAGACCACGCTGCCCGGTTACAGCTTGGGCACCCCAAGAAGCGCTACCTGCCGGTGAAGTCGAAAGAGGCTAGTTGGGCGGTTACCGCAGCGGCTGGCTCGGCTAAGCAACTCGAGCAGATGAACACCCTCGAGGAGGAGGCGGTACAGGCCGCATCATCCTCTTCCTCGGTTGCAGCATTTATCCCGCTCTCTCTGGGTACCTCATATTCAGCTTCTTTTAAGGAGCTTTGCCAATCCCTTTCCACGAAGGGAGAGGGGCCATCGGGACATTCTTCTCGGTCCAAAAAGAAGGACGCGAAAGGTAAGCCCCACCGTCAGCGTTCATGGGAGCGGGAGAGGTCCCCTTCCCTGGACATTCAACTTCGGTCGAGGTTGCGGCTAAAGCCGCTGGCTTCACAGTGTCCCCGTCAGGTCAGCCGGCCGAGACACCCGTTGACGCGGTCAAGATTTTTCTCAACCCGTCGGATGGGCTATCGACTGGTGAAGCCGACAACCCTTCTTCACCGGTCCCTGGTGGAAACCGAGGACTTGCCCGCACCACCGGTGCCGGAGTCCCCGGTCAAGGCTTCCGAGCCAAGGGAAGAGCGGGTGTCCCCCGCCCCTTCCCAGACCCATCCTCGGAAACACCAAGGATCTCTGTTTCGGACATCCTCTCGGTCCAGCCTATCCCGCTGACATCGGCGGTCTTGGTCTCGGCACGGAAGTAAGTGGCGCTGCCGCTCGTCCTCATCTTCCTCCTCGGAAGAGGAGAGGCTTCAGCGCAAATTGCGTTGATGCTATGAGGACCTGATGTGGCAGCAGTTACTTCTGTCCAGGAACAAGCCAACGCCCTCGTCTTCCCCGGCCATCAAGTGGCTGTCACCCGAGCAGCCAAAATAACCCCTCACTGTAGTCGAGGTGCCCAAGGCTGGGCCAGTTGTTTGGCCGAAACCAGCTGCCCCACCGATTGTGGAGGAACCTCCGCCTCCACAACTGAAATCGGGGGCTCCGACCAAGGACTCTCGGTTGGGTCAGGGCTTACCCCACAGGTTGTCGGTCACCCTCACTCCTGATCATCCTCGGCAGGTGGTGGGTGGCTCAGGCCCTAGGCAGCTCTTCGCGGACTCCTCAGAGTCCGACTCCTCCTTGTTCTCCAGGCCCATTGACCTGGAGTCTTCCGGGGGCCAGTCGATGGACAAAAGTCCATAGTCCTTCATGGGTCTGCTCCGGCTCATCTCGGAGTCTACCGGGATGCAGCTCGAGCCCGTATCCAAGCTGGCCAAGTATCCCCTAACGGAGATACTGGACCGAGGGGATTCACCCACGGAAGCCTTTCCGGTGGCTGAAGCCATTGTTGGCCCAGCCTTGGAGCTCTGGCAGCGGCCTGCTTCCTGTCCTGCACCTTTGGCCAGGAAGTATGCAGTCCCTACTGGCTCTTTGTCTGGTTTTTCGGAACACCCCTCTGCCGAGGGTTGGTCACCGATAGCGTTTCCTGGCATTCCAGGAACGCTAGGGATGTGGATAAGCCCCCTGACAAGGAGTCCAAAAAGCTGGACTACGTCGGGCGCAAGGTGTGTGCTGCGTCCTCCCTTGGCCTCCGCCAGGCCAGCTCGGCCGTGCTGATGGCACACTTCTCCCATGCCCTCATGGGTTCCCTGGATGAGGTGATCCCTCATCTCCTGGCCGACCTGCAGACCACGGTCAAGCAGGTACGGGACCAGGGAAGGGCGGTGGGAAACAGCAGCTCCAAACGGCTCTGGACATTGGAGACTCCTGTGCCAGATCAGTTGCGGCTGCAGTGGCCATGCGCCTCAGAGCATGGCTGAGGATATCCACCTTCACGGCGGATACCCAGCATAAACTAGCGGATGTCCCCTTCCTGGAGACCGACCTCTTCGGCCCTGAAGTGGAAGGTCACCTCCAGCGGATCGAGAAGTCCAATGCCACTCTGGACTCTGTCACCTCCGCCCAGAAGGACAAGGGCCATCGACAACAACAACATAAGTCCTTTCGCCCTTCTGCACCTGTGGCACGTCCGGCCCAACAGCACCAGGGCCAGCAGGCTCGCGCTTGACACCCCAAAGCCAAACCTGCGGCTTTGTCTATTAGGAAGCAAAGAGGAAAAGACCCAGGAGGTCCTTCGGCCAGTCCCTCCTCCAAGCCTGCCCAGTGACGGGATGAGGGGTGTTGCCCCCAGCCTCGTCACTCCCCCCGTGGGGGGACGGCTCCGCCACTTCCTTTCCACCTGGTCCGCTATCACCACGGACCGCTTGGTGTTGGAGGTGGTAGGAAAGGGCCTGCCCCTGGAGTTTGAGCAGGTCCCGCCCTTCCGAGACATCGCCCCTCGGGGGGGGTTACGGGGGCCACAGCCTCTCTGTCAGCTCGCCGAGCCAATATCGCCCTGCTCCTCGAAAAAGAGGTGATCATGAAGGTGGCGGATCCTCCTCCAGACCCGGGGTTTGTGTCCAGGTACTTCCTGGTCCCAAAACAGACGGGGGGCTGGCACCCCATTTTCGACCTGCACATCCTGAACAGGTTCCTAAGGTCTCGTACCTTCAGGATGGTCACTCTGGCTCAGATAATCCCATCCTTGGAACGAGGCATGTGGTTCTGTTCTCTGGACCTCCAGGACGCGTTCTTTCACGTCCCAATCCTTCTGTCCAACCGGAGATTCCTCTGCTTCAGGGCAGAGGGATCCCTCTACGAGTTCCGGGCCATGCCCTTCGGCCTGTCCCTAGCTCCCAGGGTCTTCGCCAAATGCATGGCAGTGGTGACAGCATTCCTGTGGCGCTGAAGGGTCCGAGTGTGCCCCTACCTGGATGACTGGCTGATTGCAGCCCCCTCCATATTGGAGGTGGAGCAGTCCAGAGATCTGGCCCTCCAGGTTTGCTCTCAGGTTGGCCTCCTCATCAACGAGGCCAAGACGGAACTCATGCCAAAGCAGGTGATCCAATTCATCGGGGCAGAGTTCGACTCTCTACGAGCCAGAGCACAGCTCCAGGTGGACAGGGCCGAGGTTCTTTCCTCCTTTGCCCAATCATTTCAGGTTGGGCAATTGTGCCCTGCTCAGGACTTCCTGGGCCTCATGGTGGCCTGCACCAGCGTGGTCCGTTGGGCCCGTTGGTACATACGTCCCCTTCAATGGGGGCTGGCCAGCCAATGGTCACAGCACTTTGATCCGCTGGATCAGCTAGTGACAGTGACCCAGGGGATGTGGACCATTCATCCGCCCCGAGCCGACGGTCTCTCTATCGACTGTTGGGTTGGGGTGCCCATCTGGGGGAGCACAGAGCGCACGGCCTCTGGTCCCTTCGGGAGTCCCAATGCCACATCAACCTGCTGGAGCTTCAAGCGGTTCATCTAGCCCTCACTGCCTTTGCTCCGTTTCTACGGGGTCAAGTGGTTCAGGTCCAGATGGACAATACCACAACCATGTACTACCTAAACCACCAGGGCAGGACGCGCTCCATGCCTCTGTGCAGGGAAGCTCTCCGCATTTGGTCAGTCGTGCACAGCCTGGAAGCGAATCTCCTTGCCATATATGTGGCAGGAGCCTCCAACACTCTGGCTGATGCCCTAAGCCAGATAGGGGCTGTGTCACACAAGTGGTCTCTCCTGCCAGAGGTAGTACAAAATCTGTTCTCCCACTAGGGCATGCCTCAGGTGGACTTGTTTGCCTCCAGGGAGAATGCGAAGCTGAGACTGTTTCATGCCCGCCCCCCTCAGCAGGGCTCGCTGCAGGGAATGCCTTCTCGAGGCCGTGGACCCCGGGCCTCTTCTGCGCCTTCCCCATTTCCCTTGATCCACAAGGTGCTTCTCAAGGCGAGGAGGGACAAGGTGCAGGTGATTCTGGTAGCCCCAGACTGGCCCCGCCAGTTCTGGTATCCAGATCTCCTCAGTCTCAGCTCCAGACTCCCGAGGCGGCTTCCAGCCTGCCCGGACCTGATCTCAGTCAATCAGGGGAAGGTATTCCATCCGGACCTTCAGTCCCTACACCTGACGGCCTGGTTCCTGAGCGGCTAGAGTTCCAGGCCTTGGGTCTTTCCGACGAGGTCCTCAACGTCGTTGAGGCGTCCCTTAAGGAGTCGACCAGAAAATGCTAAGCCTTCAAATGGAAGAGATTCTCCATTTGGTGTCAGGGCAAGGGCCTGGACCCTTCCTCCTGTTCCTTGGCAAGCATACTGTACTACCTGTGGTCCCTTTCTCAGCAAGGGCTTCGGTCAACGACCCTTAAGGTGCACCTGGCAGCCATCTCTGCTTACCGGGTGCGGGCCGGGAAGCAGTCGGTGGTGCAGGAGAAGGTGGTCAGGTGCTTTTTCAAAGGCCTTGATCACATATCCCCTCCGGTGTGAGAACCTCCACCTCCGTGGGATCTACTGCTGGTACTGACTAAGTTCATGGGCAAGCCATTCGAACCGATGCACAGGTGTGACCTCTCACCTGTCGTGGAAGACCGCCTTCTTGGTGGCTATCACGTCAGCCAGAAGGATGGGAGAGCTCCAGGCACTTTCCATCGAGTCTTCTTATCTGGCCTTCCAAAGGGATAAGGTTGTCCTGTGCCCCCACCCGAAATTCCTTCCGAAGGTGGTGTCAGAGTTTCACCTTAACCAGGTGTTGACTCTGCCGGTGTTCTACCCCAGTCACACCTCAGAGGCCAAATATAGGCTCCATACTTTAGACCCTAGAAGAGCACTCGCTTACTACAAGGAGCGGACGGCTAAAGTTTGGGGAGAGGTTCGCCAGCTGTTTGTCACCTACGCTGAAGCTGCACCTGGCAGACCTGCAGCCAAGCGGACGATAGGCAGGTGGGTCACCTCCTGCATAGATCTCTGCTATAGGTTCACGGGCATGGAGCCTCCCAGAGGGATAAGAGCTCATTCTACCCGCCATACCGCTGCATCGGTGGCTGCTTCCAGGGATGTCCCTATCCAGGAAATCTGCAGGGCTGCTACTTGGAAGTCAGCACACACCTTCATCACCCACTACCACATCGACCTTGAGTCACGCCGGGATGCTGGTTTTGGGGCCTCGGTTCTCCAGTCTTTATTTCCCAAGTAGGGGGCATGCGCCTTGCCTCCCTCCTCCCGGAGAACTGCTAGGAGTCTGCCAGACAGTGTGGATGAACAACATATCCATGTCCCTAGAAATACAGGTTACTCACCTGTAACAGGAGATCTTACTTCGAGAGGGCTCTTGCAGTAGGTAATTACATATAGGACTGATGCTGGCCGGCGGCAGGACCCCACGGAAAAATCTCTAGCTAGCAGTCCCTGGCGGGGACCGCCCCCACGTCAGGTGACTGGCGTCGTACGACGTCGGTATAAAGGGGCGGTCCTGGACGCCCGCCCAGTTCTTTTCCTCTTGTCAGCTCGTGGTAGCACCTCGCAGTTAAGTTCATATCGCTCGTCCTGTTACTGGCCGTTTTTCCAAAAGTTTTCAGTATTGTATTTTATACTTTTTCAGGTGAACGCCGATATATGTCAGTCCCTTCAAAGAATTAGTGGGCGACTGCGCGGCGCCCAATTGCCTCACAAAGACGGGTCACCCTCTGCCTTTTTGCTTAGGCCCTGACCACGGGTCGACAAGTGTCCGCACTGCCTTCTTTTCAACACGGCCACCCGCAGACGACGCCAGCAGTCCCTCGAAGCCCATCTCCTCAAAAAGAAGATGTCCGCAATGGAGAAGGAGTTGAAGAAACTTCAGCAGGCGTCGACCTCCCCTGAAGGGCACAAGAAGCGGGACAAGGAAAGGCACCAGGAGAAGGTCTCCTCCTCCGCGACTCCAGCCAGAGTCGCGGGCAAAACATCCTCTCTCGGGGATCGCTCGACGGCAGCCTCCAAGGTTTTGGAGGAGGCGCCGGCCCACCCGCCGGGTTCGTGGTTCGAGCCCGCCGGTGCCTGGGCAAAGGAGGCCCAGCCCCAGTACCACCGCAGGCTTGCGCCTACTGTGCAGGCACCTCCTTTAGCCGGACGCGCGCTCCTCCGATGTACGCTGGAAAGGCTGCTAAGACGCCTGACTCCTTCCGGGGCAGTGTAAAGCTGTGTTCCCTTGGACTGGGCCTCCTTCATCCTTGGCCCGCTCTCCAACGAGGGACGCCAAGTCGGACGCGGCTCCTCTGGAATCCACCGACCGCCTCTAAGCCACATCGCCGCTCCTCCCGGCATACGCTTCAGGCCGCCGAAGCTCACTGCAGACCCTGCTTGTCTGTCATACCAGGCTCCCCGCAGCCTTCGCTGCCATCAGGGGAGCCCCAGTCCCCCCGCCCGACCCCGGGGATTTTTCCCCTCCGTCCCCGGATGAGACTCGGGATCCTGGGCTACCGTCCGATCCTCTTCCTGAAGAGCCGGATCTGACATTGGCTCCCCTGATGCCGGCTCTGGCCCCGGCTCCTCCGACGCCAGTGGGGGATATTCCTCTTCCATCGGGCCCTCCACCCCACGGGCCTATCCCAGCTGATCCGCCCGTGGAGTACCCGGCTGGGCCGTCTGCTCCGGCAGCTCCTCCAGTGCCTGGGTATCCACCGTCCTATCAGACGCCGGTTTTCCCAGGTCCGCAGTATCCTGCGCCGCAGTACCCGACGCCAACTCCTTCGACGCCACAGTACCCAGCACCGGTTTATCCGCAGCCGGGTTACGGATACTCTCCCTACGGATTTCCTCCGTACAACTATCCCCCTCCTCGTCCACCGCCCCCTAGGCCGCCGGTGGATCTTCAGGAGACTCTTGCCTCCTAGTGGGCAGAGGCCAAGGCTCAGCTCACCAAGGAAGTAGAGAGCCGTCGACGGTGCCACCCCCAGCTCCCGTGACGCCCCAGACGGCACACTCCTCCACCTCCGGATTCCTGGGCTTTGCCTCAGGATCCAGAGAGGGCAGGACACGCTGCTCGGGTTTTCCCCTATGAACCTGCGCTCCTCCCCAGACGAGCTGGGGAGTCTTACTCTGCTTCAGATTCTTCTTCCTCTTCTCTCGGACGCCTCGGAAGCTTCCGATGGCTGTTCCGAGAAAGATGACGAGCCGCACTCTCCGTCCAAGCCTCGGCCGAGGACTCCTCCGAAGTCTCTTCCGGAGGATCCTTCCTTCACGGAGTTGCTCAGGAAGTCCATCAATGGCATTCCTTAGAGCCAGATCCTCAACGGGTTAAACTCGCCGAACATCTGGACTTGCCCCTTACGGCTCCTACTCTTGTGCCACCCTGGATCGAGCCTCACGCCCACCTTGTTTCCACTATTTGGAAGCAACCGTCGGCTTTAGTCCCACTTCCCAGGAAGTCCAACAGGCTATACCAGGCTCCAGAGGGTGTGAGATTTTAGACTCTCACCCCTGCAGACTCGGTTGTGATTAGGCCACGGCCGGTCAGCACACCAAACACTTGAGCTCATCTCCCCGGATAAGGAATCTCGCCTTGGATCAGTATGGAAGGAAGATCACGCTCTTCCACACTGGGGATTAGGGCCCTGAATTATGTAGCACATATGGGGATTACCAGAAGGCTGTCCTTACCCAGCCGGAATCTAAGATTGACTCTTTGTCTGACTCCCAAGTCAAGCAGGAGTTAGCCGACCTGGTCCGCTCTGCTCTGCTCGCCAGTCGTCATATTTTGAGGATGACCTACGATGCAGTGGACACGCAGGATGGAGCTCATGCTTGCCGTAGTCTTCGGCGCCATGCATGGCTCCATGTGTCAGGTCTGGTCCCGGAGGTGCAGTCAGCGATTCAAGAGGCACTCTTCAGGGGTTCTGTGTTTTGCTGCGTGATGTCAAGGACATCATCACTGACTTGCAGGAGAAGGGGACAGCCCTCAAATCTGTTGATTCAATGTACCGTCCCCATCCCCATAGCGCCGCCTTAGCAGACGCAGCCGGGTCTCAAGCGAAACCTCAGGAAGGCGGGCGACTAAACGGCCGGGCCCCACAGTTGCTAGGCCCCGCCGCCCAAAAAAGCAATGGGCGCTGCCTCACACCACCTGACTCCTTCCCTCTCCCACCGCCTCCGGAGGAACCGGTAGGAGGGAGGTTCTCCCTCCACCTTCCGGGTTGGGAGAGGATAACATCGGATTCTTGGGTGCTTCAGATCATAGCAGAGGGGCACTCCATAGAGTTTCTGCAGATACCTCAACGTCACCCCCCTCTGAACTCCTCTTACTCAAGGGACCATCTTCCTTTGGTCAGGGAAGAAATCTCTGCTCTTCTTGCGAAGCAGGCTATAGAACCCGTCCCCCCTCACCTCCATGGGACGGGTTACTATTCCCATTTCTTCCTCGTACCAAAGAAGACGGGAGATCTCAGACCCATTCTCGATCTCAGCTCCCTGAACCTATATGTGGAATACAAGAGGTTCAGGATGCTCTCCCTTCAAACCCTCTTGCCCCTGCTCCGGCCGGGCCAATGGCTTTGTGCACTAGATATGCAGGATGCATACCTGCACATCCCCATTCACCCTTCGCACCGCAAGTACCTCAGATTTGCGTTCCAGGGGGACCACTACCAATTTCGGGCGCTCCCTTTTGGTCTTTCCTCGGCCTCCCAAGTCTTTACCAAATGCCTGGTGGTGGTAGCGGCCCACCTGTGTACTTTGGGAGCTCAGGTTTTTCCCTACCTGGACGACTGGCTCCTGGCAGCCCCGTCCAGGGAGGAACTCCTGCATTTTCTCTCCCTCACCCAGCAGGTTTTCACTGGCCTGGGTATTACCATCAACCATTCCAAGTCTCACCTGGATCCTTCACAGAGGCTCCAGTTCATCGGGGCTATCCTCGACACGACAGTGTGCAGGGCCTTCCTGCCTCCGGACAGGGGTGTCTCCCTCCAGTCCCAAATTTGCCTCCTAGCGGGAAACAGGAGGGTTCCGGCGAGGTCAGTGCTCCGTCTACTGGGGCTTATGGCGGCGGCCGTCCCGACGGTTCCACGCATGCGCCTCCACATGAGAATTTCTCAGTGGACTCTCCGATCTCAGTGGGATCAACGGGTAGACGACCTAGATCATCTTGTTCTGATCTCCTCACCGATGGTAAGAGACTTGCAATGGTGGACGGTTCGAGAGAACCTTTTCCGGGGGGTCCCCTTTTTTCATCCTCCCCCCGATCAGACTCTGACTACGGACGCTTCAGGCGAAGGTTGGGGAACCCATCTGGGTCCTCACCGAACCCAGGACCTATGGTCAAACTTGGAGAGAGTTCTCCACATCAACGTGCTCGAGCTTTGAGCAGTGCTGTATGCTCTCCAGGCCCTTCACCAATTCATTCTTCCCAGTCACCTAGCTGTCCAAACGGACAACATGTGCGTGGTGTGGTACATCAACAAGCAGGGAGGGACCTGGTCCTACCTGCTGTGCAGGGAAGCGATGAGAGTTTGGGAATGGGCAACGCTTCACAACCTTCACCTCACGGCGATCCATGTTCCGGGAGTCGACAGTGTCCTGGCAGACAGACTAAGTCGCACGTCGGCTCTACCACACGAGTGGGAACTGGACGTAAAAGTGCTAGAAAGCATCTTCCAGATTTGGGGGACTCCTCAGATAGACCTGTTCGCCTCCTCCCAAAATACAAAGCTTCCAATCTTTTGCTCGCTCGCTCGGCTCAGAGCGAGGCGCTTCTGGGCGACGCCTATCTCTAAGCTGGAAGGACAGATTCGTCTATGCTTTCCCCCACCCTCTGGTCCCTCGTGCTGCAAAAGCTTGCTTTGGAAGGAGCGAGAATGATTCTAATCACTCCTTTCTGGCCCAGGCAAATCTGGTTCTCTCTTCTACAACAATACTCAGAGGTTCCTCCTCTTCCTCTTCCCGTATCTCCAGGATTACTGACACAGGATCTGGGGACCCTGGTCAATCCGGGACTCAAGTCTTTTCAACTTCATGCATGGCTCCTACAGACCTAGCTCAATCTCGTTTTGGCGTTTCTCCTAAGGTGGCCGAGATTCTGGTGGAGGCTAGAAAACCCTCCACTAGGTGTACCTACGCCATGAAATGGAAAAGATTTTCCAACTGGGCTGCGTCCAGGAATGTGGAGCCCTTTTCCTGTCCTGTGACCATTCTACTTGAGTACATGCGTCATCTTTTCGACCTGGGTCTCAGTCACTCCTCTTTGAAAGTCCATATGTCGGCTATTTCAGCCTACCATGCCCCTTTCACTGATAAGGTTTTTGCCCAGCTGGAGGTAGTCCAAAACTTTTCTCAGAGGGGTCCTTCATCTCAGGCCCCCTGTCCGGATTCCAGATCCCCCATGGGACTTGAACTTTATCCTCGAGAAACTTACCCTTCCTCCTTTTGAACCTGCGGCTTCCACAGACTTGAAGTTTTTATCGTGGAAGACGCTCTTCTTGTGCCATTACTTGCTCGCAGAATTTCTGAGCTCCAGGCCTTGATGTGTAAAATCCCTTATCTGATTTTTCACAAAGAACGAGTAGCTCTTCGCACGAATCCTAAGTTTCTCCCCAAGGTGGTAGCGGAATCTACCTTGAATCAGTCTATTGAATTACCTGCCTTCTTCATGCAGTACTCCAATCAAGGAGAATACCTGCTCCATACCATGGATGTTCACAGGATCCTGAGATCCTACACCAATAGGACGAAGGATCTCAGAAAGACTGATCAGTTGTTTGTCTCTTTTGCTCACAAAAGAGAAGGCAATGCTGTCTCTAAGCAATGCCTATCAAAATGGTTGGCCCATTGCATCACTTTCTGTTATGACAAGTACAACAAGACCCTACCAGGTCAAGTCAGAGGTCACTCCACTCGTGGAGTAGCTGCCTCTGAGGCTTGTTTCAAGAACGTGTCTGCGGCAGACATCTGTGCTGCCGCCACCTGGACTTCAGTCTATACCTTTACTAAACATTACATTGTGACAAGGTACCTTTGTAAATGAGCCTATGGCTCAAAGGTTTTCCAAACTGCTGTTTAAATAAAATAAAATAAATAAAATTACAGTTTGGACGTTGCCTCTCGCCGTAGAGCAGGCTTCGGGTTAGCTGTCTTGCAAGGCCTCCTTTCTTGAGACCTGCTAGATTATTGGCCTTTTCATTTGTTCCAGACTGCTTGGGATTCTGTCCTATATGTAATTACCTACTGCAAGAGCCCTCTCGAAGTAAGATAGTACAGTTACATAGGAACTTACCGTAACAGTAGATCTTCGAGAGAGGCTCTTGCAGTGGCTCTTCTATCCCGCCCTCCATCCCCTAGGCTTTTCAGCTCCTTTTCCATTGAGGGAAATATCTGCTTCTCTCGTCCGGCCTGTGGGGAAAGAACTGGAAGGCGGCATCCGGGACCGCCTCTTTATACCGACGTCAGATGACGCCGGTCTCCCTGATGGGAAGTGGTCTCGCTTGTGGACTACTAGCTAGAGATTTTCCGTATCCTGCTACCGGGTCAAGCGCCAGTCCCATATGTAATTACGTACTGCAAGAGCCTCTCTCAAAGATCTACTGTTACGCTCCTCGTAACTGTACTTCTAGGAATGGTATATGTTGTTCATCCACACGACCCACCCGACCTCCTGCTTCGACGCACAACCTGGCTTTCAGCGGGCTAGATCTGGCGTCATGGGGTGGAGCCGAGAGTTTTGCCACCCGGTTGGGTGGGATGAGCCAGCTTGAAGACCTTCTGGCAAGATTTAAAGCGGCAAGGAACCTGCCAGACAGTGTGGATGAACAACATATACCATTCATAGAACTCCTGTTACAGGTGAGTAACCTGTATTTCTGGTGCTCTAAAACCCACATGGACCATCTGACAAAGTTCTGGAGTATTTATTGGACCTTTCTGTTGCTGGGCTGCAGTATTCCACAGTTAAGGTTCATTTGTGTGCAGTTTTGACATACCACGAGTCTGTGGGTACTCTCTACCTGGCTCAGCTGTCACTCATTAAGAGGTTCTTTAAAGGCATCTTACACACAAGGCCTCCAGTCAGCAAGCCAGTAGCTGCCTGGGATATTAAGCTTGTGCTGGACATGCTCACCCGCAAACCCTTTGATTCCCCTTGCGACATGGGAAGTTTTTAGTTTGGAAACCGGCTTTTCTAGTGGCCATCAATCTCTGCCCAAAAGTATCTGAAATTCATGCCTTGGTCACAGATCTTATATACTGTGTTCCACAAGGACTAGATAGTCCTGTGTACACACCTTAAGTTCCTACCTAAAGTGGTATCGGAGTTCCAATTGAATCAGTCACAAGAGCTGCCTAACTGCTTTCCCAACTTTCAGAATGGAGAGCACACACTCCATTATCTAGATGTTGAGACACCCTGAAATTTTACCTAGCCAGAACTAAAGACTTCAGACACTCTAAAAAGCTCTTTGTAACAGGCTGTCCCTTCCAGTTGGGATCAAAAGAGACAATCAAGTACATTTCCGCATGAATTAACTGCCTACACCACTGTTATGCTATGATGCAGGTCAAGCTGGAAGGTCAGGCACATGCCCACACCACCAGAGCGGTTGCCAGTTCCCCAGTAGAGATGCGCTCTGTACCTATCGTAGATATCTGCAGAGCTGCAATGTGGAGCACAGTGCACACTTTTGTTAAGCAGTCTGCCTTGGATGTCCATGCTGGGCAGCATGCCTTCTTTGATAGAACTGTCCTGAATGGACTTCTGCCCTGAGTGAGCCTTGGCTCCTACCATCCTTATTGTCCTCTGGGATGGGACGGGGGGGAGGAGGAGATTTCCTGCAGGAGGTAGCAGACTTTGTCACCGACAGGGACTTGGAGTCCCCCAGATGGTTAATTCTGGGGGATTTCAATGCCTGGATCAACGACAAATCCTTGCTTTTCATCTACAAACTCCTCCAGCCGATGGTATCTCTGGGCCTCACACAGGCAATTACCTCCGCGGCCCACCATTTATTTATTTAGTTAGCTTTTGTTGACCGGGTAAGTGCACTAGACAAATTCTACCTATTTTCAGGCACGACCGGGGGGAGGGAGATACAGATGAATGCCAACTGACTTTGAACCAGATTAAGCTGTTGGTGGTATTTTTAGTGAATGGGGGGAAACTTGGCCAGGACACCAGGGAAATTCCCCTGCTCTTTTCGAGAAGTGCCATGGGATCTTTAACATCCACCCAAACTACCACCAGAACAGGCAGATGGGACCTCGGTTTAACGTCTCATCTGAAAGACGGCACCTCAGGAGTGCAGCACCCCCCACATGCTGCACTGCAGTGTCAGTATTGCGATATTAACCCAAGTGCCTGGTGTGGGGCTAGAACCCACAGCCTTCTGATCTCCCGGCCTCAGAGGCGAGTGTGCTACCTGCTGAGCCACTGACGCTGACGTGTCCACACCTTGAACCTAGTATTCTTACTGGGGCCTGATGTTACTGACATAAAGACTGAGTGGGTCATTTGGTCCAATCACTGCACAGTGGAGTTCTTGTTTGCCCCCCCCCCCAGTTGAGATCATCTATCACCCTTTAAGAGGATTTTGCCCAGAGGGACTTTTGGTGGTAGTGGATGTTTCTGGCACGAGTACTGCCTGTGCAGTTGGCATGTGTGAGGCGGTGGCAGCCTATAATGGGGCTGTTGCCAAGGCACTCGGCAATCACACCAGTCCGTATATGACCTAGGTCTTCTCGCTTGAAACCCCCATGGTTTGATGGGGCTCTCAAGGAGATGAAGACCAAGGCTTGGAAGTTGGAGCATTGCTGCCGTAGGACCAAGTCTATGGAGGACAGACTGGCCCTGAAAAATCATTATCGGTCAAGAAATGTAGCACTTAACCCTGGAACAACTTTAATTATCTTTTTTTTTTTATTTTTCATTTCTCTTATTCCATTGCATGATTTTTTAGCACTCATAATAACTTTTCACATTGGAACATTTCATAATAATCCTATTCTAATCCAAGAATCCACTAATAGTATTACTTCTTGCAGTGATTCTGCTGACAGCACTGCCCTGGAGCCTAACGGAATGTTATGCTAATGATGGAATCTTTAGCTCATGCATTCAATTCAAAAGCTGCCCAGTTCAACTGCCTATATTCTAATCCTCAGATTTCTTCTCTCCACAGCAAAGACTAGACACCCTGGATATTTTCTCTCACACATTATTCCTGAAGTGACATTTGATCAAAAAACCTTAAGTATTTTTTGATTTTATTCATAGCTGCCCATACCCAAGGGCTCTGATTTATTTCAGGCAGCAAGTGGGGTCATTCCTGGATTCCAGTCCCTTTTGTGCGGTGTTAAGTAATGCCAGGTCTATGAAAAATAAAACAGCAGTTATTGCTAATCTTATGGCATCTGTAGACCTGGCATGCATCACCGAGACCTGGCTGGATGGAAATGCTGGTCCAATTTTGGAGTCCGCAATTCGAGCCGGGTTCTCGGTGATTAACCGCCTGAGAGTGGACCATCGGGGTGGGGTTTTTGCCGTCTGTTTTAGACAGGAACTGGGTATCTTGGAAGTCCCAGTTGAGGCTACCAACGCCTTTGAGTGTACAATAGGTGCAGGTGTTGGCCACGGGATAGAAACATAGACTTTGATGGCAGATAAGGACCGCTTGGCCCATCTAGTCTGCCCATTTCCCTACCTACAGGATAGGCCGCAGATCCTAGTTAACCAGCAGCCTATTTCTTCCTACCCCCCACAAGAATTGCCTTGTCTGTCCTATGCATTCTTGAATTCTCCCACAGTTTCAGACCCCACAACCTCCTCAGGAAGGCTGTTCCATGCATCCACTACCCTTTCTGTGAAATAATACTTACTCACATTGCCCCTGAACCGCCCCCCTTCTATTTTTAAATTGTGTCCCCTTGTTCTTGCACGTCTCTTTTTCTGAAAGATGCTACCCTCTTGGACTTTGTTGATTCCACTGAGGTACTAAAATGTTTCTATCATGTCCCCCCTCTCCCTTCTTTCCTCAAGGGTATACATATTAAGCTCCTTTAGTCTCTCCTCATACGGCTTCTCTTGCAGACCCTGCACCATTTTAGTTGCCCTCCTCTGGACTGCCTCTATCCCGTCTATGTCCTTGCGGAGATGGGGTCTCCAGAACTGGACGCAGTACTCCAGATGGGGACTCACCAACTGTCTGTACAGAGGGATAACAACTTCCTGTTTTCTGCTGCTGATGCCTGTCCCTGTACATCCCAGTATACTCCTAGCCCTCCCTACTGCCTTCTCACATTGCTTGCTAACCTTAAGGTCATCTGATATGATTACCCCCAGGTCCCTTTCCTTTTTTTTTGTTGTTACTACCTCCCCACCCATTGTGTATTCTTCCCCTGGGTTCTTGTTTCCCAGGTGCATTATTCTGCACTTCTTTGCATTGAACCCTAGCTGCCATACTTCTGACCATTCCTCCAACCTTGCCAAGTCCCTTTTCATCCTTTCCACGCCTCCTTGTGTATCAACCCTGTTGCAGATCTTTGTGTCATCTGCCAAAAGGCATACTTTTCCTTCCAGTCCCCCTGCAATGTCACTGATGAAGACATTAAAAAGGACTGGACCCAATACTGAACTCTGTGGTACCCCACTAGTAACCCCTCTTTCTTCAGAGTGGACTCCATTTACAATTACCTTCTGTGTCCTGTTGTGCAGCCAATGTTTTACCCAGGTTATCACCCTGGGACCACTCCCAGGCTGGTTAATTTGACTATTAATCTATCTTACTTCGAGATACAGCTCTTGCAGCAGGTAACACCATTAGGACTGAAGCCGGCAGTCAGGACCGCGAATTCTTCTGGCGGATATCTTCAGCGGGACCACCCGACGTCGGTCCCGCCCGTCGTCAGGCGTAGTACATAAGGGGGCGGTCCCGCCAGATTCCCCAGTTCTTTCCTGCCGTCGACTTGCATGTCTCGACTCTTCGGCTCGTTTCTAGCGTGCGACGCTCGGGTAAGTTCTTCCTTCGGGGAAAAAAGTTCGTTTTTCGGCTCTTTTACTGTCTGATGTCCTCTCCAACCTCCGTTGAAGGCATCCTTTGAAGTGCGCCCTTCGACGGAGGACACGGGATCGGAATTCTTGGACAGCGTGGAAGCGTCCACACTCGCTCCTGGCGATGCCGAAGAAAGCTGACCGCCTGTACAAGGCCCCTAAGGAGGACCAGTACTTGGCTTCACATCCTCTGGCTGATTCTCTGGTCATAACAGCCTCTCATGACTGGTCCCAGAGACCGCAACATTTGAGCACCCTGCCACCGGACCCGGTGTCCAAACAGCTGGATGCTATGGGCAAGCGCACGTATGCTTCTGCTACTTGCGCCATCAGATCCCTGAACTACTTAACCCACATGGTACAGTTCCAGAATGCCTTGTGGGAGCAGGGACTGGATCTGGCGGACAAGTTGCCAGACGGTGAGCAGAAGGAGATGTTGCAACTCCTCCATATGGGTTCGGACGTGGGAACCCAGGTGCTGCGAGCCGCGTACGATTCCGCGGACTCCTCGGCCAGAGCGACAACGGGCGTATGCCTCGGAGACACTCATGGCTCCGTGTCTCGAATTCACCCCAGACGTCCAGAAGAACATCCTGGACGCCTCTTTTGGCGGAGATGTTCTTTTTGGTGAATCCTCTTGAGAAGGTCCTCACCAAACTCCAAGAAGCCGGGAAGGCGGTAAGGTCGGTCCAGGCAATGTACCGACCCAGGCTTAGTTCCTTTCGTAGGAACCAAAGCCGTTTTCGTGGCCAGACAGAGACAGCAGTCCCGCACCGGACCACAACAGAGGGGCTCCTTTTCTCACAGAGGCCAGGGAAAGTTGTACACAGGCCGAAGTCAGCATCCAGCTAAGCCGTCTCAGCCCGCGGGTCCCTCCGCCGCCACAGCATGACTCCTTCCCGGCCCCCGGCCCTCAGGATCAAGGTCGGGGGTCGCATTGCGGACTACCTGCCAGGGTGGCAGTCCATAACCACCGACAGGTGGGTCCTTCAGTTGGTCGAAAGAGGCCACTTTATAGAATTCGCAGACAAGCCACCCTCGAGGCCTCCTCTGCTCTCCCGTTACTCGGGTCAGCACAAGTTGCTTATCAGGCAAGAAATACTCGCGCTCCTGCAAAGGGAGGCGGTGGGTATGTTCCAGAGAAGCGAGATAGGATCTGGATACTATTCTCACTTCTTTCTGGTTCGAAGAAATCGGGGACCTCCGTCCAATCTTGGACCTCAGCGACCTCAATATGTCGGTCGCCTACAAACGATTTCGCATGGTGACCCTTCAGGGTCTCATCCCCATGCTAAAGAAGGATGCCTTCTTGGCATCTCTAGACATGCAGGACGCCTACCTGCATATCCCGGTGGCTCAAGCGCACAGGAGGTTCCTGCGCTTCGAGTTTCTCGGCCACCACTTTCAGTTCCGAGCTTTCCTGTTCGGACTGTCATCGGCCCCCAGGGTCTTTATCAAGTGCATAGCAGTCGTGGCAGCGTCTTTAAGGAGACAGGGCCACTATGTGTTCCCGTACCTGGATGATTGGCTTCTCATGGCCGCCTCCAGAGAGGTGCTGTTGCTGGCTATCCAGAGCACCCAGGTTCTGTTCCAGTCTCTGGGCATCCTAATCAATTACGAGAAGTCTCTCCTCGTACCGTCCCAGAAGCTGCAGTTCATAGGCGCAGTTCTGGACACCGTCCAAGGGAAAGCATTTCTTCCCGACGAAAGAGCGGAATGCATCAGATCCCTCATCAGGGACCTCTCAGCGAAGAAGACTGCCCCTGCCAGGCTGGTCCTTCGTTTGCTCGGACACATGGCTGCGGCCATTCCAACCGTCCCTTTGGCAAGGCTCCACATGCGGGTAACTCAGTGGATGCTCAAGGTGCAGTGGGACCAAAGGCAAGACCACATGCAGCAGCCGGTCAGAATCACGAATGCCGTGATTCGAGACTGGCAGTGGTGGCTAGATCCAGGAACAGTCTCTGCAGGTGTTCCGTTCACAGCGCCATCCCCGGAGGTGATTCTTTCCACAGATGCCTCAGGGCTGGGGTGGGGAGCACACCTGAACGGGGTGAGTTCCCAGGGAACGTGGACCCCTCAAGAAGCTCATCTCCACATCAACATTCTGGAGATGAGGGCGGTCCTTTATGCCCTGCAGGCCTTTCAGTCAGAGATCCCGCCGAATACTCTTATGCTTCAAACAGACAATACGGCGGTGATGTATTACCTTAACAAACAAGGTGCGCACTCTTACCCCCTTTACAGGGAAGCGATGAGAGTGTGGGATTGGGTAATCCGACACGGCGCGAGCCTGATTGCAGTTCACGTTCCCGGAGTGGACAACACAATCGCAGATGGCCTGAGTCGTTCCCAGGCCAGGGTCCACGAGTGGGAACTTCTTCAAGGGGTAGCGGGGGATCTGTTTCTTCGATGGGGCACTCCAGAACTGGACTTATTTGCTTCCCCATCCAACGCAAAACTGCCCAATTTTTGCTCGCTAGATCCAGGGCCTAGTGTTTTCTGGCGAGACGCGTTGTCCCTCTCCTGGATGGACAGATTCCTCTACGCCTTCTCTCCCTTCCGTTGATCCAGAGTTCTTCTCAAACTGCGGGAGCATGCAACAATGATCCTGGTAGCCCTTTCTGGCCCAGACAGATCTGGTTCCCCTTGCTACCGCTAGCTGTCCGGGAACCTCCAATCCCGTTGCCTTTCAGCTCCCATCTCTTGTCTCAGGAGAAAGGTTCACTGGTCCACCCGGACTTACGCTCACTGAACCTGCATGCATGGCTCCTAGAGACACAGCCATTTTGTGACACGAGGTCTCGCAAGAGGTGGCGGAAGTTCTTTCCGCGGCCAGAAAGCCGGCAACGCATGCGACGAATGCCATGAAATGGCACCGTTTTTGCTTGTCACAAGCACGTGGCATTTCCCCTCTAGGATGCCCGGTGAAAGTGGTGCTGGAATACCTGCTTTCCCTATTTCATTCGGGTCTCGCTTACTCCTCTATTAAAGTGCACCTCTGCGCGATTTCGGCTTACCACTTTCCGGTGGGACAGTGCACAGTGGCACAGCTTGATGCCTCTCGAGACTTCCTGAGAGGGGTGTTACACCTTAGGCCACCCATTAAGGATCCAGTTCCTCTGTGGGACTTACTCTTTGTCCTGGAACAACTCACGCTTCCTCCCTTTGAACCTGCCGCGGGTGGAAAACGTTATTTTTAGTTGCTGTCACGTCAGCAAGGAGAGTTGCCGAGCTTCACGCTCTCATGTGCAGGGAGCCTTATTTAATTTTCCACCAGGACAGAGTGTCTCTGAGGACGAATCCAAAATTCTTGCCTAAGGTGGTCTCTGCTCTCACCCTCAACCAGGACATCGATTTGCCTGTATATTTTCCCAAATATTCCAATAGGGAGGCGTTGCTTCACACCCTGGATGTTCACCGCTGTCTAGGGTACTACGTGAACAGAACTAAACACCATGAAGTCGGAGCAGTTATTCGTTCCTTCGCCGAGAGGATGCTGGGCCAGCCAGTCTCAAAGCAGACTCTTTCTCGCTGGCTTGTCAGTGTATCTCATTCCTTTCTGACAACGAGCAAGCCCCTCGGGTACAGTCCGGGGCCACTTTCGACAAGGGGGGTGGCTACCTCTTTTGCAGCACTACGTAACGTCTCCACCTCTGCCATTTGTGCCGCAGCTACTTGGAGCTCTGTGCACACATTTATTAGGCATTATAGCCTGGATATTACATCACGGCGGAGAGTCGGTTTCGGCCTGGCCATGCTACAGGGTCTCTTGTCCTAGAGTCAGGACTTGTTTAAAGATCTCTTCTAGTTTCCTCCTCCCAGAATGCTTACAGGCGCCATTGCTTGGAAATCAGTCCTAATGGTGTTACCTGCTGCAAGAGCTGTATCTTGAAGTAAGATAGTACAGTTACGTAAGAACTTACCGTAACAGTAGATCTTCGAGAACAGCTCTTGCAGCAGGTACCTTCCCGCCCACCATTCCCCCTTGGAGGAGGCATGGCCTACCGAGCCTTGGGCTGGGGCTTACGCCCTTTATCTTTTGATGGCGGAGCCTCGGTCTCCCATTCTGATGTCATCCTACAGCCGGGAGTCTCCGGCGGGAGAACTGGGGAATCTGGTGGGACCACCCCCTTATGTACTACGCCTGACGGGGGCGGCACCGACGTCGGGGGTGGTCCCCGCTGAAGATAGCTAGCTAGAAGAATTCCGTGGGGTTCTGACACCTGCCGGCTTCAGTCCTAATGGTGTTACCTGCTGCAAGAGCTGTTCTCGAAGATCTACTGTTATGGTAAGTTCTTACGTAACTGTACTTTTGTGTGGGACTGTGTCAAATGCCTTGCTAAAGTCTAGGTAGGCCATGTCCACAGCCCCTCCCTGGTCTACTACTTTGGTCACCCAGTCAAAGAAATCTATTATATTTGTCTAACATGACCTTCCCGCTGTGAACCCATGCTGCCTTGGGTCCTGTGCCCCACTGGCCTCTAGGTACTCGACTGTTCTTTCCTTCAGAAGTGACTCCATCACTTTCCCTACCACAGAGGTCAGACTGACAGGTCTGTAGTTTTCTGCCTCTGTCTTGGTCCCACTTCTGTGAAGGGAATTACATCCGCCTTCCTCCAGTCCTTGGGTACCACACCATCCTCCCATGATTTATTAAAAGAGTAGCCAGTGGTTTCACTAGTTCCTCCCTTAATTCTTTTAGAATTCTGGGTGAATTCCATCAGGACCCATTGCTTTGTCACCTTCCGGTTTTGGAGTTCTTGCAGAACCCTTTCTTCTGTGAAAGGACTGGGATCGACCCCCTATCAAGAGTGCTTCTGTTAATTGGATTAGGCACTTCCCCTCCTCTTTCGTGAATACTGAGCAGAAATATTCGTTCAGTATCCTGCTTTTCACTGTCCCCTCTGCCCACCCACCGTTCATTCTGTTCAGCCTCACTATCCTCCCTTTGTCTTCTCGCTCGCTGATGTACCTATAAAGGTTTTATCCCCTTCTTAACTAGGTTGGCTATCTTTTCCTCAGTTTGGGCCTTTGCTATTCTGAGTTCCCTCCCTGCTTCCTTCTGCCTTAACTGGTACAGCTGTCTGTCCTGCTCCTTCTGTGTTTCCTTATACTTCCTGAATGCTATCTTTTTCTTCCTGACTTTCACAGTCACCTCTTTTGAGAACCATAGTGGCCTTTTCTTTTGATTTGTTTGTTTGTTTCACACAAAGGCTTGTTGCCTCTGTGATGACAGTTTTGATGATTCCCCATTGTTGCTCCACACCTCCTTCTAGTCTGTTTGCTAGTGCTTTTCTGAGGCACTCTCCCATCTTGCCAAAGTCAGCCCTTCTAAAGTCCAGTACCCTCACTTTTGTATGGCTTGACTCTGTAGCCGAGTTTAACGTGAACCACACTGTTTGATGGTCACTTGTCCTCAGATGGCAACCCACTTCTAGATCTGAGATCCTCTCACTGCCCCGTTTGAGCTTATGAGATTCTAAGATTGCTCCCTCACAGTGGGTTCCGAAACTAACTGTCTGAGGCCTGCCACCTGTAGGGCATCAAGAATGGCCCTGCTCTTGGATGTGGCTGCAGCAAATGTGCTCCAGTTAACATCTGGCACATTCAGGTCTCCCATCAACAGTATCTCCCCTTTCAAACAACATGAAGTCTTGCTGTATTCTGACAAATTGCAGTGGGTCCAACCTTCGAACTGCCCCGGAGATGAAAGAGTTAACTTTCCATGCCAGGCATGGAACGCTGAGCTTGAGCTCGGTTGAGACTCCTTCTGTTGCTGTTTGAACTCAAACCGTCAGATTCTTTACTCCGTCTCACTGAACAGTCGCTCCGGAGATTTCTCCTTTGCTCGGTTCAGTTTGTCGGTTAAAGTACCGTTTTTCTCGGTTTTCAGCCGAATTTAAACCGCAACCTATCGGTTCAGTCTCTGTCTGTGGTATTCCTGAGTACTAGATAGGTTTATTTTTATTATTCTGTGTGGTACTTGTAAACGTGGGATCGGTTTGGTTTGAACCGATCAGGTTGTTTAAAAGTCTATTTCTACTTTTAGAGTGTGGTTACCAGTTCTTATTGGTTCTGAAAAAAAACGATTTATTACGTATTTTTCCACGACCCACAACACGGTCAGGAACAGATAAGGGTGTCTTGCCTGGCGGATTGCCGAAAAAAGGGTAAGTTTTTTGGTTAGGACTGGCCATGTCTGAGAAACCCAAAAGAAAAACCGGGCCCACTGGGTTTCAACACTGTAGTGTGTGTGGGGAAGTCTTTGCTAAGGCTGATCCCCACACCACCTGTGTTTATTGTCTGGGGTTTGACCACCTCGATTCAGACTGCCAGATTTGTAAAAAATTTTCCTGCATCTACCCTGGAAAAAAGAGTTGGTAGGCTCAGGGAAAGGGAGGCCAAAATGTCCGCTGACCCGGATGGCCAGCCCGGTTCGGTTCCAACCGAACCAGAAGGAGTGCCCTCTGACCAGGGCAAAAGGAGAACCGATTCTGAGGAATCGGTTCCGGTTAAGAGAACAAGAAGGGATAAATCAGCTGGTGTGGATCCAAAAGTTTCTTCTCCAACCGCTGATGAAATAGCCAAAGCGATAAAATTGTTTAGTCGCTATCCCGGTTCCGACTGAACCGCACCATCAGGAAGGCGCTCGGTTTGGTGGTTCCACGGTTCCGGATTATGATTTAGAGATTTTATGAACGGAGGAGGAGGAAGGAGAGTATGAGGAAAGTGAATCTGATTATGAAAGTCTGGATGTGCCCATTGACCCGGACATCTCCCCAGACAGACCTTCAGGAGTGTCTCCTCCTAGGCTTTCTGAGTCCCCCTCCCATTTCATGTTTTACAAGAAAGTGGCTGAAACCCTTCAGCTTCCTATGGGAGAAGCTGTGGATTACCAGGAGGAGCCTGACTCGGGTGAAATGATGGATATCCCAGAGTCCAGGAGGCTGTCTATTCCCCTTCATAAGTCTTTTGGGGAACAGACAATAAAAATTTTAAAGACTCCTAATTCTATACCTCCTGTGGATAAGAGAATGGACAAGAGGTATACTCTTTCAGGCTCAGATACAGAGTTCCTTACCCAGCAATGCAGCCATGTTGGGGTAGTGCAGGCTGCTGCCTATGATAAGGCAAATATACCCTTGGCTTCACACCCCCCAGATAAGGACTCTAGGAGGATTGATGCCATGGCAAAGAAACAGTACATGGCAGCATCCTTGGGACTCAGGCAGGCCAATTATATGGCCTATACAGCTAGATATCAAAAATCTAGATGGGACACTGTAATGGCTTTAGCTAAATAGGTTCCTGGCCAGCTTACCAAGGAGCTGGAGCAGGTAGCTGCGAATGGTATTGAGGCATCCAAGGTGCAATTCCATGCTGCAGTGGACTCCAATGATGTTTCATCTAGAGTCATGGCTACATCTGTGGCCCTTCGTAGGATGGCTTGGCTCAGATGTACTAGCCTGTCTCAGGATACCCAGACTAAGGCCATGGATTTTCCTGTTGTGGGTAATTCTCTGGGGAGCAAACAGAGAACTACATGAAGAAAATTGATGAATACAGGACCACCTATAGGAGTGCTCAGGCCAAGGAAAGACAAGTCACTCCTCAGAGGCAGCATCCCCAGGGGCCGGGGCAGGCCTTTTCATAGGCCTTTCTACCAAGCCCAGGCCTCCTCTTCTGCTTATGCTCAGAGGGGGTTCTTTAGAGGGAGAGGCAGACGGGGTACAAGCAGGCCTGCTTCCACCCCTCAGCCTAAAGCCCCTGCCAAACAGGCACCCTGATGGGTTTGCCAGGGCCGATTCTCCACCACCTGTAGGGGGCAGGCTGGCTTACTTTGTCCAGGACTGGATGTCTTTAACATCAGACAAATGGGTCCTGGAAGTAGTAGGCCAGGGACTGGTTCTCAGCTTCAATAAATTTCCAAAGATGAGAACCAGATCCCTTTCCACCTGCAAATCCTTCAGAGGCACTTGCCCTAGAGGCAGAGGTATCTTCCCTCTTGGCTCTCAGAGCTATAGAAAGGGTTCCACCCCTACACAAAGGGAAAGGATTGTACTCCAGGTACTTCCTCACCCCGGAAAAGACAGGAGAATGGCGGCCCATCCTGGATCTCAGATATTTAAACAAGCATCTTTTAAAGCCAAAGTTCAAAATGGTGACTCTGGGAATAATTCTACCTTCTCACGGCCAGGGGACTGGCTGTCTCCCTGGACCTCAAGGATTCCTATTTCCATATTCTCATCAGAAGCTCCCATCAAAATACCTCGAGTTCGAGCTGCCCTCAGGCCATTACAATTCAGAGCAATGCCCTTCGGCCTAACCTCTGCCGAGGTGTTCACAAAATGCCCTGGCAGTAGTGGTTGCCTTCTAAGAAAGAAAAGTTTCTATCTTCCCATACCTGGATGACTGGCTCATAGTAGGCCAGTCCCAGACAAGTCAAGTTACACCTACAGATAACTCAGCAACTGCTCACTTCTCTAGGTTTCCTTCTGAATCTTTCAAAGTCAGTTCTAGAGCCTGTACAGCTCCTCACCTTCATAGGCGCAGAGCTAGATACAGTAAAGGCGAGAGCCTTCCTTCCCCTGGATAGGGCAAGGACCCTTATTACACTGGCCTCTTCATTCACTCTACAGGTGTCTCGACCAGCAAGGCATTTTCTGCAGCTCCTGGGGCACATGGTTGCTTCTACAGCAGTGGTGCAGGGAACAAGATTTCAGATGAGGGACATTCAGTTCCACTTGATAGCCTTTTGGTCTCAGAAAAAGGATCCTCTGACCAAACTGATCCCAGTGACTCAGAACCCTGATCCAGGCATTGCAGTGGTGGCAGGGTCAGGACAATCTAAGACAGGGAGTTCCTTTTGTCACTCAGTCTCACTCTCTAATCCTTACTACAGATGCCTCCCTCTTGGGGTGGGGAGCCCACTTGGGAGACCTGACCACCCAAGGGTTGTGGTCTCTTCAGGAATCTCTGCTTCACATCAATCTATTACAACTCAGAGCAGTGTTTCTAGCACTTCAAGCTTTTTACAAGTCTGTTCAGAACAAAGTAGTTCAGATCAGGACAGACAATACCACCACAATGTGGTATATCAACAAACAAGGGGGCACTCGGTCTCGGCCTTGTGCTGGACAATGAAGTTATGGTCTCTGGCCTATTCCTGAACACCTCCCTTACAGCAGTACCTCCCAGGCAAGGATAATGTCCTGGCAGATGCTCTCAGCAGGATATCTCAGGGCCATCACGAATGGTCACTGGATCCCCATGGTTTGAAGGTGATCTTCTCCAGATGGGGCACCCTCAGATGATCTTTTGCAGCCCCAGACAATCACCAACTTCCCCTCTTTTGCTGCAAGCCCCCAGTGTTGGGCTCAGTCCTCCTGGATGCCCTAGATCTTCCTGGACATAAGTCTCCATCACTCATTCACACTATTGGGATCTGCGCCGGAGGCACTAGGACCCATCGGGAGCAAACTTTTTGCTGGGGAGTCTACGCCAGAGATGGCGCCGCGAGCCCCAGCTCACGCAGCAATGACTATCTCGGCGTCGACTTCCCAACTGCCTGAGTTCCTTTTCTCCCGCCGAGTGCACTTCAGTGACGACGTCGCTCGCCTGTCGGGAGTCAAACTTCAAACTCGCAGCATAGTTTTCAGTTTTTATTATTTTGTAGTATTGTCTCGATACAGTATCACTTAAGTTATTCTTATTTTTAAATAAAAACGATAAAGAAGTCTCAGCCTACACTGACGGAGTCGACCATGAGCAGGTCAGGTGACGGTAGGGAGACTTCGTATGAAAGCTGTTCAGTCAGTCGGGCTGGGTCCGGTCCGCCGCCTTCTCCGGAAGGGGGGTCTGACAACGGTCAGTCCAATGCCCGGGGGGATGGGCGGTCCCGCGGAAGCATAAAGCCAAACAGTCACAGTCTCGACACCGTTCGGCCTCGAGCTCTTCTTCAGCCCGCAGGTCTAAAAAGAGAAGGCATCCACAGGTGCCCTCTGATACGTCCGCGCCAGACGCTCAGTTATCGGGCTGGTGCGGTCTCCTCCCCGAGTCGCCAACAGCGGCTTCTGGTAGCCGGACGCTTCGACATCAGAGTCCACCCGCCCGCGGGTAGGTCTTCAGATGAGCAGTTTCATCAGTGGGCCCTCTTATGGAGCAATGGGCTCGGAGGTTGGTTCGGCTACCTGGCTCGGTCGCTCGTGGGCCTTCGGGCTCTCTGGGCGACCAGGTAGGGCGGTTAGACTTTCCTGGTCGCGCAGCACCTTCTTCGGTGCCGTCGACTCCGTGCTTAGGTGTCTCTCCCCCCCCCACATGGCTTCGGCGCAGGGGGCCACACCGATGCCCTTATCTCCTGCTCTTATTCCTTCAAAACCTGTTTTTCGGTCTCTGGGAGTGCCTTCAGCGCCCGTGTGGGCTTGTGGTGGCCGCCTCGGCATCGCCTGCATCGCCTCGTCGGTTTCTCGGCATCAACTGTGGCACATGCGGCGCTGTCCTCGGCGCCATTTTCTGCGCATGTGGTTCCTCGGGCTGCTCGGTCGCGCCGGGGCTCGGGACTTCCTCTTGTCTCTTTTCCTCCTTCCTCTCTGGCTTTCATCCCTTTCCTGTCCATACAGTCCCTCCTGGACTGTCAGGAGATGATATTGAGCCTGACCCAGACCACCGGCTGGGCGATGAGGTGGCCAAGCAGGATCTTTTACTGCTGCAGAGCCTGTGGTCGAGGACCTGTCTTTTAAGTCTCTGCTGAAGAATATGATTTCCACTCTCTCTCCAGTCTACAGACATCGATCCTGGGAAATTAAGACTCCAATACCTTCACCTCGGAGATCCTCTGGATTTGACTCCTCCGATTCAGCCTTACTTGCGCCAGAGCTGTCTCAAATGGTATGGAATAATCCTGCTCTCTCTTCATTGGTGGCTAAATCCCTTGATAGAAAATATTCAGCTCCCAAGGATCGTCCCATTTTGGCATCTCAAGCCTGCGGATCCTATTGTAGTCCTGGCAGAGAGTGATAAGTCGATCCTTCCTCAAACCACTGCAGCTCGACCTATTAACAAGGAATCTCGTAAAATAGACACCTTAGGTAAAGAGAGTCTTTGCTGCTTCTACCCTAAGTATCACGTATTGCCAGTTACCAAGGCTATTTTTCTCAATCACAGTATATCCTGTGGCTCTCTCTCAAGCAAATGGTTGAAGCTCTTCCAGAGTCGGTTCAAAACCAGAGCTTCTTCAAACCATTACGGGTATTGAATCTAACAGCCAACAAGTTAAAGCAGCCATGGGCGCACTTTAGACTCAGCTTCCCGTTCAGCAGCTGCTGGTATTTGCAACCGCCGCCATTCCTGGCTGCGCTTCGAAACTTCACCAATGATGCACAACAACAGGTAATGGCATTGCCCTTTGATGGTGCATATCTTTTGGTCCTCAGGTCGAGCAAGCTCTGAAGCTACACAAAGATTAGGTCAGCCATTAAGTTGGCTGAGCCCCTCCTGCCCCTCTCGAGGCATGCCAGTAAACGTCAGTTTCATAACCGTCAGTCCTTTTTGAGGCAGAGGCAGGGAAGTTTCCATAAGAACCAACCTGCCCAACCTCAAAGAGGCGCCGCAAGCGCGAGGGCCCGGCGCTGGCGCTTCTAATCTTATAATTGCTGGCCCAAGTCCCACCTCAACTGCCGAGTGGACTTTTCCTCTCGGTGGGAGGTCGGCTGATGCACTTCTACAGCCAGTGGAAGTCCATAACCTCAGACAAATGGGTCCTTCGGATAATCCGAGTACTCACTCAATTTTGTGGAAACCCCTCTGGATCGTCCTCCCAAATGGCAGCCCAGGCTGTCTGCCTTTCAGTCAGACCTTCTCACCACCGAGATTCAGGGCTTCTAAGCAACAGGGCAGTAGAACTTGCCGCTGCATCAGCAAACACGAGTTCTACTCCTCATTACTTTCTGGTTCCAAAGAAGTCTGGGGAATGCGCCCATTCTAGATCTCAGAAGCTAAACAAATTTCTCCCCAGGAGAAATTCAAAATGATTCTCTAGAACCCTGTTACCCTTGCTTCATCAGCACGACTGGTAGGCCTCCTAGACATGCAGGATGCTTACCAGCACATTCCCATTCACCGAGGGCATCACAAATTCCTGAGGTTTGTGGCTCTGGGACAACATTATCAGTTCAGAGTCCTGCCTTTTGGGCTATCCTCGGCGCCGTGAGTTTTTACAAAGTGTTGTGCAGTTCTCGCAGCGCACCTCAGAAAACCCAGAATACAGGTGTTCCCTTATCTTGATGATTGGCTTCTGGCAAGTCCTTCCAGGCAAGGGACTCTGGATGCCGTAGAGACGGCCTCTCACCTCCTTACATCCATGGGAGTCCTGCTAAACCTCAAGAAATCGCAGCTGCAGCCCTCCCAGAGGCTCCTTTCATAGGGACCCTTCTGGACATCCTGTGTGAAGGCTTTTCTCCCAGAGGACAGAAGGCGATATCCTTCAGATGGCCCGTTACGCCGGAAGAACAGGTCAGTTACAGCACTCTCGATGCAACGGATGCTGGGCCTCATGGCATCCTCAGTGTTCACTGTACCTCTGGCCCGTCTGCACATGAGAACCCCAGTGGATGCTCAGTACTCAGTGGTCTCCAACCACTCACCCATGAGTCCTATCTCATGAAGGTGACAAGAGACCCTAAAGAGGTCTCTCACCTGGTGGTCTCAAGAGGACAATCTCCTGCAAGGATACCCTTGCCCTCTGGACCATCAGATCTCCATTACCACAGGCGGCTTCACTAATGGGGTGGGAGCTCACTGTCAGGATCTCCACACTCAGGGTGTGTGGACTCAGCTTGAGTCCCAGCTTCACATAAATGTCCTAGAAATGAGAGCCGTCCTTTATGTGGTCCGAGCTTTGAAGGACATTCTCTGTCACAAGAATATTCTCCTCCAAACGGACAACAAAGCAGTGATGTATTACATCAACAAGCAGGGCGGTGCTCATTCTTACCCCTTATACAGAGAAGCGATGAGGGTCTGGGAATGGTGCTTGGAGCACAAGGCTCTAATTCAAGCAATCTACCTGCCAGGTGTACAGAACGACTTGGCAGACCGTCTCAGCAAACAGAGACAGATCCTCACAGTGGTCTCTTGACTCAACCATAGTTCAGTCACTATTGAAGAGTGGGAACTCGGTCCTGGACCTTTTGCATTCCCACTCAACATAAAACTGCCTCTCTTCTGCTCCAGAAGACCAGGGCCTGCATTTTGTCAGGATACGTTCAGGCTCACGGTGGACAAAACGCTTTCTTTACGCCTTTCCGCCTCTTCCTCTAATTCAGAGAGTACTCCTCAAGTTAGAGTCTCAGGGAGACAAGATGATTCTCATTGCTCCCTTTTGGCCTCGACAACTGTGGTTTCCACTTCTCAACAGTATGTTGGCAGTTCCTCCGAGACCACTTCCCTGCAGATGAACCTTTTAACTCAGGGACCGGTGGTCCATCCCAATCTGAGATCTCTTCACCTTCACGCTTGGCTCCTGAAGAGGTAAGTAAATCGGTTCGATGTCTCGAAGAGTTTCTGATATCCTTCTGGCTGCGCGGAAGCCAACCACTCCGAGGAAAACTTACGGCTAAGTGGGCGTTTTTCCTCTGGTGTGCAAAATCCTCTTTGAATCCCTTTTCCTGCCCTCCAGATAAAGTTTTAGAGTACCTTTGGACCTCTCAAATTCAGGTCTCCAGTACTCTACAGTTAAGGTTCACCTTAGTGCCATTTCAGCATATCATGAGCCGGTTTTTCTCTTTCACTGGCTCAATTACCTATAGGTTAAGAGATTTCTTAGGGCATTCTGCACCAGACCCCTACAAGGCGTCCTGTTGCAGCCTGGGACATTACTCTTGTGCTAGACATGCTCACTCGGAAACCTTTTGAGCCTCTAGCTACCTGTGAACTAAAGTTCCTCACCTGGAAGACTGCCTTTCTAGGGGCCATTACCTCAGCCCGTCGGGTCTCTGAGATACATGCCCTGGTCACAGACCCTCCGTATACTGTGTTCCATAAGGACAAAGTAGTCCTTCGTACTCATCCTAAATTTCTTCCTAAGGTTGTGTCAGAATTTCATCTTAACCAACCTTTGGTCCTTCCCTCTTATTTTGCGGACTTCCAAAATGAAGGGGAATGCTCTCTTCATTCTCTGTATGTTAAGAGGGCCTTGCATTTCTACTTAGATAGAACCAAGGATTTTCGTAAAGCCCAGCAACTGTTCATTTCCTTCAGTGAGGCCCGGCTGGGTCAACCTGTCGCTATTAGATGTATCTCAGCATGGCTAGTGGCGTGCCTTTGTCACTGCTATTCCATGGCGCAGGTTAAGTTGGAGGGTAGGGTTTACGCTCACACTACCAGAGCGGTAGCGGCATCCCTAGTGGAAATCCGCAACGTGCCCATTGCAGACATCTGCAATGCAGCCACCTGGAGCTCAGTGCATACTTTCGTTAAGCATTATGCACTCGATGTCCATGCCAGATGACATTCTTCTTTTGGCAGAGCCATCCTTAATGGACTTCTGTCTTAAGAAACGTGAGCTCTTGGTTTCTCCTGCCACCCTCTCGGGGGATTATTAGCTCGGTACTCTCCCAATAATGTGAATGAGTGGTGGAGACTTATGTCCAGGAAGATATGAAAATTACGTACCTACCGTAATTCTTGATCTTCTTGGACGAGTCTCCACCACTCATTCACACGCCCACCCTCCATCCCCCGAGCTCACCTCTCTTGTTGGTCTTCACTCCCTCAAATCTTTAGGCCTTGAAGATTTCTTTGTTGACCCTTCTTACACGGGTCGTCCGGACTATCTTATGTCCGGTTTTTAGGTTAGGCTACCCTTCTAGGTTAGTTACGCTGCACCTCCTTGGTAAAAAAAGGTACTGAGGTGGTTGGGGAGTCGACGCCGAGATAGTGATTGCCGCGCGAGCTGGCGCTCTCGGCGCCATCTCTGGCGTTGACTCCCCAGCAAAGAGTTTGCTCCCGATGGGTCCTAGTGCCTCCAGCGCAGATCCCAATAGTGTGAATGAGTGGTGGAGACTCGTCCAAGAAGATCAAGAATTACGGTAGGTACGTAATTTTCATTTCTTAATTGGGAAGGGAAGTTCCTGTATGCTTTTCCCCCCTTCCCCCTCCTGTTCAAGGTGCTAATCAAAATCAGGTCTCAACCCTGCAAGGTGATTCTGATTGCTCCAGACTGGGCCAGACAGCCCTGGTACCCTCTCCTGTTGTCCTTAGCAGTCCACCTTCCCCTGTTTCTTCCCAGGAATTACAACCTGTTAACCTGTGCTCAGGGGAGGGTTTGGTATCCGAATCTCAAATCTCTCAATCTCAAGGCCTGGCTCTTGAAGAGTTAGAGTTTGCTGATTTTCACCTCTCTCAAGGTGTTATGGATATCCTAAAGTCTTCTCGGAAGCCTTCCACCAGAAGCACTTACAATTCCAAATGGAAAAGATTCTCCATATGGTGCTCTGGGAAGCATATTTCTCCAGAGTCTGCTGGCCTGCCCACAGTCCTTGGCTATATGGTTCATCTGAATAGGTTGGGACTCAGACCAGCTACACTAAGAGTGCATCTGGCAGCTGTCTCTGCTTTTCTTTCAGCAGGCAAGCCTTCTTCCCTTTCAGCTCATCCTGTATTCTCTAAGTTTTTCAAGGGGATTGCTTCATACCAATCCGCCATTCAGGGACCCTGCCCCTGCTTGGGACCTTAATGTTTGCATTGCTCAGCTTATGCAACCCCCTTTTGAGCCCTTGTCCTCAGCAGAGCTTAAGTACTTGACTTGGAAAACTGTTATCTTCCTGGACATAAGTCTCCCACCACTCAATCACACTAGTGGGATCTGCGCCGGAGGCACTAGGACCCATCGGGAGCAAACTTTTTGCTGGAGGGTTGGCGCGAGAGATGGCGCCGCGAGGCATGGCGCCGCGAGCGGTGGCTCACGCGGTAATGACTATCTCGGCGACGACCCTCCAACCGCCTCAGTTCCTTTTTTCCCGCCGTCGAGTGCGCTTCAGTGACAACGTCACTCGCCTGTCGGGAGTCAAACTTCAAACTAGCGCATAGTTTTCAGTTTATTTTTTTGTAATTTTATCTCGATAGTAGTATCGCTTAATTTTATTCTTTTTTGTTATATTTTAAAATTTAACTTATAGTAAAGAAGTCTCGGCCTACTGGACGGAGTCGACCATGGCAGGTCAGGTGACGGTAGGGAGACTTCGTATGAAAGCTGTTCAGTCAGTCGGGCTGGGTCCGGTCAGCCCCCTTCTCCTCAGTGGGGTTCCGTTAACGGTCAGTCCGATGCCCGGGGGGATGGGCGGTCCCCCCGCCGGCATAAAAATAAACTGTCGCATTCTCGGCACCATTCAGCCTCGAGCTCTTCTTCGGCCCACAGGTCAAAAAAGAGAAGGCATCACTCGAGGTCGCCCTCTGATACGTCTGCGCGTCGACGGTCGGTTATCGTACCTAGTTGCCGGTCTCCTCCTTCGGAGTTGCCAACTTCCGGTTTCCGCCGTCTTCGACATCGGAGCCCCACCCCGCCTATAGGTAGGGCTCCAGATGAGCAGTTTCATCAGTGGGCCGCTCTTATGGAGCGATGGGCTCGGAGGTTGGTTCTTCTGCCTGGCTTGGTTGCCCCGGAGCCTTCGGGCTCGTCGGGCGATCAGGCAGGGCGGTTGGACCTTCCTAGTCACGCGGCGCCTCCTTCGGTGCCAGCAACTCCGTGCTTAGGTGTTCCCCCCCATGGCTGCGGCGCAGGGGGCCACACCGATGCCCTTATCTCATTGTTTCCCTTCTCTTGCTTTAGGTTCTAGGGGTGTCCTCGGCGCCTTCTGCGGAATGTCGCTAGCATGCCGGGGCCTTGCGGCACCGTCCGCGGTGCTGCGAGTCTCGCAGCGCCGTCTGCAGCGCCGCTGGGTCTTGCGGCACTGTCCAGCGGTGCGGCGACTCTCGTAGGCCGCCGCGGCACCATGTGTCTTCGCGGCACGGCGAGGGCGCGGCGTGGTGCAGCTTGCGATTGCGGTGGCTCTTTCGGCGCCGTCGCCTCCGTGGCGCCGGTTCCGACTCCTTTCCGCCTCTTGGCGCGGGGGCCCTCGGGGACTCTCCCTTTCTATCTGCTCTTTCTTCTTCTCCTATTTTCCTCCTTTCCTGTCCAAGCAGTCCTTCCTGGACTATCAGGAGATGATGTTGAGCCTGACCCAGACCTTCGGTTGGGTGATGAAGTGGAGGAAACAGGATCCTTCACGCTACAGAGCCTGTGGTGAGGACCTATCCTTTAAGTCTCTGTTGAGGAACCTGAGATCCACTCTTTCTCTCCAGACTAGGACATCGATCCTGGGAAAATATTAAGACTCCAGTATCTTCATGCTTGGAGATCCCTACAGATTTGACTCCTCGATTCAACCCTCCTTGAGAGCGCTGTCTCAAATGGTATGGAATAATCCTGCTCTTATTCCTTCAGTGGCTAAATCCATTGATAAGAAATATTCAGCTCCCAAGGATCGTCCCATTTTGGCATCCCAAGCCTTTGCAGATCCTATTGTAGTCCTGACAGAGAATGACAAGGTTGTTCTTCCTCAAGCTACTACAGCTCGACCTATTAAAGAGTTTCGTAAAATTGATACATTAGGTAAGAGAGTCTTTGCTGCCTCCACTTTAAGTATGCGTATTGCCAGTTATCAAGGCTGTTTTTCTCAGTATGAGTATATCCTGTGGCACTCTATGAAACGAATGGTTGAAGCTCTTCCAGATTCCAACTCCAAGTCAGAGCTCCTTCTAACCGTTATCAGAGGCATTGAGTCCAATAACCAACAGGTCAAAGCCGCCATGGACGCTTTTGACACTGCTTCTCGTTCAGCAGCCGCAGGTATTTGTACTCGACTCCATTCCTGGCTGCGTACTTCTGGCTTTACGAATGATGCTCAGCAGCAGGTAATGGCGTTGCCCTTTGATGGCTCCTGTCTTTTTGGGCCTCAGGTAGAGCAAGCCCTAGAGGCCACTCAGAAGACTAGGTCTGCCATTAAGTTGGCTAGACCCCCACCTACCCCCTCTCGGGGCATGCAGAGTAATCAGTTTCATAGTCACCAGTCCTTTGGCAGAGGCAGAGGAAGCTCCATAAAAGCCAACCTGCCCAACCTCAAAAGAAGGCGCAGCAGAAAGCGCAGGGGCCTAAAGCCCCCAGCGCTACCTTATGAATTGCCAGCCCCAGTTCCATCCACACTGCCCGAGATGGAACTTTCTCCTCCGGTGGGAGGTCGTCTGATGTACTTCTACAATCAGTGGAAGTCCATAACCTCGGACAAATGGGTCCTTCGGATAATTCGCGAGGGTTATTCTCTCAATCTTTTGGAAAACCCCCCGAATTGCCCTCCCAAACGACAACCCAGGTTGTCGACCTCTCAGTCAGACCTCCTCACCGCCGAGATCCAGGGCCTTCTAAACAACAGGGCAATAGAACTGGTGCCCCCGCATCAGCGAAACACAGGGTTCTACTTCCATTACTTTCTGGTTCCAAAGAAATCTGGGGGGATGCGCCCCATTCTAGACCTCAGAATGTTAAACAAATTCCTCCCCAAGGAGGAATTCAAAATGATTTCCCTAGGTACCCTGTTACCTTTGTTGGCATCAGCACGACTGGCTGGCCTCCCTGGATATGCAGGACGCCTACAAGCATATCCCCATCCACCCGACCCATCGCAAATTCCTGAGGTTTGTAGCTCTGGGTCAGCATTATCAGTTCAGAGTCCTGCCTTTTGGGCTATCCTCGGCGCCGCAAGTTTTTACAAAGTGTTGTGCAGTTCTCACAGTGCATCTCAGGAAGCTCGGACTCCAAGTGTTTCCCTACCTAGACAATTGGCTCCTAGCAAGTCCTTCCAGCCAAGGGACTCTGGAAGCCGTTCAAACGGCCTCTCGCCTTCTTACGTCCATGGGAGTTCTGCTGAATCTGAAGAAGTCACAGCTGCAGCCCTCCCAGAGGCTCCTTTTCATAGGGACTGTTCTGGACACCTCTTCCACGAAGGCTTTCCTTCCAGAGGACAGAAGACTCGACATCCTTCAGATGGCCCGTTACATCGGGGAGAACCGATCGGTCACAGCTCTCTCGATGCAACGTATGTTGGGTCTCATGGCGTCCTCAGTGTTTACTGTACCCCTAGCTCGGTAACACATGAGGACCACCCAATGGATGCTCTCCGCTCAGTGGTCACCGACCTCTCACCCCCAGTCTTATCCCATCAAGGTGACGGAGCCCCTATGAAGGTCTCTCACCTGGTGGTCTCAAGAGAGCAATCTCCTGGAAGGATTCCCCTTTGCTCCTCTGGATCATCAGATCTCCATCACCACAGACGCATCGCTAATGGGATGGGGAGCTCACTGTCTCTCTCTCCACACTCAAGGTGTATGGACTCAGCTCGAAACTCAGCTCCACATAAATGTCCTGGAGATGAGAGCGGTCCTCTATGCGATCCGAGCGTTGAAGGATGTTCTTTGTCACAAGAACATTCTCCTTCAAACGGACAACAAAGCTGTGATGTATTACATCAACAAGCAAGGCGGTGCTCACTCTTATCCCCTTTGCAGGGAAGCAATGAGAGTGTGGGAGTGGTGCTTGGAGCACAAGTCTCTAATTCAAGCGGTATATCTGCCGGGTGTACAAAACGACTTAGCAGATCACCTCAGCAGGACGGAGGCAGACCCTCACGAGTGGTCTCTCGACCCAGCCGTAGCTCGGTCACTGTTCGAAGAGTGGGGGACTCCAGACCTGGACCTTTTTGCATCCCCACTCAACGCAAAACTGCCTCTCTTCTGCTCCAGAAATCCAGGGCCTGGCATTTTCTGTCAGGATCGCTCAGGCTGTGGTGGACAAAACGCTTTCTTTCGCCTTTCCACGCTTCCTTTAATTCAGAGAGTTCTCCTCAAGTTCAAGTCTCAGGGACCAAGATGATTCTCATTGCTCCCTCCTGGCCTCGCAACTATGGTTTCCTCTACTCAACAGTATGTAGGCAGCTCTCCGAGACCACTTCCTTGCAAATCAATCTTTTGACTCAGGGTTCATTGGTCCATCCCAACCTGAGGTCACTTCACCTTCATGCTTGGCTCCTGAAGAGTTAGAAGTGAACCGGTTCAACGTCTCTCGTAGAGTCTCAGACGTCCTTCTGGCTGCTCGGAAGCCAGCTACCCGAAAAACTTAGCTTCTAAGTGGAAACGCTTTTCTCTCTGGTGTGCAAAGTCCTCTTGGAATCCCTTTTCCTGTCCTCAAGACAAGATTCTGGAGTACCTTTTGGACCTATCGAACTCAGGTCTCCAGTACTCCACGGTTAAAGTTCACCTTAGTGCCATTTCGGCGTTCCATGAGCCGGTTTCTTCCTTGTCTCTGGCTCAGTTACCTATGGTGAAGAGATTTCTTAAGGGAATTCTGCATACCAGACCCCCTGTTAGACGTCCGGTCGAAGTCTGGGACATTAACCTTGTGCTAGACATGCTCACTCGGAAGCCTTTCGAACCCCTAGCTACCTGTGAGCTAAAATTTCTTACCTGGAAGACAGCCTTCCTAGTGGCCATTACCTCAGCCCGCAGGGTCTCTGAGATACATGCCCTGGTTACGGACCCTCCGTATACTGTGTTCCATAAGGACAAAGTAGTTCTTCGTACTCATCCTAGATTTCTTCCCAAGGTTGTGTCAGAATTCCATCTAAACCAACCTCTGGTGCTTCCCTCTTACTTCGCAAACTTCCAAAATGAAGGAGAACGGTCTCTTCATTCCTTGGATGTTAAGAAGACCTGATGTTCTACTTAGATAGAACCAAGAATTTTATAAGACTCAGCAATTGTTTGTTTCCTTCAGCGAGACCGCGCTGGGTCAGCCTGTCGCTATCAGATGCATCTCATCATGGTTAGTGGCATGTCTTTGACATTGCTATTCCATGGCACAGGTTAAATTGGAAGGTAGAGTGTACGCTCACTCTACTAGGGCGGTTTCGGCATCCCTAGCGGAAATTCGCAATGTTCCAATTGCAGATATCTGCAATGCCGCCACCTGGAGCTCAGTGCATACTCGTGCAAGCATTATGCACTGGATGTTCATGCCAGGCGTCATTCCCGCGTTGACAGAACTATCCAATGGACTTCTGTCCCTAGGCGTGTGAGCTCTGGCTCCCCTCCCGCCCTTTGGGGATTATCAACAGTACTCTCCACTAGTGTGAATGAGTGGTGAGACTTATGTCCAGGAAGATATGAAATTACGTACCTCACCGTAATTCTTGATCTTCTTAGACGAGTCTCCACCACTCATTCACACGCCCACCCTCCATCCCCCGAGCTCACCGCTGTGTTGGTCTTCACTCCCTCAAATCTTTAGGCCATGAAGACTTCTTTGCTGACCCTTCTTACACGGGTCGTCTGGACTATATTATGTCCGTTTTGTAAGGTTAGGTTTACTCTTTACGTTAGTTGCGCTGCACCTCCTTGGTAAAAAAGGTACTGAGGCGGTTGGAGGGTCGTCGCCGAGATAGTAATTACCGCGCGAGCCACTGCTCGCAGCGCCATGCCTCACGGTGCCATCTCTCGCGCTGACCCTCCAGCAAAAAGTTTGCTCCCGATGGGTCCTAGTGCCTCTGGCGCAGATCCCACTAGTGTGAATGAGTGGTGGAGACTCGTCCAAGAAGATGGTAGGTACATAATTTTCATTTCTTGGTGGCCATCATTTCTGCCAGGCGCATAAGCGAGTTGCAAGCCCTGGCAGTGGAGCCTGATTTTATCTCTTTCCATAGAGATAAGGTGGTCCTCAGGACTAACAGGAAGTTTTTGCCTAAGGTGGTTTCAGACTCCACCTTAACCAGTCTGTCTCTTCCTGTGTTCTTCACTGACCATTCCTCCTCTAGTGAGAGGAGGCTGCACAGTTTGGATGTGAAAAGAGCCCTTTGCTACTACATAGAGCATACCAAGGGTCACAGGTTTGACTCCCTCCAACTGTTACTCACTTATGGTGAGGTTGGTAAGGGAAAACCTGCCACTAAAAGATCCATTGCCAGGTGGATTGTCTGTTGTATGCAATTTTGCTATGAAAAATTAGGTAGGATCCCACCCTCAGGCCTGAGGGCTCACTCTACCAGAGGTACAGCTGCTTCCCTGGCTGCTGCCAGGGATATTCCTATCTTAGAGATATGTCAAGCAGCTACCTGGAAAACAGTACATACTTTCACCAAGCATTACTCTCTGGATATCCAGGCTAGGAGTGATGCTCAGTTTGGCACAGCAGTGCTTCAGAGCCTGTTCCCGAAGTAGGTTCTGTCCCTCCTCCATGGAGGTACTGCTTGGTAGTGTGCAATAGTCAGAATACAGCAAGACTTCATGTTGTTTGAAGAAAAAATTACCTTAGTAATGTTGTTTCTTCTAATGGAGTCTTGCTGTATTCTGACCTCCTCCCCTCTCAGAACCTGGGTTTTGGGATGTAAGTGGGCAGGAACAGTGTTGGCACCCTAGAGGTGCCCCCCTTTTTTCTCACCCTCTTATTTTTGGGTATGTGTTGTGTTTTGTTTTTTGGGTTTCCTGACTTGAGTCTTTGCCTTGGAACCAAAAACCTTTTTTATTAGATTTAGTTGCCAGTTGGCTAGTGTAAGTTTACAGTTTCCACACAGGACGCCCAGTGAGTTTAGCTTGTAAAGATCTGGCGGTTTGGGTTCAAACAACAACAGACAGAGTCTCATCCGAGCTCGAGCTCAGCGTTCCATGCCTTGCATGGAAAGTTAACTCTTTCCTCTCTGGGGAAGTTCAAAGGTTGGATATCACTGCAATAGTCAGAATACAGCAAGACTCCATTAGAAGAAACAACATTACTAAGGTGAGTAATTTTTTCTTCTCTCCTCATAAATCCTGAGAGTTTGCCTTCTCTAATTAACCAGTCAGCAAAATATCAACAGCCTAAGACAAGCTACAGCTGCTAGTCAGAGTGGTCTTTCCCTGGTGCTCTACTTTTGTTTTTATAGCCTACCTTTTCAGTTCTACCATGTTCTGTCGGACTGTGCTGTGCAGTGTGCATGCAACCTTATCTGTTGCTGTTGTGGAGTACAGCCTGATAGCAAGGAGCGTGGAGTGCCGAACTATTTTCCCCAACATATTTTTTTTTTTTAATTCAGATCTGGCTCCGACTGACAGCTCCAGAGATTTGGTCTTAGAAACACTGCAGTCAATGCTACTTACTGTAGCTGTGCGGGCCCTCTGGTTAAACTGCTATATTCAGATATGTCTCCACCCCACTTTTCTCTTCCTGCCCCTAATAGCCAATCTTCTTTTGTTTTGCTGTAAGATTCTGGACACCTAAAGACTCCGTGCTTCATTAACCCTTGGACTGCTGACAGATGTAGAATACAGATAAATAGGGATTTTGAACAGATATGGCTGTCCACAGCACAGCAAGTGTTAATCTGCCTTATGCCACATGAGATCCTGCTCCCTGGATTGAAGAGGGGAGGGGAAAAGCCTTTTTCTTTTTCTTCCGCTCGCTCGCTCCTGTTGCAGCATCTTCTCTTATTTCAGCCCTGAGCTGCCTGGTTAATTACTGCTGTGCTGGTTGTCCATCGGACAGCTAGAAACCGATGAGATTCTTGTCTGGGGCACAAAACTGATAGTCCGGGACGTCGGGCTATGGGATTTGTCGACCCCTGCTTGCCTGGCGGTTGCCGAAAAAAGGGTAAGTTTGGTTAGGTTGGCCATGTCTGAGAAACCCCCCAAAAAACCGGGCCTACTGGGTTTCAACACTGCAGTGAGTGTGGGGAGGTCTTTGCCAAGGCCAATCTCCACACCACCTGTGTTTGTTGTCTGGGGTTTGACCACCTCAATTCAGACTGCCAAATATGTAAAAAGTTTCCCAAATCTACCTTCGAGAAGAGATTAGGTAGACTGAGGGAAAAGGAAGCTGAGAAGTCTGCTGACCCGGATGGCCAGCCCGGTTCGGTTTCAACCGAACCAGAAGGAGTGCCCTCTGACCAGGGCGATACTTCGGGCAAAAGGAGAGCCGATTCCGAGGGATCAGTTCCAACAAAAAGAAAGCGCAGAGATAAATCGACCGGTTCAGATCCAGAGGTTCATGTTCTGACTGCCGAAGAGATAGCCAGAGCGATTCAAATTGTGCAATCGCTCTGTCCGGTTCCGACCGATCTGGCTCCTTCTGGCAGGGGTTCGGTTCGGTTGGTTCCCCAGGTTCAAGAGTATACCCTCGAAGATTTTTATGAACCGGAGTTTGAAGAGGAAGGGGAATTTGAGAATTATGATGTAAGTGAAGGTCTGGATGTGCCTGTGGAACCGGACATCACCCCAGACAGACCATCAGGCGTTTCCCCTCCTAGGCTTTCTGAGTCCCCTTCCCATTTTATGTTTTACAGGAAAGTGGCTGAAACCCTCCAGCTTCCTATGGAGGAGGCTGTGGAAGATCAAGAAGAGCCAGATTATGTAGAGATGATGGATATCCCAGAGTCCAGGAGACTGTCTGTTCCCCTCCATAAATCTTTTGGGAAACAGACACAAAAAATCTTAGTCTCCTAACACTGTACCTCCTGTGGATAGAAGAATGGACAAGAAGTATACACTTTCAGGCTCAGACACAGTGTTCTTATACCAGCAATGCAGCCATGTTGGGGTAGTGCAGGCTGCTGCCTGTGACAAGGCAAATATTCCCTTGGCTTCACACCCCCCAGACAAGGACTCCAGGAAGATTGATGCCATGGCAAAGAAACAGTACATGGCATCTTCTTTGGGACTCAGGCAGGTGAATTACATGGCCTGTGTAACAAGGTACCAGAAGTCCAGGTGGGACACTGTACTGACACTGGCTAAACAGGCCTCCCCCCAGCTAGTCAAGGAGCTGGAGGTGGTGGCTGCTGATGGGATTGAGGCATCTAAAGTGCAATTTCATGCTACTGTGGACTCTAATGATGTCTCATCAAGAGTCATGGCTACATCTGTGGCTCTTCGGAGAATGGCTTGGCTGAGATTTATTAGCCTCTGGCAGGACACCCAGGCTAAGGCTATGGATTTTCCTGTAGTGGGCAATTCTCTGTTGGGGGAACAGACAGAGAATTACATGAAGAAAATGGACGAGTACAGGACCACTTACAGGAGTGCTCAGAAAAATAGAAACATAGACTTTGATGGCAGATAAGGACCACTTGGCCCATCCAGTCTGCCCATTTCCCTACCTATTGGATAAGCTGCAGATTCTAGTTAACCAACAGCCTACTTCCTGCAACCCCCCACTATAATTGCCTTATGTCTGTCCCATGCATGTTTGAATTCCCCCACTGTTTTGGACCCCACAACCTGTCCAGGAAGGCGGTTCCATGCGTCCACCACTCTCTCCTAGAAAAATAATTTCCTCACATTACCCTTGAGCCGTCCCCCCTCTAACTTTAAATTGTGCCCCTTTGTTCTTACACATCTCTTTTTCTGAAAGGTGCTACCCTCCTGGACTTTGTTGATTCCCTTGAGGTACTTAAAAGTTTCTATCATGTCCCCCCTGTCCCGCCTTTCATCAAGGGTATACATATTAAGTTCTCTCGGTCTCTCTTCATGTGGTTTCTGATGTATACCCTGCACCATTTTAGTTGCCCTCCTCTGGACTGCTTCCATCCTGTCTATGTCCTTGCGTAGATGAGGTCTCCAAAACTGCACGCAGTACTCAAGATGGGGTCTCACCAACTGTCTGTACAGAGGGATAACCACTTCCCTTTTTCTACTTGTGATGCCCCTTCCTATGCATCCCAGTATCCCCCTGGCTCTCTTTACTGACTTCTCACATTGCTTACCCACCTTGAGGTCATCTGATATGACTACACTCAGATCCCTTTCCATTATTGTTGTCGTTAGTGCCTCCCCTGCTATTGTGTACTCTTCTCCTGGATTTTTATTTCCCAGGTGCATTACTTTGCACTTCTTCGCATTGAATCTAAGTTGCCATATGTCTGACCATTCCTCCAACTTTGCCAAGTCCCTTCCCATCCTTTCTACCCCCTTGTGTATCAAATCTGTTACAGATCTTTGTGTCATCCGCAAAGAGGCATACCTTTCCTTCTAGACCCTCCGCAATGTCACCTATTAAGACGTTAAAGAGGACTAGACCCAGTACTGAGCCCTGAGGTACTCCACTAGTAACCCCCCTTTCTTCAGAATGTGTTCCATTCACTATTACCTTCTGTGCCCTGTTGTGCAGCCAGTTTGCTACCCAGGCTACCACCCTGGGACCCACTCCCAGGCTGGCTAACTTGATTATTAATCTTTTGTGCGGAACTGTCAAATGCCTTGCTAAAGGCTAGGTAGGCCATATCCACAGCCCCTCCCTGGTCTGTTACTTTGGTCACCCAGTCAAAGAAATCGGTTAGATTCGTCTGACATGACCTTCCTGCTGTGAATCCATGCTGCTTTGGGTCCTATGCCTCGCTGGCCTCTAGGTACTCAACAATTCTTTTTCAGAAGTGATTCCATCATTTTCCCCACCACTGAGGTCAAACTAACAGGTCTGTAGATCTTATCTGTGTCAGTCTTCACCATTCATCACAGATGGGTACTGGCGGAGGTCTGGACAGCAGGAGCCCTTTTTTTTTTTTAAAGGGCGGGTAGACGGCGCATACATCGGCACCGCCCTCGAGCCCGACGTGCTCGTGGCGCTCGAGGATTAGCCGTTAGCTGTGTCGACCCGCCTGACTAGTTCTTCATCTCCCAGCCGAGGTCGCCTCGGGATGCCTGAAATTTGAAGTCTGTCAGTTTTTCTAGGCCTCACCCTGCGATATTTCCGTCGCCAGTCCGTGGTCTGCTAGTTCTGGTTCTGCCTCCACTCGACGTCGCCGTAAGATCTTTCCTTTTATTAATATTGCTTACGCCGAGTCTTTTTGGTGTTGTTTTCCATAGGTCATGCCGCGGTCGGAGGGCAAGAGTTCTCTAAAGGCGGGCGGCCCCCATGCGTCGGTGCCCGTGGCGGCGCAATTTCTCCATGACCGACCAGCATGACCGTGTCTCGCGATGTCTTGGCCCGTTTCACGACATGGATTCGTGCAACTCCTGCTTCTCTATGGACACTTCGCACGTCTCGAACAGCCAGCGCGTGGAAAGTTGGCGAGCTCCGTAACTTCGGGGATGGTTCACACTCTTCGGGCCAAGCCGCGCTCTCTCGGCCTTTCCTCCGGGTCCCCTCCCGGTTCTATACGGACCATGGAGGAGGGAGCCTCAACCTCCCGTAGCCTAGCCTTGGTCGAGGCTCCTCCCGCGGCGCAGGAGGCCCGTCCCGCTTACCCCCAGGAGAAGGCGGGAGGCGCTGCCATGGCAATCACCCCTTCGGGGGTGAAGGCCCCCCCGGTGTCGCTCCCGTGGTTCGCAAGGCCGGGTCCGCGCCGCCTCGTGCCGCCGTCGGTGTCGTTGAGGCCTTAAGGGCGCCGAGGGCCTTAGCGCCGACTCGTCTCTCGGTGCCATGGGCCCTGTCACTCTGCTCACGGCGCCATGACCGTGGATCCGGCATCGCCTTTTGCTATGTCTCACCTCAGCGCCGAGGTTGAGCACGGTGCCGTGGGACCCTCAGAGTCGTTGGTCGGCGTCACCCGTGGCACCGGGGAACCGGGCGGCGCCGGGTCCATTTTCGGGGCAGTCGACGCTGCCTTGGTTCTCGGTGCCACTTGTGGCACCGTGGGGCCTGGCAGCATCGCAAGGCGCACTGCCGCCGCTGCTCGGTGCCGCTCATGGCGTCGGGGTCTGGCGGTGTCTGTGTCTCGGAGCCGCTGTTGGGGCTGCCGGGCGCCGTCTTTGTCCCCGGCGCCACTCCCGGTGCCGATGGACTTGGCGCCGCGGCTGGCCCTAGCTCCAGACCTTTGGTCTCGGCTGCCCTACCGCCTTCTGCCAGCTCCGCCCCCAGGGCCGTGGAGGGTGCGGGGGTGGCCTTGTCCACTGCCACGGTTTCTGGGCCCTTCGCTAAGGTTGCTTTTCCTCGCCCTCCTACTGTCTGGCTCTGGGCCTCAGATTCCACCTCTTCGGAGTCTGAGTCCGGCTCGGAGTCGGATGGGCAGTCACACCCTTCGGGGTTGACTGCACAGAAGGGTGAGCCGGTGGTCTCTTCGACAGTCGGAGTCAGCCCCCTGCTGAGGAGCTGCTGTCTCTCCAGATCGGGGTCAGTGGCACTGACCAGCAAGCTGTGGTGCGTGCCACCATAGCCTTGCAGCCCGGTCTGGGAGGGTTCTTGACCTTCAGCAGACGCATTCTCCTGTGGTGTGTCTTGATCGCCCAACTTTGGGGCCCATCGGGAAGCCTGCGGAAGGGGAGGGTGCTGCACCCTGGATTTCCCCCTTGGGGACATCCCAGAGCTGCCAGCTACCTAGGCTGACCCTTCCGAGGACCAGGACTTTCTCGGACTCTGAGGGGTCGAAGGGTGTGGGGTCGGCGCGTCGGCCTTTCTCTGTGGTCCACCCGGGCCCTGGACAAAGCCGAAGTGTGGACTTCCGCCCTTCCCCTTCTGGTTCCTTGAGAGGGTCCTATTCTTTGGAGGCAGGGGACCGTCCTTCAAACACCATGAAGTCTTGCTTATATTAGGACCTTTGCAGTATGCCCCTGGCTTTTGACTGCCCCGGAGATGAAATAGTTAACTCCAGAGAAATCTGGAGTTCCACAGCGCGAGAGCGCTATTGAAAGCTCTATCTGGGTTGTTTGAACCCAAACTGTTAGATTCTTTACTCCGCTTTCACTGAACAGACGCTCCGGAGACCAGCTCCTTCATTTCAGTTCGTTTTGCGGTTTAAAGTATTTTTATCGGTTCATTTAACCGAGAAAGTGTTTAAAATTACCGCGGTTTTCGTTTAAAGCTCTATCTGGTAACCGTAAGTAAAATAATTTTAGTCTGTGTGGAAACTCATTATCGGTTCGCTCTGAACTGATCAGTTTGCTTTAAAATTGTTTTCTTTGCATTTAGAGTGAGGTACTGGTTCTTATCGGTCCTAAAAACCTGCAATTAAAAGTGTTTTTTCAAATACCGTGACACGGTTAGGGACCGATAAGGGTGTCTTGTCCTGGCAAGTCCTGAAACAAAGGACAAGTTTGGTTAGGCTGGCACTATGTCTGAGAAACCCAAAAGAAAACCTGCCCACTGGGTTTCAACACTGTGATGTTTGTGGGGGAAGCTTTGCCAAGGCTGACCCACACACCACTTGTGTCTATTGTCTGGGGCTGACCACCTCCTGTCAGACTGCCAGATATAAGAATTTCCCTGCAGCCACCCTGGAAAAGAGATTGGGCAGGCTCAGGGAACGAGAGGCCAAAAAGTCTGCTGACCCGATGATGCCAGCCTGGCCCAGCCACGGCTGGACCAAGAGGAGTGCCCTCTGACCAGGCGATACTTCCTCGGCAAAAGAAAGGCTGGTCCTGAGGAACCAGTCAAAGCAAAAGGACAAAGAAATCAGCTAGTGTGGAGTCCAGTTTGTCTCTCCTTCTGCTGTAGAAATAGCTAAAGCAAGATTGTCCAGTCTTTGTCTCAGGGACTTGTTGAACCTCTCTGGTTGGAAAAAGGGTCTTGTTCAGGTCCAGTGGTTCAGGATTATGTTGGGGATTTTATGAACCACAGGAGGGGAGGAAGATTTTGATGATTGTAATTGTGATTGGGAAGGTCTGAAGTACCAATAGAACTGGACATTTCTCCAGACAGACCTTTGAGTCTCCCTTTATTGTCTGAGTCCCCATCTCATTTCAGATTTTATAAGAAAGTAGCAGAAACTCTCCAGCTGCCCTTAGAAGAGGCTGTGGATGAGCAAGAGGAGCCTGACTATGTGGAAATGATGGATATTCCAGAGGCTAGAAGGTTTTCTATTCCTTTACATAAGTCATTTAGGAGGCAAACCACTAAGATTTAAAAATCCTTTTCTGTCCCTCCTGTAGATAAAAAATGGACAGAAGGTATATCTTGTCAGGCCTAATACAGACTTCCTTACTGAACAGTGCAGTCATGTAGGTGTGGTGCAAGCTGCAGCCTGTGACAGCTAATATTCCCTGGCTTCACATCCTCCTGATAAGGATTCCAGGAAGATTGATGCCATGGCTTAAAAACAGTATGTGGCAGCTTCTTTGGGACTCAGACAGGCTAATTGTATGGCTTATGTGGCTAGATATCAGAAATCTAGATGGACACTATATTGCAGTTGGCCAAGCAGGCCCATGGCCAGCTGGCTAGTGAGTTGAACAGGTGGCTGCTGATGGCATTGAAGCCTCTAAAGTTCAATTTCATGCTGCTGTTGATGTTAATGATGTTTCCTCTAGGGTCATGGCCACTTCTGTAGCTCTCCTAGAGGTTGGCATGGCTCAGATGCACTAATCTGTCCCAAGATACCCAGTCAAAGGCTATAGATTTTCCTGTTATAGGAAATTCTCTGTTTGGAGAACAAACAGAAAATTACATGAAAAGATGGATGAATACAGAACTACTTACAAAGTGCCCAAGCTAAGGAGAGGCATGCCACTCAACATAGGCATGCCCCAGGGGTAGGGGCAGGCCATACAATAGGCCTTTTACCAATTCCAGGCTTCTTCTGCTTTTGGCGCAGAGAGGATTTTTCAGAGGCAGAGGCAGAGGGGGTACAGGCAGGCCCTCTCCCCAACCTAAAGCTGCTCCTGCCAAGCAGGCACCCTGACGGGGTGTGTCTGTCGGCTCTCCTGTACCGTGGGGGCAGACTGGTTTATTTCTCCAGAACTGGTTGTCCCTAACCTCGACAAATGGGTTCTGAGGTGGTAAGCCAAGGCTTGGTTCTCAGTTTCAAACAGTTTCCCAAGATGAGAGCCAGGCACTTTCCCCCTAGTCTTTTAGAAACCCTCACACTAGAAGCGGAGGTTTCTCTCTTTTGGACTGCAAAGCAGTGGAAAGGGTCCCCTTGCCACCAGAGCAAGGGTCTTTACTCAAGGTACTTCCTGACCCTAAAAAAGACAGGAGACTGGCGGCCCATCTTGGATTTAAGATTTCTGAACAAGCATCTTGTAAAACCAAAGTTCAAAATGCTGACTTTAGCAATGATTTTGCCATCCTTGAGGCCAGGGGACTGGCTAGCTTCCCTGGACCTCAAGGACGCCTACTCCATATTCTAATCAGGGCCTCTCACCGAAAGTACCTCAGGTTCGAACTGCCCTCGGGCCACTACCAGTTCAGGGCAATGCCCTTCGGACTCACTTCTGCTCCAAGAGTTTTCACAAAATGTCTAGCTGTAGTAGTGGTCCACTTAAGAAGATAAGGGATAGCTGTGTTTCCCTACTTGGACGACTGGCTTATTGTGGGTCAGTCATCAGAGCAGGTAAAATCCCACTTGCAAATCACCTGGGAACTCCTCATCTTTCTGGGGTTCCTGCTGAATGTTCCAAAGTCAGTTCTCGAACCAGTTCAGGTACTAACTTTTATAGGTGCAGAGCTGAACACAAAGTTAGCCAGGGCATTCCTCCCTCCGAAAGAGTGGACAAACTCATTGCCCTGGCATCTTCTTTCTCCATGCAGGTCTCTGACCAGCAAGGCACTTTCTGCAACTCCTGGGGCACATGGCTGTCTACAGCTGTTGTGCCAGGGGCAAGATTTCAGATGAGGGACATTCAGTTCCACTTGAGATCCTATTGGTCTCAAAGGAGGGACCCTCACCAAATTGGTCCCAGTGACCAAGACTCTGATCCTAGCTCTCCAGTGGTGGCTGGATCGGAGCAACCTGTCCTCAGGGTCCCATTTCTTCCTGTCCTCACTCCCTCATCCTCACCACGGATGCGTCCCTGTTGGGTTGGCTCACCTAGCACCTTTCAACTCAGGGAGTTTGGTCCCTCAGGAATCTCTGCTTCACATCAATCTGCTGGAGCTCAGAGCTGTCTTCCTAGCTCTCCAGGTTTTTCAGAAACTGTCCAGAACAAAGTTGTTCAAGTCAGGACAGACAATACCACAACAATGTGGTACATCAACAAGCAAGGGGCACTGCCTTCAGCCCTGTGCACCAAGCAATGAAGTTGTGGTCTCTGGCCTATTCCTGAACACCTCTCTGATAGCGGTTCACCTCCCAGGGAAGGACAATGTCCTAGCGGACGCCTCAGCAGGATTTCTCAGGGCCACCACGAATGGGCTCTGAACCTCAAGTGCTGGGGTCAATCTTGCCAGCTGGGGCACTCCTCAGATAGATCTTTTGCAGCCCCAGACAACCACAAACTTCCCCTGTTTTGCTGCAGGCCCCAGTTCTGGGGTCAGTCCCCTGGATGCCCTTTCAGCTGGATTGGGAGGAAAGTTCCTCTATGCTTTCCCTCCGTTCCCTCTCTTCAGGGTTTTAGTAAAATCAGAACTCAGCCTTGCAGGGTGATTCTGATTGCTCAGACTGGGCCAGTCAGCCTTGGTACCCTCTTCTTCTGTCCCTATCATTCCACCCTCCCTGACCTTGCCCAGGCTCATGACCTGCTGACCTGTGCACAGGGAGAGTGTGGTATCCGGATCTCAACTCCCTCCACCTCAAGGCTTGGTTCTTGAGGAGTTAGAGTTTGCTCATTTACACCTTTCTCAAGGTGTCTTGATATTTTGAAGGCCTCCAGAAAGCCTTCCACTAGAGCCACTTATAATTCTAAATGGAAGAGATTCTCATTTTGTGTTCTGAGAGGCAAATCACCCCAGAATCAGCTGACCTGTCTATTTTGTTGGACTACCTGGTCCACTTAAATTCCTTAGGCCTCAAACCAGCTACCTTAAAGGTTCATTTGGCAGCTGTTTCGGTTTTATTTCTGCAGGAAAACCAGTTTCTCTTTCTTCTCACCCTGTGTTTGCAAATTTTTCAAAGGGTTACTTCATACTAATCCTCCCTTTCGGGAACCAACCCCTGCATGGGACTTGAATATTTGCATTGCCCAGCTAATGCAACCTCCCTTTGAGCCTCTGATTCGGCAGATCTCAAGTTCTTAACTTGAAACTGTTTTTCTAGTGGCTATCACTTCTGCTAGGCGATAAGTGAATTGCAAGCCTTGTCAGTGGAAGAGGATTTCATTCTTTCCACAGAGATAAAGTGATCCTCAGGACTAACAGAAAGTTTTTACCTAAGGTGGTTTCAGATTTTCATCTTAACCAATCCATCTCTTCCAGTATTTTTACTGAGCACTCCTCTTCTGGTGAGAGAAGCTTGCACAGTTTGGACATAAAAGAGCCCTTAGCTATTATTTGATCGTACAAGGGTCACAGGTTCGAATCCATCCAGCTCTTCCTTACCTATGGAGATGTGGGTAAGGGAGGCCTGCTACTAGGAGGTCGATTGCTAGGTGGATTGTCTCTTGTATCCAGTTCTGTTATCAAAAACTGGCGAAGGAGCCGCCTCAGGCCTGAGGGCTCATTCCACCAGGGTACAGCTGCATCTCTAGCGGCTGCTAGAGATATTCCCATTTTGGAAATCTGTCAAGTTGCTACCTGGAAGACAGTCCACACTTTCACTCACATTATTCCCTGGACGCCCAGTCCAGGAGAGATGCTCGCTTGGCACAAGCTGTCCTGCAGAGCCTCATTTCCTAAGTAGGTTCTGACCCTCCTCCATGGGGTACTGCTGTGTACTCTGCAAAGGTCCTAATATAAGCAAGACTTCATGGTGTTTGAAGAAAAATTATTCACCTTAGTAATTGCTTTTCTTCTCATGGAGTCTTCTATATTAGGACAACCCTCCCCTACCCCTCTCAGAATCCCTACTTGGGTATGGGTTGGCAAATTGGTGCAATCACTGTGTCATGCCTGTTAGCTTCTAGTCTCCTTCTTTCTTTCTTGGGTTAGGAACTCAGATAGTTTCTGTTTTTGTTAATTAGAGCTGGGCCCCTCTGGACTTGAGTCTTTGGGCAGAGGGGCCTTAGTAGTGATTGTCAAGGGTTATCCTAACAATAATATGTGATACTGTTTTTCTTTATTGTTGTGTTTTTGTGGTTCACTTGTTAGTAGGTAGCCACTGGCTAGTGTAAGGCTTTTCCACACAGACTTTGCTATGTTAGTTTAGCCTCATAAAGAACCTGACAGTTTGGGTTCAAACAACCCAGATAGAGTTTCAATAGCTCAAGCTGTGGAACTCCAGATTTCTGGGAGTTAACTATTTCATCTCCGGGCAGTCAAAAGTCAGGGCATACTGCAAAGGTCCTATATAGCAAGACTCCATGAGAAGAAAAGCAATTACTAAGGTGAGTAATTTTTTCTTCTGACCTATACGGCCCCGGGTCGCCTCACTGGGGATTCTTCTGGGCGCAGCCCAGGCAGTACCAACGTGGCTGACAGCTGTCGGCCTGCGGAGTCTCTCCGGGACACCTTCCCTGGGTGTCCATGGTCCGCCTCGGCCCTGGCAGAGGCCAGCTGATTCCTTCCTCGGCTCTGCCCTCACCCTCTGCCACATTCTCCAGCACCCCGGCATTCTTGGTCCTACCGGCCTCACCTGGGAGCAGTTCAGAGCGTGGCTTCGGTTCCCTGCTTACGTTAGGGCCTTGACAGTCAGGGTTTTTCAACCTCCCCGAGCAGCCACCTCGAGCAGATGAGTGACCTCCAGCTCCTCATCCCCCTTCTGGGGTGAGGAACCTTCTGTCCACATCTCTCCTGCCGCTGATCTCGAGTATCAGCGTTTCCTCGCGAGGATGTTGGAGGACCTTCACCTTTCCCTCTATCCGTGAGCATTCCAGAGCATGCGGCTGCGCCTTTCTAGGTGATTTGAGCGGCACCCTGTGGTGCCCCTGGCCTGCTCCTTTTCAGGAGGCGTCCATGCGTTTCTGGCAGAAGATCTTCTCCGGAGTTCCTGCCCCTAGGGACTCTCAGCCAGAGGTAGTTGCACACCCCGAGTCTCCAGGTTCCATGCCTCATCCGCAGTCCGGATTAACGCACCTGGACACTCCTGGACGGCTTCAGCGCCTCCACCGTGACCGGCCCCTGATCAAGACTCTTGGATTTTGATTTCTGGGGAGGAGGACTTTCTACTCGCACAGTTGTTTTCTCCATCTCCACTCATCAGGCCCACTATGCAGCCTACAACAGGTTCTGTGGTCAGCGCTGGGTCAGATCCTAGCTGCTTTGCCTGACTCTGAGCAAACCAGGCAAGCCATCGCTCTCTCTGCACGTGGCCTGGAGCTAGCAAGGCACCAAGCAAGGGCGTCTTATGACGCCAACAAGGTAGCTACCAGGGTGGTAGGGACAGCGATCTGCACCAGAAGATCGGCATGGCTACGCCTTTCACGGTTGTCACCCTTGGCCCGGCGTAGGGTGATAGGTTCCCTGGTGAGCTGAGCCAAACTTTTTCCTGGTAGGCGAGACGGCGCTTGTCGGGCAACTTCCCTTTCCTCCGGGGACCCCTGCCCCTCACTCTCCCACTCGGCCTCCCAGGCCCAGAGCTGCTCCCCTAGTGTGTCACCCACTGGGGCTAAGGGACACTCTGTCCCTCAGGGTGCAGTCAGTTTCTCGGGGCTTGGTACTCACCCATCTGTGATGAATGGTGAAGATTGACACAGGTAAGATATAGAAATTATGTACTTACCGTAATTATGATCTTTCTATGTATCTTCACCATTCATCACAATCCCGCCCACCATCCCCCTGGGGCCTCAGTCTCTGGGTCTCCCTCCCTCTGTGCCTCTCCCTCTCTTGAGTAGGGTAACGTAGGGACACATGGGGTGTAATTTTTCCCCTTAAAAAGGGTACAGCCCGAGTGGCATTCCTTCTTTACAGCATATCTCCACCCTAGCAGGGTGGGTGTTGTTGATTGCCCTCCTTCTGTCATCCAAATGTTTAAAAAAAAAAAAGAGAACCTTCTTTTTTTCACCAAATTTCTTTCAGAGAGAGTACTAATCCCTGTACCCTGTCCTTCTCCAGTATAGCCGACTCTGCTTTTGGGGTATTGCCATATATTCTGTGCCTTGAATACTGGCAAGTAAGCTTTGCTACTCCTTGCAGTTCCTATACAATCTGGTGAAGGACAAGAGTCCTGGATCCTTGTCTTCTCACTCTCCTGAAATTTCTCCCCCCTTCCCTCCCTCCGCTTCCAGAGATTGGGGCCCCTACCCAATCCCCTTAGTTTCATCTTGTCTCTGCTGTCCTCTGTCGTTATTTCTCCTTTTGGTTCAGCTCTTCCTTCCTTTTTCTGTCCCTTGGACTCTCTTGTCCCACCCTCCATCCCTTCCTCTTACCTCTCCGGTGACTCAGAACTCAGTCAGGGCGGAGTCGACACAGCTAACGGCTAATCTCAAGCACCACATAGTATGCCGCCTCAGGTGCTCTATGCCTGGCCGGGTTCGCCTCTGCCCTTTTAAAAAAGCCTCAAGGGGTCCTGACTCCTCCTGCCAGTACCCATCTGTGATGAATGATGAAGATATACAGAAAGATCATACTACGGTGGCACGTACTTCTATTTTCCCTGCTTCTGCCTTGTTCCCACTTTTGTGAAGGGGAATCACATCTGCCCTCCTCCAGTCCTCAGGTAGCACCCATCTTCCCATGATTTGTTAAAAAGTGTGGTTAGTGGTTTCACTAGGTCCTCCCTTAGCTCTTCTAGGATTCTAGGGTGAATCCCGTCAGGCCCCATTGCTTTGTCCACCTTGAGTTTTAGGAGTTCTTTCAGTACTTTTTTTTTTCTGTAAATGGGCTGGTGTCATCACTATCCAGAGTGCTTCTACTGTTTGGTTTAGGTAACTCCCCCTCTTCTTCTTTTGTGAATACTGAGCAAAAGTATTCATTCAGTATCTCTTCCTTTCACTGTCTTCCTCTGCCCACCTCCCTCCCTTTATTAATCTTCAGTATTCATCCTTAACCTTTCTATGCTCCCTAATGTATCTATAAAGGTTTTATCCTCTTCTTAACTGAGTTGGCTTTCTTTCCTCAGTTTAGACTTTTGCTTTTCTGACTGCCTTCCCCACTTTTTTCTGCTTTAATTGATACAGTTCCCTGTTGTGCTCCGTCTGTGATTCCTATACTTTTTGAATGCAGCCTTTTTCTCCTTAACCTTCCCTGACACCTCTTTTGAGAGCCATAGTGGTTTTTTATTCCGCTTTGTTTTCTTTATTTGTTTCACACAAAGGCTTGTTGCCTCCATGATGGCAGTTTTGATTTTTCTCCATTGTTCTTCCACCCCTCCTTTCTGGCCATTTGCTAATGCATTCTTCAGGTATTCACCCATTATGCCAAAGTCAGCCCTTCTGAAGTCCAGTATCCTTGCCTTGTATGGCTTGTCTCCATGGTTGTTTATTGTAGAAGCACACTGTGCAGTGGTCGCTGTTTCCAGATGTTCTACTGACTTCTAAGTTTGTGATCCTCTCTCCATTTGAGAGTACCAGGTCTAATATTGCTCCTCCCCGAGTGGGTTTACCACCACTAGCTGCTCTAAGGCATGCCCCTGTAGGGCATCGGAATGACCCTGCTCTTGGATGTGGCTGCAGTCCATGTCGCCTAGTTAACATCTGCATATTCAGGTCCCCCATCGGTATCTCCTTTTCAGCCATTTTGAGAATGCTCCCTATCATTTTCTTTGTCCATTTCTCCTCTTGAGACGGGGTCTGTATACAACCCTGTGCGGATTGTATGCCATTCCCTGTCTCCAAGGTGACTCAGAGTCTTCTCTTGTCCTCCCCTTTACTTTTAGTTCTATAGCTTTGATCCCTTCCTTTATGTAAAGAGCTACTCCACCTCCTCTTTACCCTCCCTGTCCTTCTGTAGATTGTGTACCCTGGTATGTTGACATTCCAGTCATGGTTCTCTGTGTACTATGTTCTCTGTCGTGACTGCCACAATATCCAAGTGTTCCTCTTCCATCAAGGCTACTAGCTCTGGAAGCTTGTTTCCCCAGACTACTGGGCATTGGTACTCATTGCCCTCCATTTAATGTTGGCTTTATCCTTTTTTTACCCCATCCCTGCTTTTGCCTCTTGTCCATTTTCCATTTGCCCCTGTCCTAGTTCCTCTGTCAAGTTCTGTACCTCAGTGTTTACTCCTACTACCTGCCATGTTTGTTGGCTTCTGAACTCTTCCTGTTTCCTTTCAGCACCTCCTTGGCTAGTTTAAAAGTTTACAAGGAAGAATTTAAACCTGTCACCTAGGAGTATGTTCCTTTCCTGGACAGATGCAGACCATCATGCCAGTGTAGACCTTCATCTCTCCAGGTGGACCCCAGTCCTCAATGAAGCCAAAGCCCTGTGTTTCTGCACCAGTTTTGCAACTATTCATTAAACTGCATGGTGTGCAGTACCCTAGTCTCACCCCTGCATAGACTGGCAGCACCTCTGAAGGTTGCTGTGCTTGCTTTACCTGTCTGAGGCCCCTCCCCAACTCCACAAATTCATCCTGCACTGCACTGATCTCATGCCTAGTTAGGTCATTTGTCCTGAGGTGGACAATGATATCTAGTTTCCTCTCCTGTGATGCTGCTTCTGCAATCCTGAGGATTCACTTCCTGTCCCTCCAAGCCATGGCACCAGGCAGGCACCTTACTTCCCTCTCCTCTCCCTTCCCCAGGTCTACACCCCTAACAATTGAGTCCCCTATCAGAAGCTGTTTCTCTCCCCTGTGGTGTCCCTTGCCACTCTCTTCTGTGGGTCTCCCTTGGATGTCCCAGCATTTATCTTGGTCTCCAATGAGGGTGTCATCATAGAGGAACCCTTGATTTGCCAGGTTGACATATGATTTGTTAGAGGTGCAACTCTGGGGCTACGCCTGTTCCCACCACCCTCACCCTCCCCAAACCTACTGTGGTCCATCTGCTCTTCACACATGGCAACCTCTGAGGCAGTGGTTGTGGAACTGGTGCTCTTTGGGTGGGGGAGGCCTCCTTAGTCCTTGCCAGTTCAGCCTGGAGGTGGGCAACCTCCTCCCTCAGAGCTGACAGTTGCCTGAAAATAGGGCAGCAACGCAGGATCTTCCTGGACATAAGTCTCCACCACTCATTTACACTAGTGGGATTACGCCGAGGCACTAAGACCTATCGAGCAAACTTTTTGTTGGAGGGTCGGGCGCCGAGACAGCGCCGCTGAGACGGTGGTGCGATAGCAGCTGCTCGAAAGCGGTAATGACCATCTCGGCTACACCTCCAACCGGCTTCAGTTCTTTTTCCCGCCGAAAGGCGCTTCAGTGATGACGCTCGCCGGGCTTCGGGAGTCAAACTTCAAACTTAGCGGATAGTTTTCAGTTTGTTTTTGTAACTTTATCTCGATAAGTAGTATCGCTTAATTTTATTCTATTTTGTTAAATTTTTCTAATATTAATTTTACTTGAAGAAGTCTCGGTTTGTGAATGAACATCATTCACAAATCTGGACTGTCATGTACGGTATGCTGCACACCCATTGGCTCTTGCTCTGCACCACATGGTGCAGTCTCACCGGCAGTCGTCGGCGGGCGGCGGGGCGGCAGGCGGGTGGATGCTGCTTACCGGGCCGCCGAGGGGAGCGGGTGGTGGGGCTTCTTGGTGGGTGGGTGGGGACACTAGCCACCAGGGCTATGTTCGGGGGTGGTTTTGCCACACATACCACCCGCGATCGGGCATTTCCGTCCACTGGACCACCAGGGATATGTACGGGAGGGGGTGGAATTATTACACATACCGCCCGCGATCGCTATTTCGTCCACTGGACCACCAGGGATATGTACGGGAGGAGGGGGCTACTACTGCTGCCCGCGACCGGGCTGGTGGGGGAGTACACTATGCCCGCGATCGGGCTGCTGGGGGCACAGGGATTGGGTTAGCCAGCCACAGGTGGCAGCTGCATGTTGTGCCCTGCAATACAGCAGCTCACCTGTGGGTGGCCCTCACTTAAGCCTTTTTGGCTCAAAGTCCTGCAGGCGCAGGTTGGGGGTTGCGCCTGCACAACTCTGCACAGCCCGGCTGAATATCAGGCTGTGCAGTTTATGCATGGTTCCTCCCCCTCTAGTTCAGCATGCATTCATTTGCATTGCGCTGTTGCTCAGCATGTTTTCTGTGGCGCAACTGCCTCCTGCTGAACATTGCAGAATGGAGCAAGTTTGGACTTGCACAGGCACAACCCTATTGCGCATGGCGCAACCCTTTTGAATATCTGGCCCACTGTATATATATATATATATCTTTATATATAGATAGATATATATATCTATCTATATATATAGATATATATACATATATATATATATATATACACACACACACACACACATATGTCTGTGTGTGTGTATTTTTCCAAAAAGTGCGTTAATGCACTACTTAGGGTAACTTAATGCCACAACAGTAGAAGGGTTTCCAACCCTAACCCCCCCCCGTAAGCAGCAAAAGGAAAAAACATTAGGGTTTTGGGTCTCTGGAGTCTTGACAAATCAGTGGTGGGGTGTTACTTGAAGGTTGTCAACTCTAATGCCCAACCCATTCCATGAGCAAACAAAATCACACATGATATCCTTTCATCATTCAGGGCCCACAAAGGGGAGGGGTGAGCATCAGGGTTGATAATGCCCAAAGAAGACCCCATTTTCAAATTGTCAAACAGATACATCCTTTTTGCTGTGCCACCCACCCACCCAAATTTCTCCCCCGTACGAGTTCTCTTCCCCCTCATCTGAGTTCCATGCCCCCCATATTTGAGTTCTATGCCCTCTCATTCAAGATCCATGCCCCCTCCATGGTTTTGCACCATCTGTAGCACTCACTGTTTTTCCTGAGCATTAGGCAGTCCAGATAAGAGTAGGGATTGCCAAACCAAGTAGGGAAATGGGCAGACTAAGTGGACTGTATGGTCCTTATCTGCAACAGATTCTATGTTTCTATGTCTTGTGTGTAGCTCTTTCCCCTGCACGGTTTTTGACCGCACTATGGTGCAGATGCTTTTTTGACCTAGACACCCCTATAATATATAAATATAATATAATATAACAGAGATGTGTATATATTAGTACAATATATTATTATATATTTGTATGAGAATTGTACTTGTTTCAGCTAGTTGATCGCTATTGAGTGACTTGATATTAGATTATTTTATTTTTTAAAAATTACATGTGCAATATGTCTGTATAATAGTGTGAGTGAAGTGTTAATGTATGTTATTGTTAGAACATTTTCAGTATGTATTGGTGAATGATTGTTTGACATGGGAGAGAGAATCCACAGGACACTGTTGAAAATGGGACTCAAACCCAACAGTTTGTATCCTGTTTAAAAATAATTTTTTTTTATCATCATCATCATATACATATTTAATTACACAGCGTATTTCTAAGATACTGATTGCTGTTTTTTTTTGTTGAATTTACAATTGCAAATTATGTTCATTGTCATTTTTTTTAATTTAATATGCTTTATTGAAGTTTTGAGTAACAAAAGGAATCAACAAACAATTAAAGACATCAAACCACCCAACTTGGAATAACCCTATACAATAGGAAATACACAGATCATCCAATTATACATATAAAATATACCAATATACAAATATGTAGAGGTTACATCGGCTCAACTAGGCCCAAACCCTCCCTCCCCTCTTCCACCTCCCAATGTCCACCACTCGAAACTAACCTAACGTACAGGCTGCAGCCAGATCACTGTTACTTTAAATTCTGCATTATAGTCACTGTGAGGAGGCAGCACTTGGGCTCCCCGATGAAGCATGTGAGTATAAAACTGGTCTGGCAGTTCTGAGTATCTACTGTATATGTCCGTTTATACTTTAGTACTCAGTCCTAGTGTTATTTTTTTACTGCACTTTTAATAAATGCAGTATTTTTTGCAAACTTTCTCAGCTTGTTTGGTGCCAGTTTTTGCTTTTGAGGTTTTGCGTGTTTTGAACCTGAGTACTGACCTTGTGGTGGAAGAGCCTTGTAGGTTTTATGTGATCTTGCTACAGTGTTGTTTATACTCTGGGAGCCTATGCAGTGTAACTGAATGGGGGTGCTGTGTTGTAAAATAAAAATAAAAAAAAATTAAGTAAGCTTTCTTATGCAAAACACAAATAAGAAATCAGTGTATGAAACACTTACGTCAGTCTTTCAAATTTTAGTTTAGGAGTACAAGTATCCATCAGTTGGGGGAGTTCACAGTGTACCTTTAAAGTACCCCTGAGCTATTTTGCTCTATCATCCATTTCTAGTTGTATGTTATAGTTGTACAAATTGCACTATATGTTTACTACAAGGCTCGACCTGCTGTCTCATGTAATCGTGTTCCTTGTTTGGTAACCAGCTAAGGCTCACTAGGCACACGTGCTTGTTTTCAAGGGGCGACCCAGGAACACTTGGGAGGTAAAGAGATTTGCTCAGAGCCACACAGCATGTAAGTGGAGGTTGAGGGAATCAAACCCAGATCTTCTGGATGTGCCAAGCTCATTCACAGCTCATTGCTGTAACCTCTAGGCTATACTGCTAGCCTCATCTAACAGAAAATGTAACACATCAGGCCCACTCTAACCTCTTGTGAGTTCCAGCTCTGCTGTATCTTCATCCTTGTTTTTCACTTCTTAAAAGAATAATGTTGCCTGAAGGGATAATACATCAATACAACATTATATATAAAGGCTTCTAGACCTCTGTCTTCATTTAAGGAGTCAGCTCAATGTATGCATTTTTGAAAGTACATTGGATAAGTTTCGCATGTATTCCTATTGAGATGATTATAGTGGATCTAATACTTCATGAAGCACATTCCAAGACCCACAAAGGGTGTTCCAAAGGCTAATGGCCTCCCTGCCTTCATTTTATTGTGCTGTTATATGCTTTGCTAGTGTATCCGGCTGATGAATGTAATTTTCGGTAATTATTTTTTGCGTTATAGTGTGATGCTAAATCAAAACAAGTCTGAATGTGTGCAATAAGTCAGTGATAGAAGAGAAATCCTTCATTTTCTGAATAGGCACATAAATTATCCTCTTGACAGTAATGAGAGAGTAAAGACAACTGACACTACAGCGCATTGAATTAGAACTGGAGTGCCTTGTACTTATCTGTTTCCCTAAAGTACGAAGAATGCCTTCTTGATTTCTTCTGCTTTAGTACCAGATAACAGCTCACAATAGCTTTGCTTGTAAAGCATACCCCGTGTTCTAAAATGGTTATCATGAAACAGGAACAGAGCTTGTGTAGCACTTCTCAATATGTATAGTTTATACAACACCAGTGGGGATTAACAATTGAAAGATAACAAGTGATAGTATACCTCAGGGTACCATGATATCTTGTCATAAGTGTCGTTATAATGGATATCTTGAAGGTTAATTTCAGCACAGAGGGTTACTGAACCAGAGAGCAGCTTTCACAGTTCTGATGATACCATAATTGGGTATACTGTTAGCACTGTGACTCAGTATTGCCGCTGCAGTTACAGTGCCACAAGAACGGCAGCACTGAAAGGGACAATCTTGATCTTAGATTGCCCCCACTGATGTTGCCTTTTGCAGCCACAGAATTTCTACCCCCTCCTGGGAAAGCCCACCCACTCGCCTCTGAGGCTGGGAGATCAGAGGGCTGTGGATTCAGTTCCCACTTCTGGCACTTGGGTTAACGTCCCATTACTGACACTGTAGTGCAGCATGAGAGGGGTGCTGCACTTCTGAGGTGCTGTCTTTTGGATGAGACATTAAACTGAGGTCCCATCTGCCTGGACTGGTGGTAGTTCAGGTGGATGTTAAAGAACCCATGGCACTTATCGAAAAGAGCAGAGGAATTTCCCCGGTGTCCTGACCAAATTTCCCCCCCATTCACTAAAAATACCACCAACAGCCTAATCTGGTTCAAGGTCAGTTGGCATTAATCTGTATCCCTCTCCCCTGGGTCGTGCCTGAAAATAGGCAGGATTTGTCTAGTGCAGTTACCCGGTCAACAAAAGCTAAATAAACAAATATAAATAAATATTAGTGTTCCTGGGGTTGGGGGCAAAGCCCCCAGCAAAAGCGACTATTTCCTAGGAGGGCACTTTGGTGCTGTAACTCCTGGAATACCAAATGTCTGGTGCTGTAATGTCATGCAGCATTTTGCCGATGCGCAAAATGTTCTTCAACCCCATAATTGCCTAGTGCAGCACTGAAGCCAGCAGTCAAAATCAAAGGGAAGTAGTTAAATATTCAAACTGTAGATTTAAAGAACAGCTGACACCTTTGGGAAACTTTTCAAAAACATAATCGTTAGAGACAATTCAGCTTGAATTTCATATACCTTCTATATATTCCTTCCCTCCGTTATTGATTACTGAAGAAATTCCCACAAAAGCAAGATATTCATCCCTTGGAGTTCATCTCCCTCTATAGATTATTCCCTATTTAAAATTATAATGCTCTGTTGTGACACCATAGTTTTTTACCATGGGAATAACTGTGATGTCACAAGCAGAGCATTATGACATCAGGTTGGGAAAAAGCAATAGGAGCTGATGAACCCTCAAGGAACAAGTATCCTTTTTCATGCATATGACCTCAGTAATAAATAATGGGGATAGGAAACACAGCTCTAATTAGAACTATAAGCTGCTCTGTGTCAAAATATTATGTTTTTCAAAGTTCTTCTGGCGGTATCAGTGGTCTTTAAAATTTATAGTTAGTAAAATGAAGTGGTATAAATCTAATATGCAGTGGTATGACTCAGAACATGCATCCTTGTGATGGTACAGGACTTTCCTAACTCACTCCCAACTCTGTCACTCGTGAGTGATGGTCCTCCCCCTCATACTTGAAGATAAATTGCTTTATGCAGAATTTATTAACATTTATTATTATTCTAGTTTAAATTAAAGAGCTGCTGACACCTTAAAAAAACTTTGAAACACATAATACTTAGGAAAAATTCAACTTTCATTCCATATATAGTCTAAAGATTCCTCCTCCCCGGTATTTATTACTAAGGACATTTGCATGAATGCAAGGTCTTTATCCCGCAGGGTTCATCTACCTCTACAGCTGACTCCCCACTTCAAGTCATAATCCTCTGTTGTGACATCACAGTTTGTTGCCATGAGAGTAACTATGATGTCACAAGCAGTGCATTATGAGCTCAGGTAGGGAGACAGCAACAAGAAAGGATGAACTCTTCAGGAGCAAAGATCCTGCTCTCATACAAATGACCTCAGTAGTAAATAATTGGATGGAGGGATACAGAACTAATGTGAACTACAAGCTAGACTGCATCTAAATATTGTGTTTTGGCAAAGTTCTCCTGAAGGCGTCAGCTGTTCTTTAAAACAACAAAATATCATTTCAGCCGTGGATTTTTCAAGGCTCTCTGACTGAATGCGCTTGCTTGTTTTTGACACCACACTCTGCTATACTGTATTACACTACAGAGTTTACAAGTATTTTATTATTATTATTTAGTTTTTGTTGACTGGGTAAGTGCACTAGACAAATCCTGCCTATTTTCAGGCAGGACCCGGGGGAGGGGGATACAGATGAATGCCAACTGACCTTGAACCAGATTAAGCTGTTGGTGGAGTTTTTTTAGTGAATGAGGGAAATTTGGCCAGGAAGTAATATGCATTACAAAATGGCAACCGGGTTTTTAACAAAAGCTTTAAAAACTGATTTAATTTCTCACTTTTTGTTTATATTGGTATTGGTTTACAAGCAGACTCATCTTTCATGCTTTCTTTTTACTTTTTTTGCTTAATTGTTCTTTAAAAAAACATTAAATATTAATTCCAGTTTTTACTCAACGTCAGCATGTGTCACTGAAAAAATAAACATTGGTTCACCTGGGGGCCAGAAACCCGGGCCAAGTGTACACCCTTGGGGGGGGAATGCTACAAGTCTCGATGGCTGAGAGGGACCTGGGGGTGGTGGTGGATGTCAAGATGAACAACTCTGAGACTTGTAGGAGGGCAGCAGCCAAGGCCAACAGGATGCTGGGATGCATCGCTAGGGGGATCACCTCCAGAAGGAGGAAGTGATACTCCCTCTGTATAACTGCTTGGTGAGGCGCACCTTGAGTACTGCAAGTTTTGGAGGCCACACTTAAAGAGGGACATTAACCTCCTGGAGAGGGTCCAGAGGAGGGCAACCAAAATGATTTGGGGCTTGGGGGACAGGACCTATGAGGAGAGGCTCGAAGAGCTAAATATGTACACATTGGAAGAGAGAAGGGACCGGGGGGACATGATAGAGGTCTTCAGGTACATGAAGAGGGTAAATAGGGGAGGAACAGTCAGGGTGCTTCGAAGGAAGGAGGAGGGGGCCACTAGAGGACATGGGTGGAAGCTGGAGGGGGGAAGATTTAGGGGAGAAAGGAGGAGGTGCTACTTCACTGAGAGGGTGGTGGAGCCATGGAATGCGCTGCCTAGGGGGCTGGTGGAGGCAGAGACAGTGGAGGGGTTCAAGAGGGGGTGGGACAGGTACAGGGGAAGGGTTCTGGAAGCAAAATCCAATGCAGCAAGAATATCCGGAACTGGGAAGGGAGAAGCCAGAGAAGGCGAGGGGGGCAGCAAGGTCAGCACCCAGGGTGGGGGCTGACCAAACGAGCAGACACAAAAGACCGTTAGGCCTATTCTGCTGGCATTTTAGTATGTTAGTATGTAGTATATTGTTGAAATTCACTAGCACCAGTAATTATTTTTCTAAAAAAGGGAACAAAAAAGTGCAAAACAAAACATTAGGGGCAGGATTCACAAAAGAGATGCACTGGGTGCAAATGAGATGCGCCACCGCAAATAGGATGTGCCCACCAAATGCCAAGCAATGCAAAAAGGGACGCACCATAGGATGTGCCATGCGCAACCCCACTGTGAATCACGTGGTAAGGGTATGGCGCAAGTGGAGATGTACCAGCGCATCTTGGATGCGCAGAACCACCCAGGGGAGCAGAACAGTGAATATGGAGCAACCTAGCAAGGCATGTGGGAGCAACAGGGAACAATGCAGTGGGACAAAGGAGAATGGGACACATGACCAAAGGGACAAACCAGAGTGGCCAAGGGCACAACAGTGGCCGACTCAGGCACAATACCGAGACTGGGCACAGCCGTGCCAGGGACTGTCATGTGCAACCATGGCACAACACTGTGACACACTGTACATGTGTGTTTGCCACTGTATTATCCATTGACACTGACCATGTTCTCCTTTCTTCTTTTCACAGCTCCATTATGCCTCACAGGTGAAGTCGTATCAACGGCTGCATGGGATGCCTCAGTGGGCGATGATGCTGGCCTGTCACACAGGACTTCGGGCATGACGGGGGATGGTGCCATCCCTGGACCATGCACTGCTCCAGTGTCACCAGCTACAGCGCCAGTGATGGCGGGCCCGTCAGACCCTTCAGCCATTGCTTCCACTGCTGGCAGGCATGACACCACATGGCTGGAGGGTCACATAGAAACCTAGACTTTGATGGCAGATAAGGACCACTTGGCCCACCTAGTCTGTCCATTTCCCTGCCTACTGCATAAACTGCAGATCCTAGTTAACCAACTGCCTATTTCTTCCTACCCCCCACAAAAATTGCCTTATGTCTGTCCCATGCATTATTGAATTCTCCCCCAGTTTTAGACCCCACAACCTCCTCAGGAAGGCTGTTCCATGCATCCACCACCCACTCTGTGAAAAAATACTTCTTCACATTGCCCCATAGCTGTCCCCCCCTCTATCTTCAAATTATGACCCCTTGTTCTTGCACATCTCTTTTTCTGAAAGATGCTACCCTCTCAGACTTTGTTGATTCCCTTGAGGTACTTGAAAGTTTCTATCATGTCCCCCCTCTCCCTTCTTTCCTCAAGGGTATACATATTAAGCTCCTTTAGTCTCTCCTCGTATGGCTTCTCTTGCAGACCCTGCACCATTTTAGTTGCCCTCCTTTGGACTGCCTCCATCCTGTCTATGTCCTTGTGGAGATGGGGTCTCCAGAACTGGATGCAGTACTCCAGATGGGGTCTCACCAACTGTCTGTACAGAGGGATAACAACTTCCTGTTTTCTGCTGGTGATGCCTCTCCCTGTACATCCCAGTATCCCCCCAACCCTCCTTACTGCCTTCTCACATTGCTTGCCAACCTTAAGGTCATCTGATATGATTACCCCCAGATCTCTTTCCATTTTTGTTGTTGTTACTACCTCCCCATTGTGAACTTTTCCCTGGGTTTTGTTTCCCAGGTGCATTATTTTGCACTTCTTTGTATTGAATCCAAGCGCCATACTTCTGACCATTCCTCCAATCTTGCCAAGTCCTTCTCATCCTTTCCACACCTCCTTGTATCAACCTGTTGCAGATCTTTGTGTCATCTGCAAAGAGGCATACTTTTCTTTCCAGTCCCTCTGCAATGTCACTTATAAAGACATTAAAAAGGACTAGACCCAGTACTGAACCCTGCGGTACCCCATTAGTAATCCCCCTTTGTTCAGAGTGGACTCCGTTTACTATTACCTTCTGTGTTCTGTTGTCCAACCAATGTTTTACCCAGGCTACCACCCTGGGACCCACTCCCAGGCTGGTTAATTTCTTTATTAATCTTTTGTGTGGGACTGTGTCAAATGCCTTGCTAAAGTCTAGGTAGGCCATGTCCACAGCCCCTCCCTGGTCTACTACTTTGGTCACCCAGTCAAAGAAGTCAATTAGATTTGTCTGACTTGACCTTCCCACTGTGAACCCATGCTGCCTTGGGTCCTGTGCCCCGCTGGCCTCTAGGTACTCAACAATTCTTTCCTTCAGAAGTGATTTCATCACTTTCCCTACCACAGAGGTCAAACTGACAGGTCTGTAGTTTCATGCCTCTGTCTTGCTCCCACTTTTGTGAAGGGGAATCACATCTGCCCACCTCCAGTCCTCAGGTACCACCTCATCCTCCCATGATTTGTTAATAAGGGCAGTCAGTGGTGTTACTAGTTCTTCCCTTAGTTCTTTTAGAATTCTGGGGTGAATCCTGTCAGGCCCCATTGCTTTGTCCACCTTCAGTTTTAGGAGTTCTTGCAGAACCCTTTCTTCTGTGAAAGGACTGGGATCAACCCCCCTATCCAGAGTGCTTCTGTTAATTGGATTAGGCACCTCCCCCACCTCCTCTTTTGTGAATACTGAGCAGAAATATTCATTCTACTGGGTTTGTCTGATGATGAGCCAGTGGACACAGTGGACATTGCTGATGCCCTACTTGTGCTGGCATCTGGCACGCAGGGGGTGTACAGGATGTCCCTGCAGAGGAAGACGCCACATAGATACAGGGAGACATGGTCGACAGTGGGGCATGCAGCACACAGATGGCACCTGATGCCATTGGTGGCCCTGCTGCACATGGCATGGCTGCAGAGTCCACACTGCTGCCTATGGTGGTGGGTGCCCTCTGCATCCAGTCCTGGTGTGGCAGTGGGTTCATCCAGTGTGTCATGACCGGGTGCAGTGGGACAGATGCAGGCGCCGTTGGCCCATGACTCCACCGGCTGTGGATGTGGTGGAGCCATGTATGCCCATGCCTTGCCCATGCTGCAGCCTGCTGTAGTGCAATCACCACCTGTGGATGCCCCGCAGCAGGCTGGAACACCACCCACCCATCGGTGACGTCACTGTGAGCCATCACCCGCCAACGAGACTGAGGGCTATGCCCACCTCCTGCAAGATACTGTGGAGAGGCAGGCAGTCCTATGTGCAAAATTCTGGGGCCTCCGGACACTGATGGTCCTAGAGCACAAGTCTGCGGTTGCATGGCATGCCCAGATATTGGCACAGGCACTCCTACTGCAGGTGGGCATGACCGTGGCTCTGGAGTGGATTGCAGCCACTGCTGAGGCAGCATGTGCATCTGGTGCACACCGTGGCTGTCGAGCCTCCAGTCAGACACCCAGGAGTGCCTCCCGCATGCCCAGGCAGCAGCATCAGGTGCACCCATTGCTGCTGATGCCATCACCACACGTCACAATGCCCAGCGTCCCCAGTACAGACATGGCTCACAGGGCCACCACACCAATGAGCACCCATTCACAGACTCATTGCAGTACCCCTACAGGGGTGTTGGCAACACTCTCTGTGGCTGGTGGTGCTGTGGCTGCATCCACCAGTCATGGCAGAGGCCGCCCATGTACTGTGGTGGCTGTGGTGCTGCCCTGTGACGTCCAGGTCCCTGATCCAATGGCCACTGCACTTGCCACCTCTGTGTCCCTCTCTCCTGGATATGAATGCCTGGGGTGGCATGGGTGGCATGCACCTGCCCCAGTGCACCACCATTGTGGGCCCCCTGTGCAGTGCCACCTGCATATCTATGTGCACCACTGTTGTGCCATGTGGCATGGCCATGATGAGTGTGGTCCAGTGTCTGCTGCGCATGTATGCCAGCAGCTGTGCACACTGATCCATGTCATCCCTGACACTGTCATTGTGACACATGGCTGTGTTGCATGCTGTCTGTGTGTGTGTGTGTGTGTGTGTGTCTAGGCCTCGTGGTCCCTGGCATGTCTGCAGTCCACTGCTACCCCACCACCACTGTGTGGCATGTGTTGTGTGCATGCCTGTGTGGGGCTGTATGTGTGTTGTGCTGTGTCCGCTGTGCACTGCATGTCTATGTTACTACCTGCAGTCACCATTGTGCACTTCTACTATACAAGCCTGTGCTACTCACCTGTAGTTCCCGAAGTGCTCCTCCACCAGTGTGCTCCTGTAGTGACATGACCTAGTGGCCAGATGTGAGTCACGCCGTGCCATTGATGGTCCCATCTGCAGGCCCCTTGGCAGTGCATCTTCCTCCCCACCCTCCTCCTCCTCCCTGGAACTGTCTCCCTTAATGGCCTCGACAGCAATTCCACAGTCAATGGCCATGTTATATAGTATACAACAGGCCAGAATGTGCCACAGGCCTTCTCAGCGCTGTACTGTAGGGCCCCACCTGACCTATCCAGGCACCGTAAGCGCATCTTCAGCATGCTGAAGATGCACTCTATGATGGTGCCTCTATGATGGTGCCTGTAGCAGTGTGTGCCTCATTGTACCGCTCCTCTGCCTCTGTTCTAGGTCATCGGATGGAGGTGAGGAGCCGGGCTCTCAGTGGGTATGCCGTGTCATCTGTAGGGGGCAAGGGTGGCTGTTAGAACACTGATCACATATGCAGCATACCCCCCACACGATGCTGCGCAGCTGTGTGTGGTGTGCGTCCACTGCTGACTGTGTTTGTCCCTTCCCTGTCATCCTACCTCCCAAATCCACCTGCTGTTGTCTGGCCCTGCTGCTGCTGTTGTCCCCAGGCCACACATGCCATTGCATTCACACATGCCCTGCACGCCATTGTCCAGCCCCAGTGTGCATGGCAGCAGCGCCCACTGTCTGTATGTGTTGTGCTAGTACCTGCCACACATGCCCCCCATGGCACTGCACCCCACATTTCATGCATTGCATGTGTGCCACCCTGTACTGGTTGGTGCCTGTCTGTGGCACTGTCCCCCCTTCGCTGTCCCACATCTGCTGTACCCTCTGCGCTTTGTGCATCATGCTACCTGCACATCTGTACCCCCGTCCAATCCTGTGCCATAGTGTCCTGTTGTGTGACAGGTTGCCATGTCCCACATACCTACTAGGTGGCCACTTGGTATGTCTCCTGCCTCGAATCTGTGGCAGAGGGCAGACTGGTACCCTATGAAGGTATCATGTGTGCTTCCAGGGTGTGTGGCACAGACATTGCTGTTGCACCCTGTGGCATTGCACACCACCTGGCAGTTTGCAGAGTGGTAGCCTTTGTGGTTTCTGTATGTCACCGTGTCATCGACAGGTGATGTGTGGATTACCACATGGGTACAGTCAATGGCCCCTATGATGCCTGGCATGCATGCCACCCTGTAGAACTGATGCTTGGCTTCTGTCCACTCTGCCTGTGTGCTTGGGAAGTGGATGTATTCCGAAGCATGTGGTGGCAGTGCGGTGAGGAATTGTATGAGGAGATGGGAGGTGGATGCCTGAGAGATGCCAGTGGTGTCCCCAGATGGCCTCTGGAAAGTTCCCGTGGTGAACAGGCACATTACTGTTGTCACCTTGGTCTCCACTGCTATGGCATGACCTTGTCCGGTGGGTGCCTGCATTTCCTCATGGCACAGCTCACAGAGCTGCTTCAGAATGGCCCTATTCAGGCGGTATCGGCCTACTGTCTCTGTGTCAGTGAACTGCTCAAATGACAGCCTGGCACGATACCGCCATGGAGCCGGCCACCTACGGTGCCTTCTTCCTCTCCGTCTCCTCATTCCCATTATCATTCCCACCATCAGAAATGGTGCACCATCCATGGTTATGTGCTGCTCTCTCTCCCTCTTTCTGTCTGCTGGCTTCTGTAGCGCAGCCGCTGGCCTGCTGGTGGCTTGTACTTAAGTCTGCTTCTTTTATACTTATCTTTCCATGACGCATCTGGTGCTTGTGCCATGTTTGCTCTGTAGTTGCACCTTTCTTTTGCACTGTGAATTGCTTTGCACTGTGTATGCATGTGTATACCCCCTCTAGTTGCGCCACATATCATTAACATGCATCTATGGCTCATCCTGTTCAGCGCAGCACATCTGGGATGCGCCAGGGCATCCTTCCTGTCTGTGAATCGTTCAACGGTGCATCTTGACCCATTTGTTAATGTGGATGCATTTCATGTATGATATCCAGTTGTAAAATGTTTATTTATAATTGTATTAGATTTTAGGTTGGACCTCCTTGAAAATGAGTTTACCCTCAATGGAGCTTATCCTGTTCCTGTTCATATTGTTATGAATAAGAATAACATTTTACCATACCACACCATGCGCTGGCAGATCTCATTTATGCCTGGCACATCTCTTTTGTGAATCCCGCCATACGTGTGATCTTTCTTTAAAACCTGGATCAATAGGAACGTAAGAAAATGTGAAGTAATGCTAACTTTTAAGGCTTTTCTACAGACTGTTTTTATGACAAGTATCGACTTTGAGTAAACTCTTTAGTGCAGTATGATTTGCAGTATGTCAGCTACGTCTAAGCACCCTCAAACAGAAGTCTGCATTTACGACCTCATTCTATCTGAACTTCATCAATATCTGTTTAAACATGATTTCCATCGACTTAAGGTGCATACCTCTCAACCTCCTGCCTCATAAATCAGGGACAAGTCTTAAAAAAATCAGGGACAAAGGACCAAAATTAGGGACACGTCTTCAAAATTGGAGATATCCACTCAGGAACTGGTAGAATAAAGGGCTTAGAGTAAAATGCATTTTCTAAATAAGAACAAGTCTGTAACTTTAATGTCTGACATTAGTTTGTGCTTATCACCCCCGCTGTTTGGTCATGGAAACACCATTTTAAGGAGGGACAGAGTAAAATTTGAGGCAAAATCAGGGACGTCCCTGAAAATCAGGGACAGTTGAGAGGTATGTTAAGGTGTCCACATGGAAGGTCATATACTTTAGCCCGATCAGTGTCTGAAGCAGAACTCGTTGTCTTCGATTGAATTATTGAGTACACCCTTGTCTTAGGGACCAGCATCAAAAATTGTGGGCCTTCCTTGATCAGGTAACTGCTGAATTAAATGTTTATTGCATTTAAACAAGTTCTCACTAGCATCGTCTCAGTTAGTGGCATGCATCTCTCCTTGATTTTTCCTGCCAAAGGTTATTCCACACTTGTGCAGTCTTTTACAATGCCCAATGCTTTAGTCTTTCCAACTCTGCTTTCTAAACTCCAGCTAGTTCAAAGCACTGAAACTGGTCTTCTGCTTCAGAATCTAATCACATGAGCACTGCTATACTGGAGCCATTTAAATTTGTTTTAATATAATTGTTACATTAACTATATGCTTTGCACTTTACGTGTTACTTTGTGGTTTCTTCATACCTCCATTTTGGGCTATTATGACAATTTTTGCTGTAAGTATTTGTCTTAAAGGCACATGCCCCTTTAAATGTTGACTCTCCATGTGTGATGACATTAATGCCCTTGTTTTCCCTTGTCTCGACTACTGTTGTACTCTGTGTAAAAGCTTACCTGGAGATCAGTTGAGTAGTCTGCAACTGGTTCAGAACATGGCAGTGAGACTCCCTGACCTTCGTTCAGAGGTCAGAGCACATTACCTCCTCACTACAAGTTCTAGGCAGCCTGCTGGTCAGGTGGTGCATTGATTTCCTGGTACTTCGACTAGAACACAAAACCTTGAACAGGCTGGACTCCCAATACCTTAGTGAGTTCCTGACTCCCTAAGCAGCTTCCAGGGGCCTTAGGTCTTGGAATTGGGGCCTGCTACAGGTGCTGCCATTGGGATTAAAGTCTGCTGGTGACTGAGCTTTTTCAGTGGCTGCTTCCGCAATCTGAAATGCATCACCTGCGGGGATTTGTGTTGCAAACTCAGTGACTTCATTTAAAAATGTATTACAAAACTAACTGCTTCAAATAGCATTTGGATAGCTTTCTGGGTTTCGGTTCTGTATTTTCTAATTTATCTGTTTTATTTATTTATTTATTTTATTTATACGGTCTAGGATTAACACCCTTAAGCACAGGCACTCATTTACAAAGGTTCCACATCCTTGGGAAGGGAAACATACAAACACTGGAAGATAACGATATCTAAAATGACATTAACAACAGTATATCTAAAAAGAGTAACAATGATAAAGTTATGAATAAATAAATGCAAATTCATTATGAAAAACACTATCTAAATGACATTGACAACAGTAAATCTAAAAATAATAACTGATAAATTCACGACAATATGAACAGAAATTCATTATGAGAAGGTAAAAGGCTAGAGAGGGGAGGTAAGATGAAGTAGGGTAACATGGAGAAAGATAAGGAACAGGATGAGGAGCAGCCAAAGGCCCTGTCAAGCTTTGTTCTTAAAAGGGAGTGGGGGAGAGGGGACGACAGGGGTAGGGAGAAGGTGAGGGATTGGGAAAATATCTAGGAGATGGAGGACAGGCAGTTGAAAAACAGTGAGGTCACTGCAAGTACTAGGAGGACACTATGGGGGTGCGAGGAGCATGCATTAATGAAGCAGTCACAAGAGCTATTGGCCACAAGGTCCTGTCTTAGTTGTGCCTTGAAAGCACTCAGCTTTTGCAGGGTTGAGCATTCAAAGTCCAGGGAACTGAACCATAAAGGAGCTCTGTAGGTGAAGGATCACTGGCCTTGCGATGTTCGGCATAAGGGGAACAAGGAGAGACTGGTGGACAGATGATCAGGTGAGCTTGGTGGGTTGGGAAGGGGTCAGTAATACTGCAGTCCCAGGTGGCATTAGGCCAAGGAGTGCTTTTCTGGCTAGTAGGCATGTTTGATATTTAATCCTATTTTCTAGTTGTAGCCAACCCATCTGTTCGTATAGATCACAGGTATGTATAAGGTGATCTGACCCTGTAAGCAGCCTGCAGGCCTTATTTAGTGCAACAGTCATCCTACGAAGAGAGATGAGGGTAGCTGATCCGTAAATTACAAGGCCATAATCAATGGTTGAGAGAATGGAGCTATACACCACCAGTTTGAGGGCTTCAGGGGTTAAATTATGCCTGATGCGATATAGAAGTCCAATTTTTATATTTATAGCCTTAGCTACTGATTCAATGTGATGTGAAAAAGAGAGGTGATTGTGCAGGGTAACCCAGATATTTGAATGCTCCACTACTTCAAGGGGGACACCCTGTTGGTTTTTAATGTTGGGGGCATAGGATTTAAACTTATTTCAAGTTGAGCTGAACACCATAACTTTTGTTTTTTATTTTGTAATTCAGGACAAGCTTTTGATTAGTGAACCATTTTCCAATTTCTTTAAAACCACTTTCAAGATGATCCTTGAGAAGAGCAGGGTTAGGTTGGCTTGAGAAAATGACGGCATCATCAGCATATAACAACATACACTGGTGGAAATGGAGCAGAAGGTTGTTTACAAAGATATTGAAAAGGAGTGGGCCAAGGCTGGATCCTTGTGGCATGCCAGAATGGACACTCCGCCGGTCAGAGAAGACGTGGAAATTTGTACACATTGAGAGCAATCCTCCAGATAGTTTTTGAACCAGAGCATCACTTCATTTGACAAGCCAGTGCTGGTTAATTGTTGTAGCAGTAAAGGATGATTGACAGTGTCAAATGCCTTCATTAGGTCAATGTAGGCAGCACCAAAACAAGATTCACTTGATCAAGTGCTTGGTGTATGCATTCGGTAAATTTCAGAAGGGCAGTGGTGGTGCTATGCCCATTCCTAAAACCATGCTGTTGTGGGCATTGAATGGAGTATTTTTAAGGTATTCAATCAATTGATCCACAACAGCACTTTAGACGGGGGAAGGGGGGTATTGATTTTTTTTTTGCCATCATAAATTTTATTCGTTTTTCAAAATTCAAGCATCAAACAACATACATATTAAAACATTTCTGAATTTACAGTCACTCACTATAAATACATCAGATTATAAATGTTGATGTAGAATAACTAAGCACCTAAAGTCATGCACCATTTAGTATATTTCGAAGGACATTCACAATCAAGAATATTTCAAACATTAAGATTCCATAAGCTAATTAATGCAGAGTTCTGTCAGCATTCATGGAGCTGCATTAAGGGAAGGTGTCCATAATCTATGGAACAAATCCAGTTTATCATTGATATTATAGCCAATGCGCTCATTGTTGGCTAAAAGCGGCATGTTTCCATACCATTCACTTATATTGGGCACTGTAGGAGATTTCCAGTTCCTTAATAGCATCCTTTTAATTATAAGAGATGCAAGATAAAACCAGATAGATTCCTGTGAGTCTAAGCCACCTTGTTCTGGGAAGATGCCCAATAAATAGAATTCGGGGGTAAATGGAATGGGAGATTTTAATATTTTGTTGACAATCTTGTGAATTTCTCCCCAGAGTTCTTTAATAGCTGGACAATACCAAAGGATATGAGCAATACCTGCCCTAGAATTGTTACAGTGCCAGCAGTTAGAATTTATCGCTAGGTTCCTATTTAATAACTTGAGTGGTGAGTTGTAAAATCCATGCAATATTTTGAACTGAATTAACCTACCTTGTAATTCTCTATGGCTCAGACATGCCTGTTTCCAGGTGTCTTCCCAATCTTGTGGGCTGATAGAAATGCCAAGTTCCTCCTCCCAGGATTCCTTTGCTTTTAAAGTAGGGGCTGTAGAGAAGGCAGGGGAAATTAGAACTTTGTACAGGATGCCCGCATTTTCCTAAGAGTCCCAAGCTTAAAGATCTGAGCCCATTCTGTATTTTTTCCCCAACCATACAGTAGTTATGTGCTGGAACTTGCCTATTAAGTAAATCTCTTAACTGAAGATATTGATAGAATTGTGATTTATGAATCTTAAACTTCTCTTGTATCTCAGTGAAAGAGAGTATCAGGCCAGTATTTGAATCTGTAATATCCCTCACTCTAAGAATGCCCCTTTCCTCCATATATTATTAGCTGTTGTTTTCCCGCCATAGGCTACGAGAAGGTTGGACCATAGAGGCATAAAATCTAGGGGAGCATTATCAGGATTGATAATAGCATTAGTTTTTTTAAGAGCCTGAATGGAGAATGTTAGACATGAATTGTCACTCCATATAGCAGATTTTTTAAGAAATCGAAAGTCCACTAGTGTATGTGGGGTTATCAGAGACCTTTCTATTTGCAGCCACAATGGTTCATCAACAGCTTTGGGCTGAATTTCTGGACAAGTGAAGCAGAGTCTGTTTCAAAGCAAAGGCCAAGTAATACCTATTCTACCAAGGTAGAGCAAAACACCCCATCTCCTTAGGAGCCCTTAGTTTATTGATTTCCAGCTGTAGGGGAGGATCTGTTCTATAAAAATTCTCTAATAAGTTTCTCTCAAATGTCTGAAAGTAGCTTTTACCTAACAACATAGGGATAGTTTGGAAAAGTAGAAGAGTTGTGGGGCTATAATCAATTTTCCTCATAGAGAGAGATTTAATTTAGATCACCTTTCCAAGTCAATGCTAATCCCTTTCATAAATGGAATGTCATTTTGTTCAGCAATTGAGTTGAGGTTGATAGATACATTGATGCCCAAATATAAGATGCATTTCTTAATCCACTCAGTGTCTAAAATCCCCTCAACTTTGGTTTTGTTAAGAGGGGAGAGGCAATTAATTAGTACTTGTGTTTTATCCCAGTTTACTACTAACCCTGACAGTCATGCAAATCTATCCAAGAGATGACGAAATGCCTTACAAGATTCAGCAGGTCTTCTCACAATCACAAGCAAATCATCAGCAAAAGCAAGGGATTTATGTTCAACTTTACCCAGACTAATACCCATAATGGATGAGTCCTTATTTATGGAATGAATTAGGGGCTCAAAGCCAAAATAAATAGATATGGTGAAAGTTGGCACCCTTGCCTAGATCCACAATGTAACTTGAACAGACTAGACAGAGCGCCATTTATGATTAATTGTGCCTTAAGAGTTTTATAATCATGCAGATCCAAGTAAGAAATGTTGAACCAAATCCGTATTTTTTTAGAGTCTGGAGCAAGTACTCCCATTGCAAGGAACGAAAAAGCTTTGAAAATATCCAGAGAAAGAATTGCATAGGGATCCCTTATTTTTAATTGACCGCCATATCAAATTAAAAAGTTTCATCCGATTCTTCCGGGGTTGGGGAGGGATTGAGATAGGTCTGTAGTTGGTATAGGAGACCCAATCACCCAATTTGTGGACAGGAGTAACTTGCACTGATTTCCAGAAAAGAGGGAATTGGGATAGCCTTAGAGAAAGGTTGAAGATACTTGTGATAGGGGCAATGACCTCATCCAGGGTAACAGAAATAAGATTTAAGTCAAGAGAGTCACCACTATACCGAGACTTACCCAGGAACTTGCACGTGTCTTTTAATGAGGAGAACAGTTACTTTCTTAAAGTAGAAAGGTAGGGTACAGTTCAAGTTCCCACTCTGGTTATGAAAGTCCCCACCAGTTGATTGAGCAGAGGCAGGCATGGATTGATTAAACAAGTACGGTGAGAGGATGCCATGTAGTTCAGAAAAGGCACTGCTGAAAATATTTGAGATGGTGAGGGGGTCCATAGTTGGAACACTGTATATGTCAATCATTGAGGGGAACCCTGTTGCCTGGGAGGAGCTAAGGCAATGAGCAGCTGCACATTATTCCGCTGAGAAGAAGCAGGAGTAGCAGGGTGCTGTAATGCTTGCCTTTTGCTTAGAACAGGTATGCCATTGTTGCCCGAATTTAGAAAAAACTAGGTAAAAGAGAGCTGGTGATAGTAGCTTACATACAGCACCTTTCCGGACCGACTTGCGCTACAGAACGTAAATACAGAATTGAATTCTTACTACAGTTAGTACTTCAGCAGGAGCTTGGAGTCCGAACAGTGGCATAGCCTGTTCCCATTGCGATGTGTGTACAGCAGCCCTGTGGAGGACTGAGTAGTAGGAAGGACTGCTGAAGGAACAAATGCTTTGTGGAGGAAGGAGAAAGAGCCTTTCTTTTTTTCATTGTTTTGCTTCCCCCAGTATAGTGCTTGTATATTGTGTGATAAATACTCTGTTTGTGATAATTGGTGTTATGTGGTGTCATTTAATGAAGGATGCAGTGAGAGTAAGGATAAATGTTTCTTTTAATTTTCTCTTTAATATTAAATAGAAACTAGAGTGTTCTTTCTCTTCACTAAATTAATTTAGACCCTAAATAGTTATTTAGCAGTGTTTTAAGAAAGAAGCAGGTAAGTTTATTTTTTAAACTAGTAATTTAACCACGATAACCAATCAGGAGCCCCTGCTGGACACTTCTGGTCAGCAGACTTACAGCGGGATGGAAGTGTGCCTGCATGACGTTCCAAAACTAGATGTGCCATTTTTCCAGCTAAGACTCACAGTGTAGTGCAGATCAGGAAGGTCTTCCTTTCTGGAATCTCTGCTAACTGTCAGGAGCTGGGATTCTTTTATCGATGTACTCAGTCGCTCTGACCGTGCTTTAACTAAACTAAATAACAGTAAGTTCTAATTTACGTTCTTTACAAAAACAATAATGCAGAGTAACAGAGAAACTTCCATGGTGGATAGCACTACCTGTTACATAGCCATTCATATAAAGTAGAATAGAACAGAGAAACTTTTATGGTAGATAGCACAACCTGTTTTATAGCTATTCATATCTGCAGTGTTAGTAACAGGTAATTAAGAGGTTAAAAATAAGTATTCTTCTTATGTTTGGGTAGCTTTTTACTTGTTTTTTAATTTTATCTTATTTTAGTGCTTCTAATGAGAAAAACTAAAGGGTTAGAAAAGACCAGCAAAGGTGACTTCTTCCAGAGGCCTGGCGCAGAGTCCTGAGGGAGAAGTGTTTGCAAGTAGCTGCTTTTCATGTTATTTGTGCCTTCCTGCAAAACTCCGTGGGCTGCAGTTTTCAGGCCACAGTGGATTATACCGAAAAAGGCATTTTATGCAGAGAGACTACTCAGCTGAAATCCCTGAAGCTCCTGAAACGGCACTGGGACACAAGGTCGCATTTTTATATATTTCATACCTGAAAGTACAATTACATGCTACTTTCCAAGTAACTCTGGCCGGATATAAGGATCTCGTTTGACTTATACATTGACTCAAATATTTAACTATTTTGTACAAGTATTTTATTTTAGTTACTATAAAGAGGACTGATTTTTTTTAAACTGATTATTATATTTCAGACATATATTCAATTGTATACTTGTGTACTTATCAATAGAAAGTGGCAGAACATTTTTAGAACCCCATTAGCAATATATCTTAAAATGGCGCTTACAAGGAACCAGGCATCACTAATCGAACAGCAGGGGATAAACAGCTTTGAGAGAAGGGAGATAGACAAATCCAGCAGGAATAAAATCAGTGTTGCAAATGGAAAAGATAAGACAGAGATAGATGAGATGGAATTAAATAATAAAGATAGACGGCCAAACAAGAAAAAGTCTAAAAACAAAATGCAAAAACGTAAGACACAGAAGAAATCAATAAAGAAGAAAAAAACAAAACATTAGAGATGTTTATCAGTGCTGCTGACCCTGGGAGACTATCCTTTTTTGTAAAGCAAGAATTTAATTTAAAGCAAGAATTTCATTCCCCCCTCCACCCCGAGTGTCTACTTTATCATTTGCAAATTATGCTACATAGCCACTAGAGGGCTACAACAGCTGTCTTTTCTGTTAAAGAGGAAACACATTATATTTTCTACTTCCTCTTCTGCTCTAGTGGACCTGGGATACCTCTCTTTCTGATGACCATCCCCGGGGTTTTTCTGCCTGTTTCTCAGGCTGAACCATGCTCATCCACTAAGGCTGCAAGACTTGAATGTCTGCCCCCACTTCCATTCTGTACTGGTGGAGCAGGGCCAGAAACAGAAATGAAAGCTACAGACCAATCTTGCCACACCGGATTGCAGCCTTGAACCACCTCACTGGTTCAGCAGCAAAGAGTTGCTCCACAGGTACGTTCAGCACCAAAACCACCTCTTAGCCAACAAACCAACAAAAGGATTTTGAACTTATGACACCTGATCGCCAATTGGTCTCAGCTTCTAGTGGCTTTCACTGCTGGCTGTTGTGGCGTTTAGATCTACCATGGGAAATTACAGCAGGTTTCTCCATGTGTCACTAGCTTTACTAGTGCTCAGCTCAATTCTTTGGAACCCTCATCCCTCCCTAAAGTGGAATGACCCTTGCGCTTCTCCCTGTCCTCCGTCCAACAGCTCCTTTCAGGTAGCCATTCCGGACTATTGAGCTTCTCAGCTGTCTCTGCCGGGGAGTGGGACATCTCCCGAGCTGCCTCTGCAGATTACTCCGCCATCCAGACCCGAGACTTCCTACTCATGGCAAATTTCTGCCAGGACACTAGTGGCTGCAACACTAGGCCAGTATAACACCAGGAGTGGGTACAGGCCTACCCATCAACACCACCTCCCCAATCGCCCCCAAAAATAGTGTTTACAAATTACAGTCTGCTGCCTTAAAAAGAATCCTACTTCTTTTACTATTGTGCTCAGGCAGTGTCGAACTCAGCCCAGGACCATTCGACACCCTTGCTTCTCCATCAGACCTGGCAGGTATCAAAGGAATGTCTTTTATGCATCTTAAATGCCTGTAGTTTACTGAAAAAGTTCACCCTTATCCAGGCTTGGGTGAGCCACACCCTACCTGACGTCCTAGTGATCACTGAGACCTGCATTAGGCCAGCCACCCCAGACAATGAAATCAATATCCCAAATTATTTACTCTTCTGAGTGGATAGGCAATCAAGAGGAAGTGGGGTGGCAATTTATGTAAGGGACAAATACTCAACCGCATGCATAGATGCATCATCCTCCCCCAAAGAATTTGAGTGCTTGACCCTAAAGATCGAACTTTCTCCTTCCAGTGCACTCTGTGTAATAGGCTGCTACAGGCCCCCTTCTGCCGGGCCGCATTTCCTGTCTCACCTCAGTTCCGGACTGGGGCTCAGTTCCTTGGAAACCATTATTCTTGGTGACCTGAACTACAATTGGCTATCAAGTGCATCAGCTCCCTTGAAATCTTTTTGTGACACTCTATGGCTGGTGCAACTCATTGGCGAGCCTACTCACCCAAATAAAAAGAACCTTAACAACAGCTCCCTCTTAGATGTAACTTTGGTTAGCAAGCTGCACCTGTTCTCTCATGTCAGAACATTTTTCTCAGACATGAGCATCTCATTCAGGGGAGAAAGGAGGAGGTGCTACTTCACTGAGAGGGTGGTGGAGCCATGGAATGCACTGCCTAGGGGGCTGGTGGAGGCAGAGACAGTGGAGGGGTTCAAGAGGGGGTGGGACAGATACAGGGGAAGGGTTCTGGAAAGCAAAATCCAATGCAGTAAGAATATCCGGAACTGGGAAGGGAGAAGCCAGAGAAGACGAGGGGGACAGTAAGGTCAGCACCCAGGGTGGGGGCTGACCAAATGAGCAGACACGAAAGACCATTAGGCCTATTCTGCTGGCATTTTAGTATGTTAGTATTGTATAACCACCAGCATTAGATCCGTGCACAACCCACAGTTTGTGGCAAAGTTCTCTATCAAGAGGTGCAAACGCAACTTTGATTTGTTTGCTTATGTCCATGACTTGAAACATTCACCACAATGGCAGGAATTCTTCCTAGCCAAAACAGTTAACAGGGCATATACTATTTTTTACGATATTTTAAGTGAGGCTTTAAATAAGCATACACCCTTAGTTAAGGTGCAGGTCAGGAGCAGCACCTGCTGTTGGTTCTCACCTGAGCTCAAAGCTTCCCTGTTAGAAAGGGATACTTTATGGAAAAAAGCCCGAAGAAGCAAGAACGACTTGGATTGGTGTATTTTTAAGAGAGCACGTAACAAGTGCACCAAGTTGGTCAGAGCAGCCAAGGCCGCCTACTATCGTTCAGAGCTAGTCTCTGCCTCAAGAAATCCTTCAGAGCTCTGGAAAACATTAAAAGACATGTCTGGACACGCACCTGGTAATTCCATTCAGCAAAAATTAAGTCCGGTGGCAGCATTATCTCTAACCGATCGGAGATATTGGAAGCCCTCAATAACCATTTTGCAATGGCAGGGCTAGCATTTGATACTTCTCCTACCAATGACCATCGCACAGCTCAGGGCCCACCAACCCATGAGTCCCTCTCTACTGAGGAGGCCTTCTCCCTCCTGCCTGTCTCTCTAAAAGAGGTGGAAGACCTACTGCTGCAACTGGACACCAGGAAGGGAGCGGGCTCCGACTTCATAGAGCCATACTATCCGAAATGTGCCTACCATGTGCTTGCGGTGCCAATCACCCACCTATTCAATGTTACTCTCACAGGGTAGCCTCCCCCCTCAATGGAAAATAGCTCATGTCATCCCTCTATTAAAAGCAGGTGACCCCTGAGATCTAAATAATTACAGACCGATCTCCCTCCTCCCTATCCTGTCTAAATTACTAGACAAAATAGTGTGGGGCCAGCTAGGGGTATACTTGGAATCCAGAAGCCTATTAAACCCAGTTCAGTCTGGATTCAGAGCAAAGCACAGCACCATAACAGCCCTAGCTAAGGTGACCAATGATTGGCTCCTAGACCTTGACAACAAGAAGCATGTCTGTGCGTTTTCTTGGATCTTAGTAAGGCATTCGACACAGTCAATCACAGCCTGCTTCTTTCTTCCCTAAGAACCTTAGGTCTGGACCATAAATCTATGTGCTGGTTTGCAGACTACCTCGGAGTATGGAAACAGCAGGTTAAAGCTGAAGGTGATCTTTCTCCATTAAAACCTATGCTGAGGGACGTGCCCCAGGGCTCTATCCTTGGTCCCCTCCTCTTTGCAATCTACATTAACAGCATCAATGACCCCATCAAAAAAGCCAACATCTACTTATTTGCGGATGACACTGTACTGTACTTGAGTCATCCATGCCGGAAGCAGCCTGTGAAGACCTCCAAGCTGAATTTAACCTTCTACAATACCAGCTCATAAACAAAAAGCTTTTGCTCAATGGAAAAAAGACAAAAATGCTCTTCTCCCCTCCTTGCATGCGGCAATTCCTGCTGGGGGCTATCCTAAATTACCACTGTTCTTGGAGAAACACTAGAGTATGTAGCTAAATTCAAATATCTAGGAGTCTGGCTTGATCATAAACTTTCCTTCGCCGACCATCTCGAAGAACTACAGAAGAAACTAAGACAAAGATTAGGACTGTTCTACAGAATTAACCACTTGCTCACAAAGGAGGCCAAGATTCAACTGGTTCAAGCTACTTTCCTATCTTTAATAGATTACGTTGACCTGCTGTACAGCCACTGCACTGCCTCTGCACTGGCTAAGTTGGGCACCCTCTACCAAAGAGCTATCAGGTTCATTACTGGCCTTCCACTTTCCACACACCACTGCTCCCTGTAATCATCATTAGGCTGGACTTCCCTTCACTATAGAAGGAATAGAAATGCCACCCTATGGGCCTTCAGAGCGGTGACCAACAAGCTCCCCTCATATGTCTCAGATTGTATTCCTCGGAGTGTGTTAGGCACCTACACTCTAAGGAACTATTCCCTAATTGCCCTCCAAGTTCCAAGGGTCAAAACTTGTTTCGGCAAAGCTGCTCTAAGCTTCTCTTTACCCACATTGTGGAATGGTTTACAAAGGAACTTGAAGCTGAGCTGCCCTGTTAGCCTGAATATCTTCAAGGCACTCTATGATCGCTACATGAAAGCACCTTGCAAATGTTTTCCTCATCGCTAGCCCACTAATTCCACAACTCACCCTTTCCATCCTGATGCATGCCATGTTTCTACCCCTGGCTCTCACTCTTTCCCTATTAACTCTTCCTGCTGCACCCACCCTTCCCTGTCTGCTCCAGCCTGGCTAAAGTCCCACCCCATCCATAGTAGTGTCCCAATTATCTACCCCTTCTCCGTCATTATCATAATAAACAAGTACACAACAGTCATCGTCACTTTCTGTGGTTTTAGCTCAATTTTTCCCCCAGTCGTCGGTAATATATCCCTCCTCTTCTTTACCTTTCTAACCTGCCACCCCATACATGGCCTCTTTCCCCTATATGTGTAGTTGCAGGCTGCCTCACTCAAAAGATCTCTGCTTATAACCCCTGTTTGTCTATGGTTGATTGTACATCTGCTGACTTCTTCAATTGTAAAATAATGCTGTTTTTTTTTTGTTTATTTCAACCTTGTACTGTACTGTATACACTGTATATACTTTTTCTTCCTTGTATATTATTGCTTTTTGTATACCTGCTTCTGTACTGTACTTTGATGTATTTATGACCAGGTCCACCTTGCAAATGAGCCTTGTTCAATGGTGCCCGCCTGGATAAATAAAGATTTTGATTGATTGATTGAAAAGGAACCTGGAAATAAAAATGTGCAGATTAAAAACCTGACTGGTGGAGATAAGAAGCAGAATAAAATTAACAAACTTTTTTTTAAAGCACATTCTGACTCTGTAGCAGAGAAACCTGATTTAATAAATGACAAAACTACAGTATTGAGTACTGATGAGTCTTTCAGGCTCTTGTCTACCCCTAAAATTTTTAATACAACATCACGTATGGACCTTAGGGACCCTTGCAATTCTGATAGAGTAACTAGTCCAGAAAGTCTTAGTAGTCAGATAACAGTGATTGAAATATGTGAGACAGGCAAATATGGGTCTTGGGAATTACAGTATTCCCTTTTTATACAATAGGGGTGAAGAGATATGCTATTACTTAAAAAGGCATATCTCCACCCCCTACTGATAACTGAAACATGACATGTACACAGAAGAAAACAGGTAAAAATATCAGTACTGTGTACACGTCACATTCAAATATCACCTGTCTACATGTCACCTCCTAAACTTGTCAAACTCTGTTTTAAAATTGATCCTCACTTATTACACTTAACCAGAACCCACATGCCTTTCAGTCCACTCCAACGTCCGATTCTCCGATCCCTATACATGAGTAAAAAATCACTCATGCCAAAGCTCAACTTCTCCTATAGGATCACACTACTAAAAAATATAAATGTTTTAAAACTGTTTTCAAACATAACTAAAAGGACTCCACATGTCAAAGCAAAAATACCACGAGCAAAGTGAGCAGCTAACAAACACAGCACCCAATAAAGAAACACAAGTGAAACAACAACCAATCACACACAAACCCAGTATATCACAACCAATCAAAACACATCACCAAGCATAAAGTCATTACCCATTGGATATCACACCAACAACGAAACACCCAATCAGAAAACCAACAGAAAACATTGCGACACATACACACACCAAAGACCCAAACAGATAAAGTACAAGCATCTATACTGCAACTGTATAGATCCTGTCAACAAACAAATACTCCTATTTCATAAAACGCTTACATGATGGCAAGGGGTGTGATATGGCATATATCTTAACTCGTGGTAAGTGAGCTCGGGAAATTAATCACTCGTGGGTCTGCTACATGGAGCCACTTGTGATATTTCCCGAGCTCACTTACCACTCATTAAGATATATGCCATATCACACCCCTTGTCATCATGTATCCCCTTAAGAAATAACAATGAATCCATATGAAGGGGGTCTGCAGAAAGTTTATTATTCTCCCCCGAGGTCTATACTCCAGTGATTACCTCTGCACATTATTCTTCATAGGTCCATCAAACCAACTTAAATGAAATTTTGGAAGAACTAGACACTACTATCTCCGGCCTAAAAAGGTTTGAAGCAACTAGAAATAGAGTTGACCACTGTTGTACTTTGAAGTATATCCAGAATTATTCTACAGCTTTAAGTGAAGATGTAAACAAATTCATTAAAAATCCATTTGCTGTACACATAATGATCTTAGATCAGATACTTGGTTTGCAGAATAAAATAGAGGTTATCAAGGAGAATATTGCAATAAATAGCTGTAGACTGGAAGATATTTCACTTAAATTAGACAGATTTTCCCCTCCCCCTCCCCATTCCCCCTCTATTCTGGAGGAAGATTGTGGTCAAGTTAGACCAGAGTTCTCTGTAATAGAAATTCCTGATACACCAGAGAAGCTTAGATAGAAAAAAACAACAAAGAAGAAAAGTAAAAAGAAAACAAGTAAGAATGCTGGTAACAAGAAGAACGACTCTAAAAAAGGGAAGAATTCAGTGAAGAAACATTATAATTCTTGTAACTGCCCTACTAAAACCACTCCGATAAACTTGATATCAGAAGCCCACATAAGTTCACATGAGGTTGATAGCCAGGAATATATTTCCAGTCCCCTGGACTTAGAAGAGAGGAAGTAAATATACAGGGGGCTGCTAACCAATTTCCTCCTCATAACAGTGAAAAGACACTCAGGAATAACACGAATGAGAACTGTGCTTTTAGAGAGGCATTTGGTACCTTGGAAGGTGAACTTAAAGTTATTAGACAAGAAATGAGCAACTGGACAGGTTCGAGGCCCACATGTAAAAATGGTTCTGAGGAGGTTCCTACAGCCCAGATAAATACTGCTATTGGGAAGGAACATGAAGATGACAAAATAGATATAAGTGAATGTGCAATAGTGATGTTGTATGGGTTTGTATGGGAATCCCACAGATCCACAAGTTTTAATAGAAATAAGATTGTGCACTTCTTAAGGGCAGCTGCTGAGATTCATTTAGAAAACAATGACTTTGCCCAAATCTGGACAGACAAAGATTAATGTGGCTTTGAATGTATTTTTCTATTCTGTACATCACCATGATTGGCCAATAATATATGGCTTAGCAATGTGGAATTGGGCAAGATAGGCTGTCATCTAGAATATATAAATAGAAATGCCTTAGATAATAGGAGTGCAGACCAACAGGCCACTCATGCCAGAATTAGCATCTTTGACCTTAGAAGAAATGCAAGGGAAAATGAAAATAAATTGAAGAATGCTCTTCAGAATTTATTTACTTACTTTCTAAGAATTCCAACAGAAGTTACTAAGAGCAGTAAGGAGATTTTATGATAGTCCTTATGCTCAGATAGACTTACTGTTACAAAACAAAGACATGGCAGCTCTGTTAATGCAGAAAACAGAGGTACTAGATGAAACAGGCATTTATGCATTGGAAAGTGCAGATCTTGAAAGCATGAGTAGATTTAAATCTTTCTCTAAAACAGTAGCCATATTTGGCCTTGCTAGGTTACAAAGGGAAAATATACATAAATTAGATTTCATATTGAAAAACCTGTTCCAACATGTACTAAATATGGTTTTGAGCTCTAATACTACATTTGCTCCAAGGTGCATAGGTCAAAGATTTGAGGATGACCAAATGCTGTGTACAATCATTACAGAGGAGCGTTTTACTAAATTAATGGCATCTACAGACATCTTGGACAGGGTTGGAATCTATGTAGTAGATTGGGAGGCTTGGGACCATAATAGTTCCTGCACTGAGCAAAACATAGAAAGCATAACCTAGACTTTAGCAAGGCATTTGACACAGTCCCACACAAAAGATTAATAGTCAAATTAACCAGCCTGGGAATGGGTCCCAGAGTGGTAGCCTGGGTAAAACATTGGCTGGACAACAGGACACAGAAGGTAATTGTACAGACATAAGGCAATTCTTGTGGTGGGTAGGAAGAAATAGGCTGTGGGTTAACTAGGATCTGCGGCCTATCCTGTAGGTAGGGAAATTGGCAGACTAGATGGGCCAAGCAGTCCTTATCTGCCATCAAAGTCTATGTATCTATGTCTATAACTCAGTGTAATGTAATCAGGAACACATTGGATGTAGAACAGTCAGCTATTTTTAACATACCAACTAATAATAGATTTTTCGGTCTGCCGAATGTAGAGGCATGGCTTATGAAAGAAACAAGTATGTCTGATGACTCAAAACACAAACAAAATAACAAACAAAACTGGGCATTATTATCATGGAACATTTCCAGTATATCTAATAAGTTTGTAGACAATGATTGGAAGAACTTTAGTCAATTACATCATATAATTTGCCTACATGAAACCTGGCATTTTCAAGATTCAGATGTCGCCTCAAATGGATATATTAGTTTCCAGGTCCCACAGAATTAAAAAGCTAAAGGGGGCAGGCTGTCAGGTGGCTTAATAACATGGGTTAAATTTGAGGGTAAACTATCTGTTTCACTTATACCTTGCACTACATTTGCACAATCATTCATGTTAGAAACGTCGGAGATCACCTGTTGCCTCATAAATGTTTATCTCCCCCCGGGTAGTTCCAGATATTGTTACAATTCAATATGGGAGGAACTGGAACATTTTATTAGATTACAGCTGGGCAACTACAGGATGTAATAACATCTTACTCTGTGGAGACTTTCTTTCACAACTCGGTAAATATGATGGCTACAGGAATAGCGATGTTCACACATGGATACACAATAACACTGAAAAATTCCCTAGACTCTGTATGGATACTAAACTAAATGTTAGCAGGAAAAAACTAGTAGAAACATTGCAAGCATGAAACTTAGCACCCTTAAATGGGAGAATAATGCGAGACCAGCAGGGGAATTCTACATATAGGAATGCGAACGGTGCATCAACATTAGATTTCCTTTCTTGGAATGGTAACATTGAAATCTGGCTCTTTTTGAAAGTTTCTTCCAGAGCTGAGAGCGATCACTCTCCTCTGACTTGAAAGTGGCGTCATATTTCAGAAAGAAATAAAGCAGAAATGAGAAATTTCAAAATCCACAACTGTAATAAAATTAAATGGAAATCAAGCCACCTAGTGGCAATTCCTATAATTGTGAAACAGGCTGTCAGAAACATGAGAGCTGTAACTCCAGATAACATTTCCTTGGAGCAAATAAATAGTATTTTGCAATCAAATTTACAGTCTATCTGAGAAAAATTAACAGTATAAAATTGTAATACACCAGGACAAAGAGGCACGGAGACCTGGTTTGATAAAGAGAGTCTACAGCAGAAACAAGTTTTAAGAAGGATGACCAGAGAAGCCAACAAAAATTAAGTCAGAGAAATATGTATAAAGAACTGAAAGTGGCTAGGAATCAATATAAAAAATTTGTAGCAAGCAAGTGTATAATCTAGCAGAACAAGAAGTGGGAAAATATGCACACTGTAATCCAGAATAATGACCAGCAGTCATTTTGGCTGCTTACTGCTAAAGGCACAAATAACAGCAAAAATCAATTTGACTCATTTGTTCTGATAGAACAATGAGTAACTTATTAAATAAAAAATAAATAAAATAAATTATACTGGCTTATTCTGTGACTCTAGCATAATTCAGACGTGGTCCAATGAAACAAATAGAGCTAATTTTAGACCTACAACAGGGCAGAAAGTCTTTTTTGCAATAGCTAATTTAAAGAAAAACAATGCACCTGGCCCAGACCAGATTCCGGCAGAAGTTTCCCTTAGTGCTCCATCATCATGGGCTACAATTTACTTCCTTTCTTTAACCTATGTATCCTACATGGGAGTTATCTGAACACTTGGAAAGGGGCAATAATTGTATCCATTTTTAAAAAAGGTGACAAGGCCGACCCTACAATGTACCATCCCATCTCCTTACTTGATATCAGTTGTAAGATTTTTTTCAAAGGTCATCCTAGAAAGACTTATCCAGCAATTAAATAATTTAGGTAACCTCTCAGACTTTCAGGCAGGGTTTAGAAAAGGATTTAGTACCTCAGATAATTGTTTTATATTATCTCACCTCACCTCATAGAGAAATATGCATTTTTAAGAAAGCAACAAATATACGTTGCTTTCATTGATTTTAGCGCAGCATTTGACAACATATTGAGGAATTTATTATGAAATAGTATGTTAGGGAAGAGGTTCCAGAGAACTGATTAGTATTATCAGATACTTATACATGAACACATGGGTCCAAATTAGAACTGGAACTTTAGGGCAAATTTCGGTAAAAATTTGTATGAACAAAGGGGTACGACAAGGTTGTGTCATGGCCCCTGTTCTCTTTTGTATTTACATAGACAACTTACTGGACCAATTGCTGAATATTCAGTCAGATTCACCGTTAACTGGCACTAAGTATTGTCCAGTGCTAGCTTATGCAGACGATATTGCAATCATAACTTTATCTCAGTCTGGTCTCCCAAAAAAGTTAGACATATTAAATAATTTTGCTCAATCTCATGGTTTGCAAATTAATGAAAAGAAGAGTCAAGTGATGATATCTGGATCAAGAAATCGAGCTAAGGTCTGGCAGGTAGGAAATAAAAAAATGGATACAGTTGGCTCATATATATATTTAGGCTTGACATTTGCAAGCAATGGTCAGTGGAATTTGTATAAAAAAGCATTAGTGCCAAAATTAAAACAATCAGCAGGTGCCCTGCAGAAATTAAATTTAAAATGTGGGGGTAATACCATCAGGCCCCCATTGAAAGCCCCTCAGGCTAAATATATTCCCCAGGCACTATATCTTTGTGAAACCTGGGAATATGGTGATATAAGAATATTGGAAATTCCCCCTAAACAAATTGTGTCATTCAGCACTTGGTCTAAGTAACTCTGTCCCCATATCTCTGGCTCGGGTGGAATTAGGTTATTTATCCCTCAAAGCAGCTGCAACTATTAGATTTCTGAGTTTTTGGATCTGGATCACTAGAATGGATCAAGATAGACTCCTATATGTCTGTTTGAAGTAAAAAGAAAGCTGGCAGCTTAGGGGATGTAAACAATCCAAATGGCTCATAAATCTCCAGGAAATAATTAATTGTTTCAATATACAGTACCTTGAAAAGTATGTAGAAAGAGGTATTAAAATTAGTTTAAAATATAAACAATTTTGCACTAATAAAATTCAAAAATTTTATAAGAGCATAGACTGTGAGTCAATATCTTCTTTAAAAGTCATCTCATGGCTAGTCAAAAATAACGTTAGGCATTTTTACCGGACTTATTTGGACATCCTTATTGTTCCTGAATTGAGAACAAACAATACTAGATACAGAATGGAATATTTTGCTACTAATGTATGTAAAGCCAAATATAACAAATGGTGTGAACCAGTCCACATGGTGTAACTGTAACAATAAGGAGATAGAGGATATCACATGTCATCTTCTCCTGTACTTGGTACATCAAACCTAGAACTTATTGTTTGTTTCCGGTATGGTCTGCAATAGACACAAATGATAAAAACATTTTGCTTGAGCTTATGCTCACTTCTTAGGATGAACTAATAATTAGACAGGTAGCTGGATATTTTAGAGAAATATCAATTATAAAAAGGAAAGTGGACAGTATTAGGGACTAGGGTGGGATATTGAAAAGGGTTGCGCACGGCACAATAGTGTTGCGCCGTGTGCAACCCACTGATGGGCCCTGGCACGATATTCAAAAGGGGATGTAGCTCTGCACAGATCCCAATGTGCCGGGGTGCACCAGTAATGTATGTGGCACAAGTGCAGGGTCGTGCCCATGCATAAACTGCACATCCCGATATTCAGCCTGGGATGTGCGGCGCATTTGCTGGTGTAGCCCTTACTTGTGCCGCACACTGGTGCTCAATGTTGAGCCTAAAAGAAGTAGGATCTAGGGCTGGCCACCCACAGGTGAGCTGCTGTAATGCAGGATGCAACATGGTAGCTGCCAGCGGTGGGTGGCCACCAGAGCTCTGGGGCCAGAGTCTGTTGGCGATGTGCCCCCCCCGTGCCTGATCGGCGTGCATTGTAATTGGCTTGAAATGTCCCTGGTGGTCAGTGGACGCTTCCAGCCCGATCGTGGGCATAAGTATTAGAAACAACATTTTAAATTAACCTTGGTGGTCCAGCGGTACCCTCCTCCTCACCTGCTCACTGAGCTCTGCCACCCTGCTCCTTCCCCAGTCAGCGGTGGGCGGCAGCTCCTCACCTGCAAGCCACCTGGCGTCCCGTCGACTGACTGCATATAGTACAGCTTTACACCCATACGCCGCGGCCACGGCATGTAGTCTGCACTTATATTATTAGTCCAGATATGTGAATGGATCCATTCACATATCTGGACTCGTAGTATGGTATGGAGTCAGATGCTCACTGGCTCCACGCCAGGACCAATGTGTATACAGCCGTTCTATATGTAGTCAGTTGGCGGGCGGCCGGGTAGCTTATGGGTGGGGAGCTGCCGCCGCTGACCAGGGGGAGTGGGGAGGCGGGCCCAGTGGGTGGTGGGTAGGGGTGTACCGCTGGACCACCATGGGATAATTTAAAATGTTTTTTTTCTAATACTTATGCCCACGATTGGGATGGAAGCGGTCCACTGGACCACCAGGGATATTGGATATGTATTTAATCATACTTATGCCCGCGATTGCGCTGGAGGTGGTCCACTGGACCACCAGGGATATTGGACATCTCTCTTTTTATATCTATGCCCGTGATTAGGCATTGGGGCACTTTGCCGCGATGTGCAGGGGATGTCGGTCCCTGATGGCTGCAGCCTGGCAGGGCACCAGGCACAAGTTGCAGGGGATAGGTGCACCTGCATGCACATCAGGCCATAATGACATGCTAATGGCCCCAGTTGCACCTTGCATGCACTATGGCCCCATTTGCATATCCACCACTAAATATCACGGTTCATGTGCCTATCGCAACCGCACTTGCGCTGGCACATCCCCCTGCACCTCTCTTGCCACTTGCACTGGCGCAGTGCCGCTGTGCCATGCGCAATGCAGGAGGCCACGTTGCCATATTCAATGGTGCTGAGCCAAAGCACAGCACGGTTGAATATTGCCCAGTCCATGCTTTGGCACATCCCAGTAACGCTGCGCTCCTGCCAGGCGCATTTCTGAATATCCCACCCAAGGTGTGAATATTATAACGATTTAATAACAAATGTACAAACTTACTATTTGGTGAATGACTTGTGCGTTTATGTAAAACTGTACTGCTGTGGCACCATGAATGCAATTTTTTTTTAATTACAAGCTGTATTTTAAATATTTATGATTTTGTATTTGTAAAGGTCTATGACCAACAATAAAACATTTTTTTTTTGATTGCTAAAAAATCATTGAGGGGGAAACCTTTGGGATTGTACCAGTATCTTCTTTTATGTTGGACCAGAATTTTCTACTATCACTGCATGACCTAGTGAGCATTTCTCTGTGATGGTTGCATTTTTACAGCCGAATGTCCCGGGTACAGGAATTCCTTGCAATTTTATATGCTTCCATATCAGCAGGATTCCCAGAAGCTTTAGCTCGTAGCCACAGAGGATCACACAGCTTCATCATGGATAGAAGTTCTGTCGTAATCAAGGAATTAGATGTGCTACAAACTTTCCTAGTTTTCAACGGAGCCTGAATGTCACATGCCTTATTAAAGCATGAGATGAAGAGCTGCAGGGTATGGTTTACATCCACAGAGGAGTCAATGTCAGACCAATCGGTGGAGCGCAGCTGTAACTTTAAGAGTTCAAGGTGCCCATGTTTTAGAAGTATTATGAATAATCATTTTATGTATGACTGTTCTGTGTTTGTGTCAACTGTGGTTTGTGATATTTGTTGATGAATTTATTGTACATACAAGTGTTTAAATAAATTGAATTAACAAAATCCTACCCAATAAACAAATACAAAATAAAGAAGCTGCTCACACAATCTCATCTGGAAATGTCATCTCCTATACTGTTTTCCAGAAAATGTTCCATTTACAGTTGCACTGGCATGTACTCCTGACCAAGTCACACCATTATATAGGGCCTCGATCAGATCCCACATAGAAACAGACAATAACAGCACGTAAGGCCTGTTGGGCCTTCTAGTCTGCCAAGCCTGTCTAGTTATGGGGCATTATCCTTGTCAGTCCTCATGTCCTCCTCACCCTCCCCCAACTGCCCTTATAGCACTTTTCCCATGTGCTAGTGCTAGCCCTTTTTTAACCCCCCTATTTTCTTGCACAGATGCATAGAATGTGACAGCAGATTAGGGCAGCTGGGTCCACCCAGACCGCCCATTTATTCTAACCTTCATTTTTTTGCTGCAGACCCTATTTAATCTGCAGTGCAATCGTTGCCTACCCTCCTACCTTACCTCTAGGATACCCTTGCGCCTGTCCCAGGCATTTTTGAACCCCACCACAGTTTTTGGCCCCATTACCTTGGCTGGAAGACTGTTCCTGGCATCTAGCACCCTTTCTGTGAAGAAGTACTTCCTCACATCCCTCCTGAAAGTCCCCCCTCAGCTTCATACCATGCTCCCTTGTTCTAGAGCACCTTTTTCTCTGAAAGATACCCCCTCCTGTGCCTTATTAGCCCTCATGAGGTATTTGAAGGTTTCTATCATATCCCCTCTCTTCCCCCAAGGTATAAATGTGTAATTTCTTTAGCCTTTCCTTGTAGGGCTTTTGATGCAGACAATGCACCATTTTGGTAACTCTCCTGTGGACCGCCTCTACTCTGTCTATGTCCTTCCTGAGATGCAGTCTTCAGAACTGGACACTGTACTCAAGGTGAGGTCTTACCAGTGATCTAATGGGGCAGCACCACACCACCTCCCTCTTCCTGGTGGTGATGCCCCTTCCGATGCACCCCAGCATTCCACTAGCCCTTCCAACTGCCTTGTCGCACTACCTGGCCAGTTTTAGGTCATCTGATATGATTAATCCAGGTCTCTTTCCTGCTTTGTCTTTGTCAGTATTATTCCACCCATTTTGTACTCTGCTCCAGAGTTTCCATGGCCCAGTTGCATTATTTTACTCTTTTTTGCATTAAAACCCAGTTGCCAGAGCCTTGACCATTTTTCCAGTCCTATCAGATCTCTGCCCATCCTTTCCACTCCAACTCAAAGTGTCCACTCTGTTGCATATCTTGGTGTCATCTGTAAAAAGGTAACCCTTCTCTTCCAGCTCCTCTGCTATGTCACGTATAAAGATATTGAAGAGGACTGGTCCCAACATTGATTCCTGAGGTACCCTGCTGGTCACCCTCCCTTCCTCGGAGTGCACTCTGTTTACCATGACCCTCTGTGTTCCATTGGCTAACCAGTTGCTTACCCAAGTTACCATCTTATTACTTATCCCCAAGTTTCCAAACTTGCCTGCTAGTCTCCTATGTGGAACAATGTTAAAAGCTTTTCTGAAGTCCAGGTAGGCCACATCTACTGCTCTTCCCTGCTCCAGCGCCTTGGTCACCCAGTTGAAGAAATCTATCAGATTTGTTTGGCATGACCTTCTCACCGTGGATCCATACTGCCTTGGGTCCTGTAATCTGTTGGATATAATATATTCCACAATCCGTTCTTTGAACAGTGTTTCCATCAACTTACCCACCCCCAATGTCAGGCTGACAGGCCTGAAATTACCTGCCTCTTCCTTGCTACCACTTTTGTGAAGTGGGACTACATCTGCAGTCCCGTGGGACCACACTGGTCTCCAGTGATCTGCTAAAAAGGTCTGTTAGAGGTGCCACTAGTACCTCCCTGAGCTCTCTCAACACCCTTGGATGTAGCCATCTGGCTCCATAGCTTTGTCTACCTTCAGGTTAGTGAGTGCTTTCCGAAGAAAACAGGCTAATGTCTATTTCCCTCCCATTAAATCTCCTGCTACCTTTCCATGGATCTTCCCCTTCTACTGTGAATACTGAGCAAAAGGATTTGTTCAAGATGTTTGCTTTTTCTTGATGCCCCTCCATACAGCCACCCTTCTCCCTCATTAACCGTACAACTCCTCCCTTTGCCTTCCTTTTTTCACTAACATACCTAAAAAAATGTCTTGTCCCTCTTCGGTACCCTCAGTTTGCGCTTTCATTGTCCTTACAGCCTTGCTTGTCTCTCTGTTTTCCTTTATACACCTCCCTATCTTCCTCTCACCTGGTCTCCTTGTACTTCCTGAATGCTACTCTTTTATGGAGGCAGTATAGCGCAGTGGTTAAGAACCCTGAACTGTAAACGTGGAGACCTGGATTTGAATCCCATCAGCTTGCACTTACATACTATGTGACCCTGAGCAAGTCACTTAACTTCCTTGTGCTCCCACGTTGCACCTGGAAACAAGCTTAGTGTGCCTTTCCTGGTTGAACAATTTCCCCTTTCCTTTACCTTTTCTGCTACCTCGTTTGAGAACCATAGCAGTCTCCATTTTCTTTTACTTTTGCTCACTTGCTTGACACAGAGGTTTGTTGCCTCCACTATGCACTCTTTTGTCCTGGCCCACTTTTGCTCCTCCCGCTGTAGGTCATCACCCACTGTCTTAGTGCGGATAACCTCTTCCTGAAGTTTGTTCCAGTCTGCCATAATTCTCTTTCCACAAAAAAAGTACTTCTGGACATCCTTTCTAACCCCCCCCCCCCACACACACACTTTCATGGTGTTTTCTCTGGTGCCTGTGTTACCACTCATTATAAACAATTCACTGCTGTCTGCTCTGGTTATCACGTGGAGTTACTTGCATGTCTCAGTCATGTCCTCCTTCTGCCTCCTGTCCTCCAGCATGTACAGTACATATTTAGATCTCCCAATTGCACATCATAAGACCTCTCTTGTTGCCACTGTATCATTTGGTAGCCTTTCTATGCACCACCATCAGCCTTCTCTGTCCTTCTTCAAGTGTGGGCTTGAAGAACTTCACACAACACACTAGGTGCAGTCAAACCAGGGATCTATACAGGGACAGTATTGTGTTCCTCCTTTCTTTTTTGTTGACTCTGTTTATCACTAGGTTGTTGGGAAGGGGATGTACCCGGTATCAGTGCCTGGACCGTTCTCCCGGCATCTTCCTCCAGGCCAGCTGGTCAGTGTGGCCTGTAGCTTACCCCCTATTGCAGGACTTCTCCAGGAGGGTGAGGGAGAGACTGAGATCAACCAGAGCACCCAGCCAAGGTTTACACCTAGGGCATCAGTTGGGAGGCAGTCCAGGGACATCATAGAGTTCCGTGACCTGGGGTTTTCTGTATTGGTTTCCCCCCTGAAGGTGCAAACATGTAATGATGACAGCACAGGACAGGCATGCTCTCGCACCCATCCCACAGATGTCCACCATTGCCTCCATGCATGCCTGGTGGTCTTGGCTGCTGAAACACCCATCTCCACTGGAAGTCACTAGTATGCTGGGGAACCACAACCCTCCCCCCAGAGGGGGAGAGCTGTCCTTGGGACGCTCATCCAACCTCCCCCAGCTGACCCTCTGACGCACCATACTCACTTCCAAACATGGGTCATCAGCACCACATGTGGTAGCGCTACTGCTGCGCCGGCAGGCCAGCTCATCCACTTTCTGCTAGTTATCACCCTTTCAATGCATCCCAGCATCCACCTCCTCCTTGCCACATCCTTACTACACTGTGTTGATGCCTTCATGTGCTCCATTGTTATCACCTTCTCTGGTCTGTTTCCTCCACTGTCTTCTCCACTACCACCCCATCCATCCTGCGTTCCATACTCAGGTTCATGGCCCCTAAAGGCATTACCTTGCACTGGTTGATGTTAAATTTCAGCTGTCACACCCTCACCTACTTCTCCAGTCTTCCCAGACCCTTTTTTGTGGCCTGTACTCCCTCATTGGTGTCCATGTGTAACCCCAAGCCACTTACTTAACTAGTGTGTGCATTCACCATTTTCTGTAGTGCTCACTTAAATTAAATATCTGGAGACACTGGTTCCCATATACTGGCATACTGATTACTTTACTAAAAGGTAGGTACCACCATTGGCGTTAGGATGTATAAATGGCTCATTTTCTAGAGGAAGAGGGGGTGGGGGTACATAAACAAACAACTTGAACCCTGTGTAAATAACACAACACAGGTCCTGGGTGGAGGCTGCAAGGCATATGCTTAATCTAACCTCCTGAGGGGGGGCCCTAGTAAATCCACACAACCAGAAGCAATAATCAGAATGTCCATAACAGTGACTGGGATTGTGCAGTATGGCTTTATTCAACAGATAGCAAGTAAAAGCCGAAGTGGACCCCTTATGGTTGGTCCAGCCTGGACAGGTACAAATTCAAGATCTCTCCTTGCATGCAGTACAGTTCAGGAAAGGGTACCAGTCTCTGAAAGGTAGTCTGAAATTTGACTGATTTAGGCCTGACAGAGTCCCTTTAATAAACAGCACTTCTAACTCTTTGGATGTTCACTGGAAGGGTGGGAAGTTCTTGTTTCAAACAAAAAAAAAAATTACACAGCATATTGTGTAAAATGTATGAAATTCATCCTCTGCTTCAACATGTTTGCCACTGTGAATGGGGAGGGGAGACAAGATGTGGCAGAGTTTTCATTTACTGGACATAAGAAGCTTGGTGCACTATGGGAATCAATTAATGTTTGCTAATGACTGAGCAGCAAGGATTACATAATGTGCAGTTCTGCTTTGAAATCTGTGCATTCCCTGTAAAACAAAAGACTTCTCAGGGGTAAAAAGAGGGATCTCTCTTCCAATATGGGACAGCTGAAAAGCACAAGCCTCTGTGACCCGTCAGGAACCTCACACCCTATAGTTATTGAGGTCCTGTGCTGGTAATACAGACTTTGCTGACAGAGAGGAGTGTGAGCACCTAGCTTAACCTTAAAGATATATTTATATTTATTTATGTAATCATATGAATGTGCTAGGAGAACAGACAGTGGATTGACTAGTCTGGTGAACTTTATCAGTAGAGTGCGTCGTCGGATGTACAGCTTGAGTCAGAAACAGAGCGTTGATGCGCAGGAGTGCTGCCGCTGCCATTACAAGGTGGGATAGTAAAGTAAACACAGCAGCAGAGGAGCCATTTTGTAAAAGTTTTTCCAAAAGAGTGGGACTTGATAATTATTACATATAAAGTGAAGACAGACAATGCAGGACATGGCAGTGTGCATGCAATGTGCAATACAAGAATAAAGTGCTTCTGTGTACAAACAACTGAACAATGAAACGTACAACTTGCACAGAGACGTTATTTCATAAATTGGCACAAAGAGGTGCATTTTCAATAAAAATCCAAATTAGTAAACACCAGTCATGGCAGTCAAGCAAATGTGTTAATTTTCATGGTAGTATTCTTGACAGAGAAGTAAAAAAGTCCAGTCTCATTGTGTTTGCTTGTGCATGCCCAAGAAACACCTTGCTTCAGTAACGGGTGGTGGGGCATGGCAGTGTTGTGACGAACGGCAGCAGTCTGTTTTGGGGCTGGCCTCTGCCGTGGCGAATAGAGGAGCACGCTGTGAATGACAGCAGTTAATGAGCGTGCCACTATGCTCAAAGAAATTGATCGCTGCAATCAGGGAGAGCCCCGTCATTACACAATCAGCTGTGTTTGAGGGGCGGTCCATGACTGCAGCAGTCAATTACAACTGCATTGTCTGGTGTTCCCTTTCAATAAACAAGGTGACAGCTTCTTCGTCAGTCTCTCACAGTCCCTAGGAAGCCGATGGGCAGACGTTGCCTCCCATAGTCCCTCATGAAACCAACGGGGGTGCCCAATGCCCCTGTCAGCATGCCACCTCTCCAATTCATTTGCCAATGGGGTAGCCCAAGCCCCGTCAGCATGATGTGCCCTTCCCCTATCATTTGTTGTGTGCCAAGGGGGTGCCCAGCCCCCTTCAGCTGATACACTGTCCCCCCAAGTACACTGTATGGCCGACTGGGGTGCCAAATCCTCACCGGCTCCACTCCCCCCCAAAAAAACTTCCAGGTGGCATGCTGGGAGCCTACCCCAGCATGCCAAAAGTCTCGCGCCATCTTTTTTTTTAAACCTGTAAAAGAAGAAAATGGTCCCTCGTTGAGTCTCTTGCCCCTCCCCAACCCATGCTAACCCTCTGCATACCCCATCTCCCCACACAACCCCTCATCCCATACTTACCTCTGGAGCCCAGCGCGATGATCTTCGGTGGACCGGGAACACGTCTGCACTCTTCAAAGCCGACTGCGAACTGAAGAAATGCCGGTAAGCTGTATAATGGCATAAATGGTTTTTTTTCAACTTATGTGGGTATCTCGGCCATTTTTTCAAATTTTGCCACCAAATTTTCAACATGGGGTTCTTGGGACCCCTCCTCATTAAATCGGTCACTGTTATGGCATTATTTAGTCTTGAAAGGTGATTTTTGCAGTCACTGTATGGAATCACCTTTGCAGACTGATTAACAAAATGACAGTGTCACTCTTCATGAGGTGGGCTCTCAAAAAGTCTATGTTGTAAATTTGGTCAAAAAATTCCAAAAAATGACTGTGTTACAAGTGTGCGTTGCGCAGTTTCCATGCACACTTATAACTCCATGAATTTGTAAAATTTTCACTCCAGATTTTCAACACTGGCATTTTTTCACACCTCCTTATAAACAGTACAGCTGTTATTTTTCACACCCTTGCCAAAATGTGTTTTTGCACGTTTGACGCAGAATAGCCCGGTCACCGTGGGAAATCAGTGTTTGGGACAGATTAAGAAAATCACAGTGACACTGTTCATGAGCAGAGGTCCTAAAATGCCTATGTTGAAAATTTGGTGAAAACATTTCAAAAAATGACCACGTTACAGGCATGCATTGCGTATTTTTTATGCACGCTCGTAACTTTGAGAATTTTTCATATTTTTACTCCAGATTTTCAACATTGCCATTTTTCCACACCTCCTCATGAACAGTACAGCTGTCATGTTTCACATCCTGCCCAAATGTGTTTCCGCATCTGTGGCACCAAAAGGCGTAGTTGCTGTGTGAAATCACCTTTCAGGATTGAGTAATGAAATGATAATGCCACTGTTCATGAGGTGGGTTATCAAAAAGCCCATTTTGAAAATTTGGAGTGAAAATACTAACAAACGCCCAGGGAGTTAAGGTTTCCAACCATAACGCTCACCCTGTAGAGACTGACTGTCGTCAGGGGTGTGACTTGAGTTCGTCGACCATAATGCTCACAGCATTCTACCCCCACCCTACAGCCACTGACAGGCATCAAGGTGTTTCTTGGGGTTTGGGGCCATAAAGTTCACCCTATTCTCTTATACTCCACCCATCTCAGCTTATTTCCTTATGAAATGGGTTGAGTATAAGGGCTGAAGACCCCAAATATACATATTGTCCTCGTATGTTTTCTGAAGCAGTCCCTGCACCATTTTGGTTGCCCTTCTCTGGACTGCCTCAATTTGGTTAATGTCCTTGTGGAGGTCGCACCTTCACAAGGACATTAACCAAATTGAGGCAGTCCAGAGAAGGGCAACCAAAATGGTGCAGGGACTGCATCAGAAAACATATGAGGACAGATTAATGGAGCTCAATATGTATACTCTAAAGCAAAGGAGGGAGAGAGGTGATATGATTGAAACATTCAAACACCTTAAAGGCATTTACAAGGTGAAAGAGTCTAACATGTTTCAATATAAGAAAAATAGCAGGACAAGAGGACATAGCATGAGATTAGAGGGAGGCCGATTAAGGGGTAATGTGAGGAAGTTCTTTTTCACAGAAAGGGTGGTGGATGCATGGAACAGCCTACCTCAGGAAGTGGTGTATATGAATACAGTGCATGGCTTCAAACAGGCATGGGATAGGCATGAGGTAGCAATACAGATAAGTATGAATAGATAGGCCATTGACAGAGCATAGGCCGATGGCACATTCATAAGGTAGAAAAAGACATGGGCAGACTGGATGGGCCTTGCGGTCCTTATCTGCCATCAACTTCTATGTTTCTATGTTTCAAAGCACACTTCAGACCAGTTTTTTTTTTCCTGTTCTGTTTCCAAGGTTCCATCGCCCACATGACATCAGTCCAGCAGTTTCCAGATGTGCCGTCCTGTCATTTTCTGGAAGATGTCCGACCAATTGTAACAGAAGAATGCTGCTAGGGAGAGTCTTCGTCTGGAAATCCAAGTGTCATATTGATTTTGTTCTTCAATTTACTCGTAAGTCCAGACTTTTTTCTATTTTATTGACACTGCAGTACACACCCTACACCTAGCAGACTTCAGACTGTTCGAACTGTCCTCAAAGACTCTTCCCTCTTTGGGATTACAGTCTTATCAGAACTGTGCTTCACTGGGTTCCGGCCCAGGAGATACTCTTTCTTGGACTTGCCTTCAGGCACTGTTGTCACTAGATGGGACTTGTAGGGCACTCCATCCCCCAAAATGTGTATTGTAAATAATGTCATTGTTTTCTACTGTTTCTACGGTTTATACTGTTTTTCTATTTTTCAAAAAATTATTTTTTGGGATTCTCCAGTGTTTAGGTGGTAGGGGTTAGATAGGACTGTGTTTGCAGATTAGGGTTTTTTTTTTTTTGTCTTGCAGGTGTTCGTGAAGAAGACAAGAAGAAAAGACAAGAAGAGGAGGAGGGACTCAGCGGAGTCCTTAATGTGCTTTACAAGTAGTAGTGTTTAAAGTGCAGTGTTTTTGTTTGCTGTGTTTAACTTTTCCTTCCACAGGTATGGTTGTGGGGGAGTGTGGGAGTAATGCCTAGAGTATAGTATTAGCTCCTTGTGTGTTTTGGTTGCAGTTGTCCAGGGTTGGGGGAAGGTTCTCCTGTTTTTGGGTAATTTTGTTTTTTTGGTCAGTTAGTTTTTCCCTAGAGGGCTGTGGGGGATAAACAGGCTGTGGTCCTGACCTGCAGTAGGGGCTTCAGTACTGATCTATTAGGTCTATGCTCTGGGCAATTCTACCAGGGCCACTACGTAACCACAGCAAGACCATAGAGTAGAGGCTGATGCATCAGCCGATGGCCTCTGGGCCCTTAGTGTTGCCTGCCTGTGCCTGGCACATGGTAGGGGAGAAGGTAGTGCTACCTCCCCGTAGTCAACGCATAGGGTAAGATGGTCTGGGCCAGGTAAGTAATGACTGTGGACAGTCGTCTTCCTGGCCGAGGGTGGGTGTAACCCCCCTGTCACCCGGGGTTACTAGAATTCCACTTAGATCTAGTGGCAGGCAGGGAAGGCAGCTTGTGAAACACCAGTTAAATGGGTTTCACACTGTCTCACTCTGTCCTCAGTTTCAGCTGAGCTGGAGGGATGACATCATATAGAATTCTCAGAGCAGCATAAGCCACAGTGGAATGCTGCAGCTGGGAGTTAGGTTAGAACATTGGGGTTTTCAAAGGCAGTTAAGAGTACAGTGTTGTGCAGCCTGTAGTGGAGGGAGGAAGTGCACTGCAGTTGGCAGTCTCTCACAGCTCTCAGCTCTGTTCAGAGCTATCACAAGTAGAGGGTGTGTGTTCTCACCCTAGAGAAGAACACAGAAGAATTCTTGTTGAAGTGGTTGAGACTGTCCCCCAGTTGTTCCAGTGCCCCATCCCTAAGAGGGATGAGGGGGAAGAAGACCAGCTCTTCAGGGGCAATCCCATGGCCCTGCTGGAGGAAGGAAAGCTGTCTGAGAGAAGATTTGTGCTGAGGCACCGAGAAGTGTGATTTGTGTTTTCCTGTGAGAGAAGCCTGTGGGCACCTATGAACCAGGGTGAGTCTGCTCTGCCAGAGAGCCTACGTTTCACCGAGACTGTTGTGTTAAGTATCTGCTACTGTGAGTCAGGAAAGGACAGCCAAGTACAGTACTTAAATTTGTGTACGGCTTGAAATGCATCTAACCAGCGGGGGTCTACAGGGATGGACATAGCCACTTAAAGAACGTTGCAAGACAGGACACCAGATGCCACAGACAGTAGATTGTTAAATGGGATATACATTTCGAGATAGCATTCTACAATCAGAGGTTCAAAAGGAAAGGTGTTGACTCCAAATGAATGGCCAGGTATGAATTTGGGGACAAGAGGTGGGAGACCCCCCCCCCCAATCTGGAGTTACCAGATTTACCTTTATGGATTCACTTTGGGCACCTATAGCTTTCTCCCGGGCACTTGGCCAGTGTTCGCAGAAAGTACCCAGACATGAGATTCGGATATGTGTTTTTCCCTTAGAGCTAGAAAGTGCTCATGGGTGGTAGAGGGAGCCACCGACAGAAATGTCCATGCCATATGGAAAGTGTGTACTAGCATGCCAGGGAATCCAGGATAGAGAGAGTACCAGTGTGGGCTGAGAGCCCAGTGTGTTCAGAACCTGAGGGTAAAAGTTGTTGTGATGATGAAGAAGATGTGTTCTGACCTCTGTAGTTCTGCACAACCAGTGAGTGTAGCCCCATGGGGGTCCATCCTACTTTGTATTCCTGTGTGTAAGTGAATAAAAGCCCCACTTTAGAATCCCACTCCTGGTTTGGACACTCACAGTTCTTGCTTCCTGTGTCTGGAGTTACTTGAGTGCCCCTGTCCAGGAGTAAAAACCTAGCCCTGATGTTGAGTGAATGTTTTCTCCCCGAACCCAGGCTCACCAGGTATTGGGTTATAAAAATGGAGGCACCGGGCGCTAAATAACAACAAAAACCCTTTATACCGACACCTGGTTACAATTATATTTCTCTTCTTACTGAAAATAGCAGGGTAAGCGTTGAGAAAACAGTGATTTGTATGCAGTGTTTGGGGCACTTGGAAACTTGTCTTTAAAACGGTAACAGGTGATGCAGGGAAAACTAGCTCAGAAGATTGATCTTAGGGCAGAGTAGATTCAGGAAGCTCTGTGTAATGGGGGGTAGTGAAGCTGACAGAGGTTTACTGCCTTCTAACAAGTGCACTATAAAGGACTCCTTTCTAACATATCCAATTCACATTCCTGTCCCAATGAGTGAGTGGAACAGTGAAGGAGTGGAACAGGTAAGTTGGGTGTCTTAGGTATTGGCAGGTGTCAGCAGAAGGATTCTGCTGGTCAACTAAGATACGGTACCTGCCCACTGCTGTATAACATTCACTGCTGGAAAGGTCAAAGGTCTAAACTAGGCCAAACCTAGGAACTGGAGCAATACCCAATTGAGGGTAGGAGTATAAAGAGATTTAATTAAGGCATGAGAAACACTAATAGCAAGCAACCTACTTAGGGTCAGGCAGCAAAAGGCTAGGGGAAGGTGGAAGTGCTGCTGCCACAGTAGGAAAAAGCAGAGAAGGGTAAGGGGGTAAAGGAAGGAGGAAAACTCTTCAGACAAGGGGAAACTACTTGTTGAGAGGAGAAGGGAAAAACCCTATCTAGGGAAAAGGTCAAAGGGGCATATCAAACAAAACAAGCATTTGTCAATGCTGAATGTTGTCTTGCTAGCATTGGCATTGAAAGTGCAGGAGTTGGAGAGATGCATAATAGGAATGGCAGTGAAGTATTGCACTGACGCCAACCCCACCCCCACCCTGCAGAGACTGACAGGCATTGGGGTGTGCCTTTGGGTCATCGACCATAACGTTCATGCCATTTCACCGCACCCTACCCTGCAAACATTGACAAGTGCCGCGTTGTGTCTTGGGGTCTTCGGGTCTTATGCTCATCCCTTTCCATAAGGAAATACACTGAGATGGGTGCAGTATAGGAGAATGGGGTGAACTTTGGGAGCTGAAGATTCCAAGGCACACCTCGATGCCTGTCACTGGCTGCAGGGTGGGGGTGGAATGGTGTGAGCATTACAGCTAACAATCCCAAGTCACACCCCTGACACCTGTCAGTCTCTACAGGGTGGGGCATTACAATTGGAAACCCTAATGGCCAGGGCATTTATTGGCATTTTCTTCACTCCAAATTTTCAACATGTGCTTTTTGCGACCCCCACCTCATGAACAGTGGCACTATCAGTTTGTTAGCCGAAAGGTGATTTTGCACAGTGACTGTGCCATTTGGTGCCACAGGTGCGAAAGCACATTTTGGGCAGAATATGAAAAATGACAGCTGTACTGTTCATGAGGAGATGTAAAAAAGTGACAATGTTGAAAATCTGGAGTTTTTCTATGTTTCTATGAAAATATGAAAAATTGCTGAAGTCATGATCATGCGTAGAAACTGCACAACGCACGCCTGTAATACAATTATTTTGGGGATTTTTTAACCACATTTTCAACATAGACATATTGGGACCTCCTCTCATGAATAGTGTCACTGTGATTTCGTTAATCTGTCCCGAACGTTGATTTCCCACAGTGACCGTGCCATTGTGTGCCGCATGAGCGAAAACACATTTCGGGCAGGATGTGAAAAATGACAGCTGTACTGTTGATAAGGAGGTGTGAAAAAATGGCAATGCTGAAAATATGAAGTGACAATATTAAAAATTGTCATAGTTATGAGCATGCATGGAAACTGCACAATGCACGCTTGTAACAGTAATTTTATTGGAATTTTTCACCAAATTTGCAACATAGGCTTTTTGGGACTCTACCTCATGAACAGTGGCACTGTCATTTCATTAATCATCCTGAAAGGTGATTCCATGCAGTGACCACATAATGACCTTTCAGGACTGAATAACAAGATGACAGTGCATGTGTTCATGAGGTGGGCTCCCAAGAATCCCATGTTGAAAATTTGGAACCAAAATTCAAAAAAATGGCTGAGATATCCACCTAAGTTGAAACCCTCCCATTTATGCCATTATACAGCTTACCAGCACTTCTTCATTTTGCAGTTCGGCTTTGAAGAGTCCAGACGTGTTCCCGCTTCTCTGAAGATCGCAGTGCTGGACCTCCAGAGGTAAGTATGGGGTGAGGGTGGTGTGTGGGGAGGTGGGGAGTGCAGAGGATGGGTGCGGGTTTGGGGAAGGGGTGCCGTGGATGAGGGACCGTTTCCTCTTTCTCAGGTACCAAAAAAAAATAGACCTCGTGGGACCGTTTTCTTTCTTTACAGGTGAAATAAAACAAATGTTGGGCACACTGAGGTGGGTTACCAGTGTGCCCCATGACTTTCGAGGGAGTGTGATGTTGGTCACACTGGGGTGGGCTTCCAGTGTGCCACACAATGGGGGTGGGGAGAAGGCAGGAACATGCCGACACGGTCGGCTTTCTGTGAGCGGCAGTACTCTGGGGTGGGCTCCCACTGTGCCACACAATGTGGGGGTGTGTGGCAGACATGCCGACATGGGGATTGCACCCCTGATATTGACTTTCTTTGGGAATTGTGTGCCTCCACCTTTGTTTATTGAAATGTTTCAAGGAAATGTACGTATAGGAGGTGTGCCATCTGTACCGCTGCATGACGAGCTTGTCTCTGATTGCAGCGGTACATTTCTTTCAAGTTGGTGGCACTTTACATAATTCGTGTGTCAGTGCTAGCATGCTGGCTAATTGGGGAATGAGGGACACACCTACTAAAGCATGCCCTGCATTCACCAAACACTGACACACCACTGCATTTCTGCTACTACCACCACAAGATGTTGCTTGCGCACACACAAGACAACATAAAAAGGGCAGTTCTCATACATGTAGCACACCACTGGCAAGGACCAGTGCCAATAGAAGTGAATTAAAATCCATAAAGCTAGTACTTCGGCTTGAAGTCTCCACCTTGAATTAAAAGGCACTAAACATTGTGTCAGGTTAAACCTAAACTTTTATTATTAAAAGCATAAAGATACAAGGACAGCCAGTGCCACAGCTAAACGTTTTCACATCCCTTTGGATGCTTTTTCAAAGCTGGTGAATACATCAAACAGTGTAATATTTATAGTGCTTCCAATTAAAAACAATTGATAGCAGAACAATACATTCTTTACAAATCACATGTTGGAATTTACATAGATGAATTAAAATCAATTACTTCAAGCAAAGTAACGTATAAGCACACCAATGCACCAAGTAATTCGCATCCGCAGAAGATAGTGTTAGGATCCCCCCCCCACACACACACACACAAAGTGCAAACACATTAAATGCTTAAACAAATGCTATAACCCTATTAAATATGTGCACATACATATATGCTGTCATTATAACAGAATAAATACAGAATGAAAGAAGGCAGCATCATGAAAAAATATATATTGGCAGATGAAGTACAGAACTCAAATACTTAAAATTATCTCTTTAAATATGGGGTTAGTTGAAAATAATCATTTAATCCAGGGTACTCATAATATTTTAACTTAAATTACCAGGAAGTTTTGCTTTGTAACAGCTGATTATCCAAATCTCCAACCCTAACACCAACGTGTACTCTCTCTATGCCTTAAAACCAGAACTGGTGATCGGTGCCTTCAAGTTGTGTATGTTGTGCTAAGGCACTGATCCCATCTAATTTTTCAATGCTTTTAATATGCTGTCCAACCCGTTCCTTAAATCTTCTTCGAGTTTTACCCACATAAAAAGCAGGACATTTTTCAAGTGGCTAAACAAATTACATTCTCTGAAGTGCATGTAATAAAATGAAAAATACAAAATTCCCTCTTATTTACAGGTTGTACAAAAGCATTCCCAGTCAACATATATCTGCAAAAAATACAGTTTCCACATTAGTGGGTGCCCTTAGGTTAGGGGTCTGTATTTTGTCCATTCTCCTTCATATTCCCAGTATGTGCTATGTACTGGTTTGTCACGAAGATTTTGCCCATGTTTGTATATCACATTATGCGCACTGGTTGCAATCTTACCTAACTTTCTTTCAGGGGAATCAACAAAGTCCAAGAGGGTAGCATCTTTCAAAAAAAGAGGTGTGCAAGAACAAGGGGGCACAATTTGAAGATAGAAGGGGGGCGGCTCAGAGGTAATTTAAGGAAGTATTTTTTCACAGAGAGGGTTGTGTATGTATGGAACAGCCTTCCGGAGGAGGTTGTGGAGTCAAAATCAGTGGTGGAATTCAAGCATGCATGGGACAGTCATAAGGCAATTCTAGTGGGTGGCGGTAGGAAGAAGTAGGCTGCTGGTTAACTAGGATCTGCAGCTTATCCATCAGGTAGGGAAATGGGCAGACTGGGTGGGCCAAGTGGTCCTTATCTGCCGTCAAATTCTATGTTTCTGTGTTTCAGTGCTTAGAATGGACCAGTTTTTTGTATAATAGAGTTAACCAAATGCACTTGTGGGCTGATAGCATGTCTTAGGCAAGCTTCGTCTTTACCTTCTCTTCCCTCCTTTCCCTTCATCCTTTCTTTTCTCTCTTCCCAACTCGTCCTCACTTAGTTTTTCCCCCTGGCAGGGTTTTCAGCATCCTGGAGGGGTTCGGCACTAGAAAATGACTCTTCCTTCCCTTCCCTTTCCCCTCTATCCTCTCTACCTAAGCCTGACCCTGCTCTCCTTCCCTTTACCTTCCCCTGCACTATTTCTGCCCAACTTGTCCTTGCCTGCTCCTGCCCCTTATTCTAAGTCCTCGCCTCATTCCGCCACTGGCAGCGATATCCGCACTCTGAAGGGGCCAGTTCCAGGCATGACTCATCCTTTGCTACCCTATCCCTTACCCCCACCTCTCTCCTGCCCCCCCCCCCCACACTTCATCAATGGCATTAGTTAACTTGAGCTAATAATTTGCACTTTTTGTTCTGTGTGAGGTGCTCCCAGATTGCACTACCCCATCCTTATCCTCTTATTCCCCCAACTGGTTTCCCATCTACCCCTCTACCATCCTTGATGTCCCCCAACTGTACCTCATTCATTCAATAATTGCTAAATAATCTGCCTCTTAACCGTGATCCATTCCAGCAAGGAGTTGGCTCCACGGCTACATTCAATTTCTGCACTCTGTTCCTTAAATATGCCACTTATAATTAAATGCATATTCCACAGGTAAGATATATTTAACTGTATGTTATGTCACAAATGTGATTGTATGATTATTTATAATATTTTTTAACTGTATGTCTTGTTAGAAATGTAACTGAATGTTTAATTTCTTGGATGTGTTAAATGTTAAACTGTATGGGCTGGGTAGTCAGAGCAGTTGCGCACGGCGCAACCGACTTGCACCAGCGCAACTACATAGATGTGCCACCGATCGATATTCAAAGACTGTGGCTGTGCAGCACAAGTTACATTGTGCCATGGCACAAACATAATGTATGCAGCGCAAGTGAAGGGGGCATTTCCATGAATATGTGGCGCAACGGTATATTCAACCACAAACCATGGTGCGAGTGTGGAACAAACCCCCAGATGTGCCATCCTGGCTCAAACACACAGACAGGGATGCACAACACTGTGCACTGACAGAGAGAGAGAGAGAGAGAGAGAGAGAGAGACAGAGACACACACAGAGACACAGACAGACAGTCAGTTAGGCAGCCAGTGGAGAGCCAGAGAATGGTGGACAGTGCCCCGTTCCACATGGAGGCGGTAATGAGGGATGTAAGGAGGCAGGAAGAACACCAACGCGGCTGACAAAGGGCCCGGCCGTGGTATGCCTGACACAGGTGGTACCGTGCCCGCATCACATTTGAGAACTACAGTGATATGGAGATAGTGGTCTGGTACTGCCTGAATAGGACAATTCTGAGGCAGTTCTGTGAGCAGTGCGGTGAGCAGACACAGGCACCCACCAGATGGAGTCATGCCATGTCAGTGGAGACCAAGGTGACTGCAGTGATGTGCTAGCTCATCACGGGAACCTTCCAAAGACCAACTGGGGATACCATTGGGATCAACCAGTCAGCCACATCCCGCCTCCTCACACAGTTCCTCAACGCTCTGTTGCCATGTGCTTCAGAGTTCATACTTTTCCCCAGCACACAGGCTGAGCATACGGCACACATGCAGGTCTTCCACAGGGTGGCATGCGTGTCAGGCGTGAATGGGGCCATTGACTGCACCCACGTGGGCATCCACATACCACCTGGCCCCGAGGGCCCAGTCTACATCAACCGCAAGGGATGCCCCTCAGTCAACTGCCAGGTGGTGTGCAATGCTACGGGGCATATCATCAATGTCTGCACCACACACCCTGGGAGTTAACATGATGCATTCATCTGTTTTGAATGTGGGGACATCTCCACGGGCCACCTAGTGGGTGAGTATGGCATGGGACGGGGTGTTGGCACGGCACAGCCAATGGGGGAAGGAGGGCAGGCAGGGTGGGTGTGGTAAAGTGAGCAGCGGGTGACAGGAACGAGGATGTGTCACAGCACAGCAAAGGGTTAACCATGTCCATTCCCACACAGGTGATGGTGCATACCTGCTGAGGCCGTGGCTGCTCACCCCTTACCGACAACCGTCGTCCCCCACAGAGGAGTGATACAATGAGGTACATGCCAGCATATGTAGTATCAACGAGCATATCTTTGGTATGCTGAAAATGTGTTTCCGATGCCCAGAAAGGTCAGGCGGTGCCCTACAATATGGCCCATCGAAAGCCTGTGGCCTATTCTTGGCCTACTGCATTCTGTACATCATGGTCATTGACCATGGGATAGCTGTCGAGGCAGATGATGGTGACAGTAGCAGGGATGACAGTGGTAATGGGCCGGAGGGCGGTGGTCAGCCATCCCACGAAAGACAGCACCCAAGACTGGCTGCGCAGGCTAGGAGCCACAGGGATACTATTGTACAGGAGCACTATGGCGAATGCAGGTGAGTGCACAGACACACATATGTGCATAGGCCACACAGAGCAGCACACCACACACAGCCCTGGATGTGCAAAGTGGGAGGCATGCAGGGAAAGGGTCACCCAGCAGGCATGGTGAGGCTCTGGCACACAGACGCGCACACACACACAGCACAGGCATGCGCACACACACAGACATACTGCGGACCATGGCATGGATCAGAGGCATGACACTGGCGCACAGGCACAGCCGGCATTGAGTGAATAGGCCATCATCACACCCATGCTATACATCCCAGCAGCATGGTCTGTATACACGGGGGGCATGCACCACAACACACCAGCGTGAAAACACAGGCATTCTGCACCAACACCGCCTATGTGTACACAGGGCAGCAGCAGTGGATGGTGGAGCAGGACAACGGACACATCAGGCCAATCACGGGATCCCTCAGCTGCCACAGCCATGTGGACAGCAGCACCTTGGCCGATAAGCAGACGTAGACTGACCATTGGCCACGGGGATGTGTCTGATGCCCCCCAAAAGTGTTGATGTCTGGGACCATGACTGTGTCCATGCAGGAGTGTAGAGGCAGCCAAACAGGCCAGCCCCTGGTGTGCCTGGGATGCCTACATCGGATCCCGGCATCTGCTGTGATGGGATCACCAGATGCCAAGACCATAGGGTGGACAGTGCACTGCGGGGGGTCCTCTGTGCATGGCCAAGCCCAGTGGCTGCTAATGACGCAAGTCCCGCTGCGATGGTACTGGTCATGCGGTCCACTGCCACCACAGTGACACCGGCCATGCAGTCCATTGACACAGTCATGGCCTCCCATGACAGGCGGAGCCTGTCCATGATCTGCACAATGCCCCTGTCCTGCTGCTCTGCCAGCTGGTGCACCTCTGCATGAAGTGCATGCATCTCTGTGGCTAGCAGCGCCTGGTTCTCCACAGATGCACACAACAACCGTGTGTGCACTCAGTCAGGCACTCAGCATCCTGCACACCCTGTCCAGGGCACTGGGCCACAGGGGGTGATGTAGTGCACTGCCCAGCCTCCTGCTCTGGAGGAAGCTGCACAGGGGGCTGTACCATGGGTCCATTGATGTCAGGTGCATTGGCGGCGGACCCTGTGCCATGCTGCCTTGTGGAACCCGTGTCCCGACAGCTGCTTAACCGGCTGCTGGCCAGTGCCATGCCCTGCCGCTGTGCCAGCACCACCACCCCCTGTCATGCATAGTGGTGGCACCACACACCACCACGCAGATGGGGATGGGAGGCAGCTGTGCAGCTGCAGACACAGCGCCATGCCCTGATGCCACCTGTGATGCATCCAGGGTTGTGTTGGGTACCACTTCCCCAACGCTTTCCAGAATCAGCGTTACATCATCATCAGAGCTGGACACGTCCATTAGCTGGGTCTCTGCACACAGCACACTCAGGCTGTCATCGTGCATGATCTCAGCCAGGGCGTCATCCGTCACCAGGGCAAGGACATCCACTTGCTGCGCGGCGCTCACCCTCAGACTGTCCGGGCCATGCACGCCAGTCGAGATGGATGGTCCGTCCTCCACAGCCGTGGCTGAGGCTGACCCTGCTCCCTCCTCCCCATGGAGGCACGATGGTGCTGCAATGGAGAAACGGTGCATCAGTGTTGCAGTAACAGACCCGCAGTGCCCCCCCATGGTGTGCATGTGGCCGATGCCACATGCTGCCCTGTGGCCGTGCATGCCAGTGGCGACACACGCAGGTGGCATGCAACATGGTGGCAGGCACTCCTGCATGGCCATACCCACCCCTGCCGGATATGTCAGTAGGGTGCATACTCACTGTGCAGGGATGGGCTGCTACTGGTCTAGAATCCACCACCAGGGACGTCCTCCACCACTGTGTATCTGATTGTGGCCACCACCAGTTCTTCAGTGGCCAACAAGGAGGGTGTGGTGGATGGCCCACCGCTGGTCGCACTGCAGGATGCCCATATAGCCACCACCGTCCCCTTGATCCTCCTCCTGTCAGTTTTGACCTTCTTCCTACACTCCTTTGCACTACGCTGGTGCCATCCATGCTGGTTCACGTACACCGCCACCACATCCCATGCTGCTGACCTCTCCTGGGGTGTGCCAGTGGCACCGCTAACAAGTTCATCCCTGTTGAGGTATGCCTCGATCAGGGCATTTGTCTCAGCCTTGGTGAAGTTGGGCCTTCTCTTCCAGTGCAGGCCCATGCCCCTCTTCATCTTCCTGTCCTGACATGTAGCTACCTGTGGACAGTGACAGCATGTTGGGTCGTTGTCAGCATGGGCCGTGTCAGTCCCTCATTGCATTGTTGTTGCATGCCTCTTTTGCCCTGTGGCAGCATCCACTTACCTATTGAGGTTGCAGTACTGGTCCATGGCCTGTGCGGTCTGCTGGCACTTATCCGGCACATTGCATGCAAATTAGCTGTTGCACAATGGTAACGATATGTTAATCCACTCCACTGTGCCATGCATTGGCTGATAAGGTGATTTGTGTACAGTGGCTGAATATAGCAAAATTGCTCTCTGTGTAATGGGGTTGCACCGGAGCAACCCTGTGGTGCATGTGTGGCGCATGCGCGTTGTGTGTTCTCGCAGTGCACATGTGCACACGGCATTGCACAGGTCCAACATGCATCCAGCGTCACATGCGTGCGGCTGTGCAATTGAGCATGCAGCAATGGTGTAGCATTGCGTATGCTCAGGCATCCAGGACAGGCTCCTACCGCACACATGCGCACTTAGTGCAATTCGGCATGCAGCGCATGTCGGGCACATGCGCGTTTGAGCATGGGGTCATGACCCTTGAACCAGCGCACCCACCAGGCACATGCATTGTGTGCATGTCCGTGAATGTGTAATGCTCCCGCAGTGCACATCACCATAATGCGCGATTGCATCATTTCTGTTCCCGATCGCGCATCCTACACATGCAGCACCCACGTGCATGATCTCTCCACCACTCACACCACCACTGCGACTTGTCGACAGCCATGGCACAGGGGAGATCATGAAGGGCCCTCAACTGGTCTGAGGTGGACATTGTGAACCTTGTGGCCATGGTGCAGCCTTTTGACGCCCCGCTATTTGGCAATGTGCCACTGCAGCAGGCCAGGGGTGACATCTGGGTGCAGGTGGCAACAGCCATGGAGTGGCGCACGGGGGTGGCACGGAGCACCAAGCAATGCTGCCACAGGTATGGGGACCTGAGGCGCAGGGATTCAGAGCAGCTGTGCCAGATGCAGGCGCACATCCAGTGCAGGGCGGTGCCACATCCAGGTAGGTGTGCGCAATAGGCATGCATGCCCCAGTGCTCATTAGTGGTGGTTATAGGGCTGTGAGGCATGGTCCACAGCTGGGATTCAACACACTCCTGTTGGCTGATGCATGTCAGGCATGGCTGCTGCACTTGCACATGGGGGGGGGCCACAGGACATTCGGGACACGTCATGCACCATGTGGGCTGTGTGGCTGGGGGGAGCTCTCCATGTGTGCCTGTGTACTCATGTCCTCATCTCTACATGTTTTCCACAGGGCCAGAGGACCGCAGGCGGGCCAGTGAGGCCGCAGCAGGGGGGAGGGACCACGGTAGGCCACAGACGGCTGCACCGGATGGGCGCCGCTTGGCAGGTAGGTGTGGCTACATTGCTGTTCTCTGTCCCAGTGGTATTGCTGTGGGTACTGGGTCAGGCCATGGTGTCCATGGACCTGTGTCTGCAGGGCTCTGGTGGTGCACCAACTGTTGTCCGTGCCACTGTTGCACATACCCTGGCGGCGTTGTGCCGGCAGGTGGGGGGGAATGTGCACACAGCCTCCACAATGTGTGCTATGAGGGTGCCGGTGCTGGTGCCCTGTGCCTTGTGCCATGCTCGTGCACACATGGGCACACTGCGCTACATCATCTGACTGGCTGCACCATTGTTGTGTGCTGTGTGGATGGCTGTTGTGGCTCCCAGGTGTGGGCCATATACAGTCCCCCAGTGGTGTGCGCCCTGGCAGTCCAATGCACGCTGTGGGTAAGCTGGGGTTTGTGGGGCATTGCACTAATTGGCTGTCCTGTCCCTTCCTCTAGGTGGTCACAGGATGGGTGCCAGGAGGGCTGCATGCCCACAGGTCCAGGACGGTGGATGGATCTTCGTACTCCAGAGAAGACTATTTGCGCTGCAGAGGAGGCACATGTTGAAGACCGCAACCTTGAGGTGGGTCATTCAGCGGCTGCAATGGTCTGTCAGGGGCCACAGCTAGAAGACTAGAGTTCTCCTTGTTGTATAAAGCCCCCATTCCTTCCCCATAGCTGTTTCCCTGCTGTCCCACATCCAGTTGTATAGCCCCTGCACCCTGTCCCCTTCTTCCTCTCCCCCTCCCCCTTCCCTGCCCCTTGTTATCTTCCTGTTTGTAACTATCTGTTTTATAAAGCTTTTTGTTTGCTACAGGCCTGTGTCCATGTCTGCTTTGCAGGTAGCATGAGGAGCCATGCTGCAGATGTGTGGTTGTGGTGTATGGCGCCCACTCAGGGGCGAGTCAGTTCATGGGCTGTGTTCCCATGGGGTCTGTGCTGTGTCCAGCACTGTTTCACATGGCCATGGCATATCTGCCTGTGGGTCGACCGTGTTTGGTGTGTCGCTGTGTGGTCAGTGTGGTGCTCTGTACTGGGGTGGATGTCCAGGAGGGTGTAGTCATCCCTGCACGGGGCCCTTGTGTTCCCAGGGACTGTTCCACCTGGTGCCACATGGACCTCACCATGCACTGGTGCACTCACATGTTCATGGGGGCGGCGCCTGCTGGTGCCTTGCACCTGGGGTGTCTTGCGCTGGTGGTGATGGTGGCATGGGGCCATGTGTGGTATTACTTCCAGGGTCATGTGGGTTGCTGGACGGTGAGGGCAGGTGGTGGCCGTGGCAGACATGCTGTTGGGCTGCCTCGGGTGGGTGTTCACGTGCAGTTTGGAGGGGTCAATCTCCCCATGTCACCACAGCCGGTCAGACCATCTATGGTCTATGGGCTGCAGCCCTGGTGAGTATTCCTGGCGACACGCCATGTTGCAGCTGGTGGCATGCTAACTGGCAGGCCTGTGCTGGTGGCTGGGGTCCCTTCCCTGCAGTGCCGGGCTGGCTTGGCTGGACTGTGTTTGTACTCAGTGGACCACAGACAGGAGCACGGGGGTGGCCCATCCTGTGCTGTGTTTGCACTGTTGGCGCAGGGGCATGTGCCATTGGTGGTGGATGTCTGGTGTCGGGGACACATCCAGTGGCACCTGTCACTGTCAGGGTGGCAGACGGCTGATATGTGCTCCTGTTGGTGGTGCTGGTGTTGGGCACCATAAAGAGCTTTGTGTGGACATGGGCAGGACACATGGGACTGATATTGGGAGGGGTGCGGGAGGCAGGCTGCCACAGTATTGTGTGGGTTGCTACATCTATTCTGCCCATTTGCTAGGTGCCTTGGGTGGTCCTGCTGTGCCAGGCAGTCATTTAGTGCTATCCAGTTTATGTGGTTCTGTATGTCTGTGTTTCTACCCCTTCTCCGTTGTGCGTTGCCGTGTCTCTGGTTGTCCCACACCATCCCCCTGTGCCACTGCCCTAGGGGTCACTGGAGTGTGTGCCTTTCCCCATCCTGTGTGTGGCCCTGTGTGTCATTGTGGCTGGTGTCTGCACATGTGACCTGTTCACCTGTCCTCCTAAACTAACGTCTGCTCATGGGGGTGCATGGGTCCACTGTGGGTGGCTCCACGGTACTCCTCCCCACTTCGCCATGTGCCCTGTGTGGCACTGGGTGGACTGTGCCTCACTCGACCCTGGTCACCTGCTCTTTGTGTCTGCCTCGTCCCTGGCACCATGCTCTAGGCACACTGTGGGCCTGCCTGGTGGGTGTCTGTTGCATGTCCCTGCCATTGGCATGGCTGGGGTGGCAGACTTTAAACAGGGGCATGTTCCGGGGTCAGTGACCCTGGGTTGTCTGTGCACCTTCTCCTGGTGCCCTGTGTGTCCTCTGGGTCCGTGCATCTGTGTTCATGGGTGTGCCCTGCTGGGGGGGGGGACCTTGTGTCCATTACCCTCTATTTCCTTGCCTCTGTGTTTCTGCTGCCTGTGGCTCTTGCCCTGCTCAATGGGTTCATACTCAGGTTTGCTCTGCGCAGCCATGGTTGAGCCAGCGCATCTCTGGTTGTGCCGTGGCGCAACTTTGCCTTATTCAGCCAACTTGCACAGTGGCATTTCGGGTGGCGCATCCTCTGAATATAGCTCCCGGCTTGCCATGGTGCATCTCACTTGTGCTGCGCCAGACTTGCACTGGCCTTTGGTGCATTTCTGAATATCCGGCCCAGTGTCTAATTCTTCATCCAGTTGCACCCCCCCACACACACAGGTCACACTGGGAGATGAGCAACGTGTTGTTCAGTGTGCCTTCCTTGTGAAATATTTCAATAAATAAAAAAAAAACAGTTTAGCATTTAATGTTTGCTCTGTGTGTGTGTGTGTGTGTGTGGTCCTAACACTACCTTCGGAGGATGCTAATTACACGGTGCATTGGTGTGCTTCTATGTTACTTTGCTTGAAGTAATTGATTTTAGTTCATCCATTTATATTCCAACATGTGATTTGCAGAGAATGCATTGTTCTGTTATCAATTGTTTTTAATTGGAAGCACTATACATATTGCATTGTTTGATGATGCATTCACCAGCTTTGAAAAAGCATCCAACGGGATGCGATAACGTTCAGATGTGGGACTGGCTGTCCTTGTGTCTTTACGCTGTTAATAATAAAAGTTTAAGTTTAACCTGACACAGCATTTAGTGCCTTTTGATTCAAGGTGGAGACTTCAGAGCTGAAGTACTAGCTTTAGGAAACAAAAAAGGGGAAAATTAGAAACACCTTATTAGGGATAAGGGTAAAAAAGTATTTTTAGGTAACACAGAGAGAAAAGGAACTGGGAATGCTGGGTGTGGTGCAGCGCAGTGGCTGTGGTGTGGAAGTTTTCAGAGAACCCATCTGGAGACTGCAGTGCTGCCCCATCTGCACACACCTCTCTGGGTTTAGGGAGGAGGTTGCTAGATTGAAGGCTTAGTTGGGTAGGATTTGGGGGAACTCTTCCCCCAACCAGGAGCCACCAAATCTGCCACTGTTACCTCAAAGGATGCCAGAGAGGAGGAACTGCTGGACTATGGTGGGCTCTGGAAGGGGGGGGGGGGATTGATGTGCCAGAGGCACATTCTTCAACAAGTATCATCGTGTAATTCCTACACCACTCTGGTAGGGTGGGACTGCTGGGAAGAGGCACCCGTGGTAATGACCAGGGAGGATGTGGGGGTCCTCCATAATGAAGACCCAAAGGAAGGTAATAAAGAACCCCAGAGGAGGAGGAAACAACTTCTGGTGGGGGGCTCAATTGTGAGGAGGATACTTTTCAGAATAGGAAGTGGGTGCAGAGGGAGGTTAGGTGCTTATGTGGTGCCATGGCCTGGAGAGATAGAAAGTGGATCCCAGGGATCACCAGGAAGCAGGACAGAAGGGAGATCTGGATGTCACTGTCCACCTGAGGACTAATGACCTGGCTAGGGATGGTGCTGGGATAGTGCAAGGAGCTGGGGAAGGGTCATAGACAGGAAGAGTGCTCAGTGGCTTTCACTGAGGTGCTGCCTGTCTACAACAGTGGGGAGAAGAGGTAGCCCCACACCAGTAGCTTTAACTCATGGTTGAAGGAATGGTGCAGAGTAGTGCTGTGCAAAATGCAGAATTCCGCTGGCTGAATTAGAACAGAATGGCCATTCCTCCAGTGGAATTTCCACTGGAATTTTGCTGGTTCTTCAGTGGAATTCCACCTACTGTGATCCACAGAATAATATCCCATGGAAAAGGAGGGGGAAGAGTCAGGAGGGGCTGTTGTGGGGAAGCCTAGAAGAGCAGACTGTGGGAAGGGAGCTCCTAAGGAGAACAGGGCAAGAGGGGAGGAAGAGGGGCAGTTTAGAGGGACAGTCGGGGGAAACTCAGGTTACTTGATGGAGGCTGGCATAGAGTGTTACAATAAATTTGAGCTTCTAAGCAACTTAGAGGGGGAGGAAGGGGTTGGTGGAAATGAGGAAACTGATACAGAGACCGGGGGAGGGAGTCGGATACCCATAGAGCATCACAGGCTAGCAATGGAAAGGACAGAAATAGTCCCAGAGGGAGAAGGGGAAACATAAATGTTAAGCAGATGCAGGAGATGCAACATATTGCAGACATGAAGGAGGAGAGCACGACTGGAGAGAAACTGGGAGACAAGGAGGCGGAGGAGGGGCCCATCTTCAGCAGGGGGGGGGTCTGTACCAAGGATCGGGCCGTAGGTAAAAGGGACCCACAGAGGGCCTCTGGAGGTAGGGGTACTATTACAAGGGGAGAGGATGGTGGTGTGGGGAAAGGGGAAACCATCAGGGCCAGGATAAATTGTTTGGATAAGACAGGGTTAAAGGGGACACCTATTCGGGGGGGTCTGAGTTAAGTGGGCAAAATAACAAGGAAGGCAGAAAGGGGAGGGTGACAAGGGGGTTTCTAATAAGACAGGAAGACTCCCATGGAATTGAGATCACGAATAAAGGGGGGGATGGGGGGTTGAGAGGGCATAGTGGAGGTAACCATAAGGATGATGGCGGTGATACGGTTCTGTTATTGGGAGACTCGATGATTGGGGTATCCATTGGGAGGGACAGGGGGGTGGATGCCGTAGCCAGGTGAAGGTAGTGAGTATCTCTGGGCTGACAGTGCACAGAGCAAAGTTCATGGTGTATGAACTGGTTAGGGATTGTGGCAGAAAACCGGATTTCCTGGTGCATTTGGGAACTAACGATCTAGAGGGAAATAGCATTTTGGAAATCAAGCAAGGTTCCAAGAACTTGCCAGAGTCTGTCGGATAATGGATGCAACATTTCCTTTTCGAGATATTGCCAGTACCAAAGGCCTCAGTGGAGAAAAAAATGAAGATCACAGAGGTTAATGACTGGCTCAGGAAGTGGGGTGAAGAGAGTGGGTTGGGGGTGTTAGAAATTGGAAAGGAGTTTGGGAGGATAAGGGACTGTATGACAAGGACAGGCTTCATCTTGCCCTGTTAGGGAAGGAAGTCCTTAAGCAGGGGGTGGCTGACTACATTCAAGAAAAGTGGGGTTTAAACTTGTGATGGGGGTGAGGGATAAGGGAGGAGCTGACCAGAAGCCCTCTCCTCCAGATGAGGTGAGTAGCCTTCAAACCCAAGGGGGGGGGAAACAGACTGGGGGAGGAGGTTTCAGGAGGAGCAGAGGGAGGATGGAAGTATAAGGAACCTGGGTGGGGTTTGACAATGGGGATCAGGGATAAGGGTGGGGGTGGTGTTAGTAAATGCCAGGAGCTTGGGAAACAAGTTGCCAGAGATCCAGGCCATGCTGTTCGGGGGGGGGAGGGTGGATGTGGCTGCGGTCATGGAAACGTGGGAGAACAAAAACCATGACTGGGAGCTAAATGTGCGGGGGTACACTATGCTTAGGAAGGATAGAAAGGAGGGCTGAGGGGGTGGAGTGGCTATGTTCATTGGAAATGACACAGAAATTGCTATGGTAGAAGAGGCAGACGGAAACATGGAGGCCTTATGGGTCACCCTAGGAACCCCTGCAGGAGGTAAGGTCAAGCTGGGTGTAGTATATAGGCCCCCCGGGATGGGTGATGTTCTGGAGGATGGTTTGCTGGACAACATCATTGCCAGTGTAGACCAAAAGGGAAAGGAGTGGTGTTGATGGGGGACCTTAATATGCCAGGTACAAACTGGGGAACCATGTCCTCTAAGGCAGCCAAGGAGCAAAGGCTGCCGGACGGCTTCCAGGATGTGTTCTTAACACAGCATGTGATGGAGCCCACAAGGGAGGGGTATGTCCTGGACGTGGTTCTGGCAGATGGGGATCTGGTAAAGGACCTGACTGTAGAGGATCCCCTGACTGGGAGCGACCACAATACTGTCTGATTTCAAATAAGCATGGGGGGAGGAGGGGAGAGTTCTAGGACACTGGTAGTGGACTTCAGGGGGGCAGACTTTGTGGGCATGGGAAACATTCTCAAGGATCACTTGAAGGGGATGACAAATGTAGAAACGAGATGGGAGGTCATAAAATGTGGACTTCATGAGGCAGTCAGGACCTGTGCTAAGGTGAAATGAAAGGGAACAAGGTCGCATAAACCATGCTGGTGGTCCAGTGAGGTTCGGGTAGCGGTCAGAGAAAAGAAGGCAGTCTACATAAAATATAAAACAACAAGAGGGGATAGAGATAAGGATATGTACCATCTTACATCTAGAAAAGTCACCCGGATGGTGAGGGGGGCAAAGTCCAGTAAAGAGTAGCGGCTGGCACAGGGGATACATGGAGGGGAAATGGAGTTCTTCCGGTACCTTGGGGAGCGGAGAAAAACTAAGGGCAATCTCGGCAGATTGAGATCTGAAGGAGGGTGGGTGGAAGAGGTGAGGGACCAGGCAGAGGTATTAAATTAGTACTTCGCCTCTGTGTTCACTAGGGAGGGGGATGGGATATCTAAAAAGCAAGGCATGATGGGGATAGAAGCGGTAGTGAGTGGGATCAGGGGAGCAACAGAAATGGAGCAAGAGGGAGGGAGAGGTACCCCAGGTGTGTCACATCAGGATAAGGATAAAAAGGCCAGTAAGGTGGAGGGGATAAATGATGCTATCTCCACCGAAAGGGTGTGGTTAGCCCTCAAGACCCTAAAGAAAGATAAATCTCCTGGGCCGGATGGCATTTATCCGAGAGTACTATGGGAATTGGTGGACATACTGGCTGCACCCCTGGTGGAGCTCTTCAGTAGGTCGCTTGAGACAGGGAGGGTACCTAGGGATTGGCGAGAGGCACATGTGGTGCCAATCCATAAAGGGGGGGTCAAGGGAAGTACCAGGTAACTATAGGCCCATCAGTTTGACCTCGGTGGTGGGAAAATTAATGGAGACTATATTAAAGGAACGATTGGGGGTGTACTTGGAGGAGGTGGGAGGCCTGGATAGTCGGCAACATGGGTTTGTGCCAAGGTAGGATCATGTCAAACCAATCCTGTGGAGTTCTACGAATGGGTAACATCAGAACTGGACAGGGGAAGGCCTGTGGATGTATTATTCTTGGACTTCAGCAAGGCATTTGACTCTGTCCCCCACAATGGTCTGGTGGAGAAACTGAGGGGTTGGGAGTAGGCCCTTTGATGGTCAGATGGATTGAAAACTGGCTAGCTGGATGCACCAAGAGAGTAGTGGTTGGTGGGAAGCTCTCGAACCCTAGAGAGGTCGGTAGTGGGGTACCACAGAGCTCGGTCCTGGGTCTAATCCTGTTTAATGCATACATATCGGACATCAGGGAGGGTATAGGGTGTGAAATGATTCTCTTCGCTGATGACTCCAAGATGGGAACAGTAGTTGAGAGGGAAGAGGGGAGGTTGGCCCTGCAAGGGGACCTGGACACCCTGAAAAGCTGGGCTCACACATGGAAATTAAATTTCAATATCACCAAGTGCAAGGTGTAACATCTTGGGCGGGGAAGCCCTAAACACAGGTACACCCTGGGAGGGGAGGCGCTGGAGGCCTCAACAGGGGAAAAAGACCTAGGGGTCATGGTGGATGCATGTATGAATAACTCTGAGCAGTGCAGGAGAGCGGCTAGCAAGGCAAACAGGATGTTGGGATGCATCGTAAGGGGGATCACCTCTAGGAGCAGGGAAGTGATTCTGCCACTGTACAATGGACTGGTTAGACCACACCTTGAGTACTGTGTACAGTACTGGAGACCACACTTGAAGAGGGACATACAGCTCCTGGAGAGGGTACAGAGGAGGGCAACTAAGATGATATGTGTGTAACCCCCTTGTTACCTGGGGTTACTAGAATCCTAGTAAGACCTAGTGGTAGGCAGGGAAGGCAGCTTGTGAAACTCCAGTTAAATGTGTTTCACACTGTCTCACTCTGTTCTCAGTCTCAGCTGAGACTGAGGGATGACATCACCAATAGAACTATCACAGCTGCATGAGCCACACTGGAATCTGCAGCAAAGGGAGTTAGATAGAACGTTGGGAGTTTTGAAGTGAGTGTCTTCAGTTTGTCTTCAGTGATTGTGTGTGAAGTAGAGAGCTTGCTGTTAAAGCAGCTCAGTGAAGGCTCTAGGAGCCTCAGCCCTGACAGAGGGCTACTTTTCAGTAAAAGGGTGTGTGTCTCCACCTTAAAGAGAGACACAGAAGACTGCTGAAGTGGTGGAGACCGCTGTTTTCGGGTCTTAGTGCCCTCTCCCTCCGGGGGGGAGGGAATGAGAAGGTTTCCCTGCAGATTCCTGGGGCAATCCCCTAGTTCTGCTTGTGGAGGAAAAGCTGCCTGTTTGTTCCAGTATTTATTTGGGAGAAAAGAAGATATGTGAGTCGCCTGTGGGGCACCTGCAACGTGAGGGTGAGTGTCTGCTCTGGCTAAAAGGGCATATGTTTTATCACCCTGGGACTTGTGTGACAATGTGGGGATTGAACTACTAAATCTTGGGAAGCCTAGAGAAATGGCCTAAGCAAAGTAAAAGTAGTTTCAAGTTCCAGAGTTTGTTGGGATGCAAATAATATGTAGAGGTGATGTGACAGACGTCTACCCTTAATCTACATTTGAAAGTTCAGTAAAGAAATTGTTCAGTTTCCAGAGAAATGGCCGGGTATGGGCTGTGGAAGCTGGATGGTGGGTGGGCCCCCCATCTTTAGTGACCAGGTCCACCTCTACGGATTTCTTCTGTGGATTTCTACTTTGCCTCAGGCACTTGGCCAATGATGGGGGAAGTACCCAGACGTGGGATTGTAAGGAAAATTCTCTCTAAGAGTCGCAGGCTCTAGTGTGGTTTGGGGAGCCACAACAGGATAATTGGTTCATTCTTCAAATGGACTACGGATCAAGTGGCCGGCGAGGGAGCCGGGCCAATGGGAAAACCCAAGTGTGTACAAGTCGGGCTGTGTACCCAAAGCTGCGTGCAAGTCCGGGCTGTGTGCCTGGTGGGTTTAGGAGCCTGAGGGCTGGAAATAGTGATAAAGTGTTCTGTAGTCTCTAATCTGCATTACCAGGAAATGTAGCCCCGTGGGGGTCCATCTATGCTTTGTTTGTTCAGCTTGAATGTGAATAAAAGCCACACTGAAGAATCCCATTCCTGGTTCTGGACATTACAGTTATTGCTTCCTGTGTTCAGATTTACTTGGGTGCCCCTGACCAGAGTAGCCAAACCTCGGCTCCCCTGTGCCGAGTAACCTCATCCTCCCCGAACCCAGTCCCCACCAGGTACTGCTGTCAACTTCAACAGCGTGCCACCTGTCATTGTGCTAAAAAGGCAGGGGTGAGGGGTTACACGTGGACTAGGAGATTTGACGTATGAGGACAAACTTGAAAAGCTCTGTCTGTTTTCATTGGAGGAGAGGAGAGACAGGGGGGACATGATTGAGGTCTTCAAGTACCTCAAGGGAATAAATAGGGTAAACATGGAGGGGATCTTTAGACTAAAGCAGAAAGGTATCACCAGAGGACATGGTTTGAAGTTGGAAGGTGGAAGGGTGAGGGGGGAAAAGAGGAGGAGGTTTTTCACTGAGAGGGTGGTGGACCCTTGGAATGCGCTGCCTCGTGAGCTGGTTTGGAGATCCACAGTGGAGGGCTTCAAGAGAGGGTGGGACAGACACAGAAAGTGGATGTATCAGATGACGGCCTGGCCCAGGGGGTGGGGATGGATGATAGGGGTTTCTGGAACACAAGGGGGGGAGGGCCTCGGCACCCAACTAGGGATATGAGGTTCGAGCAGACTCGATAGACCGTAAGGCCTAATCTGCTGGCAATTAGTATGTTAGTAAAAGCAATTTTTTCCGTGCAAATTATTCTGCAACAATTTCAGCAGAAAATATTTAGATCTGCAGGATAATGTTCCACTGAACAGCATTTTTTTTTCTGTGGAAAATCATTCTGCAACTATTTTCTACTGAGGAATTTCACCATTCTGTTCGTGATGAAATTCGGCTGAATTTTGGAAATTCTGCTGGAATTTGAAAATTCTGCACAGCACTAGTGCAGAGCGGAGGGATTCTGCTTCACTGGGGATGGGAATCCACCTGGTGGTTTAAGAGCCTATGCAGGGGTGATGGCCTGCATTCATCCAGGATGGGAACCACATTCCTCAGTGGACAGTTTAAATGTTACTTTCATGAGCATTTAAATTAGCCAAGGGTGGTGGTGGTGGAAGGAATCGTGGAAGTAGAAACTGACCACACACAGGCTGAAGTAGAAGGTAGGGAGAACCCAGGGGAGGTGGAGAAGAAGTTGTTATCCCTCTGTAAAGACAGTTGGTGAGACCCCATCTGGAGTACTGTGTGCAGTTCTGGAGACCCCATCTCCGCAAGGACACAGACAGGATGGAAGCAGTCCAGAGGAAGGCTACTAAAATGGTGCAGGGTCTGCAACCAAAGCCATACGAAGAAAGACTAAAGGAGCTTAATATGTATACCTTGGAGGAAAGGAGGGAGAGGGGGACATGATAGAAACTTTCAAATACCTCAAGGGAATCAACAAAGTCCAAGAGGGTAGCATCTTTCAGAAAAAGAGATGTACAAGAACAAGGGGGCACAATTTGAAGATAGAGGGGGAATGGCTCAGAGGTAATGTGAGGAAGTATTTCTTCACAGAGAGGGTTGTAGATGCATGGAACAGCCTTTCTGAGGAGGTCATAGAGTCAAAAACAGTGGGGGAATTCAAGAATGCATGGGACAGACATACAGCAATTCTAGAAACGCCGCGCTCTGGACCTATAGAGCCATCTCTAATAAGCTGCCTTACTATATCTCCTGCTGTCTTCCCCTGAGTATAATTGGGAAATACACATTAAGAAGTTACTCAGCTATTACACTTAAAGTACCCAAAGCAAAATCCCGCTTCAGCTGGGCAGCCATAAGCTTTGTGCTACCTACCTTATGGAACGATCTACAAAAAAACACCTCAGATTAAGCACTCTAATTGGTATAAATGCTTTCAAGATGCTTTATTTCCATACAATCAGAGAAGTATGTAACTGCTTCACCCACTCAGACCAGTACGGTGTCTGCACTGGTATATACCTACGCCTAGACCCAATTTTAAGTACTGACCCCCAGCTTGCTCCTCACCAGCCTAATTGTTCTCTCTCTTATCCCCTGTCTTATCAACACTAGGCCCATCCATCCCTTATTCTTCCTTTCCCAACCTCGGATAGGAGCTCACTACCCTGGGTCTGACATCCTACCATGCCCTGTACTTTATAGCATTCAATCCGGGCTCACACATACTCCTTTCTCCATCCACCTTCTCTACATCCAGCTTTACCAACTCCTTTCTGTGCACCGTGCCCTCCTAGCCTTTCTCCCCTACTTCCCTCCCTCTCTTCAACCCTACCTTCACCTCTACCTGGTGTATATTTTTATTTTTATTTTTTTTCTTCCGTTACTTCCTCCTGCAACCTTAGATAACCTGCTCTATCTTCCTATATACACTTCTATGTATGTAAATACCGCATAATCTGTACAATATCTGTATAAATTCTATGTACATATTAACTTCTTTTTTTTCCTCTCTGTAAACAGTATTATCTGTATTGCCTTGTAAATACCTGTGTTGACATGTATATACAATTGTTCATGCTCCACCCAGGTCCATCTTGCAAATGAGCTTCTGCTCAACGATGAACGGATAGTGGGTGGGTAGAAGGAAGTAGGCTGTTTGTTAACTAGGATCTGTAGCTTATCCTGTAGGTAGAGAAATGGGCAGACTAGGTGGGCCAAGCGGTCCTTATGTGCCATCAAAGTCTATGTTTCTATGTTTTTATGGATCCCCTGGGTGCAAATTAATAAAGGAAGTAGGGTAGTAGAAATTTAGGGGGATGGAAACGGGAGCATTAAAATGAGAGGGATGTGGGGAGAAAAAATGGAGGGTAACAAGCAGAGTGCTAACAAAATCTGTAGACCATGTGTGTGAACACTAGAAGTCTAGGAAATAAGATTCTGGACTTACAAGCCACGATGACAGATGCCGACCTGGATATTGTGGTCATTACTGAGTCATGGTGCACTGAAAACCATGACTGGGACATGGCCATTACTGGGCTAAAATCTGTTCAGGAAGGACCAGGTGGGAAGGAAAGCAGGGGCTGTGGTACTTTATGTGTGGGGAAGCATAAAAGCTTCGGGGATACTGGGCATACAGGGGGAGGCAGAGGTACTGTGGGTCTCCCCGGAGATGAGGAATGGACTCATTATTTGCACTGGTGTGCTCCATAGACCTCCAGCAGATGGGGGGAGTTAGATAAGATACTGGTGGAAGCCCCTGGCAAGATGGCAGAAAGGGGGGAGGTGCTGATGGTCAGGAACTTCTATCTGCTGGATGTAGATTGGAGCATCTCGCTGTGGCTTCAGTTAGAAGCAGGGACATTCTGGACTCCCTGCAGGGGGCATGCCTCAGACAACTTGTCAGCAAGCCCACTCGTGATGGGGCAGTACTGGACCTGGTATTCACTAAAAGGGACAGTGTTGCAGACATCATGGTGGGAAGCCACCTGGAAACCTGGGATCACCATACAGTGGCTCAGTATAGGGACGGCTGCGGAATTGAATCACACAAAGGCAAGGGCCCTGGACTTCAGGAGGGCAGATTTTTATAAAGATGGGTGAATACCTCAGGGATGACGTGCGGGGGGGATGACCTGTGTGAGGTGGAGGAACAGTGGGCAAAGCTAAAAGGGGCATAGTGAATGCAACAAACCTCTGCGTCAAGCAAGTGAGCAAAAGCAAGAGGAAAAAGAGACTGCTGCGATTCTTAAAAGAGGTATCTGAAAAGGTAGCATCTAAAGTGTAGCATTCAGAAGGTATAAGGAGACACAGAGGGAGGAGGATAGGGAGGTGTATCAGGGGAAACAGAGAGAAGCAGGGAAAGCAGTTGTAACCCCTAGGTGGTGCCATCCTATGAGCTACTACCCCTGCCTGCGTGACTAGGCACAGGTTGAGGGGCCTGAACTCTTTGAACAGGTGCCTCCACCTGGAGGAATGGTTCTAGGGTAGCGTAACTGCTGCTGGTATAGCCCTCTGGGATGCTATAACCCATCACAACCCCCTCTAGTGGCCTAAACAGAGGAGCAAATAACCATTCACATATACCCTGTAACATCAGTAGGGAACTCTCGCTCCGTGCACTTACCACCAGGGCTGGATTAGCTGCAAAGGCCCTGGGGACCCCCTGTAAAATGAGATCAGCAGTAAGACAGTTCAACAACAATGCAATATCCCCTCCACAAAGGTACACTGTAGCCAGGTTAAATGCAGAAAGAACAAAATCTGATTTATTTGGGGGGAGTTGCACAGGGGTGGGGCAGTAAATCTAGCAGTTGATGAATTAGATCTGATTTATTCAGGTTTAGCATGCATGCACTAAGAGTCCCTCTGTCACAGTCACACACTCTGGGTACCCAGTTGGGATAGGCTAGCCTGAAGCATTGCCTGGGGTAGGCCAGCATTGCAGCTGTTGTTGGGGCCCTAAGGAAAGAAAACAATCACATGCAATTTAACCCAGAATTTGTAATCCGGAGCCAGATGGCTCAGTCTGTTGAAACAAACCCAAACAAATAACTAGATGAAACACAATAATTACAGCTTGGTTGCAGGGAGCTACCCTGTTTGTACTCACACTACCCAGACCAAGTGATGATCCGACGAAATAAGACCCGTTGCAGATGGCTTGATGAAGCAGAAGGTGAATCTCCTCGTGGTCCTCGTCAAGACTTTTTGGTCTTCAGCCTGCAGGAGCAACTTAACACTGGCCAAGAGCATACAAACCAACACATTTCAAACTACTTGGCCGGGCAAACACCTTGCAAACTTAAGCACACTTATATGTAAAACTCTGTCTGCTCCTGGTCTGTCCAGCTAGCTTTACAGGCTGATACTGAGATTTCGTCAGCTTGGATGCCACTCAAATCCCCTGCTGCTGTAGCCACAAACGTGGGCCACTGCACACTTTAAACCGTGAACTAACCACCAGAAAAGTCTAGGCCTGGCAGGCCTAACCCCTGAGAGCTGGCAAGCTCCGTGGAGGCACACACACTAAGATCTTGGGATGCCTCTCCAAATCTGACCAAAATGAGCTACTACCCCTTTTTATATAGGGCTGACTTCCAGAAATCCAGTTGGTCACCACAGCTGTCTTGAACAGTCGCCAGATGTTAATTGGCTCACTTTTTGGTGCCTAGAAATTGTCCCAGTAAATCCCCTCGTGTTAAATCCTGGCTTCCTATTGGTTAGGGGCTGCTAAAATGGTGGCTGCATACCATCTCCAAAGCAGTCCAATTTACTGTCCCCAGCCATTAAGTTCTGGTGCAGTCAGGATCCACTTTACTTTAATTTACTTTCCCCTTGTACTTGTAGCCCCATCAGTCTCCTTTCAAATGAGCCCACTCTCAATAAAATGTCTCGTACCCTTAGGGAGTCGCTGCTCCCATAACACACTGCCCCCAGAAAACACACAGTAGCTTTTGAATATTCATGAGGGCATTCTTTTGCCCTGGAGCTTGCCCCCTGACCTTTGACGGGTGCCCTGGAGGCAGCGCTTACGGGGTCTGCCTGTTTTTTAATTTAAAAACTTCTCCCTTGCTTTGTTCTGTGTCCCCGGTGCCTATTTTAACTTAGGCGGCATTGGGAACTACTGAGGAAGCACAGAATCATCTGTTGACTGCAACGGTGGTCTAGTGCGCAGGGCGCCTGCATGAACATGCGAGCGGTGGCTCAGTAACATGCCGCCTGCTCGCAGATGAATTTTACGAGCTCTGCAGGGCTCATTTAACAGAGGGACACCAGAGGAAATAGCTTGGCAGCAGAGAAGCCCCGGAGGATCGGATGGATGTCTGGAGACAGTGGGAGACACCCAGAGGCATAAAGGTAAGCCCCCAAATGGGGGGGGGGGGATTACACAGTAAGGAGCACAAAGGTGCAGACTGAAGTGAAAAAAACCCAGGCAGTAATGAAAGGTTACAAGAGATTTTGTAGGTATGTGAGAGAGAACAGGAAGACCGTGGGATTGTAAGGTTAAAAAGGGAAGTGTGTATGTGGGGGGGACTGTACAGAGGAGGACCAGGAAAAGGCAGATTTTCTGAACAAGTACTTTGTTCAGTGTTCACAGAGGAAGGAGACAGGAGGTGCCACAAAAAAGTAACAGGTTCTGTGGAGGGAGGTAGGTGACACTAGCAGTAGCGTAGCAAATTCCCAGAGGGTCTGAGTGCAAGGCGATATTACAGGGCCCCTCCCCAGCTTTGAATAAACATCAAAATTACGATTTGAGCCCCTCAAACCTCATGGGCCCTGGTGCCACTGCACCCCCTGCACCATTGTAGCTACACCACTGTACACTAGTTGTTTTTCAGAAGAGAGAGTCCTGAAGGGACTTGCTAATTTGAAAGTGGATAAAGCAGTGGGCGCAGATGGGGTACATCCAAGTGTATTGAGGAAGTCCAGGGAGGTACTGACTGCACCTCTGAGAGTTCTATTTAACAGCTCACTGGAAACAAGAGTGGTTCTGGAGGACTGGAGGAGGGCAGATGTAGTGCCACAACACAAAAGTGGTAGCAAGGAGGAGGCTGGAAATTATAGGCCAGTCAGCCTGACATCAGTGGTGGGAAAGTTAATGGAAACATTGCTGAAGGAAAGGATTGTGGAATATCTTCAGTCCAGTGGGTTACATGATCTGAGGCAGCATGGATTCACAGGGGGATGGTCATATCAAACAAATCTGATAGACTTCTTTGACTGGGTAACCAAGGAATTAGATCAGGATGGAGGGGTGGAAGTGGCCTACCTAGATTTCAGTAAGGCTTTTGACACCGTTCCACATAGGAGACTAAGCAAGCTAGGTAGCTTAGGAGTGGGTCTGAAGGTAGTAAACAGGGTAAGAAACTGGTTAGGGGATAGGTGACAGAGGGTGGTGGTAAACAGAGTTCACTCAGATGTTGGGGCAGGTCCTCTTTAATGTCTTTATAAGTGACATTGCAGAGGAGCTGGAAAAGAAGGTCTGCCTCTTTGTGAATGACACCAGAATCTACAATAAAGTGGACACTACGGGGGGCGTGGGGGGGGTGGTGAAAGGTTGAACAGAGACCTGAGATAAAAAGTAGTGGTCATGGGTATGGCAACTGGGTTTCAATGTGTGCTACATAAAGCACTTAGGGCACAGAAACCCAGTGGCAGAGTACAAAAGGGGTGTAGTGCAGGAAGGAGACATGGGGATAATCATATCTGATGACCTAAAGATGGCCTGGCAGTGCAACAAGGCAGTTGGGAGGGCTAGTGGGATGGTGGGGTGCATAGGGAGGAATATCATCAGCAGAAAGAGGGAGGTGTTGCTACCTCTGTATAGACTGCTGGTATGACCTCACCTAGAATACTGTGCCCAGTTCTGGAGACCACATCTCCAGAAGGACATAGACAGAATAGAGGTAGTCCAGATGAGGGCAACTACAAATGGTGCAGGGTCTGCATCAGAAGCCCTGTGAGAAGAGGCTAAAGTATCTCAATATGTACATCTTGGAAGAGAGTAGAGTGTGATGATGAATACCTTTAGATGCCTCATGGGGGTAAATAAGGTACAGGAGGGAAGTATTTTTCAGGAAAAAAGGTGCTCAAGAACAAGGGGACATGCTATGAAGGTTGGGGGGTAGATTCAGGAGAGATGTGAGGAAATACTTATTCACAGAAAGAGTGGTGGATTCCTGGAACAGCCTTCCAGCAGAGGTGGTGGGAGTGAAAACAGTGATAGGGTTGAAGAATGCATGGGATAGGCATATGGGAATATTAGTGGAAAGGAAGGGACATGGGAGAAAGAGCTGTAGATCAAGTAGGGTCTGCGGTGAAAATGTAGGTAGAGTAAAATGGACAGACTTGGTGGGCCAAATGTTTCTTATCTGTCATGAAAATCTATTTTTCTACTCTGTGTTTCTCAGAATGAGGTACCACTGCATACTGGATGGTGCTAGATACAATTTTCTTACAGACCTTGTCAGAACAGAACAGTGGGCAGTATTTAAAATGGGGATTACAAGAACAACAGAATTATGCATTAAGCAGGTTAGCAAAAGGAAAAGGAAGAGGAGACCATTATGGTTTTCCAAAGAGGTAGCAAAGAAAGTGAAAGCCAAAAAGATTGCATTCAGGCAATACAAAAAGACACAGGCAGAAGGGGATAGGGAGAAGTACCAGGAGAAGCAAAGGGAGGCAGGGAGGTCAGTAAGGGAAGCCAAAGCTCAGACAGAAGAACACATTGCAAAATCAGTGGGTAGAGGGGACAAAACCTTTTACAGGTACATAAGTGAAAAAAGAAAGACAAAGGGAGGAATAGTGAGACTGAAGGGGGAGGATGGGGGCCGCATGGATGATGACAACAGTAAAGCTGACATATTGAACAGGTATTTCTGCTCAGTCTTTACTGAGGAAGAGGAGGGTAATGGGTCTGAAGGGAGTACAAGGGGTGAGAATGGTGCAGAAATGGACACAAGTCCCTTTACACAAGAAAGGGTCCTGAAGGAACTGGAAGTAATAAGAGTTGATAAAGCAATGGGGCCAGATGGGGTGCACCCCAGGGTCCTTAAAGAACTAAGAGAGGTGGTGGCTGAACCTCTGGCTATCCTGTTTAGCCGATCACTGGAAACAGGGGAGGTACCCAAAGACTGGAGGACAGCAGATGTAGTCCCCTTATACAAAAGCTCCAGGAAGCAGGGAACTACAGACCAGTCAGCCTCACCTCGGTAGTGGGGAAGATCATGGAAGCACTACTGAAGGAGAGATTGGTGGAACATCTGGTTGTCAGTGGACTACAGGACCCAAGGCAGCATGGATTCACCAGGGGGAGGTCATGTCAGACCAACCTCATTGAATTTTTTGACTGGGTGACTAGGGAGGTGGATCAGGGGAGGGCAGTGGACATGGCCTATCTGGACTTCAGCAAGGCCTTTGACACTGTGCCACATAGAAGACTATTACACAAACTGGGGAATATGGGTGTGGGCAGGACAGTAGTGTGGTGGGTAGGTAACTGGCTGGGTGGCAGGACACAGAGGGTGGTGGTAAATGGCTGTCACCCACAAAGGGAAGAGTGACCAGTGGGTACACAGGACAGTGCTGGGACCAGTCCTATTCAACATCTTCATCAGTGACATTGCGCAGGACCTAGAAGGCAGAATTTCACTGTTCGCTGATGACACAAAGCTCTTTAATAGAGTAGACACACCAGAGGGTGTAGACAGAATGAGAAGGGACCTGCAGAAACTTGAAGAACGGTCAGGGATTTGGCAGTTGAAATTCAATGCAAAGAATGCAAGATAATGCATATGGGGCACAAAACCCTGGCACAATATATCAGTTAAGGGGTGAGGATATAGCATGCACCAAGCAGGAAAGGGATCTTGGGGTTGTCATCTCTGATGACCTCAAGGCAGGGAACAGTGTGACAAGGCAGCAGGTAAAGCAAATAGGATGCTGGGATGTATAGGCAGGGGCATCACCAGCAGGAAAAGGGAGGTCATAATTCGCTATACAAGACACTAGTGAGGCCCCACCTGGAGTACAGTGTACAGTTCTGGAGACCATACCACGTAAGGACATAGACAGAGTAGAGAAGGTTCAGAGGAGGGCAACAAAGATGGTGCATGGATTGCATCACAAGTCCTATGAAGACAGGTTGAAGGAACTGACATGTACCCTGGAGGAGGAGGAGAGAGGGGATATGATAGAGACATACAAGTATCTCACAGGGAGGAACAAGGTGCAGGAATACACTATTTTTGCGCGAAAAGATGTTCCAGGACTAAAGGGCATGGGATGAAGTTGAGGAAGACGATTCAGAGGAAACATGAGGAAGAATTTCTTCACAGAACGGGTGGTGGACAAGTGGAACACCCTGCCAGAGGAAGTGGTGGGGGCTGAAACAATCACGGGATTTAAGAATGCATGGGATAGACATAAAGGAATTCTGGAGGTCAGGGGTAAGGGGCAACAGACTTCTAGAAAAACATAAACTGAACTTACAAGCTCAAATGGGCAGACTGGGTGGCCCACAGGCCCTTATCTGCCGACACTGTCTATGTATCTATGTACCTTTCCCTTGTAAAGCAGCACAGTTAAACAAAATCTGCTTTATTTCTGTTGTGATGTGAATCCTGTCACGAAGAAATGTAAATTCAGAAATGGTGCACTGAGAAAAAATATTGAAATGCTCTTAATGGGAGCTAAATCCTAATCTGCATAGTTAACACGTACTGTAGGGTGCTAATGCACATAACCAGTTTTTGACACCGGCAATCCAGCTAATCACCTGACCTGCCCAGCCAAAGCCATTGCATCTCATAACTATTTAAATGTTTTTAATTTTTAATTATGAACTGAGGATCGTAAATAGAGGAATCTGATTGGCTGAGAGCTCTTTTAAGCCGTGATGATATCGGGCTACATCATCACGGCTTCAGAAAAGTTCTGGTGCCACCAGCCTCCTTGCTCTCTACTGTCTGAGAACAATTTTTTTCGAACTGTACTCCTACACCAACCAAAAACTCGGTCATAAAATGTTTTAAAACCTGTTTCATTTATTTTTTTTATTTAAAAAAACTTTAAACTCAGTTCATAATAGCAATAAGTCACTTCAGGGTGTGGTATATCATGGGATATCGTCACTTCTTGGGTGGTTGGATGCACTCGGCCTGCGGCCTCGTGCCCAAACACCCAAGGCGTGACGATATCTCATGATATACCACACCCTGTCATGCCTTATTGCTTAATTATAATCTTATCACAGCAGTAAAGCCTGGGCACAAGCCACAGACGTGTTATCATAATCTAATATAGGGATACTTTCTAATACAACATTAAAGTATAAAAAAAAAAATTCCTATAATACCGCAGCACAAAGCTGATCATAGTACCATTGTTGTGCTGTAATACTATTGTTCAGCGTTTGTAATATTATCGTTCGGAGCTCTGAACGATAGTATTATCACAAAAACTGAATAGTGCAAGCACAAGACTCTCCAATACTATGCTTGTTGGTATGGTTCCAAGTCCACTTCCCCTGACATATATGTTGTGATGTCTCTAAAATCGCATCTCATGATTGGCCATGATTTCTCTATGGGTGGGCAGAACATTTCTCAAGAGCACAGAGGCCGTCTCTTGCTTCCCAAGAGAAAGTGGCCCTCTTTGCAATACTGCCGATCCTTTTTTTAATTTACAGAATTATCTACTTGATTCTGCGTTCACTGAATAAAGAAAACTATAAAGTAGGGCTCTCTAACAAATATAATCACCGGAGGCTCGAATGGTGGTGTGTGTCTGTGTGTGTGTGTGTGGGGGGGGTACAGATGGAGTGAGTGGAGTGAGCCTTCAGTCCTGCCATACCCTGCCTCACAGCATACCACAAAAAAATTTACAGCTTCAACCTTTTGAAATTGGATCCATATTTATTTATTTATTTATTGTAGTTTAGGATTAATACCTTTGAGTCCTGGGACTCGTTTACAAAGGTTCTAGGTCATACACAAAACAATTAGTCAAACATACAGGTTGCAGAGATTACAAAAAAAGTTAGACAAAGCATATCAGTTTCATACATTTGAACAATACGAGTTAGAATACATTGAAGGAACAGTTTGTTTCAGTCAGGTTACAAATAATATAGGAGGAACATGATTTCAAGGGGATAAAGCATTTCAGTGAGAGAACATTCAGAATACAGCTCAAACAAAGGAAACAGTTTCAAAGGGAGTGCTTTAGTCTGTCAATTTAGAGTCACCAGGCCCCTGGGAGTACTGACCATACAGATGGGGACTAGCTATACCAAGGGGGAGTGGATGGGGGAGCAGCCTAAGGACGGCGTTGTCGTTTTGTGGGAGGGTGAGTGATGGGTGGGGAGTTGCTGCAGTGATGCCAGCAGGGTGGGGGTACAAGCTGGAACTCAGTAGGAGGCAAGTGAGGAGGGGACAGGTGCATGGGGAGAAAACTAAGGGGAGGGTACTGGAGTAGGGAGAGGTGTGAAAGGAGGTTGGGATATAAACAGCAAGGGAGGTAGGTGGTGTGGTAATGGAAGAGGGTTGTGCAGGAGAGGAATTGGGGTGGGAATATTAAGGGCAGGAGAGGGTGGGGATTAGGAGGTGGAGGGGGGATGGTGGTGTAGGAGGGGATGGAGTTGCAAAAGGGGGGTGAGGGGAGGGAGTGGGTTATTCGGGCTGAAGAGTCCTGTAGTTGGCTAGTCAAAGCATGCACAGGCCAGTTCATGATGCAGCAGAGTCCTAAGTCCTGTTTTGAAGAGGCTAATTTTATTGCTTGCAATGAGTGGTGCAGGTAGCCCATTATATAATTTTGGTCCTGGGTACGAGATGGATTTCGGTGCCAGGATGGTGCGTTTAAATGGTACCAATAACAATAACAGATAGATAAGTATGTATTTCAAGGCAGAAATACCATCTTAAGGTTTTGTGGATTTTGGGAACCTCTCGAGCTTCACTCTCGAGGTTCCAAGTCCCCCAAACCTCTAGATGGTCTTACTGCCTTGTAATACATATTCATCTATCTATTATTCTATTTGTCATGAATTACTAGTGATGCAGGTGTGGCTCAGATAATCACGGGAATATGGACATTGCAGGCCAAGGCGGGTAGAAGATCCCCAAAGGCTCACATTGCTGCATTCCCTTAATACAAAAGTTACATGTACAAAAAATTGAAATGATGTGCATATACAACAGATTAAAAGACATGGTACTGAAATCGCCTGGGTAGGGGTCCCCATTTACCCTCACTCAAGGCACCTCAAAATCTTAAAGCCAGTTCTGAGAGAACTGCATCCCAGGCAAGTAAGGTGCATGAGTCCCAATCACCTCTAAATAACTATCCACCGTACGAGTGTACTTTTACATCTGCTGCTACAAGATGTAGTTCATTGTTAAGCTTGAGAAAATGCACAATACCGCTGCCCCCTCTGGCAAACAATCTGGCAAAAGAAACATAATGCAATGGTAAAAATCAGCACTGCAATACGAGGCCTACTGCCCCAGAAAAGTGAAAGTGCAAGCCCAAACCCCAGCACCCCACGCAAGATACCAACACCTTGTTTATTTATTTATTTATTCAATCCTAGATTACAATACCTTTGAGCGTAAGGTGCTCATTTATAAAGGTTCCATGTCAGTGGGAAGGGGTGAACAAACATACAGAGGCAGTAATACAAAGATCAGGTTTAAGAAAAAAACAGTAACGCCTTGTGAAGTAGGCTTGCCATTTGCACACAAAGCACTGCAGGCTCATGATCCCACACCCACCCATCTAGCACCAGACACCCTCCATCAGAGCTGACTTATTAAAAGCTCTGACATTAGTACCTCATTTTTTCTTTTTTTACATACGCAATAATATTACATTCTGGGTTTAAACGTGCGTGCCATAGAAACATAGAAGCATAGATTTTGACGGCAGATAAGGACTGTTTGTCCCACCTAGTCTGCCCATTTCCCTACCTACAGGGTAAGCTGCAGATCCTAGTTAACCAACAGCCTATTTCTTCCTACCCCCCCCACAAGAATTGCCTTATGTCTGTCCCATGCATTCTTGAATTCTCCCACAGTTTTAGACCCCACAACCTCCTCAGGAAGGCTGTTCCATGCATCCACCACCCTCTCTGTGAAAAAATACTTCCTCACATTGCCCCTGAGCCATCCCCCCATTTATCTGTTACTAATCCACGTAGTAGATCTGTGTTGGACTCCCAGGTCCAGCTTTGGACGGAAGACCTGTTTCAAGGCACTGGCTGTTGGCACTGGTACTGGGGAACCAAAACAAAGCTGGTGTGTGGGGGGAGGGACTGGGAAGGTTGATTTCCTGCTTCATTTACTGTGTGCAGTTACCGTGATAAAGTGCTATTTGGAAAATTGAAGTCACAATTTAAGAAAACAACGTTATCGGTGAACCTCTTCATTTCTCAGTCATGACAATTGTACTATTATAACTTATGATATCAGTTTGTTAATTTTAGCCTCTGCCCTGCCTGTGCCCAACAGCTACACAGCAAATACAAGCAAGCAAACATTTGACACTGACAAATGCTCATTGTTCTCTGGGGACTTGCAGAGGATGCAGTGCTCCAGGTGTGGTCTAACAAAAGCTTTGCATGAGGGGAGGATCCCCCAACCCACTGTCATGCACTTTACTCCTCTCCTAATCCATCCTAACATTGCATTTGCCGTCTTGAGTGCTGCTGTGACAGAAAGTGTTATAGCATAAAAATGCTGTAGTTATAGTGCCACCCTGTGGCTCTCAGGGTGTACTGTATCACTTTTGCACATTAAGTATGTTACTCAGTCAGGGTGAGTTGTACAATACAGTGCACTCATAGGTCCCTGAAGTGTGCGTGCTGACTCATGCATCCATTACAGTGGCAGCACATTTCCTACCTGGTTTCAGTTTACGGGCATCACTTCTCCAGAGATCGTCTTACTTGGTTGCCATGTCCACTGTTGCACCACAAAGGGTCTGCAGGTGCAATGTGCATCCCAGACTGTTCTCTCAGGTGCAGTACCCTGCACATCCAACATGTTATATTTAAGCCCTTGTTTCCTAGCCAGTGCCACAAGTCCCTTACAGAAATACAAGTGCAGCAGCAATAAGGAAAACTCAGGACAAGATCTCATAAGGTGGGGCTAGCACCAGAACTTTTTGACCAGATTAAGAACACATGATGTTAAAAACCCAGCTATCCAATAGCGGCCAGTCTAACAGTGGTGACTGCATGAAAGAAAGAGCTGCCACAGCAATAAGTAAGAACAAATGTTTTATATATGGACCAAAAGTCTTAAATAATGTTTTTTAGTTATTCAATAAAACACATACTTCAACAAGGATTTGTCAATGCCGAATGTTGTCTTGCTGGTGTTGGCATTGGTAGTGCAACAGTTAGAGAGACGCCTAATAGGAATGGCAGTGAATTAAAGAACTGACGTGAACCCCATCCCACCCTGCAGGGTGTGACATGCATTGGGGTGTGCCTTTGGGTCGTTGGCCATAATGCTAATGCCATTTCACTTCACCCTACCCTGCAGACTCTGACTAGTGTCGCATTGTGCCTTGGGGTTATCAGGCCATATGCTCACCCCATTTCACAAGGAAGTATGTTGAGATGGGTGCAGCATAGAAGAATGGGGTGAACTTTGGAGCCAACGTTGATTTCCCACAGTGACCACACCATTCTGTACCACACAAAAATGTCAGCTGCACCATTCATAACGAGGTGTGAAGAAATGGCAGCGTTGACAATCTGGAGTGAAAATATTAAAAATGCTTGATGTTACGAGTGTGCATGAAAATTAGGCAACACACACTCGTAACAGTCTGTTTTTTGAATTCTTTCACCAAATTTTTTACATAGGCATTTTGGGATCTCTGCTCATGAACAGTGGCAGTAAGACTTTTTTAATTAGTCCTGAACTTGTTTTACCCAGGGAACGTGCCATTGTGCGCCAGATGTGCAAAACCACATTTTGGGCAGGATGTGAAAAATGACAGCTGTACTGTTCATAAGAAGGTGTGCAAAAATGGCGATTTTGAACATCTGGAGTGAAAATATTAAACATTTTTGAACTTATGACTTTGCGTGGACACTGCACAATGCACGCTTGTAACATAGTCATTTTGTGGAATTTTTTCACCAAATTTTCAACATGGGCATCTTGGGACCTCTGCTCATGAACAGTGTTACTATGATTTTCTTACTGTGTCCCAAACATTGTTTTCCTACAGTGACTGTGCCACTGTGCGCCGGATTTGCGAAAACACATTTCAGACAGGATGTGAAAAATGAAGCTGTACTGTTCATAAGGAGGTGTGAAAAAATGGCAATGTTGAAAATCTGGAGAAAAAATATTAAAAAATCTCGAAGTTAAACACGTCCATGGAAACTGCGCAACACACACTCGTAACACAGTCATTTTTGGGAATTTTTTCACCAAATTTTCAACATAGGCATTTTGGGACCTCTGCTCATGAACAGTGTTACAGTGATTTTTTTACTCTGTCCTGAACTTATTTTCCTACAGCGACTGCGCCACTGTGCGCCGAATATGTGAAAACACAGTTTGGGCACAATGTGGGAAATGGCAGCTGCACTGTTCATAAGGAGGTCTGAAAAAATGCCAGTGTTGAAAATCTGGAGCAAAAATATTAAAAACACTTGAAGTTACAAGCGTGCGTGGGAACTGCACAACTCACGCTTGTAACACGGTCATTTTTTGGAATTGTTTCACCAAATTTGCAATATAGGCTTTTTGGGAGCCCACCACATGAACAGTGGCACTATCATTTCGTTAATCGGTCCCGGAAGGTGATTTCACGCAGTGACCGTGAAATCACCTTTCAGGACTGAATAATGCCATGACAGTGACTAAATTCATGAGGAGGGGTCCCAATAACCCCATGTTGAAAATTTGGTGTTAAACTTCCCCAAAATGACTGAGATATGCACCAAAGTTGAAAAAAACCCTATTTATGCCATTATACAGCTTACCAGCATTTCTTCAGTTCAAGGGTCGGCTTTGAAGAGTGCAGACATGTCCCCGTCCACCTCAAGATCGATGCAAGAGGGCTCTGGAGGCATGGGGAGAGGGTGTGTGTGGGAGGTGGGTGTGCAGAAGATGGTTGTGGGTTAGACGGGGCTGCCAATAGCCAGCCAGCAAGGGACAGTTTTGTTTTAGGGTAAAAAAAAAAATCACCGTGGACCGTTTTTTTTACAACAATAGCCACACTAGAATTGGGCTCCCAGTGTGGCACACTGATTGAGGGTCATGTCACCCACACTGGGGTTGGCTTTCCAGTGTGGGGTGACACACAATTGGGGGCAGTGGCAGGAAATGGCACGGGGTTGACATGCCGATAGGGGATTGGGCACCCCCATTGACAAGGATGTCTGCATTTGGGGGCATGATGCCGAGAGGTTGGGCACCTTGGCTACACCACAGCAGGGAAAGGGGCACTATGCGACAGGGATTGGGTACCCTCAAAGTTGGCTACATAGGGACTGTGAGGGCGGGCAGTGAGTGCTGCCCACCATGTTTATTGAAATATTACACCGCACAAGGCACGCCCTGTAATGAGGTGGAGCTCCCTCATTGCAGCGGCTAAAACGTTTGAAGGTGGTGGCACACTTTTGCACTGCTGTCATAGACAGTGTGCAATCTCATTTGTGCCATGGAGCCCAGCCTGAAAAAGCAGTGGTGCCACTGGCCACAGCACGACCGTGCCTCAAAAACCTGCTATTCCAAAGTTACGGCAACGTGTTTCTTGAGCAGGCACAAGACAACATAAAAATAGGCACTTCAAGAGTGGTTATTCATATATATTCTAAAGTCCATGAACCATATTCAACTACAGTAGGTACAGTGCAAATTTATTGAGTACAAGAGAGTCTCATATTGTATATAATAAATGTTTCAAATAAAAGGCTGGTAGAATTCATTTCGTAACCACAACATGCAAATTCAGCAAAAGCAAAGGCTTCAATGATATTGCTGAAGTGCAGATCCAGATTGTGTTATTTCTTATCTAAGCATCTGTAGATCAATTTGTTAGTATACATAAGTTGACTATGCAGTATAATATTTTAAGCCTGAGGAAATTTTCAATAAACTAAGTATAAAAGAATAGTGCAGATCCAGCAAAGGTCATTCACCAGTAAAAAGAATGTTTATCTTGACAAGCAGCAAGAGGTCATATGCATGCAAAACCTGAAGATGTATGAGATGCGATTGCTTAGTTGTCGAGAATCTGTTGCAGACTACTGCTTGTCCTTATTAATAGCAATAATTGATAGATAGCTGCAGCACAGTGACAAACATGTGTGTGTATCATACGGGATGGGCAGGTTAACTCATAACAGTTACAGTATATCACACTACTTCAAATACCAAAAAGTTCCAACAGTTATATAAAGACTGGAAATAAGGGTGGGCATTATTATAAATTGACATTGGGGATTGGAGCCTCCAAGCACCGGCTTCAGCTGCAAGCAGAGACATCCTGGAATCTCTGCATGAGGCACTCCTCAGACAACCAGTCAGTGAACCCACTCATGGGGCAATACCGGTCCTGCTACTTACTAACAGCGTGGGAGGCCACCTGGGGCCAGTGATCACCATACAGTGTGATACAACATAAAGATGGTTGAGGCATCGAACCACACAAGGATGAGGGTGCTGGACTTCAATGGCGGTTTTTATAAAGATGGATGAATGCCTCAGGTATGACCTAGTGGGGGTGTGTGCTGGATGGGGTGGAGGAACAGTGGGTGAAGCTAAAAGGGAGCATAGTAATGGCAGCACACCTCTGTGTCAAACAAAGAGCCACCCTTAACCCTGCCTTGGATCTTACCTTACATGTGTCAAACGTCATCAAAGGAGTCAAGTCAAAACTTGGACTAGCCTACAGGAATAGGCATAACTTGACCACTGCTGCCAGAATGAGGTGTTAGCCCAGGGAGTCCTCTGATAGAGAAGCCTTACTCTGGGGACTTGTAGCCTGTCAGGAGTCCAACAAAGGTCTGACGAACAAATGGAACATCTGTTATAACATCTGTCAATTTGCTGTATCAGCTCCCCACATCACGCTTCACTGCTCACTCTACTCTAGTCTTGGATGGCTCTCCCCCTCTTCATTTACGAAGGACACCGCATGTTGCCTCATTTATAATAATCACTAACTCTGGTATACCAGCATCTTTGGGAAACAAGTTCAAACTGTTTTTTTTGGCCTATCCCCTGAGATCTAATGACAAGTCCTTAGTGGTGGTACCCAAAATGTGCATCAAATAATCTCATTGTACGCCTCCAAACTCTGAAACTCTTTCCCTACTGAGCTTAGGCTCTCTCCTTCACTTATGATTTTCAAGAAGGAAATCTGTTTGTTCTTTATTGGCAAAGACAAATGGCGAAGCTGCTGATTGCTGCCCTGCCCTTACAAAACTAGCTCTTATCTCCCTCTTATACTTGGGTTGGAAAAAAGGAGGCAACCCGATTAGTCAAAGAGCATCAGGTGATTGTTAATGAAATTTATTTATTCATTCATTCATTTCACATTATGGATTAATACGTTTGAGCCAAGAGGCTCTTTTACAAAGGTGCCAAGTGAAGAACATGAACAATACATTGGGTACATAAACCAACAGACAGATACAGAAGTTACATACAATACGATCATGTAGGAGCAGTGGTCTAGTACATTGTGGTGTTGGTTGACTTACTATAAAGGGCAGTACTCACCATGGTGGTGGAGCAGTGGTGTATTTGATTGTTTCTAACAGTCACCAGTGGTTGTGGCCTACCCACCCACCCTTTCCCTCACCCCGCCCACCCCAGGTGTGGCATTTCCCTTATAGCCAAGGTTCTGACATCACTTCCTCAACAGGTCTTGGAGCAGAACTGTCATATTCTTAATTACCCAGCACAGTGCATACAGGGCAAGTACACACAAACAAATAAACAAACAAAAAATTATATATTACTCATTGTATATTATAAGGAAGAGGGACATGTGGGGAGTAGTGCAATGCACTGGCTGTGGGGCAGCAATTTTCCAAGAAACATTCTGGAACCTGCGTTGCTGCCCTATTTGCAGGCAACCGTCCGCTCTGAGGGAGGAGGTTGCCCACCTCCAGGCTGAACTGGCAAGGACTAAGGAGGCCTCCCCCACCCAAAGAGCACCAGTTCCACAACCACTGCCTCAGAGGTTGCCATGTGTGAAGAGCAGATGGACCACAGTAGGTTCAGGGAGGGTGAGGGTGGTGGAACAGAGGCATAGCCCCAGAGTTGCACCTCTACACAAATCATATGTCAGCCTGGCAAATCAAGGTTCTTCTATGATGACACCCTCATTGGAGACCAAGGAAAAATGCTGGGGACATCCACAAGGGAGACCCACAAAAGAGTGGCAAGGGACACCACAGGGGAAAGAAACAGCTTCTGATAGGGGACTCAATTGTTAGGGGTGTAGACCTGGGGAAGGGAGAGGAGAGGGAAGTAAGGTGCCTGCCTGGTGCCATGGCTTGGAAGGACAGGAAGTGAATCCTCAGGATTGCAGAAGCAGCATCACAGGAGAGGAAACTAGATATCATTGTCCACCTCGAGACAAATGACCTAGCTAGGCATGAGATCAGTGCAGTGCAGGATGAATTTGTGGAGTTGGGGAGGGGCCTCAGACAGGTAGCAAGCACAGTAACCTTCTCAGAGGTGCTGCCAGTCTATGGCAGGGGTGAGGTTAGGGTACTGCAAACCATGCAGTTTAATGAATGGTTGCAAAACTGGTACAGAGCACAGGGCTTTGGCTTCATTGGGGACTGGGGGTCCACCTGGAGAGATGAAGGTCTATACTGGCATGATGGTCTGCATCTGTCCAGGAAGGGAAACACGCTCCTAGGTGACAGGTTTAAAGGCTTCCTTGGCAAGCTTTTAAACTAGCCAAGGGGGGAGGTGCTGATAGGAAACAGGAAAGTTCAAGCCTCCCCCCACAAAACATGGCAGGTAGTAGGGTAAACACTGAGGTACAGAGCTTGACAGAGGGCAGAACAGGGGCAAATGGAAACATGAACAAGGGCAATAAGAGCAGGGATGGGGTAAAAAAGGATAAAGCCAACATTAAATGGAAGGCAATGAGTACCAATGCCCGTAGTCTTGGAAACAAGCTTCCAGAGCTAGTAGCCCTGATGGAAGAGGAACACTTAGATATTGTGGCAGTCCACAGAAACATGGTACAGGAGAACCATGACTGGGGTGATCAACATACCAGGGTACACAATCTACAGAGAAGGGACAGGGAGGGGTAAAAGAGGAGGTGGAGTATCTCTCACGTAAGGGAGGGATCAAAGCTACAGAACTAAAAGTAAAGGGAGAGGACAAGAGGAACTCTGGATCACCTTGGAGACAGGGAATGGCATCACACCGCAGTGGGTTGTATACAGACCCCATCTCAAGGGAGGAAATGGACAAGAAAATGATAGAGGGCATTCTCAAAATGGCTGAAAAAGGGGAGATACTGTTGATGGGGGACCTGAATATGCCAGATGTTAACTGGGCAACATGGACTGCAGCCACATCCAAGAGCAGGGTCATTCTCGATGCCCTACAGGGAGCATGCTTTAGACAGCTAGTGGTGGAACCCACTAGGAAGGGAGCAATATTAGACCTGGTACTCTCAAATGGTGAGAGGATCACAAACTTAGAAGTCAGTAGACATCTGGGAACAAGCAACCACTGCACAGTGTGCTTCACAATAAACACAACCATGGAGACAAGCCATACAAAGACAAGGATACTGGACTTTTGAAGTACTGACTTTGGCATAATGGGTTAATACCTGAGGAATGCATTAGCAAATGGCCAGAAAGGAGGGGTGGAAGAACAATGGAGAAGAATCAAAACTGCCATCATGGAGGCAACATGCCTTTGTGTGAAACAAATAAAGAAAACAAAGCGGAATGAAAAACCACTATGGCTCTCAAAAGAGGTGTCAGGGAAGGTTAAGGAGAAAGGCTGCATTCAAAAGTATAAGGAATCACAGATGGAGCATGACAGGAACTGTATCAATTAAAGCAGAAAGAAGTGGGAAGGCAGTCAGAAAGCAAAGGCCCAAACCGAGGAAAGATTGCCAACTCAGTTAAGAAGGGGATAAAACCTTTATAGGTACATTAGGGAGCATAGAAAGGTTAAGGGAGGAATAGTGAAGATTAATAAAGGAGAGGGAGGTGGGCAGAGGAGACAGTGAAAAGGCAGAGATACTGTATGAATACTTTGCTCAGTATTCACAAAAGAAGATGAGGAGGAGTTACCTAAACCAAACAGTAGAAGCACTCTGGGTAGGGGGCTTGACACCAGTCCATTTACAGAAGAAAGAGTACTGAAATTACTCCTAAAACTCAAGGTGGACAAAGCAATGGGGCCTGACGGGATTCACCCTAGAATCCTAAAAGAGCTAAGGGAGGACCTAGTGACACCACTGACCACACTTATTAACAAATCATGGGAGGATGGGGTGGTACCCGAGGACTGGAGGAGGGCAGATGTGATTCCCCTTCACAAAAGTGGGAGCAAGGCAGAAGCAGGAAACTACAGACCTGTTAGTTTGACCTCAGTGGTGGGGAAAATGATGGAATCACTTCTGAAAGAAAGAATTGTTGAGTATCTAGAGGCCAGAGGGGCACATGACCCAAAGCAGCATGGATTCACAGCAGGAAGGTCATGTCAGATGAATCTAATCGATTTCTTTGACTGGGTGACCAAAGTAATAGACCAGGGAAGGGCTGTGGATATGACCTACCTAGACTTTAGCAAGGCATTTGACACAGTCCCGCACAAAAGATTAATAATCAAGTTAGCCAGCCTGGGAGTGGGTTCCAGGGTGGTAGCCTGGGTAGCAAACTGGCTGCACACCAGGATACAGAAGGTAATAGTGAATGGAACACATTCTGAAGAAAGGGGGGTTACTAGTGGAGTACCTCAGGGCTCAGTACTGGGTCCAGTCCTCTTTAACGTCTTTTAGGTGACATTGCGGAGGGTCTGGAAGGAAAGGTATGCCTCTTTGTGGATGACACAAAGATCTGTAACAGAGTTGATACACAAGGGGGGTAGAAAGGATGAGAAGGGACTTGGCAAGGTTGGAGGAATGGTCAGACATATGGCAACTTAGATTCAATGCAAAGAAGTGCAAAGTAATGCACCTGGGAAATAAAAATCCAGAAGAGTACACAATAGCAGGGGAGGTACTAACGACAACAATAATGGAAAGGGATCTGTTTGTAGTCATATCAGATGACCTAAAGGTGGGTAAGCAATGTGAGAAGTCAGTAAGGAGAGCTAGGGGGATACTGGGATGCATAGGGAGGGGCATCACAAGTAGAAAAAGGGAAGTGGTTATCCCTCTATACAGACACTTGGTGAGACCTCATCTGGAATACTGCGTGCAGTTTTGGAGACCTCATCTACGCAAGGACATAGACAGGATGGAAGCAGTCCTGAGGAGGGCAACTAAAATGGTGCAGGATCTATATCAGAAACCAAATGAAGAGAGACTGAAAGAGCTTAATATGTATACCCTTGATGAAAGGAGGGACGGGGGGACATGATAGAAACTTTTAAGTACCTCAAGGGAATCAACAAAGTCCAGGAGGGTAGCATCTTTCAGAAAAAGAGATGTGTAAGAACAAGGGGGCACAATTTAAAGTTAGAGAGGGGCGGCTCAGGGGTAATGTGAGGAAATTCTTTTTCATGGAGAGAGTGGTGGATGCATGGAACTGCCTTCCTGGAGAGGTTGTGGGGTCTAAAACAGTGGGGGAATTCAAACATGCATGGGACAGACATAAGGCAATTATAGTGCGGGGTTGCAGGAAGTAGGCTGTTGGTTAACTAGAAACTGCAGCTTTTTTTTTTTTACCAATTATTTTACCAGGTGAGACACACTAAGCTGAAAGCTTGTTTACAGGTGCAACCTGGGAGCACAAGGAAGTTAAGTGACTTGCTCAGGGTCACACAGTATGCACCTGGGGGCTGTGGGATTCAAACCCAGATCTCCAGATTTGCAGCTCAGAGCCTTAACCCACTGTGACATACTGCCTCCAGCTTAACCAATAGGTAGGGAAATGGGCAGACTGGGTGGGCCATGTGGTCCTTATCTGCCGTCAAAGTCTATGTTTCTATGTTTCTATGAAGAAGTTGAGTAAAAATCCTCTTTTTAATCAACAGTTACTGTGCCAGAACTATTTCACTGAGACAAAATCCCTTTTGCAATGTCCCTTCAACAGTATCCCTTTGCAAGACACAATCAGCAGAGAAATTCCTTAGGTGTGATTAAACGAAAGAGTGGAGCAGCTGAGAGGAACCGAGAATTTACACATCTGTAAGCAGGAAACCAAAGAGCATTTCACAATGGAAATGAATTTTAGTCCATTTGGAAATGTCACAGTCAATCAGTGAGTATGTAGCCCAGGCACCGTGTGCCAGTCAGCTACTACCCCTACCTGTTGGCCCTCTAACTGGTTAAGGGGCCTGGGTCCTGTTATGGTGGTGTTCAGGGGTTCTATCCCAAAGATAATAAAAATTTTGCAGTGCCAGCACCAGTGAGAATTAGAAGTGGGTCAGGTGACTTGTTGGCACCTCTCCTACCAACCACCCCACACACATGGATGCCAAACAGTTAATAACGCTTAAACTATGAACAGTAATGCTTTGACAGACTTAGAGAATTCCTGCACACACAATTTCAAACGTTAAACCACAGCTTTATTTGGGGTAAGGACTAAGGAGGGGATACCGGGACAAAGGATGGCTGTGGATAGAAAAATGGTTAGCAAGAACAGATAATAACAGCAGACATTTGGGCCTGCAGGCCAAGCCCTCCCCCACTGGGGAACGGGAAAGAGAACATTGTTTAACCAGGAGTAGCACACTAAGCCGAAGCTTGTTTTCAGATGCAACCTGGGAGCACAAGGAAGTTAAGTGACTTGCTCAGGATCACATATTATGCATCTAGGCAGCTATGGGATTCAAACCCACATCTCCAGATCTGCAACACAGAGCCTTAACCCACTGTGCTATACTGTCTCCTCATCGGTACCAGTGTTACTCAGAATGTCCTTAGAGGTATCTACTAGGTGCAAGCCTGGTCGGTGCTGCAGATTGGCTGGCTGTTGATGCCCTGAAACTTAGAAACATAGACTTTGATGGCAGATAAGAACTGCTTGGCCCACCCAGTCTGCCCATTTCCTACCTATTGGATAAGCTGAAGATTCAAGTTTATCAATAGCCTACTTCCTCCTACCTGCCACTATAATTGCCTTATGTCTGTCCCATGCATTCTTGAATTCCCCCACTGTTTTAGACCCCACAACCTCCTCAGGAAGGCGGTTTCAAGCATCTACCACTCTCTTCATGAAAAAATATTTCCTCACGTTGCCCCTGAGCCATCCCCCCTCTATCTTTGAATTGTGCTAGTATCTTTGAACAGCTAATATTTTTCAAATCAAACTACCTCTTGCTGGGAGCTGCAATACTGAACATAGGATTTGCAAGAAAGCGAGTTGTGCTCACAACAGAGGGAGGTGAACCTTACAATTGTCTTTGGGTTATAGCAGATATTCTGCAGGTGGAGGCTACTTCTAACTGAAAGGTGAAATAAGGAACTTACAATTATCAGGAAAAGACAGTCTTGTTACAATTCTTAAGATTTTCAGTGCAGGAAGAGTTTAAACCCTGGGCTAAACATTTGTCACAAATCCTGAAATAAGTGCAGGTACAGGTTGTGCATTTGACCCAGACAGTAAATTGTTTTTTGTGTTTATCTTTGTGTGCCTTAAAAGGAAATTCCAGACTTTCTCAGGAAGTGATTACATCATAGATACTTATCAGCCAATAGCTTTGGTAACAGACCTGAGAACAACAGTATTATAAGCAAGTGTTTTATAGCAGACTCATCAGAACAGCTAATATTTTTCAAATCAAACTACCTCTTGCTGGTAGCTGCAATACTGAACATAGGATTTGCAAGAAAGCAAGTTGTGCTCACAACAGAGGGAGGTGAACCTTACAATTGTCTTTGGTTTGTAGCAGATATTCTGCAGGTGGAAGCTACTTCTAACTGAAAGGTGAAATAAGGAACTTAGAATTATCAGGAAAAAGACAGTCTTGTTACAATTCTTAAGATTTTCAGTGCAGGAAGAGTTTAAACCCTGGCAAACATTTGTCACAAATCCTGAAATAAGTGCAGGTACAGGTTGTGTATTTGACCCAGACAGTAAACTGTTTTTTGTGTTTATCTTTGTGTGTCTTAAAAGGAAAGTCCAGACTTTGTCAGGAAGTGATTACATCATAGATACTTATCAGCCAATAGCTTTGGTAACAGACCTGAGAACAATAGTATTATAAGCAAGTGTTTTATAGCAAACTCATCAGAACAGCTAATATTTTCCTAGTCAAACTATCTCTTGTTGGGAGCTGCAATACTGAACATAGGATTTGCAAGAAAGCGAGTTGTGCTCACAACAGAGGGAGGTGAACCTTACAATTGTCTTTGGTTTGTAGCAGATATTCTGCAGGTGGAGGCTACTTCTAACTGAAAGGTGAAATAAGGAACTTAGAATTATCAGGAAAAGACAGTCTTGTTACAATTCTTAAGATTTTCAGTGCAGGAAGAGTTTAAAGCACAGCTGACTTATTTTGGGGCTGACTGCTTTCAGAGCACAAACCACCAGGCTGTTTTGGGGCTGGGGGTTTACCTGTGTCTGACTTGGATGTCTGGATTTTCTCTGTTTGATTAGCAGGGATTTTCTCTGTCAAATTGTTGTGTATGGTATCTTGCTGACAGGAAGGCACGATCGCAGCGGTGGGTCAGAGCTCTTAGCTGATTGTTTTGTGAGGGCACAGTTTAGGCCCAACCCTTCCCACCCCTCACCCCACCCTCCCTGGAAATAGTTCCTTTATACCTGGGGTTCTGACATCATTTCCTCAAGAGTGCAAGGTGCATATCAATGTCATATCCTCTCTAGCACACAGCACTGAAAATATAAGCATACACATTGTATAATATATATATATTTCTATATAACAAACCAATCACACACACAACACACACACACACACACACACACACACACACACACAAAACAAAGTACATAATCATGTGGGCAGTAGTGCAATGTAATGGCTGTGGGGCAGCAGTCTTCTGGGAGTCTTTCTGGAGGCTGAGATGCTGCCCTATTTGCAGACAACTCTCTGCCCTGAGAGAAGAAGTTGCCTGTCTTCAGGCCACACTGGACAGCAGTAAGGGAACCTTCCCCCAGGCCAGACTGGATGGTACCAAGGGAACCTCCCCCATCCAGGGAGCACCAGAGCCACCACCACTACCTCAGAGGTTGCAAAGAAAGCACAGCAGTTGGACCACAGTGGGCTCAGGGAGGGTGAGGATGGTGGAACAGAGGCACACCCAGTCAGTTGTTCCACTCCACAATCCATACACCATTCTGGGGGAGCACAGCTCCCCTATGGATGCACCCACAGAGGAGATTAAGGAGGCTGAGGACACCTGTCACAAGGGAGGCCCACAGGAGGGAGGCAGAGGACACCACAAGGAAAGGAAGCAGCTCCTGGTGGGGGACTCAATTATTAGGGGGATAGAGCTGGGGGGAGCAGGGAAAACTGAAGTAAGGTGCCTGCCTGGTGCCATGGCTTGGAGGGACAGGAAGCGCATCCTCAGGATCATGAGAACAGCTGCACGGGAGTTCTGAGCTGGATGTCATTGTCCACCTAGGGACAAATGACTTGGCTCAACATGAGATTAGAGCAGTGCAGAAGGACTTTGTAGAACTGGGGAGGGCATAAGACAAGTAGCACACACAGTATCCTTCTCAGAGGTGCTGCCTGTAAATGGCATGAGTGAGGCAAGGGTACTTTGCACCATGCAGTTTAATGAGTGGTTGAAAAAATGGTGTGGAGCACAGGGGTTTGGCTTCATTGGGGACTGGGGTTCCACCTGAGGGACACCAGCCTATACTGGCAGGATGGTCTGCATCTGTCCAGGAAGGAACAAGTCTTTTGAGCAATCGGTTTAAATGCTTCATTGGCAAGCTTTTAAACTAGTCAAGGGGAGGCACTGATAAGCAGCAGGAAAATCCCAGCCTCCCTACAAAACAGGGTACTAAATGAGAAAGACCGGTAGAAAGGTGAGTGGGGATGCTGCAACAGAAGGTAAAGCCATCAAAAATGGAAAGCAATGAGTACCAATGCCAGTAGTCTGAGTAACAAGCTTCCTGAATTAGTGGCCTTGATGGAGGAGGACATCTGGATATCGTGGCAGTCACAGAAACATGGTTCGACAAAACCATGACTGGGACGTAAACATACCAGGATACACTATCTACAGGAGGGACAGAAAGGGTAAAAGAGGAGGAGGAGTAGTCTTTACATAAGGGAAGGAATCAAAGCAACAGAACAAAAGGGAAAACAGGGAGAGAAGAAGCACTGTGGGTAAATTGAGACCGCAATGGCGCCACAATCCGCACAGGGGTTAGATACAGACCCCCTTCTCAGGGGAGGAAATGGACAAGGAAATGATAGAAAGTATACTTAGTATGGCAGAAAAAGGGGAGATATTGCTGATGGGCGATCTGAATATGCCAGATGTTAACTGGAGTGCAGTTGCAGCAGCTACTTCAAAGAGTGGGGTTATTCTAGATGCCCTACAGGGGGCATGCCTTAGACAACTAGTATGGGAGCCCACTCGAGAGGGAGCAATCTTAGACCTGGTTCTCTCAAATGCAGATGAAGAGAGGATCACAGATGTAGAAGTGGGTAGCCATCTGGGAACTAGCGACCATCGAACAGTATGGTTTTACAATAAACACAGCAATAGAGTCAAGCCATACAAAGGCAAAGGTACTGGACTTTAGGAGGGCTGACTTTGCCAAAATGGGTGAGTGCCTAAGGAATGCACTAGCAAATGGGCAGGAAGGAGGGTGGAAGAACAATGGGAATAATAAAACTGCCATCACAGAGGTAACAAGCCTTTGTGTGAAGCAAATAAACAAAACTAAGCGATGTAAGAAACCACTATGGTTCTCAAAGGAAGTGGCAGTGAAGGTTCAAGAGAAAGAAAGCTTTAGGAAGTACAAGGAATCACAGAAGGAGCAGGACAGAGAACTGTATCAGTTAAAGCAAAAGGACGCTGGGAAGGCAGTCAGAACAGCAAAGGCCCAAACCAAGGAAAAGACAGCCAACTCAGTTAAGAAGGGGATAAACCTTTATAGGTACATCAGAGAGCTAAGGAAGACCAAGGGAGGGATAGTGAGGCTTAATAAAGGGGGAGGGGGCAGAGGGTGACTGTGAAAGACAGAGATACTAAACAAATATTTTTGCTCAGTATTTACAAAGGAAGTGGGGAGGTACCTAAAACAAACAGTAGAAACACTCTGGATACAGAAGTTGATACCAGCCCATTTACAGAAGAAAGGGTTCTGAAAGAACTCTTAAAACTGAAGGTGGACAAAGCAATGGGGCCTGATGGGATTCATCCCAGAATTCTAAAAAGAACTAAGGGTAGAATTAGTGACACCACTGACTACCCTGTTTAACAAATCATGGGAGGATGGGGTGGTACCTGAGGACTGGAGGAGGGCAGATGTGATTCCCCTTACAAAAGTGGAGCAAGGCAGAAGCAGGAAACTACAGACCTGTTAGTTTAACCTCAGTGGTAGGGAAATGATGGAATCACTTGAAGGAAAGAATTGTCAATATCTAGAGGCCAGAGGGGCACAGGACCCAAGGCAGCATGGATTCACAGCAGGAAGGTCATGCCAGACAAATCTAATAGATTTCTTTGACTGGGTGACCAAAGTAGTAGATCAGGGAGGGGCTGTGGACATGGCCTACCTAGACTTTAGCAAGGCATTTGACACAGTCCCACACAAAAGATTAATATACAAGCTAACTAGCCTGGGAGTGGGTCCCAAGATGACAGCCTGGGTAAAAGATTGGCTGGAGAATAGGACACAGAGAGAAATAGTAAATGGAGTCCACTCTGCAGAAAGGGGGGTTACTAGTGGGGTACCACAGGGTTCAGTATTAGGAACGGTCCTCTTCAATGTCTTTATAAGCGACATTGCAGAGGGACTGGAAGGAAAAGTATGTCTCTTTGCAGATGACACAAAGATCTGCAACAGAGTTGATGCACAAGGTGGGGTGGAAAGGATGAAAAGGGACTTGGCAAGGTTAGAGGAATGGTCAAATGTATGGCAGCTTAGATTCAATGCTAAGAAGTGCAAAGTAATGCACCTGGGAAACAAAAACCCAGGCGAAGAGTACACAATGGGGGGTGAGATACTAACAACAACAAAAATGGAAAGGGACCTGGGGGTAGTCATATCAGATGACCTAAAGGTGGGCAAGCAATGTGAGAGGGCAGTAAGGAGGGCTGGGGGGATACTGGGATGCATAGGGAGAGGCAACACCAGTAGAAAACAGGAAGTTATTATCCCTCTGTACAGACAGCTGGTGAGACCCCATCTGGAGTACTACGTGCAGTTCTGGAGACCCAGTCTTCACAAAGACATAGATAGGATGGAAGCTGTCCAGAGGAGGGCAACTAAAATGGTGCAGGGTCTGCACTGGAAGACATATGAAGAGAGACTTAAGGAGCTTAATATGTATAGCCTCGAGGAAAGGAGGAGAGGGGGACATGATAGAAGCTTTCAAGTTCCTCAAGGAATCAACAAAGTCCAAGAGGTAGCATCTTTCAAAAAAGAGGTGTGCAAGAACAAGGGGCACAATTTGAAGATGGGGGCGGCTCAGAGGTAATTTAAGAGTATTTTTCACAGAGAGGGTTGTGGATGCATGGAATGGCCTTCCGGAGGAGATCGTGGAGTGAAAAACAGTGGTGGAATTCAAGCATGCATGGGACAGTCATAAGGCAATTCTAGGGGGTTGGGGTAGGAAGAAGTAGGCTGCTGGTTAACTAGGATCTGCAGCTTATCCAGTAGGCAGGGAAATGGGCAGACTGGGTGGGCCAAGCGGTCCTTATCTGCCGTCAAATTGTATGTTTCTATGTTTCTGTGTGCCTCCTTGTTCTTGCACATCTCTTTTTCTGAAACATGCTACCCTCCTGGACTGTGTTGATTCCCTTGAGGTACTTGAACATTTCTATCATGTTTCCACTGTCCTTCCTTTCCTCAAGGGTATACAAGTTAAGCTCCCTCAGTCTCTCTTCATACAGTTTCTGATGCAGTTCCTGCACCATTTTAGTTGCCCTCCTCTGGACCGCCTCCATCCTGTCTATGTCCTTGTGGAGATGGGGGTCTCCATAACTGCATGCAGTACTCCAGATGGGGTCTCACCAACTGTGTGTACAGAGGGATGACCACTTCTTCTTTTCTACTTGTGATGCCTCTCCCTATGCATCCCAGTATCCCCCAGCTCTCCTTACTGCTTTCTCACATTGCTTGCCTAACTTAAAGTCATCTGATATGACTACCCCCAGGTCTTTTACCATTTTTTATGTTGATTGCGCGCATGCGCAAGAAACATATTGTGGCAGCTTTCTCCAGAAGCAGGTTGTGAAGGCGCGGCACTGTTGTGGCCAATGCCCCCACAGCCTTTAAAGGCTTGGCCTGCTTCCCCAAATGCCATGGCATGCTGCTGCTGACACTAGTTCAGCCAGTGTGCCACCAACTTGTAAAAATTTAGCCGCTGCAATCAGGGGCTGCCTCGTCATTGCAGCGTCAGCCATTCACTGCAATGAGGCAGCGACCTGTCATTGCAGGGCGGGATCTTGAAACACTGATATTGTTTGTGAACATGGTGGCTGGTTGCCACCGTGTTCACAAACAATATTAACCCTTCCTGCTGAGGGGGTGCTCAATCCCCCTCAGCCGCATGTGCCCCCCCCGACCGTGTTTATTTGCCGACGGGTGCCCCAATCCCCATTGGCTTCAGTGTCAGCAAGATTTATGTTGCGATGGGGAGCCCACTCCCGTCGGCATTATCTAACTCTTTGTTTGTGCCAATGGGGTGCCCAATCCCCATTGGCAGCATCCCTCCAAAAGAAAGTCTCCGTTGGCACATTGGGAGCCTACCCCAGCGTGCCACATGCCCCTGTAAAATAAAAAACGGTCTGGCAATGTCTTTTTTTTTTTAACCTGTAAAACAGGATGGTCCCTCGGTGGTCTCCCTGCCCCCCACCCACAACCCGTGCCCACTCACTGTGCACCCTGCCTCCCCACACCTCCCCCTCACCCCATACTTACCTCTGGACCTCGACGCAACAATCTTCAGTGGACCGGGAACACGTCTGCACTCTTCAAAGCCAACCGCGAATTGAGGAAATGCCGGTAAGCTGTATAATGGAATAAATAGGGTTTTTTCAACTTTGATGCATATCTCAGGCATTTTTTTGGAATTTTGGCACCAAATTTTCAAAATGGAGTTTTTGGGACACCTCCTCATGAATTCTAGCACTGTCATGTCGTTATACCGCCCTGAAAGGTGATTTCGTGGTCACTGCGAGGAATCCCCTTTTGGGACCGATTAATGAAACAACAGTGCCACTGTTCATGAGGTGGGCTCTCAAAAAGCCTATTCTGAAAATTTGGTGGAAAAATCAAAAAATTACTGTTTCACTTGTTAACGCTAAGAGTTGCTTACGCACTCTCAGCAACTTTGCGAATTTGCAATATTTTCATGCCAGATTTTCAACATTGGCATTTTTTCAGACCTCCTTGTGAACAGTACAGCTGTCATTTTCCACATCCTGGCCGAACTGTGTTTTCGCACTTCCTTCTGGTCACAGAATAGCGTGGTCGCTGTGGGAAATCAGTGTTCAGGACAGATTAAGAAAATGACAGTGACACTGTTCATGAGCAGAGGTCCTAAAATGCCTATGTTGAAAATTTGGTGATGATACTCCTTAAAATAACTGTGTTACGAGCGTGCGTTGCGCAGTTTGCACTCACGCTCGTAACTTCACAAATTAATAATATTTTTACTCCAGATTTTCAACATTGCCATTGTTCTGCACTTCCTTACGAACAGTACAGCTGTCATTTTTCACATCCTGGCCGAAATGTGTTTTCGCTCTTCCGGCATACAATAGCACGGTCACTGTGGGAAAACAGTGTTTGGGACATACTAAGAAAATCACAGAGACACTGTTCATGAGCAGAGGTCCTAAAATGCCTATGTTGAAACTTTGGTGACGAAATTACATAAAATGACTGTGTTACGAGTGTGTGTTGTGCAGGTTCCACGCACCCTTGTAAGTTTGCAAACGAGTAATATTTTCTCGCCAGATTTTCAACACTGGCATTTGTTCACACCTTCTTATGAACAGTACAGCTGTCATTTTTCACATCCTGGCCGCAATGTGTTTCTGCACTTATGGCGCACAGTACCGTAGTCGATGTCGGAAATCAGTGTTTGAGACATATTAGGATCGAACAACTGAGAGGGGGGGGAGTGACAGAGCTCAACTGAGCTCTGTCGGGACTGCTGTGGATTTCTTTATAGGCAGGAAAAAGTGACAACACAGGCAGGAGCCCAGAACAAAAGGGCAGCCTGCAGCGCCGGGAGATACAGAATGAGCGAGTGAGGGAGGGGGAGGGTGTGAGTGAGCTCAACGGACCTCTGTTGGGACTGCTGTGGATTTCTTTGTGGGCAGGAAAAGCCAGCAATGCATGCAGGGGCTGAGTACAAAAGGGCAGTTTGCACCGGTGGGAGAAACAGAATGAGCGAGTGAGAGAGGGGGAGTGAGTGAGCTCAACGGAGCTCTATCATGACTGCTACAGATTTCTTTGTGGGCAGAAAAGGGTGGCAATGCAGCCAGGAGTCCAACACAGAAGGGCAGCCTGCAGTGCTGGCAGAAACGGAATGAGCAAGTGAGACAGGTGGAGTGAGTGAGGCCAACGGAGCTTTGTCAGGACTGCTGCAAATTTTTTGTGGGCAGAAAAAGATGCAGACAGAGGCAGGAGCCCAGTACAAAAGGGCAGCCTGCAGCGTCAGGAGAAACAGAATGAGTGAGTGAGACAGGGGGAGTGAGCGACCTCAACGGAGCTCTGTTGGGACAGCTGCAGATTTCTTTGTGGGCAGGAAAAAGTGCCGATGACGGCAGGAGCCCAGTACAAAAGGGCAGCCTGCAGCGCTGGGAGAAACAGGATGAGCGAGTGAAAGAGGGGGAATGAGCAAGCTCAACAGAGCTGTGTCAGGACTGCTGCAGATGTCTTTGTGGGCAGAAAAGGGCAGCAATGCAGGCAGGAACCCAGTACAAAAGGGCAGCCTGCAGCAGCGGGAGACACAGAATGAGCAAGTGAGAGAGGGGGAGTGAGTGAGGCCAATGGAGCTCTGTTGGGACCGCTGCAGATTTCTTTGTGGACAGAAAAAAATGCCAACAGAGGCAGAAGCCCAGTACAGAAGGGCAGCCTGCAGCGCCAGGAGAAACAGAATGAGCAAGTGAGACAGGGGGAGTGAGCGACCTCAGCTGAGCTCTCTTGGGACAGCTGCAGATTTCTTTGTGGGCAGGAAAAGGTACCAATGCAGGCAGGTGCCCAGTACAAAAGGGCTGCCTGCAGCACTGGGAGAAACAGAACGAGCTAGTGAGAGAGGGGTAGTGAGCGAGCTCAATGGAAGTCTATCGTGACTGCTGCAGATTTCTTTGTGGACAGGAAAAGGCCGCAACGCAAGCAGGAGCCCAGTACAAAAGGCCAGCCTGCAGCCCCGGCAGAAACGGAATGAGCGTGTGTGAGAGAGGGGGAGTGAGTGACCACAATGGAGCTGTGTCGGGACTGCTGCACATGTCTTTGTGGGCAGACAAAGCCAGCAATACAGGCAGGAACCCAGTACAGAAGAGCAGCCTGCGGCAGCGGGAGACACAGAATGAGCGAGTGAGGGAGGGGGAGTGAGTGAGCTCAACGGAGCTCTGTTGGGACTACTGCAGATTTCTTTGTGGGCACAAAAGGCAGCAATGCATGCAGGAGCCCAGTACAAAGGACAGCCTGCAGTGGCGGGAGAAACAGAATGAATGAGTGAGAGAGGGGAGGGAGTGAGTGAGTGAGTGAGTGAGTGAGTGAGTGAGTGAGCTCAACGGAGCTCTATCGTGACTGCTACAGATTTCTTTGTGGCCAGAAGAAGGCGACAACGCAGGCAGGAGCCCAGTACAAAAGGGCAGCCTGCAGTGCCAACAGAAACAGAATGAGCGAGTGAGAGAGGGGGAGTGAGTGAGCTCAACGGAGCTCTGTCGGGACTGCTGCAGAATTGTTTGTTGGCAGAAAAAGGCGCCAACAGAGGCAGGAGCCCACTACAAAATGGCAGCCTGCAGCGCCAGGAGAAACCGAATGAGCGAGTGAGACAGGTGGAGTGAGCAACCTCAACAGAGCTTTGTCGGGACAGCTGCGGATTTCTTTGTCCGCTTAGCAAAGGCCAAATATTTTAACAACACCCTAAACGCAAATCTTGGGAGGCCTTCTAAATTCTGGAAAGTCATCAACTCCCTTTTCTCCCCCCCAACAACAAATCCTCCCCTTCTCCCAAGGACTCTACATCCGACCCCCTGACGGTAGCCTCCGATTCAATTTCTACTTCACTACTTGTGCAACGACCCTTCTGGACTCCCTTCCTCCAGTAATCGCACCCTATCCCCAGACAGCTACCCCCCCCCGCCTGGCCAGAACCCTTTCTCTTTCAGACACATTTCCCCCATCGAAACCTTAGATGCCCTTCGCTCCCTGAATCCTGCCAAAGGAAAATCTCCCGACGGTCTCGACAACAAACTCCTCTTCCTATCTGCCCCTGCCATAGCTACTCCCCTCGCTGCCCTGCTAAATCTCTCATTCACCACTGAATCACTCCCCACAGAGTGGAAACATGCCACTGTCCTACCACTACCAAAAGGAGGTGACCCTACCTCCGCTGCTAACTACTGCCCCATCTCTCTCCTCCCCACTTTTGCCAAACTCCAGGAACACCTCGTACTATCTCAACTCTCCCACTTTCTCTCTGAAACTAACTTCTTCACTCCACTCCAGTCTGGTTTTAGAAACAACCACTCCACCACCACCTCCCTACTAAGACTCACGGATTCCATCCTCTCTGGGATGGACAAAGGACAAATTACATCCGCAATTTTCATCGACCTAGCCAAAGCTTTCGATACGGTATCCCACTCCCTCCTATTATCCTGCCTATCAGGTGCTGGGTTATTGGCGTTGGCCACAAATTGTTTCAGAGCCTATTTATAAAATAGAACCCAATCTGCAAAAATAGCTGACTACACCTCCCCCCCACTCCCTATTACCACCAGCATTCCCCAGGGCTCAGTCCTTGGCCCCATTCTCTTCTCCATCCTACTAAATGATCTGCCAAAGGCGTGCTCCACTACCTCAATCCACATGTACACCGATGACACCATCCTCTTTACTTCCGGCCATTCCTACGAAGAAGTCACCTCTAATCTCCAGACCAACTTCAACAAAGTACAACGCTGATTTAACTCCAACCAACTCTCCCTAAATGCCAAGAAAACTGTCCCTTTGACTTTCGGCACTAGATAGAGGCTATCCAGACTTACATCCCCTCTGATCTTCCATACCCTGAATAACACTGTCCTTGAAGACATGCCCTCCTTTAGGTACCTGGGGGTTTGGCTTGATCGCCACCTCTCCTTTTCCACACATGTGGATGCCATCCTGTCAAAACTGCGCCCTAAGCTCGGCGCCCTCTATAGAAACCGCACTAGTCTCTAGCTTCCTGTGAGATGTGAAATAGTCCTGAAAATGATTCTGCCTTCCTTTGACTACTGCGATGTTGTCTACAGCTCTGCTCCCAAGTCCACCTTATCCAGACTGGACCCCCTCTTCAATGCTTTCTGCCGCTTCACCCTTGATGCCCCCCCATACCCATCACTGCGAGCTCTTCCATTCGCTAGCCCTTCCATCCCTGAGCAACTGGAGCCTACGTCAGAGTGCTAAATTTGTTTCTAATTTCTGGCTCAGTTCCCTTCCGCTCTACCTCGTCTCCTCCCTATCTTCCCCACCAACCCCTGCCCACGACCTCAGGTCCACTGACTTCAGGCTATTAGTAATCCCTCACCGAAGGACCTCTGCAGGCCAGTCGTCTTTCTCTTACCTCCTCCCTAAGCTCTGGAATGACCTGCGGGCCCAAATCCACCATTCCTCCTTCAAACACTCTCTATCCTCTGCCCTCACTAACTTCTATGCACCCAACTGTACATGCCCCTAACCTCCTCCCCTTCCCTTGCCTGATTCTCTCCCCCCCGATCCCCTTCTCACCTTACAAGCCCTGACCAGCGGCTTGGCCTTCGCCCAAATGACTGCCTTATAATTGCCCTAAACAACCCATGCACTGACCCACTCATGACACTTCTGCTATCCCCCTACTTATTTCCTGTCAACGTCTTTCCTATGTCAACCCTCTCAGCTTTCCCTGTGTATACTACCCAGACCTGTCACCTCTCCCTGGCCCCAAGCTCAGGCTTCCAGTTCTCTCAGCCAACTTGATGCATTATACTTCAAAATATCTCTAGATAATAGGCACTTATGTAAGTATGAATAGTTCTAGATGTGTAATCAAGTATGTTATGCCACCCTCCTTGTGGCACATGTATGTAGTGTCTCCTCATGTAACAAGTTTGTAAAGCCACACTTAACTATGTAACAATTGTTCGAAATTGCTTGACTCCAAGTTCAACCTATTGATTGTTTTATGTATACCCTCCTCCCTTGTACACCCCCCAGGTCGCACTGTGAGACGAGCATCTTGTTGCTCAAAGTGCCTCTCCTGGTGAAACATTTTCAATAAATAAATAAATAAATAAAAAGGTGCCAACGCAGGCAGAAGCCCAGTACAAAAGGCAGCCTGCAGCGCCGGGAGAAACACAACGAGTGAGTGAGAAAGGGGGATTGAGTGAGCTCAACGGAGCTCTATCATCACTGATGTGGATTTCTTTGTGGGCAGAAAAAGGTGGCAAAGCAAGCAGGAGCCCAGTACAAAATGGCAGCCTGCAGCGCCGGCAGAAACGGAATGAGCGAGTGAGAGGGGGGGAGTGAGCAACCTCAATGGACCTGTGTCAGGACTGCTGCAGATTTCTTTGTGGGCAGAAAAAGCTGCCAACAGAGGCAGGAGCCCAGTACAAAAGGGCAGCCTGCAGCACCAGCAGAAACAGAACGAACGTGTGGGGGGGGAGTGACCCACCTCAACAGAGCTCTGTCAGGACACCTGCACATTACTTTGTGGGCAGAAAAACGTGCCAACACAGGCAGGAGCCCAGTACAAAACGCATACAAAACCTGAAGATGTATGAGATGCGATTGCTTAGTTGTCGAGAATCTGTTGCAGACTACTGCTTGTCCTTATTAACAGCAATAATTGATAGATAGCTGCTGCACATCGACAAACATGTGTGTGTATCATACAGGATGGACAGGTTAACTCATAACAGTTATATCACACTACTTCAAATACCAAAAAGTTCCAACAGTTATATGAAGACTGGAAATAAGGGTGGGCATTATTATAAATTGACATTGGGGATTGGAGCCTCCAAGCAGCGGCTTCAGCTACAAGCAGAGACATCCTGGAATCTCTGTACGAGGCACTCCTCAGACAACTAGTCAGTGAACCCACTCATGGGGCAATACCGGTCCTGGTACTTACTAACAGTGTGGGAGGCCACCTGGGGCCAGTGATCACCATACAGTGTGATACAACATAATGATGGTTGAGGCATCGAACCACACAAGGATGAGGGTGCTGGACTTCAATGGCGGTTTTTATATAGATGGATGAATGCCTCAGGTATGACCTAGCGGGGGTGTGTGCTGGATGGGGTGGAGGAACAGTGGGTGAAGCTAAAAGGGAGCATAGTAACGGCAGCACACCTCTGTGTCAAACAAAGAGCCACCCTTGACCCTGCCTTGGATCTTACCTTACATGTGTCAAACGTCATCAAAGGAGTCAAGTCAAAACTTGGGCAAGCCTACAGGAATAGGCATAACTTGACCACTGCTGCCAGAATGGTGTTAGCCCAGGGAGTCCTCTGACCAAGCCTTGCTCTGGGGCTTGTAGCCTGTCAGGAGTCCAACAAAGGTCTGACGAACAAATGGAACATCTGTTATAACATCTGTCAATTTGCTGTATCAGCTCCCCACATCATGCTTCACTGCTCACTCTACTCTAGTCTTGGATGGCTCTCCCCCTCTTCATTTAGGAAGTACACCACATGTTGCCTCATTTATAATAATCACTAACTCTGGTATACCAGCATCTTTGGGAAACAAGTTCAAACTGGTTTCCTTGGCCTATCCCCCGAGGTCTAATGACAAGTCCTTTGTGGTGGAACACAAACGTGCATCAAATAATCTCATTGTACGCCCCCAAGCTCTGGAACTCTTTCCCTACTGAGCTTAGGCTCTCTCCTTCACTTACGATTTTCAAGAAGGAAGTCTGTTTGTTCTTTATTGGCAAAGACAAATGGCCATGCTGCTGATTGCTGCCCTGCCCTTACAAAACCAGCTCTTATCTCCCTCTTATACTTGGGTTGGAAAAAGGAGGCAACCCGATTAGTCAAAGAGCATCAGGTGACTGTTAATTAAATTCATTCATTCATTCATTTCACATTATGGATTAATACATTTGAGCCAGGGGTGTAGCCAGGCATTTCACATTTGTACACCAACCTGCCACACTGCTACCCCCTTCCCCTACTTTTGTTCATGCCTGCCCCCCCCAACGATTCAAGTCCAAGGTTTCTGGGTCCACTCAGATGATTATCACACTAGACCTGCTGTTTGTCTGTGCTGCTAGTGTGGTGCTCATTGCCTGCTGGTAAATGCTACTGACTGCACCACGAGTCCAAGACAATGGCAGAAATTTCTTCTGTCTTCCCTATAGGTAGGCAGATTCACTCCACTTGCCCCTCCACATGAAGTCTTTATTCTTTTAGCTGACTCCGAGTCTGTTCTTCTGTCTGCTGCTCCTCAGTTCTACTGCTGCTACTTTCACTCCCAGTACAACTGAACTAATAGTATGGCTTCTAATTTGTTGGGGCATTTAAACTCAACACCCAGACTTGCCACACCCCCTGCCAGATGCTGCAGCCAATCACTATGCAGGCAGACCATGCGGACCTAATTGAGATTTTCAGCTTCAACATCCGCTGTCCACTCTGTCACCCCCCCCCCCCAAAAACAAAGCTGAAAGAGAAAATAGAATGCCTGCGAGGCCAAACAAAGGAATTTAAATGCGATGGATTAGAGAGGACAGAGCAGTGCTGCCCAGCTTGTTTGCTACCCCTGCTACTCAACTTGGTACGCCATGGCTTACTTGGAGTATCAGTAGCTATGCCCTTGGTTTGAGTCAAGAGGCTCTTTTACAAAGGTTCCAAGTAAAGGACATGAACAATACATCGGGTACATAAACCAACAGACAGATACAGGAGTTACATACAATATGATCATGAAGAAGTTGAGTAAAAATCCTCTTTTTAATCAACAGTTACTGTGCCAGAACTATTTCACTGAGACAAAATCCCTTTTGCAATCTTCCTTCAACAGCATCCCTTTGCAAGACACAGTCAGCAGAGGAATTTCTTAGGCGTGGTTAGACGAAAGAGTGGAGCAGCTGAGAGCAACCGAGAATTTACACATCTGTAAACAGGAAACCAAAGAGCATTTCACAATGGAAATTAATTTTAGTCCATTTGGAAATGTCACAGTTAATCAGTGAGTATGTAGCCCAGGCGCTGTGTGCCAGTGGGCTACTGCCCCTGCCTGTTGGCCCTCTCAGAGGTTAAGGGGCCTGGGTCCTGTTATGGTGGTGTTCAGGGGTTCTATCCCAAAGATAATAAAAATTTTGCAGTGCCAGCACCCAGTGAGAATTAGAAGTGGGTCAGGTGACTTGTTGGCACCTCTCCTACCAACCACCCCACACACTGGATGCCAAACAGTTAAGTAATGCCATAAACTATGAACAGTAATGCTTTGACAGACTTAGAGAATTCCTGCACACACAGTTTCAAACGTTAAACCACAGCTTTATTTGGGGTAAGGACTAAGGAGGGGATACCGGGACAAAGGATGGCTGTGGATAGAAAAATGGTTAGCAAGAACAGATAATAACAGCAGACATTTGGGCCTGCAGGCCATGCCCTCCCCCACTGGGGAACGGGAACATTATTTAACCAGGAGTAGCACACTAAGCCAAAGCTTGTTTCCAGATGCAACCTGGGAGCACAAGGAAGTTAAGTGACTTGCTTAGGATCACACAGCATGTATCTAGGCTGCTGTGGGATTCAAACCCACGTCTCCAGAGCTGCAGCTCAGAGCCTTAACCCACTGTGCTATACTGTCTCCTCATCGGTACTACTGTTACCCAGAATGTCCTTAGAGGTATCCACTAGGTGCAGGCCTGGTCGGTGCTACGGATTGACCGGCTGTTGATGCACTGAAACTTAGAAACATAGACTTTGATGGCAGATAAGGACTGCTTGGCCCACCCAGTCTGCCCATTTCCCTACCTATTGGATAAGCTGAAGATTCAAGTTTATCAACAGCCTACTTCCTCCTACCTGCCACTATAATTGCCTTATGTTTGTCCCATGCATTCTTGAATTCCCCCACTGTTTTAGTCCCCACAACCTCCTCAGGAAGGCGGTTTCACGCATCCACCACTCTCTTCATGAAAAAATATTTCCTCACGTTGCCCCTGAGCCGTCCCCCCTCTATCTTTGAATTGTGCCCACTTGTTCTTGCATATCTCTTTTTCTGAAAGATGCTACCTTCCTGGACTGTGTTGATTGCCTTGAGGAACTTGAACGTTTCTGTCATGTTCCCACTGTCCCTCCTTTCCTCAAGGGTATACAAGTTAAGCTCCCTCAGTCTCTCTTCATACAGTTTCTGATGCAGTTCTTGCACCATTTTAGTTGCCCTCTGGACTGCCTCCATTCTGTCTATGTCCTTGTGGAGATGGGGTCTCCAGAACTGCATGCAGTACTCCAGATGGGGTCTCACCAACTGTATATACAGAGGGATGACCACTTCCCTGTTTTCTACTTGTGATGCCTCTCCCTATGCATCCCAGTATCCCCAGCTCTCCTTACTGCTTTCTCACATTGCTTGCCTAACTTAAAGTCATCTGATATGACTACCCCCAGGTCTTTTACCATTTTTATGTTGATTTCGTGCATGCACAAGAAACATATTGCAGCAGCTTTCTCCAGAAGTAGGTTGTGGAGGTGCGGCACTATTGTGGCCAGTGCCCCCACAGCCTTTAAAGTCTAGGCCCGCTTCCCCCAATGCCATGGCACGCTGCTGCTGACACTAGTTCAGCCAGCATGCCACCAACTTGTAAAAGTTTAGCCACTGCAATCAGGGGCTGCCCTCTTCATTGCAGCGTCAGCCATTCACTGCAATGAGGGAACAACCTGTCATTGCAGGGCGGGATCTTGAAACACTGATATTGTTTGTGAACATGGCGGTGGCTTGCCACCGTGTTCACAAACAATATTAACACTCCCAGCCGAGGGGGTGCCCAGTCCCTCTTGGCAACATGTGCCCCCCTGACCGTGTTTAGTTGCCGACGGGCGCCCCAATCCCCGTTGGCTTCAGTGCCGCAAGATTTATGTTGCCGATGGGGGACCCCACTCCCCGTCGGAATTATGTAACCCCTCCTTTGTTGTGTGCCAATGGGGGTGCCCAATCCCCCGTTGGCTACAGCTCCCCCCCCAAAAGAAAGTCTCAGTTGGCATGCTGGGAGCCTACCACAGCGTGCTACATGTCCCTGTAAAATAAAAAACAGTCCCGCAATGTCTTTTTTTTTAACCTGTAAAACAGGGTGGTACCTCGGCGGTCTCCCTGCCCCCTCCCACAACCCGCGCTCACCCACTGCACACCCTACCTCTCCACACCTCCCCCTCAGCCCATACTTACCTCTGGACATCAACGCGACAATCTTAGGTGGACCGGGAACACGTCTGCACTCTTGAAAGCCAACTGCGAACTGAGGAAATGCCGGTAAGCTGTATAATGGAATAAATAGGGTTTTTTCAACTTTGATGCATATCTCAGGCATTTTTTGGAATTTTGGCACCAAATTTTCAAAATGGGTTTTTTGGGACCCCTCCTCATGAATTCTGGCACTGTCATGTCGTTATTCGGCCCCAAAAGGTGATTCCGCGGTCACTGCGTGGAATCCACTTTTGGGACCGATTAATAAAACAACAGTGCCAGTGTTTCATGAGGTGGGTTCTCAAAAAGCCTATACTGTAAATTTGGTGGGAAAAATCAAAAAAATGACTGTTTTACGAGCATACATTGCGCAGTTGCTACGCATGCTCGCAACTTTGTGAATTTGCAATATTTTCATGCCAGATTTTCACCATTGGCATTTTTTCAGACCTCCTTGTGAACAGTACAGCTGTCATTTTCCACATCCTGGCTGAACTGTGTTTTCACACTTCTGGCGCAGAATAGCGCGGTCACTGTGGGAAATTAGTGTTCAGGACAGATTAAGAAAATGACAGTGGCACTGTTCATGAGCAGAGGTCCTAAAATGCATATGTTGAAAATTTGGTGATAATACTACATAAAATGACTGTGTTATGAGCGTGCATTGTGCAGTTTGCACGCACGCTCGTAACTTCACAAATTAATAATATTTTCACTCCAGATTTTCAACATTGCCATTGTTCTGCACCTCCTTATGAAAAGTACAGCTGTAATTTTTCACATCCTGGCCGAAATGTGTTTTCGCAGTTCCGGCGCAGAATCGCGTGGTCGTTGTGGGAAAGCAGTGTTCAGGACACATTATGAAAATGACAGTGACACTGTTCATTAGCAGAGGTCCTAAAATGCCTATGTTGAAAATTTGGTGATGAAAGTCCATAACATGAGTGTGTTATGAATGTGCATTGCGCAGTTTCCACGCACGCTCGTACATTCACAACTTTGCAATATTTTCACTCCAGATTTTCAACAATGCCATTTTGCCACACCTCCTTATGAACACTGCAGCTGTCATTTTTCACATCCTGGCCGAAACGTGTTTTCACTCTTCCAGCACACAATAGCGCGGTCACCGTGGGAAATCAGTGTTTTGGACATATTAAGAAAATCACGGAGACACTGTTCATGAGCAGAGGTCCTAAAATGCCTATGTTGAAAATTTTGTGATGAAACTCCATAAAATGACTGTTACGAGCGTGTGTTGTGCAGGTTCCATGCACCCTTGTAAGTTTGCAAATTAGTAACATTTTCACGCCAGATTTTCAACACTGGCATTTGTTCACACCTCCTTATGAACAGTACAGCTGTCATTTTTCATATCCTGGCCGCAATGTATTTCCACGCTCACGGCGCACAATACCGCAGTCGATGTCGGAAATCAGTGTTTGGGACATATTAGGATCAAGCGACTGAGAAGGGGGGAGTGACAGAGCTCAGCTGAGCTCTGTCAGGACTGCTGCGGAATTTTTTGTAGGCAGGAAAAGGCAGCAACACAGGCAGGAGCCCAGAACAAAAGGGCAGCCTGCAGCGCCGGGAGATACAGAATGAGCAAGTGAGGGAGGGGGAGTGAATGAGCTCAACGGAGCTCTGTTGGGACTCCTGCGGATTTCTATGTGGGCAGGAAAAGGCAGCAATGCATGCAGGGGCTGAGTACAAAAGGGCAGTTTGCAGCGGTGGAAGAAACAGAATGAGCGAGTGAGAGATGGGGAGTGAGTGAGCTCAAAGGAGCTCTATCGTGACTGCTGCGGATTTCCTTGTGGACAGAAAAGGGTGGCAATGCAGGCAGAAGCTCAGTACAGAAGGGCAGCCTGCAGTGCCGGCAGAAATGGAACAAGCAAGTGAGACGGGGTAGTGAGTGAGGCCAACAGAGCTTTGTCAGGACTGCTGCAAATTTTTTGTGGGCAGAAAAAGATGCCGACAGAGGCAGGAGCCCAGTACAAATGGGCAGCCTGCAGCGCCAGGAGAAACAGAATGAATGAGTGAGACACGGGGAGTGAGCGACCTCAACGGAGCTCTGTCAGGACAGCTGCAGATTTCTTTGTGGGCAGGAAAAAGTGCCAATGGCAGCAAGAGCCCAGTACAAAAGGGCAGCCTGCAGCGCTGGGAGAAACAGAACGAGTGAGTGAGAGAGGAGGAGTGAGCGAGTTCAGTGGAGGTGTATTATGACTGCTGCGGATTTCTTTGTGGCCAGGAAAAGGTGGCAATGCAGACAGGAGCCCAGTATAAAAGGCCAGCCTGCAGCGCTGGCAGAAATGGAATGAGTGAGTGAGTGAGAGAGGGGGAGTTAACAAGTTCAACGGAGCTGTGTCAGGACTGCTGCAGATGTCTTTGTGGACAGAAGAAGTTGCAATGCAGGCAGGAACCCAGTACAAAAGGGCAGCCTGCAGCAGCAGGAAACACAGAATGAGTGAGTGAGGGAGAGGGAGTGAATGAGCTCAATGGAGCTCTTTTGGAACTGCTTCAGATTTCTTTGTGGGCAGAAAAAGGCAGCAATGCACGCAGGGGCCCAGTAAAAAAGGACAGCCTGCAGTGGTGGGAGAAACAGAACGAATGAGTGAGAGAGGGGGAGTGAGTGAGCGAGCTCAACAGTGATCTATCATGACTGCTGCAGATTTCTTTGTGGGCAGAAAAGGTCAGCAACGCAGGCAGGAGCCCAGTACAAAAGGGCAGCCTGCAGCACCAGCAGAAACGGAACAAGTGAGTGAGACGGGGGAGTGAGTGAGGCCAACGGAGCTCTGTCAGGACTGTTGCAGATTTCTTTGTGGACAGAAAAAAATGCCAACAGAGGCAGAAGCCCAGTACAGAAGGGCAGCCTGCAGTGCCAGGAGAAACAGAATGAGCGAGTGAGAGGGGGGGAGTGAGCGACCTCAGCGGAGCTCTCTTAGGACAGCTGCAGATTTCTTTGTGGGCAGGAAAATGTGCCAATGCAGGCAGGTGACCAGTACAAAAGGGCAGCCTGCAGCGCTGGGAGAAACAGAATGAGCTAGTGAGAGAGGGGTAGTGAGCGAGCTCAACAGAGGTCTATAGTGACTGCTGTGGATTTCTTTGTGGACAGGAAAAGGCAGCAATGCATGCAGGAGCCCAGTACAAAAGGCCAGCCTGCAGCCCCGGCAGAAACGTAATGAGCGAGTAAGAGGGGGGAGTAAGTGACCTCAACGGAGCTGTGTCGGGACTGCTGCACATGTCTTTGTGGGCAGACAAAGCCAGCGGGAGACACAGAACAAGTGAGTGAGTGAGGGAGGGGGAGTAAGTGAGCTCAACGGAGCTCTGTTGGGACTGCTGCAGATTTCTTTGTGGGCACAAAAAGGCAGCAATGCACGCAAGGGCCCAGAACAAAAGGGCAGCCTGCAGTGGCGGGAGAAATAGAATGAATGAGTGAGAGGGGGGAGTGAGTGAGCGAGCTCAACGGAGCTCTATTGTGACTGCTACAGATTTCTTTCTGGCCAGAAGAAGGCAGCAACGCAATAGCAATAGCAATAGCAATTAAGAAACTGTAGTGGCTGCTTGTCTGTGTCTGTAGCTTAGTTTTTGTGGATTTACATGGTTTTCTGCTTGGAGTAACTACACCATTCTTGCTCATTACATCTGTGAAAGTCTCCTGAACTGGATTTCTGCAAAACATCACAACCAGGTATCTGCATTTTTCATTTAAAAATCAACTTTTTGGAAGCTATCCCAAGCAAAACATAAGTCAAGCAATTAAGTCTGACAAACTCAGAGACTCTAGGTCTGCTTGAATCCACATTTTCGTCTGACCAGCTCCATGATCTGTATGTGGGCTTTTCAAGAACCTCTTTGAATGACAAAGAAGCATGCAGACAAAAGGATTTCACATACTGCATATGCACAGGCACAGTTCATCACCTTCAGGAATTCTAACACATCCTGTGACTCTGGACCTCAGCTGTTGATAATTTCTTTTGGCTTATGACTTAACCACCAAGTATCTATAAGATGCTGAAATCCTTTCTCCTACAAATTCTCCTTATGCTGCTCCTGCTCTCAGGACATGTTCACCCCAACCCAGGTCCACCTGGGCAGCCAGCAGTGGCACCAAGCAGAAGGACAGGGACACTCACCATGGCATCCATCAATGCCTGCAGCATCCTCAACAAACCTGACTCCCTCCAAACATGGATCCTACAGCACAACCCTCATGTCCTCTCAGTTGTAGAAACATGGCTAAACCCTAAAATCCCTGATACCTCAGTCTCTATCCCTGGCTACTGCATTTTCAGGCAAGACAGGAGTGCTAAACGGGGCGGGGGCTGTGCCATCTATCTTAAGGATACCCTTATGGGTACATCATCCCATCCCTAGCCTGAGCAACTCCTGTCAGGTCTCACAATCAAAATCCTCCTTGGTGCACATAACAAGGAACTCACTGTCATCTCAGTTTACCTACCCCAAGAGACCAGGCTGCTGGCTTCCATAGCATCATGGAATATCTAAGGGTCCAGCAACATAATTCTGAAACCATAATCATGGGTGATTTTAACATTAACTGGGTCTCCACTGAGGCCGCTACCTATAAGGATGCAGCCGCGGCGCATCACCTCACTCAACTGGTCAGTGCCCCCACTAGGTGTAACTGTAGGACAGGCTCCCTTACGCTTCTAGACTGGATTCTATCTAACTGCCCTGAACGCATCTCCAATATTTCTGTACTCCCGGATACAATAAGTGACCACTCACCTGTCATCTGCTCCTGGTCAAACAAATACCACAAGCCCCCTTCCAAGCTTATCTATGCCAGGGTTATCAAACAAGGACACCTCCAGCTGTTAAAATCCCATCTAACCAGGCTGAACTGGGCAGTGCTTGACTCCCTCAATGACACCAACAAAGCTCTGGACCTATTTATCAAACATTTCAACGAAGCCTGTGACATCTATGCACCAGTGAAAAAGATGAAAGTCAAAGGACAGACCAACCCCTGGATTACTACTGACCTTTTAACTCTGCTCAAGCACAGAGACCACCTCTGGCATTGTGCTCGTGCAACTCCGACACAAGTAAACATACAATTATACAAAGCAGCCAGAAATGATTGCACTCAAAGAATATGGAATGCTAAACACAGCTATTACAAAGAGGCTCTGACCAACTCTTGGGGCAGGGAAACAAATTCTGGAACAACATCAAAGAACTCACAGGCAAGGATCCTAAAGCACCACCCACTAAGCTCAACCTTCATGGCACTCCTACACTCGACCTAGGTATCATCACCAGCACTTTTAATAATGCATTTACAAACCTGGACAGTGTCCTTCCACCATATTTTTTCAACGACCTCCCCTCCAGCTCCTCCCAAGTTACCCCCCAACTAGAACGTACAACCCAAAGTTTTTTTTTAAGGAGGTCCCACCACAAGTAGCTAGAAAATACATTCAAAAGGCCATCGGCAAACAAGGGTACAGTGGTGACTCCCTTGACCTGAAACTGCTGGCACAAGTCCTCGATGAAATCTTAGAACCACTTACAAAGATATTTAATCTCTTGCTTAGATTGGGCCATTTCTCCTCTCTCTGGAAGAAAGCCACTGTCACACTGGTTCACAAAGGCGGAGATAGGATACTGCACACCAATTACAGACCTATCTCACTCCTCCCCCCCACTATCCAAAGCGCTGGAGCGAATAGTGTCAGATCAACTAGTTGAATTCCTGGATAAGTACAATGTACAGTGCCCAGAGCAGCATGGCTTCAGAAAAGGGCACAGCACCACCACTGCACTACTGGAATTTACAACCTTAATCCATGCTACGCTTGACAAAGGTAATTGTGGAGGGGTAGTGTTTATAGACCTTACCAAGGCATTTGACACAGTTAACCACCCCCTACTGCTCAAGCAACTATCCTCCATTGGGATCTCCAGCAATGCCCTTCCATGGTTCACCAGCTACCTTGATAATCGGATCCAACATGTAAGGATTGCAGGGGTCTCTTCGAATGAGAAACCGGTCCGCTCCGGAGTCCCCCAGGGGTCTATTCTGGGCCCTTTACTCTTCTCCCTCTTCATCAACAATCTCCCCAGAACCTGCCACCAAAAAATATTACTATACGCAGACGATGCAGTCCTGTTTTCCAGCCACCATGACATTACAGTCCTTGAATCCCAGCTGCAGCTCGACTTCAAGCGCGATCAAGACTGGTTCAATTCTCATAAACTTGTCCTGAACCACAGCAAGACTAAAGCCATGTCCTTCTGTAACCGACAGAGCAGGCACAACTCTCTGTCCCTCACCATCAAGAACCACGCTGGGAACCCACTCGAACATGTCAAGGAGTTCAAGTACCTTGGTATTACCCTGGATAGTACCCTCTCCTACACTCGGCATATTGACACTGTTGCCAAGACCGCCAATATACAGATTGGACTACTACACAAACACAAGCACTGTATGCCTGCGGATGCCTAAACTAGCCATCTACAGCTCTGTCACCTCTATCATTGACTATGGCCTTGCCATCTATGGCTCTGCCTCAACAAGTGCCCTCCCAGGATCTCAGTTGCTCTCAACAAAGCCTGTAGACTACTGACGGGTGCAGCCTGACAAACTCACACCTGTGACCTCTATGCACAGGCGAGCTGGCTACCCCTACACAGCAGAATACAATACCAGACCTGCTTACTTACCAAAAAGATTCTCCTTGGTCTCATGCCACCTGGTGCTAGCTCACTCCTTATTACCTACAGTGGCACTCAACAAACACGTGGTGCCCAATCTCTAACCTTTCAGGTTCCCAGATGTTGTACCTCTATGGGTCAGCAGTCCTTTATCTATAGAGCCGCTCAATGGTTCAATTCCCTCAATAAAGAAGCTCTTTCCTCTACTACACTTGGACCCTTCAAAAGGAATCTCAAACTTTACCTCACCTCTACCACTCAATGTGACTGCTTCTCTGAACAGAGATCTCTCTAAACACCTCACAGCTCACTCATGTCTCACAGCCCGCCCTTTCCCAATCTCATTCCCTCTGGCACTGGGCCTTCCTTGTGACTCCTTTCCTGCTTCACATCTCCACTGGTACAAGACATTTTCCACCACCATCGGACAGTGGCCCATTAGCCTACCAACTTCCTCTCCCGGTTGCATGCCTGCAATACTAACTGCCTTTGGTGCCCTCTATCTCTTATTGTTACCGCAGCCAGCTGCCTACTCAAGCTGCTCATTTTATGAATATTATCTCAAAGTATGTTATAACTGAGTATCTTTATTTTTTCTTTTAGTTGTTTTGGTTGTTTATTGTGCATTCTTTTACTACCTCTATATGTATGTTGACCCTCATCCTTTGACGTGGAACCTTTGTAAACGAGCAGTTTCTGCTCAAAGGTATTTGTAATACGAGAATTTAATAAATAAAAATTAATAAAATAAAAATGCAGGCAGGAGCCAAGTACAAAAGGGCAGCCTGCAGTGCTGACAGAAACGGAATGAGCGAGTGAGAGAGGGGGAGTGAGCAAGCTCAAAGGAGCTCTGTTGGGACTGCTGCAGATTCATTTGTGGGCAGAAAAAGGTGCCAAGAGAGGCAGGAGACCACAACAAAATGGCAGCCTGCAGTGCCAGGAGAAACCGAATGAGCGAGTGAGACAGGTGGAGTGAGCAACCTCAACAGAGCTCTGACGGGACAGCTGCGAATTTCTTTGTGGCAGAAAAAGGTGCCAGCGCAGGGAGAAGCCCAATACAAAAGGCAGCCTACAGCGCCGGGAGAAACACAACAAGCGAGTGAGAAAGGGGGAGTGAGAGAGCTCAATGGAGCTCTATCATAACTGCTGTGGATTTCTTTGTGGGCAGAAAAAGGTGGCAACGCAAGCAGGAGCCCAGTACAAAATGCCAGCCTGCAGCGCTGGCAGAAACGGAATGAGCGAGTGAGAGAGGGGGAGTGAGCAAGCTCAACGGAGCTGTGTTGGGACTGCTGCAGATGTCTTTGTGGGCAGAAAAAGCCACCAACGCAGGCAGGAACCCAGTACCAAAAGGGCAGCCTGCAGCAGCGGGAAACATAGAATGAGCAAGTGAGAGAGGGGGAGTGAGTGAGCGAGCTCAACGGAGCTCTATCGTGACTGCTGCAGATTTTTTTGTGGGCAGAAAAGGGTGGCAACGCAAGCAGGAGCCCAGTACAAAAGGGCAGCCTGCAGTGCTGGCAGAAACAAAACGAGCAAGTGAGACAGGAGGAATGAGTGGGGCCAATGGAGCTCTGTCAGGACAGCTGCAGATTTCTTTTGGGCAGAAAAAAATGCCAACAGAGGCAGAAGTCCAGTACAAAAGGGCAGCCTGCAGTGCCAGGAGAAACAGAATGAGCGAGTGAGACAGGGGGAGTGAGCGAGCTCAATGGAGATCTATCGTGACTGCTGCAGATTTCTTTGTGGGCAGGAAAAGGCGGCAATGCAGACAGGAGCCCAGTACAAAAGGCCAGCCTGCAGCCCCATCAGAAATGGAATGAGCGAGTGAGAGAGGGGGAGTGAGCAACCTCAACGGAGCTGTGTCGGGATTGCTGCACATGTCTTTGTGGGCAGACAAAGCTAGCAATGCAGGCAGGAGTCCAGTACAAAAGGGTAGCATGCGGTAGCGGGAGACACAGAACGAGCGAGTGAGTGAGCTCAACGGAGCTCTGTTGGGACTGCTGTGGATTTCATTGTGGGCAGAAAAAGGCAGCAATGCATGCAAGAGCCCAGTACAAAAGGGCAGCCTGCAGCAGTGGGAGAAACAGAACAAATGAGTGAGAGAGGGGGAGTGAGTGAGCGAGCTCAATGGAGCTCTATCGTGACTGCTGCAGATTTCTTTGTGGCCAGAAGAAGGCGGCAACGCAGGCAGGAGCCCAGTACAAAAGGGCAGCCTGCAGCGCCAACAGAAACGGAATGAGCGAGTGAGAGAGGGGAGTGAGTGAACTCAACAGAGCTCTGTTGGGACTGCTGCAGATTTGTTTGTGAGCAGAAAAAGGCGCCAACAGAGGCAGGAGACCACTACAAAATGGCAGCCTGCAGCGCCAGGAGAAATAGAATGAGCGAGTGAGACAGGCGGAGTGAGCGACCTCAACAGAGCTCTGTTGGGACACCTGCGGATTTCTTTGTGAGCAGACAAAGGTGCCTACAGAGGCAGAAGCCCAGTACAAAAGGGCAGCCTGCAGCGCTGGGAGAAACACAACGAGCGAGTGAGAGAAGGGGAGTGAGCAAGCTCAGCGGAGCTCTATTGTGATGGCTGTGGATTTCTTTGTGGGCAGAAAAAGGTGGCCACGCAGGCAAGAGCCCAGTACAAATGGCCAGCCTGCAGCGCCAGCAGAAACGGAATGAGTGAGTGAGAGACGGGGAGTGAGCTAGTTCAACAGACCTGTGTCAGGACTGCTGCAAATTTCTTTGTGGGCAGAAAAAGCCACCAACAGAGGCAGGAGCCCAGTACAAAATAGCAGTCTGCAGCGCCAGCAGAAACAGAATGAATGTGGGGGGGGGGACTGACCCACCTCAACAGAGCTCTGTCAGGACATCTGCAGATTACTTTGTGGGCAGAAAAACATCCCAACACAGGCAGGAGCCCAGTACAAAACAGCAGCCTGCCGCACCAGGAGAAACAGAATGAGTGAGTGACTCAGGGGCAGTGAGCAAGCTCAACGGACCAACGCAATCAACATTCGGCATTGACAAATGCTTGTTGTTGTTGTTAGTACCTTCCCCATCATTGTGTATTCTTCACCTGGGTTTTTGTTTCCCAGGTGCATTACTTTGCACTTCTTTGCATTGAAGTTGCCATACGTCTGACCATTTCTCCAACCATGCCAAGTCTCTTTTCATCCTTTCCACCCCCCCTTGTGTATCAACTCTGTTGCAGATCTTTGTGTCGTCTGCAAAAAGGCATACTAGATAAAAATGCTTTATTTATGAAAATTAAATTTCCTTTTACCCTTTCCAGGAGCCAGGTCCTGGGTACTCACTGTTCATAGATCTCAGATGCATGGAGTATGGAGCTCCTTGGTCAGTGCAGCACAGGCAAGAGAAAGCCGGCCTTGGTTCCCCTAGCAGGATGGAACTTGCTCAGGGATCTTGCAGCTCGTCACTTTGATTGTAGTTCTGGCCACTTGTCACCTTCAGCCACTTCAGGCCCATTGCAGAGCTCTGTGGCAGGACCACACCAGCCCCAGAAGGCCCAGACCCGGAAGTGGCTCCACAGCCTGGCTCTCCACAATGGATCCCAGGTGCCCTAGCACCCCAGCAAGCGCCGGTGACCTCCTGAGACAGTGAGTACCACTTGGAACGGATTAGCCGTTTTCCTCCCTGGCTTCCCCAAAATAATCACACAGCTCACAGTCCCTGGGGAATCAAAGTATCAGTTCAGTCTCTCAATCTCCTTTCCTTGCTGAATCTTTCCTGAACACAGCAGTCTCCTCTGGAAGCCTGGGAAAGTCCTCCATAGTTCAGCTCCACTTTCACAGGAGTCTCTTTGACTCATACAAAGCCCGGGAACAGACTCAAGAAACCCAGAAAGTCCAGTGGTTTCCACCCGAGAATCCAAGGTTCTGAATGAGCCCATCAATTGTCCATAACCATTTGATCAATATTTACAGAAGGCTTACTGGGGCATGGTTTAGTTGCCTGAATTAGTCCCCTACTTTTCCCAGGAGTCCCTTTGACACAGTTTCAGGTGCCTAAAGAGGTGATTGGATGCTGTTTGAGGTCAAAGTATCAACAACATGTTGGCTGCTTATTCAGTTTGAATGTAGTTCATGAATGTCCCATCTTCTAAGTTCTAGTGCAGTCAGAAAATGCACTTTTTATTTACAACTGCCTCACAATTACGTAGCCCCTACTGTCCCGTCTTAAATGAGCCCACTCTTGTGCAATTAGCCCTTGTAGTTTTATAGTCGCAATAGCCAAAACACAATCCCCCCAGGTGGCAGCAACTTCAATATTAATATGTACGAGGGGCTGTGAATTATTTATGAGCCCCGCTTGTGCCTTGCTACTAGCACTTCTTGGCGCTTGTTATTTAAGTTAAACAGAGGGCTCTCTTAGCCCCTACACTGGTCCCTAGTTCCTGACTAACTAAATACAGGCGCTGGGGCCTACGGAAATGCTTCTGTTTTGACCGCAACTCGGGCGGTCGGCATAAAAATGTGCAATTGTTGGCTGCAAACTGAAAATGCCGGTGACTCGCGAATAAATATTTAAGCCTGAACTGGGCTAACTGAGGTACTGGGGCTAGACGGGGAACAATGGAGCACACGGGAACCCTAAGCTGAGGCGGCAGAAATTTGGGAGAGAGCAGGGGGATAAACGGGGGCCATTAAGGTAAACTCCCAGAGGGTTACAAGTAGGGGTTAAGGAGGCAGTATAGTGCAGTGGGTTATGGCTCTGAGCTGCAGATCTGGAGACCTGGGTTTGAATCCCACAGCCTCCTAGGTGCATACTGTGTGATCCTGAGCAAGTTACTTAACTTCCTTGTGCTCCCAGGTCACATCTGGAAACAAGCTTCGGCTTAGTGTGCTACTCCTGGTTAAACAATGTTCCATTTCCCTTTCCCTTTCCTAGATCAAAGTTTTCCAGATAGTCAGCCTCCCAACAGTATCAAAAGGGAAATGAAATATGAATGTGCTGAAACTGAAATCAAACAGGATTGGGCTGAAATTGGGGGATTCTGTAAAGCTGGATAGCACTGATCTGGATATTCTGGAGATGCAGAAAGATGAAATAAATATACAGAAGAGCACAGCCTCAGCTGTGAAAGTGTTCGATGACTGGATCAGAACAAACATGCAGGTATAAATTATAAAGAGATTCCTGTGGAAAATCTGTGTGCCACAGTTGTAAGATTCCAGATATTTTTTTAGGACAGGCAGCAAGTGAGAGAGATTCAGGATTTAGAAAGCAGGAAAGTGACTGTATGTTACCTGAATGTGAACTTTTTCTTAGTTACTTGCATATTACAGTTGCAGAGCAAATTATGTGCTTATAGAGTTCTGAACTTGAGAGAGAGAGAGACTCTGTATGATTTCTGGGGACTACTTTTCAAGTTGGCAGGATACATTCCGATTTTCCCTATTCAAAGAGCAAAAAAAAACATCTTCGTGAATTTTTTTTTTTTAAACATAACCCATGTTATAAGCGCAAAAACCCACTCCAGGGTATTTGGTTACAGGGATTTAATGCATGCCTCTGGTGCTGTGAGGGCACTCGGCTTCACCTTGTGTCTCACAGCGCACCTGAGGCATGCATTAAATCCCTGTAACCACATACTTTGTCATGAGTTATTGCTTACTTATGACATTGGGTTACTTATTTTCACCACTGCCATGCACTTGTTTACAACTGTCATCTGCCTGCTCTGGGCTAGTTGTAGTCATCACATTTGAGTTCTTGGGCTGATCATTTTTGTCTCTAGGCAATGAATGTAACAGTCAAGTTAACTTAGGTCTGTACTGCTGTTTCACAGTTAAATGTCTTGCTCTGTACTGTATCACAATGGCATAGCCGTAACACAGTAATTGCTTTGTCTTGTAACCTCTTCACTTGCTAAAGTTTAAGTCTGTAATGTATTGTATTGTCATCATGTGACTCCTGTCACCATGTGTGTAACCTCCCGGGTCATGCCTGAAAATAGCTAATTTTATTGTCTTGCACACCTTCCCAGTAAACAAAAATGAAATAAACAAATAAAACCAAGAGGAGAAAGAGAGCGCTGTGATTTTCAAAAGAGGTGGCTGTAAAGGTGAAGGCTAAAAGGGCAGCATTCAGAAGATATAAGGAGATGCAGAGTGAGGAGGCTAGGGAGGTGTATCAGGGGAAACACAGAGAAGCAGGGAGAGCAGTAAGGAGTGCTAAGGTGCAAACTGAAGAGAGGACAGCCCAGGAGGTAATGAAAGGGACAGGACATTTTTGGATATGTAAGTGAAAAGAGGAAGACCAGGGGTGGGACTGTAAGGTTAAAAAGGGAAGGTGGGACTGCAAAGAGAAGGATCAGGAAAAGGAACACATCCTGATCAAATACTTTTGTTCTATGTTCACAGAGGAAGGAGAAGGGGAAGGGCCACAAAAAAGTAACAGAAGCTTTGGAGGGAGGGAGGTGGACACTGGTCCTTTTTTGGAGGCGAGAGTCTTGAAGGGACTCGCTAATCTGAAGGTGGACAAAGCAATGGGGCCAGATGGGGAGAATCCAAGGGTGTTGAGGGAGCTCATGGAAATACTGGCTGCACCTTTGATAGTTCTGTTTAACAGCTCACTGTAAACAGGAGTGATTCTGGAGGACTGGAGGAGGGTGGATGAAGTCCCACTACACAAAGGTTGTAGCAGGGAGGTGGCTGGTAATTATAGGCCAGTCAGCCTGACATTTGGTGGTGGAATACATAGAAACATAGAATTTGACAGCAGATAAGGACCACTTGGCCCAGCTAATCTGCCCATTTCCCTACCTAATGGATAAGCTGCAGATCCTAGTTAACTAACAGCCTACTTCCTCCTACCCCCCCACTAGAATTGCATTATGTCTGTCCCACGCATTCTTGAATTCCCACACCGTTTTTAACTCTACGACCTCCTCAAGAAGGCCATTCCATGCATCCACAACTCTCTCTATGAAAAAATACTTCATCACATTACCTCTGAGCCATCTCCCCCACCTTCAAATTGTGCCTCCTTGTTATTGCACATCTCTTTTTCTGAAATATGCTGCCCTCTTGGACTTTGTTGATTCCCTTGAGGTACTTGAAAGTTTCTGTCATGTCCCCCCACTCCCTCCTTTCCTTGAGGGTATACATGTTAAGCTCCTTTAGTCTCTCTTCATATGGCTTCTGGTGCAGACCCTGCACCATTTTAGTTGCCCTCCTCTGGACAGCCTCAATTCTGTCTATGTCCTTGTGGAGATGGGGTCTCCAGAACTGCATGCGGTACTCCAAATGGGGTCTCATCAGCTGTCTGTACAGAGGGGTAACAACTTCCTGTTTTCTACTGGTGATGCCTCTCTCCCTATGCATCCCAGTATCCCCCCCAGCCCTCCTTACTGCCTTCTCACATTGCTTGCCCATCTTCAAGTCATCTGATATGACTACCCCCAGGTCCCTTTCCACTTTTGTTGTTGTTAGTATCTCACCCCCCATTGTGTACTCTTCCCCAGGGTTTTTGTTTCCCAGGTGTATTACTTTGCACTTCTTTGCATTGAAACTAAGTTGCCATACATTTAACCATTCCTCCAACTTCGCCAAATCCTTTCTCATCCTTTTCACCCCACTTTGTGTATCAACCCTGTTGCAGATCTTTGTGCCATCTGCAAAGAGACATACTTTTCCTTTCAGTCTCTCCGTAATGTCACTTATAAAGACATTAAAGAAGACTGGTCCCAGGTAATGGAAACACTGCTGAAGGAAAGGATTTTGGAATATCTTGAATCCAGTGGGTTACAATACCTGAGGCAGCATGGTTTCACTGGGGGAAGTCATGTGAAATGAATCTGATAGATCTCTTTGACTGGATGATGAAGGATTAGATCAGGGTGGAGCAGTGGATATGATCTACCTAGATAAAGCACCTTGTTCCACCCGAGGACCTTCCTATGTTGGTTCACAACTTTGTGTCCTCTCGTCTTGATTACTGCAATGCTCTATACCTAGGGTTACCAGGGGGTGGATCTCCATCACCTGCAGCTGGTCCAGAACACTGCGGCCAGGTTGTTGACAGGGCTGTCAAGAACTAGCCATGTCACTCCCATGCTGCACAAACTACACTGGCTGCCGGTGCGATGGAGGATCACCTTCAAGATCACGTTGCTGACCTATAAGACCCTACATGGACAGGGAACGGGTTACTTGCAAGACCTCCTTCGGCCTTACTGCCCCCTTTGTCCACTCCAGTCCACTGATGAGGGATTGCAAGAGGTTCCCAGGGTCTGTCTTCAGACATCAGGTGGAACTCTACCTCGTCGGATTAGAAAGTGCCTGTCCACCGAGACCTTTAAATCCTCATTGAAAACATATTTATTTGGCCTGGCATTTGAGGATGATGTCTAGTTTTATTACTGCTGCCTTTTTATTCTATATTTTTTATCTGATCGAATGTCTGTTTCGTATTGTATATCCGCTTTGGTTTTTTGAAATGCGCTTCAGAAATAAATTTGATTTGATCTGATTTTAGTAAGGCTTCCAATACTGTTTCATATAGAAGACTAGTAAGCAAGCTGGGTATTTTTGGAGCAGGTCCAAAGGTGGTAAATTGGATAAGACATTGGTTAGGGAATAGGCGACAAAGGGTGGTGGTAAATGGAGTTCACGCTGAGAAAGAGAGGGTGACCAGTGGGGTGTCTCAGGCATCAGTGCTGGGACCAGTCCTCTTTAATGTCTTTTTTAGAAAATGGGCTTTTTATTTGCTGGGCTCTGATTGGCTAGTACCCCTGCCGGGGGATACATTAACTTTCAATAGATGCCCAGCAAATAAAAAGTGCCACTAACCTTACCCCATCACCACCTAACATATCCCTTTGCCTACTCTGCTTACTCATTGGGCAAAAGATCCTTGGCAAATTCAAAATCGCCGCCATTTTTTTACACGCTTAGCGAGCGTTACTGTCCCCAAAATATGCGATGTAACACTCTCACCTCAAGACAGTTTCTTAAGCATTGTAGTCCACAACACTGTTTTTTAGAAGATAAGAACCTTCAGTATTGTTATTGAGGCAATGGTTGCTTAAGAGTTGTAGTTGTTTGAAGAACATAAAAACACATGTCCACACGCAAAGCATCATAGCATTGAGTCACATATACATGAGTTGTCTTATTAGAGCTGAAGGTTTTCTTTGCTATAAAAGGGTGTCAACAGAAGACATAGACACGTCTTCTGCTGGCACCCTTTTCAAACTGTGTGAGAGGCCTTTCGACACCATGCATTTCTGCTTAAAGTTGAACCAGCATAATATTCTGTGGTGATTTGCATATGTGGACCATGATGCTTTGCATTATTGGGGCATGTGTGATTTTGTATTTCTTTTAAACTTGGCTTCCCGGCCAAATGCCCCTTGGGGTAACCATTGCCTCAGTGCTTGAGTACAGAGGTTCTTTGTCTTTTAAATTGTTTTTTGTTTTAATTGGGTTCACCACAACATAACCCAGATAGACTATCTTAGGGTAGCTGGTTCATTCCACTGGGGTGTCAAACAGACGAGGCAAACTGATGAGTCCTGGTAGGACGAAACACGTGTCTATGTCTTTTGTTGGCACCCTTTGCAGACTGTGTGAGAGGCCTTTCCGCACCATGCATTTCTGCTTAAAGCTGAACCAGCATAATATTCTGTGATGATTTGCATATGCAGCCCATGATGTTTTGCATTGTGGGGGCATGTGTGATTTTGTACTGTTTTTTAAACTCCTAACTGTTTAATCCTGGCACAGTTGAATTACTTTACTTACTCAAGCAGAGCCTCCCACTCCCTCCTCGTCACGGGTCACCTGTCATCATTCGACACAAACCGAGCCAGTAAAATGATCTGACTACCTGACTCAAGCAATCTGTTAGAATGCTTTGCATATTTTAAAAAGCTTACATTTGTTGTTCTTGCCAGTAAATGCTGCCCGCTCACATCTCCATCTGTCCTCCCGAAGACGTCTCACTCGCGCTTCCTGCCTGACATAACAGGACACGCAGCAGCTTTAATTTTGCTCAAAACGCTTTCTTCCAACTGCGCTACCGATGACAGTCTCACCCCACCTCAGTCTCTTAAAAAAAAAAAAAACAACAGCCACAGAATGACACACAAGACTAGAATCTGCTCAAAAAACAAAAGGGATGCAAGGCAATGACCTCTCAAGCAGAGATAAAGGCACATAAAATCAGGGCATGCAAAACAAAAGCACCCTCTGCTGCCAGCTACACAGCTATACCACTACACAGCTATACCACTACAGGGACTACTTTGCAACAAAACCATTTTTATTAATTTATTCTAGTTTTTTAAGCACATTTGCACCACTATTTAATTATTGTATAAAACATTTCACAAATACCCATTTTCTAAGCGCAATAATACCCTCCAAGGTGGGTGGTATGGGCAGTACCAGACCTTCCAGGGGCTATAAGGCCCTCCGCCTGTATGTCGGGCCTCATTACGGCCCCATGGATTGGAGATGTCTAATACTGCCTACCCTTGTTGGTATTATTGCTTGTATAAGTCACATTGTAGAGGAGCTGGAAGGGAAGGTCTACCTCTTTGCAGATGACACAAAAATCTGTAATCGGGTGGCCACTCTTGGGGGGGTGTGTGTGTGGAAAGGATGAGCAGAGACCTGAGAAAACTGGAGGAATGGTCAAGGGTAAAGCAGCTGGATGTCAATATGAAAAAGTGCAAAATAATGCACTTTTTTTTTCAATTGTTTAACCAGGTGAGGCACACTAAGCTGAAAGCTTTTTTACAGGTGCAACCTGGGAGCACAGGGAAGTTAAGTGACTTACTCAGGGTCACACAGTCTATGCAAGTGGGGGCTGTGGGATTCAAACCCAGGTCTCCAGATTTGCAGCTCAGAGCCTTAAACCACTTAGGGAACAGAAACCCAGGGGTGGAGTACAAATGGGTGGAGTGGTATTGACGGCCACCAAGCAGGAAACAGACCTGGGGGTAGTCATCTCAGATAACCTAAAGGTGTCCAGGCAGTGTGATAAGGCAGTCAGGAAGGCTTGTGGTATGCTGGGGTTCATAGGGAAGGGTATCATCAGTAAAAAGAGGGCGGTGGTGTTGCTTCTGTATAGATCATTGGTAAGATCCCACCTAGAGTACTGTGTCTGGAGACCATGGGCTAGGTTCTCAAAAATGTATGCAGGGCTTGCACCCTGCACTGCACTGAATACATTGCTGCACCTTGTGACTGATTCACAAAGGTCACGCACATTTGCGACACTATATCCCCCCCTTCACGGCAAATCCCATTAAAAGGTCCACAAAGTTAGACCAGCAAAAGCTAGTCTAACTTGCGGCATGTGGTGTACGGGATCGATAATCCTGATTCTTGGCCAGGGAATGCAGCAAGCCCTGTGTACCATGTGTTCAGCACATCTGTGGCTTGCAGCATTCCAGCTAGTGTTGCTCAGATAGTGCTTTGTGGGTCCTACCACTGTCTGGCAGATAGTGCTGGTATCCTACCTAGGATCCTACCATAAATACTACCAAAGACAGATGTAGGATCCAGGGTCAGATAATGAGGCATCCTAGGTCAGATAGTTAGGATTCAGGGTCAGATAGCTATGGATCCTAGTTAGGATCCAGGAATCTTAGGTCAGATCCAGGGATCCTAGGTCAGATCCAGGGATCCTAGATCAGATAGGATATGAGCTGGATCTGTTGCTAGGATCCACAGGATCCACAGTGTTTGTAGGATTCCTGCACTGGATCCTAGAGGATCGGATCCATGGTCAGATAGCACTGCTATCCTACCACAGCAACTATCTGGCCAAATTGGAGGTATCTGTTGGTGTCCTAGTTTCTGTGATACTGTTTGAACAACACTAATTTCAACACTTCTGAGAACCAAGCTCTACATCTCTGGAAGAACATAGAGTGGAGGTGGTCCAGAGGAGCACATCTTAAGTAGTGCAGAGTGTGCATTAAAAGCCCTATGAGGAGAACCTAAAGGACCTCAGTAAGTACACCGTGAAAGACAAGGGGGGGGGCAGGGTTTTATTTAACTCTAAAAATTGATTACTGTTTTGCTCATAAAATTTCTAAAACATTGTGAAAATGCCTAGCACTTGCCTCACTGTTTTTAACAAACATAACACTTCTAGAAAACCTATATAAATGCTTTCTGTACAGTTAGTATTGTCCCAAGAAAAAATCAATTATTTAAAACGCTGGGGGGCTATGACAGAGACCTTTAAATATCTCACGGTGGTAAATAAGGTACAGGAGGGAATTTTTTTCTGAAGAAAAGGTGTTTGAGAACAAAGGGAGATGCTACGAAGCTGGAGGCGTGTAGATTCAGGAGAGGTGTGAAGAAGTACTTCTTCACAGAAAGAGCAGTGGATTCCTGGAACTGCCTTCCAGTGGAGGTAGTGGGGGCAAAAACAGTGGTGGAGTTCAAGAATGCTTGGGATAAGTGCAAGGGAATCATTGTGGAAAGAAAATGAGCAGACTGGATTGGCCAAACAGTCCTTATCTGTTGCCAAATTCTACATTTCTATGCTTTACCTCCCTAACACTTGAATAATACCAGGTTAGGTGCTTTGTCACATCAGCTAGCAAAAATGTTTTTGAACTTAACTAAGGGTATGAGGGAGGTCATAGGTCAAACTGCAAAAATGAGAGGAAAAAGGCTACTTGTATTTACTGTAAATAGATTCAGGCCTGGGGGATATACCTCCTATCCTGCCTGGTTATACAATGCTAAGGAGCATAACTCCAAAATCAAATAAACACAGTAAAAAGCAAACAAAACCATCTGTGGAACAATGAATCTGTCCCAATACAGACAGAAAGAAATTCAGCTAGGGTCAACAGATTAAGCAATATTTTTCAGTTTGTTGTAGTTTTGCTTGTTTAACTTTCGATATTCACATTTGTCATATTAAAACCAGACAGCGATGCTGAGTAAAGTGCCAAATATTTCAAGTCTCTGTTATCTGTGGTGTAGTTTGTTAAATAGCTGTTATTACAGATTTCAAGTGGGCTAAACAGAAATGTTAAAAAAGTGCCAAATGTCAGGATATCTTCAGAAATAATTGATGTTATAGTTCCGAGAGCCTGAAGATTTCTGTATACTTCAATCTCAAATAGCTTTATGTAGTTAATTCAATCACCAGAGGAGCCCAGTAACGAGTTCTATTGAAAGTATATTGTCACAAATAGAATTCCGAGCAGTAGTAGTGTCTCTTGCCATAACTTCTTTGCAAATGAACAGCCTTCTAACTACAATTACATTCTAAAGCATAACTTTTGCCAGAATGGCCAAACCTGTTTCCGTCAGAGATACTGAGAAATGCAGCAGAGTAGCCCTGGACATGACTCTCCTGGTGAAGCAGATGTTAACTGTGCCAGGTTCCAAGAAATCAGTAACAAGGTGATAGTGAAAAGCCGTGATTAGAAAACCGCAACGGTGTAAATGGTGCAAGCATCTGCCACGCAGGTAAACTTGCCAGGTGTGCCTGAACACAAGAACGTGGTACATGGTGACATTTCAGGGATTAACCCTTTCTTGGACCAACTGTACCATGGGGTAAGGCACTTTTATTTAGTGTAGAGGGGTGCATGCACAGATGTGCAAAGTGAGACATAGAAATGGTGCATAAACATTGTAATAGGGGATAAAAAAATGTGTCCCAACATTGCAGGCAAACTTTATTTTGGTCTAAAACATAATGTGTTTGTGTAACTAATATTGATATATGAAGCTAAATCATATAACTTGTGAAGTTACAAGTTTAACTATCCATAACTTGTAAAGCTATTCAAATGTTTCTTTAATATCTGTACTAATCATTTGAGTAGTAGAAAACAGGTGTCTTAAGTGTCTGCAAAGACAGAAATACAGGGATAGTGTTCAAGTTACCCTTTGACTATTATTATCAGGAGGACAGGACAGACTAAAAAGCTTGTGTGCACATTCTTAAAGTGCAAGTCTATTTCTTCCTTCTAGGTCTTAATAACTGGTAATGACTACCATTATTGCTATCCTTATAGTAGTAATCAATACAAGAGCTAGCTCATACATTAGGGTCATCGAAGAACTAAAATGAGAATTGCTTGTCATGTAAGAACTAAAGAAAGGCATTGCCTTGTAAGATGATGTTTATACTTGTTCTGTACTAATTATAGACAACCACAGTACTGTCTTCCACTATATAAGCAAACCACTATACACTGTTAGTTTGAAGAATTGAAAATGAAGAACTGAAAATTAAGAATGAAGAATGAAGGATGCACCACTGTATAATCTCTCACTGTGATTATTATTTTATAATCATTAAATTCTTCCGACATCAGCATCGTCTCCGTGCGTCTCCTTTCTAAATATCAGTAATGTATAATTTAAAAATGGACTTTTTTTCCCTTTATTACATTTGGTGCCGTGACTCGGATCGCTGGTGCTGTACACTTTGGAGTACTAATAAGAAGGTAACGACGCTCAGAGAATGTGCTGATTGCTTAAAGCGAGAGAAAATGGTGCACACAGACAGGTTTAGCCACTTGCTAATCAGGTGATGTATGCTTTGTATGCTTCTCAAATTGTTTAAATATAAAGTTATGCTTAACTCTGTAGGAACTCATGGGGCAGAGTAGGTTAGTGAAGGTGCTGGGACTTGCAAGCCAGACCTCACAAGGGAGCTGTAAGACATAGCTGGACAGACCAGAGCACCAGTGCACGGGTGCACCTGGCTGTAAAGGCTAGGCAGGCAAGAAAAAGATATGAAAAATGTGTATGGAAACACTAATAGGTCATTTTCTGTTGAAAACACCTACAGGGGAAAAGCATACAAACCAATGCCTGATGATCAACTGGTATAACTGTATATTATGAGTGTGGAAACATTGATAGGTTGTTTCTAGGGGAAACACCTAAAGGGGGAGTATATAAACCATGATTAATAAGCACAGTAGTTTTTTGATTAAAAATTAAAAAAGAGTAACTAGCAAATATTGTATAAGTCGGTGATAATATAGCTAGGTGGTAATTTGTTAACAAATGAGACTTTAAAAAAGGGAATACACTGAAAAAATGGGAAACAAGGAAGAGGCCAAAAGACATAAAAAGTAAGAAGATAGCTATGATAAAAAATATGCAAAAGTAAGAGATACTTTGAGAGAGGATGATGAGGCACATCACAGAGAAAGTGATGAAAAAAGACCCACTACCTCCTCACCAGGATCTAAAAAAGAGAAATAGGTAAAAAAAGAAGAAACACAGGAGATGGAAAGGGACAGACAGGGATATAAAAAAAAGTAAAAGGCAAGTTAGTAAAAATAAAAAGATAGTAATAGAAATGTTCTCAAAATGGGTAGAGACATTTCCAGTTAAGAGTGCCAATACCATAACACATGAGACTTTAAAAAGGAAAGCTGCATGAGCAGTAAAATGTAATAATCCAGCTACAGTCAAAGATAAATAGTTTAAAAATGCAGAATAAGTCAAGAGCCAAAATCCCTGCAAGAGAGAAAAACTGATAACTAAAGTAATAGTTTGTAAAGGTTCAGGGAGACCTTTGTTTTTTTAGATAGGGATAATTCTCTTTTATTAATTGCAATATAAACTATGACACAGCTTCTGTAGCATGTTGGTAAGATGTAAATGTCTTAAAGTCTAAAGACAAGCACTTGACAGTGTGCTATCTCCTGTATAGGAGCAGTTAAAATATAGAAGTGAAAAGTCAGTTCTGATTATTGGCAAGTCATGCTAACTTAATGCCCAAAAACCTTGTCTCTTCTAATGTTAAAGAGTTTGATTCTAAATACTCTTAGTATGCTGTGGGGTGGACTAGAGCAAAGACTAGCCACTTGTTCTTCTGTAATTACTACCATGACCAAACAAACCACTCAGAGTTGTTTAACATGATTAATAATGTTATCAGTAACACTAGAGTTTCTGGGAGACAAAAGATTCTTATTAAGAATGATGTTGGCATATTTTTTTAAATATGGTTTTTAAGTGTTCTTGGATAAAAAAATGTTTAAAAGTTTTTTTATTTTCTATGCAATGTAACATTAAGATAGTTTTTTTTAAAAAATCAGTAGTGTTCAAGGCCACTACAAAAATAACTAAGTTTGAGCGACTGTTATATGCACACTATGTGACCTTTTGACCTTCTTGTGTTGCAGCCAACACAGTCAATCAACATTTAACTGTGAGCAAAACTTCTTTATTATAAACTCAGCTGACATTTTGTCATGCTTAGGATAAGAAAACCCAGGGACGCTTGGCTTCTTCTATCCTATAAAAATAATCTTGTATTACAGTAATTGAGCTGTCTCGTAGAAGCTCGGGGGGAAGGGGTAAGCTACCCTTCTTTCCTTCCTTCCAGTGTAATGTCCACAAAGGTTGCAAGGTACATTGCTATCTCCACATAGGGGTAAATAAAAAAATGTGTATTTTGATTCTTCTTCAAACATATGCTTCAAGAATTAGTTAAATTGGAGTGGAAATTGTGTATGTACTTCCACATATTCATTCTTTTGATTGTCTTTCCAGCTTTCTGAGCCCGTTTACAAGCTATATTTGTTTTGTGCTTAAGATGTATTTTATACATTATGCTCAGTACTATAATTGTTCTATTGCAAAAATTGTTATGGTGTCTAATTGGTTCCACATAAGGACTGTACAACTTTAAATTAACTAAAAAGGTCCAGTGAGTTTGAACTCTACAATCAAGCTTATTGTTTCTACTTACTATGAAGTAAAATCTGGAGTAGGGGCAATCCTCTAAACTTCAGTAAGAAATTTTTCTTCTTCAATTGATCTTCAAGCAAGACATCCATTTTCTTCATTGTTGTTTATTCCAACATGGTTGATACTTTATGCAAACCTATTGCTTTACTATGGACTGTTTATGGACTGTTCATCTGTGTACCAGGGTGTAATCAACTACAAATGCCATGCCAGTGTGTGTGTGGCTACTCAATGCACGATCTAATGCACCCTTGACCAGTGCAAAGTGTCTGCTAATCAGTCAGCCAGCAATACAAACACTAACTTTTCTAAATTGGTATGAGGACATACTTAACAGCTGGTATAGCAGCTGTACATCAAAGCTCAAGACTGGATCACCGCAAAGCTACATAGACTAAAAACAGACAAAATGTGTTTCTTGTTATAAACAGAGCCACACTAAAGGACAATAATGTTTATGTGTTAACTCTGTCCTACTGTTTTGGAGTAATAATAGTGTTTGTAACTATGCTAGTTTAAGCAACTCATTATGTTTTGTAGTCTCAGATGACATAAACTTAACTGTAACACCAACTGAATGCCTAAATGTGACAAAAGGGCCAGAGAGTGGATTTAATCAAACTTATTGAACAAGTGATTGTGAATAATGTGAAGTACATAGTGAGATGTACATGCTCTGAGGAGTTGTATTGTTGCATAAATAGTAAATAAGCAATATTGGTCCAAAGGGGGGCTTGTAATAGGGGATAAAAAAATGTGTCCCAACATTGCAGGCAAACTTTATTTTGGTCTAAAACATAATGTGTTTGTGTAACTAATATTGATATATGAAGCTAAATCATATAACTTGTGAAGTTACAAGTTTAACTATCCATAACTTGTAAAGCTATTCAAATGTTTCTTTAATATCTGTACTAATCATTTGAGTAGTAGAAAACAGGTGTCTTAAGTGTCTGCAAAGACAGAAATACAGGGATAGTGTTCAAGTTACCCTTTTGACTATTATTATCAGGAGGACAGGACAGACTAAAAAGCTTGTGTGCACATTCTTAAAGTGCAAGTCTATTTCTTCCTCCTAGGTCTTAATAACTGGTAATGACTACCATTATTGCTATCCTTATATAGTAGTATCAATACAAGAGCTAGCTCATACATTAGGTCATGCGAAGAACTAAAATGAGAATTGCTTGTCATGTAAGAACTAAAGAAAGGCATTGCCTTGTAAGATGATGTTTATACTTGTTCTGTACTAATTATAGACAACCACAGTACTGTCTTCCACTATATAAGCAAGCCACTATACACTGTTAGTTTGAAGAATTGAAAATGAAGAACTGAAAATTAAGAATGAAGAATGAAAGATGCACCACCGTATAATCTCTCACTGTGATTATTATTTTATAATCATTAAATTCTTCCGCCATCAGCATCGTCTCCGTGAGTCTCCTTTCTAAATATCAGTAATGTATAATTTAAAAATTGACTTTTTTTCCCTTTATTACAAACATGTATTTATTATTATTATTTATTAAATTTTGGTGACCGGTTAAGCCCCGGGATTACATAGCAATTGATGAACAACATTGTGAAACAGTGAGCGTGAGTTACATGTATTACAAGCAACATACAGTCACGGTACATGAGGAGTAAACAGGGTGAGCCACAGTGCTGGTAAGTAGTACTTGACCTGAAAGATACACACTAGAGGCAGGATAGGTCCAGGAAAACCATTTATCTGAGGGGTGGTCTTAGGAGCCGATGCAACAGCAGGTACTGGCTACCACCATGTGAGCCTTAAGCCTAGTGCAGAAACTTTTGATAGAGGGTGCTTCCTGCACACCCGGTGGGAGTATGTTCCATAGGGTGGGAGCAGTGTGGGCGAATGACTTGCCGCCCGCCTTGGTTCTTACTCTGGGGACATCTAGGACAGTTCGTCCTGTTGTGTGGAGGAGCTGAGGATTGGACTTTACAGCAATGAGTCCAGAGAGACTAGGGGGAGGAGTTGGGCTAATTAACTTGTAGGCTAGGCATAGCAGAGGGTACTGGAGGCGGGCATCCAGTGAGGGCCAGTTTAGTAGGGATAGGGTGTCACAGTGGTGATTCCTGGGGTTTGCCAGGGAGGCAAAGTGCACCACCTTATTGTACAGTACTTGGAGTCTGTTCTTCTCAGTCTTAGCCAGCCCATAAATGACTGGGGCAGTGTATGTGAGTGTCGGGAGGAGGACACTGATGGTGATAGAGACCCTGGCTTCAGGTGCTGGCTGGTCTTTTAGTCGGTAGAGGGTGCCTAGTTTCCCATGTATGGTTTTGGTGACTTGGTCCACATGGTTCTTAAGGGTGAGACCCTGCTCCAGGGAGAGGTCGAAGTATTTTAGGGAGGGCACTACTTCTACGCAGTTGCCAGACACGGAGGTAAGATGTAGGTGTTGTTTTCTGTAAAAAAAAAAAAAAAAAAAAAAGATCCTCCCGATTTTCGATTACTGCGATATCGTCAACTGCTCTGCTCCGGCCACCTCCTTAGCTAGCTTGGATACACTTTTCAACGCCTTCTGACGGTTTGCCCTGGATACACCTCCCCTTACCCACCACTGTCACCCGTACCGAGCTTTAGCCTTCCCATCCCTAGCAAATAAGTGACTGCATCACTGCGCTAATGTCATCTCTAAGTACTGGCTTGGCACACTCCCTCATAGTCTTACTTCCTTAATGTCCCCCCACCCACTCCCTTTTGCCCCTTCTAAGATCCAATGACTACAGAATTCTATCAGTTCCTGGAGATACACCTCAACTGGCCAGTCCTCCTTCTCCTATCGTCTCCCTAAACTGTGGAATGCTCTTCCTACACAAATCTGATCCTCCTCCTCTCCTGGCTCATTAAATAAAGCACTACATAATTTCCTCTCTGCTAATTGCATTTGCCCCTAGCCCCCCCCCCAAGTCCTACATCCTGACAGATGCCCTGTTTGTCTAAGCACAACCTAATCGATGCACTTATAGATTTAGGGCTGGATATTCAAACTGCACCCAAAAACTGCGCAATAGCAGCAGCAAGCACAAGTCCATTGCACCCATGCGCAACAGACGCGATATTCAAAAAAGGAGCAGGCCAAATTGCACCAACAGCTAACATCTGAATATCACACCACCTGTGCCATAGCGCAACTAGGGAGGGGAAGCTGAGCAGATACGATGCGCTACGACGCAGCAAGGGATGTCCAGCTGAGCAATCCAGAGGTGCCATAGCGCAAGCAGGGAGCCCCCCAGCAGCAGAGCAATGTAACTGTACAACCAGGGAGGTAGGGACCCACCACCCATGCCACAGATGGGCACAGGAACACACAGCAGAACTGACATCATGACACCACACCCCAAGCACAGCACAACTGGGGGAGGGCTGGAATAACCACTGGCCCATGGAGACAAGCAAACAACCCACAGCCGGGCCAAGGTGCCCCATTACACCCACCGGCAAGCAGAGACTGCCACACAAGGAGGGCGGACCACCTCATGCCACACCATCCCCCCCATGCACAGCACACCCTGCACCATGACCCCCAGACACCCCCCATGAGCAGTGACCACCACTGCAGGAAACCCCATGCATACCACCACCCCCACTGTGACACTGCAACCTTGTGCACCACAGAACCATACAAGGTAGCCCCACCATGAGCACCCAGCAGTGGGTGGCATCACATGGCAATGCAACAATGGCAGACACAATGCCACCATGCACAATCCCCGTGAGACACAGCTGAGAGACCGACCATGCGTCGGCACAAGAGGTACCCCACACAGGACAGGGCATGCCCCTGACACCACCACCAGTGATACAGCACCCTGCACAGTAGTCCAGTGACACACCCTGACCTACCACTGGCCACAACAGCCAGCACAGACACCCACAGTGGTGCGTGGAAGCATGCACCACACCTGATGCAACACAGTGCAGGGACAAACACCCACCCATACCCAAGGGGACAATAACACAGGGACGCAGTAGGGTGGCAACCAAACCCCCAGTGTGGGCCCATGGAAACTGTGTACACACAGCCTGCAGTCCTCCCTGGCACAGGAGTGCAAGCCACCCTGCGCAGGCACTGTGGACCCGTACGACACCAGCATATGCATGGAGCACAAGTCACAGACAGTGGTACACATCCCCTGCAACACACACAAGGCACAGCATGGAGGTGGGACAACAAACGCAGAGGCCACAGTGTCACCTGAGGCAAACATGCACCACACCAGTGACAGGAGGCAACTCAGCATTGTGACGGGTACAGTGGCTGCCCTGCATGGACAGCCACCACTGACATGGCAGCAGACCTTGCAGGTCACAGACATGCAAGGGTGTCAGCTGCACAGTCCATGGATGGGTTGACAGGGGCACCATGGACACAGAGCATGCACCATGGACCACTGCACACAGTCATCCATTGCACAGGGAACAACACACACACACCACAGACACCGACTGATAGCTACTCCCACACCATAGTCACTTCCCCACGGACATATACACAAACCCATGACTGCACCACCCCAGACGCCATGCACACCACTGCAGCTGAGCACCTATAGCCAACTGCAAATCAGAGACGACCACAGTATTCATATCAAAATAATTATATTGAAACAGATAAACAAAACTATTTACAGAACTATGTACATATGGGAGGGAGGACATAAACAAGGTGGGGGTGGGTAAGGAGCGGGGTGAACATATAGGAGAGGAAGAAGGGGTTTGAGGTGGGTCCAGGAGGAAGGTGTTTTCAGGGCATGGATGGCTATCATCTGCCCTGCTCATCCGCTATGTTGCGCCGATGTGTCCTCCGCCTCCTGACCCCATGTCGGTCCATCCTTTGGAGGATCTCCAGGGATGCCCTTGCCACCTGTAACAGCTCCTGCAGTCCCCTCTCGATGGCCTGAAGTCACTGTCCACCTAGGATGAGGGAGCAGAGTCATTACATGTGACTGTCCATCCCCCTGCAGCCCACCCATGGTGCATGGCATACAGCCATATGCCACGCCCCTGTGATGGTGTGCAACCACCCTCAGTGACCGTGTCCACAAGACCTGCCCACCCAGGCAGCCACAGCCATGTGGACCACTGCCACCACCGCCCATGTCCTGCACAGCACCACCATGGGCGTACAAGTAGCAGTATGGCTATGCGGTGTGAAGGCAGTGCCACAGCCATGTGCCCGGTGCACACATGGACCACCACTGATGCACTCCCAGAGATGCAGTGCCACTGGACAGTGCTGACTGTCACAAGTCGCGTGCATGGCAGTGGTGTCCATGCCCCGCTGCTCACCCTGTTACACAGCATGCAACAGTAATCATGGAGTTATGGCCCTCACCCTCATTGGGCCGGTCAGGACGGCGGTGATGATCCCCGTCCCGCCTGGACGCTCTGTCCACCTCCCTCCGGTGCTCCTCCCTCATCTGGCGCCCGTAAATCACGCCTGTGGGGGAAACAAGGAGAGAAGAACATCAGTAGATTCCGAAGCAAAGTCCCCTGCCCCAATGTGTGTGCCCACCCACCCAGCCAGACCCACCCACCCCACACCCTGTGAACACATACACAGCCAACTAGACTAGCCCTCTCCCCATGTGCTGGACACATACAACACTGTTACCCATATGGACAATACAAGTGCATAGATGGATCCCCTACCTGGACGTAGCACCATGCCCCTCCTGGCACACGACCGCAGACGGGCTAGTAGGTCTGGCTCCCTCCTTCTGAGGTCCCCATAGTGGTGCCTGCACTGCTCCGAGGTCCTCCTGCATCCAGTGGCCGCCTCCAGGTCAGTGGCCACCTCCTGCCAGACCTGGGTCCTGGCCCTGTCCAGTGCCTCCTCACTAAACAGAGGCCCATAGTGTGGCTCCACAATAGCCACAAGGTTGGCCAACTCAATGGCACTCCATTGTGGGGCTCTCCTGTGTGCCATCTCAGCCGCTATAGTAGGCAATATGGCACTCTGCAGCACGGTACCCCACGTGCAAATGCTGCACGGTACAGCGCCGCATTCCCTATCGCGCTGTTACCGAACTGTGCGATAGAGTTGCAGCCATGCCGGACGCATGGCGCCAAGGCGGCAAAGGTCGGGCACAGGGTCAAGGGTCTCTGACGCAAGGCCACGCACAGTGCCATCGGATGACTATGCATATAGCGCGATTGGTTGCCTGTTTGCCAGCACCACAGCAGACTGTCGCGCAGTTTTGCCATTGCGCCTATGGAGGCCCATTGTCACAGCGCCATGTAGTGACCCTTGCCATAGCGCCACTGGCACAATGGTGGCCGTGCCCTGCATTGACCATCGTGCACAGCATGTCATCAGCATGGCAGACGCCAGCATCAGCAGCCTGGGCATGCGCAGTGAGGTGTACTACGCATGCCACGGAACTGCTCCATTGGCTCAGCCCATTCAACACAATTGTGCAAAGCGCAAAAGCGCGATATTCAGCCGTCATATGCTAATCATCCGATCAGCCATTCAATGGCGCAGCACCGCGAATTGTATCTAATTAAAGTTGCTGCTCACCTAATTTGCATGGATTGCACTATAAAAGTGCGACAAAGTTCTGCAGTGGCCATATTCGGTTACTGCAGTTTATTGGTGAGTTGCATGCTGTGTGGGAGTGTGGACTGTGGATTCAGGGACTTGCTTTGGACTGCACAGTCACAGGTAACCACTGCCATTCCTACAGACTGAATAATGACCGAGCAAGGTCTGGGTGAGGAGGACAACGATGGTGGGTGGAAGAGGAGGCCCAATTTCACTAAGGCCGAGACCGAGGCACTTTTCGAGGCCTACCTGGATCAGGAGCCACTGCTCAGTGGACGGAGGGGCACCCCTCCGGCCTGTGCTGCTGCATGGGAGGAGGTGGTATGTGCCGTCAACCTGCATGGCAGCCACCAGCGCTCCGAGCAGTAGTGTAAGAAGAAGATGAGTACTGACAGGAGGAGGGTGAAGGAGAAGGTGGCTGCCATCAGGGTGGCACGTGCTGCAACAGGCGGTGGACGGCCAGAGGTGGTGCAGATCACACCAGCAGAGGACAGGCTTGCTTCAAGCATGCACTGCAGTGCCATAGAGGGAGTTCCGGGCAGTGGCTTCCAGATGGGTGGTGGCCCATCTCTGCATGGTAAGCCATGGTGTGCCTTGGGGGGGGGGCCGGTTAGGTTACACGCAGTAACGTGACTTTGCTTTCCCTTACAGATCTTGAGCATCTGCATGGGTCAACGTTGGTGGGCCTGTCCACTGAGGACAGTCAGACAGAGTCGGAGTTTGGACCATCCACCTCCACAGGTTTCTGTGGATTGGCATGACAGTGGTGCCGCCTGGCTGTCCACACTGATGTCGTTGAGACAGGTGTGAAGGAAGTCCTTCCTGTGTCTCAGCGTTCTGGCATCCAAGGATGCCAGCATGCCATGGCTGTGGCTGGGGCAGAGACCTGCACCAGTGATGATGACACGATCATCATGGGCAGTGATGTGTGTGCCACGGAATGGACACACAGCAGGTCAGCTCGCGCCCATGGCTCTGGCTGGTGCCACCATGTGGGCCAGCATGTCAGCACAGTCCCAGGCTGTGCCTGTCAGCACCAGTGGGGCAGCACCGGTGGCTGGTCAGGGCAGTGGGACTGTTGTGGCCACAGCAACAGCCCCACTGAGCCCTTGGGTGCAGCGGCCAGAGGGGCGGCAGCAGCAGTCTCCCACCGGAACTGGGGGTTCAGGGTTCAGCGGTGACGTCTGTACAATGCCTGTGGACTTGCCCATACCTGGTTCTGGTGCGCAGCACCCACCCTCAAGGGGTGTTGAACATCAGGACCGTGCACACCCTGAGGGACAGGATGCCGAGGGGGCAGACGACCTCTTTGACGAGCACACCCGCCTACTGCAGGCATCGGTCCAGCAGCAGATGCAGCTTGCAATGTCCGTGGAGGCACTGTGTGTGGCTCTGGAGTGGGCAGAGGAGCATCACAGCAGGGACACTGATAGGATCCTGTCACGGATGGACCATTTGTGGGAGGATGTGACCACTGCCATTGACAGGCATGCACGGGTGTTCATTGCTGTCATGGCCACAATGGGCACACAGTCAGGTGCCCATGCGTCACTCACACCACACAGTGCGCTATCCACTCCCCGTTCCCGGCATCATGCGACACCCACCCTGTCGATGCCAGGTTCAGCTGCGGGCATCCCGAGCACTCCTGGTGCAGGCATGTTCGGTGTGCTGCAGACCCTTGCCTGGGCATGGTCGCGTTTGCGCAGTGGAAACCTGGGGGACCATCGGCCCGTGGTCAGCCTGCCAGTGCTGGTGGGTCTCGGCGGGGCCGCCCACACATCCGAGGCGGCTGTGGCACTGTGCCACGAGAATGACCTGTCTCCCAGCACGGGCACTGTCTGTTGCTGCCCTGTGTGCATTGTGTGTTTCGGTGGGCAGAGCACGGGTGGGTGCCTGGCCGTGCACGCGGAAACACGTTCCACCTGCACACCCTCCCGGCTGCTGTCCACAGGTACATGTGGATGATGATGCCTGCATTGCGCTGTACACCAAAGTGCGATGGTGTCCAGCATCTGACACACGCACTTGGACAGACAGTGGACGTGGTGGCCTGTGGACATGTGTGTTGCTAGTGTTGGTGTTCTGGCTCGGTTTTCCACCTGCCCTCTGTGCATGTTTGTTGCATTGTGTGTGTGCGTGTGTGTGTGTCTGTCCATGTGGTGTGTTGCTGTTCACCCATCCCTGGTTGTGTGCATGTGCTTCTGTGCCCTGCCACATCCCTTGCCAGCATGCACCCCTGGTGTGTTTCCATGCATGTTTGTGGGTTGTGCCTTAGCCACTGGTGGTTACGCATGGCACCATGATTTACCTGGGTTGGCTGAAGTGCTCCTCTGTGATGGTGTCCCGGTGCAGCTGTGCCAGCCGAATCAGTCGGGGGTCCCGTCGGCCAAGGGGGGGCTGCCCATCACCATCGTCACCGGCGTCTCCCTCGTCCCCATCGCTGTCCCCCTCTTTGACCTGTACAGCTATCCCACATTCTTTGGCCATGTTGTGCAGGATGCAACAGGCCAGGAATATCCCACAGGCCTTAGAGGGGCTGTACTGTAGGGCACCGCCAGAGGTGTCCAGGCAATGGAAACGTGTCTTCAGCATCCCGAACACCCACTCAATGACATTGCGTGTGGTGGCATGTGCCTCATTGTAGCGTTGCTGCAATGGGGTCATGGGCCGCCGGTAGGGTGTGAGCAGCCAGGGATGGAGTGGGTATCCATTGTCACCTGTGTGCAGAGAGTGGAGGTTAGTTTCATGTTCAGCTTCAGACTGCCCCAAGCCCTGTGGGCCACACCCATGGCACCTCTGGCCATGCCCCCCCCAGGCCCGCGATATTTCCATTTGATTTGCATACTCACCCACTAGATGTCCTGTGGGGATGTCTCCACTCTCAAATCGGTGGCACAGTGCCGACTGGTGCCAGATGTATGAATCATGTGCTCCCCCAGGGTGCGTGGCACAGACATTGATGATGCGCCCACTGGCATTGCACACCACCTGGCAGTGGACACTGGAATATCCCTTGAGGTTCATGTATGCCGCGCCCTCCTTGCCAGGTGGTGTGTGTATGGCCATATGGGTGCAGTCTATTACCCCTAGCACACCAGGCATACGTGCTACCCTGTAGAACTCCTGGATGTTTGCTGTGCGCTCTGCCGCAGTGCTGGGGAAATGGATGTACTCCGCAGCATGTGGCAGCAGTGCGCTGAGGAACTGGGTGAGGATGCGTGATGTGGCCGACTGTGTTATGCCTGTGGTGTCCCCAGTTGGTCTCTGGAAGGTACCCATGGTAAGCAAGCACATGCAGGCTGTTACCTTTGTCTCCACTGACAGAGCATGACTCCATTGTGTGGGTGCCTGCATCACATCACTGCACAGCTCACAGAGTCGCCTCAGTATTGCCCTGTTGAGGCGGTACTGGCCTACAATCTCGATATCTGTATACAGCTCAAAGCTGGTGTGGGGCTTGGTACTGCCTGTTGGGGGCATACCGCCAACGGGCCCTTCCACGGCCACGTCCCCATGCCACATGCCTTCTCACCCCCTCATTATGGCCTCCATGTGGAAGGTGGAACTGGCCATGTCCCTGGCTTGCCTTCCCCCCCATCAGCTGTTGCTTTGTTCCCCCCCGCTGTCCTGACTGCTACCTTACCTGCACCGGGTACACCTGTCTGTTCTGGGCTCTGGTATGTGTGTCACCACACACCTTCCCTGTGCCTCTCTTCTGCAGTGTGGTTTCCATGGCCTGCCCTCTTTCTCGCAGTTTCCCTGTGCCTGTCTCTCCCCCTACCTCATGTGGCTTCCCTGTAGCATTCTTGCACCTCTTCCTTGCTCCTTTTTATTTTGGCTCATTTCCGCTATGGCGCAACTTCCGCTTGCTTCACTGTTGCGCATTGCGCAAGTCTTTGAACATCGCACTGCACCCTTTATGCATGGTTCCTCCCCCCTTCGGTTGCGCATGCCTTCATTATCATTGCGCTGTTGCTCAGCATGTTTTTGGTGGTGCAGCTGCCTCCTCCTGAATATCGCAGAATGGCGCATTTTCAGACTTGCGCTGGCGCAACCCTATTGCGCATGGCGCAACCCTTTTGAATATCCAGCCCTTAGGGCTTAGTTTTGCTCCTAGTTGTGAGTGATTGTTGCAATCTCTCACTCAAATTGTCTGTCTCCTCAGCCTGTGGGACTCGCCCTGGCCTCTAGCTCGATCTCTGCCACATTGTTATTTTTCCTCTCATGCTGCTTTTTACTACTCAGTCTTCATATTATAGGCCATTGGGCACACTTGTAATTACTTTAGCCAATATCTGTCTCACCCACAAGGTACCATGTAGGTTTAAACTATTCTACCCTGTAATATTTGCCTTTTATGCTTTTGTGTAAATTGTTTGTAATCAATGCTTTTTATGTTATTGTGTAAATTGTTTGTACTCAATTATACTATGTAACTCCCATTACCCTCTCCCCCAGGTCGTACCGGGAGATGAGCAACTTGTTGTTCAGTGTACCTTACCTGGTGAAACTTTTCAATAAATAAATAAATGGCTGAGGGATCTTGGACCAAACAGCATGGCCTTAGTTTTATCTGTGTTAAGAACCATTCTGTTCTCGATGAGCCAGTTCTCAAGGGATCGTAGGTCATCTTGGAGTAAGGGACTGAGGTCTGCCAGGTTAGCAGTGAATCGATATATGACAGTGTCGTCCATGAACTGGACAACAGCGCTCCCTCCACAGTGGTCACTTAGTTCATTAGTGAACAGGGAGAAGAGGAGGGGGCCGAGTATCGACTCTTGTGGCACCCCCTCTTTTAGTGGAAGTGGATATGATATGGCGTCCTTCCACTTCACCCTCTGTGTGCGACTGGTTAGGTAACTTTCAAAGTTTAGAGCATGGCAGTTGAGGCCTATGTTGCCCAGCTTTGCTAGAAGCAGATTGTGATTGACCAAATCGAAGGCCTTGGAAAGGTCTATGAAGACTGCACCAGTAGGGGTCCCCTTGTCCAGATCTCAGAGTATGTCCGTTGAGAATTTGGTCAGAGTAGTATCAGTCCTGTGCCTGGTCTTGAAACCGTGCTGGGAGGGTGCCAGAAGTTGATGGACCTCCAAGTAATCTTGGAATTGTCCATAGATCAGCCTTTTCTGGAGTTTTGACAGGATGCAGAGCAAGGAGATTGGCCTATAATTACCAATAGACTCCCGGTGGCCTCCCTTGTGGATTGGGACCACATGGTCCTGTTTCCACTGCTCAGGGACTGCACCCTCCTTCAAGGAGTGGTTGATGAGCCAAGTCAAGGGTCTGACCAGGGCAGGGGCACCGTCCTTCAGCAGCCTGGGGTGAATCCCATCGGGTCCCCCAGAGCCCAAGGTTTTTAGGGTCATTAGTAGTGAGAGAACCTCTTTTGGCTTGACCAGCCTAAGATGGAAGATGGGCTGCCTAGGTTAAGAAGTGTCCGCGTACTGGTATCTGTGTTGAGGGGAGGTAGTCCAGCCTTGTACGAGTCATGGTTAGTGAAGTGGTGGTTGAATGAAGTGGCAGTTTGGAGATCATCGTTTAGCAGTTGTCCATTGACCTCGACAGGACCAGGTTCGAACTTGCCTTTCCCCTTTAACAGATCATTAACATGAGCCTATAAAAGTCTAGGGTTCCCTAGATTTTTTTTTCTGAAGACACGTGACATATTCCCTTTTGGCAGTTTTTATGGCCAGTTTACACTTGTTCCTGAGAGTTTTGTAATTCACAAGGTCGGCAGGTAGGGAGGAATGCTTGAACTTTTTCCAAGCCTTGTCACGGTTAATCATCAGGGCCTTTAATGGAGGGGTTATCCACTTGTAGCAGCTTCCCTTAGCATGGAGCTTCTTCAAAGGGGTGAAAAGGTTAGCTGCTGTGATAACTGATCTCTGGAAGAAGGCAACCGCCTCATCCAGAGTGGGGAGGAGTTTGATCGGGCTCCAGTCTAGGCTTATGAGGTTGTCAGTGAATTGTTCAAGTAAGAAGTGGGTGTAATCCAGGACAGGATTCGTGGTCAGATCCCTGGGTGCCTTGTTCTTCCAGATGCAGAAGATGGGGGAGAGGTCACTCAGGGCATCAGCCATGGTACCAGCTGTCAGAATGTTGCAGGGGTTAGTCACCAAGCCCCAGTCAAGGGTGGAGTGATTTCCTGTTTTGTGGTTCAGTCTTGTGGGTTTGGAGATAACCTCAACAAGGTTTGCTTCTTGAATCAGGCCTTTAAGAGACTGGTTTGCGTCCTGGGCCCAATTCAGGTTGAAGTCTCCCAGGATGAGGAGTTCTGAGGAGACCTCCTTGGCTATGTCCTTTAAAACTGCCTCCAAGGATTGGAGAGCATTCTTAGGGGGGTTGTATACACACCCAATGGTGAGATGCTTGCAGAGTCCAAGGGTGATGCGAACAAAGACTGATTCGCTGTCAATGCAGGTATTGTGCTGCAGGTTAAGCGAGACTAGAACCACTTATTGGTGATGAACTGAGCTTGTGCATGCGCGCAAGACAGGAGGACTGTGAATGAATAAATAATCAAAGGAAAACATGAAAATAGAGGACTGTGAGTAAATAAAAGCAAAAAGGGAAAAACAGGTGCTAGCCCCATCTTAGGAGATCTCATCCTGAGTTTTCCTTATCGCTGCTGCCTTTCTAATCCTCGTCGGGGAGCAAGAACACTGAATTTATTGGTATCTCTGGGAGCTGGGACTGCCTTTCCATTTCTACTAGAAATACAAGTGCCCAGTATGCATGCAGCACAGATGCTGTATGCTTTTTAAGCTTAATTTAGCAGCGGGCAGCACATGATAGCTGGGGGGAGGGATGCTAACAACTATTTCTAACCAGCAGCTCCATTTTTATGTTGGCTTGCACCTGCACATCTTGCAGTAGTAGCAGATTTCGAAGGTGCGTCAGTGTGGGCGAATGCAGGGCACGCTTTAGTAGGTGCATCCCTCATTTCCCGATAAGCCAGCATGCAGGCGTTCGCACAAATATGTAAAGTGGTCAAAACTTGTAAAGAAAGTGCCGCTGCAATGAGAGACAAGCTCGTCATGCAGCAGCACAATAACACGCCTCCCAATGTGCCTTTCCTGGTGAAGTATTTCAATAAACATGGTGGCAGTGGCTGCTGCCGCCACCTGATGCACAATGCCTACAAAGCTGACTTCAGGGGTGCCCTATCCCCCTGTTGGCATGCTAAATAACCCCCCCCAAGATTGTGTGGCACACTGGGAGCTCACCCCAGTGTGCCCCTCTGTAATCAAAGCTGACCATCGTCGGCATGGTCCGGCCCCACCCCCATTCTGTGCCACATTGGGAGCCCACCCCAGTGTGGCCAACATCACCCTCCCCTAAAGTCATGGGGCACACTAGGAGCCTACCAAAGTGTGCACAACGTTTTTCATACACCTATAAAAAAGGAAAACTGTCCGTGGTGTTATTTATTTATTTTTCTTTAAATTACCTGAAAGAAAGAAAACAGTCCCTTGCCATGGGGTCCCCTCCCCCAACCCGAAGCCACCCTGTGCACACTCCACCTCCCCCCACACCCCTGACCCCATACTCACATCTAGAGCCCAGCGTGATGCTCTTCGGTGGACCAGGAACACGTCTGGACTCTTCGAAGCTGACCGTGAACTGAAGAAATGCCGGTAAGCTGTATAATGGCATAAATGTTTTTTTTTTCAACTTAGGTGGATATCTCAGCCATTTTTTGCAGTTTTGCCTCCAAATTTTCAACATGGGGTGCTTGAGACCCCACCTCATGAACACATACACTGTCATCTCATTACTCGGCCCCGAAAGGTCACTTCGAGGTCACTATACGAAATCACGTTTTGGGACTGATTAACAAAATGACAATGCCACTGTTCATGAGGTGGGGTTCCAAAGACCCTACCTTCGAAATTTGGTGAAAAAATTCCAAAAAATGACCATGTTACGAATCTGTGTTGTACAGTTTCAACGCACACTCATAACTTTGACAATTTTTAATATTTTCACTTCAGATTTTCAACATTGACCTTTTTCACACCTCCTTATGAACAGTACAGCTGTCATTTTTCACATCCTGCCCGAAATGTGTTTTCACGCATGTGGCACACAATGGCACGGTTGCTGCATGAAATCAATGTACAGGACACATTAACAAACTCACAGTCACACTGTTCATGAGTGGAGGTCCTAAAATGCCTATCTTGAAAATCTGGTATAAAAATACCCAAAATAATTGCGTTACGGGCATGCATTGGGCAGTTTCTATACACGCTCGTGATGTCACCAATTTTTCATATTTTCACTCCAGATTTTCACCATTGTCATTTTTGTACACCTCCTTATGAACACTACAGCTGTCATTTTTCACATCCTGCCAGAAATGTGTTTTCACACATGCCACACAATGGCGCGGTCGCTGTGGGAAATCAATGTCTGGGCCAAATTTAACAAAATCACAGTGACACTGTTCATGACCGGAGTTCCCAAAATGCCTATGTTGAAAATTTGGTTAAACAAATCCCCCAAATAATTACGTTATGGGCATGTGTTTTGCAGTTTTCATATCCTGCCCAAAATGCCCAAGATGATAAGAGATGTTAAGGCCTCCTTTTATCGTTCGGAACTGGATTCTGCTGCCAGGAGCTCCTCTAAATTTTGGAAGTCCATTAAGGATATGTCCAGACATACCCCCGGAACTCCCTGCCTGCAAAGATTACCTCTGGCAGTGCCACTGTCTGTGATAAAATGGAGATCCTGGATGCATTAACAACCACTTTGCCACCACAGGGTTGGCATTTGACACTCCCCTGCATGTTCATTACGCTCCCAGTTGGGTGCACAAAACTCTGAACCTCTTCTTACCAACTTAGTCTTTTCTCTCCAGCCTACTTCGTTGAAAGAGGTCGAAGAACTTCTATTACAGTTGGATACCAAAAAAAGTGCGTGTGCTGACTTTCCAGACCCATACTTTCTAAATGTCGCCTACCATGCTTTAGCTGTACCAATTACCCACCTATTCACATAATGGGCAGACTAGATGGGCCTAGCGGTCCTTATCTGCCGTCAAAGTCTATGTTTCTATGTTTCTATTCAGTCTCTCACTGTCCCTTGGAATCCTCCCACCCTTATGGAAAACAGCTCATGTTATCCCTCTGTTTAAATCTGGGAACCCCTGTGATCGTAACAACTACAGACCGATTTATCTACTCCCTATACTGTCCAAACTGTTGGAAAAAATTGTAAGCAAGCAGTTGAGAACCTATGTAGAAACTATGAATCTTCTAAACCCAATGCAATCTGGCTTTAGAGCACAGCATAGCACCATTACGGCCCTAGCCAAAGTGGCCAATGATTGGCAGTGAGACCTGGAGAATTGAAACTTCGTCTGTGCAGTGTTCTTCAACTTAAGTAAGGCTTTCGACACCGTCGATCATGGCCTGCTCCTTTCCTCCCTGAGGGTGATAGGACTGGACTCACTATCCTTGCATTGGTTTGCTGACTACCTCTCTGACCGGTGGCAGCAAGTCAAGGCAGAAGGTGAACTTTCTCCCCTTAAACCTCTGCAAAGAGGGGTCCCCCAGGGATCGATTCCTGGTCCCCTACTGTGCAATTTACATAAACAACATTGACACCAACATAACTAAGGCCAATATCCATCTGTTTGCAGACGACACGGTACTTTATCTAAGTCATCCTTCGCTAGAAGCTGCCTGTGGAGACCTACAATCTAAATTCAGTCTACTTCAGAGCCAACTCCTAAACAAAAAGCTCCTATTAAATGCCCCCCAAAAAAGGCAATGCTATTTTCTCCACTTCTTCATGCTGCAAACCCGGCCAGTGCTGGCTCCATTCTACAGATCACAACAATCCTGGGAAAAAACCTAGAATTTGTCAATAAATTCAAATACTTGGGAGTGTAGCTCGACCATAGACTTTCCTTTATGGACCATATCGAAGATCTGCTAAAGAAACTGAGGCAGAGGCTTGGACTCTTTTCTAGAATTAATAACTTCCTTACTAGCGATGCCAAGCGGTGGTTGGTACAAACAACGTTTCTCTCCTTGGTCAACTATGCTGACTTTCTTTATAGTCATTGCACTGTCTCTCATCTTGCTAAAGTGGATACATTGTATCACAGGGCTCTGAGATTCAGTACTGGCCTACATTTTTCCACTCATCATTGTGCCCTTTATTCTGCCGTGGGGTGTCCCTCCCTTCAGCATAGGAGAAACAGAAAGGCTGTACTCTGGATGTTCAGAGCTATTATCAAAAAATACCCCTATATATCTCTGATTGTCTTCCACTATGCGAGCTTGGGAACTATTCACTGAAAAGTTATTCATTTCCTTAAAGGTACCTAAGCTGAAAACACGCTTTGGGAAAACGGCTATAAGCTTTTGCGCTGCCGTCTCTATGGAACAAAATACAAAAATCGCTAAAGCTTAGTACCCCGGTCAGTCTATCCTCCTTCAAGACACTATATGCCCAGGTGCTGGTAGCATGACTACAATTCAGGGTAGCTTCATGCAACAACAGCAACATTCGTTGTGTACCATCTAATTGTTGTTTAGGGTTACTGCAAAGGAATGAGCCATCAGGCTCAGGATTACACATATTTGGGTTGTGTGCATGTTAACTGTTTTCTTTCCTAAGGGCCCTAACAACAGCTGCAATGCCGGCCACCCTGGGCAATGCTTCAGGCTAGCCTGCATAACATACTGGGTACCCAGGAACTGTTTGAAAGGGACTTAGAGTGCATGTTTAACCAACCTGGATTTAATCAGAGTGCTAATCATTCTTATAGATTCACGCCCCTTCTTTGTTCACTTCCCCTAAATAAACCTGATTGTCTTTTTTCATGTTTAACCTGGCTAGTGTACATATTATTAGTTGGGTTACAGTGCTAATATTGCATTGTTGCATTGCTGATCTTATTTTCCAGGGGGTCTCCAGGGCAGTTGCAGCAGATCCAGCCCTGGTGGTAAGTGAAAGGGGCGTAAGCATATTATTACTGCTATCTATTGAATGTGAATGTACCATTGTATTACTGTTTAGGCCACTAGAAGGGTTGGTGGGTGGTTATAGTGTCCTGGAGGGCTATACCAAAGCAGTTAAGCTACCCCAGTACCATTCCTTCGGGTGGAGGCACCCGTCACAGAACGTAGGCCCCTCAACCTGTGTATTGCCTACAGGCAGGGGTAGTAGCCCTTAGAACAGTGCCACCTATGGGTTACATCTTGGAGGCACTGTTGGGATTAGCACCTTCTAGTGGTCAAAAGTAAAAAATGCAGCCCAATACAAAATTGAGACAGGAATTGAAATGGCGGCTCTTACTACGCCCAAATGGAAAATTTCTCCCCACAAGCTGGTCGTGCACCGCATGATAGGGTGGAGTGAGGCCAAAGGGGTAGACCCTCACCATGCCATGTTACTACTTGATATCCCTGTGGGGACCACTAATAAAACTATTAAAGAAACAGTGGGGAAGGTTAAATGTCTGGGAAAGGTTAAAGTACAGGGGTGAGACTCAGATCTATTTGATCAGACCTTGGTGGCCCTCCTTTCTTGTAGCTTCCCCATAGACCCCAAAATGGTACCCCCTGTTATCATGTCAGAAGGATCCCAGAAGGGGTGGAGTGTTATTCACTTGCATAATGACCTGTCTTCCCCTTGGAAGTTCCTGAGGATTGAGGGGTTTAAATACAAACTGATGAGACTCCTAGCTGCAGAAGGGCAGTCAGCTAAAGAGTTGCTGAAGGCTTTGAAGGATTCGGAGGAGAACACTCCCTTGCAATCTCCTCCGGCCTCTCCATCCACCCCAGGGCATCCCCTATTGTAACATGCCCCATTGTGATACCTTCTGTATGTAACCCCTCACCCCTGCCTTTTTACCAAAACGACAGGTGGCATGCTGTTGGACTGGCAGCAATACCTGGTGGGGACCTGGATTCGGGGAGGATGAGGTTACCTGGCACAAGGGGACCTAGGTTTGGCCACTCTGCACAGGGGCACCCAAGTAAATCCGAACACAGGAAGCAATAACTGTAATGTCCAGAACCAGGATTGGGATTTTTCAGTGTGGCTTTTATTCATGACTAGCTGAACACAACAAAGCATAGATGGACCCCCAAGGGGCTACGTTTACTGATAATGCAGATTAGAGACTAAAAGGCGGTCCACTTAAAGAATGAACCAATTTCTACTAATTTCAGGCTCTGGACCCACCAGGCACACAGCCCGGACTTGCATGCGCTTTGGATACACAGCCCGACTGGCCCAGCTCCCCTGCCAGCCACTTGACTGATGGTCCATTTAAAGAATGAACCCGTTTTACATGTTGTGGCTCCCCACACCACTTAGAGTCTGCGACTCCTAGAGAGATTTTCCCAAGTTGCGACCCACATCTGGGTACCTACCTCATCACTGGCCAGGTGCATGAGGCAAGTAGCAATCACAGCAGAAACCCGTAAAGGTGGACCTGGTTACTAAAGATGGGGGGTTTGCCCACCTCCGGCTCCCGCAGCCCATACCCGGCCATTTCTCTGGAGAAACTGAACCTTCGAAATGCAGATTAAACGGTGGATGGACTGTAGCACCCCCTCTACAACATTACTTGAATTCACACAGACTTTAGATTTTGACACTGCTCCATTTGTTTGTCCTAGTACTATAGGCCTCCCAAATAGTAGTTCAAATCCCATACTTCTTCACATTTTCCAAACTGAAGAAACACATTTTTTTCCTCTCAAATTAGAGCAAACTCACCTTTTCATTGCAGGTGCCCCATAGGCGAAGTGCAACTCCTTCTACTTTTAAGACCAAACAGAAACTGTAAAAGGAAACTTTCTTCCTTTAGCAGAAATTAGGGGATTGCCCCTGGAATCTACATAGGGATACTTTTACTTCCTCTCCCGCCCGAGGGAGGGGGGCACTGAGACCTGGACAGCGGTCTCCACCACTTGAAACTGGACACTGACCGTCTCACTTCAAAACAAACAGGAGACTGACTTTGAAAACTCCCAACGTTCTATCTCACTCCCTCTGCTGCAGATTCCAATGTGGCTTATGCAGCTGCGACAGTTCTATGGTGATGTCATCTCTCAGTCTCAGCTGAGACTGAGAACAGAGTGAGACAGTGTGAAACCCATTTAACTGGAGTTTCACAAGCTGCCTTCCCTGCCTACCACTAGGTCTTACTGGGATTCTAGTAACCCCAGATAACAAGGGGTTACCTGTACACCTGGTCTCTTATCGCAGGCTCAGATTGTTCTCTGTGCAGTTCCCATGCCACTGGGGGAGGACGACTTAGAAACATGGATGGACTATGCTACTCCCTTGGTTCAGGAATGGCAGTTCTCCAAGGGGGAGAAGAGAAAGAGACTTATGGAAAGCTTAAGGAGCCCTGCACTGGAAGCTATTCAGTTCCTTCGATTCACAAACCCAGAGGACACTGCAGCTGAGTACTTCTCTGTTTTAGAGGGAGTGTTTGGCAATACTGAATCTGGGGGGAATACTTAATGTGGAAGTTCAAGTCTGCTAAACGGTGGAAGAATGAGATGCTGTCTGATTTGTCACCCAAATTGAATGGGCCCTGCAGCAAGCCCATAGAAAAGGGGGTGTCCCAGCTAGTGAACTGAATTGTGTCAGGCTGGAGCACATCCTAAAATCTGCATGTTACTCCAGTGTGCTTATGTTAAAACTGAAGTTACAGAATAGGAAAGCTAACCCTCCCAAATATTGTTGGCTGATGAAGGTGATTAGAGAGGCTGAGAATAATGAGGATGGTTCGGAACCCTATGCTGGGGTTGTACGCACCACCCTGACCCCCGACCGCCCTGAAGAGAAAGAGGAAGCTTTTGAGATGCAGCAGGTCCAAGAGTTACTGAAGGAGCTAAAGGAGATGTGAGCCAGCCAACAAGCCACATCTGAAGCAGCCAGAAACTCTAACTTTTGCCCACCCAATACTGAGACTGGTAGTGAGGCCCCACCCGTGGGTGTGGGGGCTCATGCTGTTGACCTTGACCCTCAAACTAAATCCAAACTGATGGAAGAAATGAGGGAGCTGTGAGCTCTAATGGGGGACCTCATATACGCCACCCAAACTTCTGCCCCCTGGTAGAATGGCGGAGACAGGGAACCTGAGCCAAAACCAAAAGAGGACAGTAGAACTCCCTCCCTCCAACTGACACAAAGTTCGGGAAGAACCCAACCGTCCCAGTGATCCTAGGGAACAGATGTTCTGCTACAGGTGTGGAGAAGATGGCCATACCTGACAAGGTTGCAATTCTCCTGAAGATCTGTGGAACGTCACTGCTAAGCTGCTCAATCTGGTTCAACATAGCAATATCAAACCTTAGCCAGGCCCACCACGAAAATTTTTTTTCTCCAAGACTGCTGTGGGCCAGTCTGCCAAACAGACTTCCCCAGATTGGTCCAAAATGGTGGGTGCCTCCATGGAGACTACAGTAACAGTTAATGGCATCTCCACTAGAGCTGTGCTAGAGTGTGGCTCACAGGTCACCATTATATTTCAAGATTGGTACGACCAGCACTTATCTGACCTCCCACTCTTACCCCTAGAAGGACTGCATGTGTGGGGGTTGAGTGAAAAATCCTATCCTTACCAAGGGTATGTACAAATTTGGTTGTCTTTCCCTACTGCTATTGCTGGCGTGGATGAATGTAACCCCTAGGTGGCACTATCCCTTGGGCTACTACCCCTGCCAGCTTGGCTACTAACAGGTTAAGGGGCCTGAGTTCTAAAATGGGTGTCTCCACCCAAAGGTCAGGGTTGGTTGTGGCTAGTCTAAGCAGGTCACAGCCCTCTGGGACACTGTGACCCTCCATAACTCCCACTAGTGGCCCACACAGTACACAGCAGTAACTTTCCCAATACCCCAGATATTCAAACCCCATACACTTGTACTTGGCACTTACCCCAGGACTGGTTCCTTCAGTGACTCTGGGGACCCCCTGTAAAACAAGGTGATGCAGTACAACAGCAACAATGCAATACCTTTAGCATAAACTGATATCACAGTCAATGTAAATTTGCAGAAACAAACAGATCTGATTTATTCAGGGGGGCTGTAACAAGGAGGGGGGGAATCAGGTTAATTGGTTCAAACACAATAATAATCACAGTACTGTGCATGCACTTAGAGTCCCACTCAGTCACATTCTCTGGGTACCCAGGATGGGAAAATGGGGCTAGCCAGGTCTATTGCAGCTGGTTGGGGCCCTGTGATGCAAAAAAACAACATGCACACACAATTTGTAATCTGGAGCCGGATGGCTCAGTTCGTGGAAAGAAAAGCACAAACAATCAGATGACACACTTTGATTAAACAAAAGTTGAAGGGGGCTACCCCGATAATTACTCACGATGCCCAGGCTAAACACAGGAGGGCTGATGGATGAACTCTCTGGATTGTCAGAGGAAGCTTGGCCCCTCGACGATGGCTCTTTCTGTGCAGCAACGTAGTGCGGCAAGACCCTCATGGCAGGGCCTATGTGTGCCAGTCAGCTCGGATTCAGTCTGATTCTTGCTGGGAAAACAGCTCCCAGCACTAGCTCACAGTTTGTAGCAAATGGGGAAACCAGATCGCGATCCCCTTCCAACACATAGCACATTTATATGTAAAAGAAAGTTTACTGTACCAGGCAGGTGACTCCTCGGTCTCTATCGCAAAACACACTGCAATTACCCGGGAGCACTACGGTAGCTAAAGACCTGATAGGCCGATCACTCAGCAAAATCTTCGGTCTTCTACAGGTTAAGCCTGGTCCCAGCAGCAACAACTTGCATTTACCACACAGCTTTGAATTCAGTCCGAAAACACCTCTTTCTCTCTTTCAGTTCTCAGCACATTTATATACCAAATTTCCACAGCACCAGGCAAAATGCTCTCCTTACACAGTCGCAAGTCTATGCATCCGCTGGGGCTTAAAATTAACAAAAGTTCCTACCAGACTGATCGCATACAGCAAAATCTTTAGTCCTTTGCAGGTTGAGCCTGGTCACGTTTCGGTGCTGTCTTCCACTTCCACTTTCACAAACTCGGATTTAGTCCGAAAGTGTGTTTTCCTCTTCTTCCTAATGCTGGAATACAAGCAACAGGCCAGCAGTCATGCTTTCTGCATGGTTCCCATGTGAACTACTGCGCCACAACGGCTGCTCGAACACACAAGCTCTTCACTCCACAACTCCCAAAAACAGATCTGGCTTACTAGCAGACAGCTCAAGGTTTTTCAGTTAGATCCAAAGAGTTTGGTTGGTCGGTTCAGTTGTCAGTCACAGCAGAGCTCCCTCTATAGGTGCAAAAAGGCGCCAAGGATCCAAAACGACATTACCCAGAGGCACCTTCCATACAGTCCTGTCAACAGGCTCCAGATGAGAGTCCCAGTCCCGATTGGCCCACAGCCTGCTCCATTTTAGTGTCCACCCAATCAAATTGGTCCAATTCAGCAGTCCAGGACCAAAATGGTAGAGCAGAACAGAAACAGTTCATGCTGCAAGAGAAGCAGGTTAGACAAACTGCATTTTCATTATTACTCTGATGTCCAGCAAATAATTACATCTTTCAAAAGAGCTCACTCTGCACATTTAGCGATGGCAGAAATGGAGTGATTTGGCAGCAGCTCAGGCGGGTCTCAGGCATAAATACTCACAGTCCCACCATATAAACTAATTACGCCTGTGAACAGGCAGCTCTTAAAGAGACAGTATGTGGAGGCTCCAAAAGCACTCACTGGCAATCACTTTTAAATGGCTTAAGCGCTGAACACCACCCAGACTTGGAGCACTTAGGCAAGCTCCTGGAAAACTTTTGGGAACCCGCATTTGCGGGGGGTGGGGGTTACATGAACAAGTAGAGACCTTGGCCCTGGTTTTCCCGCTGACTGGACTGTACAATGGTGTCCCTTTGTTGACTGGTACCAACGAACATATATTTGGCTGGCTAGCCAAGCTCTGTCAAGAGAAACAAGCCAAATGGACTGGGAAGGCCCTACGCATTGTGGCCTTGGTGCAGCGAGCCTATGATTTACAGATGCAAAACAGGGAGATTGAGAAAGATGAACCCGTGGGGTAGTATGGAAAAAAGACCCAGACTCACTTGTATTGCCTTCAAATGCTCAGTGTACCATTAGTGGCGAGGTGTGCATAAACAAGGATGTCAAAAACAAGATTCTTATGCTGGATGTGCCAGAAGAGGGGAAACTGCCTGAGGGACTACTGGTCAAGCCTAGCATTCTACCGGCCCGAGCCCATGCCTACACTTGGCAGATAGTGGTACAAGTCCTAAACATGTCAGGTCAGGAGGTTCAAGTAAATCAAGGGTGTACCTTAGCTACTGAATATTGTGCAGATACTGCTGTGTTACCCAGCGAAAAGTGCCAGAGAGAGGATGACAAAGTGACCCCTGATCTGTTTAACTTTGGAGAGTCCCCTCCACCTGCAGAATGGAAAGCTAAGATCAGCCGGAGATTGGCTCAGAGAAGCAAAGTGTTCTCCTTGAAGGAATGGGATGTGGGATGTGTCACAGGGGCCGAACACCACATCAGACTTCATGATGGGAGGCTATTCCGAGAGAGATCCCACTGCCTTGCACCTGCTGACATTAACAATGTTTGACGCCATCTCCAGGAAATGCTAGCAGCAGGAATCATCCAAGAGTCTCGAAGTCCGTATGCCTCTCTGATTGTGGTGGTTCCGAGAAAAAATGAATCAGTGAGGATGTGCGTGGATTACCGGACGTTAAGCTGAAGAACTGTCCCAGGCTAATGCACCATGCCACATATCCAAGATGCTCTTGACTGGCTCAATGGAAGTCAGTGGTTCTCTGTGCTAGACCTTCAGAGCGGGTATTATCAAATCCCGATGAGAGGTGGGCGAAGTGGCCAAAATTCACCCCACGAAGCAATTCGTGGAGTAATGTGGAATCCGCAGAGTAATCCGCAATGCGAACCGGAGTACTTTGTGTCATAATGAGGAACGTGAAGTCCATTGATAACAATGACTTTGTGTTACTCCGCCTTCCCCCAACCACTTCTGCACCAATTTTAATGTGAAGTACATAAAAAATCAATGTACTTTGCATCACTTTGCCTTGTTATTGAGCTCCAAGGTGAACTTTGCAGTGATTCCTGGGACTGCAGATCGCATGGGCTCTAGATTGTTCTGCACAGCCTCAGTTCTGTGTAGTGTGCGAGTAGTGGTAGATGGAGACAGTTTCCTGTCGGCGCTCTGCCATTCAAATCCTCTAAAAGCTGTTAAAAAAGCCTTTTTGGGCCATTTTTTTGCTCAAAATTTAGTACATCGATTGTAGGAAACCCTCCTGTGCTCATATCATCGAGTGTTCATTGTTTGTGTGTGGATTTTGAATGTTAATTTAGAACATTCAGTCTGTGTACTGAGAGACAGTGGAAGTGTGCTTTGGGGGAGGGGCGTATCTGTGGTGGAGGTAGGTTAAAACCAGCAGAAAAAGGCAGTCTTTCTGTTTTGGTTATATTTTTCTTGTATAACTAAGTTAATGTACACACAGTAATATTTTCAGTAATTCTTGAAATTTTTTCACTGATTGTTGTGGTGCAGCATTGCATAATTTCAGTTTGCTTAAAAGATTTAGTTATATTACTGAAGTTTTCAATTTGCTACGCATTACTTGTAGTGTGTGTGTGTGTGCTACACGTGCCATCAAATCAGACACATTTTATTGTGCCACAGAGTAATTGCAGCAGTGTGAACCTGCTATCCACCGCACCTGTATGATTTTGTACTGCTTTATGGTATCTTGATTTTGGACTGTTATTGCAGTGCACTGCACTCCCCACCAAACTGGCAAAAGGTATTCTTTTCCAGACTGGATTGTGACTTGTGAGCACTGGTTAAGGTGTTGCTGTGACTTTGCGTCTGCATCTCTTCTTGATTGCGCAGTGCAGTCTTAATCTGTCTGTGCTTTTGCATCTGTTTGGTGCCCAATCTCCATCTGCAAGCCACATTTGTTGTTTTTTTTGGCTTCACATCCACTGGCCCAGACTGAAAGTTCAGAAATCTAAATTTGTTTAGAATTTTCTTGATGATCTCCCAAAATGCCTGCAATGAGACGTGCAAGCAAAGCGGTTTCTGGCCTTGGCACTGCTGCCAATGGCAAGATTGTCCATGGGCGTGGTAGTATGCTGAAGTGCATAGCTGATGTCAGTAAAGGGATTTCTCCATCAATGTTTTTTACAGTACAATCTGCAGCTTCTCTCACAGTTGGAGGAGATGATGTCCCAGTTGGTGATGTTAGTGCAGTTTCTGCTGGCATGAGTATTGTTGCCTCAAGTTCCACTTCTGACCAGTAAACCATTTCAAAAAATATAGTTGGGTCTAAAGCTGTGACTGACAGTGTAGATGATGTCGTACTCCCCATTAACATACCCATGGTAGTTGAACATGATTCTGGGCCGGCCCTGCGGCCAGGCGATTGATTTCGCTTAGCGCCAGCGACCCGGGTTCGGGAAAAAGCCCGGGAGCTGGAGGGCCGGCCGGGAGGAGAGGACTTGAGCGTCCCAGGGACTGCTCGTCCTCTCTGGGAGGGAGGGTTACTTGAGCTCGGTGCTTGTCTGTCCCCAGGTGGAGACCTGAGGTACAGCAAGCCCGATGCTCCAAACACACGAGGGGGTGATGTACCAGACGTCGGCACTTCTGCGCCTTGACGTCACTGGACAGGGCACGTCATGGAACACCAGGAAAAAACCCTTGCAGCCACCTAGTAGACGGAGCACCAGGGCCCCGACCTTCAATGCCCCTACCTGTCCAGGGACAGCATGCCGACGAAGACTAGAAGGACGTCGGGGTGGCTGGGGGAACCACCCCGTACCTGCCTGGGGGGTACAGCCATGGCTCAATGGGGCATGGACTGCACTGGCTCCAGGTAGGTGAGCGAAGGCTGATAAGGCCATAAGGTGTCTCCCGAAGAAGAGGTGGTTGCGAGGAGGGAGGAGGATAAAGAGAAAATATAAAAAAAAAAAAAAAAAGAACATGATTCTGATCCTGGCAACGATTACTCACAATGTCACATTTCTTCCAGCGCTGTTGAGGTTATGCTTTTGCCATCCAATGATTCAAAGTGTGGCGCAAAAATATCGGGTGATGATGATGATGCTGTGCTTGGAACATGTTTTCCACATGACAGCAACCAAGCTGAAAATGTGGATGTGGATGATGTTGATGAATATGATAATGATGTCAGTGACCCTTGTTGGGAAGCGTAGGAAGAAAAAGTCAAGGTAGCTGTGTCTGGGTCTGTTGGTGTTAAATCCCCCCCCCAAAAAAAGTTATTTAGTGGTTCCTGTTGATGATAACGATGATGACCCAGTAATAATCATAGGTAGCTGTGTTGGTCAGTTGGAGCCCAAGTGTGTCCAGCCTGAGAAATCATGTAGCACACCCCCCCATTTCAGGGGTTAAAAAAACGGAGTCCAATAAGCAGCATCAAGGACATGTTAAAAGTAGGGGATCACAGTCCCTTGTTTGGGATTTGTTTGTCCAAGATGCAAATGTTGAGTCAGTTGTAATCTGCCAGCTTTGCCATGCGTGTGTGAGTCAAGGTAAAACAAGCATTTGTCAACACCGAATGTTGATTGCTTTGCTCCATTGAGCTCGCTCACTCCCCCTCTCTCACTCACTCATTCCGTTTCTGCTGGCGCTGCAGGCTGCCCTTTTGTACTGGGCTCCTGCCTGCATTGCTGCCTTTTTTTGCCCACAAAGAAATCCGCAGCAGTCACGATAGAGCTCCATTGAGCTTGCTCACTCCCCCTCTCTCACTCACTCATTCTGTTTCTCCCGCCGCTATGGGCTGCTCTTTTGTACTGGGCCCCTGCCTGCATTGCCGCCTTTTTCTGCCCACAAAGAAATATGCAGCAGTCCCAACAGAGCTCCGTTGAGCTCACTCACTCCCCCTCCCTCACCCACTTGTTCTGTTTCTCCTGGTGCTGCAGGCTGCCCTTTTGTACTGGGCTCCTGCCTGCATTGAGCCTTTTTCTGCCCACAAAGAAATCCGCAGCAGTCCCTACAGAGCTCAGTTGAGCTCGGTCACTCCCCCTCTGTCACTCACTCGATCCTAATCTGTCCCAAACACTGATTTCCTAAAGCGACTGCAGTATTCTGTGCCGGAAATGCGAAAACACATTTTGGCCAGGATGTGAAAAATGACAGCTGTACTGTTCATAAGGAGGTATGAAAAAATGCCAGTGTTGAAAATCTGGCGTGAAAATATTACTAATTTGCGAAGTTACAAGGGTGCGTGGAAAATGCACAATGCATGCTTGTAACACAGTCATTTTATGGAGTTTCATCACAAAATTTTCAACATAGACATTTTAGGACCTCTACTCCTGAACAGTGTCACTGTGATTTTCGTAATGTGTCCTGAACACTGATTTCCCACAGCGCCTGCACTATTCTGTGCCGGAAGTGTGAATACACATTTCAGTCAGGATGTGAAAAATGACAGCTGCACTCTTCATAAGGAGGTGCAGAAAAATGGCAATGTTGAAAATCTGGAGTGAAAATATTGCAAAGTTGCGAAGTTACGAGCGTGCATGGAACCTGCGCAACGCGCACTCGCAATGTAACACACTCATTTTATGGACTTTCATCACAACATTTTCCACATAGGCATTTTAGGACCTCTGCTCATGAACAGTGTCACTGTGATTTTCTTAATGTGTTTTGAACACTGATTTCCCACAGCGACCGCGCTATTCTGTGCCCGGAACGGTGAAAACACATTTCGGCCAGGATGTGAAAAATGACAGCTGTACTTTTCATAAGCAGGTGCATAAAAATAGCAATGTTGAAAATCTGGAATGAAAATATTGCAGATTGGCGAAGTTACGAGCGTGCGTAGCAACTGTGCAAAGCACACTCGTAAAACAGTCATTTTTTGGATTTTTCCCACTAAATTTGCAACATAGACATTTTGAGAGCCCACCTCATGAACACTGGCACTGTCGGTTTGTTAATTGGTCCCTAAAGGTGATTCCACGCAGTGACGGCGAAATCATCTTTCGGGACCGATTGACGCCTTGACAGTTGTTGAATTCATGATGAGGGGCCCAATAACCCCATGTTGAAAATTTAGTGCCAAAAGTCCCAAAAATGCCTGAGATATGCAAAAAAGTTGAAAACGCCCTATTTATGCCATTATACAGCTTACCGGCATTTCCTCAGTTCGTGGTCGGCTTTGAAGAGTGCAGACGTTTTCCGGTCCACTGAAGATCATCGAGCCAGACTCTGCAGGTAAGTATGGGGTGAGGGGGGTGTGGGGAGGTAGGGTGCACAGAGGGTGGGCGGGTTGTGGGTGGCAGGAGGCGGAGGACCGTTTCTTTTATACAGGTTTAAAAGAAAAACCATAGCGGACTTTTTTTTTACAGGGCCATTTGGCACACTAGGGTGGGCTCCCAGCGTGCCAACAGAGTGTTTTTGGGAAGCTCTAGCCGGCGGGAGATTGGACACCCCGCTGGCACAAAGGGGCGCAAGAGGCGAGGGGATTGGGCACCCCTCAGCACAACTGTACTGGCGTGTTTGGAATTATGCCGACGGGAGTGGGCTCCCGTCAGCAAATGAAACTGGGAGGGGAACATAATGCCGATGGGGAGTGGGCTCCCCTGTCGGCAACATGAACGTCACGGGCACCGAAGCCGACAGGGATTGGGACCCCCATCGGCAAACAAACACTGTGGTGGGGGGCACATGCTGCTGAAGGGGAATGGGCACCCCCTCACCAGTGGGGGTGCTTAATATTGTTTGTGAACATGACGGCAACCCGCCGCCGTGTTCACAAACGATATCACAGTAGCAAGGTTCTGCCCAGCAATGCCAGGTCGCTCCCTCATTGCAGTGGAATGGCTTATGCTGCAATGATGAGGCGGCCCCTGATTGCAGCAGCTGAAACCTTTCAAGGTTGTGGCATGTTGGCTGAACTAGTGTCAGCAGCAGCATGCCACCCCATTGGGAAAAGCGGGCCAAGCCTCCAAAGGTTGTGGGGGCATTGGCTACAACAGTGCCGCGCCTCCACAACCTACTTCTGCAGCAAGCTGCCGCAATATGTTTCTTGTGCATGCATGAAATCAACATAAAAAGGAGTCATCTGGGCATGGGGGGTCAGCATACACATCATAAGAACAGGCACATGGCACTGTGAACCCAGCACTAGATGGCAGTTAATGCCATATGGGGCGTTCACCCTCGTCATCAACCTTACTGAGCATGTTATCCCCTTCCATGAGTGTAAGACAAAGTATGAATGTCTGCAGTAGTGATGAAATAACAGCAGAGGATTACTACAGGCATGATGAGGGGGAGGATTATGATTTAGAAATCTTGTCACGTGGTGGTCAGAGTAGCAGTGGTGGTGGTGGTGGTCAAATAATGCAGTATGTCTAGTGCAAGTGGAACATCAACCCCTGTGTGTAAATCCGGGAAAATAGCTTCATTTGTGGACTTGTCACCTGTGCATCACTCTTCATCACACATCCACACCCCACCCCAGCTATTCGCAGAGCCGAGCCATTTGTCACACCCCGTGCAAAACGTGTAAGTCAGCCCACGTTGGAGAGTGTTTTTGCTCGTAACCTCCTGCCTTCCTACTTGAAGCATGTGACCTACACAGTGTAAGCCATGTGATGTGATGAGTTTTGTGACAAGGTACCTTTGTAAATCAGCCTATGGCTCAAAGGTTTTCCAAACTGCTGTTTAAATAAAATAAAAAAAAAAAAAAAATGTGTGTGGGCTGCCTGTGAATTCTCACTCCACCTTAAAGCGGAATAAGGTGGAGTGCACAATGTAAAGTCATAATTACAATGCGAAGTGGCGGTTTAAAATGGGCACTCCGCGTAGCAGAATACTAATGTGAAGTGGCCACTTCACGACCACTTTGCGGGCTGAATTTTACTTCACTGCATCTCTAATCCTGATGGCCTCAAAAGACATGGGAAAAACAGCCTTCATCTGTCCCCTGGGTTTCTATGAGTTTCTGCGCATGCCTCAGGGTATTTTGGGGGGTGTCCACCACATTTCAGCAGCTGATGGAATGAGCTGTGGGGAACATGAACTTACTAGAATGCCTTGTATATCTCGATGATGTCATTGTGTTTGGTCGGACCCTTGAGGAACATGAAACCCATCTGTTCAAGGTTCTCGACTGATTATAAGATTTTGGACTAAAATTATCAATAGACAAGTGTCAATTTTCCCAGAAATCTGTGACATATTTTGGTCACATAGTGTCAGAGGAAGGGCTTCAGACAGACCCGAGCAAAGTGGAGTCTTTGACCACTTGGCCCCAGCTTAACAATAGAAACATAGGCCCACCTAGTCTGCCCATTTTCCTACCTAACAGATAAGCTGCAGATCCTAGTTAACCAACAGCCTACTTCCTCCTACCCCCCACTAGGCAAGGCAAAATTTATTTAAAAGACGCCCAATCCCGGAGGCTCTGGGTGCCGCACTAATTTTAAACAGGATTTAAAAACACAAAATCAAAAACAACACAAAATTTTATACAAAATAAGAATAAATAAGTCTAATAAAATCACAAACTTTACTGTATATACTAATCTAAATATCAAAAGCTTGGGGAAAAAAGAAATGTCTTCAGGCGGGCCTTAAAGATATCCACTGTGGGGGCTTCCCTGACCTGAGCTGGCAAAGAATTCCACAGAACGGGAGCCACAACACTAAAGGCTCTATCACCGGCTGATTTAAGCCTTGTTCTGGGAATGGTCAGGAAGCCACCACTAGAAGATCGAGAGGGCGGGTAGGGAGGGCAGTAACAGAAGGTCTGACAGGTAACCAGGGCCCTGCCCGTGTAGGGCCTTATAGGTGAGAAGACCCACCTTAAAGAGGGCTCTCCACCTGACTGGCAGCCAGTGCAATTTGCATAATACCGGTGTAATGTGGCAGAACTTTTGCTGCCCAGTCAACAACCGGGCAGCTGCATTTTGCACCAGCTGCAGTCTGTGAAGAGATCCTCCTGTGACCCTGAGATAGAGCGCATTACAGTAGTCAAGCCTAGATGTGACTAAGGCATGTATCAAGGTAGAGAGGTCCAGAGGTGGAACAAGGGGCTTAATTCTGACAATGTTTCTGAGATGGAAAAAACAGGTACGAACCATGGAGGGTATTTGAGCCTCCATGGTTAAGCTCCTGTCCAGAATTACTCCCAGATTTCACACCCAAGAGGAGGCCTTCAATGACACAGCTCCAAGAACAAGCCCAGTTTCTGAGTCAGAGGCCGTCCTATCATGGACTCTGTTCAACTCCACTACCAATACCTCCGTCTTGTCAGGGTTCAGTCGCAACCAGCTGGAGGCCATCCATTCGTTAATCTCGGCCAGACAGATGTTAAGCACATCCTCTGCTTTGGATGTTCCTGGGGCAAAGAAAAAATATAGCTGAGTATCATCGGCATAACAATGAAAACTCAGATCATACTTCCTAATGATCCCTCTCAGGGGCAGCATGTACACTGTGAATAGCATTGGGGCCAGTACAGATCCTTGAGGGACTCCACAAAATAGGAGACTGGGTATAGATGAAGAATTCCCCATCATAACCCATTGCCTCCTGTTGGTAAGAAAGGACTCGAACCAGTTGATGACAGTACTGGTGAGTCCACATAACTCCCTAACGTGGACGAGCAACACACAATGGTCCACAGTGTCAAATGCTGAAGAGAGATCAAGGAGAACAAGAATTGTCTTGTCCCCCCGATCTCTTGCTCTGAGGAGATCATTCTGTACCCAAACAAGTGCAGTTTCTGTGCTATGTCTAGCCTGAAATGCCGACTGGAAGGATTCGTACAACTCGTGAGTCACGAGATGCTCTTCCAACTGAAGCGCTACCACCTTCTCCACCACCTTCCCCAGAAATGGAAGTTGGATATAGGACGGTAATTCGCCTTGATCTCCGGGTCCAGAGATGATTTCTTTAAGAGGGGTCTCACCAGAGCCTCCTTCAAGGCATCCAGAAAGACCCCCTCAGAAAGGGAGCTCCGTACAATCAAGGCAAACACCGGGCCAACAGAGTCAGCGCATCTCATTAAAAAGCACGTTGGCACCGGGTCCAGTTCACAAAAGGTATGCTTCATGTTGGCTGCCACCTCGATAACCTCACTAATCTCCACTGGTCTAAACTCTCCCCAACTAGGTGGAGTGAATAAAGAACAAATCAGGCAACCACTGTCAGTTATAACATTACTGGCTGAAGAAGCCACCTGCCGGATCAAGGACACCCTGTCCGAAAAAAAACGAGCAAACTCCTCACAATCTATATTAGAATAGACCCTCCCGGACTGCAGACAGGCAGGATGGAGAAGCCTGCCCACAGTCCAGAAGAGTAAAGCTGGTCAGTTTTTCCCGGCAGCAATCTCCCTAGACAGGAATGCTGCCTTCTTAAGGTTGATTGCCTCCTGGTACGCACTATAGTGCGTGCGCAGGACCAGTTTGTCCACCTCCAGGCAGGATCTCCTCCAGCAGTGCTCTAATCTCCGACCCATCTTCTTCATCTCCCTGAGCTCCCCGTCAAACCACGGGGACCTCAGGTATGAAGTTCTGGGTCTTACACGGACAGGTGCGAGGGAGTTGATGGTGTCAGATAGCACCCTATTAAAGGTGTCAACCCCAACATCAACACCTCCGATGCATGCAGCACCCACATTAAACAAATTAGCTTATGCTTTATGTCTGTCCCATACATTCTTGAATTCTCCAACTGTTCCTGACTCCACAACCTCCTCAGGAAGGCTGTTCCATGCATCCACAACCCTCTCCATGAAAAAATACTTCCTTACATTACCTCTGAGCCGTCCACCCTCTATCTTCAAATTGTGCCCCCTTGTTCTTGCACATCTCTTTTTCTGAAAGATACTACCCTCTTGGACTTTGTTGATTCCCTTGAGATACTTGAAAGTTTCTATCATGTCCCCCTTTCTTTCCTCAAGGGTATACATATTAAGCTCCTTTAGTCTCTCTTCGTATGTCTTCTGGTGCAGACCCTGCACTATTTTGGTTGCCCTCCTCTGGATAGCCTCCACTATGTCATTATCTTTGTGGAAATGGGGTCTCCAGAGCTGCACACAGTACTCCAGATCGGGTCTCACCAACTGTCTGTACAGAGGGTTAACAACTTCCTGTTTTCTATTATTGATGCCTCTCCCTATGCATCCCAGTATTCACCGATCCTTCCTTACTGCCTTCTCATATTGCTTGTCCACCTTAAAGTCATCTGATATAACTACTCCCAGGTCCCTTTCCATTTTTATTGTTGTCAGTATCTCACTCCCCATTGTGTACTCTTCCCCTGAGTTTTTGTTTCCCAGGTGCATTACCTTGCACTTCTTTGTGTTGAATCTAAGCTGCCATACATTTAACCATTTCTCCAACCTTGCCAAGTCCCTTCTCATCCTTTCCACCCCACCTTGTGTATCAACCCTGTTGCAGATCTTTGTGTTGTCTGCAAAGAGACATACTTTTCCTTCCCGTTTCTCTGCAATGGCACTTATAAAAACATTGAAAAGGACTGGTCCCAGTACTGAACCCTGTGGTACCCTGCTAGTAACCTTCCTTTCTTCACTGTGGACTCCATTTACTACTACCCTTTGCGTCCTGTTGTCCAGCCAATTTTTGATCCAGGCTACCACCTTGGGACCCACTCCAAGGCTGACTAACTTGTATATTAATCTTTTGTGTGGGACCGTGTCAAATGCCTTGCTAAAGTCTAGGTAGACCATGTCCACAGCCCCTCCCTAATCTACTACTTTGGTCACCCAGTCAAAGAAATCTATTAGATTCGTCTGACTTGGCCTTCCCACTGTGAATCTATGCTGCCTTGGGTCCTGTGCCCCACTGGCCTCTAGATTCTCAACAATTCTTTCCTTCAGAGGTGATTCCATCATTTTCCCTACCACTCAGGTCAAACTAACTGGTCTGTAGTTTCCTGCCTTTGCCTTGCTCCCACTTTTGTGAAGAGGAATCACTTCCGCCCTCCTCCAGTCCTCAGGTACCACCCCATCCTTCCATGATTTGTTAAAGACAGTAGTCAGCAGTGTCACTAGTTCTACCCTTAGTTCTTTTAGAATTCTTGGGTGAATCCCATCAGGCCCCATTGCTTTGTCCACCTTCAGTTTTGCTAGTTCTTTCAGAACCCTTTCTTCTGTAAATGGACTGGTATAGACCCCAGTCTCCAGAGTGTTTCTCTTGTTTGGTTTAAGTACCTCCCCCTCCTCTTCCTTTGTGAATATTGAGCGGAAATATTCGTTCAGTATCCCTGCTTTTTCACTGTCACCCTCTGCCCACATTCTCTCCCCTTTATTAAGCCTCAGTATCCCTCCCTTGGTCTTTCTTCGCTCCCTAATGTACCTATAAAATGTCTTATCCTCCTCCTTCTTAACAGAGTTGGCTATCCTTTCCTCGGTTTGGGCCTTTGCTATTCTGCCTGCCTTCCCTGTCTTTTTCTGCTTTAACTGATAAAGTTCTCTGACCTGCTCCTTCTGTGTTTCCTTATATTTCCTGAATGCTATCCTTTTCTCCTTAACCTTCCCTACCACCTCTTTTGAGAACCATAGCGTTTTTTTCCTTCGTTGTGTTTTGTTGATTTGCTTCACACAAAGGCTTGTTGCTGGCTGTTTTAATTATTCCCCATTGTTCTTCCACCCCTCCTTCTTGCCTGTTTGCTAGTGCTTTTCTGAGGCACTCTCTCATTTTCCCAAAGTTAGCCCTCCTAAAGTCCAGTACTCTTGCTTTTGTATGGCTTGACTCTATGGCTATGTTTATCGTGAACCACACTGTTTGGTGGTCGCTTGTCCCCAGATGGCTACCCACTTCTAAATCTGAGATTATTTCTCCATTCCTGTTTGAAAGGACCAGGTCTAAGATTGCTCCCTCCCGAGTGGGTTCCGATACTAGCTGTCTGGGGCATGCCCCTGTAGGGCATCAAGAATGACCCTGCTCTTGGATGTGCCTGCAGCAAAGGTTCAGTTAACATCTGGCATATTCAGGTCCCCATCAACAATATCTCCCCTTTTTCTGCCATTCTAAGGATGCCTTCTATCATTTCCTTGTCCATTCCCTCCCCTCCCCCTGAGATGGGGGTCTGTATACAACCCCCATGCAGATTGTAGTTCAATTTCCTGTCTGCAGGGTGACCCAGAGTGCCTCATCTGCTCCCTGTTTACTCTTTAGTTCTGTTGCTTTGATCCCTTCCCAATCTGAAAGAACTGCAAAGATTCTTGGGATTCTGAGGTTATTATTGCTGGTTCAGAAAAGACTACACAAAACTCATCCACTCTTTGCTGAATTTAACTCAAGGTTACCCACCTACAAACAAGAAGTACAAGAAAAGTGCAGTTAAAGAGGAGGAAAAGGTTTGCTTTCGGACACATGAACTATTTGGAGCCAGGTGGACTCCCAAGTGAGAGGCGGCCTTTTATGATATCATTCACCAACTCACCCATGCCCCTGTGCTTGCATATGCCGACCCTGCCAGACCCTATGTGTTGCACACTGACGCCAGCTTGAAGGGACTTAGTGCTGTTCTGTATCAAGAATATGAGGAAGGTTTATGCCCAGTGGCGTTTGCCAGTTGGGGCCTAACACCATCTGAAAGAAATTACCCTGTACACAAGCTCGGATTTCTTGCATTAAAGTGGGCTGTGGTGGACCAATTCCATGAATATCTTTATGGTGCAAAGATTCTAGTAAAAACTGACAACAATCTTCTCACCTATTTCCAGGCTTCAGCTAACTTGGATGCCATGGGGTTATCTGCACTTTCCACTTACAATTATTCAGTGGAATATTGACCAGGCTTGAACCACATCAATGCTGATGCCCTCTCCAGAAGGTCTGATTCTAATGCAAAGTGAGTGAGGATGTCTGAAATTCAATAAAGATGAACACCCCTCTCCTGAAACAGTTGACTGCCTGGTGGACTGCTTTGGCCCTCCTGACACTTGTGTTCTTGCAGTCTACAGCCATCTTGCAGCCTTAGACCTCAGTGCATTGCCTGTACTTAACCCTGACAACATACAGTGGGCTCAGGCTCAAGACATGCGATCAAAAAAAACACAGCACCAACACTTCTTTTGAAATTAAATGCTGTATTCAACTCACATATAAAAGATGAAATAGATGAAATACAGTAGCGCCATGCAAGGTAACAACAGCTCCCAGAGAACAAACAGCCCGACCTGAGGAGGCACTTTTGGTGTGAAACCGGTCGGGCTGTTTGCTCTCTGGGAGCTGTTGTTGCCTACAGCTAGCTACTATTCATCTATTCTGCTATGTAAGATTAATCTAACACTAATTCAAAAAAAAATGATGATGTTTGATCGCATGTTTATCTATTCACACTGGCACAACCTGAACTGGAGCCGCTTTTTTTGTGTAGCTCAGGCTCAATACCCTATGATTAAGCCAGTGCTAGATGCTATTCATGCTGGAAAAGATGTGTCCAAGTTTCGCTCTTCAGATCCACAAACTGTCCTATTGTTTAGAGAGGGGTCCAGACTAAAGTTGTGTAACCAATTACTTTACAGAGAGATTACAAACTGACAAGGTCAAATTGACAAACAGCAACTAGTGTTACCTGCAGCTTTCAAACGAGTAGTTCTACAGGCCCTCCATGACCAGATGGGATATTTACGTTGTAACTGAACTACAGACTTGGCCCGTGCCCAATTCTATTGGCCAGAAATGGGGGCTGACATTGAGACTCACATCAAAACTTGCAGTCATTGTCTCCAGAGAAAAGCTCAGCCCCAGAGGGCTGCACCCTTGGTCAACATCTCTACCAGTACCCCCATGGAGCTTGTGTATTTTGATTTTTTGTACCCTGAACCAGATCAGAAGAATATTGGCAATTTGCTAGTGGTGACTGATCATTTCACTCGTTATGCCCAGGCATACCCAACCAGAGACCAGAAAGCATCCACAGTGGCCAAGGTCCTAATTGAGAAGTTCTTTGTCCATTATGGTGCTCCCCAAAGAATTCACTCTGATCAAGGGAGAGACTTTGAAAGCCACTTGATCAAGGAAATACATTCACTCTGGAGAGTACAAAAGTCCAGAACCACCCCCTATCACCTCCAGAGGGATCCGCAGCCTGAAAGGTTTAACCGAACATTACTGGACATGCTGGGCACATTTCATCCCCGGGACAAGTCCAAATGGAGCCAACAGATAAGCACCTTAAAACATGCGTATTATTGCACTAGAAGTGATGCCACTGGGTTCTCTCCCTACTGCCTAATGTTCGTCAGAGAAGCCCAGTTGCCAGTAGACATCTGCTTTGGAGTGGTCCCTGATGGAATCAGAGCTGAAAATCACCTTCAGTATGTTCAAAGGTTAAAGGCCAAGTTAAACCATGCATACCAACTAGCAGACACCATGGCAGCAAAGAGGAACTTACCCACTGTTTATTGTCCACTTTCGACTATGGACCACTGTCCAGCCTCTTGACCTCACAGGTGCTGCTTGTATGTAAATTGCATTGCTGGTATATATGTTGTGCTATTTGTATAGATATACACTGTTTCTTGCCTACTGTCTAGATTTGTTACTTTAGCACAGTTTTGTATACGCAATGTCACATCCCACTGTACCTTTGTCTAAACAGGGCGTGGAGCCTTTGTAAAAGAGTCTCTGACTCAAAGGTTTGTAATTCTGATACTATAAAAAGAAAGAGAAAGAAAGAAAGAAAGAAAGAAAGAAAGAAAGAAAGAAAGAAAGAAAGAAAGAAAGAAAGAAAGAAAGAAAGAAAGAAAGAGACTTTGGCGATGAAGCTGGACTTTCAGGACTAACCCTCCAGCCTTCTCCACAGCCTTGGAGCCCCCTGAAAGTGAGGTACAAAGTGCGACTCTTTGTGTCTAGTAGAACTAGCTGAACTCCCAGAAGGAGAACCAGAGACAGAAAGCATCACTGATGACATACCAGTAAGTAGAGAAGTAACTGCACACAATGAATCAGACAAGGCTACGGAACATGCTGTTGATGAAGTCAGTGACTCTGAAAGTGTTAGTCAAGTATTGCGTGATTTGAATTCCATGGAATTTCCTCTCGATGATGAACCTGGAATTTCTTCAGAACCAAGCAATGGAAGTAGTGTTGCTGAACCAGTGCTAACAGAGCAAGGAGCGGACAGTGCTTCCAGTGCAGAACAGACAGCCAGTGCAGAGGTACCCCTTTCTACAGATACTGACTTATTGACAAGCAATGAGCTGGGACTGAGAGGCCCAAATGCAGATGTTGAAAGAACTGAACCTGTGCCTGTCCTTCCCAGAAAGTCTGGAAGAGCCACAAAGCCAGTAATATGCTTCAGTTATGATTCCCCAGGAAGGCCTGTAGATCTTCTATTAAAAGTAGTCCACAAAGAGGTGTATATTTCTGAACGCTCCCTTCCAAAGCTGAGTTATTCTGCCACCTCGAAGTTGCTAGTAAAGCCCTCAGGCCAGTGTACTAATGCCCTTGCCCAGTGCAGTCTTATTGCAGCTGATAGGGATAGACCGAATGCCATGTGGGTTAGTGTACAGGTGGTGACCCAGACCAGAACTGTAAGGGTAATGTGTCTGAATACGTGAACATGTTAAACTGTTTTGTGAACTGTTATGAAAATTGTGTCCTTATGGAACTGTCATTGCTAAAATGAAAGTATAGCAGTACTGTTATTATAACCTATTTATCTTACTGATGCATCAATTTTTATTTTATAGTATGCTAAGAGAACATGCATGTATTTTTGTATAATGTCTTTATATATAGACTCTTATAGTAAGTGTAGTCTTGTCGTGTACGACACGTTTTTCCAGGGAGGGAATACTGTAACACCCCCCCCCCAACAAACTGGTATTTACTATAATGTCTTTCTGGCCTTCCTAAATGCCCACTGTCAGGCTGGTGCCCTGTCTTCAGTAGTTCTATTTGTCTGCGTGAGAGTGCCCTAGCAAGCCTCCGCACCTGTCTCTATAAGAGCTTAGCTAAACTGTGTTTAGAAATTAGTCTGGGCTGGGTCTGAGTAATTAAGGCTTGCGACCAGCCAGTCTGTTATTCTGCTCCATTCTGCAGTTGCTATTTGCACAGAGGGAGCCCTTTTAGAAACCATCATTGTTTATTGCTAAATTGCTGTTATAGCAAAGATAGAGAAGTCTGTCTAACCTGTTTTATTGCAGCTCGAACATTTGGATGGGAGCCACCATGTTAGGTTCTGGACTTACACTATTTGGACCAATCGAACAGCTGGGGACCTAAAATAGAGACTGTCCCCAGCTGTCTTGTGAGAAGGAAATTCTGTAGTTTTTGTACTTTTGAGTGTTGGCACCCAAATGGACCTGGAGGGGGAGCCCTTACTGTGACTGACAGTTCCCTCAGCCAGCCGAACCTTTTGGATCACAAAGGAAAAAGTCAGAACTGCCTGAAGCAGTGGATCAGTTAGAGTTGGAGGTTGAAGTGTGAACAGCTCGAGCTTTTGAGCAGCTGCTCCTAGAAGGAGCATAGGGGAAATGTCGGGAACAGGCTTACTAGCCTGCCTGCCACATTCTCCTGCCCTTGAACTGCCCATTCTAGAAGTCGGACCTTTCCGATTACCGGCTTAGATCTGCAGCAGAAGAAAGAAGAGATTTGTTGTTGCGACTTGGGATTTGGACCGAAGACTTGCTCCAGAAGCAATTGGCCTGTCTGATGATAGAAATAGCCTTGGATTGAAAGGTTTACGCAGTGAAGCTTTAATTTGCAACTGGACTGTATCCGAATTGTGGCTTACAGAAGTAATTGATTTAAATGTGCTGAATGTATTTCGTGGGTCACAATTTGGTTCCCCATGGCAGAATCTCTTTACGCCAGCTGGAGGCTTTACCAGCAGAGGCTCATGAACTATTGCAGAACTGTCCATCCTGCCTGGGCCATGCCACCTCAGCCTAGGCTGCTATGCCCAATTCAGAGACCATCTCGGTAAAAGATCCACTTGGGAATTCAGCCCCCTGCCCAACACCATCAAACAGGTAGTGCCCACCAGGAGGTGAGTTGTGTCAGCCCTGCTTCCCCTGGCCTTCCACATCAACACCACGAGGCCTTCATCTCGCCTGTCCTGCATCCAGGTTCTGGTAGCGTGAGTACAGTTCAGGATAGCTCCCTGCAACAGCAGCAACAATCATTGTGTACCATCTAATTGTTGTTTTGGGTTACTGCAAAGGACTGAGCCATCTGGCTCAGGATTACAAATATTTGGGTTGTGTGCATGTTAACTGTTTTTTTTCCTAAGGATCCCAACAACAGCTGCAATGCCGGCCACCCTGGGCAATGTTTCAGGCTAGCCTGCATAACTTACTGGGTACCCAGGGTTGTGGAACTGTTTGAAAAGGGACTTACAGTGCATGTTTAACCAACCTGAATATAATCAGAGTGCTAATCATTCTTATAGATTCACACCCCTCTATTGTTCACTTCCCCAGGTAAACCTGATTGTTTTTTTTCATGTTTAACCTGGCTAGTGTGCATATTATTAGTTGGGTTACAGTGCTAATATTGCATTGTTGCATTGCTGATCTTATTTTCCAGGGGTCTCCAGGGCAGTTGCAGCAGATCCAGCCTTTGTGGTAAGTGAAAGGGGTGTGTGCATATTATTACTGCTATCTATTGAATTTCAATGTGCCATTGTGTTACTGTTTAGGCCACTAGAAGGGTTGGTGGGTGGTTAGAGCATCCTGGAGGGCTATACCAAAACAGTTACGTTACCCCAATAATATTCCTCCGGGTAGAGGCATCCGTTCACAGAACTCAGGGCTCCTCAACCTGTGTATTGCCAGACAGGCAGGGATAGCATCCCTTAGAATAGTGCCACCTAGGGGTTATACCTGTCTGTAAGGAGCCTTTAAAGGTATCACTAAGGGGCCTTGCCATAACCTCATTTAACTCTACAGTTACCCATAAGGGATACCATTTGGGCACTGGGATTTTCCTGGATTCATTCCTTATAGATACTTCCAAATTCTGGCTACAAACTGGTACAAAATAAGTATTCAGTGCCTCCGCTATTTACCTTGTCTCATTCAATGGTATATCCCTCTCTCCAATGATTGGGGGTCCAGACTTATCTATCCCTGACTCTCCTTTTGTTCCTTCTGTATTGAAAACAGGTTTACTGTTGCCCTTGATCCCCTAAGCAGTCTTGTCTTCCAGACCTGACATGGCCTGAGCAGTCATGGCTCCTTCATTTACTAAATCAAGTGGAACCAAAGTCAAAATTTACAAAAAATGTGTTGTGCAGAGTGTTTTGATTTGTAGGTATAGTGCAAACAAAGGAAATCTCACAAATTACTCCCAGAAGCTAGTCATCAGAGGCACAAGAAAACAGTGTGTAAACATATATTCTTTTTTATTTCATATACCTACACACAAAAATACATATAAATATGCTGAATAGGTGCCACCCTCACAGTTCATTAGTTAAAAGCCCGATGGCATTTCACTCCCACGCCTGGGTCTGTATCGGGGCTAATACAAGTCTAGCCAGAAGGGCTTAAACAGTGATGGCTGCCATAACATCCTATTATTGTGCCCTCCCCAATTAAAAACGCATGTTTTAAAAATAATGTACTAACTAATACATGTATTTACCATCTAATAAATACATAAATAGCACCAACCCAAACACTAAAACTGAATTCATCTAAACCACCATTATTTTGTATAGCATCTCAGTTTCTCCAAGGTCCCAAAAAGTCCTAAGTTGAGCGATGTTTATAATATATATCTCTTAAGGGAAAAATAGTCCCAGTTGTCTTAATGAGCTCAGAATTTTACATATTAATTCACAGATAATTTTAACTCTCCCTCTGTTGTTATGCAATACTTTTTTGTAGCATTTCAATTTCTCCTAGGTCCCATAAAGTCCATATTTGTAATATACCAAAACCAAACAATGTTTATGATATATAGTATCTCTTATGTCCCTTACAGAATCATTGTCCCAGTTGTCTTAATGAGCTCTGGACTTTGCACATCAATTCATAGACAAGGTAAACTGCCCTTCTCTTATGATACAATAATTCATCCTCTTGTGGTTGGAGAATCAGACACTCACTGTTACAAAAAAGTATTTTATTTATTTATTTCATAACTAGGATTACAAATACCTTTGAACCAGGGATTCTTTTACAAATGTTCCACTTCCAGAGATGTAAACAATGTAAGAACAACAGGCAAAGAAGGAGCATTAATAGCCAGTGTACAATAGAACAGACTGCAGAAATCAAAGCAACAAAAAATTACAAGGTGAATTTCAGGTTGAGGACACATAGGTGACACTGGTGTCATGAGAGAAACAGTTTAGCATAATCACATAGCCGTATCAGAGTACCATAGGGCAGAAAAGAAACATAGTCTAAATCAGGTTTTGTAAAACTGTCAGTTTTTGTAGGAGATACAGAAGAAGGGTCAAAGGGAGGAGGGGGAGATGGAAAGGGAAGAGATATGGGAGGGTGGAGATAGTGGTGGGAGAAAATGGCTGTAGGGAGGGGAAAGGGTGTTGGGGGTCAGGGACAGGGCAAGAGATTAACGGGGACAGTTACAATAACTAAGTATTCCCTGCAGGAGTGAAAGGACCAATATTCCCTACATCTACAAAAAGTAGAAACAGCAACGTTAGTACAAAAAAGCTTCCTTTGTTTGCGTAGATTGATGTTTTAGTGGAATGCAACCGGAGCTGGTGAGCAACCTCTTGTTTTGGATAGTGTTTGTAGGTGCAGTCCTAGTGTGTTCTTCCCTTTGCTTGTTGTAAGTTTTTTTTTTAATTTGCTTGCTAGTTTTATGGCCCCTAGGGATCTCCATGTTTGCATGTTTTAAGGCTCTTCTCTTTCCTACAATACCTCCTGCCTATGGGAGAGTGATGCATCCAGGACCATTCTTTCAACAAGAGTTTTTTTTGTCAAGTTTACAGCAATAAAGCTGGGATTTTAAGTAACTCTGCCTGTCCTGGGAGCTCCAATGAAGGCTATATTTACAGATGACAAACATCTGAGGAATAATTAAGCAGGCTTTTCTGTAGGGAAACAGAGTCTTCACTAATTATAGCACTGGTGACCTAGAGCGAGTTGTATGTGTTTATAGTTGTGTGTAGTTTAATAAAATGAAAAGCTTTAAAAACAAAACATTCACTCCTGCTGGCTAGACCTAGACACATACCTAGAAAACAGAATGTTTGGAGCTGGCCTGGTGGTGTGGAGGGCTGAGGCACTGGGCGCCTTACCTCCTACAATGCCAGTGATCTGGGCTTGGGAATGGACTCGGGTTGCATTGGGGGGCCGGCGGGGAGAGGAAGGATTGAGCTTCCCTAGGACAGCTCTCCTTCCTTGGGCAAAGGGGTAAGCGTGGCACGCTGCTTGCCTGCCACCCAGTGGCGGCTGGATGGCAGCTCATGCACTTCACCGTGTAAGGGAAGGGGATCCCTAGTTCAGAACGCTGGGACCATCTACACAGAGAGGAGGAGCTTAGACATCGCATCCATTGCATGTCCGTGGGCCTCAGTGGAGAAAAGCAAGGTATTTTAAGTGACAGACTAAAATTTTGACATATAGATGTATCATTAAGAAATTGTGACTTTAGGGAGATAACTGTACCTAATACAAGAACTATGCGTTCGGATAAACTCTTTAGCCAAGTGGTCCCGAAATAGTGGAATAACCTCACAAAACAGTTTCAATACAAGAGTAGCAAGGCACCTTCAGTGTGTACTTTGAAAATATATTTTACATCTCTTCCTAAACCTTGTAACTGTTTTTAAAGTTACTTTGTTGTGAAGTCTAATGTTTTAAGTACTGTATTAGTGTCCGTATTTATATTGTAACAAATGTTACATGTATGTCTTTTGTAATACTGAGGTCACCATTGTAAATGAGCTGTGATCTATGGCTATAACCTTATAATAAACAAACAAACAAGGTGGAAAATACAGAGGCTGGGATTAATGAAACTCTACCCGAGAGCAGCAAGGACCCGCCCGGACCCAGGAGGTGGAAGGAAGATTGGAACGGACAGTGAATATGGGATGGGCTGACTCAGGAACCCAGCCTGCCAGGAAGCAGGAGAACCTGTACAGAAAAAAAGAAAACAAAATTTGGATTAGAAAGAGTTGTTTAGCTGAAATCAGAATATCAGGCTCCCAACAAGAGATTGCTGCTACAGCAAGACAGCATTGGTTTACAAAAGGAAGGTGCTGTCAAACTAATGTCATAGCTTTCTTTGACTGGGTAACCAGAGTGGTGGACCAAGGGGGAGCAGTTGATGTCGACTACCTTGACTTCAGCAAAGCTTTCAATACTGTTCCACATAGAAGATTGATTAATAAGCTGGGTAGGCTCGGGGTGGGTCAGACGTTGGTCAACTGGGTGGCAAACTGGTTGACAGGCAGAAAACAGAGAGTGGTGGTAAACGGTATACAGTCAGAAGAGATGCAAGTCACAAGTGGAGTACCTCAGGGATCAGACCTGGGGCCAGTCCTCTTCAATATCTTAATCAGTGACATTGCAGATGGACTGGAGGGTAAGGTTAGTCTGTTTGCAGATGACTCCAAGATCTGCAACAGAGTAGATGATCCAGATGGGGTGGGCAGAATGAGAAGAGATCTAGACAAACTAGCAAAATGGTCGGAAGAGTGGCAACTGGGGTTTAATGCAAAGAAGTGCAAGTTCATGCACATAGGGAAGAGAAACCCTGAAGCCACCTATAGGCTGGGAAGGGAGTTGCTGGCATTCACAAGGGAAGAAAGAGACTTGGGTGTCATCATCACCGATGACCTGAAATCATCCAAGCAGACCACTAAAGCAGTAGGTAAGGCTAGAGGGATATTGGGGTGTATTAGTAGGGGTATCACAAGTTGGAAGAGGGAGGTAATAATCCCTTCTTTACAAGACACTGGTTAGGCCCCATCTGGAGTACTGCGTGCAGTACTGGAGACCACACCTTCACAAGGACATTAACCAAACTGAGGCAGTCCAGAGAAGGGCAACCAAAATGGTGCTGAGACTGCATCAGAAAACATATGAGGACAGATTAACAGAGCTTAATATATATACCCTAGAGCAAAGGAGGGAGAGAGGTGATATGATTGAAACATTCAAACACCTTAAGGGCATTAACAAGGTGAAAGAGTCTAACATATTTCAATATAAGAAAAATAGCAGGACGAGAGGACACAGCATGAGATTAGAGGGAGGCCGATTAAGGGGTAATGTGAGGAAGTTATTTTTCACAGAAAGGGTGGTAGATGCATGGAACGGCCTACCTCAGGAAGTGGTGGACATGAATACAGTGCAGGGCTTCAAACAGGCATGGGATAGGCATAAGGGAGCAATATAGATGAGTATGAATAGATAGGCCATTGACAGAGTAAAGGCCGATGGCACATTTATAAGGTAGAAAAAGAAATGGGCAGACTGGATGGGCCTTGTAGTCCTTATCTGCCATCAACTTCTATGTTTCTATGTAGCAGTTATTACACTGTGAATCAATGGTCCTGGACACTTCACTGTCACATGGGACAGAAGGCATTATAGGAAGAAGAAGAGCCATGAAAAATGCGAACATGGAGCTCCTCAGGGGCCATGGAATGGCAGACAAATTAAAAACCAAAAACTCACAGCAAACACAGTGAAGGACACACTAGGACTACACCGACAAATCAAAACACTCTGCACAACCTCTAGTTAGCTTTTGCTCACAGAGCAATCTTGCTAGCAGACCAAGGAGGCTGCTGACTGAGGCAGCTAGAACATTTCTAACTAGGGAGGAAGCAGACAGATACTTTATTAGATGTGTAAGCTCTGCAAGGTAAATTAGGACCTTCAGTCAGGGTAAAAAAAAAACACAGTAATCAGTGAGATAGTCTGAGTTGGGAGAAGGGAGCTGATAATCATGTTTGCAGTTAGCTGGGTCAGGAGGATAGCTGTGAATTGAGGGGTGTGGCTTAGGCAGAAGTGAAGCAGTTGCCTGCGTTTAGACTTCCCTTGCCTTCTTGCAATAGCATTATAAAAGGATTCCCTCTCAATGTGTCCAGCACGTTCGTGTCCCAGCGAGTGAGTGGAACAGCAAGGAGTGGAACAGGAGTAAGAGCAGCATCAGCAGGCACACAGAGAACTCTGTTGGTCGGGTCTAGTAAGGTAAGATAGACTGCCTGTGCACTGTTTGCTGCCTGTTTAAAAGGTTATACTGTCTGTTGGATGGGGCTAAACAACAGTGTAGGGTAGGGAGGGAAGACCTACAAAGTACAAGCTAAGGGCAACTGAAACACACAGTAGGGTGGGAATATAGGCAACACCCTATCTAGGGTAGAGTGAGAAAGTGAGTATAGCAAGACAACAATTGTAAATTACCAAGGGACCAAAAAAGGGAAATAAAGAAAAAACCCTATCTAGGGTAAGGGGTCGAAAGCAGACTTGGAAGGGGAAAAGTAAAGGGAAGCCAAGAGTGGGTTTAATGATAAGGGAAGCCTCTGGCCAAGGGAAAGGCAGGGAAGCAAAACATCAGGAGGATAAACAAATAATCAAGCATGGGAGTGGTGCAATGTAGTGGGTGCGGGGGCCACAGTCTTCAGAGACACATTCAGGAGACTGAAGTGTTGCCCCATATGCAGGCCCCTCTCTGGGATGAAAACAGAGGTCGCTGGACTCTGGGCCAAATTGGCACGAGTGCAGGGCACCGTCAGCCTCATCAAGGAGCCACCTAGTTTGCTGTTGCTTCCTCAAAGGATGCCAGCAAGAGGAAGAGTGGCTGAACCTTGGTGGGCTCCGGGAGGATGGGGGGGAGGAAGGAGGGAGAGCACCCCTCAGACCTTACTGCTGCATAGTTCCATCACCATTCTGGTGGGATGGGAAACCAAAAGGAAGCCACCGAGTTAGGAGTAAGAAAGGGGGAGTCTTCAAGGGAGAAGACCCAAAGGAGGGTAGGAAAGTCCCCTGGCCACAGAGGAGGCAGTTGCTGGTGGGAGACTCCATATTCAGGATAATTGAGTTGGGGGCAGGGGAAGGGAGGGACAGGGTAGAACAGTGCATGCCAGATGCTTTGGCAGGGAGGACTGGAAGGGTGGATCTTGGAGATTTGCCAGGGAGGAGGGGATAGGGAGGGAACTGGATGTTGTTGTTCAGCTGGGAACAAATGATCTGGCAAGGGAAGCTGTGGGGGTAGTGAAGGATAGGTTTAGGGAGCCTGGGTTGGACAGAACAGATAGCTTGCACAGTGGCCTTCACTGAGGTGCTATCTGTGCATGGTCGGGGAAGGCTAGTGATATCCACAACAGGTCCTTCCTTGAGTGGTTCAAGACATGGGTGCAGGGAGGTATCGCTGGGGACTAGGGTCACAGCTGAGGGGATGGAGGCCTGTACAAAGGAGATGACCTCCATCCATCCACGAGGGAAATGGCAATCCTGTGTGGAAGGTTAAATGCTAACCTAACCAGCATTTAAATTAGCCAAGAGGGAAGGCAGAAAGACTGAGGGAGCAGACATTGCACCACCCCCAGAGACGAATGTAACAGGGAATGTTAATCCAGGGAGAAGCAATTCCCTGTAGGTTGATGGAAGCAAAGAGAAGAGCAGAACAGGCAAATCTTGAGGAGGAACTTCAGCTGGAAGAGAGGGGAAGGAGGGAAGGCAGGAAGACAACATAACAGGGGAGGGCAGGGCAGGGGTAATGGAGGGGGTAAAGGGTGGAAGAAGGGAGTGGAGGCAGGTTAGAGGGAGAGAGGGGAAAAAGGGAATAGAGAGCCATATGTGCCGATGCAAGGAATCTGGAAATCAAAATTCCTGACCTCGAGGCAATCAGTGCAGAGGCAGACCTGCATCTGGTGGCCATAATGGAATCGGGTGCATGGACAACCACAGCTGGGAAGTGGCCATGCCATGTTGTAGAAGGACAGGTCAGGGAGGAAAGGTGGAAGGATAGTTTTATATGTGAAGGAGGGTATAAGAGCCGCTGAGATACAGGGGCAACAGGGGGACAATGAAGGGCTGGGTGTACTAGGAATCAGCCTAGAGATGGGGTCGGGGTCTGTTATCCACATGGGGGTGGTGTACAGGCCTTGCACACAGGGGGAGAATTTAGACAGAGTCTTGGGGGAAGCCATTAGCAAAATGGCCACCAAGGGGGAAGTTGTGATAATGGGGCACTTTAATCTGCTGAATGTAGATATGAATTTTTCGCCAGTTACATCAAGAGGCAGGGCTATCCTCAACTCCATACAAGGGGCATTTCTCAGGCAGCTGGTTTTGGAAACCACTAGGGCTGGACCTGGTACTTACAAACACAAGATAGCACTGTCAACATCACCGTGGGTAGTCCCCTTGGTACAAGTGATCACCGTACCTGTGTGGTTTGGCATACGGATATTACAGGAAAAAAAATAAAACCACAATAAGATGAGGGTCCTGGACTTCAGGAAGACAGACTTTAAAGAAATGGAAAACTACCTCAGAGAATGCCTTGGGGGGGCAGAGGGGGAGTGGAGGCTCAATGAAGAAAAATTAAGGAGGGTATAGCCTAGGCAATGGCATGCTGTTTGAAGGAAATGAGCAAGGGAAGGAGGGAAAGAGGCTACTATCGTTATCTAAGGCAGTGGCAAAGGCGGTGAAGAAGAAAACAGCATTTGGAAAGTACAAGGAGACCCAGAAGGACGAAGACAGGGAAGTATATCTGGCAAAACAAAGAGAGGCAGGAAGGAGAGTAAGGGCAGCTAAAGCACTAACAGAGGAGAGAATAGCTAAGATCGTCAAAAAAAGGAACAAGACCGTCTTCAGGTATGTGGGGGAAAAGAGGAAGACTGTGCAGGGGAAGATTATGAGAAAGCAGAATATTGAATGATTACTTCTACTCAGTCTTCATGGAAGAAGGTGGGGGGAATGGACCAGCATGCTGCAGTAAGCAACAGGGAGAGGGGGAGTGGACACAATTTCATTCTCAGTGGAGAGGGTCCGGAAGGGACTGGAAGCCTTAAAGGAGAATGAGGCAATGGGACCAGATGGGATTCATCCAAGGGTCCAAAAGGTACTGAGCACAGTGCTGGCTGCTCCTCAGGCAGCACTTTTTAGCATCTCACTGAGATGGGGGTAGTTACAGAGAACTGGAAGAGAGCCAGTGTGGTCCCTGTGCACAAAAGCATCAGGAGGGAGGATGCTAGCAATTATGCTGTAAGCCAGTCAGTCTCCCATCAGTGGTGGGGAAGTTAATGGAAACACTACTGAAGGAGAGGCTTGTGGAGCACCTAGAGGCAAAATGGCTTCAGGACCAGTGACAGCATAGTTTCACAAGGGGGAGGTCATGTCAAACTAATCTCAGATTTCTTTGACTGGGTTACCAGGGAGGTGGATCAAGGGAGAGAAGTGGACGTGGCCTATGTGGTCTTCAGTAAGGCTTTCAACACTGTGTCGCACAGGAGGCTAGTTAAAAAACTATGCAGCCTGGGGTGGGGGAAGACCGTGACAAGGCACTCATGCAATGGGAGAGTGACTGGTGGGGTGCCACAGTGCTTGGTGCTGGGAATGGTCCACTTTTTTTTCTTCTTCAAATTCTTTTTCTGGCTCTGATTCCCCGGGTAACTCTCTCAGGCAGCCAACTCCAGCTCTACTTCCGAGCCTGAAACTCCTCCTTGACTCCTGACACTAGCCCGGGTATCCCCTGGCTCTGACCCCCCCCTGGCGGGGCCTCCCTATCCTCCCAGGGTGCTATATCTAGAATTTGGGCTGGGCTGGGCTTGGCCCAGGAAAGGAGGGAGTCCGGCCAGTGCAGTGTGGCGAGAGGTAGGTGGTGCAGTCGCCTATCCCCGGGGGTGGGGATTTTCTACTTAGATAAGCCCTCACCCCCACCCCCCAAGTGGAGCCATGAGCATGCATTGATGCCAGGGGACATCTTTTGTGGCTCTGCATCCCTCTTCGTGTGCCCTAAGTGGTGCAGTACCTCCGGTCTCCACTGGAGGTCACTGTGGTGCCAGGCAAATCCCTGGAGCCCACTCGAGAGAGGAGAGCAGTCCTACAGATGCTCAGTCCTCTCTCTCCCCTGCCGACTTCTGGCAGCCCAGGCTTATTGCCGAACCCGGGTCCCCGGCGTGGCGTGAGGTGTGGCGTCTAGCACTTCAACCCTCAGCGCCACCGGGCCGGCTTGGGAATGGTCCACTTTAATGTCTCCATAATTGACATTGCAGAGGAGCTTGAGGATTAGGTGTGTCTCTTTGCAGATGATACAAAAATATGCAAAAGGGTTGACACTCAGGAAGGAGTGAAGAGAATGCAAAGGGATCTGAGGAAAGTAGAGGAATCGTCTAGGGGATGGCAGCTAGGATTCAATGCCAAAAATTGCAATGTACTGTATGCAGATAGGGCTGTGGAAGCCATGGGCTGTGTATCAGATAGGGGGAGTGGAGCTTACAGTCACCAAGCAAGAACGAGACCTAGAATTCAACATATTTGATGACCTCAGGGAAGCTGGGCAGTGTAGCAAAGCAGTGGGAAAGGCTAGCAGGTTGCTGTTGTGCATTGGGAGAGGGATTTCTATCAGGAGGAGGCAGGTGGTGCTACTGTTGTATTGCTCACTGGTTAGGCCCCACCTAGAGTACTGGGTCCAGTTCTGGAGGCTGCACCTCTGCAAGGACATTGAAAGGGCAGAGGAGGGCAATCAAAATGGTGAGAGGGTTGCATGAGAAGCCATGTGAGGAAAGGCTGCAGGAACACAACATATACTCCCTGGAAGAGAGGAGAGTGAGAGGGGACATGACTGAAATGTACAAGTAACTCACAGGAGTGAACAAGGTGCAAGTGGAGGGTCTATTTCAGAGAAAGGAAGGCACTAGAACAAAGGGGGCATGCAATGAAGCTAAGGAGGGAAAGCTCTGGAGAGATGCATGGAAATACTTCTTCACAGAAAGGGTGAAGGTTAACTGGAACAGTCTGCCAAAAGGAGGTAGTGGGTAGTGGGAGCTTCAAGCATGCATGGGACAGGCACAGGGGCATATTAGGGAGAGGAACTAGGGAAAGTGACACTTATGACCAACTATGGTCAGTGGTAATGGAACAGGCAGGGAAAAGGGGCAGACTGGATGGGTCTAAAGATCCTTTTCTGCTGATAAGATCTATGTTTCCATGTTTCTATGTAACTTTTTTTTTTTTTTTTACAAATTTTGACTTCAGTTCCCCTTTATGACCTTTGGCCCAAACCCTACATAGAATTTTTGCAATTCGCATGACTGCAACCCCAATCTCTGTCACACATGTTCTTCCACTATCTTGGTCTGAATCAACAGTGATTGGATTAGTACTGGCAGTCACACAGAAACATACCTAGAAACAGAATTTGACAGCAGATAAGGACCACTTGTCCTACTTAGTCTGCCCATGTTCCCTATCTACTGTCACATTGTAGACCCTACCTAATTTCCAGCTCCCCCCCCCCTTTCCTTACATCTAAGGTTCCCTTATACTTTATTTGATTAATCAGGAAAATGGACTGGATCAGAGACCCATTTTCTGCCACGCCGGGGGAAGAGGGCAATACAATAGGATCACAATACAATGATCCAGACAATACTAACATACTAAAATGCCAGCAGAATAGGCCTAACAGTCTTTCGTGTCTGCTTCTTTGGTCAGCCCCCACCCTGGGAGCTGACCTTGCTGCCCCCCTCGCCTTCTTTGGCTTCTCCCTTCCCAGTTCCGGATATTCTTGCTGCACTGGATTTTGCTTCCAGAACCCTTCCCCTGTACCTGTCCCACCCCCTCTTGAACCCCTCCACCGTCTCTGCCTCCACCAGCCCCCTGGGCAGCGCATGCCATGGCTCCACCACCCTCTCAGTGAAGTAGCACCTCCTCCTTTCTCCCCTGAATCTTCCCCCCTCCAGCTTCCACCGATGCCCTCTAGTTGCCCCCTCCTTCCTTCGAAGCACCCTGACTGCTCCTCCCCTATTTACCCGCTTCATGTATCTGAAGACCTCTATCATGTCCGCCCGGTCCCTTCTGTCTTCCAATGTGTACAGATTTAGCTCTTCGAGCCTCTCCCCATAGGTCCTGTCCCCAAGCCCCAAATCATTTTGGTTGCCCTCCTCTGGACCCTCTCCAGAAGTTTAATGTCCCTCTTTAAGAGTGGCCTCCAAAACTGCACGCAGTACTCGAGGTGCGGCCTCACCAAGCAGTTATACAGAGGGAGTTTCACTTCTCTCCTTCTGGAGGTGATCCCCCTAGCGATGCATCCCAGCATCCTGTTGGCCTTGGCTGCTGCCATCCTACAAGTCTTCAAGTTGTTCATCTTGACATCCACCACCCCCAGGTCCCTCTCAGCCATCGAGACTTGTAGCATTCCCCCCCCCAGGGTGTACACTTGGCCTGGGTTTCTGGCCCCCAGGTGCAGTACCTTGCATTTCCCTGCATTGAACCTCAGCTTCCACTTTCTAGACCATCTATTCAGAGCCTCCAGGTCCCCCTGTAGGGCCACCCTCCCCTCCTCCCCATCCACCACTGCCCCCAGTTTTGTGTCATCCGAAAAGAGACTCATCTCACTCCTGATACCTGTCCTTTTGTCAGAGACGTAGGCATTGAACAGGAGGGGCCCAAGGACTAATCCCTGTGGGACTCCACTAATGACCCTTCTTGGGGATGAGACTATCCCACCAACTATGACCCTCTGGGTCTGGTCCTGAAGCCAATTGCCTATCCATCTGATCATCTGGTTCCCCACCCCCATTTCTCCCAGCTTATCCAACAGGCCCTCGTGAGGAACAGAGTCAAATGCCTTGCTGAAGTCTAGAAAGAGGACGTCCACTGGTCTATCCAGGTCCAAGGCACTCACCACCCAGTCATAGAACTCCACAAGGTTTGTCTGACATGATTTCCCCGGGACGAATCCATGCTGTCTATTGTGATCGCAAATTCTCTCACTGTAAGTATTACCTGAGCAACCACTCCCGATGATCACGGGCAAAACCACACCACTGGGTTTTGTCTTAACGCGCTTATTTGATCAAACCTTACACATGCATGTGGGACTTCTACAACGGAGAAGGTCTCCATTACAATTTACAGCAGCTTTTTATAAGCTAGATTTTGCACTTCTTATCTTGAAAATACCAACATTTCAGTATAAGCCAATCATAAGACAGCATAACAAGTTTTTAGCAATGTAACAGAAAAACACATTGATATGCATGAGGTATTTTCCCACTGCTTATTTTATTTCTTTCCCATTACTGCTTGATACATATGCCTGGGTCAAGCTGACCTGAGAGACAATGAGTTTCACTCACACCATAGCAACGTATAGCTTGCCTTCAATGCTACTACGTGCTGTTATTTTTATATTTTGCCCAGGCATGCTCTTATCTTTATATTTTGTCCAAGCCTGTTATTCAGGCTGGTACAACCAGTTCTGCTCAGTTTTATCTAGCTTTCTGTTTTTACAAATATACCTCAAGTAACCTCAGTATCATTCTATAACCCTGTAAAAAAGGAAACATGAACTCAGAAATTTCTACTACATTCATTATGACTTTGTTACAGCATGACTTTCAAAGCAAGCATAGCTTCAAGGCATATAATAGCAAATATAGCTTTAGGATATAAGAAAACATATATAAAAATTCCCTCACACTCTCCCCTCTTTTGATACTATGTATCAACTAACCGATCCCTTTTTACTTTTTTTCACTTTATATTTTGGTCACAATCTGGCTTGTTTTGTAATGGAAACACCCCCTTCAGTTTAATGGGGTCCTTTTGTTCGGGTTGTAGCAAGGGGGCAGGTGGGTGGCGTCCCGTGACACTATTTTGTTGTACAGGCATTGTAGGAGAAGTTTGATTAGGACAGTCAGTAGCCAGAGTGCCAATATGACCACTTACAAGTACTGTCACCCAATGGAGAAGAGTAGCACCCCAGTCACTGACTATGCTTGTAAGCCATGACCATGGGTCCCATATTTATGTGTAGCAAGCTTAAAAAAAAATGCAAGGCAGGAATTTCCCAAGAAATTATGACAGCATAGCCTGGACACCTGTACATTAATACATTTTCATAATTAAAGTTTTTTATACATGTTTGTAGCTACAATTTCTGAGACATTCCGTAATAAAATTGGTTGGTTACGAGATGTACCTGACATTTTGCCAAGACAGGGGGAGTTATTCTCACTCTTGGAGGGGAAAACAAATGGTGACAGAATAGTATATTTATCTCAAATAACTTTTGTTTTGGGAGCCAGAAAGCATATAAGAGAAGTGACTAGCTTGCTACAAATGTCAAAGTAACCTTGTACCAGCAACTAAACGAGGTATCTCATTATTTTTTATCAGTTTTTTGTTAAACATATATATATATATTTTTTTTAACACGAGAGAATTATATGATGAGAAACTTTTAACAGTCAAGGCTAAACACAGCTGTGTGCATATCTCGGCCACGGCCTCATTTTATGCTTTCAGCTATTTTTTTTTTCATTGTATAGAATTTTTACAATTAACCCTTTTAAAGTCTTACACGCACACATATTAAGTGACATGGTGGTATTTAGCCACTTGCAGCCTTTTGCTACTAGATATACTAATTTACATGTTAGCATCATTTAGTCATTTACTAACCATTTTTACCTTTTACTAGCCCTCTAGCAATTTACACTAGCCATTTTACACCTTTTTATTTCCTCAGTTTTATGGTTAGCCAACTACATATTGTTGATAAAAGTTTGGTCACTGATTACTAAAACCTTGGCCGCTGACCACTGTTAATAATTTCCACCCTGAAGATAGGAGGCCCCTGAGGGACTCGAACATTCACAAAAATTGAACATAAATGTAAAGATATTAGTTAATAACTGAAGGTTAAAAAAAACTAAACATTTCTACTTTTAGACTGTTAGACTAGATGAATAGGTATATGATTTAAAACTGGTTGCCAGCATACAGATAGTCAAGGCATTTATAAAAAGCATCCTGTTTTGGAGTTGGTACAGGGGTGGTTACAGACGGAACACAAATCGTGAGTTTGTAAAACATAATACAGAATTGAGGGATGTCAACACCACAATTGAAATATGTGAAAAAATGCTAACATGTGACACCACATATAACACAATATAACATAACAAATTTGTTGATGAAAAAGAGTTCATGGAATTCACTTTGAGAGTGAATAAGGTAGATGCTACCTTGTGTTGAGGTGTGGCACACCCTGGGAGCTCGATTGAAGAATCTGTTGATAATGTCTCTTGACAGATAAGTCCTTATAAAACATAACAGTCCATGAAATTAACAGTTCATAAGTTCATATAGGTATCCACAGGTTGATGTAGTTACAATACAGATGAAATGTCATTTGCAGAATGGTGGTAACCCCACAAGGCATATGGGGCAATGCAGACAGTAATTTAAAAACAAAACACCAGCATAGTAGAAAAGTCAGTGTTCATTTTGCTGGCTAGCTGCTGGATGGCTGATTAGTAGACACACTGGCCAGGGGTGCATTGAGTCCTTTTAATGGAATAGCCACACACACACTGGCATGGCATTTGTTTTGTCGTAGTTGATTATACCCAGGCATAAAGATTTAACAGTCCATAAAAAGGTAACAATTGACAATAAACCATTAAGAACACAGTCCATAACAGAGCAATAGGGTTGTAGAAAGTACCAGCCATGGTTGGAACAAGCAGCAGTGAAGAAAATGGATGTATTGCTTGAAGGTCAATTGAAGCAGAATCTTCTCGCTGGAGTTGGGGAGTGCCCCTTCCCCAGACTTAACTTCATAGTAAGCAGAAACAATAAGCTTGATTGCAGAGTCTGAACTGACTGGACCTTCTTCAGTTGATTTGAAGTTCTACAAATAGGTGTAATTTTGCTGAAAACATTACACTTGCAGAGGTAATAATAACTGGATTCATGCAATAGTCCTTATAAGGAACCAGTCAGGCACAAAGATGGTGATAACATCAAAACTGTGGCAGTTGTTTTTCTTTTTTAAGGAAAAAGATGAAGGTCTTGGCAACTAGAAAGGCTGCTGTTGAACGTGGAGATCTTATGTGTGCCACACCGTGGAAACCTGCAAACTTGCAAAGTGTGTTAGACACTGAGTTAAAAACACATAAATAACAATCTTTTAAACCATTTACTTTTTGTTTTGTAAAGAGTGGTGTGACAGAGCCTAAATTCTGGCAATTAGAAAGAGAAAAAATTAAAATGGGACATTAACCGCACACCTGGGGGTGCAAGCCGAGGTTCAGTTATACCATTTGACCATCTGTAAATCATGACAGTGTTATGGTTACCTCCTGCTTTTAAATCACAGAAGCAGTTATGACAGTGATGAACATTATTTCTCTGTCTGTTGCAAGCAGGCCTGACTGAGACCTGAGTTATAAAACCTTGTAATGTTACAATTACACGCTTCAAACATATTATTCATAACAATATGCCTTTTACACAGTGCAATTAGTGGGACAAATACATATGTTGTTGGCCTATGCCAATTTAATAACAGTGCCTATTGCACCTGTGACAAGTGAAAAGGTCTACCTTCTTTACCCTGTATAGTGAAATACTCCAAAGTATTGAGTGGGGTAAGGCTTGAAGCATAGGTTTGGAGTACAATCTAAATTCTGCATATTATAATTGTTAAAATTTAAAATGACAAAACCTGCATAGAGTACACTCATTCTTTAGGGGTACCTGTGAGTAATAAGACAAAAGGAGCATTAATTTTACTTTTGGTTTTGCTTTGGAACATATTGTAGGGGTGGGTCAGCAATGCTGGCCCCAGCATTTAGGTTTGGTTATGAGCATTAAAAACGTATACATGTGGAGCACTTTTCTGAATACACATGATACAGTGTAGCAAGATGTATATCAAAACATTATAACATAAACGTGAAACATAAGCATGTTTGTAATAGAACAATTTCAGTATTGAGCATAATGCATAAAATACATTTTAAACAACACATATAGACTGTAAACTTAGCTTAGAGTCCAGAAATGTTAGAGTACTGTGAATTTACTGGTTGAAAAATGCATTCATTGCTGTAAGGCAATGACAAAAGTTGTTTGTATTTGTTTTAACAGGATAAGAAAGCTGAAAAGACAATCAAAAGAATGAATATTGTGGACATACATACACAACTTCACCCTCCAGCGTAACTGATTACTTGCTGAGGGCAGAAACCCTTGTACCAATAATAGGTGTGAGATTTAACTGTTTGCACTACAAAAACAGAAGGGCTTGGCTGGTTATGCTGTTAAAATACCTTGGGTCTTTTTAAACCTGTAAATAAGAAACAATTATTGGCAAATACACATTTCCTTATTTACCCCTCTGGGGAACAGTGATGTACCTGCAACCTTTGTGGGTATTACACTGGAAGGAGGAAGGGTAGCTTACCCCTTCCCCAAGCTCCTACTGGTGGAAGAGACAACTCAAATACTGTAGCAATAAAAGGTTAGCTGTGGATGGTGACATGATCCCCACCTACTACACTTTAAATTATAACAAGATAATATTACAATTAGTTTAGTAAGTTTCATACCTTACTATAAAGATGGGAACTTCTTTTTCTAGAAGAAAGAAGAAACACAGACAAACAACAAAAACAAACACACACCAGTTTAAAATAAAACAAGATTATTTCCATAGGATAAAAGAAATAAGCGTCCCTGGGTTCCCTTATCCTAAGCATGACAAAATGTCAGCTGAGTTTATAAAAAATCCAGATTGATGGTAATACCGTACGTACATATCTCTTAGAATGCATTTAAAAAAAAAACAAATGATTACACCATGGTCACACATAAAAACAAAAGCCATTGTTTTTAACTGTAGATGGTAAACTCTCAAAAACAGCTGTAATAGTCCTTTTTTCCAAAGCGTACTATATATATATATAATAAAAATATGGGGAGATGATGAATAATTCTCCCCTTCCAGCTGGAGTATTGCTTGTGTTGGCTGCAAGTCAGAAGCAGTGAGACGAGAAGAAAAGTTTGTTCCTCTTCACTTAGAATACTAGTTTTGCAATAAAAAGTCAAATTATGGTTCACTCTTGGTGTGCTTTCATGAAAACATACATTTTGTGTGAAAAGTTGTGCTTTAGGTATGGAATACACATCAAGTTTGAACTGGTAGTAACATAAAATGTTGAAACACAAGAAGGTCAAATAACGTGCAAAAGGTCACAGTGTGCATGCAAGGGTCGTTCAAACCCAGTTATTTTTTTTTTTAGTGTCCTTGAACACTACTGATATTAAATATTTTTAAATAATAATAAAGCATACAATAAAACTGCTGGCCAAGACAGTACACACACATACACATACACAAAAGAGATACTTAACACAAAATAAGACTGACATTGTTTCACACCAATTTGCTGAGGTAATGCCCATAGTTTCATTAGAAAACTGTACGTGATTTAGATATATATGCTGCCTCCCCCTGTCTTGTAACACTGACAATTTTTAAATCAACACATTTATACATATCGCCATGCCAAATCTTTCCAGAACAAAACACTTTTTAAACACATTTTAACTCCGTTAAAATGCAGCACATCATATCATCTGTAAGTGAACACATCTTGTATAACATGGTTACACCTTTTGGTGCATAGCCAAAATATGGCACCCTGCCATTTTGCAAAAAGTTTCTGGTTATAACTAGAAGTATGATAAAGCCATTTATAGCTGTTAACACATTACATTTTCACCTAGCAGTGGCTTGGCACATTGCTTGCAAACTACAAATCTTTCTGCACATTGCAATCTATATGACGTCATAACTCTTCACCATCAACACTACCTGCTCCAACCAACAACTACAAACAAAAGTTCTTCACTGACCCTATCTAGGCAGCACAAATGTTCCATTAAAAATAAAACCAATTAAAACAGTCAGCTATGAGAGGCAAAGAAGCGTCTTCTCTTTTTTTTTTACTGTAACATGTTGTGCACTGAAAACAGTCAATCCTATCTACTTAACCTTGACAACAGAACATAATTACAGAACACATATATAAGCTAGAAAATATGCACGAGAAAGACGGAGCATTACCTTGTTTAGTATATGTATTACAGAAATAAAACAGACAGACATAAAACAACTTTAAATAAAAAATTCAGACTTACCCGGTGCCAAGGTATTTTTCTTCTTCTTTTCCGATACACTAGTCTGAGTAAGAAAACTGACTGCAGGACCTTCATGATAATTTCCAAACGCTGCAGCTATTAACCCTTTCAAAGGTTTTCTTTTGGCCATTTTAGTAACCTGCCAAACCAAGTCTTTTTCCAGAGCTCTGGTTTGCAGTTTAAAAACAAAACAAAAAAATCTCTAACAGTACTAGGTTGAGATCCATCTGGTAGAGATCCCCAGTACTTGGGTTTGGGATCAAATTTTTCAGCCTCTATAGGAGGCAAAGGAACTTGAAATTGATACAGAAAAACTTGAAACTACACAGATAGGCAACATGGGGGGGAGGGAGGATTTTCAAATCATCCCGTCTGTAGTCACCTACTGTGCGTACATCCACAGTAGTTTATTTTTCTTTCTCTAGATGTTGCTTATCTAACTTTACTTAATCAGCCGCTGCTTTTCTCCTAAAAGCAGCCTGAACTGTGAAAGCCATCATTGGCTCTAACAGTATATACTTGCAGCAAGCACAAATTACAAGTACAAGGGCAGTGCAGTTGCCCTTGTAATTTGTTTAGTCAAACTTATCAAACATACATTTTCCGGTCCAGATAATACTAACTCTGGACCCAGCTATTTTTCCCTTGTTTCCCATATTATCTAGGCCTGTCCTTTATAGTGCACACTAGCTCCAAGGTATACTTGTACTTACAGTGATGATGAGTGTCACGGCCCTAAGCGTCACGTCCTGATGGGGTTCCACAAAATGTCCTTCTTTTTGTCCAAGGGAAACAACCCGATCATGAGGTGACACGGACCGAAGAACTCATCCTGCCGACTACGCCAAAACTGTGATCACAAATTCTCTCACTGTAAGTATTACCTGAGCAACCACTCCCGTCGTCACGGGGCAAAAACCACACCACTGGGTTTTGTCTTAACGTCGCTTTATTTGATCAAACCTTACACATGCATGTGGGACTTCTACAACGGAGAAGGTCTCCGATTACAATTTACAGCAGCTTTTTATAAGCTAGATTTTGCACTTATCTTGAAAAATACCAACATTTCAGTATAAGCCAATCATAAGACAGCATAACAAGTTTTTAGCAATGTAACAGAAAAACACATTGATATGCATGAGTATTTTCCCACTGCTTATTTTATTTCTTCCATTACTGCTTGATACATATGCCTGGGTCAAGCTGACCTGAGAAGAGACAATGAGTTTCACTCACACCATAGCAACGTACAGCTTGCCTTCAATGCCACTACGTGCTGTTATTTTTATATTTTGCCCAGGCATGCTCTTATCTTTATATTTTGTCCAAGCCTGTTATTCAGGCTGGTACAACTAGTTCTGCTCAGTTTTATCTAGCTTTCTGTTTTTACAAATATACCTCAAGTAACCTCAGTATCATTCTATAACCCTGTAAAAAAGAAAACATGAACTCAGAAATTTCTACTACATTCATTATGACTTTGTTACAGCATGACTTTCAAAGCAAGCATAGCTTCAAGGCATATAATAGCAAATACAGCTTTAGGATATAAGAAAAGCATATATAAAAATTCCCTCACACTATCGTCCAGGCACCCTGACTTTTCCAGGTCCCCCCCAGCCTCTCCTTGACAATGCCCTCCATCACCTTGCCCACCACTGATGTCAGGCTGACAGGCCTGTAGTTTCCTGCCACCTCTCTTGATCCCCCCCTTGTGCATAGGCACTATATGCACCACCTTTCAGTCCTGGGGTACCCACCCTGTCTTCAGAGAGATGGTGGAAAGCTCCACCAGGAGTTTCGCCAGGACATCCACAAGCTCCTTCAGCACTCTGGAATGTAATTTATCCAGTCCTGGTGCTTTCTCCATCTTAAGGGACCTGAGGGCTTCCCTCACTCTCTCTGATGTGATTTCCACCTCTGCTACCTCTTCCCCCTGCTTAGCCTTCCCCCCTCCTGCCAGTGATACCTCCCCCTCTCCCCAGACCTGCCGATTGGTAAGGGTCCCCCCTCCTCAGTATCACTGTCTCCTCCCATGTATGATGCAGCACCCCCATTTTCCTTGGTGAAAACTGAGGTGAAGTACTCATTTAGTACCTCAGCCTGCTCCCCTGGGTCTTTTGCCCATCTCTCCCCTGTTTTAATCCTGCTAATCTGCCCCTTCACCTTCGATTTCCCCAATGTATCTAAAGAACCCCTTGTTCCCTCTTCTAATTTCCCTGGCCAGGTTCTGCTCCTTCCTTGCCTTAGCCACCCTCACCACCCTAGTGGCCCTTCTAGCCATCAGCTCGTACTCCCCTCGATCCCTTTCACTCCTTGAGCACTTGAATTGCCTATAGGCTGCCTTCTTTCTCCGCACCACCTCCTGGACCTCCCTCGTCCACCAGCAGGGTTTTTGGGCCCTACCGCATTTTCTGCAATACAACAGAACAGGTTAAATCAACATTATGTACAAAGTGCAAATCATAAATCAATCCCAAGCCTTCTTAAATCCCATTACAGATTTTGCTCCTACCACCTCCTCCGAGAGGCTGTTCTAGGCATCCTTTCTGTGAAGTGTTTCCTTACATTTCCCCTGGTTCTACCCCCTCCAACTTTATCATAATGACCCTTGTTCTTGTGCATCCTTATCTCTGAAGATGGCTTCCCTCTTGAACCTTATTTATACCCTTGAGGTACCTGAAAGTCTCTATCGTATCCCCCCTCTCTCTCCTTTCCTCCAGTCTGTACACATTGAGGTCATTCAGTCTCATCATAGGATTTTTGATGGAGATCCAACAGCATTTTAGTCACCCTCCTCTGGACTGCCTTAACTCTGTCTATGTGCTTTGGAGATGAGGACACCAGAACTGGACACAGTACTCTAGGTGGGGGTCTATCCAGAGATTGATACAGAGGTATCACCACCCCCCTCTTTCTACTGGTGATACCCCTCCCTATGTACCCTAGCATCCCACTGGCTCTCCCACTGCCTTGTCATACTGTTTGTACACCTTTAGGTCATCAGATATAATAACATCCAGGTCTCTTTCCTTTTACATTTTCTTTTTTGTTACATTTATCTCTGTATCAGTGGCAAGAGCTGTGCAAGGAAAAAACTCAGCACTAAAGCTTAGTAATCTGGATGATAAATTGGAAAAATCCCCTTCCATTAACGGCACAATCTAGTGTTCATTTCAATAACTCATCCAACTGGCCTTTCATCGAATCTGCAAGGTCTACAATTACTCGGATGCTTATCCTGAGGAGTTCACACTTGTCGTGTATTCAAAATGATGTATATAGGGCTCAGGGAAGCTGAACTGGAAGGAGCCTCACTCATGCCTCCGTGGCTCAAAGCCGTGGCTCATTTCATTATTCTAATTTGCTTTTTCATTAATGTATTTGCAAGTCAATTAAGCTGGGTGCTGGTCCTAGAGAGGTTTTACTGGCTAAACATTCCCCCTGGCTGTAGCTTCCCAGTGACTACATTAACAAGTCTTAATATTTTGGCACATAATTACATACAGCAATTTCTCATACACTGTGCATATCTAAAATGATTATGTGAAAATTAAAGATGAATAAGGTAGAAGTTTAAGATTTTCAGGAAAGACCAAATCAACTCATATTCTGTAGAGCAAATCAAGTGTTTAAAAGCATAGTTTAATAAAATATTTTCTAGTTGAAGCTGTAGCTGGAAGGCTTCAATCTACATGTGGCAAATCAAAGTCTCCCCCACAAACAGCACTTTCCCCTTTTCTACCATATTGTCAATGGCTTCCACCAGTACTTTATCAATATCCGTCCCCTGTGCTGGAGGTCTGTAGATCACGCAAGTGCAAATAGTGGCTCCTTTTCCCATCTTCAGTGTGACACACAGTACCTTTGCCCCCAGATTCCCGTATATGTTTATGTATCTGTGAATTTGTGCGTTCCCTCACATAAAGCACCACAACCCCTCTTTTTCTTCCCACCATGTCCTTCCCGAATTGAGTATAGCCCGGTATGGCCATGTCGCAGTCATGGTTGTCGGTGCACCATGACTGTAATGGCCTCAGTATGCAGGTCATCCTCTGCCATGATGGCCTATAGGTCCAGAATTTCATTTCCTAGACTTCCAGCATTCGAGCAGATGGACCTCCAGATTTTACCACTCTGCTTGTGTAACCCCTAGATGGCGCTATCCCAGGGGCTACTACCCCTGCCTGATTTGCCACTAACAGGTTGAGGGGCCTGGATCCAATGGCGGGTGCCTCCATCCAGAGGTCAGGGTTTGCAATAGTTAAACTAACTTGGTCACAGCCCTCTGGGACACTGCAACCCCCCTTTCTTCCCACTAGTGGCCCACACAATATATCAGAATTACCTCCACAGTATACACTTACCCCCAGGACTGGTTCCGGCACTGGGACCTCCTGTGAAATAAGATACAGTGCAACAATCACAGTACAGTACTTTAACATAGACAAATACCTCAGGCAGTATAACTTTGCTGAAACAAGCAGCTCTGATTTATTTAGGGGGATATAACAAGGACAGGGGGAAATCAGGTTAATTAGCTTATCACTCTACTCATCTACCTATGGCTCTGTGCACAGGCCTATCCCTATCAGTTACTGTCCCTGGGTACCCAAGCCCTAGTGGCTAGTCCAAACCGTGGCAGCTGGTAGGGGCCCTTTCACACAGAGAAAAGAAAAATTAGTTTAAACAGTCAGCAGTACAGTGATTCCATTTGGATTTAATGTGGCAATTCAACAGGGAGCGACCCTGAATTAGTACTCACGACCTCCAAACAAGATAGGGTCCTTCAACGTCAGCAGGGCTACTCTTGAGCTCCACGAGACTCCTCACACATTTATATGGTAAACAGTCACAGGCAAAAGTCACTTAATGGCAGCAGGATTCACTTGAGGTACACAAACCTCTTCACACATTTATATGGTAAAAAGAAAGCACTATACCAGGCAGGTTGCATCTGTATCCCGATCGCAATTACTGCACAATACCCGTGAGAACACACAGCAGATTCAGTTCCTGACAGACCGAGTGCAATTCAGCAATTCCTCCAGTCTTCTATAGGGTGAGCCTGATTTCTACTCTTCAGATATCCTTTGATTCTCTTCACAGGACGGATTCAGTCCTAACAAGCAGTTACACAAGCTGCAGACCGGAACTCAGGGCCTTACACACGTTTCCCGACTAAAACTGCACACCGAAAAAGCACAGGGCTCCTTCCCTCTTCACTGCCAGAGCTCAACTGAAACTCCAACAGACAAAACCGGGCACTTCCTTTGAGTTCCTCCCAGTTCTTGACTGGATTGGCTGTCACCACAATAGACTGTGCTGTTGGTCCAAAAGGTGCTGAAGTCTAAACTACATCTCCCAGAGTCACTGCCCATACAATCCTCTTGTGGCTGGCTCAGATTATGAGTCCAAGTTCTGATTCGTCCAAGGCACCATTTTAGAGCTAGCTTACCCCACACTGATTGGTCCAGTTCAGCAGTTCAAAACCAGAATGGGAACTAGGCAGCACAGTTCTGACTGCAAAGAAAGCAGGTTAGACAAACTGTCATTTCATTATTACTCTAAATGATTTCTGGCAAACAGTTACATCTTTCAGATAGGTTCCCTTTGCACTCCTAGTGACTGCAAAAATGGAGTGAATTGGCAGCAGCTCGAGTGGTACTCAAACAGAGAAGCACACAGTCCCGCCATACAAACTAATTATGTCTGCAAGCAGACAGCTCTTAAAGAGACAGTACCAGAGGCTCTAAAAACACTCACTGATAAATGGCTTAAATGCCAAACACCATTCAGGCTTGGAGCATTCAAGCAAGCTCCTGGAAGTCTTTTGGGAACCCCCATTTGCAGGGGGGTTACACTTGCTAATGCTATTTCTTCCTTTATGCCCTCCCTTCTTCCCGTCTGTCTTTAAAATGCTCTCGTTCCCATCCCTCTTAATTTCACCTGCTCTGCTACTTTTATTAATTTGCATCTTGGAGGATTCCCCTCCCCTCGGGTCCTCCCTACTCTTTACTTCTGTCTATGGGGGGCAGTTTACGCCTCCGTGATTCTTTCTGCAACCTCCCTCAGCTAGTTTAAATGTTCATCAAAGTAACATTTAATCCATCCTGAGGACTGCACTTCCTCTCTGGGACAGATTCAGGCCATCACCTCTGTATAGGCCCTTATCCCTCCAGGTAGGTCCCCAGTCCCCAATGTAACTGAACCCCTCCTCTCTGCACCATTCATTCAGTTATGAGTTGATGCTCATGGTGTGGAGAACCCTTTTCTCCCCCTGCCGTAGACAGGCAGCACCTCAGTGAAAGCCACTTCATGTGTTGCCTAAGATCCCTCCCCAGCTCCCTAAACTTCCCCTGCACTATCCCAGTCCCATCCCTAGCTAGGTCACTAGTGTCCAGGTGGACAATGACATCCCACTCTCCCTCCCACTCTACCACCCTAGCAATCCTCAGGATCCATTTCACATCCCTCCGTGACATGGTGCCACATAAGAACCTTACCTCCTTCCTTCCTCCCTCCACCCTTTCCTATTCCCAAATCTATCCTCCTCACAATTGAGTTCACCACCAGAAGTTGCTTCCTCCTTCTCTGGGGTCCTTCACTATCCCCCTTGGGGGTCTCCACTATGGAGTCCCCCCATCCTCCCTGGCTTGTACCACGAGTAATATTTAAATATAGTGTACTGTACAGTCTCCCTGCCTCTGTCTCATGACTTTGGAAAGCAGTGACCACTTTTGCTGTTCTTCCCAGGTCACTTTTCTCAAGGATGTCTATGAGTTCGGCCTATGGTTTGCCTTTCTCAAAGATGAGCCCTCTATTTCTGCATAGCTACTGAAGGTTTGGCAATGTGCATTTCTCAAATGACCCAGATATAGCGTCTTCTGGCTATCTCTTCTTACAACAAAATAAAAATGGTAGTATATATGGCATCCCCTTTTGTGTATCCTATTCTGTGACTAGACAGATAGCCTTTTTATTGACAAATCATTTCAGATCCCAACTACCGCCAACCAGTTTGTCACAGACTGGCTCTGTCCCAGAACTCAGTCTGGACTACTACCAGTTTTCACAACTCTTCAGATACCTGAAAGGGTTTCCTTGGGATGCTGCCACCACCCAGTTGCAATCTTGTTTGGGGTATTTCTAGGTCTGACTCCACAAAAGCCACTGCTCACAGAGTACAGTGCTCTTTCCCAAAGGCAAACAACCCCCCTTTTGTCACAGCTGAGAACACTTTGTTTTCGATATGCTAACTGTAGCCTGTCTCTTTGGAAACAGATCACAGACTTGCCAATTTACACCTGCTTATCTATACTTGAAATGACTCAGTCACAGAAAGCATGAAATATATAAAAATAACAACAAACGGCAGAGCCGTGAAACGTGAGGAGGTTTTTCTGTCTCTATAACCTGCACCCGAAAGGGTTTTTTATCACTTCCAGCAACAAGTAATGCTCGTTTAATGTAAACTAAGACTGAGATTGTGGTCGTTATTGGAAAGGTGTGTTTTTTAATGCCGTGACTCTTTTTCTGTGTATAAAAATAACATTTAATACTGCACAATATTTACATACGTTACAGAATATTACACATTGAAGATTATGGGGAGTAGATTATTTCTACAGAGATAAAAATAAACACATTTGAAAAGATAGAGGTTATACAGAAAAACTTAACTCAATGTTTCTAGATTCCACGAAGAGTAGAAGAAGCTTTCCCCTAACTGGGAACTGGTGAGTTATTGCAGGGTTGAACCCGTGATGTTGCAATTTCAAAATCACAAACATAATCGGCTTCACATTGTAAAATACAACCTTTGGCTGGCTAGCCCACTATGCCTGCATCATCATACATGCCTCTCTGACATCACATCCTGGACCTGTCTTTTGGTCTCTGGGGACAACCTTTTTCCCAGACTGATCCAAACTGGATTTGTTTATTCTAGCTTGGTCCTTTTGTTATCCTGGCTGGTTAAACAGCTGGATCCCACCTAGGTGCACCAGTTAGTTGTTTATTGTCAAAACATCACATCTTTAGATGAAAAGGGTCTCGCCCCTTGATGTTTAAGTAAAACAAAAGAGCCTTTACTGGACAAGAACTGTTGCTGTCCCCTCCCAACCTCTGTGAGAACCTAGAATCCAGGAATGCTCACACAAAAAGCATGGGACTGCAATAGGAGGCAATTTTCAATTCTTTCCAAACATCCCACAATTAAAATATAGTATTTTACAGGCAACATAACTAGTAATAAAAAAAAATTCCTGGGTGTTAACATCTGTTACAGTAAGCCAGATCATTATCCCTGTCTCCTTTGGATATGCATCCCAAATGTTCCCAAACTCTGATTTTTAGTTTTTGTTTCTAGCATATGTGCATCTTCAACAGCAAACAGCTAGATGAGTGGTGGGCAAGCTGTGGTGGTTTGTACTCCTATGGTTAAGGGTGTTGCCAAATGAATCTGGAAGTAGAGGCTGGAGGCATACTCTAGAGCCAAGATGCAAGGCTTAGTGCAACTAATTGGGGCACACAGTAAAAGGACTCAGTTTTCACTACCAATACCACTATTACACAAGAGAAAGAATGAACCATATTACTAGGACCACAGACCAGCCTCGCTAATGTCATACAAAAGTCCAGGTGATTCAAGTCCTACATATGTAGCAATCTGATGCACCAAGTTTGGGCTTTTAGTATTTTGGTTGGTCGACTGCTGGATGTGAACCCAAGGAAGAGCCTCTTATGCAGGCCATAAAATGGGGCATCCCCCAGTGAACTAGAAACAGAGGAAAGCATTATAGGCCTCCTGGCCCTAGGAAGATGGTGACTTCTGGTGTCATTGAGTAGATGTCGGAGGTGAAGCGCCTGGTCGAGGATGGGTGTCAAAGCCTGGTTGTGGGTGAAGAAAATCCTTACGTGGAGTCATCAGCTGCAGTGACCTTGGGCAGGTAAATAAGCAGTTGAGGAAAGGATGCTGGGTGTGATGATCCATTGAATGATCTCTGGGTAGGCCCACGGAACCCTTACCACCTCATCACTGCAGCTTCAGAAACTGGAAATCTTTGACGTGACCTCTTGCTGAGCCACTGGAACATGAGCCACATATGGATGGTATGATCATGAGCGTGGCAACCATCACTGTGACCTCTTGCATGGGTCACCTGTATTTATGCCACTTTGGGGGATGAGGCACAGAGCTTGGCAATCCTCAGTGAGGCCTTGGTATAACTACCACTACTACCGCCACCTCTGATGAAAAGCGAAGAGCCTGGCAATCCTTGTTGAGGCCTTGGTATGGGCTACCGGTACTATTGCCACCTTGTGACAACATCTATGTGGGAGACTGGACAACATGACTCCGAGTTTGGTGGATGACTGAAGTCCTTCAAGCTAGAGCCAGGGCTGCTCCCAACCTGATTCACTTTGGTGGGCCCTAGCAAATAGCTGGCTACCACTTACAACCAGCAACTTAGATCTGGGGCATCGTGGCAAAGAATTGGAGTTGATGGAGGTCATTAGAGATGGATGTAGGTGATGCTGGACTTTCCAGGGACCCTCCCTAGGTTGAAGAAGAGGCATTGGAGGAACCCTCGATGTTGTGTGTACAGGAGTCCCCTACTGTTGTTTGACTAGAATTCCTGCACCCTGGGGAATGCCAACCAAAGAGGAAAAATTGTACCTCTTCTGCTGAAGACTTGCACAGAAGGTTTACTGGGGCTGTCAGCTGGCCACTGCACTGACTCACCACATTGGAGGACCTGACTAAATGTCATTTATTTACTGGAGGCTGACTGAAGGTGCTACTGGAGATCTTCCAGAGGGGAGTTACACCAAACAGGCCCAGGGACTCAGCCTGATTTTCTGCTCCCTTGTTGGGACAGGAATGTGGCCAAACTAGTTTGGCCTGGCTTGACTAGGTGTCGGTCTTGGGCAGAGGGAAGGAAGGAAAAAATGATTTTGTTTCAAAACTGTGGATTTAAGCTGCTAGGACTGTCTGCTGGAGAGGGACCTGTCCTATGTGCCATAAGGTACCCTAAGCTTTTACAGGGTCCCCAATAAGCAGCCAGAGTCCCCATGGCTGCCTGACCCCTCATGTCCCTGGGGATCCCCTATTTTCTGTGGTGCCCACAATTTCCCTGGGGCACTACAGATGAACTAGTTTCAGTTTGGCAGCTAAGCAACCCTCTAATGGTGAAACTTCTCCCAGTTTCTTGTTATTTTTTTGTAGATTTTGTTTTGTCCGGTCACCCCCCCCAAGGGAGATCAGTCCATGCCTGTACATCATCCCCCCATGCCCAGGCTTAGCCCCCCGGGCAGGTCTGCCGGGTGGGTGCCTTCTCCCCACGATCAGTGGTATCTTGCCCTGGCTTACCCCCCCCAAGGTGGGGCCATGGGAGCGTGATCCTCCCGGCAGACACTGGTGGCAGTGGGGAGGGCAGTGGAGCAGGGCATCATGCTTGGGGGACTGCAATTTTTATTGAGTTGCAGCAGTCTGGGGGCAGGGACATGCAACGATGGCCAACGTCCACCCCTTGCATTAAGGCACTCGCAGTGGCAGTACCCCCAGCCTCCACCAGAGCTCTGCAATGCACTGGACACTCTTCCCCCTCCCACTGGAGAAGGACAGCAGTCCCTGGGATGCTCCAGCCTTCTCCCCCCAGCCGACCTTCTGAGTCCCAAGTCCATCTCCGAAACCGGGATGTCGGCACTGCAAGCAGGCATCTTGCCACTGCATTGGTGGGCCAGCTTTTCTTTTTCATAGTTAATACTCTTTTTCCTCTGCAGCCCAAGCTACCCTCTGGATGCTAATCACCCCAGCCCCATTTCCCAATTTTTCTGCCAGGGCTTACCTTTGCACTGTTGCAGTGTGGCCTGGGTATTCGACAGTGTGCAGGGCTACTGGGTAGTTGGGGCCTGCGATGGCTTGGACCTCCATTTTCTCACATTTTGTCTTCCCCCAGAGAGGTGGGATGCAATGCCACCTAGACATTTCACGCATGCTTTCATGCATGGTGCATTGGCAGCTGCCCCTCTCTCCCCCATGCTATCAGCCTCAGCCTGCATAGCCCCCAGCTGATGCTAAGGGCCAGTTGAGTAGCGAGCACTGAAACCCTCCCTCTCCAGGAGAGGAGAGCAGTCCTCCAGATGCTCAGTCCTGTCCCTCCTCAGCCAATCCCCAGTGATCTAAGTCCGCATATGAACCTGGGTCACTGGCATGGTGCATGTTGTGGAGTCTAGTGCCTTAACCCTCAGCACCACTGGACTGGCAAGTTTTGGGTTCTGGACTGAATTTGTCTTAAACATAATATGACAGAACTTACTCCTTCCACATGGGAAGTTACCCGTTTGGGGTTTTGGCATCCATGTGTGTCTAGTAGAGGTGATCCTCAGTGGCTGGTAGCTATCAACTACCTTGTCTCTAATATTGGGACCCCGCTTATATACCATTCTCTGCAAACTTTTAATGGTGTAGCTAGAAATATAAAATTTGTAAGCCAGAACCCTTTGGTGCCACTTTACTGCCCCCTCCCCCATTGAAGACATGCACATATTTGTTACCCAGACACCTTGTACTCACCATTAAGCCTACATGCTATGTAATCACAGTACATAGGCTTCCCTAGATTGGGTAGCCACACATTTGGGGTCCCACAGACCCCCACAGCATTTGCAGAAGGGTCAGATGAACTGGTGAAGTGTTCAGGGGGCGTTTCTACACTCCATGCCATTCACTAAGGCATGGAGTGCTCAGAGAGGGGGGTGCAGGCTACACCAGCAGGCACCATACCATATCCACTGTGCAACCCCCATGAACAGCACCCACCTGTTGTGGTGGGGCAGCAGACTCACCCTGGCCATGCTGCCCCAGTCCTCCAGACTGACAGAAAGGGCTGGGAGCAGCCACTGGGGCATTCATCCACTTTAGCTTAAATTCTGGGATGGGCAGTGTCCCACAGTCTCCTGCTCCACATAGAGCAGAGGCTCCACTCTGAGGCCAGGATGGGCATCCAGTTGGATGCCCACCTGTGTCCGCTGTTTGCCTCCCATGCACCAACTTGCTGGGGCTGCGAACAGGCAGCCAACAGCGGCTGTCAGTCATGAATGTCATGCCCTCTGTACCTGTCCACAGGTGCAGATGTGTGCAGGTGTGCCGGTGTGCAGATGTGCGCAGGCTGGTTATGTGCCTATCACATGTACCTGGTCTGCTTTGGTGCATGGGCACAAATAAGAGCAGAAATTACAGCAGTACTTAGCTTTACACTTTTAACATTATGTTTAATTTAAACAGAGCACAGCATTTATATTATAACAATAGCAGGGGTGTATATCAGACAGAGTAACCAAAATCATAGGATAGAGCAAAGAATGCTGCCCTCCCTCCTGTCAACTTGTAACCCATTGCAATTGTCCTAAGTGCAAAAATGTCTTCTATATAAAACAGTATCCTAGTCAAAGTTTATACAGTACATCTATGTTAAGTTGTTCTGCATCCTCAACATTAAATAACGTTTTTAACACATACCTTTGGGGCCCATAATACCACTCACAGACCCATAACACATGGATCAGATCTTCCCTTGTCCCAAGTTGGCAATTATATTTGTCTGATATATTATGGCCTTTATTATACCTGTTTGCTAATACATTACTATCAAACATTTCGTATTTGTATTTGATGAGATGAGCTCTTAACTTAGGATCAGCCAAATTTTCATAATATGGCTATATTATCTCATCATTTTGATTATTTGATGCAAACCATTTTGAATATTTAGACTCCCTTATCCAGTTGTTATCTGATAAATCCCAGTACTTTCTGATCTTATTCTGTATATATGGCCTATATTTGGAACTAAGGACGACTTTCTGGTCCACATAGGTTTTAAAAAAAACTGTACATTATACTTGTCTAGCAAGTTATAAATATTGACTAGCTATGGAGATTTATAGAAGTCTAGCTCTTTCCATCTGACATTTTTAAGAAGGCACTGTTTAGGAATTCTATTCTGTGATAGATTGGTTAATTTAATCCAAAAGGAAAGCTTTCTCACATCCGAAGTGGTATTTATATTTTCTAAAGCTCTTTCTGCACGTAAATAGGCACTGGGAAAAGAACCAGGGACACCAATGGTTTTCCTTAACAGTTTGTAGACAGGAACCATTAGTTTTTATGTTTGCTTGCACGCATGTGCAAGAAACATAGTGTCATCATTCGAGTTTTTGTAGGTGTGGCACCCTGTCTTCCAATTCAGTCAGCGTGTTCGCAGGCACGGCCACAGTTCACCAATGAATGCTGCAGCTGTCTATGACAGCAGTTGAAAATGCAGTGCCGTACAGTTGAAAGGGAGAGCTCCACTTCAGTGAGCAGCGATAAGATACTGCTGATTAGCATATTGCGTGCTCATGCACCCCCCCACACTCACATTGTATGGCCAACAGGGGTGCCCAATCCCCTGTCGGCTCTGCTGCACCCCCCCCAACAGAGTTCCAGGTGCCACACTGCAATGGTCCTTAAGGCCAATGGAGGTACCCAATCCCCATTGGCTCCACTGTTTCCCCCCCAACAGACTACCGGGTGCCACGCTAGGAGCCCACCCCAGCGTGGCAACAGTCCGTATGGCTGATGGAGGTGCCCAATCTCCCATCAACTCCACTGCCCCCACAAACAGCCTTCCAGCTGCCACACTGGGAGTTCACCCCAGCATGGCACAAGTCCCATGTCGTCTACAAAAAAAAAAAATAACCTGCAAGAAAAAATATTAGCTCGCTGGCTGTCCTGAACCTCTTCCCCCCAACCGTGCCCACCTTCTGTGCACCCTACCTCCCCACACCCCCACCTCACCCCATACTTACCTCTGGAGTCTGGCGCAACGATCTTCGGTGGACCAGGAACACGTCTGCACTTTTCAAAGCCGACTGTGAAGTGAGGAAATGCCAGTAAGCGGTATAATGGAATAGTGCTTTTTTTCAACTTTGATGCATATCTCAGGCATTTTGGGGAATTTTTTCACCAAATTTTCAACATGGGGTTTTTGGGACCCCACTTCATGAATTCTGGCACTGCCATTTTGTTAATCAGCCCTGAAAGGTGATTTTGAGGTCATTGCATGGAACCATCTTTTGGGACTGATTTATGAAACAACAGTGTCGTAGTTCATGAGGTAGACCCCCAAAAACACTATGTTAAAATTTGGTGAAAAATTCCCATAAATTACTGTTTTATGAGCATGTATTGTGCTGTTCCAATGCACGCTCGTAAGTTCATGAATTTTAATATTTTCACTCCAGATTTTCAACATTGCCATTTACCATACCTCCTTATGAGCAGTACAGCTGTCATTTTTCACATTTCGCCCCAAATGTGTTTCTGCGCATGTAGCGCACAATGGCGCAGTCAGTGTGCAAAATCAATGTTCAGGACAGATTAAGAAAATCACAGTGAACTGTTCATGAGCAGAGGTGTTAAAATGGCTATGTTAAAAATTTGGTGAAAAAAGTCCAAAAAATGGCTGTGTTACGAGCAACCATTGTGCAGTTTCCACGCACCCTCATAAGTTCATGCAAGTCTAATATTTTCAGTCCAGATTTCCACCACTGGAATTTTTCCACACTTCCTTATGAACAGTACAGCTGTCATTTTTCACATCATGGTCGAAATGTGTTTTCGCACTTCCAGCGCAGAAATGCGTGGTCGCTGTGGGAAATCACTGTTCGGGACAGATTAAGAAAATCACAGTGACACTGTTCATGAGCAGAGTTCTAAAATGCCTGTGTTGACAATCTGCTGTAAAAATCACAAACTAATTGCGTCTTGAATTAATAACGTTGTAGTTTTGCGCTGCGTCGTATTTCCACCAGTTTTTTAATATTTTCACTGCAGATTTTCAACATTGCCATTTTTGCGCTTCCCATGAACAGTACAGCTGTCATTTTTCACATCCTGTTTGAAATGTGTTTTTGCATCTGTGGTGCCAAATGGTATAGTCACTGTGCAAAATCAGCTTTCGGCTAACAAACTGATAGTGCCACTGTTCACAAGGTGGGGGTCCCAAAAAACCCATGTTGAAAATTTGGAGTGAAAATGCCAATGAACACCTGAGGCATTAGGGTTTCTGACCATAACGCCCCACCCTGTAGAGATTGACAGGCATCAGGGGTGTGACTTGGGATTCTCGCCTGTAATGCTCATGCCATTCCATACCCTGCAGCCAGTGAGAGGCATCGAGGTGTGCCTTGGACTCTTCGGCCCCAAAGTTCACCCCATTCTCCTATACAGCACCCATGTCACCGTATTTCCTGATGGAATGCGGTGAGCATAAGGGCCAAAGACCCCAAGGCACACCGTGACACTTGTCAGTGTCTGCAGGGTAAGGTGTAGTGAAATGGCGTGGCTGTTATGCCTGACGACCCAAAGGCACACCCCAGTGCCTGTCAGTCTCTGCAGGGTGGTGGTGGGGTTGGCTTCAGTTCAATACTTCACTGCCATTCCTATTATGCAGCTCTCTAACTCCTACACTACCAATGCCAATGCCAGCAAGCAAACATTCGGCATTGACAGATGCTTATTCTTTGTGTTTTGTGTCCCAGATCTCAGAGCCATAGGCTATTTGAGCCAAATATTTTGCTTGAATGGCTTCCATCAATGGTTTAATTGCCATTCCTATTGTTTAATTACCATTCCTGTTCTCAGTGTTTTGTCTGTTCTTAGCATGTGTCAGTGGTTTTCAATTACATTTATAGGTTAGCTATACTGGATTAAAAATAGATAGTGATAAAATTTAAGCAATTTCCTCTTCCCACATCCCTTTTTTGTACAGTACCCTCCTGCGTGATCAGTTCAACCTTGTTGCTGCTGTCCACTACTGCCTTGTCCCTATCTATGGTTGTAACCATGCTCTGAGAACCAAATTGTAATTTCTGCTGCTGTAAGTTCATACTCCTAAAGTCTACTACTTATTCTGAAGGGAGAACTCGCAAGGGAGATAGTCACCCTATGAAATGTATATGTGCCAAGTGCACAACACGTGGAATTTTTTTAAACTCACTGGGACAGACACTCACAGAAAAAGCAACAGGCTGGATGCTATTGGGAGTGATATGAATGCCATTCTAGATCACTTCCTGGACAGAAGCAAACCTCCGCAGAGTCCAAGCTCCCCGGTCTCAACAGCATTGTGCTGTCTAGCCAAGGAATGTGGCCTACCAGACATTTGGAGAATGGCGACCCCCAAAGGGAGAGAATATGCTTTCTTCTCCCACCTGCATCAGACCTACACTAGAACTGATATCCGGCTGATACCAAAGAGTATTACAACAGATGTGATGACTGCAGACATACGTCCGATACTTATTTCAGACCATGCGCCAATAAATTTTACCTGGCATCCTCTGTGGTCTCAGACATGGGACAGGGGACAATGGAGGCTTAATGTCTCGCCGTTAAAATACACCACCTTCAAACAGCAGCTGGCAAAGGAAATTTGCAGCTTCCTGGAGTTGAACAAATCTGGGGATGCCTCAGAAGCAACCCAGTGGGAGGCCTTAAAGGCCTTTCTCAGGGTCATATTCATAAGTTGGGCATTCTACCTTAAGAAAACTAGGGCTTCAGAAGTGGGAGCCCTACAGTCCAAGCTACAAATGATGGAAACCATTTACTGGGCAGATCTGACAGCCTAGGCTAAGCTGCTACCACAGATTATTGACATCAGATACCAGGTTGATGCCCACCTGAACCAAAAAGTTGAAATATGCACTGTTCAGGATGAGGCAAAGCTTCTGGGAAGCAGGTGAGAAGCCAGGCAGACTTCTGGCGTATCATCTTAAAAAGAAGAGAGATCAAGAACAACAGCAATACCCATGTCAGCAAAGGGAGGTCATAATTCTGCTATACAATGCACTAGTGAGGCCCCACCTGGAGTACCGTGTACAGTTCTGGAGACCTTACCTACGTAAGGACATAGACAGGGTAGAGAAGGTTCAGAGGAGGGCAACAAAGATGGTGCATGGATTGCATCACAAGTCCTATGAGGACAGGTTGAAGGAACTGAACATGTACTCCCTGGAGGAGAGGAGGGAGAGAGGGGAAATGATAGAGACATACAAGTATCTTACAGGGAGGAACAGGGTGCAGGAATACACTATTTTTAAGCGAAAAAGATGTTCCAGGACTAGAGGGCATGGGATGAAGTTGAAGGAGGACGATTCAGAGGAAACGTGAGGATAGAATTTCTTCACAGAACGGGTGGTGGACAAGTGGAACACCCTGCCAGAGGAAGTGGTGGGGGCTGAAACAATCACGGGATTTAAGAATGCATGGGATAGACATAAAGGAATTCTGGAGGCCAGGGGTAAGGGGCAACAGACTTCTAGGAAAACATAAACTGAACTTACAAGCTCAAATGGGCAGACTGGGTGGGCCATAGGCCCTTATCTGCCGATACTGTCTATGTATCTATGTATTTATCTGGATCTGGAGTACTGCGTTCAGTTCTGGAGACCCAATCTCCGCAAAGACATAGACAGGATGGAAGCTGTCCAGAGGAGGGCAACTAAAATGGTGTAGGGTCTGCACCGAAAGACATATGAAGAGAGACTTAAGGAGCTTAATATGTATAGCCTCGAGGAAAGGAGGGAGAAAGGGGACATGATAGAAACTTTCAAGTACCTCAAGGGAATCAACAAAGTCCAAGAGGGTATCATCTTTCAAAAAAGAGGTGCAAGAACAAGGGACAATTTGAAGATGGGGGGCAGCTCAGAGGTAATTTGAGGAAGTATTTTTCACAGAGAGGGTTGTGGATGCATGGAACGGCCTTCCGGAGGAGGTTGTGGAGTCAAAAACAGTGGTGGAATTCAAGCATGCATGGGACAGTCATAAGGCAATTCTAGGGGTGGGGGTAGGAAGAAGTAGGCTGCTGGTTAACCAGGATCTGAAGCTTATCCATTAGGTAGGGAAATGGGCAGACTGGGTGGGCCAAGCGGTCCTTATCTGCCGTCAAATTCTATGTTTCTATGTCAGAGGTCATTCTGTGTGAAGATGATGTGGATATGAAAAAAACATTCCTTGCCTCTTCACCAACCTCTGTTCAGAAAAGGCACAAGCAAAATCCATGTACATAGAATCTTTCCTGTCTCAGGTGACCATCTCCACTATTTCCCATAAACAGAAAGAGCTTCTGGATAAACCTTTTTAGAACTCAGAATTACAAACAGCTGTCCGCTCTAAGGCAAAAGATAAGGCTCCTGGAATGGATGGCCTGCTGGCCGAATTTTACTCTGCATTCTAAGACAAACTTACAGACCTATTAATGAAAACCTTCTCTGAAGTTGGGAAAAAGGGGAAGCTCCCACAGTTGATGCGCACAACTCTTATCACCCTGATACCCAAATCAGGGAAGGATCATACAACATACAGTAATTATTGGCCCATATCTCTCATCACCGCAGATTACAAAATATATGCAAAAATGTGGGTGCATAGCATTGGCTTAAACTATTATTGCTCGCTTTGATCTCAATGGACCAGGTTGGTTTCACTCTGGGAAGGAGAGGCACTGATAACTCCAGAAGGCTGATTAACCTCTCCCTGGCACTCCAAAGTCACAAACACAACCATGACACTAGCAGTACTGGATGCAGAGAAGGCCTCTGAGTGAGTCGAATGGCCTTACTTGTTTCAGGTGTTGTGACACCTAGGCTTTGGAGAAGGTTTTATCCAAGGAACTTGTACCCTTACAGTAGAGTGCAGACAGCAGTAGTCACAAATGGCCAGATCGCGGAAGCGTTTCTGCTTAAAAGAGGGACCACAAAGGGGTGCCCTTTATCACCCCTACTCTTCATTATGGCACTGGAACCCCTCCTGCAAGCCCAGAGGCAAGATCACAACATAAATGGTTTGGCACTGGGTGAAGAACACAAGGTGCAGGCATATGTGGATGGCACTCTCCTGACTCTGACAAGTCCATACCGGCCATATTACGAATCACCCAAGACTATGGGAAACTCTCAGGTTACCAGCAGAATGTTGCAAAATCACCAATACTTCCCTCTCATTCAGTCACAGCCACAGAGCACTTACCACAATATCCTTGGGTTCCAGCACCAGCCCAACAACGTATTAGGTACTTAGGGATCAATTTTGTGTGGGACCTCACTCAACTAGGATCTATAAACCTAAACCCCACTATTAAAAATCTGGAGGCAGACCTGGTGAGATGGAGTCACCTCCACCTTTCTTACTGGGGAAGAGCTCATGCTTATAAAATGATGGCAGCCCCCAGGATACAGTACGTGCTGGACAATTTACCATTATCCCCCCCCCCCAAGACTATTTAAAAAGATCCACAGGCAGATGCCAAACCTCTTCTGGTTTAATGTCTCAAAAAGGCTGAGCTTCAAGAAACTACGGCAACGCCCAATAAAAATGGGGTGGGGGCTTAATCTCCTAAATTTCACACTCTAGCACGAAGCCCTTGCACTCTGTCAGCTCAGCCATTCCTCCCCCAGAATGTCCTTGACTAATTGCAGCAAATGGTCAGATTGTGAGGTGCAGATACTAGGAAACTCATTGCGTACCACTACCTTTTTCACACACCACCATAACCACCTATACAACTCCTCTACTATCCAACATACTAGGAAAGTTTGGTGATGGGCAGTCAAACACACAAAATGGACTGCGTGGAGCTCTCTAAATTTTCCACTATGGAACAATGAACAGCTAAAAATAGATGCCAAGCCCATTTGCTGGCAAACGTGGGAGGCACAGGGAATGACATGCCTAGGAGACCTCCTGCATAGCTCTACAAGGGTATCCAGTGAGAATAGTGACTGAATATGGACGATCGTAAAAACGGCGACTTATATTCCACACTTTCCCCATGGGCTGCCCTGCAAGGGTAGCGACCCTACGTGAAAGTGAACATAGGGAAGGGTGACTGGAAGGGGGGATAGCAAAGGGAAGGACAGGGAAGGGGGTTTACGGGACTGGTGTGCCTGCTGCCACTGAGCTAGCTATATGGTGTGGTGGTGTGAGTGGCTAGCTCTGGCTCAGCAGGTCCTGGGTTCGGGACTGGGGGGGTAGAAATTTTGCCACCGCCTGTGGCTGCGGGAACCTTTTTTAATCCAGACTATTCCCTCCCAACATGCACCCCTGGAGTTGAAAATCTAAAATCAGGGGGACGGGGGTAGCACCCCTGCAAAAATACTTTTTGTGTTTTCAGATGTTGGGTTGCTGGCAAGTGTATATCGCCGATTTGCTTTTCAGTGATATACACTCACCATAATAGCGATCGCTGTTTTGCAATCACTATTATGACACGGAACCCTCTACAGAAGTGCTGAAGTAATTTGTACATCTTCAGGCTGATTATGGCATACTCAACAACCTGCACTGGCGCTATTTGCAGATACACCATGCACTTTGACCGGGCCTAGGACATCCCTATATCATGGAACCCTGCAACCATCTGGATCACCTGCTAGAAGGGAGAAATGTAGGGCTACTATGATCTAGAAACATCTATTCTCATTTCATCTAATTTTTATTGTTTATACTGGAAAGGCATGTGAGCAAAACTGCCCATTTTCACATGTGTCCAGTGACCAAATTTGATACAATAATACATATTGGTGAACATTACATTACATTTCTTAACTCCCTTATGCCAGATCCCAGTGAGCCAACTGTAGCGAAACGGTGAGAGGAACTGGGCATATATATTATGGACCAACACTGGCATATGTACTGGCCAATGCTTAAGAGAGATTTGAAGGATACAAGAAATAGGTTACGCAATTCAAAATCCTCCCTAGGCGGCACAGAAGTCCTCAGAAACTACACAGATGTGGACTCATGCCATCCAACAAATGCTGGAACTGCCATCTGGTACCAGGCTCAGTCACACACCTCTTATAGGCCAGTCCCAAGCAAAAAGAATATTGGACAGAAGTACAACATGCTTGGGCTACCACACTTAGGCCCACATGTTCAAAAGATATGCGCCCGCGCATCTCCAGATATGTGAGGGACGTTGGAGCGTGGCAATATTCAGAAGCCCCCGATGCGCCCAGCAAACCTGACTGTGCCACCACGCAGAATATTGCAATGCAGGAATGCAAATGAGGGGCTACACATGCATATTCCCAGCATCACAATAGTCAACCCTTCCCCCCCAGTGCACGGGCACATAGTTACACGTTCCATACCCTACTTTACTATGCATGGGGATGGTTGGTGCCCTGCGCATAGTCAAGGGCCAGGTACACAGCCCCCTCAAGCTCCAAATCCAGTACTGAAAACACAACCCCTTCCCCATCCATGTTGCCATAGTGCAGTGTCCCCCCACAGCCCTGATCCCTATTAAAACAAAACAAAGTGTCTCCGAACTCTCTTTTTCCACAGTGTAGTGTCCTCCTCTCCAGCCCCAATCCTCGTAGAAATAAAATAAAGTATCATCAATCCCTTATTTTCCACAGTGTAAAGTTCCTCCAGTGAAACATTATTTTATTTCAACGGGGATCAGGCTAGGGGGGACACTACACTATGAAAATAAGGGGGGGTTGCCTTCATGATTCTGCTGGGCGCAGCCATGTAAATGGTTTACAATGGCATGGCATGAGGCCCCTTTGCACCATGCTTGCCCAATGAGTTCATTTGTATATTTGGGCTGAATAACGCCCATTCAGGTATGTGCCGCACATTCCCCTATGGCCGGTCTTCAGTCCTGCACCCTGGATGCATCGCGCCAAACATGGCGGCCACCTGCTATGTGCCATGCATCCAGGGTCTGATATTCAAACAGAATGAGGGATCTGATCTGCTCATGCATTCTGTTTGAATATCACAACAGAGCTGTCTGGTGCATCTCTTTTTGCACGATGCGCTGTTATGCGTGAATATCCGACCAGCTCTGAATATGTCCCCCTTAAATTACTGACTGATCTTAATGCAGCGTGGGTATTATTGGGCCTGGACCCTGCTAGATCCCAGAATGCTCTAAGCCTCTCGAGATGGCTCATGGGTGCACTGCACTCAGTCAAAATGGTGATCCTGTGACACCGGAAACAGGAAAACACGCCTGACCTGCAGCAGAGGTTGTTTGAACTCAGGAAAACAGCACGCTTTGAAAGAGTCCACTTTAGAAAATAGACCAATATTGGGTAACATGGGGCAAATATTTAGTCACAGTTCTGTGTTGTTCGAGAAGGATACACAGAACATGATAGGCCAATTCTGGAGCACGACACACAGGACCAGAGACAAACTGATCTTCATTACCCCCCCATGCACACATGAACACAAGTTAGGAGTACCTCTGTCAGACATCGACAGAAGCAAATAAGAATGCAACACCTACAGCATAATACCTCCATATACATCAGCAGATTACGCAGTATTAACCCTTAAAGAGGACCTTCCCTGATAGTCCAAAAAGTTACAGCTTGTAGTCATTATATGCAGTACTAGACCTGAAAAGGTGTATGCATTTGTTATTTCTGGCCAAGGTTTACTCTGCCTTCCATAATTTGGATTTGTTTTTGATCCATGCTGCACTTGCCTTTGCTGTTTAGCTGCTGGGCTGCTAGCTCCTTATGACATCACTGTAGGATAGAGGAGTGACTCACACTGTGCAGTACCATGTGACTGCAACAATGTTGCAAGGGAACCTACCAGTACTCAGTGTACATGCTGTGTCCCCCCTTACCCAAGACACCCTGTTTGCAATGCATTATGCCAAAATCTAAATGCTTTGTTAGAATTATTTTTTTTTTGTGAAATTGACTCTGCCCTGCACTGATGTCAGCAGTATAACCCTGGGCCCACAGCAACACCAGGCTTGCTATAGAAGCTCTGGTGCACCCTGCAGTTTTTAGCAGCTCAGAATGCAAAAACTAACTGCAGCAGGCAGTAATGAAATACAATTCCAGAATCAATGCAAGAAGGGGTAATTAATGCATGAAAGTCAAAGTGACTGGGGAAGGTCCTCTTTAAAGGATATCATGCTGGATGGGTAAATATAATTCTACTGATACCGGGTGCTTTGTCATCTTTGTAATAGGATCTTCATATCACTTTATTTAATATTACCAATTGCTGATACGTTTGTTTTTTCTTCATTGCTATCTGAACATTTAGTGTTGTACCTCCAAGGGACATAGCAATCACCATGAATGCAATGTATTGTATACTTTTCTCTGAAATTGCCAAAAAGCTTTTCATTATAAAAAAATAAATTTAACTTGCTACCAGACCCCTTTCACTGGTCTCAACAGCATGCAGCGAACCATCTGTGCTTAGGTCTTATGCAGCCCATTTGCCATTTCCAATCTCAGACTCCCCAAGACGGTGGCTTCCCTGATCCGGGCCAAGAACCAGCCTTGCCAAATTCTTGACTATAGCCCTGTGTTCCTTCTGACTGCTGTTCTGAGCCAGCTCTCAGTGGCCCGAGAATGACAGATTTGTTTTTAAATTCTTTAAAGCCCCTGTGAATACCCCCCCCCCATAGACCCCATGTCTCTCACTTCTTAGCTTACTGGTGTTTCCCCTGTGTCACACTGGTGTTTGAATGGCCATGAGTCAGTACCACCACAGTTAGCGGTGTTGTAGGAAAGAAGGATTTCGAGTTCAGCAGCCTAGCATTTCAAAGTGATTGATTTACCAAGGAGACACAAAGTTAAGTCCCTTTTGTAGTACCAACCTTTCAGTGTCTGATAGTAAGTAATCTGATGTATTTGCCATATTCAGTAATGCTACGGGGTTGTTGTGCCCATATGTTCCTGCTCTGCCCTATTTTTTCCCCTGTCTCTAATGGCAGATGTACCCGGCAGGCATCTAACCTCTCTTTTCGACTGCAAATCACTCTCTTGACACCCCTTATCATAGAGTCCCTGCTATGAATATTCTGATGGTTATAGAGAATAATGGAGAGGTAAGTGTGTGTTATGGATTTGTTTCACACACTCGAGATGTGTGATGACCTATAAACCTCAAGAGCGAAGCTCGAGAGGTTTATGTGGTCATCACGCACTGAGAGTGTGTGAAAAAAATCTGTAACATCAAACTTACCTATCCTTTATTTTTTTTATAATTGCTGGTGTGGTGGTTTAGACTATATTTCTAGCAGCTTGATTGGAAAAGACTTTTTTTTTAGATAGAGTACAGTTTTATTTTTGAAGAAATTGAACTGTACATGAATAAAACATAGCTGAAAATACTGCAGTTGAAATACATTTTGTGAAACAATGGAATGCAACAGTTTTAAAGTAATTTCTTTGGGGAATGTCATATCAACCTGATTTTGGGTTATTGTTGCCTTTGGAGCATAATAAACCGAAATCCAGTTGATAGGCGTTTTTAACAAAACAGTAATACGGTTGATATTTATGGTCACCAGTAATTATAATACATTCTTACCTCACTCTGCCCCACTGGGAGATGCCCCCCCCCCCACATCCTCCTCCTTTGTGACGGGCTTGTCCCTGGTGGAGTCAGGTAACTGTCCCTCCTCAAAGGGTGCAAATCTGTTTGTCGTTACTACCAGAGGACACAGTCTCACACCTGCAGACTGTTTGTTTCTAGCCTTCTCCCTTCCCAACACACTCCATCGTCCTGGACCAGTGGGTCTCTGGGGGAGGGGGGAGTGGGTAGTAGTTTAGGATACCAGGTCAGCTGTCTGCATAGCAGGAGTATTGCACCCTGAGTTGTCCACAGCTTAGAATGAAGCTCCTAAGTCCTGCTGCTTATAGCGCACTGCCCCATCTTCTAGAGCACGGCCCAGGGAATGGTCACCCCACAGCCCCTACAGCTGACTAATCCCCAAATATGTCTTCCCCACATGCCTATTTTCTCTTTCAACAGTTAGGTATTTTCAGAGTAGATATCTAGCACTTACCCCTAAGTTCCCTGCTTCTCTCTTCATTTCTTGCAAGCCCCCATATAGGCCACTTCAGAAAGGCTTTAATGAGTAGTGGTGACTACCATTCCTGAAAAACAGATAAGGACACAGGGCCGGACAGGCAAGCCATGAGGTCATCAATGAAACCCAGCTATGCAAACATATTTATGAAAAGTTTTGAGAATTTATTTATTCTAGCCTTTGGTTACTGGGTACACAAGTGCCTGTTTTCAGGAGCGACCTGAGAGCACTGGGGAGGTTAAGTGACTTGCTTAGAGTCAGGTTCAGTTTTAGGTTCAGGTTCAAGTTTTTTGTTCGGCTATTTTCTTTACATAACAAGTTTTTTAAAACAGTACACATAGATTGTACCAATATAATTACAAACAGTAGAATTTTATGATATTTAACTTAATGCAGTATATCATAGGAGTAACAATGAATTAAATTTGTAAAATATATTGAGCATAAGAGGCACTCTCAATCCAGAATTAATCACAGTGCATCATTGGAAGTTTAAAAGTACAAGCTGTCTATAAATGCAGCTTATACACTGCATACATTATAAATGCAAGTTATACAAGTTACTCATGATCATTAAGTTGAACTCAATGCAATGGTATCCAACAGGCAGGTCAGAAGATGGTAATCTCTCATAATAAAAACTGATTAACTAGATTAGTACAACAACCCCAAAAATGTTTGAACATTTGTCCAGATATAAGACATCAACAATTGGAGAATCAAACTTAATGTAGTAACACAATATTTATAAGCACAATAATAACATACAAATAGGGAAAAGTAAAGAAAAATAAGGGGACAGAAGAGATGACAATCTTTAGCAGTCCTGTAACAGGAGTGAAAGGGCCTTGGATGAGTTTGTGTCTGGCTACCTACACCCCAGTCAAATATCTTGTCAGTAATCTCAAAAATCCAAAATCGAAATAGCTGATGAATATTGGAAGTGAGGCTGAGTTAAGGCATAAAAAGAAATAAATAATCTACATTACATCCCCTGTACGTGTAAATAATCAAAAGATAAATATTTTACAATTTCAAAGATGACAAAAAAGCAGTAAGTCTGCGTAAAGTTGGGATATCTCGAGTATTATACAGTACTGGAATTATTTGGTCCAATCAGAGACTGAGGTTGGCAATTATAGTGCCTAACAGTAGCCTCCCTTTTTTGAATGTAGAAGGCATAAAAATGTGATATGCTTAAGATTATCATCTCCCTTCATCCCACATTTACAGTAAGGGTATCAACACCAGGCCATTTCTGTTTGAAATGGGCATGATTAGCATTGTAGAGTTCCATTCTAAACCTGGTAGGTATTTTCCGATCTATAGAGTTCGATAGATTAGTCACATAAAATTCAAGAATGTGTGTGGTTTTAATCTGCTTATACCATTTAAAATTTTTGAGAGAGGAGACAGAAGGTCCAAGGTTATCTTTTCTGTAAGTATTGGTGAAGGGGAGTGGGACGGTGGCCATGACCATCTACTGAATTGGGGGTGTTTTTTGCTTTTTTTTGTTTTTTCAGGCTGTGAGAAGCAGTGCATGGGGGGGTGGCAGAAGTGAATAACAAAGAGGACAAGATGACCCAGATGCCAGACAGAGGAACGGCAGGGTAACTAATCATAATTTTCTTCGTTTAACAGGACAGGAAGCAGAAGAGAATAAACAGCAGATATTGGGGCTGAATTGGCATTGATTTTTAGTCTCCTGCCACTGTACTGTCTTGGTTTCTGTTTTAGTTTATTTGTCTTTTGTTCTCCCTTGGAGCTCAGGTGCAGGCATTGGGGCAGAGGTAACCGGAGTTCACAGCATTTGCTATGGTTGGCAGATTAACTCTGAGTCTGGAACCAGAGTGTGTTATTCCAGCCAATCCAGGACTGCAAAAAAAGACATCAATATTGAACAAAAGGATGGATGGGGTTTAAATAGCTAGGTCAGAACCCTGTATTACACTGTTATCTTTCCTGCAGGTACAGGTGAAGGGAAGCAGGATGGTGGACATGATCATCCACTGAATTGGGGGGCTTTTTGCTTCTTTTTTTGCTGTTTCAAGCTGCGAGGAGCATTACATTTAGGGAGTGGCAGGAGTGAATAACAAAGAGGATGAGAAGACCCAGACACCGGAGAGAGGAGCCACGAGGTAACTGATCATAATTTTCTTCATACAGGTGAAGGGGAGCTGGACAGTGGCCATGACTGTCCACTGAATTGTTTTTTTTTTTCCTTCTTTTTGCTTCTTTTTTTGCTGTTTCAGGCTGCGAGGAGCAGTGCTTTGGGGGAGCTGCAGAAGTGAATAACAAAGGGGACAAGAGGACCCAGATGCCAGAGAGAGGAGCAGCAGGGTAACTAATCATAATTTTCTTCATTTAACAGCACAGGAAACAGAAGGGAATAAACAGCAGGTATCAGAGCTGAACTGGCATTGATTTTTAGTCTTCTGCCATTGTACTGTCTTGATTTCTATTTTAGTTTATTTTTGCTTTGTTCTCCCTTCGGGCTCAATTGCAAGCATTGGGGCAGAGGTAACTGGAGTTCACAGCATTTGCTATGGTTGGCAGATTAACTCCGGAACTGGAGTGTATTATTCTAGCCAATCCAGGACTGCAAAAAAACTCCAGATTCAAACAAAAGGCTGGAGGGGTTTAAATAGCTAGGTCAGGGCACTGTATTGCACTGTTATCTTTCCTGCAGGTACAGATGAAGGGAATCTTGACAGTGGACATGACCGTCCACTGAATTGGGGGTCTTTTTGCTTCTTGTTTTTGCTGTTTCAAGCTGCGAGGAGCATTACATTGAGGGAGTGGCAGAAGCAAATAACAAAGGGGATGAGAAGACCCAGACACCAGAGAGAGGTGCGACGAGGTAACTGATCATAATTTTCTTTGTTTAACAGGACAGGAAGCCAAAGGGAATAAACAGCAGGTATCACGGCAGAATTGGCATTGATTTTTAATCTTCTGCCACTGTACTGTCTTTATTTATTTATTTAAAAGCTCGGATTACAAATACCTTTGAGCTAAAAGCTTGTTTACAGGGGTTCCACATCAGTAATAAAAAACAGTAAACAAGTAGAGCGCAATGCAGTAATTACATTATCATCACAAGAAGGACTGATTTTAACCGCGCTCCGTTTATTTTCGCTATATTCGCTGTGTTGACTTTATAGCGAAAATAAACGGAAAGCGATTAAATTTAGAAACTGTTAATGTCAGTAATGAGGAGGAAGCGGAGCAACTGCAAGATTTAAAAGAAGTGTTTAATTCAGCAATTAACTTAAAGTCCATTTACTTAATACATTCAAAGAACTCGTAAAAAAAATAAATAAAAGTTTCTTCGTCCCAGTGGCACCAGTGTCTTTGTTGCATATGGCAGAGTTTGTCTATGCTAGATGCTCTCGAACTTTATCCTGATCCTGCTCCCTTTGCTGTGTCTGCAATACATAAAAAAGCAGACCAGCCTTAGAATGCAACTTAAATTAAAAATTAAAGATGCTAATAACAATTTATTAGTAATAAGAAACAAATTTACCGTGTTCAGGCAGTTGGTATGTGCATCCAGTATCCCTGCTTGTCTGAACCCATGAATAATGACATCAGGTTTTACTTCAAGTGATTCAATGCTTGCCTGCAACCACCTTGCGTGATGTTCTTAGTACCAACAGTCTAAGATCGATGTTTAGTTCTGCATTGCCAACCCCTGAAACCAGTTTGTCAGAAATGAGTGCCGCATACCAAGAAGTGAAGTGACCTTTCATCAGGTCCTTGAAAACTTTGTTTACCAAGATGTCCAGTGGTTGTAGGGAATCAGTGCAAGATGCTGGGATGTACACAGGTATAACACCGACCTCTTCCAGCTTCTGTAGAATGGGCGTGGTGTAGTGAGCTCTGTACAAGTCAAACATTAGAATGGCTTTTTGTTCCTTTGGCAGGTCGAGTTGTTCTTTCACAGTCTCACAGTAAGTGGCAATAACCCCTTCAATGTACCGGACGGTTGTTTCTTCACTTGCCCAGTGATTCACTGATTGCGTGATGTCCCATTCAGCTGGAAATTTGTGCTGTGGATGGCATGCTGTTGTCTTCCCTGGTAAATGACTTGTGGGGGAAGCATTTGGCCGGCAAGTGTGCAGGCAAGAACCAGGAAGACCTGCCTTTTATCCTCAAAACCAGTCAGTGAGACTTGACGCGATCCCATGGCCTCCATTGTCCACTCAGATACCGGCACAATTTTAACTCCGGTCTCATCTAGGTTGATTATTAGCTGTGGAGGTATGAGCTCCTGTGCACAACAAGTTGATATTCATTGTAAAAAAGCTGCCTTTAGAGTTATGAAATCAGAAGGCACCTTGCGTGCCACTTTTGTGCCTTTGCGTCTACTGTAGCCCATTCTATGTAGGAAACCCCAAGCCCATTTACTGCTTAGTTGCAGGTGCCCCCCATTCTCCACCAAAACACGAGGGCTGGTTGCCTTAACAATTCCCATTGCTATTGCCTGATTCACATGGCTATTCACTACTACGCCCTCTACCCTGAGTGACTGCATGATTTTCTTTAACTGATCTTCCAGGTCTACTACCAAATGTGTGGGATGACCTCTTGACTTTCTGGGCAAAATGGGAGAGAGAATTGCGGGGTCAGAGTTTGTCCGCAATGCCGAGTTGTAGTCCAGCTTAAATTTCTGAATTGTGCTCTTAGTCACAATATCACCAGTTAAGGAGTGATGAACTCAGACGGCGGATACGACTGTGTTCAGCTGCACTTGCTTAGCTGGAAACCAAACCTCCAGTGTGTAATTAGCATTGTTTGCTGGTCTGCTATGTTTGGAGGGAGGAGAAGTGGCTGCGATCTCTCATACAACAGAGGCTGCTACATGGTGTTCTACGCCGGAGATTACAGCTAGTTCTTCAGAATCCATTTCTGAAGTTTCAAGTGGGTATTTGCATTTCGGCTGGGAGGGCTTTAACCACTTGTTGAGAGACATCCATAAACAAGTGAAGTCTGTGAATGCTGTCCTTAGAATGACTTACTGGTTCACTGACTGACTAAATTCTAGATCAGTTAATTGCCTGCACGCTTTGTTGTCAGGAATGCGCAAATTCAATCAGCCGCGATTAAGTCAGTGCACAGCTGATCGCGAATACTGGCACCCGCTAATATAATCAGTTCTACTGGAAGGAGATACAGCGAACATGATTAATAACAGTTCTTGTCATAAGTACATTGAATTAGGTTTTGATATATTTAAGCTAAGTAGCTTGGACAAGAGCAGATTGAGGCAGCAACTAACAGATGTGCCCAGTTTAGACCACAGAGGATCACAAGGATAGGACTGGTAACAATTTGGGGTAAAAGAAATAAGGTAGGGTTGCAGCAAGCGTTAGTTTTGATAGTGGAGATCTGAGAGTCTTGGTTTCTATTTTACTTTACTTTTGTTCTCCCTTGTGGCTCAATTGCAGGCATTGGGGCAGAGGTAACCAGAGTTCACAGCATTTGCTTTGGTTGGGAAATTAACTCTGGAACCGGAGTGCATTATTACAGCCAATCCAGGACTTAAAAAAAGGCAGCAATTTCAAAGAAAAGGCTGGAGGGGTTTAAATAGGTAGGTCGGAGCCCTGTATTACACTGTTATCTTTCCCGCAGGTACAGGTGACGGGGAGTGGGATGGTGAACATGACCGTCCACCTGAACTGGAGTGGTCTAAGTGTGTACAGAGCACCATGAGATTGCTGATTAAGGCACAACACATACAGTAAAACTGAAAAAGGGGATGATATTGAATCTGAACATTGGGCAAAGGGCCTGTGAGCTCGTTGTGCATTTTGTAGCTGGTTGAGGGCACCAAAAGAGCTGTTGGTGTTCTTTTTGGCCTGATTGTTTTTTTTTTTTTTGCAGGTAGCAGCAGAGGCTACTGTCGCCCTCCCTCACCATCCTACTCCCTCGGGCTTATCTGCCTTTACTGTGCGACCTCTGGAGGTCAGGGAGAGGCTTCCTGTTTGGATGCAGGAAAAGGACATGCATCTACTACTACTACTACAATCTAACCAGTGTAACAGGACAACAGTGTCCCAATTTCATATCATTAAGTGGGTCCAAGAGGAACTGATTGAAATGTGTCTGTGGGAAAGAGGGAGACTAATTTTTTGATTTTCTGTCTGTAACTGCTGATGTGTGGGTGTATTTCTCAACTGGTGAATTCAATAGATGGATGGGGTACATGTAAGTGTCAAACTGGGTGTTCGAGAGGAGGGAGGCATGCTGAGAGGAAGGGACTGTAAGGGAGGAAACAGGTAAGACTGTAGGACATGCTGAGGCCTGGCAATGAAGGGAAGAGAATAGCATTAGGAAAGGGAGGGATACCGAGGGCATTATAGATACAAGGGAGGATGTGGCAACCAAAAGGATGGGGTGGGGCAGAGAAGTAGAATCGAGGAAGGTCAGTGGACCAGGGATAGTAAGTGGAAGATATAGGGTAATTGGAGGATGGTCAGATGTAATGGATGCGAAGCAGCCAGCTTCCTGGGAATAATGTGGTGGGAAGGGGGATGTGTAGTCTATAGGCAGCTTGGGCAACTTAAGGAAGAAGCAGAGTGGCTAAGATGGGATTTGGAAAGGAGGTGGGGTGGAGGGGCAGACAGAAAGGAAGGGGGGGCTAGGGGATTGTCCCAGATGGGCAGGTCAGTGAATGGGCAAGGCAGGAAGCTAGGAGGACACTTCAGGTCCAGGGAACACCGGAGTCACAGAAACCAGGGGGAAATGAAGGAAGGAATTGGAAGATGGTGGAGACAGGGGGGTGAAAGAGTCAGATCAGAGAGGAAGGATGGGAGAGCAGAATAAGGTAGCAGAAGGCATTGCAGACAAGGGGAAAATACCTCAAACAGGTTCACAGTTTTGCAGGATCTGGATGACAAAGGGGAAGGAAGGGAGTTCAGGAAGCAGGGAGAAGCAGAGGCAGAACCAAGTAAAGGGGGTCAGGGGAGAAGGGCAGGGACACTGGGCAGGAAGTGAAACAGAGATAGGAAGGCAGGTGAGTCATGTGGAGGAGTGGTCATGACAAACCTGGGCAGAGGGATGGGGAGGAGAAAGGCAGGGGTAAGGAAAGGGCATCTCCAGTGGGGAGTCCACAGGAGGGGAAAATGATGGTCTGTTGGGAGGGGAATGCAGAGGGCAACCATGAGGAAGGGGCATGCTGGGGAACAGGAAAGGGGTGTCGCACTGGGAGGTGGCCATAACGGAGGGAAATATGTGAATGAGGGTCAGCAGGGTAGGCACTATGACAGCAAGAGTCTGGTAAGGGGGGTGCCAGTTTTAAAAATAGGGAACTCTATTCTGAAGGGAGTAAGATGGGGAAACAAGCACAAAGGGAATAGCAACAGGAGGATGGAGTGCATGCCAGGCATGATGGCAGGGAGGGTGGGGGCAATTATACCAGAATGTGTGGGGCAGGGTAAGCCTTGTATTGTGGTTCATTTGGGCTCCAGTGATCTGGTGGGCTGCGAGGTGAAGGTGGTGCAAGAAAGGTTCACAGAGTTAGGAAAGGTCTGCAGGGGGGTGGAATAGTCAGTAGCTTTCTCAGAGGTACTGTCAGTCAAGGGGATCAGCATGGCTAGAAAGATGAAAACTGAGGAATTCAACTCATGGCTAGGGGTATGGTGTGAAACAAATGGGTACAGGCAGGTGGGAGAGTGGGGTAGGACATGGGAGGATAAGGACCTATATGCACCAGACAGGCTGCATCCAAACAAGAAAGGCACAAAGGTCCTGAAAGGCAACCTGGAAAGATACTTGGAAGACAGGCTAAATTTAAACTGAAGAAGTGTGGGGGCAACAGAGGGCAAGGCACTCTGCACCAGGAGAGGGGGGCCCCGGCCCCTGAAGGAAATAAAAAGGAAAGGGAAGAGCAAGGGGAAGAGTTAGCAGGGACTGGGGGGAGGAGGGACACAAAAACGACAGGAACAAAGAAGGACAGGGGTCGCACTGGGAGGTGCTATCCCTCAGTACAGACAGTTGGTGAAACCTCATCTGGAGTACTGAATGCAGTTCTGGACCCCATCTCTGCAAGAACTTAGACAGGATGAAGGCAGTCCAGAGGAGGGCAACTAAAATGGTGCAGGGTCTGCACCAGAAGCTATATAAATAGAGACTAAAGGAGCTTAATATGTATACCCTCTAGGAAGGGAGGAATGGGGTTACATGATAGAAATATTCAAGTACCTCAAGGGAATAAACAAAGTCCAAGTGGGTAGTATCTTTCAGAAAAAGAGATGTGCAAGAACAAGGGGGCACAATTTGAAGATAGAAGGGGGACGGCTCAACGGCAACGTGAGGAAGTATTTTTTCACGGAGGATGCATGGAACTGTCTTCCTGAGGAGGTCATGGGGTCAAAAATAGTCAGGGATTTCAAGAATACATGGGACCACCATAAGGCAATTATAGTGGGAGGTAGGAGGAAGTAGGTTGTTGGTTAGCTAGGCTCTGCAGCTTATCCAATGGGTAGGGAAATGGGCATACTGGGTGGCTCAAGTGGTCCTTATTTGCTGTCAAAGTACATGTTTCTATGAAAGCAAGGAGTCTGGCCAACAAGGCAGCAGACCTACAGGCACAGATGGCAGAGGGAGACGTGGACATAGCTGCCATCAGAGACATGGGCAACACAGTACCATGACCTGGACCTTATGATCCCTGGATACCAACTGCATAGGAAGGACATAGCAGAGGGGAGGTGGGGGGTGGAGTGGCATTGTACATTAGGGAAGGGATAATGTGCAACAAGGAGGAGGGAGAGGAGGGCACTGCCGAAGCCCTGTGGGTGCTACTCCAGAACTGCGCTGGGAGAAGGATCTGTGTGGGGGTGATGTACAGACCACCTTCACAGGGAATAGACTTGGATAGGGATCTGGAGGAACAGATCAGGAAGGTAGGGGAGACAGGAAACACTGTAATTCTAGGAGACTTGAACCTACCTGGAGTAGACTGGAGCACCCCGGCTACCTCCTGTAGCAGGGAGCAGATCCTCCTGGATGCTATCCAGAACTGTTTCCTGACACAGGGAGTCTTAGAGCCAACAAGGGCAGAGGCCATACTAGACCTGGTGCTATCAGATGGGGAGTATGTCTAGGATGTTACAGTGAGGTGACCCCATGAAAGCAGTGACCAATGCACAAAATGGTTTTCCATCTACAAGGGGGAGGAAGCAACCATGTCAAAAATGAAGGTGGTGGACTTTAGGAAGGCAGATTTCGATAGGATGGGGAGCATGATACAGGAGCACCTGGCAAAGCTTCCACCAGAGATGGATGTGGAGCAGACATGGGCTGTCATTAAGATGGGGATAATAGAGGTCACTGACACATGTATGAGGGCTCATAAAAAGAAATCCAGAACTAAGAGACCTAGCTGGTATTTATTTTTATTTATTTAAGTCTAAGATTACAAAGTACCTTTGAGCCAAGGCTCTTTTACAAAGGTTCTACGTCAGTAAGCACAGACAATACAGGATGTGAAGTTACAGAATAAAACAATAATGACACTGGTGGTTACAAAAAATTGGTTACAGGTACAAGTACATGATGCTAGGAGGTGTATTAAAACATGAGAGATGGGAGAAGAAAGGATGGCGATGGGACAGAGTATAGCAGCCTAGATGGCCTTGTCAAGGCAGAGCAGTGGTGAGTGCATAAGTTAGGCATGGGAAAAAAAAGTATAGAAGTGATAGAAGTGGGGTAAGCATGGGCAGTGGAGGGTAAGAGCAGCAGTGAAAAAGAGAATTGCTCAGCTAGGGCAATCACAGGTGTTAGATGCAACAAGGGAGTGATGGAGCTTCTTCTTGAAGGCACCCAGAGTTGGTGAGGCAGAGAAGTCACTGGTAAGATTGTTGATCCAGCTCAGGGCTCTGTATGTGAATGGCCTTTGAGCCTGGGTTGTACGACAATGAGGGATTTGCAGTAATTGAGATTTTGAGCTTCTTCTGTTGCAGTTGCTGACTCTGGTCTTGAGAAGGGAGCAAACCCCTGGGGGGAGCATTCCCCATCATTATTTTCTTGGCTGTGATGCAGGTTTGATACTTCACTCAGTTGTTGAGTTGCAGCCATCCAGTTTGAGAGTAGAGGTCACAGGTATGGGTGAGATGGTGGGCTCCGGTGATGATACAACATGCTTTATTTAGGGAGGTAGCAACATGTTTGAGTATGGAGGCAGTGGCAGAGCCATAAACAATGAGTCCATAGTATAGGTAAAGCAGGAAGATGGCTGAAAAGGTAAAGAAAAAGACGGTGGCTTTTCTGAAGTACAAGTGTACCTCAAGGGAGGAGGACAGAGAGGTATACATTGTGAAATCTCAGGAGGCCGGGAGAGAGGTACAGTACATTAAGGAGAGAAGAAGCAGAAGGGATGGGATAGTTAGGATAAAGAGGGAGGGAGGATGGGCAGAAAAGAGGGAAGAGGAAGTGGGGACACTAAATGAGTACTTTTGCTCAGTCTTCACCAAGGATGTGGATGGGCTTATGTCACAGGGGAATACTGGGGGGAACCTTGAGGGAGGTAAGGAGTATGAGGGGGAGATTGGGGTAGACAGGGTCTTAAGAGGATTAAGGGTGGACAAGGCACCTGGCCCAGATGGGGTACACCCGAGGGTCCTGAGAGAACTGGTGGGGGTATTAGCAGCCCTGCTGACAGACCTATTTAACAACTCACTGGAGAAGGTGTGTGTGCCACAGGACTAGAGGACAGTGCATGTGGTACCACTCCACAAGAGTGGACCCAGAGATGAACCAGGTAATTACAGGCCAGTTAGCCTAACTCCCATAGTGGGTAAATTAATGGAGGCCATTTTAAAAGAAAGGCTGATGTGCTTCCTTGAAGAGAATGGTCTCCAGGACAACAGGCAGTGTGGGTTTGTCAGGGGGAGGTCTTGTCAAACCAACATGATAGATTTCTTCAAGTGGGTTACGAGATCTTTGGACAGGGAGCAGGCGGTGGACGTACTATACCTGCACTTCAGCAATGCATTTGACTAAGTGCCACATGGCAGGCTGATCAGCAAGCTGGGGGACCTGGGATTAGGGGACAAAATGCCGGTGTGGGTCAAGAGCTGGCTAAGGGACAGGAACCATAGAGCATAAGCTAAACAACTCTTTCTTATTTATCACACTAGGAAAGTGAATTTCAGGCAAATCCTACTGCTCCATTATAGTTTTAATATACAAACTGAATAAAGTAGAGGCAAGACTGCATCCTTGCCTGACTCCAAGATTTGTTTTAATAGGAGATGTCAAACCACGAAACAGATTGTACTGTACCTTAACCCAGGTATTTTGATGTAATCTTATTATGATGTCCAACAGAAAAGGATCAATATTGTATGCCTATAATTTCTGCCATAATAATTTATGAATAATACTTTCAAAGGCAGACTTAAGATTCATGAAACAGCAATAGAATTTTGAACCTGCTGCTTTTTCCTAAGTCCACTTGGACCAGGGGCTGGATCCAAGATGGCCAAAAGTCTAGTCAGCCGAAAGGCAGCACTCTGTCTATGAGAACAAAAGCAACTTTGTATGATGGAAAAATAACTCTTAAACAAGTAAAGAAAAGGATTTACCCACCAGACAAATCAATGGAGGTACAATAAGAGCCAAATCAGAAAATAATGACAAGTCTTTTGTGAGTATACCACTTTGTGTTAAAAGCAGAAAAGAAAGGAAATGGCAGGTAAGAAACCTGATTATAGCTCAAGGTGTTGTATCTAGGGTATGTCGTGGTATGTTGAAGAAATTTAGATCAGTCAAAGACGTAAAAGAAGTGATACAAATGAGCAAAAAACAAGTGCAGAAAGCTCCTCTAGATAAAAAGAATGTGAGGGTGACTAGAAGTACAACAGCAGCTCCTGTTAGCAATCAGCAAATAATTCCAGCAGCATAGAGGAAAAATAATTACCAGGACTCTCAAATTCTGTAGTACAAAAACAGAATTTTTTCTTCAAGCCCATAAATTTAAAAGCAAAAGTAAACTCACCTCAAGACAATCTGTTTGCAGCATCTGCAAGCCCAGTAATGGATAATGAACAGGAAGCTAGTAGTGGCTTAGCAAATTCACATCAGAAAAGCACACCTTCCAAACCAAAGAAATCAAACAAGGCAGAGCCAAAAAGCAGCTCAAATACAGGGATCCCATTTTGCGTTAGCAAAACACACTGCTGACGCTATTTTAAAACAAAATTCTGAACTGGGTATTCTCAGAGAAGCCACAGGAAAAAAGCATACAGATATCCATGGTAACAGAGGACAATGAACATGCAGATAACATGCAAGCAATAGTAAAAGAGTCTAGGACTGAAGACAGGACTAACCGGGATAAAAACTAATTGCAGGATAAACAAACACAGAAAGGAAAATCAAGAAAATATGTGAATTCAAACAAAATGGATGAAGAAGGCACTCAACCAGAAAGATGTACAGAAGCCACAGCAGCAGCAAGCAATCTCAGAATGAGAGATACTGCAACCCAAGAGCAACAGTGGGACATGTCCACCTGGAGAAAAGTAGCAGAGAGTGAAAAAAACAAACCACAGATATTAGCAAAGAGCCAGAAAAAACTACAACAACAAGGACAGGTGTAGATACAGAAGAGAATGCAGAAGTGCATAGGCTTGTGGATGTATCTAACTCAGCAGATCTTGACGAGGACCAGCAATGACAAACAAGAAACATCAGTACAGGAACTCCTTATAAATGAAGTAAGTCAGGGTTTTGCCAATATTAATCTGTCAATTACTGGACTGAATGAGTCAGTCTCAGCTCTATTAAAAAAATGGACAATTAAGCAAAAAGAACAGATGAAATAGAGTCAAGACAAAATGTAACAGAAGAAAAATAAAATCTATACAAGCAACAATGGAAACCCATACAAAAGAGCTGGAGTTACTCAAACTCAAAATAGAAGAATTGGAGACAAGAGCAAGAAGGGATAACTCTAAGCTAGGGGGTATCCCAGAAGGCATAGAAGGGTTTAAACCTCTGGAGTTCTTTGAAAAAATAATAACAGAAGTTCTAGGTCGTATAGTACATATCTGGACCAAAAAGAGGAACTGGACAGGAACCAAAGGGGGGCTAACAATCCAAACTATAAAGGCAACCAACCTCGGTTTGTCTTTATTAAACTCCACAATTTCCAAGACAAAGAAGAAATCCTTTGAAGGCTAGGATGGAGAGGATTAAAAATGGATAATGTCACAATGCAAGTTTATCCGAACTTCCCACCCGAGGTGCTGGAAAAAAGAAAAGCATTTGCCACAGCAAAAGCCCTTCTAGTGCAACATGGTATCAGATTCATGATAATTCCACCAGCAAAGCTAAAAGTTACTCTATAGGGAAGAACAAGGATTTTTACCTCCCAAAGGGAAGCAGAGAGAGTAATAAGAAATATCCTGACAGAAGACCCTGGAGGACCATCAACAGCAAAAGAAACCCCACATACACAATGAAGTACACAGAATGGGGAATCCAATAATGAGGGAAAAACATAGATAATTATGTTCCCCCAGAAATAAAATAAAAATGGAAAAATAAACAAAGGGAAGAAAATGTATCCATACTCACAAATGAAACAAAGCACTGAAAATGGTTAAGGGTAAAAATAGCAAAGGTATAAATAAAAAGAGGGTTTATAGGACCAAAGCACGTGACCCTGGAATGGGAGTGTAAAGGCCCATGAAACTGACTGGTGAAGGTGGCGGTGTGGCGGTGTAATGCTATGCAAACTGTCAAACCTACTTGACGATGTTGTTCAGCTAAAGGGGGAAGAGGCAGAAAGGTGGTGGGAAACCACTGCAGATCAGATAATACTATTTAAGTTTATTAAGAATTTACCTGAATACCTCAAGGGAGTGAGGGAGGGGGGTAGTAGAGGGATAGAGAGGGGGATGTACAAATTATCGAAAAATAAATGATCAAAAAATGACTCCACCCAAACAAAGAAAGATAACCATAAAAGTGAAAAGAAACTAAATGTGTTTTTGGCAGGAACTCCAGATTCCAGGAAATAGAGAGAAAAAAAAAAGAAAATTATGACAGGATTAAAGTTCTTGGCATGAAATGTCAAGTGAATGAGGGAAAAAGTGAAAACTATGAAAACCATTTCAGTATGTAAAAGAAAGGCTATTATGATCTTGGTGTTGCAAGAAATGCATTTCTCAGAAAAAAACGTTAGATATTGCAGATAATTTATTTTAATCAAGGGGAACATGTGCAGGACAATCAACAAATGCAAAAGGAACAGGGTATGCCCCACATACGGTGACACCAACACAGCGAACTACATCCCTGTCAGCAAAATCAACACTTTGCCAATAGGTCACTGTGTTGGTGTGCCGGAGACAGGGGCACACTGTGTTCTGATCCTGCACCCCTGTCCCGAATCAACTCCATCTGGAGTTGAGAATCCTAAAGACAGGGGGTTAGGGGGCAGAGCCCCCCGATAAAATAAATGGACCGGGAGACACACAGGAATCATCAATCAATCAAATCTTTATTTATTCAGGCGAGCATCATTGAGCAAGGCTCATTTACAAGATGGACCTGATAAGGTCAAGGTTCAGCAGTTGATACACAACAGACACATCAATACACTTATATATACAGTTATACATACAGGAAAAAAAACACTTATAAACACAGTGATGCACAATAAGATTCACATGATAATGTGGGTTATAGGAAAGTTATACTAATAAATACAGTATATACATATCCCAGTTGAGGAGCCATGGCGTATGCACAGCATAATGTAATACTAGGATGGTGGGAGGCATTACTGAGGTGCCATAAGAAGGGGTGGCTGCCTGGGAGGGAGAACTGAAGAACAAAAATTATGCCGTATATGGTGGATTTCTGGGAGGGGGATTGTGAAATGACAAGACTAGCTCTTGTGGTAGCAGTTGCATTTTTCTGTGAAGAAATCTGTGCAATGCTGTTTAAAGGATGCTATAGGTATAAGATTGGACAGCTTTAGGGATTTTGTAGGGTATTCCATGCCATAGCTAGAGAATAGCTGATTGCCGCCCTCCCTAGCCGGTTGTTGAATTTAGGCATTTTGAACAGGATGATGTTGTTGCTTCTTAGGGCATAGGAACTAGGAATGGTCTGGGTGAAGCAGTCCATTCTAATCATGATTCCAATCATGTAAACTACAACTTGCGGTTGACATGATTCCTGTCGGTGAGATGCCGGTTGACAAAAGGGTTGTTGAACTGGCATTGTAGAGCCAAGGAACAGCAATCTTTATCAAACAAAAAAGAGAATAAACCATAACCAAACAAGCAGGTAATGTGAATGGAAGATTTTCAATAGCTACTATAAAAAAAGGCAATGAAAGCATAACTTTGGCATCTATTTACACACCCAATGAGGACATTCCGCAATTTTTTACTGAATGTTTTTTAGAATCAGCACAATTTACAGGACCTTACATAATAGCTGGTGAATTTAATGTCACTTTAAAATATACTGTATAGATAGATCCCTAGGTTCTAGTGAAAAGAAAAATAAATCAGTAGTGGTAATAACAAACCTTGTAGACCCTTTTAGACAATCCTACCCCTTAAAGGAAACACACTCCTTCTACTCAACACCAAACAAGTCTCATTCAAGAATAGATTTTTATTTACTATCAAAAAGCATACTATGGAATGTAAAATACATCATATTTGGAAATATGGAGATCTCAAATCATGCGCCAGTAACTATAACAACTCTTATTAAGGATAGTGGTCCAAAAGAAAGGTCATGGAGATTATAAAATTTCCTTTTACAGGACAAAGTATTTATTAATCTAATCAAAAATGAAATTGCACATTTTATACTCAACAATAATGAAACATCTACTTTAAATAAAATAGGATGATCTTACAGCAGTTCTAAGGGTACCGGGTTATAACATTGCCGGCACAATAACGCCAGGCAAAATGTCGCAAGCAGCACATCGCAGTTGATAACGCCACTGGTACATTACATTGCAGGCAGCAATACCGCATGGTACCAGCCCGCAGTGTGCTACCGACCCCCACAGAGCCCGATCAGAGATGAAGGTAGGGCAATGGCAGTGGACATGGTGTGGCACCCAGTCAGCATGAGCATGGCACCAGGATGTCTGAGGAGGGTGTGCAGTGCCACACCAACTAGTAGGGAACAGCCCCAATGCCACCCTGCTGCTGCACTGACAGCCACCGAGGGCTAACACCGGGGAGCCAAACAGGGGGTGGGCACTGACGGGACTCCACAGGGCACACTGTAGCCACAGATCCCAGTGCCCTAATCCCATGGTGGGATGTGTCTCCAGGGCACCACTCCACACAGCCCTGTGAGCCCCTGGACTGCAGACCCACTCACACCCCCCGAACCTGCCCAACAGACAGCCTGCCTACTCTGGCCATGGACACTGCTACCCATGCCTGTGGTGCCCCTGCCTCGTGGAGGACACCTACCTCATGTGCGGCCAGTCAGTTCCCTGCTCCCTGCCTGCATTGTCATGTCCTGCGATCATCCATCCCCACTGTGATGTGTTCCGTGCTATTGCTGCTCATGATGCTATGTACCAGTGGTGCTATTGACCACGTTGTGCTGCCTGCGATGTTTTGCCTGGTGTTATTGTGCCGGTGATGTTATCACCCGGTATCGTTCTAAGAGGAACTTGCATCTCGTATGCCGCTTACAAGAATAAAACAGATACAATATCTCTTAATCAACTAGAACATGAGTTAGCAAGGGCAGAAACCAAATTTATACATTCCGAAGCCAACAAGGACCTGAATAAAATATTAATATTAAGAGATAAAATAAACCAAATAACAGAAACAAAAGCAAGAGCAGTCATGTTATGAGCCATATCTAAATATTATTTTTTAGGTGACAATCCTGATTGGCTTTTAGCCTACCAAATTAAAAGTGAAAAAGCAAGTAATATAATAAACTCAATTCAAGATAATCAAAGCCAGAGCCATCAAACCCCCAAACAATAAACAACATCTTCCTAGAATTCTGCAAAGAATTATACACAGAAGAAGGTACTAAAACATAGATGAAGTAAAGAAATATTTAACAAAAGTAAATCTAACAAAAATTAATGAAGAAACTAAAGCAGCATTGGAAAAAGATTTTACATTAAAAGAAATGATAAAAACAATAACAGAAATAGTAAATAATAAATCTCCAGGTCCGGATGGCTTTAGCACAATATTTTATAAAGCATTTAAAGATGATTTAACTCTGATTCTGCTCCAACCTTTTAACAATATTCTAAATAAAGTTGCACTGCCTAACACTTTTAATGATGCCATAATAATTCTACTGTTTTTTTTCAAACAATTTTTATTTTTATTCTGCTAGAAAGAGACAGAAGGAGATCTTCTGTGTAAGTGATAACCTTATGTTCCATTCTGTAAAATGTAATCCCTGTAATGTTCTTACTAATTCTAATCATATGAGAAATTGGTTTTAAGGCCAGTCTGAATAATAAAGGGGACACCGGGCATCCCTGACTAGTCCCTCTCTATAAAATGAACTTTTCAGACAGTATTTTATTTGTGCATATTCTGGCTATAGAGGTATTATTCATTGTTTTACCTCTTGAAATGAAATTAACTCCCATCCCAAAACCTTTTGGCACTTCACCCAGATACCACCACTCAATAAAATCAAATGCCTTGTGCGCATCTAGTGACAACAGAACAGATGCGTCTTGTTCTCTGGATGCCATCCACATTGCTGATTCAACTCTCCGAATGTTCTCAAATCCTGCCCTCCCCTTAGTGAAACCCACTTGATCCCAATGAATAAGATTATCAAGAACCTGTTGTAATCTGTTAACTTGAATCTTGGCCCAAATGTTATAATCAATATTTAAAAGGGAGATTGGATGGTAACTGGTGGGTTCTAGGGGATCTTTATTTTTTTTTAAAAGGACAGTAATGACTGCCTCAGACATACATAGATACATAGTGTCAGCAGATAAGGGCCTGTGGCCCACCCAGTCTGCCCATTTGAGCTTGTAAGTTCAGTTTATGTTTTCCTAGAAGTCTGTTGCCCCATACCCCTGACCTCCAGAGTCCCTTTATGTCTATCCCATGCATTCTTAAATCCTGCCCCCACCACTTCCTCTGGCAGGGTGTTCCACTTGTCCACCACCCGTTCTGTGAAGAAATTCTTCCTCACGTTTCCTCTGAATCATCCTCCCTCCAACTTCATCCCATACTCTCTAGTCCTGGAACATCTTTTTCACTTAAAAATAGTGTATTCCTGCACCCTGTTCCTCCCTGTAAGATACTTGTATGTCTCTATCATTTCCCCTCTCTCCCTCCTCTCCTCCAGGGAGTACATATTCAGTTACTTCAACCTGTCCTCATAGGACCTGTGATGCAAGCCATGTACCATCTTTGTTGCCCTCCGATGAACCTTCTCTACCATAGTCGGGGGTAAACCTTTATTTATTTCAGACTCTGCATAAACGTGTTGAAGAATAGGGGCAACCTCATCGCTCAGAATTACATACATTTCTGCTGGTTAGCCATCAGAACCCAGGGCCTTACACTAGACAAACCACTTATTGCCTCTTTAATCTCTTGAATAGAGATATTTTTGTATAACAATATTTGCTGTGCCTCTGAGATTTTAGGTAATTTTGGCTCTAGACAAAAATTGGTTTATAAACTCTTTATTATTGTCTGTTTTGCTTCTGTAAAATTCTTTAAAGAACTCTGAAAATACATCATTAATGTCCTTGGCTTTGTTATGGATCCTCTAGATACATCCCTAATCCTGACCATACCCTCTGTCAGCCACTCACAAATGTATCCTAATCAAGAAATGTTATTAGCTATTGTTGGTTGTTAACTGTACAGTCTGTCTATAAGCTGCTAAGATGTATGTATCCTGTTGTACTACTTATTGTTCCTACTCCCCTTCCCCCAGGATGTACTGTGAGATGAGCATTGTTGCACAGCAGGAAACTACAGACCTGTTAGTTTAACCTCAGTGGTAGGGAAAATGATGGAATCACTTCTGAAGGGAAGAATTGTTGAGTATCTAGAGGCCAGAGGGGCACAGGACCCAAGGCAGCATGGATTCACAGCAGGAAGGTCATGCCAGACAAATCTGATAGATTTCTTTGACTGGGTGACCAAAGTAGTTGATCAGGGAGGGGCTGTGGACATGGCCTACCTAGACTTTGTAAAAGGCATTTGACACAGTCCCACACAGAAGATTAATATAAGTTAGCCAGCCTGGGAGTGGGTCCCAAGATGACAGCCTGGGTAAAGGATGGCTGGAGAATAGGACACAGAGAGTAATAGAAAATGGAGTCCACTCTGAAAAAGGGGGTTAGTAGTGGGGTCCCATGAGGTTCAGTAATGGGACGGTCCTCTTTAATGTCTTTATAAGCGACATTGCAGATGGACTGGAAGGAAAAATATGTCTCTTTGCAGATGACACAAAGATCTGCAACAGAGTTGATGCACAAGGTGGGGTGGAAAGGATGAGAAGGGACTTGGCAAGGTTAGAGGAATGGTCAAATGTATGGAGCTTAGATTCAATGCTAAAGTGCAAGGTAATGCACCTGGGAAACAAAACCCTGGGGAAGAGTACACAATGGGGGTGAGAGATACTAACAACAAAAAAATGGAAAGGGACATGGGGTAGTCATATCAGATGACCAAAAGGTGGGCAAGCAATGTGAGAGGCAGCAAGGAGGGTGGGGGATACTGGGATGCATGGGAGAGGCATCACCAGTAGAAAACAAGAGTATTATCCCTCTGTACAGACAGCTGGTGAGACCCCATCTGGAGTACTGTGTGCAGTTCTGGAGACCCAATCTCTGCAAAGACATAGACAGGATGGAAGCTGTTCAGAGGAGGGCAACTAAAATGGTGCAGGGTCTGCACCGGAAGACATATGAAGAGAGACTTAAGGAGCTTAATATGTATAGCCTCAAGGAAAGGAGGGATAGAAACTTTCAAGTACCTCAAGAGAATCAACAAAGTCCAAGAGGGTAGCATCTTTCAAAAAAAGAGGTGTGCAAGAACAAGGGGGCACAATTTGAAGATAGAAGGGGGGCAGCTCAGAGGTAATTTAAGGAAGTATTTTTTCACAGAGAGGGTTGTGGATGTATGGAACGGCCTTCGAGAGGAGGTTGTGGAGTCAAAAACAGTGGTGGAATTCAAGCATGCATGGGACAGTCATAAGGCAATTCTAGGGGGTGGGGGTAGGAAGAAGTAGGCTGCAGGTTAACTAGGATCTGCAGCTTATCCATCAGGTAGAGAAATGGGCAGACTGGGTGGGCCAAGCGGTCCTTATCTGCCATCAAATTCTATGTTTCTATGCTCAGACTAACCTTCCTGGTGAAACATTTCAATAAATAAATAAATAGGTATACTATTCCTATTCTGTATTTGTTTTAGCCTATAAGCCAATTACTTGCCAGCCTTTTCTCCCGACTCCCAGTACTTTTGCTGAGTCATATATAGAGCAAATTCAGCTTTCCCTGTATGTAGTTTATTGATTTTGTATCTTAATAGAATTATTTTCCTTAACAGGTTGTTATTTCCCCCCATTACTTGTTCTATGAGCCTGTTCCAGCTCTTGGATATCGTTTTCCTTCTGAGCTAGAGATTTCTCCCTCTCTTTTTTCTTAAAGGCAGTATAACTCAAAATTATGCCCTTAATGAAAGCCTTATAAGCTTCCCATAACATTGCTTGTGAGGTTTCCCCATTGTCATTTATAAGAAAAAATTGTTCTGTCTCTTTAATAACCCAGGGTCTAAAATTAGCATCATTTAGTAAGGAGCAGTTAAACTTCCAATGTAAAGGCTTTGTGGCACCAAAATCCAGGCTTAAAATAATTGAAACAGGAACATGGTCATATATTATAATTGTTACAATATCGACTTTAGTCATATTCAATAGCACACTGGATAATAGAAACATGTCAATTCTACTGTAAGTGCCATGCCTGGAGGAAAAAAGGAGTAATCCTTTAGAGTGAGGTACATCAACCTCCAAGTGTCTGATAATCCCAGATCCTTTGTTCTGTCTCTGATGACTTTACTGGCCTTATCATTTATTTTAGTGCTTCTTGGATTACTTCTATTAATCTACTGGTCTAAAACAGTATTAAAATACCCCTTATCCTGAGATCCCCATTTGAGATTTGGCTAATCACATCAAAGAATTCAGAGAAGAAGGAACAGGATTCTCCATTTGGAGCATAAATATTGCAAATAGTAATCTCAACACCATCTATCTGACCTTCTAGAATTTGTCATCTGCCAGTTGAGTTCACCTCATGAGAGGTCATTGAGAAATTAAGAGATTTCCTAATAAGTATGGCTAGGCCCTTTTGTTTTTGCTAACCGAATTGTGGAACACTTCCCCTACCCACATTCTCTGTAACTTTTCAGCTTCATCATTTAGCAGATGAGCCTCTTGTAACAATGCTATGTCTGACTTTAATTTTTGCAACTGTGTTAAAACTTTTTTCCTTTTTAACTGGTGTTCCTAACCCTCTTACGTTCCAAGAAATACATTTGATAGTAACATTATTGACCCCCATTTTAACTTGTTAATAATATGAATATTTTATTAATCTTGTGATTTAGCCAAAGAAAGTAGTACCCCAGACCAACCCTGTATACCTTACAACCATCAGTTTTTAGATGGGAACACATCAAAGTCAGTAACTGTGTTAACCCCAAAGGATAAACTGCTAACCTGTTGAAATAAAAACTCAAAACATTTAAGAGGTAAACTATAGCAGAATATGTTTTTTATTTTATTTAGCTTTTGTTGACCGGGTAAGTGCACTAGACAAATCCTGCCTATTTTCAGGCACGACCCGGGGGTAGGGGGATACAGATGAGTGGCAACTGACCTTGAACCAGATTAAGCTGTTGGTGGTATTTTTAGTGAATGAGGGAAATTTGGCCAGGACACTGGGGAAATTCCCCTACTCTTTTCGATAAGTGCCATGGGATCTTTAACATCCACCTGAACTACCACCAATCCAGGCAGATGGGACCTCGGTTTAATATCTCATCCGAAAGACGGCACCTCAGAAATGCAGCACCCCTCTCATGCTGCATTACAGTGTCAGTACTGGGATATTAACCCAAGTGCCAGATGTGGGAACTGAACCCACAGCCCTCTGATCTCCCAGCCTCAGAGGCAAGTGTGCTACCTACTGAGCCACTGACACTGACAATAATGATTATGTTAATAACATAATGTGAGAATTCAACATTCTACTTAAATTAAGAGCTTTCTTATAGACTCTTACACGGAGGCTAAATCTAAAGAATGAGATCTCCATATAAGGCCTGGCGGCCCAGAAAAAAAAATTACAACAATCATAGTCGTAACTCATCTTATAACAACTTAAAATATGCAATATAACCATACTCAGACTTACAACTAGCAGTGTCAGTGACTCAGTAGATAGCACACTCGCCTCTGAGGCCGGGAGATCAGAGGGCTGTGGGTTCATTTCCCACATCTGGCACTTGGGTTAATATCCCAGTACTGACACTGTAGTGCAGCATGAGAGGGGTGCTGTACTTCTGAGGTGCCATCTTTCGGATGAGACATTAAACCGAGGTCTCATCTGCCTGGATTGGTGGTAGTTCAGGTGGATGTTAAAGATCCCATGGCACTTATCAAAAAGAGTAGGGGTGTTTTATTAGTAAGATAAACATATACATCTTCACTTGTTCACAGAAAATCAGAATTTAAACAAAAATCCAAAGAAAAGGGAGAAAAAATAAAATTATACAACCAATAAATACAATACAACATGAAATAAATCTCCGATACCAATGATAAATCATAAACCAAGTGCTTCCTCTTCCCAATCTCCTGAAACTTTTACTACAAGGCTTATGATTTCCCTACACTCGTCCTACTTATATTTAATAAAGTGTAAAAATCCTTTCCACCATTTTCTTAAAGTCTCTGTCTTAACTCTATTAGCATCCTGAATATAAATGTTCTCTAACTCTTCTACAATTAAATTACTTACACAAGAATAAGACAATTTCCTTTGGTATAGCACCCACTGAATTCTTGCTTGCCATAGGTAGTATCTCAGACAACCTAAAAATAAGGCTAGGGTCTCTTCGTGAAACCCTAACTGGATAGTTGTGCCACATCCAAAGATCAGAAATTCATATGACATGTTAAACATCCACTTGAAGTCCCATAATTTTGCTAAATATACCCATAAACCTGAAGCATAAGAACAGTTTAATAGAAAATGCTCCATAGTCTCCTCTGTATTAATGCATTCTAAGTGGGGACATAGCCTTTCTTGTAACACCTTATACTTCGCATTCCCTCTTACATTTAACTTTCCGTAAAAAATTAACCATTGTGTTTCCCACTGATTCTTTGGCATCCTTGGGTTGTTAAGTTGTGCCAACACCCTGGGATTCAGGAACAATGGACAATACTTAAATTCTGGCTCTTGGGGATATAATGTCATCATTAAGTGATGATACCATCACCTTGTATTAAATGACAATACCATCTGTTTCTGTACTTTCCATTTGAACAACTTCTGAGCTACAGACTTAAAATGCTCCGGAACATATAAATGTCGATTAAGTTTTGGAGCAGGTATAACCCAGTTCCTGTAATATTTCCCCATCACTGTTAGGTTCCAAGAAGCTTCTGACTTTAACTCAGCTAAAAGACCTTCTTTTATTGAATTAGAAATAAAGAATACGTGAGCATAAACCACTGGATCTATCATCCCTAGGCCACCCTTATTCTTCCTTAAATAAGTGAAGCACCTTTTAACAGGGTTTAATCGGCTGCCCCAAAGCATCTGGAAAAATATACTGTAGATTTTAGCTTCTAGAACTACTGGTAAGGGTAAGATCATTGCTACAAACTGTAAAATTGGAAGTAGAAACTGTTTAATTATGTGAACTCTCTTTATTTTGGGTAACCTCCACTGTTTCCATCTGCCCACCTTTTTCTCGATTTTCCCAATAACCTCTTCCCAATTTTCCCTAGGAATATTCTGAGAACTAAATTTAATCCCTAAAATTCTAAGCGGAATTCTTGAAATGTGAATTCCCTCATGCCATTCCTCCACAAATCTATTTGCACCGATGAAAAGTCCTTTTGTTATCTTTATATTAAGTTTTGCATTTGAAACTTTTGCATAATCCTCAAAGGCTGCTATAAAAAGGGGAATGGATATGCTATTCTCTAGATAAACTACCAGGTCATCAGCATAAGCCTGTATTGTTAAATGCGAATTTCTGTCATTATTAAAATTAACCCCCTTCCATTCTGGAGCAGCTAATACTTTTTTTAAGAAAGGATCAATTGCAAAAGTATAAAGTAGAGGGCTGAGTGGACACCCCTGACGTACCCCTGAGGTTAACTGAAATCCCCCCACCCTACAGCCCTTAACAAAGGGAAAAACTATTATTTTATTATATAACCTTTCTATTAAATTTGTCAATTGTAACGGGATCCCGTAATGCTTCAGTGTAGCAAATAGAAATGGCAAATGAACCCTGTCAAAGGCCTTATCTAAATCAGCTGCTACCAGGCAACCTGATAATCCCATTTCTGCATGATAGTCTATCACATCTCGTATCAGCATCAAAGCTGTCTGAAGTTTTCTGTCTGACATATTACAATACTGATATTGGGAAATCACAGCTCCTGCAAATTTCTTCAAACAGTTATTTAGGGTGCTAGCAAAAATTTTGTAATCAGAGTTTAAAAGCGTAATTGGCCTCCAATTTGCAATATATTGCTTATCACCTGACTTAAATATATAAGCCAGTAAACCTTCTGTGAATGAGGGGGAAAATTACTTCATTATCTAAAAAAGACTGGAATAATGGACACAAACATTGATTAAATTCTTCTGGGAAACTTTTATATAAGTTATTTGAAAGGCCATCTATTCCTGGTGAAATATTTGATTTAAGAGATCTGATAACTTCCAAAATTTCTGTTGGAGAGATCGGATCCTATTTCCCTGAGTTCATACCCTCACTAACTGGGACAATTATCTGATTTAGGTAACCATCAATATCTTTTTTAAAAATAGTTTTATGGGAACTTAATGAACCAAAATAGTCCACAATCACCTCCAGTTTGCTCACAGATTTGGCCAGACTACCATCAGGTTTCTTCAACTCCTCCAATTTCATAGAATCCTTAACAAATTTACACATCTCAAAGGGGTCTCCTATGGGTGACTTTTGACTCCATTAATTAGTATTGCTTGCATGGTTTTACTTCTATTGTACTGAAATTCTCTCATTTTCCCTTTTAACGAAGAGATTTGATCTGAATAATCTCTCCTAGATGAATAAGCAATTGTCATTAGTCTTTGCAATTGCTGCCTTAACTAAATAATGTAAAAATTCACATTTTCATTCTCGACACCGTTAGTTTTAAACCAATTTCTTAGGTCAGCTTTAGTCTCTTGCCACCATTCCCCTATATCAGAATATAAAAAGGCTACAGATAATCTAGCTTTTAATAGGCTTTTAACACCTAATTGGATAAAGGGAAGATCTAATAATGTGTTGTTCAACTTCCATCTCACTTGTCGTTTTTCTTGTTTATCTGAAAGAATAAGGGAACTTAACAAAACTGAATGGTCTGAAAATTCACAAAGAATTATTTTAAAGGAATCAATCTGTATGTTTGAAGAAATCAGCATATGATCTATCAACGAGAAAGATTCCCCTTTTTAAATGAAAAAACAGCTTCTGGTTTTGATGAGTCATGACATATTATGAGACTAGCATCCTTGATTATCTTACTTAAGGCATTTGGATCACAATATACTTTCTTTGTGTTGCTTTTTTCAGAGAGAGAAGAAATTGGGCAATTAAAGTCTCCTCCCCAAAGTACTCTGGATGTTGTAAATAAAAATGGTTGTACCATTTTCAAGCAAGTGACTCTACTGGATTTCATTTGTGGGTTATAAATGTTAATGAAACGGAAGCATAGACTCAACCAGTTCCCATCCACTATTAAAGCTCTTCCAGGAATTAGGTCAATTAAGTTGTCTAACTGAAATGCATAGGAATTAAATAATATTCCCACCCCGTCTGCAGCCTCCTCTCCAAAGGACCAAAATGATGGGCCCCAAATCCATTCTCTTTTAAAGGCTACCGATTGTTCAATGGAAGACATCCAAGTCTCCTGCACAAAACATACATCAAAGGGAAATGTATGAATATAATGAAAAAGGGCTTGCCTTTTCCTTATATTCAATAAGCTGTGTACATTTAATGAGCCCCAAGTTAGCTTCATTCCCATTTCCAGAGCTCTATACCCTTATTTTTTCCTCTTTTTCCTTTTTTTATCTTTATAGTTGTCTAATGTCTGGGATCTAGTTGATAGCGTAGATTTTTGAGAATCAGAATCCTCTACCTCTAATTCCATATCACCCCAAGAGGAAAATAAAGCTGTATAAGAATTGCTTGTTTCTATGGGCGTTACTGAAGGGGGGGGGTTTTGTATGCAAATTCCTAGTTGATCTTCTTTGTGGAACGACTGATAAGGAGTCATTCAATACAATTGAGCTATCTTCCTCTCTAGTAACCCCCTCTATATGGCCTACTGGAGGTGAAGTTAAATTATTTGGGGGACCCATATTAGTTTTCATAAGGTTAGCCTGATTAAAGGTCTTCCCTTGTTTCCCTGCAGCGCTTACAGATACCTCCTTATTCTTAACCTTTTCTGTAACTGAATCATTTGATGCCACTTTGGGCTCTACTGGTTTCCTGACCAGGGACACTTTAGCCTGGGCTGTCCCCGAGGGGGAAGGAACACCCAAAAGGGGAGTTACTTGTGCAGAAACATCTTGTGCTTTTTTAATATAAACCTCAGAACTAGAACTAGACGCTATATTGTGGGCAGCCCAAGGACAAACCTTAAACACATGACCCTTGGAATCACATAAGTCACAACAAGACTGATTGTTACAGAACATAGTTAAATGACCCACCTCCCCACAGTTGTCACATCTTGGTTGATCACACACACTTGAAAGATGTGTTCTAGCTCCACACTTATAGCATGCGCGTGGCTGACCACTATAGAAACACACACCTCTGTCCTTCCCTAACAGGAAAGAGTTTGGTATGTGTTCTATCCCAGACTCAGATTGTCTCAGTTTGATTTTGTACTTCCATTCACCAGTCCAAAACAGCTCTGTATCCAGAATGGGTTCTGGTTCACTCAAAACCTCACACCTTTTTTCAACCAGTAAGTTTATCCTCTACCCACACTCCTCATTACGGAACATAACCGTGACAAACTTAATTAAGGGTTTGGACAGAGGGATAACAATAAAGGGGGTCCATATCGGGGAGAATTCAACCTGATTATACCTCATCCAGAACAAGTCTAGTGCTTGCTGAGAACGGAAACTTACATCGTAATTATCCTCCTCAGAAATGTTTATAAAGGCATAGACATCCTGAGGAGAAAAATGCAAAGAATCTTTAAACAGAGTTTTCCCTACATAATACCTGTCAGACCTAACTTCTAACCCCCCCTTATATCTTAAATGGACTGCATTGCGTCTGGGAGCAGCTTTTCTGTGTGAGTTTGAAAAAAGCTCCGACATCAAAGGCCTCTGGGTCGAACCCAGGGAAGGAGGGGGGTCAATACACTCGGCTGTAGGAATCTGCAAGGGTTCGCGTAATTGTGACTTCTGTAACAGATTAGTAGAAGGGATATTATCTGTGCCCTTAGAACTACAGGGGATGCTTGAATCATCCTTCTCTGTAGGTACACTTACTCCAGTACCCTTCCCTCTCTTCTGCCGTTCTGTCAGGGCCCATTCTGGGGAGTGTTGTGAAAGGGATAACTCCGGAGACCAGGTAGGGTCAGGCTTCCACACTCCTGCATCAGCCTGAATCCATCCTGACTCTCGCAAAGCTTTTTCTGGTGACCAAGTAGTCTGCATATCAACACCCTTTAACGGTGGGAAATCCACCTGTTTATCCTGTAACTGTAATTTAGCATTTTTATTTTCCAAGATTTTCCCTTTTGGGAAAAAAAACTCCATTGCCCCTGTTTGCAAGCCATCAGCAGATTGATAAACAATGTTATAGTTTATTAAGAACTCATCCTTATTTGTTTGTTTAAGCACAAAACCAGTCACTTTATCTAAGGGAGCACCATCCTGCATATTAAACTCTGAAGCAAGGGTAAAGGAAGCAGTCTTAGTATCTTTAAACTCCTCCAGGTTCAATAACCTTTGCAGCTCTACTGGCTGTTGGCACTCGCTGTTAACAATGATATTTCTGCCAGCCAGTTCAGTATTTAAAGGGAGCTGTATTGCTTTATCAGAATGTACTTTACAATGCAGCTCTCCGTGACCACGCTCGCCTTCCAATGTATCACTAACTTTGCCTTCAGCGCATGGCTCCCGCAAAGTTAAAGTTCTGTTACCACCGCCAGCATTAGTTTGTAAAGCTTCCAGGAGTTGAGAGGAAGCTGCGCTAATTACACCGCTAAGTCATTCGGCATTCCATTATCGCGCTCCATTTTGCTAAACATTTCAAAAGACACAGTACCTGAGCGCTCTCTGGACTCCTCTTTCTCCTGTAGACTCTCGCTACACAGCAAATCAGTTTCCAGCTTGGAGACCTGCTGGTACGTCTTGGAAATGTGCTCCTCGAAAACGCCAGCGTTCATAGATCTATTCCCCGAGTTAGCAGCCAAAATAATCACATCCCCATGGTTAGAGCCAACATTCTGTTGACTATTGCAGTCCTCTGTAACAACCAATGCTCCCACTCTGGGAGACTCTATAACAGCAATGGATGAAACAAATTGAAAGGAAGCTAGAACGTTTGTAGCATTATCCTCTGCGATAGAATTTTCCACATATAACCCGGGCTCCTGTAGTTCTTTATCTGTATTCACTTTAACAAATGCCATAGCTGAAGTCTCCAAATGACATTGAGTAGGAGTCGAGGCTTCCTCTCCCACTCTGCTGACGTCCTTCTTCTCCTTCCATGGTCCACCTCGCGCGGCCATCTTGCAATGACCTGTCCCCCTACTGGCCACCCTGCAGCAACCGAGTAGGGGAATTTCCCCGGTGTCCTGGCCAAATTTCCCTCATTCACTAAAAATACCACCAACAGCTTAATCTGGTTCAAGGTCAGTTGGCATTCATCTGTATCCCCCTCCCCGGGTCGTGCCTGAAAATAGGCAGGATTTGTCTAGTGCACTTACCCGGTCAACAAAAAATAAATAAACAATTCTTAATAACTTCATGCAACTATATATAGTGTGTGGCAATTGTTGCTGAGTATTGGCTGTAAAAACAACCAACATAATTAAAAAAGAGGAAAAACCTAATTGACTAAATAAACATTCAACATGACCCATAATCCATGTAGCCTGGAAAAAAAACAATGGCCTGGGTTCAGAGATCAGTCCCACTACTCAGATAAGTACGATCCCAGAAGTGGTAGAACCTAGCTATGAGGGGTTTGAACCCCTGACAACTTACATCAAATATGGACTTGACAAATACACACAATACTTCACAGATATCTTATCTCTGCATTCACAACATACAAAAAAACACCATGAGGAAGGGTAGGGAAGTAGATGATCTAAGAGGAATATAGCTGGGAAGTAAAAGAACCGAGACAGTAAAGGAAAGGTGAAAAAAAAAGGTATGCAGTGGGGGGAGGAGTTAGTACAAGATATTGAGAAGAAATTGCTTTGCACCTTGTATAACACCTGGATCATCATATGAGTGCAGTGAGAGCCATTTAAACAGTACAGCTGAACCACAGGAGATAGATCGCTTCTTATAGAATAAACTTGGGTTAATATCCCAGTACTGACACTGTAGTGCAGCATGAGAGGGGTGCTGCACTTCTGAGGTGCCGTCTTTCGGATGAGTCGTTAAACCGAGGTCCCATCTGCCTGGATTGGTGGTAGTTCAGGTGGATGTTAAAGATCCCATGGCACTTATCGAAAAGAGTAGGGGAATTTCCCTGGTGTCCTGGCCAAATTTCCCTCATTCACTAAAAAAATACCACCAACAGCTTAATCTGGTTCAAAGTCAGTTGGCATTCATCTGTATCCCCCTTCCCCGGGTCATGCCTGAAAATAGGCAGGATTTGTCTACTGCACTTACCCGGTCAACAAAAGCTAAATAAATAAATAAATAAACTAGCCCCTCATCCTAATCACCGGGCATCCATGGAACTGTACTAAACAGAACCAGGATCTGCAGCATTATAAGGATAAAAGGATTAGTTCTACCTTAACGATTCCCTATTCTCCCAATGACAATTTGTACTACCTGTTAACTTTCTCAAAAATGATGACATTCCAGTACAGCAACCTGGTGCAAATAAGGCACCTTTCATCAGTTATGAAACAGCACAAGAGTGCATTAAAGTAGTACAACCAACAGAAAAAAAGGAATATTATGGTAGAAATGAGACATCTGATGGAAATTAACACCAGCAGACGATGGGGGTGGGTGGGGGAGTCCACATAGGTAAGAAGGGAAACAATAGGATGGGCAGCAACTGTTCCAACAACTACCACATCTCATATCAATATTATCTGGCTGTTTGCATGCTCCAGATAGCTAACGCTGTGAATAACATTTAAAAATGACATCCAAAAGGAGTAAGGGGGCATGAGTCATACCCTCCAAATCATGTATCTCTAAGATTCTGAGCTAAATCTACATATTTTAATAAAGGTCCTTGAGTACATTTGATTGATCCCCCCTCCCTCATCCACCAATCATGTCACAAAAACAAAAAAGCCTCCTATCTAATACTAAAAAGAAAAAGGGGATAATTCTGTCCCTCATTTATTAGCTATAATGGTAAAACTAGCCCTTTCCCTGTGGGAGGTCACTAGAAATTATAATCCCCCCACACTCACATACACAGCAACCAAGTAACATCACAATAAAATCAGAGCTCAGTTACAACAATATTTAATATAGCATATGAAATCATAATTTATGTCCACTTGCAATATGCCAGAAGTAAGTTTTGTATGGAGACAGCAACCTATGAGCCGATATTCAGATTGACAGGTTGGTTTACCGGTAGTTGTGTGGTCTGAGTCCCCGCAAATCATTCCAATAGACATAGGTGAGTAGACCATAAGCCCTACTAAATAAACATGATTGTGAAGCTTAGGAGAGCCCCAACCTGTGATAAAATATGAGTGATTGCTTAATAATTGATTCAAGTCAATGAAAATTGCAGGATCTGGAGCCATCTGCAGAGGAAGTTGGGAAAGCACATGGGACTTCTGGAAACCTGCCACTCTATCCTGGAAGGAAGGATCTGATTGGTCACCAAAAAGAAGAGATCCGATTGGCTGTTCTTCGGTAGTTTCTTCTTCCAGGGAAAGTGAAATGTTGATTAGCCCTGAGTATCTGTTCTTTAACAAGAACCCCATGGATTTCTTTTCAGCAGCACCTTTCAGGGAGAAGATTGCGGATTTCTGCCTGCCTCTTGTGAGTCCTTTGCATTTCCTGTTAATGGACTTCCACTCTTTCCTCTGCATAAGTTCCAGGAGGTTAGCTCTGGGCTTGGGGCTTTCAGGGGTTACAGAATTCTGCCTTGATCAGGGTTCTAGAAGGGCCTCAGGCACAGCAGGTCATAACAGTTGTTGCTCAGAATTTTGTGGCGATTCAAATCAGGAAGAACCGTTGTGTTTGGGCCTGATTTTGTTCTCAATAAAGTTCCAAGCATCAGCAGGCATTTTAAAAGTGTGAGAGACCCCATTAAAAGTTAAAATAAGAACAGCTGGGTAATTAAATCTATATGGAATATTGTATTTTCTGAGTAACCCTCTGATCTCAGTATAAGCTTTCTTTAGAGCAGCTACCTCTGTAGAATAATCTTGAAATAAGGAAATCCTGTTCCCTTTCAAAAATAAAGATTTTCTTCTCTCTGGAGAGCTGCAAAATTTCTTCCGTGATAGAAAAATGGAACAAATATGCCACAATAGGTCTGGGAGAGGAGCCTGGTTTAGATTTGGGTGCCAAGGATCTGTGCGCACGTTCAGTCTCTAGTGGCCATTTCCATTTGTGAGACAGTAGATTCAGAATCATCTCTTGTAAAAATATCAGTATATTGGAGTCTTCAGCCCACTCTGGTACCTCAACAATCTGTACATTATTTGTACGACCTCTGTTTTCTAGGTCATCAGTTTTTTGTCAGATCAGTTTACATTGGTTGTACATAAAGACAGAATCCTCTTCTAAATGAGAGACTGACTCCTCAAGAGCTGACACCCTGGTTTTGGCTTCAATAATTATTTCTGTGGTTTTGTCAAAGTTGGCTTTAATAGAATCCACATCCACCACAGACTTTAGATTTGCAATATCTTGTTTCAAATCTGGTTGCCCTAAAGAAATATTTTGCAATGTAGAACATATAGCCAACAGATCCATGTTTTTGAGGGCACCTAATAGCAGCTGATCCCCCCCCCACATTCTGTGATGACTTGCCCCACTGACAGAGTGAACCCTCGTTGCAAGTGTTAAAATGTGACTTACTCCTCTTCAGAAAACAGTTTTGCTCTGAAAGTTGCTCAAAGCGTTCCACCAACGTTTATAAATTTTCTGATCACTAAAATAATGAGTTGTCAGCAGTTTTAATTATTTTATATTGCTCTAAATGCTGCGGTTCACTCCAGGTGGCAGTTATGCATCCATACTTACAGGCGTCTGGTGCGCGACCCAAAAATTCTACTGTTTAAACCAGAGAAGAATCCAGAAAAATGCACCTCATACAGACCACTATCATTACTAGACACAGATTATAAAATACTTACAAAAATGTTAGTGAAAAGGTTAAATAATGCAATGTCACAAATCATACACCAGGATCAAACAGGATTTATAGGAGGGAGAAGGCTAGCAGATAATATTCATTGCACACTGGATTTAATGGAAATTGGCACAGATAAAAACTCAGCTCTGGTAGCATTGGATGCTGAAAAGGCATTTGACAAGGTGAACTGGAAATTTCTAACAACCCAGGAGAAAATTAATTTTGGACACCAATTCTACAATATTATCAAACTAATACATAATAATCTGACAGCAAGGATAAAGACTAATAGTCAGTTATCACCACCATTTAAACTTCAAAGAGGCACAAGACAAGGCTGCCCACTTTCTCCACTCCTATTTGCCATTTTTTATGGAGCCACTAGCCAAAAACATTAGAGCAAGCAAACAAATAAAAGGAATAGAACTACAAAACCAACAACACATCATCTCACTCTATGCTGATGATGTCGCAATCTGTTTAGGAGACATCAAAATATATCTACCACCATTACTTAAAATAATAGAAAAAGTTTTCTCATGTTCAAATTACAAAATAAATTGGGGTAAAACAGAAATGTTATCAAACTATAACCAGACCAATATGGCAGAAATCATTGGTTACTATAAAATCCAGTTAAAGAAAGTATAAAGTAATGGGAAGCAAACATATGTAAAAACAAAACAAAATTAAAGCAATCTTATTATGAACAATTATTCATAAAAATATATAAAGATTTAGTTAAATTGGTACACCTCCCGTTAACCCTAATAGGCCGCGTACATATTATAAAGATGAATGTCCTCCCCAGATTGATATTTTTATTTCAGGCCTTACCAATGTGGCTACCCAAAAAAAAAAATATTCCAAGATTGGGAACACAAGTCAAAGAATTTCTTATGGCAAAATAACAAAACCTAGGATTGCACTACAACATTATATTTACATTCAGAGCATGCAGGGTTGGGCCTGCCAAATATCAAACTATATTATTTAGTTGCACAAATAGAACAAATTCTCAGATGGTTTCAGCTAAATAGAGAGGTAGCGTGGATGACAGTAGAGAGACAAAAAGTAGGAGTACAAGACTTAAAGGGCCTCCTATGAGTAAACAGTGACATTGACAAGTCAAAACAGCATTATCAACTACATTAATCTCAATTAAGATATGGCAAGAAGCACACAAAATAATAAAATGGAAAACACCATACTCATTAGATACATATATAAAATCCTTACAGGAAATAAAAAAATATTAAAAACAATTTGTTAACGTATGGGAAAACAGGTATAACACAACTATACAACTAAAATATTTATACAATAAGACACTAAAGGAATTTTCAGATCTCAAACAACAATATAATCTACAAACGGGACACTTTCTTATATACCTTCAGGTGAGACACTATCTAAAAAGTAAATTAGGAAATCTAAATACTCTGGGAAAATCACCAATAGTGGATATATTATTAGGAATAAATATAGACAAACACATAAGTAAAATATATTGGGCCAGATATTCAAAACTTTGGCCAGGGGCTAAATTAGCACTGCCCAGCAGGCAAACTTAGCCTGGAGCACAGAGCAAGCTATACTGAAATGGAAATAGCCCGGTGCTAATCCTGCTGAATATAGCAGTCTAAGGGTGCCGGGCAAACTGGTCTGGGAGTGCAGGGCAAAAATAGCCTGGGAATAAGACAGCACTGAATATAGCAACCAGGAAGTGCAACCCACAACAACAACACAGTGCACAGCAATGTGAGGGCAGGTACAGATGAACTACATGGCCAATGTGTGTGCCAGCAAATGCATGGCCTCAGTACAGCTGCAGGAAGCAGCAGATGTGAAAGAACACTGATCAAAACCATATATTATTCCCCATACCGTTAGCGCTGCGCTAACACATTAGCACGACATTAGCATGGAGCTAAGCAGTTAGCCTGGTGCAAACACGTTTGCCCGGAGCTAAAATGTGCCATATTCAAAAGTGCCATGCAAATGAGCCTACTTAGGTAGTCTCTGGGCAAACAACCGGATTAGTATCTCATTATACCCTGATTTGCATGCAGTTTGCCCAGCATTACTGCAGGGTCCCACAGAGCCACCTGTAGGTCAGTCTGGAAGTACAGGGGCTGATCAGGTCCAACCGCAGCTCCACCTGTAGGTCAGTCTGGCAGTGCACGATGATAGCTGCAGGCTACATGTAAACAGTACAGCATAGCATAGCATATTGTACCCCAGGGGACAAGACAGCATAGACACAGGTGGTGATGATGGTGCTACATGCAACTGTCACACTGTAGGGCATGCTACAGTGCACAGCAGACACTACAGTAGCAAGGGGGCCAGTAGTGTGAGGGACACAGCACTGCCTATGGTGTGTAGGGCAGTGATGATGACTGCACTGTACACAGTGACAGGCCCAACCTGCAGGTGTTTACTGACAATGGACATTACTGTTACACTGTTGTGTGACCCACAGATGCTGTACCTGTGGCATAGGATGCTCACAGTGACATGTACATTTCTGGCTTTGTGTGTTGTTGCAGTTGTACAGCTGTGCGGTATGTGGCCGGGGGGAGGGCATATATTATCCGAAAGGCACACTAGTGTTGGGGTATTCTCAATACTGGCCCATGTGCACTGCATGATGTGTCCCAGCCTTGTGGCCACACCTGGTCTGTGGCACAGCCTCTTCACCCATACACGCTCCCCTCAATATCCTCCATGCCCACAGTGCTGCATGTGTGTGCTGGCATCTGTTCGTGTCCACAGATGTGTGGCCCGCAGGTGTGTGCTGTGATGGCCACACTGTCATGCTGTCCACTGGCGGCACGGTCACCGCACTGCCTGGCATGGCTGGGACTGGTGGCAGATGATGGCATCATTGTGATGCCATCGGTTAAGCATGCTTCCTCTATGTTTGGCTTTATCTATGTGTCATATTTATTTGTTAGGGTCACGCAAAATCCATGCTAAACCCGTGCAAACACTGCGCAAAGCCAAAGTGTCGTGCAAAGCTGATTGCCCAGGGTTAAGACAAGCTTTTCCTGGGCGGTAATTTGCACTGCACAAAGTGTCATGCTAAGTTGCAAGGAGGCAGTATAGCGCAGTGGTCTAAGGCTCTGAGCTGCAAATCTGGTGACATCCAGCAGACCAGACCTGGGTTTGAATCCCACAGCTTCCACTTGAATACTGTGTGACCCTGAGCAAGTCACTTAACCTCCTCGTGCTCCCAGGTCGCTCCTGTAAAAAAGCTTTCAGCTTAGTGTGCTATACCTGGTTAAACAACCAAAAAAAAAAAAAAAGTCATGCAAAACCACTTAGCGCGGCGCTAGTTGCTGAATAAAGCAGTGCACCTGTATTCATGTCAGTTTGCCCCTTGCATACATTATAGTTTTGCCCGGTGCTAATGCAGTTTGCCCGTGCTATTTGGCCTTTTGAATATAGCAGACCCGCGCTAATCCTGCGCTACTCCTGCGCAAATGTTTTTTGCCCGGCGCAAAGTTTTGAACATCTGGCCCATAAGGTTTTAAATGAAGCTATCTATGTACCTCTAGATAAACCGAAAGAAGCCTGGCAAAAGACATTGGGGCTGAATTAACAGAGCAATGTTGGGCAGAAATAGTTAACACAGCAGGAACAGTATCTAAGAATAATAAATTTAAACAAACTCAACCTAATATCTTGCACAGAACTTATTGCACATCAGCCAAACAACACATTTCAGAAAGAAATATCCATGAAGTGTCTAAGGTGTGAAAATTCAGTAGAAACCAACACACATATGTTCATTACATGCCCAGAACTTAAAGAATATTGGAAAAACATAAGGACAATAGTGGGAGTAGTAATTGGTTTGGACATTCCTTTCGACACAGGAAAACTATTCTTTGGAACTCCATTTATGGAACACAATGGCAATGTCAGCAGGAGAAAAAGCTTTCACGAATATTGTACTGGTCAATGCAAAAAAATTGATACTACAGATCTGGAAGAAGAAAAGCCCCCTATATGTAAGGCAATGGATGAACTTAGTTTAACCAGGTATAGCACACTAAGCTGAAAGCTTTTTTACAGGAGCAACCTGGGAGCACAAAGAGGTTAAGTGACTTGCTCAGGGTCACACAGTATGCAAGTGAAAGCTGTAGAATTCAAACCAAGGTCTGGTTTGCTGGATGTCACCAGATTTGCAGCTCAGAGCCTTAGACCACTGCGCTATACTGCCTCCTTAATGACTTAATGACTGATAAAGCAAATCTGTAAAGAATATAACACAGAAGAAAAGGTATTGGAATCTCAGCAAATGTGGGACCCTTTTCTACAGTATATAAATAACCCTTGACATCAGTAAATACAATGACAGAAAAATTAAGAAGATTCAGAGAATCCAGAGTATAATAGGTAGGGATACAAAATTAGAGATAAAAGAGGCAGGGTGGAATATGATGACTTGGCAATTTAAACCCTTATTGCTAAATATTGCTAAATATGAGGAATAAAGCCAAAATTTGATTAAAAAAGAAAAGATCCACAAAACAGCAATAGAGTTTTGATTTCTTAATACAGGTATATTTATGTATAAAATGAGACAGACCATAACAGTGTTGAGTAGTAGATCTACCACTTCTAAAATCATTTTGAGTCTCATTCAATATCTGATTTTCATGAATACAGGACTGAAGCCTCTGCAGTATTATTTTGCAGAGTATTTTCTGGGCAGCATTAATAAGGCTGATAGGTCTATACATACCTGGGCCAGAGGCATAACTCTTTTTGTATATAGAAACATAGAAACATAGACGTTGATGGCAGATAAGGACCTTATGAATGTGCCATAGACCTGTACTCTTGTCAATGGCCTATCTATCCATACTTACCTATATTGCTCCCTTATGCCTATCCCATGCCTGTCTGAAGCCCTGCACTGTATTTATATCCACTGCTTCCTGAGGTAGGCCATTCCATGCATCCACCAACCTTTCTGTGAAAAGGAACTTCCTCACATTACCCCATAATTGGCCTCCCTCTAATCTCATGCTGTGTCCTCTTGTCCTGCTATTTTTCTTGTATTGAAACATGTCAGACTCATTCACCTTGTTAGTGCCCTTACGATGATTGAATATTTTGATCATATCACCTCTCTCCCTCCTTTGCTCTAGGGTATACATATTGAGTGCCATTAATCTGTCCTCATATGTTTTCTGATGCAGTCCCTGCACTATTTTGGATATATATTTATGGTATATAGGAAAGATGATACTTCCTTTCCAAATGTCTGGAAAGTGTTTTCCTTGAACAAATTGATTAAATATTCCTGTAAAAATAGGAAGCCACCAGTCAAAGAAAGTCTTACGCATATCGGATAAAACTTGATCAGGCTGGGAGCTTTATTAGATGTTATTGAATATAAGATTTGCATAATTTCCTCTTGATTTATACAGAAGGGCCTTGGAAAATAGGAGGATATGTTTAACCTGATTTTGTTCAAATTACCATCTCTATTATCTTCTATATGAGAAAAATAAAGGGACTGAAAGTATTCCTCCCATATCTGAGGTGTAATTTATGTTTCCACTTTTCTTGTATATTGATTGTAACCATAACTAACCAAGGACCAAAAGGCTTTGGTATCTTCATCTATCACAGTTTTCTATATTTATTCCACATGCTTTTTCAATATTTTTTCTTTCTGAAGATCCAGAAGTTTCCTGTGTTCCTTTCTTGCTTTGTTAAAAGAACTAAGATTTTTCCTGCATCTATGTTTTTTACAGAATCCAACAAGTTTGGTTAGTTTGTGTTTAGCTATCCAAACAAGTCTTGTTGAACTATGCCATGTTTAAAACAATTCTTTATCCTATTAGTTCTGAATAGAAGTTTAATGTAATTATTAATTTCCTGCCATTTGTCAATAATTTGGTCATTACCTGAAACTGATACAATTTCACTGTGCAAGGATATTAAGAGATCAGTATAAAGTAACCCTGAAAACAGATCAATTACTTAATTTTGGCATCTAATTCTTTGGGAGTTAATTATTTCCAAATCTCCTAAATTATACATGGCCTGGACAGAATCACAATCATTTCTTAGTGTCTGGAAAGTTATAAGAATTGAAAGATGAGCAGAATCAGGGCGGTCCAATACTGCAAAATCATACAAGAATTTTAAGGCATCCTGACTGACCCAAGCTAAATCAGTAGTCAATAATCCCATGTGCCCCATAAATGTATATTCACCCTCTGGGTCACTTGGTAAATGACCGTGCACCAAGCATCGATTCAAGTCAAACATTATTTTATATAAATTTCCTGCCTTGTTGATTAAACTTCTTGTCTTTTGAGTTTCTAATGCAGCTTACTCTGGTGTTGATCATATTCAAGCCCTGAAAAAATCATCATAAGCAAATTTAGCCTGATTATCAGCAAAGATTCTAGCACAGAAGTCTTCAATAACTAGTAAAGCATTAAATTCATATCTAGTTGTTAAGTCATCTAATAATTCAGAGAATTGCTGCCAAATTATGGAGCGGTAAATAGAGCTAGTTGTAGGTGGAAAATATACATTTAGAAAAATGATTCTATTATTACTACTCTCAAAATTTAGTACACGTGATGATGATAGTTGACAGTCAATAACTGAGATTTTAACATTTAAAGAGGTCTTGAGATGTGTAGCTATGCTAACCTGGCTTCACTAAATTGTTTCATAGCTGGAATAGTATACGTTGTATATCCAGGAATCCGAGGGGCACATGTTTCATGAAGACACAAAACATCAAAAGCCATTAGAAATTCCCTAACTTCATTATCCGCCAAGTTAACATGTAGCTAATAATATGCTCAGTATCAAAACTAAAACCCCACCACTACTACACAAACCGAAATGCCCCTTTCTCAGAATAATATCAAGTTCTAAATATTGTATTTGTCATCAAAAACAGAGCAATGAGAAAACAAAATAGCCCAGGAAAATAAAGTAAACAGACAATTACACACTCAATGAAATCTAAGGGGGGGGGGAGAACACCGAATCAGATAATATTAAAAACGAAGAATCAAACAAACAAACATACATACCAAACACAAGGCAGCTATGTTCAAAAGACAAAACTATTTCAGGACAAATAAGGCAAAATGAACAAGTGAAAGGGTTGCTTGCTTGCTTGAAAATTGTTTCTGCAACCGCAGCAGAAAGCTGGCAGTACCCAGGGTGCAGTTTGCTTTACTTATCAACTATTTCTTGAAAGCAAGCAACTTGTAATTTTCAGGTAAGTTTTTGTGAGTTTTCTTTTTAATTTTAAGGAGTGAGCGAGGCTTAAACAAGATCCTGTTCAAACAAGATGAAGCCAAAACTCAACACTGAGTAGGGAAATGGGAGACTAGGTGGGCTGTATGGTCCTTATCTGCTATCAGATTCTACGTTTCTATGTAAAAAGAAATGTTGGTGTTCAGCTGCAGGAGGTTTTTCTGCTGTAGGGAAATACAAAAGAGAAACACACTCTAGATGCAGATCACTTAGACCTTCAGGCATGTTTAAAATCAAATATAAATTTAAAATATCTAAGTTCTGCATAACAGAATAAAGATAGCTCTGGCCTATAGCAGTCCACAGCTGCTCACTGTCATTCTCCATCATTCTTCACCACTCGCTTGCTCTCCAACCTCGTCATCCACCGTCTCAGATCAGTTCCAAGTAGTGCATTAGTTAGACCTGCTCGGAGTCACATAGTATGAAGGTGGAAGTTATGGGAATCAAACCGAGGCCTGATGAATGTACCAAGCTCACTCACTGCTTATTACTCTAACCTCTAAGCTATACTGCCAGCCACAGAAATATTAATAACAAGGATAACAACAAATGAATGGACTGTATTACAGTATAGAATATATATATATATTGATGATTTTCTGTACAGGGCCAGAAAAGGAATTGGAATAAATGTTTTGTTATTTGAATAACAGCACAGAATATCTGAAATTTGTACTTAATTTTTGTATGCAGTCTGTCAATTTTTTAAACTTTAATATCTACAAAGAGGGGACTCAATTGTGCACAAAACGTTACCATAAGGAAACACATCATAAGTGCTACTCCATGCAAGAAGTTTTCACAAACTAAACATCAAGAATAACATTCCATATGTACAATTTGTACTACTGAAAATAAATTGTACAAAAGAGATGAACTTTCCCGGTCAACGAAAACTAAAATAAAATAAATATGAGACAAGCAGGCAATCTAGAGGAGCGGTTCAGAGAAAGGGGTAATAATTAATGGATATTGGATGGAGAGGGAAAAATGTGACACACAACAGAGTGAGGATTTACTAAGGAATACCGGATCAAAGGAAGGGACTATGTAAAAAATAACTGTACCAATAGATATTTATTTGTTTATTTATTTAGTTTTTGTTAACCACATAGGTGCACAAGACAATAAATTGCCTATTTGCAGGCACGGTCTGGGAGGTTACAAGACAGTAGACAGTTAAGGCAGCAGAAAAACATTACTGTTTACAGGAAGGATGGGGTACAGAACATGACAATATTGAACACAGCCTGATCCTATGAGTTCAAATAACATTTTCAGAACAATTTGAACAAAATAAGTTGTGTCGATTATCTTTAAACACTGCGATGTACTAAAGACAAACACCATAGGGAATCACATTTGAAGAAATCCTTTAGTTATAGACAAAAAGGTCAGAGGTTTAGGGGAATGACTGTGCTATTCATTCCAAAAAGAACCATTCTGCTTGCAAATCTACAAATTGAATTGTATAATGTACTCAGTCTAGTGAAAAGTTTTCACTCACAGAAAAACAGAAAAGACTTCCATAATCAAATTTAAAGTAATTAAAGACTAGTGGTTAATAGTTTACATGATTTCCATATTAAAAACTGATTTATTCTGCACAACATACCAGGGGCAGGATTTACAAAACTTTCTCCATGCGCAAACCATGTTTGCATGGGCAAACAGAGTTTTGCCCAGAGGTGGTATTCACAAAGCCCAGTTTGCTCAGACAAACTAGGTTTGCACCTGGGCAATGCAATGAGGGGGAGGGACCCTGCGTATCCCTGCAATCCCATTCACAAAACTTGCGATCCACACAAGGCCGTTTGCGATGACCCTAGCATGGAAAAATACCACCAGCAAAAATCTGGCAGTAATCCACGCAACTGTTGTGGTTTGTGGCAGTACTGCGGTCCCCCCATTCCCCAATTTCCCAACCGAAACCGAAAAACATTTGTTCCATAGTGTAGTGTCCCTCCCTGTTCCACGATCTCCCTTACAAAATTGAAAAACATTTGTTCCATAGTGTAGTGTCCTCCCCTCCCCTCCCTCCCGATTTCCCACCCAATGCTGAAATAGCCCTTTTCCATAGTGCGGTGTCCTTCCTGCTTCTCAATCTCCCAAAGGATATCAAGAAAAGCCCTTTTCCATAGTGTAGTGTCCCTTCCCCCCAGTCACCGATCATTGTCTCCAGATTCCAACTCCCCATACCCTGGTAGTCTAAGGTCCCTTCCCCATTCCCCACCCCATCCAGTGTGACCCACCACCCTGTTCCCCCATCTCACTCGACGACCAGCACAGCCCTCCTCACACCACTACTGCTGGCTGCTGACTGACCCCTCAAGGAGGCGTACTGTACACATATTGCCATATCTCCTATGGATCTACACAAAATTACAGGTGTGCTGAAAATCAAAGGAACCATTTATCAGAAAACAGAAGTAAACAGCAAAAGTTAAACCTGACATTTTAAACTACCAGGCAGTGCAAAAATCTGGGAAGTGATGAACACTTCCTGGGTATCTAGTACTGCTGCTTTAACAGAAGTTTATGTAATAGAAACCAGATATACATATTATGAAAATAAATTTGAAGCGCTCTTTGAAGTTTCATTACATCATTATCAGAACCAAAAATCACTAAAATTAAATGTATGGATGCTACAGGCATTATATTTAGAAACAAAGAAAACAGTAAAGGACCTAAAACAGACTCCTTGGGTACACCACATTTAATCTCTTTATTCTCTGAACATGTATCCTAAATGACTGTACATTGTGTTCTCCCATGAAAATAACCTCCAAACCAGGACACAGCACCTTCCATGAAACCATGTCTGGCCAAAGTGAGCAACAGAAGTTCATGATGTAAGGCCTTGGTGAGATCCACAAAGACTGATGCCACATGGAGCCTGGTGTTAAAAGTTATAATTATTTGAAATATTCACATACAATGTTAGATTCATTATATAAACTTTTCTGGGGCATGCTGAGTGTTGACACCATTCTTGTGGTGATACTCAGTGTATTCCAAAATCTGGCAGCATTACTGAGGATCCCCATTTCCCTAAACCCAGTGCAATTTCCGGGGACTTTTTACCTTTTGGTATTTGAATTAAGTATTAAGAGTTAAGCTAGCCCTGGCAAGAAGAAATACAGGTGAGAGGGTACAGGCAAAGTGGGCAAGCATTGAGGGTGCAGTACTTGAAGCAACATCCCATTGTGTTAGAGAGAAAAGGAAGTGCAAAAAAAGAAGTAAACCACTTTGGTTCTCAAAAACAGTAGCAGAAAAGGTCAGAGCCAAAAGGCTGGCCTTCAGAAACTATAATGGAACGCAGTGGGGTGAAGATAGGAAGGCATATCAAACTTCCCTAAGGGAAGCAGGGAAGGCAGTAAGGCAGGCAAAGGCCCAGACCTAGGAAACACTAGCAAAAACAGTAAAAGAAGGTGACAAGACTTTCTATAGATACATTAGTGAAAGGAGAAAGTCCAGACGGGATAGTGCTAAGATCAAAGGGGATAAGGGGATGTGTGAGGAGGAGGACCATGTAAAAGCATCTATCCTAAATAGATACTTCTGCTCAGTATTTACTGAAGAGAAGGTAGGGCAGGGCCCACAGCTCAGCACCATGGACACGGGGGAGGGAGATGCGCACTAGTCCCTTCACAAAAGAAAGGGTCCTACAAGAGCTCGATAAGCTCAAGGTGGACAAGGCAATGGGACCTGATGGCATACATCCCAGGGTACTAAAGGAGCTAAGGGTGGAACTAGCAGAGCCATTATCAGAAATGTTTCGTGAGTCTCTGAGCATAGGAGAAGTCCCAGAAGACTGGAGAAGGGCTCATGTGATCCCGCTCTACAAGAGTGGTAGCAGGGAGGAGGCGGGGAACTACAGACCAGTCAGTCTTACCTCAGTAGTGGGCAAGATTGTGGAGCACTCCTTAAGGAAAGGATAGTGTAACACCTGGAATCCATATGAGCACGGGATCCAAGACAGCATGGGTTTACAACCGGAAGGTCCTGTCAAACTAATCTCATAGATTTCTTTGACTGGGTAACCAGAGTAGTGGACCAAGGGGGGGGGCAGTTGATTTCACCTACCTTGAGTTCAGCAAAGCTTTCGATACTGTTCCACATAGAAGATTGATCAATAAGCTGGGTAGGCTTGGGGTGGGTCATACGTTGGTCAACTGGGTGGCAAACTGGTTGACAGGCAGTAAACAGAGAGTGGTGGTAAATGGTATACAGTCATAAGAGATGCAAGTCACAAGTGGGGTACCTCAGGGATCAGTTCTGGGGCCAGTCCTTTTCAATATCTTCATCAGTGACATTGCAGATGAACTGGAGGGTAAGGTTTATCTGTTTGCAGATGGCACCAAGATCTTCAACAGAGTAGATGATCCAGATGGGGTGGGCAGAATGAGAAGAGATCTGGATAAACTGGCAAAATGGTCAGAAGAGTGGCAACTGGGGTTTAATGCAAAGAAGTGCAAGATCATGCACATAGGGAAGAGAAACCCTGAAGCTACCTATAGGTTAGGAGGGGAGTTGCTGGCAGTCACAAGGGAAGAAAGAGACTTGGGTATCATCATCACACATGACTTGAAATCATCCAAGCAGACCACTAAAGCAATAGGTAAGGCTAGAGGGATGTTGGGGTGTATTAGTAGGGGTATCACAAGTCGTAAGAGGGAGGTAATAATCCCTCTTTACAAGACACTGGTTAGGCCCCATCTGGAGTACTGCATACAGTACTGGAGGCCACACCTTCACAAGGACATTAACCAAATTGAGGCAGTCCAGAGAAGGGCAACCAAAATAGTGTAGGGACTGTATCAGAAAACATATGAGGACAGATTAACAGAGCTCAATATGTATACCCTAGAGCAAAGGAGGGAGAGAGATAATATGATTGAAACATTCAAACACCTTAAGGGCATTAACAAGGTGAAAAAGTCTAACATGTTTCAATATAAGAAAAACAGCAGGACAAGAGGACACAGCATGAGATTAGAGGGAGACTGATTAAGGTGTAATGTGAGGAAGTTCTTTTTCACAGAAAGGGTGGTGGATGCATGGAACAGCCTACCTCAGGAAATGGTGGATATGAATACAGTGCAGGGCTTCAAACAGGCATGGGATAAGCATAAGGGAGCAATACAGATGAGTATGAATAGATAGGCCACTGACAGAGTAAAGGCCGATGGCACATTCATAATGTAAGTTAGAAAAAGAAATGGGCAAACTGGATGGCCTTACGACCCTTATCTGCCGTCAACTTCTCTGTTTCTATGTTTCTATGAATTCCTGGGGCCTGGCAGGTTGCACTAGCCTACAATCCAGTGCATGCAATATTCAAAGGAATAACCCATGGGCAAACACTGCTGAATATAGCGTGCAGAGGTGTGCAAAGCCAAGCCCAGAGTGCAGTGCAAACAAAGATTGCCCAGTACTGAAGACAGCTCTGAACATAGCAAATGGGTAGTGCAAACAAATACAGCTGCCCAGTGCACACAGAGGTGGTGTGAGGCGCAAGTGAACCATGTAGTCACTGGGGGTGCAAACACAGGAGAGGCACAAGATAGCCAGCTCGATGGTGCTGAGGGTTGAGGCTCTGGATGCCACACCTTGCGCTACGCCGGTGACCTGGGTTTGGGAGCAAATTCGGGTGCCGGGATTTGGCAGGGGAGGGTTGAGGATGAGTGCCCTTGTGGTGCTCTCCTCCCTGGGAAAGCAGGTGTGGGATGACCCAGCATGCCAGTGGCCCCCAGTGGAGACCAAGGGCACTGCAGCAAGCCGGTGGCACATAATTAGCGTGGCCGATGCAGGCAGGGTTGCAGTGCGCCAGGGGTGCACCAGCCATGGGGAGAGCATGATCGATGTTCAATGCCAAAAGTGCAAAGTCATGCACTTAGGCAAAGGAAACCCAAGTGGGATACTACCTGGGAGGAAGCAGCTGACATGCACCTACCAGGAGCCGAGACCTAGGAGTCATTATATCAGATGACTTAAAGGTGGGGAAAGCAGTGTGAAAAGGTGGCACTAAAGGCCAGTGGTATGCTGGGCTGCATAGGGAGGGAAATCACGAGTCACAGAAGGGAGGTGGTGCTTTAAAGGGTGCTGGTGTACCCCCAGCTGGAGTACTGCATACAGTTCTGGAGGCTGCACCTTAGGAAAGACATCGATAGGATTGAGACAGTGCAGAGGAGAGCCACAAAAATTATTCAGGGTCTGCATCAAATGGCATATGAGGATAGGTTGAGGGAGCTCAACATGTACTCTCTGAAGCATAGGAGGGAGAGGGGGAACATGATTGAGACAATAAAGTATATCAAGGGTATAAATAAGGTAGGGGTACAGGAACTACTTCAGGAGAAGAAAAGCGTCAGAACTAGAGGACACAATATGAGGCTCAAGTGTGAGTGATTCAAGAGCACTGTTAGGAAGTTCTTCACTGAGAAGGTGGTCGACCCGTGGAGTTGCCTGCCCCAGGAAGTAGTGGAGGCCAAAATGGTAAATGGGTTCAAAAACACCTGGGACAGGCACAAAGGTATCACTTCACAGAAAGGATGGGGGGGGGGTAGTTACCCATATCGGGCAGACTAGATGAATCTTGCGGTTCCCTTCTGCTGTCAATTTCTATGTTTCTGTGTTTCTACATGGGACAGGGTTACATTGTGAGGCACCAGCAGGGACATCCCTGAACATCAGAGCAGATGAGAGGTATGGGAATACATGCTGCAGAGTACAGGTCTTACTGAGGAAACACAAGGTTGACCAAATTGGCCAACTCACCCTCCCCCCACCACTGTCATGTTGTTGGACCACTGTATATCGCCTGTGGGATTACGTGTTGCTATGTGAAACATGTTTATCAAAAGTTCTGCCTCACCCAAACGCTGACAGTATGAGTGGAGTGGCATGGCCGGTGCGCGGTGTTCGACATAGGCCTCACACCTTGCAAGTGTAAGTAGTGACGCGCAGTCACCATGGATGCTGTCATGCAGGCTTGACCCCCACACATGACCTGTGCTACATCATGCACATGCATGGTGCCACGCACGACCCACACTACATCATGCATATGCAAGGTGCTGCATTTGACCCACGCAGGTGCATTCATGCCACTGACATCATTGGAGCATGGTGCAAACACGCGAATGTCATGGAGGGTCAAATTGCACGATGCACAAATGCAAAACCACATTGAGCATCATGCAAAATCACCATATTCAGACAGGCTATGCAAATTAGCCTTAATGTGCAGTCAGTGGGTAAATGGACACATTAGCATGTCATTAGAGATGGATTTGCATCCATTAACATGTGTAATTGCACCTTGACTAGGGGACCTGAGTCCCCCACAATGCGAATTGGAGCTGCAGCCAACACATAACTCCAGTGAGGCAGAAGAAGGACACAGTGAGACCTAGAACCATGGAAGAATAAAATAATGTCTCAGCAGCAGTGAGTAGGTGTCCTACATGGCACTGACATATTACTACACTGCGATAAATGGGATACAGTCACTGGTGGGGCCATGAGTGGGATACATTGTTGGGAAACTCTCATCGCATCGTTGTTATTGCACTGTATGCCATTAACATGCAATGTGTGATTCACAACCCTCAGCTGTTAGTGTAGTGCAGGGATAACTCTGTATGTGGCTCAGTGTATTCCTATGTTCCCCAAAAAGGTTGTGTTTATGTGACTGAACTGTGTGGAGTGTCTGTTTAACAATGTAGACAAATACTACAGAGAAACTGCTTTACATCTATATGTGGGTTAGCCCATATGTTCTGTGGTCAGATTGCTGGTTCTAATACTGTTCTTGAGCCACCTAGTCAGGCTATTGTCTTATGTCACTGGGTGTTTCTGCTGAATATTCTGCTGGTGAGAGCTATTCGGGAGCTTTATGATGTAGTACATGTCCTTGCACAAAATCTCTAGTGATGGCTACATGCATAGCTGTGCTACTCTAATGTATGAGAATCATTCGTTCATTCACATTTTCCGTATTGTTTTAAAAGTCATTCTGCTTTAGTAGTGATATCCCTACTGCAGCAGAATTACTTTTTATTCTGCTGCACTAAGGACGTCACACAAAACAGATTGCCAGCCTAATAGCAATCATCATTGTGCATTCTACGTCATGTGCAAAAATGCCCAGAGTGCTGTCAAGCAACGTTTTGATTCAAATGATAGTCACACAAAAGCACATAGTCCCAGAAAGTTACAGCACTGCCATTCCTTATTCCAACTACATACAGTATACTACAGATTTCAGCCGTGGTTTTGTCCAAGTCAGTTTCCAATCATGAAAAATTCATACTAGCACAAGAAAATCAAAAAACCCTTAAAAAGAATGAGGATGGACAGCCAGAGGGCGCTGTGCTGAAGATGGCTGCTTGATTCTTCATCTCCCTGGATTCACCAAATATCACCATCCATCCTACAGATTCCAGACTTCCTACCTTCACCAACATCTGAGATCCTACTATATGTATATCGTAGAACAGCTCTGGTACAGTATTTTTATTGCCTCATAATTACTGAACGAGTTATCTACAGCTTTTCAATTTCTCTGTTAAGGCCTACAATAATGGCAGACCAATCTCCACATAACAGTTCTCTTAATAGAGTGGAGGCAATGTTTCAGCAACTAATAAGTGAAATCAATGTATTAAAAATTGCATCTCAACAAAATATCAATAATATGCAGGCACTTGATCAAAAATCAACGCTACTGATGTTAAAGCATCTCAAAATGAAGATTCCATTAACATTACAGGCTACCATCAGGAGCAGGACAGAATTATTAGGAACCTTCAGGACAAAATAGATGATATTGAAAATAGAAACAGGCGTAACAACCTTCGATTTCTCGGTTTCCTGAAGGTGTTGAACTAGGAGACACCAGTGCTCTTCTAACTCATGTACTTCCTTCTTTGCTTAAATTACCAACCGGCCAAGACCTAATCATTGAGAGATCTCTACTGCCTAAATCAGAGGCCTGGACCACCAGAAACCCAGGCCCATCATTGCCAGATTTCTAAACCACGCACATACTGAACTGATTCTTCAAAAGCGAGGCAATAGGTGCACTTACTTGGCAAGAAAACAGAATCTAATTTTCAGAGACTATTCTAAAGAATTATCTAACAAACGAAAAGCTTACAACCCCATTAAAACAATCCTTCATCAGCGTGGAATTAAGTTTGCACTGCGTTACCCTACAACAATGCGTCTTTTTTGAATGATTCACCAGAGATTTCAGTACCCCAGAATCTCTCTCTGAATTTCTGACTTGGACACAGCCCCGCGACTTACATTGCTCATGCGATGCTAATGCAGCTGTTCCTGTTCTTAGCACAAGCACTTCGCGAATTACAATGTCTTGCCTTCCTGCTGAAACTGTCCTTCAGGTCCCTGAGAAATCTGCAGCCATCATATCTGCCACTGTAGCTCCTGCCAGAAGCTCCGCACGCATACAAGAAAAAAAGCATCTGGTTCTTCTCTAAATAATAATACCTGCTGTTTAAATAATATTTCCACCTCTCCAGCTTCCCATGTGGAACGTCAATCAGTTTTTCTCCTCTTACCTTGTCTAACAAATTCTCCCACTCCAAGAAGATCTGCTCCAAGAAGATCTGCACTCATCTACGGAGGATCTGAGACAGACTGTATTCAACCCCTTTACTCAAGACCAGAAGAAGCTGTCAATGGTAATGACTCCCGATTCTTCCTGGGCTGATCTAGTGTCCAGCTCTCCCTTTAAATCATCTGAACCACCCAAAAAGGAAAGGAGAAGAAAATTGAAGAGCAAGGCTACCTGAGGCTTTTCCCACTAAAAAAAAAAAAAAAAAAATTTGTAATAAATACTATGGCCCATAATTAGATGTGCTATAGCAGTTTCTCACCAGAATCCCTCCTCTTCACACCACCTCACTCGATTCCTTTGGTACATTTACCGCAAAGTGCAGTCTCTATCTCACCCAACAGGTTTGGAGCACTTAAATGCAGTAAATCGCTATCACTGCTGAGAAGCCTGTATCTGTCTGTGGGAGGTGAGCCAATTGACACTGGAGGTATTTAATCCATGCGGAAGTTACTCTCAATGTATTCAATGGAAAAAAAAATAAATAAATGAGAGAAAGAATAAATATTACAATGTTTGTAGATCTCTTCTAATTAATCCTTGTGTGGTGCCAGACATTAGTATATATAATTGCTATTTACCTCTAATTTTTCATAAGCTTTGGCGCCACCATGTGTCAGGCATACATACATATATAGAGTTCTGTATTTCATATCAGTGTGCCTTTAACCCTTACTATTATAGCATTTTCCACATAAATCCTATCATTTGGAATGTGGAGGATGATTAGACAAATACTCTAAATCATTTACTTATTTAATATTTATTTTGCATCACTTCTGGTATGTAGTGCATGGTGCATTCCCATTATATCTCACAGATTTTAACAAAGTGTGCTTCCAATTGTATTTCTATACATTGAGTTTTTCCGCCTTTTCAATTATTCTTCATCCCATTTTCTTCCAAATCATTGGAACTTATAAAATGATTCCACAATACACTGATGCACTATGAACCTGTAGTATATACTGCATTCCTAACCTAGCTTATGTGGATTAATACACATCGGGCATCCTTTATCTGGCTCACACTGTTTCAGCATTATCTGCCATCATGTTGGTATACTTTATTTAATATTGGACTTATTGCTAGGTCCAAGCTAATTCATTATGTTTGAAATTTAACACTATTACATAATTATCCTTTTTTATTTGGTAGAATGATGTTTTGTTTTTTTCCAGGGTAATGCTTTAAATACCTCAGCACAAATCTCAATTACACTTCTTTAATATACTGTTATATAAAATTTAGTATCTTAAGATTATAGGGTAAACCGTATCTTGAGATTCACTAATTACTCTACACGCCTAGTAGTGTAGAGTGAGAGTCCTGGTATATTTACCGACTCTTATTGCTCTGCATTTCATAAAAGTTTCAAATTAATATTCTTGTTACTGAGTTTATACTAACGTTTGTTGGTTCTAATGTTTAATTACTTGATATTCCTATCTCTATACTCTCCCTCTGCGAGAAAAAATGAATACAAATACTCAACCATCTCGAACCCATACAAGTTAAAGGCCCTGCATACATTTGTTTATTATATATATTTACCTTTTGAATCTGTGACATCCTCCAAATTAATGGTATTGAGTCCCTCATTCCTATTTGTAACTAATTACCTTATATCCTAGTACCATGAGTGATCTAATCTTACATTCATGGAATGTCAAGGGACTCAACTCGCCTTATAAGCGTAAGAAGTACTTACCTATCTTAAAAGCATAAAACACATATTGCTTTCTTACAAGAAACTAAACTTTTATCAGAGGATGTCGACAGACTTAAAAGGGACTGGGTCGGTCAAGTATATGCGTCATCTTCTCCATCCAAAAAACATGGGGTTGCTATCTTAATACATAAATCTCTTAATTGGCCCCCCATAAAAATCATTAGAGACCCGGATGGTAGGTGGATTATAACCCTATTAAACACCACAGCAGGTCCGCTTATGTTTGTGAATGTATATGCACCCAACTTTGATTCACCCATTTTCTTCCATAATCTATCCCAACAAATTATGATTAATAATAAAAATAACTCACCTATTCTTATTGGTGGTGACTTTAACTTAGTCTACAAGCATATTTAGACAGAAGTAACTCATCACATGATGCCCACCCCAGTAGTATTAATGCTCTATCAATGCTTATGAAGGATTTAGGTCTCTCTGACATTTGGAGACTATATCATCCCAGACAACGAGATTACACCTTTTATTCCTCTTTACATAAATCATATAGTAGGATTGATTATTGGTTCTCTTCTCCCTCATTACTGAAAAAATTATTGATACATCGATTCTCCCTATTGTTATATCTGATCATTCCCCTATCAGTTTGCATTTACTCTGAGGTCCACCTTCTTCTAAATCCCCATCTTGGCGTTTAGACCCACTTTTACTCAGAGACCCTGAATTCATTCCTTGGATTAAAACCCAGATTCAAGATTTTCTTTCTATTAACGATACTCCAGATATGTCTCAAGGTACTATCTGGGAAGCATTAAAAGCCACTATTAGAGGTAAAATTATTAGTTATGCAGCGCATAGAAAGAAATTAAGAGAACAACAATTAGCTAATTTAGAAAAATCCTTTAAAGAAAAAGAAACCCAATACTATAAATTAAATAAACCCAATCATAATTCACAGCTTCATCTGGAAATTCTACAATTAAGAATTAAAATTAACGAGTTGATATCCAGGAAAGCTGAACTTGCCCTTTTTAGGATTAAACACGGTTATTGGGAACAAGGGGATAAATCACGGAAAGTTGCCTCTTACCAGCTAAAACTCAACAGATAAGAGACATATAGCAGGTCTAAAAGATCCATCAGGTCAGACACACACAGACAACCTTTCAATCAATCGATTATGCAATCCTTTTACCATCAACTATACTGCAACCTAATACCACAAATCCCAACCTAATACAACATTTTCTGGAAAATTGAATCTACCCCACCTATCCCCTCAGGACAAAGCTGTGCTTGATAAACCAATCACTTTACAGGAAATCCAAACTGCTTTATCATCATTAAAAGCGGTAAAGCACCTGGCAGTGATGGGTTCCTATTGATTTTATAAAACCCTATCTGACACTCTTTATCCTGCATTAGTCAATGTATTCCGAAAGCAACCTTAATAAAGAAACTCCCAGGCACAATGACCGAAGCATAACAGTCTTCCAAAGAAAGACAAAGACCCTTTACTTCCTTCAAACTATAGACCAATCTCACTTCTTAATACTGATGGAAAAATCTTTGCAAAATTATTAACTCTTCGCTTAGAATCTTTAATGACTAAACTCATCCATACTTCTCAATCAGGATTTATCAAAAATAGAAACAGTTCGATCATCTTGCTCATTACTCAATTTAATTCACAAAGCAAAACTCTTAAAACCCTGCAGCTGCAATAGCCATTGACTTTGAGAAAGCATTTGACTCTCTCAATTGAGAATATCTATATCAGGTGCTATCTCATTTTAGCTTTACAAATAATTTTTGTGCTTGGATTCAATTATTGTATACCTCCTTCAGCTCGAGTTCTCACAAACTCTATTTTGTCCCCTCATTTTACTAGCAAGAGGCACCAGACAAGGATGCCCTTATCGCCTTCATTGTTTATACTTGCCATGGAACCTCTTTCTCGTCCCTACGTCAATCCAGTACAATTAAAGGCATTACTATTGGTAACTCTCACTATACTTCACTCTCATATGCAGATGATCTCCTTATCTTACTTGAAAACCTTGAAAGTTCTGGGCAACCTTTAGTTAAACTACTGAATGACTTCACCTCCCACTCCGGACTAGCTCTAAACCTTAACAAATCTGAAACGTTACCACTGAATACCCTTTGTAGTCCCCTCATCAACAACTCATTAGGCTTTCGTTGGGCCCCCCAAGGTATATCTTATCTTGGCATTCGGATCACCCCGACATTGAATAAATTATGGGATGCTAATCTTTCCCCTCTGTTAACCAGTATCCAAACAACACTTGATAGATGGAAGCTACTTAAACTTTCTTTTAATGGTAAAATTTCCGCCATTAAAATGTCAATAACTCTAAAATATTATACCTATTTCCAATATCCCTTTGATACTGCCCTCTAGTTTTCTTACCAAAATAGACAAAATTATCGGCAGCTTCATTTGGGAAGGCAAAATACCTAGATTTAGTCGTAATAAACTTAGATCCCATTGGTCAAAAGGTGGCTTTGGCCTTCCTTGGTTCCAAGCCTACTTATGGGCTTTCCGTACATCTCAAACAATTAAATGGTTTAACAAACCCAACATCAGTCTCCTTTATGGGTCAATATGGAAACATCCTTATGTCTGGTAATGTGGCGACTTCTTTCCTTTATAACACCTTACCTCTTCTTTAAAGTCTCACCTACCATAGCTGCTTTATATTCTATTGGAAAATCATTCACAAGCATATTAAATCTAACCCCAAACCTTAGCTTACACCCCCATCTGGGGTAACCACCATATATCTCTTGATAATCACCCCATTTTTGTCGTACCTGGAAAAATAAGGTATTCTCTTTTGCAGGATATACTTGAACCCAAGTCATTAAAGTTAAAATCTTACACCGACCTCAGAGGCATGGAATCTTCTCCATCAGGATTTTTGGAAATATCTACAGCTAGTACCGCATGCAACTCTTACCTCACACCCTTCTCTATCAATTCTCTGTATGATAAGCACATCTCTAAATGGATAAAACAACATCCAATTTAAATAGCACTGTTTACAAAGATATTTGTGATATCCTTCCTGACTACTCTGTCAATGCTAAAAACAGATGGAGTACTTTGCTACAATATAATATCACCAATGCACAATGGTCCAGATGTTGGCTCTCCTGTCACAAATCTTTTAATGATAAGCATGTTCCCTCATTCAAACCAAGATCCTTCATTTGTGGTACAGAACTCCTGTTGTATTACAAAAATGGGTTTATTGAACAATAACAATTGCTGGCACTGCAGTTCCCCAATGGGATTTATTGCATATCTTATGGCACTGTCCTCATACAAAAGATTTGGCACTGTACTCACAGATTTGCAATGAAAGTGGTAGGTCAACCTTTACACTAGACCCTAAACATTGCATTCTTGGTATTTTTAATCACCGTTCTTATAAAATTTCATATTGCAAGAGCAGATGGTTAAATATACTCTTCCTTCAAGTTAAACGCAATCCTCATGCATTGGAGATCCAACATAATCCCTACCCTTCCGTATCATTAACCAACTATTGCAATATGCCTCTCTGGACCGTATGACATATATCTTGTCTGACCGACTCATGTTATATAACAATTGTTGGCAGGGCTTTTTTAATTTTTTGGAATCATCTAAATCTTCCAACACCAGTGTATGGACTTAATATATATGGATTTTCCCCTTTTACTGATACATCATTGTAGTCTCGCTTTTTTCCCCTTTTTTTATAGTTTCCCTCTCTCTCTTCTTAACTTTCTTATATATCTTTTCTTTCCTATACTCTGTTCTCAATCATTCTTTATTACTCCACAATCCTTTTATGAATGTACTTTTTTCCCTTTTGCAGCATCACATATAATTATGTAACATTTTAATATAAACCGTATCTAATCATACTATCCGCTTTAAGTTCACTACAAATGTCAAGTATATGCTAATTACATGACCTGTATTGTTTACTATATTTTAAACCAAAAGCTCCTTGTATTATTGTAGGAATGTTCTTATTATATGCCGCCTCAATTTCTTTAAAAAAAAATCCTCACATTGTACTGTACTGTAAGAGGTTTGTCTGTATATCTTGTGAAAAATTAATGAAAAAGTTTAACTACAAAAAAAAGAACGAGGATGAAATAAGACTGATCCACAGCTTCATGAGAGATGATGACGAACACAGAGCCCTGCAAGACATCCCTCCGGAAAACCTGGACCACTGCTTGCCGAATTTATTTTCAAAATCAGAAGGCTCAAGGGATCAGAGTATGATCCAGCCACACCGAGACGTATGCTGGGCAGTGTGGATAGGCATTGAGAGAAATGTGGCCGCAAACATTTCATATACAAATCAATAGACAATGCTTTTCCTGAGACCCTTAAAACCATGGCAGTGAAGCAAAAGTTTTTAATCAAATCGGGGAAGGGCAACAAGCCCAATAGCACAGAGGCTCTGAGTGAAGCAGACATAGATATGTTACGTAGTACAGGTACAGTCGGCTGTCATAATCCAACTGCCTTGCTTAGCATGATGTTTTTTAATGTGGGCCTGTACTTTGCACTGCATACCTCCAAACAGTATAATCTGAAGTGGGGTGACATGAAATTATGTAAGGACATAGCGGGTGCCATTTTTATTGAGTATAACGAGAGGCAAATGAAGATGAGGACTGTGGAAAATGCCAGGGATGTGAGATCTGTCAAGCCACAAATGTACCAGAGTTCAAACTCACTGCGAGATTACACAGCCAACTTTCTGAAGTTCAAGTCAGAAAGACTATTCAAAATGTTTGAGCCTAATGCCCCATTTTTCCTTGCTCCGAACATAAAGTATAAACCTGGCGTGTCCAACTGGTTCAGAGCAATGACAGTGGCAGAGAATAAAATACGCTCAGTGATGAAATGTATAAAAACAGCTGCTGATCTCCCTGATTCAAAGAAAAGAACAAACTATTCTACAAGGAAGACATCAATCCAGAGATTATTGGACCACAAGGCTCCCCCCTCCCGACCGAGGTTGCACAGGTGTCTAGTCATAAGAATATCCAGTCAATAAACAGTCACTCATAACAGTATCAGTGGCTCAGTAGGTAGCACACTCACCTCTGAGGTCAGGAGATCAGAGGGCTGTGGGTTCAGTTCCCACATCTGGCACTTGGGTTAATATCCCAGTACTGACACTGTAGTGCAGCATGAGAGGGGTGCTGCACTTCTGAGGTGCTGTCTTTCGGATGAGACATTAAATCAAGGTCCCATCTGCCTGGATTGGTGGTAGTTCAGGTGGATGTTAAAGATCCCATGGCACTTACTGAAAAGAGTAGGGGAATTTCCCTGGTGTCCTGGCCAAATTTCCCTCACTCGCTAAAAATGCCACCAACAGCTTAATCTGGTTCAAGGTCAGTTGACATTCATCTGTATCTCCCTCCCCTGGGTCGTGCCTGAAAATAGGCAGGATTTGTCTAATGCACTTACCCGGTCAACAAAAACTAAATAAATAACATTTCTATCTGATGAAAAGCAAAAGCAGAATTCTTTAATTTTCTCAAGTGACTCAACACAAATAGTGTCTGATTTGCCTTCTGTTTGTTGCATAAAGTCACTCTGCATTCCACGACAACATCAAAGAACCAAATCGCCATGCACTCAGCGATGTGTCAAACATCCAAATATTTTATTTATTTTTATTTATGTATTTGTTTACCAGGCAGGTACACTGATCCAATAGACCATTTTCAGGTAGTGGATGTGTATTTCAAAAGGGTGTCACTGTGAAGATCGTAAACCCCTCTGGCATGATGAAAAGAAAACATGTTGCAGGTGATCCATGACTCCTCCTCAGAGTCGGACTAGGTGATTGTAATTGGTGCATGTTAACTTCAATCCTTTTCTTTCTTTATATTTTGTTTACTCCATCAAATCAGTTCAGAAATATGGCATTTCAAAGGCTGTGGGTGGGTGGTGACCTGTGGGTTGAAGGCAGCCAAAAATGAGGAAACTCTGGTAAGCATACTAAATAAAAAATTAGGAAGCTCGGCGGTCAGCCAGTTTCCAGGCAACTGTGACTGAGACAGGGAAGGGGGGCGAGGACATCATGCTTTCTACTTACACAGATATACAGAAATGTGATGGCATAGGGTACCTCCCTCCTTCTGTTATGCTTCCACCCTCTTTTCCTAACCCCTTAAATCTATCCCAAGCCCTCTTGAACCCCACCACCATTTTAGCTACCACTACCTCCTCCTCCGGCAGCTTGTTCCAGGCCTCCACCACCCTTTCCGTGAAAAACTGCCCCCTGAGATTACCTCTGTATTGCCCACCTTCCAGTTTGAGGCTATGTCCCCTCGTGTTCACTCCCTTCTTCAATTTGAACAAGCTATCACCCTCCACCCTCCACCTTATTTATTCCCTTCAGATACTTAAAGGTCTCAATCATGTCCCCCTCTCCCTCCTAGTCTCCATAGGGTACAAATTCAGCCCTCTCAATCATCTCTCAGAGGGTATATCCTGCATCCCTCGTACCATTTTGGTTGCCCTTGTCTGTACCCTCTCCATCAACTCAACATTTCTTTGTAGGTGAGGCCTTCAGAACCGCACCTCATACTCCAGATGCGGCCTGACCATGGTTCTGTATTATGGCATTAGCACCTCCCTCTTCCTTCTATTAAAACCTCTCGCAATGCAGGCCAACATTCCATTTGCCTTTGCCAAATAGTCATAGACAGTATGAATTGCATCGGGGAGGGACGGCAGATAACGTGGTTTGGTAAGTGTCAGTTGGTTTCTCTTTCACAGTGTGCAGAGTGGACTCCCATCTACAGATGAAAGCTGATGCTGAAAGCTACAGATGCTGGCAAATGAAATGAGATGATGTTATTTTTTTTTCTGTTTCCATGGTGTTTTCAATGATAGCAAGTCTTAAAATAAGCACATTGGTCCCTGTGCATGAATGGGGCATAGGTATGTGCAAAATGCACATATCCCACCCGCGACCCTGCGCCCCATGGACAGGTGCCCCAATACCGGCATTCACCAATGCCAGCCACCTGTCTGTGGCTCCCTTCCCCGGTGTGCAGGACTCTGCAGGGTGGCCAAGGGAGGAGTCATCATCCCAGGTGGGCATGCAATGGGATGCCCCCCTGGGATCCATAATGCATCCCATGCATAGGGTGGCATGGGTCCGGGGCTGTGCATGCCAATTGCATGCACCCGGACTCATGCAGCACCCTCTGGTCCTGGTGCCACCACTCAAGATATTTCCAAGTGCACGCCCGTCCAGCCGCTCCTGCCGTCTCCTGCTGCCCAGCAGTCAGGGCATCATTATGTGCCCTGTCCTGGTCCTCGGGCGACTCCAAGCCTGTGCCCATGGGGACACACAGTGGGTTATGGCAGGGTCTCCCTTGTGTACCCTGTACCACCCTCCGCACCTATGTGGCCAGCACTATGCGGGTTAATGAATACTGCGTAGTGCTGGCACTCCCCTAAAACACCCCCGGTGCGGAGCTGTCCATGGATGTGGGGGATTGGTTGTGGTGGGTCTGCGCAACTCCTCTTCATTCATGCCATGCAGGGGGCACAGTGAGTGTAGAGTGGCTACATGCCCCAGATGCGCACATGTAGCCACTCCACACCAATAGTGCATAGGGCCCAAAACTTTTAAATGAACTAAATTGTGTGCTGTTTTTTTTAATGCCCTGTTGGTTTCTAAACATGATCGATGCCCATACACTATACAGAACAATGTATGAGAAACCATTCGGAAGAAGGCTAATCTTCCTCCTCGTGGATACGATGATGACTGAGAGGCCTCTTGAGCTTCGCTCTTGAGGTGATCGATCATCATGGTATCCACTCGAGGGAAGATTAGCCTTGTTCTTGATGGTTTCTCGAACACTATCCTATATATTGAATACAGGGGTCTTTGGGACATGACACTCATCATACACCTGTACACTGATATGGTACAGTGGATGGTACAGAGGACATACACACTGAGTTAACCAAAAGGGCCGTACAGGTTGGAAACAGGACAGATAATCACCAGTGCATATAAATGGGATCCTATTGCACCAGTTGGCTTCCAGGGTCTGCACAGTTCCCCTTGATAGGTACAGACGTGCGTGATCCTCAGATCTTACATCCTACATTATGCCTCTAGGTTGTCAACTGTCTGGGTGATGTGTAACACTGTAGCAGATGTGTACCTGATTTATGTGTAACACTGTAGCAGATGTGTACCCGATTCATGTGTAACACTGTAGCAGATGTGTACCCGATTCATGTGTAACACTGTAGCAGATGTGTACCTGATTCATGTGTAACACTGTAGCAGATGTGTACCCAATTCATGTGTAACACTGTAGCAGATGTGTACCTGATTCATGTGTAACACTGTAGCAGATGTGTACCTGATTCAGGGTCTCTGCTCCTGCTTCTCATAGGCCATGTCCCTGGGATATGAGGCAACTGCATGAGAGGTATGGTGGGCCCTATAACCACAAACAGTGACGTTAACCTTGGTAGTTTTGTGCCCTACACAGAGCAGTACATGTGATCGTATGGACCACATCCCATTTGCAGGCCAGTGCATGGCCTCTGTTCAGTGTCCCTGCGCCTTGCTGGGCACCTCTTTACTGGAGCACCTCTGCACATCAATACTCGCGGACTATGGTATTTGTACACTACATATGTACAGGTGACTGTGGTCCTTGGGGTAGTACGGACTGGCACCTGTTGAGTGTGTACCTGCTGTGTGCAAATACCTAACATGGCTCACCCAATGCTGTACATGTGGTATGGGGACCGGGGCAATTGCACCTCACAACCAGTGCCTGCCCTGGGCAGCCGGGGCACTGTACAGGTCCACAGTATGAAAGCATGCATGGGGTGTGGGGACCCATGGACCTGCAGGGTGTCATTGCAAGGCCAGTCCACCAAGTCATATGCTCCCATCAGTGCTTCAGTCACCCTAGATGTTGCCTTTCATCTCCCCATGGGCCACACCACTCACCACCAAGGGTCTGCAGCAGCCGCTTGTCAGGACCCACAGTGGCCACAGATGGTCATGATTGGGCTGGCTTCCCCCCACCAAACTTTCCCACACATTCTGTGCACATCACATCCACTGTTGCAATGTCTCTTTTCTGTGTTGTTATGCTTCTCCACCACCCCACTCACCTCGTCAACCCTGTCCATCACCCTTTATTTCCATTTTTGTGTCACTGCCACTGTTGCTTTGTTTCTTTGTTTTTCACAATAAAATATTTGCACAGACGGCAGTGTCCTTTCTTTCTTTCCACTCACCTGCTCCTGCAAGAGAGGCTCCTTATGATGTTTTCTCTGCATTCTTGCGCTCTCCTGGTCATGTGGGGATCTCACTTGTCGAGCTGCTCCACCATTCTCTGCACCTCTGGCCCCATGTCACTGTCAGTGTGTTCCTCTTGGACTGGCAGGCCTATTCCATGGGCAACTGCCATGTTGTATAACATACAACAGGCTAGGAATTTGCCACAGGCCTTCCAAGGGGTGTACTGTAGTGCACCTCTTGAACAGTTCAGGCACCGGAATTGCATTTTCAGTATGCCAAAGACTCGCTCAATGATGTTGTGTGTGGCGGAATGTGACTTATTATATCTGTTCTCTGCAACACATGTGGGCCGGAGGATTGGTGTCAGGAGCCAGAGGCACAAGGGATATGCGCTGTCAACTGTAAGGTAAATACATATGTTAGCACCTGTTCACATTGTTGCTGCTGGCATTGCATCAATGGCCCATGGTCTGTGTTGTTTGCTGTGCACCTGCCCAAACTCCCCTGCCCACCCTTTCCTCAGTAAGGCCTGTGTGTGCTGAATTTCTGCTACATTACCTCCTGGGAGGGTTGTGGGGGGTGTGCTGTGTGTACTCACCGGCTAGGTGCCCTCTGGGTTTGTGGCTACCTTCAAAGAGTTGGCATAGTTGTGAGTTTTGCCATAGAAGGTGTCATGGTCTCCGCTGGGGTATCATGCCAGGACATTGGTTATGCATCCTGTTGCATTGCACACCACCTGGCAATTGATGGAATAGTAGCCCTTCCTATTGAGGTAGGCATCCACTCCATCACCAGTTGGTGCACAAATGGCAACATGGGTGCAGTCAATGGCGCTGGGTACTGCAAGTAGGTGCACAACCCGATAAAACGGCTGAATGGTTTCTCTGCGCTCCTGTGCTGTGCTAGGGAATGTGACAAACTCACCAGTGTGTGGCAGCAGGGCATTTAGGAACTGGGCCAGGAGCCACGAGGTGGTGGACTGCGAGACGACAGTGGTATCCCTCACTGATGTCTGGAATGACCCAGTGGCTAGGAAGCACATCACAGCCGTCACCTTCTGCTCAACTGTCATGGCATGGCTGCGCTAGGTATCACTGCACAGCTCACACAGCTGCCATAGCATGGCCCTGCTGAAGCGATAATGGCCCACCAGCTGGTCATCGGTGAGAGTAGCAAAGGAAAATCTTGGCTGATGTCATCTGTGCACAGCATATTGTCTCCATGGCCTATGGAGTGGCCCAGGGTGGTCTTCTACCCTCTCATCCTCCTCCATGGCCTGTTCCATTAGAAACAGCATGTGTGCTGTATATTCAGTCATTTTGTTCTCTGACTGCAGTGTCACTGCCCGCCTCTAGGGTTTGCCCAGAGTAACTCGGCCTTTCTCATTGTTGACCATTTCATTGCACGTCTATTTCCCAAGATGTTTCAGCCTAACAGAGCATACAAATAATAGTGATAGGTACAATATTTTAGTCTTCAAAATAAAATGTGGCAATTTGTTATATACTTTATCTAATTTCTCCAGAGCCTTTTTATTTGTAGTTATGTGAGCAATACTCCTGTATTCAATCATTAATAACAAAAAAAGTACTGTCAATTTTTAGATATGCCTTCGCAGTGCACACCCTAGAAGAAGGGAGGGAGATGAGTGCTATGATAGAGACCTTTAAATAGCTCGTGGAGGCAAATAAGGTACAGGAAGGACGCATTTTTCAGAAGAAGAGGTGCTCAGAAACAAGGGGAGATGCTATGAAGCTAGAAGGGGTAGATTCAGGAGAGATGTGAGGAAGTACTTCTTCACAGAAAGAGTGGTAAATTCCTGGAACAGCCTTCCAGCAGAGGTGGCTGGGGCAAAACAGTGGTGAGGTTCAAGAATGCATGGGACAGACATGCATGAATCTTAGGGAGAAGGAAGGGGGGGGAGGAAGAATGGACCGGAGATCAAAAAGGTCTGAGGTGACACTGTAGGTAGGAAAAATGGACAGACTGGGTGGGTCAAGCAGCCCTTTCTGCTGTCAGATTCTATGTTTCTATGTTTCCAGTGAAACACCAAGAGACACGCCTCAAAGCTCCCAACTTTTTTGTAGTCTTGAGACAAACATTCTGAATATAACGTGAGAATGAGGAAGATCATGAAACACCACACCCAAGTATTACTGTTGATTCTGTACCAGTTCTAAGCCTTCCAGATCTTTTATACATAACTTAAAGTGGAAGTAAACATTGCAGGAACCACTTAAATTGTGAAAACCCATGAAATGATCTTTCAAAAGAGGTATTAGGTTTACCTGTAAGTGCTCAGGGCTTCTGAGATTTGAATATCAAAATTACCAAGTAAATTCATGGAATCATGCAACAATGTGATGTCACTGAGGGGCTAGCTGTATGTTGTTCACTAGGCAGCTATTAATGACCGAGAGAGCTCTATCCTGATCGGGTGCAAAAGACCGCTCACTTCCTCTTTTCAATACTTTGCTGGCTCTTCTGTATTTTACTTGTCTTTTTTTCTTTCTTTGCACTGTTCTCTACCCCTGTTATGGTCTCTGATCTGGTGTTATTTTAATTTTATTTATTTATTGAAATGTTTCTCCAGGAAAGGGACCCTGAGCAACAAGTTGCTCATCTCCCGGTGCGTCTGGGGGGGGGGGGGGTAATAGGGAGCAATAGGATACATTTTACAAAACATACATCATGAACATGCAACATGGTGTTAGTTGTGCTAGAAGTTCTTATTTACGAGTTTTCATTTCTCATTGTTGCTGGAGTTTACTTGAATTTTTTGCTTCCTCTTTTCTCTGTGTTGGTGGTTTTTCATTGGTGCACCCTGTGTCTAGTTGGTTTTTGTTCCCTTTTGTTTTTTATTTTTCCAGGCTCTACATACCCAATACCTGTTGTATCTTTGTTTATTTTTATTTTTGAGGTGCCTGGTTTTGATTTTACACCTCTTTTTGTTATTTATTTGCCTTTTTATTTCTTATTTTGTGTTTTCTTTGTCATGGAATTCATAGCTTTCTTATATGGTATTTTATGTGTGTGTGTGTGTGTGTGGGGGCATTTGTCCGTTACCCATGATGTAGGTTATGACTATATTTTTCAGTGATGATTGCTCCTGTGTTTATTTATTTCATTATTTTAACCTCTACCATTGTGTCATTATTTGGTTGGGGAGGGAGGGAGGGAGCAGTTTAGCCAGTTACTGTCTGCCTGATAAAGCCGACTGATAGTTTTACTCATGGCAAGCTAACTAAACAGTTAGTTCATTGCTACTGTTATTTACCCCGGGAAAGGGTTGGTTGGGGAGAGTAACACTGTTTGTTGGGTGCCTCTGAGTAATGATTTTTCCCAAAAAGGGTTCTGGGCAGTTTTAAAGTCTACATGGGAGCCTTCGAGACACGACTAATCATTTGGCTTATTGCGCCCTCAATATTTTCTTTTCAGCTTTTCATCTTATTTACTACCATTTTTTTACCTAGTTGAGAGGCCTGGGTGGGGGGTGGGATGAGGTGAATTTTTCCTTTCCAGTCTGTCTTTGGGTCTTTCATCAGTACTGGCCTGATTCACGATACATCATCCTTTTGCTTTTTAGGGGAAACTAGGTGGGGTGGGGGAGGTCTCGGCATCCACTGAGAGGCTTACTGTCCCCCTGGTTTGGTTGGTTTTATCTTTTATCAGCACTATGTTTGTTTTGAGGGTGGTGATGGGACCCACAATTTTACCGTGGTTTTACCCTTGGGGGTTGATTTCTGCCCCTTGTAAGCAGCTTTTTTTTCTGCCTCTGTAGTATACCTAGGAAGCTACTATGTTGGGTGTTCTGCCCTTGGTTCTTAGTATGTTTCTTGTTTTTTGCCACATTAGGTAGTTCTGGTTTCTATTTACCATTGTGATACAGAATCTTTTATAGTAGTTGGATTAGATATTTCTGTTTTTTTTTACTTTGGGTCCCAGGTTTGGTTATGAGGGACAATATGTTCTTTCTGATCATATAGTTTATGGGGAAGTTGTAGGCTTGTTTGTGATCAGAGGTGGGTGCTGTGGCCAGCCCGGTGGTGCTGAGGGTTGAGGTGCTGGAGCCACACCTCGCACCACACTGGTGACCGGGTTGAGGAACGGACCCGGGCCACCGGGGGTTGGCAGGGGAGAGGGAGGATCGAGCGTCCGATGACTGCTCTCCTCTCTCTGGGGTGGGTAGTGGGGCTTGCATCGCTCTGTAGTGGCGACTGGTGGAGGCCAGCCACATTACAGCAGCATGTAAAAAAAAAATAGGGGAGGAGAGCGTGGCAGGCATCAGCACTATGTGCTCAGACGCCATTGCACCGTCGGCTCTCCACAAGGGAGAAAAATGGGTGGAAAATGTGGAGGGTGATCGTCACAGCTGATGATCACTCCATTGCACCCCCAAAAGTGACCAGAGAGAGGCGCGTATCCAATGGGTGCAAGAGTGATAATGGCCGGCCCACTGGGGGTACGGGTTTGTGTGGCCTGTGTGCACGACCGGGCCCAGGGGTGCAGGGGCCAGCGGCCGGAGATCATGAGGGCCGCTCTGCCGAGGAGGTAAGAAAGAGATATAATATAAAAAAAAAAAAGAGATGGGTGCTGTGGATCTATTTTTTCCTTTTTCAGTCCTCTGAATCAATGGGGGATGTGTTGGAAGGGGATTCCTGGCATTCCATATATGAGCGCTGTATTACATTATAGGTTGGACAATAAGACCCCAGTCATATATGATTGTTTTGTCTCCCTTTCCTTTCCTGCAGAGACAACACAATCTGAATTTATCTGGGTGTCTTGGGTGGATTGGCACATTGTAATGTGTATTATTAGTTCCGGGTTTCTGGGTTTAGATATACCAGCACCTATCCTTTATAGTTCGGATGGGTTTGTTTTTCCCCTGTTATGGGAAATTTTGAATATGGTTCTGTTGTTCCCCAGTTTTCATAATTATGACTTTGTTTCTCCTGGTACTCTGCATTTGTATCTGCCTGACCCAGGCCTTACATGTGATATTTATAAGCTTGAACAGAGGAGGGTCACGTGATGCTTCAGCCTGAGTAGCAGTGCCTGGCCGGAGCTCCTGCAATCCCAAGCTTTTAATCCATAAAATTAGCCTGGAAAGAAGCCTCGCAACATCCCAAAGGCAGTTTCTGCTATCTGAATTGCTGTGGATGCGGGTTTCGTCGAGAAATGGAGGCAGAAATGAGATCTGCACTGCCCCGACACACCCCGCCTGTTTCCCCTGTGAAGTCCAGGAAGAGACCCAAGGCCCAGTCGACGGGAGGCGGTAAGATGTCTACTGCTACTACCTCTCAAATGGTAGTCCCAGATACAACGCCTCTTACCCTGGAATTATTCCGAGCAGAATTACAGCCTTTTCGGGAGGACATTAAATCTATAGTGACCGAGATTAAACAAATGTCTGGGGCGCTAGAGGAACTAACTATCAAAGTTTCAGATTCAGAAGCCCGAATTACCTCTCTGGAAAAGATGGCGAGCTGCATGGAGGATACCATGGTTAACAACCGACAACGCATTAAGAAATTAGAGCAAAAAGTCGAGGACTTAGAGGGGAGATCCCATAGAAATAATGTTGTTGTACTGGGAATCCTTGAAAAGGAGGAGGGCCAGAATATGGTCCTGTTCATCCAGAAGCTGTTTGAAAAGATTTCCGGCCCCTCACCTTTTGGGACCTCGTACACACTGGAAAGGGCCCAACGTGCGTTGTGCCCCATCCCGACCCCCGGCCAGCAGCCCAGACCCCTGATGATCAAGCTCTTAAATTACCAAGAAAAATACCACCTACTGCCAAGGGTAAAAGAGCTGGACCAAGTCCTCTGGGAAGGCAAGAGAATTCACATAACTCAGGACCTCCTGGCTACGGTGCGACAAAGAAGATCACTCTTCCACCCTGTTGTGACCAAGCTTATAGCGGCAGGGATAAAATTCCGCATGGGGTACCGGGCCCGCTTTCAGATAATGTCTTCGGGGACCTGGGTATCCTTTGAAGGTGTTGATTCTGCCATGAAGGCGCTGCAGAAGGAGTATCCCAACCTTTTTAAGCCCAAGTGAAGCAGTAAGAAAGTGGAGGTGATTCACTGAGGAGTTGCCAAGGCCAGAGAAGCTCCAGAGAGCGAAGACTTTAAAGATTTAATTTTAGTCTTACAAGCACGTTCTATTTACTTTAGCACAGACTGTGTGGTTCACCCTCTTTTTTTCGTTGGACTTATTAGACCTTTTAATGACTGGTTAAGACCGAACTTCTCGGGGGTGTCTTGAAAGCTGAACATCGTTTGATGTAAGTTTTCGGGTGGGTAAAGGCTCAGTACTTAGGCCCAGTGTCTTGGCCGGGAGCTGCTCCCATTATTGAGCCTTCTTTAATCTGGGTACGGTTCGGCTATGATGTTGAGGGTTTAATCCCCCCGAGGGCAGCGATCACCAAGATGGAGCGCTGTGAGGCGGAGGTCACATTAGGGGTCCTCATTTGTGGTTTCTTATGGGTTATGTGTTTATTTGAGGGGACTGTTATCTGGGCTCACTTGTTGGAATGCAATTCTTCCTGAGATGTAGCAGTTTTATTAAGTCTTGGGATGGTGGGAGGGAAAGGGCTGTGGATCGCAGCAGGACTCGCTACGTCACGTAACAATGACAGGAGGGTTTAAGGAATATCGGTGCAGATGCTTAGTCTGTTTCTTATGTGACACATTCCTTGGGGGTTGGGGTGGGAGGAGAGGTTCCATTTATCAGTGGGAGTGGAGGAGGGTGTGGGAGGGTGTCTATGTCTGTTTATGTTGTTTTCGGAAAGGAGGGTAGGGAAGGGTAGGGAAGGTTCATGGGGGGGAGGAGCCTCAGCACAGCTCAATGGGGAATTTTGTGAATGTATGCTACCAAAGAAATTATTTGAAACATGGTGTTTTTTTTTAAAAATCAGCAAAGATAGCTAATACCATAAAGATTGCAACTTGGAATGTTACGGGCTTAAGGCAGCGTGTTAAGCAATACAAAATCCTTAAGCATCTTGCGCTGTTATCTATAGATATTGCTGTTATACAGCAGTCACATCTATTAGACTCGGAAGCCAATTGTATGAGGCGCCTACAGATTGGACACGTTTTCTCTGCCGAGGGGGCCACTGATAGTGCTGGGGTTCTGATATTGATTAATAAGAAGGTCACATTTGTAATGAAGCAAGTGCTCAGGGATCCACAGGGTGGATTTCTGTTTATTCACTGCCATTTGTACACTACTGAAATTCTACTGGGAACTCTGTATGGGCCAAATTTAGATTCCCCTGACTTTTTTGTGAAGCTAATTGAAATACTATATCCATATTTAGCACTGCCAATGGTCATTGGAGGAGACATGAATGTTGCTATGGATTCATCGATGGACCGCTCCTCTCCCATGAGTAGAGCTTGCTCCCCAGCTCAGAGGGCTCTATTGGAACTCTTGGAGCTGTATGTCCTGTGTGATGTTTGGAGAGTGCTACACCCCTTAGAGAAGAAATTCACTTTCTTATCCCCAGTACATAACACGGCCTCACGTATTGATTATATATTTCTTTCTCAAAGTCTCCTCCCCGGAGTGGTTGAAGCCTCCATACAGCCAGGCCCTTCCTCAGATCATGCGTTGGTTATATGTCATTTAGCACCACCCTCTTTCCCTAAGAAATCTCCTAGGTGGAGGATTAATAACCAGATGATAAAAGAGGATAGCGTGGTTAAAACAATTAGTGAGTATATGCGGCAATTTGTAGAAACCAGTTCTGGCACTACGGCTAGGCCAGATATGCTATGGGGAGCTTTCAAAGTGTTTATTAGGGGGATTTTAATCAGTATAGCTACCTACAGGAAAAAAGAAAAAGATAAGAAGTTAGTTGCGTTATTAGGGGAAATTCAGTATAAAGAAACAAGAGTAGGTCTATCTTTTTCTGAGTCAGAAAAACAGGAATTGGTTAAGTTAAAGGAAGACTACCTTGAGTTGTTAAGAGATAAAGCTGAATTTGCGATCCTTAAAGCTAAAGCAGCATACTCAGATATGGGTGAAAAAGTGGGGAGGCTGCTGGCATTAAGGATTAAGCAAATAGAGGTGAATAGACACATCTTGGCAATACGTTCTCCAACAAATAATGTACTAATGACAACGTCAGAGGAGATGGTCTCTGAGTTTCAGAAGTACTATACTAGCTTGTATAGTGCTAAAAAAAATATGATACCTGATGCCAGTATGGATAGTTACCTGGAGACCTCTGGACTAGCTCCTCTGTTGGAGCCCCAGCAGGATCGATTGATCTCTCCAATAACGGCAGAGGAAGTTGCTAGAGTCGTCAAGGCGCTACCCTCTGACAGATCACCTGGTCCTGATGGGTTCTCAGCAAATTTTTATAAGAAATTCCTAAGCCAGTTGCTTCCCCTGTTAATGCCCCTATTTCAGTATATATTATCTGGAGCCCAAATGGATCCAACTTTGTGGGAGGCTCTAATAGTTCTAATTTTGAAGCCCGGGAAGAACCCAGAATTTCCGGCAAGTTATCACCCCATATCTCTGATGAATCAAGATATTAAAATATTAGCCAAGATATTGACAGATCGTTTGGCACTAGTGATACCTGATTTGGTCGGGCCAGAGCAAATAGGGTTCATGAAAGGGCGTTCCTCGTTGGATCATCTCAGAACTCTGTTGCACGTTCTCTCCACAACCAGAGATGCCCCTTACTCAGCGGTCCTAGTCTCGTTGGATGCGGAGAAAGCGTTCGACAGAGTGAATTGGAATTTTTTATTCAGGGCCCTTAATGCTTACAAGATCCCAGAACTTTTCCAGAATTGGATCAAAACCCTCTATAGCGCCCCTTCAGCTAGAATAATGGTCAATGGTGCGGTTTCCGAAAAGTTTCTACTCTATTCAGGCACCAGGCAGGGCTGTCCCCTCTCACCCTTGCTTTTCAGTTTATATTTAGAACCCCTTATCCGCCGGTTGAAGTTTTCCCCGCTGATCCAAGGTGTGACTGTTCAGGGACATGAGGTCAAAATATCAACATATGCTGATGATTTGCTATTACAGTTGACTGATCCAGACAGCTCGATACCGGCTTTACTGGAGACAGTGCATGAATTTGCTAACTTCTCCAATTATAAATTGAATATTGACAAATCCCTGGTGTTCCCGCTTAATTATAGAGTGGTTAAATCATCTATTACTCAATGTGGTATGTCCTGGACACCAAACTCCCTAAGATATTTAGGCATACAAGTGGCAAGGGAACCGGCCCGGCTTCAAAAACTGAATTTGGACGAGTTAGTCAAAACCTTAGAGGAAGACTTGAATAGATGGTCCAAGTTATCTATTTCACTTTGGGGACGGGTAAATCTTATCAAGATGATTTTTTTTTCCCCAGGATCTTTTACCCACTGTATTTGCTCAATATTTGGATTCCTGTTTCGTGGTTCCGCAAAGTCAATGCATTGATAACAAAATTTATTTGGACCAATAGACAACCCAGGATTGCTTATTACAAGCTGACGGCTCCCAAGGATAAAGGGGGTCTTCGCTTCCCATCCCTGATATTTTACTATTGGGCGAGCCATATGGTGAAATATTTGAGATGGCTGGAGAGTGTGGGAGAACCCGACCCAGAAGGCGGGCTCCCTATCTGGCTCCAAATAGAACTATCTGCAATCAAGCAGTGTGGCTTGTTACCAACATCTTTGCTCCATATAAGACCGAATGCACCCCCCACCATTTGAAATCTACTCCACTGGCGATTTCGGTTAGAATGCATGAATATGCTCATTTATGGAATACAATCAGGCGGCGATTTGGACCAACCTGTTGGGGTAACCCCAATTTAAAAATTGGCAATAAGCCAATCAGCCCTAATTGGCTCCCACAATTGGGTAATGTCAAGCTTGCCCAGCTGGTGGCTCAAGATGGCTCGTGGCTTTCAACTACTACTATACTGAGCAGATTTGACATACCCACTAAATCCGTTTTTAAGGTCTTCCAGTTGAAGCACTTGTTAATAAAAGAGTTTGGTCCGGTCCCACCTCTTGGAGACAGGAAAGTGTTCCAGGACACGCTGCTCTCATTGATGGGCTGTCGTCATTCGGTATCCGATATTTACAAAAACGTATATAATTGCAAATATCCGGAGGTGTTCATACCAAAGACATACTGGGCAACGTACTTCCCTGGATTAGAGATAAATTGGGCTGCACCCTGGGTAAACTCTCATAAATACATTACACAGGATAGATTACGATTAGCACAATTCCATATCTTACACAACATATATTATACTCCCGAAAAGTTGCACAGGTATGGTGTTACCGATTCTTCCTCCTGTTCCAGATGTGGACAAGAGGAAGGTACGCTTTACCACATATTTTGGTCATGCCCGAAAGTCTCCACCCTCTGAGGTGATGTCCAGCAGAGGATGGACCCCCTCTTGGGCCTTTCCGACCTTTTCACTCCGGAGGTGTGTCTGTTGGGGGATTGCACTTCCATTCCTGTCTCATCAAAAAGGTAGTATATGGCCTTAATCTCATTATCAGTTAAATAGATTATTCTTCGGCACTGGAAGGACAATGTAGATATCCCTTTTTCGGAATGTCTTAAAGAGATTTTGGCTAACTTCAGGATGGAGAAAATGGTGGCTAGTTTAAATAATAAGTTGAGTAGATACAAATAAATTTGGGATCCTCTTTACATGCTGCTCTGTGCTTAGACTACTTTCTAAGTAAGTATGCAAGTCAGGCTGGTACACACTTTAGATAATATGAGCTGTGCTGAGGGAGGGTAGGGTGGGGGGAGCAGCCTCTTTAGAAGCTTTTGGAACTTATATATATGTATCTCTATCAGTTGAGTTTGGAGCTGCTCTTATATGTGTATATGAAAATTAATAAACTTTGAATTAAAAAAAAAACCTTGAACAGAGGAAATGTGTTTGTTTTCAGAGGGGAAATGATAGAGACATACAAGTATCTTACAGGGAGGAACAGGGTGCAGGAAAACACTATTTTTAAGCGAAAAAGATGTTCCAGGACAAGAGGGCATGGGATGAAGTTGGAGGGAGGACAATTCAGAGGAAACATGAGAAAGAATTTCTTCACAGAACGGGTGGTGGACAAGTGGAACACCCTGCCAGAGGAAGTGGTGGGGGCTGAAACAATCACGGGATTTAAGAATGCATGGGATAGACATAAAGGAATTCTGGAGGTCAGGGGTAAGGGGCAACAGACTTCTAGGAAAACAAGCTGAACTTACAAGCTCAAATGGGCAGACTGGGTGGGTCATAGGCCCTTATCTGCCGACACTGTCTATGTGTCTATGTAACTTTACAAGTTATTCACTTTTATTTTTAGACAGGTTGCTGATTTTCTTAATGGGTGTCTCAAATTAAAGGATGGTTAGGACATCCTTGGTAATGTCCCTTAACATTAATAGTATATATAGCCCTGTAAAGCATGCAAGACTGTTACAACTATTTAAGAAAGAGATACCAGAAGTTCTTTTCCTCCAGGAAGCCCACTGATCTTCGGGGGAGCACAATAAATTTAAAAACTTGGGTTTTCAGACAGTAGTTGCTTCTTCGCATGGTTCTGGGAGACTTGGGAGGGCAGCTATTTTGATCCCTTGGGGGATTCCCTTTGAATTTCAGGATCAGTGCTTAGATTTGGAAGGCCGATATACTATAGCAGTTCGCAGGCTATACTCATGGCCTGTCACACTAGTATGGGTATGTAACCCCCTGCAAATGGGGGTTCCTGACCGTTTTGGAGCTCGTTTCCATTCCCCATGCCTGGATGGTGGTCGGCATAAAGCCATTCGAACGGGTAGCCTGTGAGCGTTTTGAGAAAAAAACCCTCCGTAACCTGTTTCTCTAAGGGCTGCCTGTTGCAGCTGTAAGTGATTGAAATGGAAGGGGGCTGTGTGGTTGTATGCCCGAGTCCCACCCGGGACACTGAAAGAATGACTCCTTTCGGTCATCGCTAGTGGTGCAGGGGGAGTTCTGCTGGAAGCTGTAATTGTTTGCTGAATATAACGTAGGGTAATAATAATAATGCAGCCATTCTAACCTGCCTTCCTTTGCAGCAAAAGACTGTGTCGACTGCCTCCTCCATGTTGGACCAGAACTGCTGAATGGGACCAATCAGTGCCTTGGGACCTTACAGGGCTGACTGACCAATAGAGGGACTGCTTGTATTTTGGGAAAGGCATTATGGGCTATGGCGCTTTTTCGCACCACTGAAGGCAAGAGGAAATGACTGGTATGTGCAGCCAGCCAATGAAAGCAGGCAGCACCCAAACTGAAGGAAGAGCCCCTTGCTGTTGGGGGCTAGATGCGTTGTGGCTGATGAGGAGTGAGGAGCTCTGTGCTTCTGCGCTGGAGAGTGTTCGCGCGGGAAGCGCGTGAAGGCCGAAGGTGGCCATTTGTTCAGTGACTTCAAATCAGACTAAATCCATTGGCGGGCGGTCGGAGGAGGCTGGTTCCAGCCCAGACACCTACCAGGCTCGACCTGAGAGGACTGGAGAGGATTGCTGAAGTGCGCTCGGTCCATCCGTGAGTTTGAAGCTGCAGTCTGCTGCCTGAGTTTTCTACAAGTTGGTATAAGTCTGAAAGCAGCTGCCTGGTATGGTACCCCTCTGTTATTTGCCATATAAATGTGTGAGGAGGCTGGTGAAATGCAGTCTCAGTCCTGTCAGAGTGATGAAATTGTTATCTACTGGAGCAGTGAGTACTGAATCAGGGTAGCTCCCTGCCAAGTGTGCCACAGTGTTTTCAATTGTATGAATCCATCTCTAACTGCAAAATTAAACCCCTGCCTATCTGGATTTCTCAGGATCGTATCTGTTATCTGTGTCAGGGCCCCAACCAGCTGCCATGTTGGACTAGCCGCTAGGGCTTGGATACCCAGGGACAGCAAATCTTAGGGTTAGGCCTATGCACAGAGCCTTAGGTAGATAATCATAGTGATAAGCCAATTAACCTGATTCTCCCCTTTCCTTGTTATTCCCCCCTTTAATAAATCAGATTGGTGTGTTCAACTACACCCTGGCTGGTTTGTGCATCTCTGTTGAATTGCTGTACAGTGACTGTGATATAACTGTATCTTATTTTACAGGGGGTCCCCGGAGTGAGCTGAGAGATACTACCCGGGGGGGTAAGTGTATTGGTGAAAAGAATTGTTGGCACCCAGCATGAGCCACTAGTGGGAAAAAGGGGGGTTGCAGTAACCCAGAGGGCTGTGACTGAGGCAATCTCGACCGTATTAACCCCGACCTCTGGGTGGAGGCACCTGTCAACGGATCTGGGCCCCTCACCCTGTAACAGTGGAGGCAGGTAGGGGTAGTAGCCCTAAGGGTAGCGCCCTGGGGGTTACAGGTATTTTCCCCCCGGGGACTTCAAAGGCACGGGCACAGAAGTTCTTTGTTCAGTTGTTAGCAATGTTACAGGGGCAACTCCTTATGGGGGTGATCTAAAAGTCACTTTAAACCCTGCCATAGATACATCTGCATCTGTGGCCCATAGGGCCAGCTCACATTAGAAGTACTTGAGGTACACTGTTTCTTCCCTGGGATTCATTGACACCTGGTGTCATTGTTTTTCCACAATTAAGGTATATACATATAGGGTTGCTCAAATGGGTGTTGTGTCCTGGCTGGATTATCTTTTTATGACTGTTGAACACCTAGAACCCAGCTGGATGTATGGCATGGTGCAACATTTTTGTCAGACCAAGCGCCAGTTTATGCTAAATTCGAGCTGGGCCATCTCCCTAAGGTGTCGCATTGGCACTTGAACCTTGCCTTTCTGCGAGACCCTGTGTTTAAACAGCAAGTCCATTAGTCCATATCCAGAATCCCCTCTGATAACGCCCAATCCGATGTATCGCCTACAATATTGTGGGATACCCTGAAAGTTGTACTGGGGTGGAATGATAGCTCACTCAGCCAGAAAGAAAAAAGAAAGGGATGCTCATTTTGGGAAGCTTCAGGAAGAAGTCCAAACATTGCAGTTATTTTTGACCCGGGGGGATAAGATGGTGGAGCCCCAGATCAGGCTGGTGAAGTGACATCTTCAAAAACTGTTAGATGAAAAAGTTAAACAGCAGTTATTTTATTTAAAGCATACATATTATGAATGGGGTCCATGGGGGGGGCAAGAAAATTGGCCCGTAGGATATGGGTCCATAAAACCAACGCTTGTGTGACAAAGCTTTTCATTCTTATTACTGGAGATTTGCTTATGCATCCAAGGTAAATACAATCAGCCCTGACCCAATATTTCCAAATATTGTGCACTGCAGATCCTCATCCTACTCAGTCCACATTGGACTCTTATTTGCATCAGCTACCTTTCCCTAATTTAACTTCTAAGCAGGCTAGTTTCCTTCTGAGTCCAATCACTTTAGGGGAGTTAGAGTATATAAGAAGGAAAAACCTTTTAAAGCCCTAGGCCCTGATGGGTACCATTTTGAATTTTATAAAGAGTTTCAGGAGGTACTCACTCCTGTGTTACTCTCAGCCTATCATGCAACTCAGAAGGGTGCCCCTTCCGCCTTCCTGGTGCTATGCAATTACATCAGCCATTCCGAAGTCTCAGAAAGACCTTTGATATCTGACTTCATATAACCCTATTTCTATGTTAAATTTCAATTATAAGGTTTATACAGTATGTCGGTTTCGGCGCATAGATTGGAGAACCTTATCCCTTTGCTTATTGGCCCTGACTAGGTAGGGTTTGTTAACGGCATCAGGCCCAGGATGCTATGTGCTATGCATACTTGCTCATAGACTATGCTGCTACTTGACAAATTCTGCTAGCCCTGTTCGGGCTGGATGCGGAAAAGGCTTTTGATATGGTTGCCTGGTCTTTTCTCTGGGCTACCCTGTCCCATTTTAACTTCCCTCAAGAAATAATACAACAGCTTCAACACTTGTACACTGCTCCCCAGGCCTACCTTAAGTTAGATGACTCCCTTTCACAACCCTTTACTTTGTCCAGAGGAACCAGACAAGGCTGCCCCCTTTACCCCCCTTCTGTTTGCCCTGCACCTTGAACCTTTAGCTGAGGCCATCCCCAGACACCCTGATATAGAGGACATAACCATGGGGGGTAGATGGCACAAAATCTCCCTCTTTGCAGATGATGTTCTGCTTGCATTGACCTCCCCGGAGACTTCCATTCCACTGGTATGGGCGCAGCTCAACTTCTTTGGCTCCCTTTCAGGTTATAATATCAGTGAACAAAAGACAGATGTTCTTAGATTAAATTATACTCCCACCGCACACCTTAAAGCCCAATTCACTTTCCAGTGGCATAAACTGGCCATGCGGTACCTAGGTATGATTGACTAGGGATCCTGCACATGCAAAGCTGCTTAATTTTGAACATCTGACCCAGCAGATTTCGGAAGACTTGAACAGATGGTCTCAGATTTCTTTGAGTTCTACGCACAGTGTCGAGACGGTTCAAGCAGAATATCCTCCCTTGTATTCTATTTTTTTTACAGACCTTTCCTATAATTCTGGAAAACTATATTTTCAAACATGGGATAGATTAATTTCCCACTTCATTTGGAAAGGACGGAGGCTGTGGGTTAAATATTCCCTGCTTCTGCTTCTCAGGAAGATGGGGGTCCTGAATGTACCTAATTTCCGACAATGTGCAGTGGTGTCTCATCTCCGCACCCTGTTTGGTTGACTGAACCCACTCTATGTTGCCCCCTGGAAGCAGTTTGAAATTAGATGGAGTGAACTTTTTGATCTCTGTAATTATTTCTTTGGCCATCCCCCTCATTGTCTACCCCTCCTTAAATTTCCCCTTTACACTAGGGAACCGTTCTGGTGTTGGACTTCAGTATTGAACTAATTTCTTACTCCCCCTGAAGTGCTATATATTAGGGTTTTTGCGGTGGAGGCCTCTTTTCTACCTATTGAAATAAGTAAGGCTTTTCATAGTTGGGCTCAAAGAGAGTTAAAGTATGTTTTCCAAGTAGTTGGCCCTTCTGGTATACTCCTGTTTGTATCCCTGCAGGCTACATATCACCTCCTGCAGACATGCTTCTTTGAGTGCCTCCAGCTAAAATCTTATTTATGGCAATATGAGGAGGCTCTCTCCTCCATTGTGGAGAATCTCTCTTTGAAGAGTTTCCCTAATATTGGCTTGCCTTCATGGTCTCTCACGGGACCGTTCGATTAGCTCTCTTTACATGATTTTGCTAGTCTAAGCTATTGCTTTGACTGATCTTGTTAAGGCCAAATGATCCAAAGAGCTCCGCCTTGATATCTCATCTTCAAATTGACAGGCCTCAGCCCTACCAGCTGTCAAGTTATCTAGTTCCCTATATTGGAGGGAAATTTCTTGGAAGTTGTGTGTTCACTTTTTTTGTACGTCTGCCACTGTGACGAAATTCTTGGATTCATCCCTTGGACATTGCTGGAGAGACTGTGGGCACCTAAATACAGACCACTTCCATATTTTGTGGAACTGCAAATGTCTGGCCTCTTACTGACAAGAGATTAAACGGTAATTAATGACAATATTTGCTTGCCCAGAATTGTTAACTCCTGTCTATATTCTGACAGCTACGCCTCCGGAGGGGAGTTAGAGTGGATAAAATCGCTTATCAACAAGTTACTTTACTTACCCTTGTGGCCAAAAAACATATAACTTATTTGTGGTATAAAAAGACAGTCCCCACCATAAGGGCTTGGAGAGGCATAGTTGGAGAGGTATGTGCTCTGGAGTGTATGTCAGCCAGACTCAGGAACCAAGTTCAGATTTTTGATCTAAAGTGGCACAAATGGGTAACATACCAATTAGAGTCTGATCCTGACTTTGTTCCGTAAGCAGGGAAAGAGTTTGACACTATAGGGCAGTGGATTTTCTGTCTTCACCACACCCCTGGTCAAAGCGCTGGGAGAGTGAGTAGTGAAGCGGGTGCACCTGATATTTGTTAAGAGCTGCACGGAAAAAGTTTGATCCAGAAAGAATGGAATAAAATACATTGAGATTGAATTTACTGTCTTCTGGTCCTTATTTGCACTCAGAGTGCAGAGCTGTTTTTGGATTTTGTATTTGTAATTAGCCTTTGCCACGTCCTTTTGAGAGAGTTTTATGAGTTTTTTTTTAATGACTGATTGCAAGATATTATTGTTTGACTATGTCTGGAACATTTTTCTCTGTATACTTATTTCTATTTTATTCATGCATATGATATGCCAATGTTCTTTTTCTATTGATTAGCCTGTGGTCTATGAATGTACTTTTTGTGTGTTTTGGAAACGAACAAAAATTAAATAAAATAAAAAAAAAGGATGGCAATTGTACAAGAATCAGTGATGGCATCCACCAGCAACACCCACACAGCACAGTGTCACTGCATCACATACACATTCATATGCCACCCAACCCCACCATACAACCCTGTACACCCCTCCCCAGTCACAGCCCTCCACTGCAGTACATGTGAGCACCACATACTATTGACCCCCCTCTGGGTGGGAGACATTCAGGTCCCACAGTCATCACTGTGCCCCTCTGATCCCAAACTGCAGAATGCCCCCTGCACAAGTGCATAGACAGCTGCCCGTCATGTCAGTGTCACTGCGGCATGTCTCAGGTGATGCTCACCCCCATCCATGCCTGGTGAGTCATCTCTATGTGTCTCCTGTGGCATGGGGCCCAGTGGTGCATGGCAATGTCGTGCAGCATGGCGTATGTCGTGAACACTTTGCAGGCTTTCCAAGAGACAAGCAGCATTGTGCCACCTCTCTGATCCATGCACCGGACCTTCATCTTCATCATCCCTATGGTTCTTTTGATGACAGCACATGTCTTCTTGTAGGCATCATTTTATGCCTCCTCTGAAGCACCATGTGGATCCAGGTATGGTGTCAGCAGGTATGGCTGTAGTGGGTATCCACTATCACCTATGCAGAGGGTACAGCAAAGAAACTGTAAAGACCTGTGGCAAGGCAGTGGCATGGCTGGCATTGATGTTGGAGGTGTATACTCACTTATCAGCCCCCCCCACCCCAGGTGCAGTGAGTGGGGCACACAGTCTGGACCTGTCGAAGATGTATGCATCATGGCATGAGCCTGGGGGTACTTGGCAAACATGCTGGTGATGATACCTGCCATGTCGTACACTACCTGGCAGCTAATACTGTAGTGCCCCTTCCTGTTTCTGTATGCCTCCTCATCCCCCGTCAATGACATGATCACCACATGGTTGCAGTCTATTACCCCCAGTACATTTGGCATGCCATGCATGACATAAAATGCCTGTTTTATGGCCCATACATCTGCGGCAGCTGTGGGTAATGTCATGTGGTCATGCATACGGTGCAGCAGGGTGTCGGTGACTTGCACCAGTGCCCTGGACACTGATAACTGGCTGATGCCTGTGACATCCCCCGCCACCCTCTGGAACAAGCTGGTGACATACACCCTCTGGAATGAGCCAGTGACATAGTAGGAGAAGGCACAGAGCACCTCTGTCTCTATGGACATTGCCCAGGACCAACGGGTACATGGTGCCACAGAGTCCCCTACAAGGTCACACAGATGGACAGTGGTGGTACAGTCAAACAAGAATCATTCAATGCAGTACGTGTTATGCATGGAAAAGGCATCCAGACATGGCCTGAAGATACGCAGCTGTGGATTCCATTGCTCCCGCCGCTCATGTTCCACCACAGTCTCCAGCAGGGGGACATTCATTAGCATCCCCAGACACATCCTGCAACACATGGCAGCCTACCTGATCACAAGTGTGCAGATGTTAATGCAGCTAGCTGTGGTGCACAGCTCTCTGCAATGCAGGCATGCACCTTTAAATGGGCATGTGCAGACCATGCTTGCATGGTGCGTGACATGCATGGGTATCCCCGGGCCACACCTGTCCCACTCAGGTAATAAAATGGCAGCTGCTGGGGATAGCAGCTATCGCAGTGCACCAGAGGTCGGCATGGTTGGGTCATACCTTGAAAATTGTGGAGGGTGTCGGAGATGTCCTATCTGGACAACCTCGAGGGGGCCACTATTTGGGAGGTTGCGGTACCTGTCCTGGTGGTATGCAGCCTGCAGGGTGTGTGATACGTGCATTACATATGAAGTGCGGGCCTTATATTTAACCTTTTGCTTTGTTCCTTTCTCCCACAGGAACAGAGGGGCCATTCAGATGAACTAGCCCTGATCTGGAGGGAGTAGTCTGATGATGTCAGGTTGGTGGTGGTGGTGCCAGGGAGGGCACACTGGCAACAGCTGGTACCATACTTCTTCTCCCTGTGGAGGGGAAGGGTAGGGAGCACCAACATCTATTACAAAGATGAGGCAGGGGAAATGTGGAGGGTGGTGGAGTCCTTGAAGACAGGTGCTAGAGATAGTTGGGTACCTGTTTGTGGCACGTGAACATGTTGGGCCTTGCATGTGTATCCTGCTCATGCCCATCCTCCCTCTGTGTTCTTCTCATTGCATGACTACAGAGGTCCATTGTGACAGCTGGTGCTTGAGCGGAGAGACTGAATCCAAACAACACTGCCAGGGTTCGGCGAAGACTCCATGGAGGAAGGGGGGACTCATAGCTGCAGCTTGCCACATAACCCCATCTGGTGCCATGCAGCTGTGGTCCATTGGCCATACCAGCATCCTGTGCTGTGGACATCTAATAGTGGACTTTCATGCACATGTACATTGCATGTTTTTATTGCTGTACACCCTGTCCATGAGCTGTTGCCTATGTTGTACTTCCTTTGTAGTGTGTTCAGTTTTTCAGTGTGGCAGTAAAGTGTTGTTTGCCTATCCCTTGTGTCCTGGCCCTTATTTCAGGCAGTACAGCTGTACTGCAGTCGGGGGGTGGGCACACTGCTGGTCTGTGGGATGTGAGGGAGGTTGGGGCTAGGGGCATCATCTAGGCATAGCCAATGGTGCAGTCAGGACACCTATGACATCTTCCTGACCCTCCACTGTCCACTGCCACCACTAGGCACTCCTAATACATGGCTTCTCTGGTGCATGTGTCCCTAACATTTGGTGGGTAGATGTGCTTTGCAGCCTCTGTGATGCTGTTGACATGATGTCACTGGCTGTGGTCCATGTAGTGGGAGGGTCCTGTTCCTTGTTGGGGCAGGGGCCATGGGGGGATCCATGGCAGTGCCATTGACACTGTGTACTGCTCTGTTGACTGCATGTGTGCCACTGTGCCAGGCAGTGGTACTTGGCATGTCTCCAGCATGTCTGGTATCTGCCTTCTGGTGCATAGTGGATCTATCACTGCAGGGGCATCCTGCTGTGACAGCCAGGGGTTGCAGCTGGGAGCCTTGTGTGTTTTGCATGATCTGTTGCCCCTGGACACACCTGTCACAGGGAGTTGCCTTCATGACCACTTCATCACATGTGGCGTGTGCAGTGCTTGGCATCCTGTAAGCTTGGGGGCAATGCCACTATGTGACAATGTGTTGCACCAGACTGGACTCTTCCCTTGGCACCTACACTCTGTGTAGTGTATCCTGCAGCTACTCTGCATACTGTAGGTGCTTATGGCAGCCCTCCAGCAGCCATAGGGCACTGTACACCATGCCGAGTGCAGGTCTGCTATATTTGCCAGTTGGTGCACATGTTGTTATGCAGCCACATCCCTCCACCCACGCATAGCACAGATGCAGTGCAGTTCTGCTGGGGCTGTCTATGCATGCAGCTGCGTGCAGTTCATGCATGTCACTCAGCCTTTCCATATGCGCGCCTGCTGCATGTATGGAAGTACACATGCGTGTTGTGTGTCAAGTGTACGTTGCACGGCATTCATGCATAGGGCCCAATGTCCTTGATCTAAATTTTCTTCCGTACTTCATCTTACATTCTCTGTCTTCGATCCTTTCTACTTTACACCCCCTCCCCGGCACACCAAACCATTCAAGCTATCCTCTGACATGAGATCTACATCCAGTAATTCACAAAAGTATTTATTTCATTCCTTTGCTACCATATTGGGATCTTCTATGAACATACCATCCTTAACAAAATTTATCTGAGGTTGTTATCCAACAGGGTTTTTTCAAGTCTTTGACAACCTACCAATATTCGTTTGGATTTTTTGCTGTAGACAAACAAAACTTATAATACTGCACCTTGACCAGATTCACTTGCTTATCACACTGCTCACGCATTCTCTTAAATGTATTTTAACATTTGGCACATTTGGATTTCTTTGCTTTTAACCACAATTGTTTTTTTACCCTAAGCAGTGTATGTAACTTTTTGTCAGTCCATGGTAAATTACATTTTTTTCAGTATAACATTTTTCATAGTGGCAATATTTGCAATACCAGAGAAAGGAAGTGTATCCAAGAAGAATCAGGTCTAACCATGTGAGTCTATAGTCCAGTGGTTAGAGCACCAGGACAGTATTCTGGGGGCCTGGGTTCAATTCCCAGTAGGTCACATTATTTCATTCTCACTACAATTTGAATCTAAAATTGCTTATACAATGGGGGTGAACAGATAACCCATTAGATAAAAACAGGTATTCTCACTGCAGTGTGACAATTAAGCAATAAGGCACGACAGGGTGTACATCATGGGATATCATCACACCTCGGGTGGCTGGGCACAAGGCCACAGGCTGAGTGCATCCAACCATCCGAGAAGTGATGATATCCCATGATATACCACACTCTGGAGTGATTCATTGCTATTATGAACGGGATTGAATTAATTTTTTCAAGAAAAAAAATACTTTTAAAACCTTGTGGAATTGCTTCTGTTAGCATGTTGGAAGAACATGTTTTGAAAAATAGTCCTGAAGGGCTCAGCCAGCAGGTGGTGCTGTTATAACTAACACTGTGCCACTTTGGTAGTACTGGTCCTCTCAAGTATGCTCTTTGAGGGTTTCACATGGTTGTGCTGCCTAGTCTGGGACAGAGTGAATGTGTGTTTAATTTGCGGTTTCTTTTCGGTAGTTAGGTAGAGCTTGTCGGTACCATGATTGTGATTTTCTTTTTTTTTTATTTTGTAACATGACAGTCAAGCACTAGTGACGCTGTGGAAATGACACTACTCACTCTGTCAACATCATATTCCTCAGGAGTTTGGCTGAGGTAAGAAAATGTATGGCAGGCTTTGTAAAGTACTGGCAGTAGCAGCGGTTGTAGGAGGGAAGGCGTTTATTTCGATTTTTGGAGCATGTCTCCATCAATAGTTGTGCCTTTCTACAGTTTGGTGTGAGGTGGAAATACTGGCAGAGTGGAACGATGTGTGGTGCTGCAGGTAAGGAGGCTAGTGGCCAGAGGTTTACTGAAGCCGTGATGATGCAGCTCGATATCATCGCGGCTTCAAAAACATCTCGGCCAATCAGGGACGTCCATTTACGATCCCCAGTTCATAACTACAGTTATCACACTGTGATGACATCATCACAGCATCACAGTGTGATAACTGGAGTTATCTCCAGTTATTACACCCCTATTGTATAAAATGGATACTTGATGAGCACTCATGTAGTATGAAAAGTATTTTCACTCCTGCACAGTGACCTCAGAATACTCACTCATGGCTTTGCCACTCGTGAATATTCAGAGGTCACTCTAAAGAGTGAAAATATTTTCCATATCACACTCATGCCCATCATGTATCCCTTTATTAGCAGTGGCTAATACTGCACCAAAAAGATCTAATTGTCATCTCAATTGTTCCTAGTTGCTGGATTTGCAATACAGTGGATTCCACTTAAGTGCACTTTGAATATGTGCACCTTCTGCTTAAATGCACACTTTTCATTTCCTGTTTTTTTCCCTAAGCACTTAATGCTTAAAAAAAAAGGTTTTAATGCATACTGGATAAGTACACATTTCAGCTAAATACACAACCTCTCATCTCAGTGACACATCTCTGCTCATGCAGTTAACACCTGTTAAGTGCACAGGTTTTTTTAATGTTTTTTAAAGAGGAGTTACAGCTGTATTTAACACCCTTCCTACCTCCATTCAACACACTACTGAAGTCTTTAGATGCAGTATGGAACATAAAAAAGTAACTCTTACACTTGGCGGAAAGTCTCTTTGCTCCAGTGCTTAGGACTCATGAATGTAAAACAAATTGATGTGGCTTCAGAGTTTGGTGTCGATATGTCTACTGTGGCAAGAACAGTTTTAAGCAGAGAAAGGTTGTTAGCCGAGCCTTTCACAGCCCCTCCCTCCCTACCACTCTCTGTATTACCTTTCCTTCTTTCCAGTTCACACTTATACTGTGTTGTGTTTCTTTCTTTAGATGCTGGAGAAAATCGTTCTCTGCATGGATGGGGTAAGTAGGTAGCACAGTCGCTTCTGAGGCTGGGAGATCAGAGGGCTGTGGGTTCAGTTTCCACATCTGGCACTTGGGTTAATATCCCAGTACTGACAGTGTAGTGCAGCATGAGAGGGGTGCTGCATTTCTGAGGTGCCGTCTTTTGGACGAGACATTAAACCGAGGTCCCATCTGCCTGGATTGGTGGTAGTTCAGGTGGATGTTAAAGATCCCATGGTACTTATCAAAAAGAGTAGCGGAATTTTGTTTTTATTAGATGTCAAGAAGCACCATCCAAAAATACATACAAAGAAGAAAAAAAAAAGAAAAAAACTAATACATCAAGTAACTGGCACATCAGAGTCTGTAATGCAGACACGATGTCTCCAAACATTATCTAGAAATTGACATGTACAATTCTGAGATTCTGAAAAATAAATCCTATGCAATTCATTAACAGTTTTACCCAAAAGTTCAGTATAAGAAAAGTCCTGTTGCTGTAATGTAAACAAACATCTGGCATTCCAAAGGTACCATTTAAGAACAGCAAAAATAATATTCAGGGTACCATGATGCCAGTGACGCCATCGAGAACCATAAACCCCATAAACCAATTCCTCAAAAGAAACCCCCCAAAAAACAGAACCCAATTTAATAGCTAAAAAGGGCCAAAAAAGGTATAATGTAAAATCAAGTAAAACAATAAATGTCTCAATGTCTCAAAAACAGCTATACAGTCAGGATGAGCACAATTCCGTCCCTCTACCGACTTATGTTTTTGATTAGCCTTTACATTTAAATGTTCATGACAACAAAACCACAGAACGTCATGAAACTTTTGAGGAATTCATATATCAGGTATCAGTAGAGTAACAGACTGTTCAAATTCCACAAGGCATAAAGGAAATATTCTGGGCACGGAGAAATGAGGTGCCAGGACCTGTAAATATAATTGCTTTTTTGTCAAAGAAAAAACAACAGTATCTGTAATGCCCCATCGCAATAAACGGACAAAAACTTCACAAAAATAAGGAGGGCAAAAGGCACAGATTTAAAGGCCTTTTGAGTATTCGCCCTCCATCCAGGAAACCAAGATGACAATTTCTGTTCCAACAAGGGAATCCAACGATAGTCAAACCGACAACATAAAGGACGAATATTAATATACAAAAAATGAAGAAAGAAAAATAAAACAGGGTTCACCATATTAAGCCCAACAGACACCACAGGCAAATGATGAATATTCTGTTTAATAGGGTTTAATCTGCTACCCCAAATAACCAAAAAAAAAATAAACCCAGAAGTACAGAATCTCTTTCCTTAGGAGGAGGAAACACAGAGTAAACATGTAAAAAACCAGGGAACCATATAAACCCGTTTCAATTTCTCCATAGAAACTTTAGTCCATTTGTCTACCAGAACTTTCTCTTGTTGGAGCTTAATATCCCAATTATATAAATCTTGACAATCACCACAAAAAAAAATACCCAAAATAATCATAGGTGGGGCGACAATCGGGATCCCAGAAATAGAGGTATGAGGGCACAGAGATGTACTTAAATACATACTCCTACTTTTATCCATATTAATCTGAACCCCCGAAACTAAGCCATACAAAGAACAAAAATCAACAACACGTGAAACAGCAAGAGTATCCTTTAGAAGGACACATAAGTCATCAGCACAGGCAATGGCCAAAGTTGGAAGCCGGTAACGTGGTAACAGCAAAGGGGTGAAAAAACTAACATCATTCAACAACTGTAATAAGGGATCATGGGTAAATACATAAAGAAGGGGACTAAGGGGACAACCCTGCTAAACACCACAATTAACAGAAATCAAAGGACCCAAATAACCATTAGCCAGAGGCTGTACTATGGCTGTACGATATGCTGCCTGAATCCAAGAAATAAAGGAAGAAGGCACCCCATACCTTGCCAAAACAGTCCATAAAAAGTCATGACAAACTGAGTCAAAAGCCTTCCTTTGATCCAAGGAAAGACTAAAACCAGGAACATTAAATAAATGACCAGATTCCACTACCTCCCTAAGCAGCAATAAGTGATCCGTAATAGACCTATCTGGGATTCCACAAGTCTGTGCAACAGAAATAACATAAGACGCCACTTTCAACAATTGATAATGAAGGACTTTCATCAGAATTTTAAAATCTACATTGAGGAGACAAATCGGTCTCCAATTATTTAAATCTCGTCTATCACCTTTCTTAAAAATATAAGTAACAATGCCCAAAGACATATCAAAGGGAAAATGGCCTGTATGTAAAATATAATTATAAACAGCAGTCAATTCCTTGGCAATCATAGGACACAACAATTGGTAAATTTCGGCCAGGATACCATCTTTCCCTGGGGCTTTCCGTTTTTTCAGTGCAAGAATCACAGAAGTAACTTCTTCAACAGTCAAATCACAGGAAATCTCATACAAAACATCTGGAGGACATTCAGGAACAGAAATCATACTAAACAAATGAAAAAAGGAAGCATCCATACTACAAAATTCAAGAAGTTGATCATGTAAATAAGAAGAAAACAGATCCATAATAGCAGTTTGTGACGTATGAACAACCCCAGTGGAATCAAAAACCTCAGAAAACTTTTTTTCCTGGACCCGGTCAGCACAACTCAAAAAAGGGCAAACAAAGGCTGATTTGCCCTGTATCCCAAATGATTGCTGCATAAGTCATGAAGACATTTGTTTAGCATGAAATTATCTCATATCAGCCTGTATGGTAGAAATTTGAGCGGTAAAATCATGTCAAGAGGACTGAGCTAAACTCATCACATGCTGCAGCTGTGTAAGACGTGTCTGATACCGAACACGATCTACATCCCTATGATGCCTACTTAAGGACAACAACAGAGAACGTAAATCATATTTCAAGCTATCCCACCATGAGGAAGCATTATCAAACAACTCAAATAACGTTTTCTTACCACCAACACAATGCAAAACCTGTTTTCTAAAGCTAGTAGTATTCGGGAGAGATGTATTAAATCTCCACAGACCAGGTTCCAGAAGCTTATCAGTGACACCAAGTACAAGCAACAGTTCCTTATGATCTGAAAACTCAACAGATTCCACAGAAACTTTTTGAATCACCAAATGCTTACTAATAAAAAAGAAATCTATACGAGTCGTAAAACGACCACGTTGAAAGGTGGGACAACCCTTACCATGCACAGATTTCAAAGCATCAACTAAGGCTGCTAAATGAACCATAGAGCCAAGGAAATGCAGATCACTAAAAATCTTAGTAGTCTGAGTAGTACTGGTACGATCGGCACTAGACAAACCACAGTTGAAGTCACCACCAAGAACCACTGACTGGGTGGAAAAAAGATAAGGACGTATTACAGTAAACAGATCCACCCTGTCAGCTTTAGACTGGGGGGGGTATAAACATTAATTAAACAAAAATACTTAGAGTCATACTTAATATCCAATAACAAAACACACCCAGGTACCAGGTCTAAGAGCTTCAACACCTGAACAGGGATAGTAAATAAAATAGCAACACCTGTACAACGTTCTAAACCCACAGACCAGTAGGAGGCCCCATCAAACCATTCATTAGAAGCAAGTCGAATTTCCCTAGTAGTGTGCAATCTGGTATCTTGAAGGAATAAAATGTCAAAAGGAATAAATCGAAAATGAGAAAAAAACAGTCCATGTTTAGAAACATTCTGGATACTATTAACATTGACAGTAAGAAAGTTTAAGCAAAACATGACAAAATACAAAAAAAAAACCACTTCATTTTTTCTTAACAGATTTACCAGATAGGTCAGTCTTACCCCTTGGCATCGTCCGCCGCCTGGTTTTGCTCAAAATCTGAACCTCATCCCCCAATTCACTAGATTCAGAGTCAGACAAGGCACCAGACATACTGGGAGCATCAGATGAAACACCAGGATCAGGATCAGACAAAGCCTGCAGAGGCCCAAATTTATTAGATAAGGGCACAGCAGAAATCTTTGGAACTTTAACTGCCGGCTGCTGCCAGGCCTGACGGCGTCGAGTGACTCGCTTACCCACCTCGGTAAACGAAACAGGAGGAGGAGGAGGCGGAGGAGGCATGGCAACAGGCTCAGAGACTGGGTCAGTAACAGGAGGTACTGGGACAGAAACGGCAGGGAGGGGAAGAGGAAGGCCATCAGGAGGAGGCATAGAAGAAACCTCAAGGACATCTTCCTCATCAGGAACAAGACATGGGACCATGGAAGGGGCAAAAACAGGAAAGACCATCGAAGACGAAACCCCAGCAAGTCTTTCATGGTCCCGTTGGGCCACAGTAACCAATAAGCGTTGTTCCTCTGAATCAGCAGACCCAGGTAGTTTATGAGCAGCATGGGTACAATCTGGGAAATAATGCCCTCGAGTCCCACAAAGATTACACCTCGCCTCATTGGCACATTGGCCTCTACTATGCCCTAGTGAACCACACAGAACACATTTAACTTGATCACAAGAGCTACTAATATGACCATGGGCCGCACACTTATAACAAGTTTTAGGTTGTCCAGGGTAAAACAGAACACCCCTATCTCCTCTCAAAAAAAAGGAATTAGGCAAATACTGCAGTACGCCGTCCACTAATTTCAAGGAAACCCAAACCTTCCACCCCCCCAGTCCAAATATTCTCATCATCAAAAATAGCATCAGGATATCCCAAAACAGTACACCGTTGACGTAGCCAAAACAGGAGATCAGCAATGCTAACACCCTCGTTTCGGAAAAGAACTGTGATGGTTTTTTAGGTAGGTTTAGAAAGAGGAATAACCTCAAAGGGAGACCACAGATGGGAAGATTTAACTCACTGATAGCGCACCCAGAATTGTTCAAGACCATGTGGCAGCTTGAAACTAACATCAAAATTACTTTCCCCAGACAAGTGAATCAATGCATATAATTCCGCAGCATGAAACCTCAAGGAATCTTCTAATAAAACAAGACCAACATATGACCTGTCCGGAAAGTTATCTAAACCCCCTTTATACACCAAATGCACAGCGTTATGCCTCTTGGCAGGAAAAACTTGCTGACAAAAAAAGGAGGCATAAGACTTTGGTCGACTATGAGACCCTCCAGCGCCATCCTCCGAGTCACCAACACCAAGGTCCCTGTCAACGTGAACATCCGAGTCACTGAGCACAGTCTGTAAAGAGGGATCCCCAACAACAGATGGTAGTACAGGAGTAGAAATCTTAACAGGGTCAGTGGAAGGCAGAAAGGCTAGTTTAGGATTTTGAGTCACAGTTAGGTCCGGGGGGAGTTCTAAATCAGGGACCGGGGCACCGAAGGAGCAACTGATACAGATTCAGGAACAGTCAAAGTCTGAGAAGTTAAACAAACCCCAGGAATTTTAATAGAAGAAAATCCAGACATCCACTTACTAGTAGTCATGGATTTTACCTAACCAGCTGCCCGTAGAGAACTTTCCACTGACCAGGGACCTGGAGGAGCAGCCAAAGTATCAGCCCAAGAAGCAGGCACAGAGGCTTTTTTAATAATATGATCAGGGGAAGCATTAGCCAAGAAGGAAAACACCATAGCCTTCCCCTGATCAGCAGCATCTGAGACAAACACCGGAGCGGCCATAGCCTTAGCAGCCGTAGTCACGGGAACAGGCGTATTATGGGAAGCAGCCTGGCATCTCCCGCCACTAGGTACAGAAACAGGCGTAGGATCCATAGAACGAGAAGAAAATGATACCGGAGTAACGCTCTTTAAAACAATGCACAAATCTTGCTTTTACTGATGGAACCTGTTTTCCGTATCATGTAAATCCAACAACAGCTTATCAACTGAAATCGCAGCCTCACCCGAAGCCGAATCCAAAGCCACTGAAGAACCTTCAGTATGGAAGATCTCCACTCCCTCAGCAATCATGGGCATAACTGTAGAAACATTGGCAGTATGAGAAGCAGAATCCAAAGGCAGATCACCGCAGGGAGACTCCCGCTCCACAACTGGCTGAATATCCATCTCCATCGCTGCTCAGAGGGAAACTGAACCGAGCAGGAACACAATGACCCCCTACTGACGAGTAGGGGATTTCCCCAGTGTCCTGGCCAAATTTCCCCTTATTCACTAAAAATACCACCAGCAGGTTAATCTGGTTCAAGGTCAGTTGGCATTCATCTGTATCCCCCTCCCCCAGATTGTGCCTGAAAATAGGCAGGATTTGTCTAGTGCACTTACCCGATCAACAAAAACTAAATAAAAAATAAATAAAAAAATTAAAAATAAATAAACACTTAACTCCATCACAGAGCTTTCAGAAACAGTTAATCTCCTCGATGACATCAAAATGCTTGCCTGGGCATGGCATCAGATTAAACCAGAAACAATATGTAATTGTTTCAAAAAGGCTAGATTTGTAGATCGGTCCATCCCAGCTGAAGAGGAGATTGTGGAGGAGGAGCCTGCACCGTCACTGCTCTCCAACATGAACAGAGCAAATTTTAACTCATACCGGGACATTGATGAGACCCTGGCAACTACGGGGATGATTCTTGATTCTGAGACCTGTAATGAAATAATCAGTCAACCCAATAATGATGTGGAGCAACAAGCCATGGGCATTGAGACATGGGAGCAAGAGGTGACCATGGTTGAAGTCCTCCAATGTATTCAAAAGATTAATTCCTTTGTCTGGGCTACAGAAAAACAGGGCCTCACTCGTTTATTTGAGTTTGAGCACTATCACACACAGCTGCCTCTAAAAAGTCACAAACAAAGCAAGATAACAGTATTTTGGGGGACCGCAAACACTGGGGCAAACACAGATGTGCAACGAAAGTATAAAACTTTCATTATTGTGTATTATTTTATTGTTGGTGCTCTGCAAATGTAATCTTTTGTGTATTTTTGATACAGACAGTGTTTTAACAATTTTAACGGTTTTTGTAAAAAATAAATAGTGAATGCTAAAACCGTGTTCCGGCTCTTTACTCCAGTCGTTAACTTGTAGTTTCAGGTAGATGCACATTCCGCTTTAATGCACATTTTCTCCATGTAAAATGGGTGTGCATTTAAGAGGATTCTATTGTACTAGAGAGAGAGAGAAAATGTGTCCTGGAAGAATCAGGTCTAGCCGTCTAAGCCTATAGCCCAGTGGTTAGTGCACCAGGACGGTATTCTGGGGACCTGGATTCAATTCCCAGTAGGTCGCATTATTTCCTTCTCACTACAGTTTGTGATCTAAAAGATCTAAAATGGCTTAGCAGTGGCTAATACTGCACCAAAAACATCCAACTGTCATTTCAATACAACACTGAAATGAGTTCCTGGGGTTTCCTGTCCAGTTTATCTCCTGGATTTAATATGTATTTACCCAAGTAGAATCAAGGGTTTAATTGCAATTGTATTACTACTACAGTTGCAAGCTCTCCAGAAACACAATGATTGAAGAAGAACAATGTGCATCAAAATACTAGTTTCCCTTTTGATAGACGAGGACAGAATCCGCACTGCATCTGCCAGAAGCGTAAAACCAATGACTGTCAATCAGTTGTGTCCACCTCCCTATACAGAGACTACTCCTTGTACTTTTTGGCACCTCACCTTTGTATTACATAGCCAGCTGTGTAGTACAAGGCTACACAACTGTTGAGAGCTTATTATGGTACAGCAAGTCTACTAATACCATTATATGTCAATGGGTTACTACTGACCGGTCAGCAAGGAGAACGCCTGTGCCTCTTATTCTGCGTACAGTCATCTTCTTTCCCTTCCCACCCAACATGCTTATTCCCAACTTTCTTTCAGCTTGCCTTCCACACCAACACCACAGTAAAAGTCCACAAGTAAAAAAAAAAGTATCCAAAACAAGAAACACCTGAAAAAAGACACTTTTAACAACTTCCCTATGGCCTTTTACAGTGCCACACCAAGAATCCGTTGGCCTCCCCAGTGCCGCACCGAGCTCCAGCAGGTGCCGTAACACTGTCTGTGTATCAACAATGACTGTCAGAGTGATTGATTTTGGCAGAATGACTGCAACACGGGGCAAGCACAGAAGGTAAATTACTTAAAATGTCAACAAAAAAACCCACTTTTAACCAACCCACAATCATATTATGGCGCTCCTTTGCCCTATAATATGATTATGGGTACAGTAAGTGATGTTTTTTACTGTTTCATAAGTGCCTCTCATACTGGTTGGACAGACTGAACCACTCAGCTTTGCTTTGTGGTCCTCTTGCCCAGCCAGTATGAGAGATACTTGCAAAACAACAAGAAACTCCCCATGCTATAGCCACAATCATATATTATAAACCTGAGATACCATTATCAGAGAGGCCTCCGCCCTCCACCGAGAATTAATGTTTTCAAACCTGCATATTTTGTCTGGCAACTCACTATTAATTCTATACTTTATTACTGATTATAGGTCCTGAACAGTTTTCAAACAGTCCCTAATTCTATAACTTAAGAGAATCTCAGGACACAGTAAGAAAGAATACTAGTGTTTCTTTCTTGCTGCTCCTTCCAGTCTTCTATTTCTACCAGGCTTTTGAAACAAATATCAACAAATAGACAACCAAATGGTTGTTTTTAGAACTAAGGGAAAATTGGATGGCCTACAACCATACACATTTTTGGGAGCATATTCCATGCTAGGTGTAGTTTGCTATAATCCAGACCATAAAGAGAGAATTGGCTGCATCCAGTAATACTAATGAAGGGTTTGGACAGATGAGGGCACTGTTGTCTGCTGTTTACAGAGTGAGATGAAAACCTACTCAACATAAAAAAGCTTTCAGGCTGACACAGAATCTTTGAGCAGAAAACAGGGTTTTTTAAAACTTGTTTAAATATTTCTGCAAATGCAAAATGCTCTTGCTTTGATTAGTTCCCACCCACCTAAAAACTAGCTTGCATTGATGAAAATTTAAAATGAGAAGTAATACCATATCAGCTGCTGATGTTTGCCAGGCATGTAGCAAGATTTCATGGAACATCCCATCTCTTTCCTGAAAAAAGAGAAAATTCACAGAATAACAGAATACGCTTTCTTCGTTTCTTGAAAAAAGAATTCAAGTAGGACTCATTTGACAGAGTTAAAACAAGATCCGCATTAGAGCATAGGTTGGGGATACAAATGTTGAATTCTGATTGACTGGAAGTGGGGGGCTTGACATCACAGCAGCAACAGCCCTAGCAATGCCAGGGTCCTGTGTGAGAACCCTTATATGGGGGACTCACATCAGGAGTGGAGATGCTCCCCCAAATCTTTATCCTAGTAGTTCCCTTCCTTGTCTTCCTGTTCAGTTTAGAAATTGTTATTCAGTTGGTTTGCTCTCTTCCTGAATTAGAATATAACCTCTAAATGTTAAGGAGGTATGCAGTCTAGCAATGCATTCCCGAGAAATCTGGTCAGAGAGACACAGAGTACAAAGCAGACATTAGGTGAACCGGAGAAGAAAACCTTTTTGGGATGCCTCAGCTGTGTTGCTGTACAGTTCGCACTGTTCTTAAGGCCTGCTCTGCTACAAAGGTAGTGTGGCTGTAGATAGATGTCTTCCTTGTCTCTCCACAATACAAGAACCCATGTCCTCTCCATCCCCTCTCTTCTGTTTTACAGTTCTATGTGATAATAGCGCCCACAAAATGGAGCCAACAAAAACAGCACGTGCACATCACCGAAAAGCAAAATATCAATGAGCACTGCAGCAAGCTCAAGAAACAGTGAAGGCTCTTTACTTTCTGTGCAGGGGGTGACATGTAGTGATTTTTTATGTGGGGGCTAAGCCCTCCATTTCCCCCGCACCCCCATACCTAATATAATCACCACCAGGAGGATGACAATGGGGCACAGGGGAAAACTTGGGAGGGGGCTACTTCACAGGGGAACACAAGTGAGCAAGGGGAGAACGTTGGCTGGAAGCAACCAGTGGGTAAGGAGGAACAATGTTAGGGGGGCAGGGGAATGGGAGTTCAAGAACGGAAAAAAAATATTACACATCAAAACAAAACAAAAAAATTCCCCACAGCCAGGTCCAACAGCCACAGAGGCAATGATCATAACCACTATACCAGATAGCCAGCTTGGAGCTGGCCTGATGAACAAAGCCCTACATAGTCTGTGAAATAAGTATTCCCTATGGAAACAAAAGTGCTGAAGTTACCATGTGCTATTAAGAGCACATAGCCCATTTTACACTCGCAATTTTCACATCGCCCAAACTGACTCGCTAAAATTTAGTCACTGTTCACATGATACCCTATTGTACATGTTTTACTTATCCATTTTTGCATGTCTGCTCACTTGTTTTGGTCTGTTTTTGTTTATTTAAAATCTGGTAAGTCCAAGAGCCAATGACCCATTTTCAACGGTAACCAGAATATATAACAATCAAACATACAAGGAATAATGCATATAAAACAGACACAAAATAAATATATATTTAGATAAAATGACAAATTCTAGCTATGAAACTCTTTGCATTGAGTTTACAAGGAGACCATTTTTTAGTGTAAGTCAAAAACAGAATACGGAGGTAGTGATTCTGATTTTTGAAGCTGGTAATGAGCTGAAAAATAAAGGCAGTTTATAAATGAAAGTATTTTTCTGGACAGTGGTAGTCCTCATTCTAGGTACAAAAAATTGGCAATGCATAGATGACCGGGTTGAAACAGATGATTTTTAAAAATGGAATGAAATGAAGTGGGAATATGATCCACGATCACCTTCTTAGCGAGAATCCGTATCTGTAGTAGGTGTCTCCGGTCCAGCGGGAGCCTGCCTGTTCGGCTGTAAAGTACACAGTGTTACGAACATATGAACATACAAAATTTGCCAGCAGATAAAGGCCTAGAGGTCTATCAAGTCTGCTCAAATGTGCAGCTAGCACCCCTTATTCTGCAGCTGCCCCTCCCTTCCACCCTTCCACTTCATTGACCCACCCCCTTGTCCTGTCCCATCCCCTTTTGAAGCAGTCCACTGTTCTACTGTTGGGTATGACATGGTAACAGTGTTGTAAATCTTGCCACCAGACTGTAAAAGGTCCTCACCCTGGACAGCAGTTCCTTTCCAGCCAAATAATAAAACAAAATGTAGTAATCAATTACCAGGAGGAGAAAGTTCTGCCACGGAAGCATCCTTGTAGAAAGTGTGAATAACAAATTTAATCTATAGAGAGCTCTCAGTCTTTGATGAATTACTTTTACCATACAAGTTATGTGCAGTTCATACGAGAAGGAGCTGTCCAGGGCCAAGATATTTAAATTCCCCTACTTGCTCAGTTTCTACTCCCTTTAAAGTACATAGAGAAAGAACTGGCTCAGCAGAGAACTTCTACCTTTAATTATAGAAAAAAATGGTTTTTGTTTGTTAATATTCAGTACCAGTTTGTTTTTGAAGTAACCAGTTTTGCAAATTTGCAAAGTCAGATGAGAATAGTAGCCTCGAGGGAAGGCTGGGCCCACTCGTGAGGATCCCTATGTCAGCAACATAAAGAAACATCTTGGTATCGCTCCAAGTGGAAGGTAATGTGCTCAACAAGCATTTGTCAATGCCAGATGTTGTCTCGCTGGCATTGGCTTTGGTAGTGCCAGAGGTAGAGATGAATAATAGGAATGGCAGTGAAGTATTGAAATGATGCCAACCCCACCCTCACCCTGTAGAGAGTGACAGGCATTGGGGTGTGCCTTTGGGTCATCAGCTATAACGCTCATGCCATTGTATGTCACCGTACCCTGTAGACGCTGACAAGTGTTGTGGTATGCTTTGGGGTCTTTGGGCATTTATACTTACCCCATTCCATATGGAACTACGCTGACGTGGGTGCAGTATAGGAGAATGGGGTGAATTTTGTGGCCAAACAGTGCAGGGCACACCATGATGCCTGTCAGTGGCTGCAGGGTGAGGGTGGGGTTGCAATGGCACAAGCATTACATCCGGTGATCCCAAGTCACATCCCTGACTCCTGTCAGTCTGTACTGGACGGGGTGCTACAGTTGGAAATCCTAACACCATAGGGGTGCGGTGGTATTTTCACTCCAGATTTTCAACATGGGCTGTTTGTGAGGCCACCTCATGAGAAGCAGCACAATCAGTTTGTTAGCTGAAAGGTGGTTTTACATAGCGACTATGCCATTTGATGACACAGGGATGAAAACACATTTTGAGCAGAATGTGGAGAATAGCAACTGTATTGTTCATGAGGAAGCGTAAAAAATGGCAACGTTGAAAATCTGGAGAGAAAATATGAAAAATTGGTGAAGTCATTAGCATGCATAGAAACTGCGCAACACACGGCCGTAAACCCAATTATTTGTGGGAGCTTGTTAGCCACATTTTTAACATAGGCATTTTGGAACCTCCAATTATGAACAGTGATGCTGTGATTTTGTTAATTAGTCCCAAAAGTTGATTTCCCACAGCGACCACACCATTGTGTGCCACAGGTGTGGAAACACATTTTGGGCAGGATGTGAAAAATTACAGCTGTACTGTTGATAAGAAGGTGTGAAAAAATGCCAGTGTTGAAAATCTGGCATGAAAATATTGCAAATTTGCGAGGTTACAAGGGTGCATGGAAACTGCGCAATGCATGCTTGCAACACAGTCATTTTCCGGACTTTACTAACATACTAAAATGCCAGCAGAATAGGCCTAATGGTCTTTTGCGTCTGCTCGTTTGGTCAGCCCCCACCCTGGGAGCTGACCTTGCTGCCCCCTCACCTTCTCTGGCTTCTCCCTTCCCAGTTCCGGATATTCTCGCTGCATTGGATTTTGCTTCCATAACCCTTCCCCTGTACCTGTCCCACTCCCTCTTGAACCCCTCCACCGTCTCCGCCTCCACCAGCCCCCTGGGCAGCGCATTCCATGGCTTCACCACCCTCTCAGTGAAGTAGCACCTCCTCCTTTCTCCCCTGAATCTTCCCCCCTCCAGCTTCCACCCCTGCCCTCTAGTTGCCCCCTCATCCATCCTTCGAAGCACCCTGACTGCTCCTCCCCTATTTACCCCCTTCATGTACCTGAAGACCTCTATCACGTCCCCCCGGTCCCTTTTCTCTTCCAATGTGTACATATTTAGCTCTTCAAGCCTCTCCTCATAGGCCCTGTCCCCCAGGCTCCAAATCATTTTGGTTGCCCTCCCTGGACCCTCTCCAGGAGTTTAATATCCCTCTGTGGTAGGGAAAGTGATGGAGTCACTTCTGAAGGAAAGAATAGTTGAGTACCTAGAGGCCAGTGGAGCACAGGACCCAAGGCAGCATGGGTTCACAGTGGGAAGGTCATGTCAGACAAATCTAATAGATTTCTTTGACTGGGTGACCAAAGTAGTAGACTAGGGAGGGGCTGTGGACATGGCCTACCTAGACTTTAGCAAGGCATTTGACACAGTCCCACACAAAAGACTAATAGTCAAATTAACCAGCCTGGGAGTGGGACCCAGGATGGTAGCCTGGGTAAAACATTGGCTGGACAACAGGACACAGAATGTAATTGTAAATGGAGTCCACTCTGAAGAAAGGGGAGTTACTAGTGGGGTACCGCAGGGTTCAGATTGGGTCCAGTCCTTTTAATGTCTTCATCAGTGACATTGCAGAGGGACTGGAAGGAAAGTATGCCTTTTGCAGATGACACAAAGATCTGCAACAGGGTTGATACACAAGGAGGCGTGGAAAGGATGAAAGGGACTTGGCAAGGTTGGAGGAATGGTCAGAAGTATGGCAGCTAAGTTTCAATGCAAAGAAGTGCAAAATAATGCACCTGGGAAACAAGAACCCAGGGAAGAATACACAATGGGTGGGGAGGTAGTAACAACAACAAAAAGGAAAGGGACCTGGGGGTAATCATATCAGATGACCTTAAGGTTAGTAAGCAAAGTGAGAAGGCAGTAGAGAGGGCTGGGGGTAAACTGGGATGCATAGGGAGAGGCATCAGCAGCAGAAAACAGGAAGTTGTTATCCCTCTGTACAGACAGTTGGTGAGACTCCATCTGGAGTACTGTGTCCAGTTCTGGAGACCCCATCTCCGCAAGGACATAGACAGGATAGAGGCAGTCCAGGAGGGCAACTAAAATGGTGCAGGATCTGCAAGAGAAGCCGTATGAGGAGAGACTAAAGGAGCTTAATATGTATACCCTTGAGGAAAGAAGGAGAGGGGGACATGATAGAAACTTTTAAGTACCTCAGTGGAATCAACAAAGTCCAAGAGGGTAGCATCTTTCAGAAAAAGAGACTTGCAAGAACAAGGGGACACAATTTAAAGATAGAAGGAGGGCGGTTCAGGGGCAATGTGAGGAAGTATTATTTCACAGAGAGGGTAGTGGATGCATGGAACAGCCTTCCTGAGGAGGTTGTGGGGTCTAAAACTATGGGAGAATTCAAGAATGCATGGGACAGACATAAGGCAATTCTTGTGGGGGGTAGGAAGAAATAGGCTGTTGGTTAACTAGGATCTGCGGCCTATCCTGTAGGTAGGGAAATGGGCAGACTAGATGGGCCTAGCAGTCCTTATCTGCCATCAAAGTCTATGTTTCTATTTCTATGTTTCTTTAAGTGTGGCCTCCAAAACTGCATGCAGTACTCTAGGTGCGGCCTCACCAAGCAGTTATACAGAGGGAGTATCACTTCCCTCCTTCTGGAGGTGATCCCCCTAGCAATGCATCCCAGCATCCTGTTGGCCTTGGCTGCTGCCCTCCTACAAGTCTCCGAGTTGTTCATCTTGACATCCACCACCACCCCCAGGTCCCTCTCAGCCATCGAGACTTGTAGCATCCCCAGGATGTACATTTGGCCTGGGTTTCTGGCCCCAGGTGCAGTACCTTGCATTTCCCTGCATTGAACCTCAGCTTCCACTTTCTAGACCATCTTTCCAGAGCCTCCAGATCCCCCTGTAGGGCCATCCTCCCCTCCTCCCCATCCACCACCACCCCCAGTTTTGAGTCATCCGAAAAGAGACTCATCTCACTCCTGATACGTGTCCTTATGTCAGAGACGTAGGCGTTGAACAGGAGGGGTCCAAGGACTGATCCCTGTGGGACCCCACTAATGACCCTCCTTGGGGATGAGACTATCCCGCCAACTACGACCCTCTGGGTCCGGTCCTGGGGTCAATTTCCTATCCATCTGATCATCTGGTTTTCCACCCCCATTTCTCCCAGCTTATCCAACAGACCCTCATGAATAACAGAGTCAAATGCCTTGCTGAAGTCTAGAAAGAGAACATCCACTCATCTACCCAGGTCCAAGGCACTCATCACCCAGTCATAGAACTCCACAAGGTTTGTCTGACACGATTTCCCCAGGACCAATCCATGCTGTCTATCGTCCAGGCACCCTGACCTTTCCAGGTCTCCCCCTAGCCTCTCCTTGACAATGCCCTCCATCACCTTGCCCACCACCGATGTCAGGCTGACAGGTCTGTAGTTCCCTGCCACCTCCCTTGATCCCCCCCCTTGTGGATAGGCACTATATGCGCCACCTTCCAGTCCTGGGGCACCCATCCTGTCCTCAGAGAGATGGTAAAAAGCTCCGCCAGGGGTTTCGCCAAGACATCCGCAAGTTCATACAGCACTCTGGGATGTAATTTATCCGGCCCCGGTGCTTTCTCCATCTTAAGGGACCTGAGGGCTTCCCTCACTCTCTCTGCTGTGATTTCCACCTCCGCTACCTCTTTTCCCTGCTTAGCCTTCCCCCCTCCTGCCAGTGATGCCTCCCCCTCTCCCCAGACCCACCGATCGGTAAGGGTCCCCCCTCCTCAGTATCACTGTCTCCTCCCATGTATGATGCAGCACCCCCATTTTCCTTGGTGAAAACTGAGGTGAAGTACTCATTTAGTAACTCAGCCTGCTCCCCGGGTCTTGTGCCCATCTCTCCCTGTTTTAATCCTGCTAATCTGCCCCTTCACCTTCATTTTTCCCCAATGTATCTAAAGAACCCTTGTTCCTCTCCTAATTTCCCAGGCCAGGTTCTGCTCCTTCCTTGCCTTAACCGCTCTCACCGCTAGTGGCCTTCTAACCATCAGCTTGTACTCCCTCGATCCCTTTCACTCCTTGAGCACTTGAATTGCCTATAGGCTGCCTTCTTTCCCCATCACCTCCTGGACCTCCCTGGTCCACCAGCAGGGTTTTGGGCCCTGCATTTCCGTCCCTACTCTTGCACAGGTGCTGGTAGCATCCTGCACCCTCTCCTGATGATTTCCCACCTACTGTCAGCATCCATGTCTGACCCAATCACATCCAAATGGTCCTTAAGGATCCTTCCCATTTCCTTAAAATCCGCCCCCCTGAAGTCAGTTACCTCCGTCTTTGTGCAGCCTTCTACCCCTCCTACGTCCAGGCAGAACCAGACCGTGGCATGGTCACTCCCCGCCAACAGGTCCCTTACATCCAGGCCCCCAATCTGGTCACTGTCTGCCAGAACCACATCCAGTTCCCGTGCCTCCCTAGTCAGTTCCCCCACCTGCTGAGTTAGGAAAGCATCTTGGAAGACATCCAACAACCTCTGTTCCCCGGCCACCGAGGATGTCATAGTTTCCCAGTCTGTTCCTGGCATGTTTAAGTCCCCCAACACCACCACCCTTCCCCTGCCCAATCTGCAGTGTCTCCCAACATCTTCCACCAGACTCTCCTCCAGCTCCTCCGCCAGCGCAGGGGGTCTCTACACCACTCCTACTTTTACTCTCTTGCCCCCCCTTGTTATCAAGGTGACCCAAATCGCCTCCACTGTTCCCTACACCTCCTCTACTCCCCCATGCCAACGCAATTTTTGACTATTCTTGCTACCTTTCCTCCCCTTCCCTCCCCCCTGTCCTTCCTGAACATAGTGTAACCCTCCAGGTTCGGGTCCCAGTCATGTCCTGCGGTGGCCCAGGTCTCAGTGACCACTGCCACATCCACCGCTCCCTCAGTTAGCATCGCCTGGAGCTCAGGCATTTTATTGCCCAAGCTCCTGGCATTTAGCAGGACTACCTTCCACCCTTTCCCTATACTTCCATTTCCCCTGCTCGTGTTCCCATGGGGATTCTGTTTTCCCCTGGTCTGCACTTTACCAGTCAGCCTTTTCCCGCATTCCTCCAGCTCCCCAGGGGGCTGGAGACAGAGTCCCTCCTTTATCGGCACCCCCTTGACAGCCTTTTCTCCCATCCCTCCCACCTTCACAAGTTTAAACCCCACTTTTCACCAATGAACCCCTCTATTTTCAACTTAAGGATTCCCCTCCCCTCCAAATTGAGATGTAGTCTATCTCTAGCGTACAGCTCCTTATCCTTCCAGGTCTCCCCCCAGTCCCCCATCAACCCATACCCTCTGGCCTCACACCACTCTCTGAGCCACTGGTTTATCTCCCTAATCTTCCTTTTGTGTTCCCCACTAGCCCTTGGCACTGGCAGGATTTCTGAGAAGGAAACTGTGCATCCTATGTCATGACAGACCCTGGCAAGCTCCCTGAACCTTGCCTGTATCTCTAGCTGGCTATTTCCCTCAATGTCATTTGTACCTAGGTGGACCAGTATGTCCGGGGAACCCCCACAATCCTTTGCCAGCTGATACACCTCGTGCTTGGCCCTGTGCACCGTTAGTCCAGGGAAGCATTTTGTTTTAACTGGCCAGGCTTCTTCCTCCCTATCCCATTTGATACCCCTGATCATAGAATCCCCCAACAGGAGCACTCTGACTGCTCCTTTTCCTCCATTCCCCCTTCCATGTCTCTCATCTTTCTACCGCCCCTCCACCCAGCCGGCTCCTTGTTCCTCCCCTACCTGGGTGCCACATTCGCCTCCTTATTTACCCTGTCCACCCCCCTCCGATCCTATGCTCTCCTCTCCAGAGTATCCTTCTGTACCGCTGCTAACCCCCCTCACTGCTCACGACTGGTTCTTCTCCCCCATCCGCTAAACTAGCCTGGCTCGTCCTCCCTTTCTTCCTGTCTCCGTTTAGTCCCTCCTTGCTTGTCGTGCTCCCCTGGCCTAAACCCTCAGCTCCCTTTACTGTATCCTCCTTGTACTTCTGGTCCTTCTCCTTGCCCTTTCCACCCAACTGGTCCTTCTCCTTGTGCTTTCCTCCCTCTTCCCCCTGCTCTGATCCACTGCTCTTCCCATTTTCCTGCATTCCAGGTTCCCCCCGTTCCTCCTGCTATCCGGCCCCCGCCTCCTGCTCCCACTCCCTTTCCATCTCTAACCATCCCTGTCATCACCCCCCTCATCCTCAAGCAGAAGAAGAGAACTGAAGTGGTTACTGAGCGTAAGGTCCGATCCAACTCCCTGCCTTTCTTCCTTCTGTCCAGCCCCAGCCATCTGCCTACTTCCCTGAGAATGTTGTCCCTCTGGCCCCTCTTTGCGAGGGTCCCCAGTTACCTGCCTGCTTCCTTGGTAGTGTCCTCCTTTTGGGCCCCCTCTGCCAGGGTCCCTATGTGACTCCAGAGTATTCTCCTGCTCTCCTTTCCCAATGCCCCCACCCCTAGTGCTTGGTGCAACCCCGTGGGAGATCCCCTGCCCTCTTCCCCAACCATACCTCCCCCCTTTCCCCAGCTGTCTCCTAATCCCTGCAACCTCCTCCCTAAGCTGGGCCAGCTGGTAGCACACTGGGCAACCACCAAACTTCCAAGCCCAGGCCAGTATCATGGCTGCCCCACACCCTGTGCACCCCACCACCCTCCCAAAGATGCTGGCCCTAATGACGTGTGGTCCCATCCCCCTCCAAGTAGGTTTCCTTGGGTGAGCCACCAGGTTCCCCACTAATCCAAGATACACCCCATTGACTAATCAGGTCACCCACTAATCCTAGATACAGTCCCACAGTAAACCGGTAACCCTGTTACTAGGTGCAGTACAACACAGTAAACTTATAAGGGAAGTGAAAAACCCCCTAAGTTCCTCTCTCCCAGCCTTTAAATCCAACCCCCCAGTGGCTAGAACTACATGAGCTGCAGCTGCAGCCTTTTCCTCCAATTGCAGGGCAGGTGTTCCCCTATAAATAAGCAGAACTCTGGGAGGGAGGGTGGGGAGGGTGGGATTAGGGCCTACACCTGAATCTCGAGAGAGAGTGTATCAGTCCTCTGTCTGCCCCTCCAAGCCCTGTAACCAAAGAACCAGCCCCAAGCAAATCCCACCAAATAGTTTTTAAATCAGAAGAAATAGGCCTCCACCAGCGCAGCCTATTACACAGTGAAACATCCAACAAATGAGCCCACTTACAGCCACAAAACCAGTTTTCAAACTTTCAAAAGCCCTAAAAACAATACCCTGCTAGCCCCTTAGAAGCAAGAAAGAAAAGAAATAACCTTCTACCAAGTAAAATCCACAAGAAACCCTGTAAAAACTACAAGAAGCAGCTACTGTACTGGAACACAACTGATCCTGTCCCCTTCTAGTTCCTTTCAGCAGCAAATTTTCAACATAGGCATTTTAGGACCTCTGCTCATGAACAGTGCCACTGTCATTTCCTCACACTGTCCCGAAAACTGATTTTGCACAACGATCGTGCACTTCTGCATCGGACATGTAAAAATACATTTTGTCCAGGATATGTAAAATGACAGCTGTACTGTTTATAAGGAAGTGTGGAAAAATGGCAATGTTGAACATCTGGAGTCAACATATTACAAATTCACTAAGTTACGAGCGTGCATGCAAACTACGCAATGCACACTCGAAAAACACTAATTTTATGGACTTTCATCACCAAATTTTCAACACAGGCATTTTAGGACCTCTGCTAATGAACAGTGTCACTGTAAATTTCATAATGTATCTCGAACACAGATTTCCCACAGTGACCACGCTATTCTGTGCCGGAAGTGTGAAAACACATTTTGGCCAGGAGGTGAAAAATGACAGCTGTACTGTTCATAAGGAGGTGCAGAACAATGGCAACATTGGAAATCTGAAGTGAAAATATTATAAATTCATGAACTTACAAACATGCGTGCAAACTGTGCAACGCATGCTCGTAACAGTCATTTTACGGAGTATCATCACCAAATTTTCAACATAGGCTTTTTAGGACCTCTGCTCATGAACAGTGCCACTGTCATTTTCGTAATCTGTCCCAAACAGTGAATTCCCACAGCGACCACGGTATTCTGCACCGGGAGTGCGAAAACACATTTTGGCCAGGATGTGAAAAATGACAGCTGTACTATTCACAAGGAGGTGTGGGAAATGCCAATGTTGAAAATCTGGCATCAAAATATTGCAAATTCACGAAGTTACGAACGTGTGTGGAAACTGCGCAACGCACACTCGTAGAACAGTAATTTTTTTGATTTTTCCCACCAAATTTGCAACATAGACTTTTTGAGAGCTCAGCCGTGAATGGGTCCCAAAGGTGATTCCGCAGTGACCATGTAAATCACCTTTCAGGACCGATTAACACCATGACAGTGCCAGAATTCATGAGGAGGGGTCCTAAAACCCCATGTTGAAAATTTGGTGCCAAAATTCCAAAAATGGCTGAGATATGCATCAAAGTTGAAAAAACCCTATTTATTCCGTTATACAGCTTACCGGCATTTCCTCAGTTTGCGGTCGGCTTTGAAGAGTGTAGACGTGTTCCCGGTCCACCGAAGATTATTGCACCGAGCTCTGGAGGTAAGTATGAGGTGAGGGGAGTGTGGGGAGGCAGGGTGCGCAGTAGGTGGGTGCGGGTTGTGGGAAGGGGGCAGGGAGATGGCGAGGGACCGTTTTTGTTTTACAGGGTTTTTAAAAAAAAAAACAAAGATGTCACGGGACGGTTTTCATTTTTCAGGTGGGATTTGGTATGCTGGGGTGGGCTCCCAGCATGCCACCTCAGTGTTTGTGGGTGGGGGGTGCTTTAGCCGATGGGGGATTGGGCACCTCCGTCAGCACATAACAAATGGGGGGAGGGTGCATGATGCTGACAGGGAATGGGCTCTCCTGTCGGCACAATACAGGGGGTAAAAGCCGATGGGGATTGGGCCCCCCGTCGACAATGAAAGACTGTTGGGGGGGATGCACGATGCCGAGGGGGATTAGACACCCCCCTCAGCAATCAGCATGACAGCTTCACTCTCATTGCAGAGGATCTTTTCTTTGTTGTGATAGCCACATTAGGCATGCATGAGGTCAGTGCCTCCTGCTGCCTGATTGGGGAATGAGGGACGCACCTTCTGATGCATGCCCTTCATTTGCCCAACAGTGACCGCACCTGCAAATCTGCTACTACCACAAGATGTTGGCTGCGCAAGTGCGAGCCAACATAAAAATGAAATAAAACAGGGCCCAGGACTGATCCCTGGGGAACACGCAGAGCAACAGGGGATGGGGAAAATTACCCCAAATTTTTGTTCTTTGTGTTCCTTCATGAAGCTAATTCTGACACTAGCTCATGATGTCCCCAGACATGCCTAGCTTGTTAAGGGTTACCAGCAACAAATTATGGTTTATTAGTTCAAAGGCCTTGGTGAGGTCCATGAAGACAGCCACTAAAACTTGGCCCTTATCTAGTGCCTCGTGAACTGTCTGTGTGAATATAACTGAGTTGTACAGCTTATAACTCATTGTGCTCTGTACTATGAACTTTAAACTTCATTGGTTCTGTACAAATGTCTTGCACAACACTAGTGGCATGGTCCTTCGACTCTCAATCTGGCTACCCTATAATCAATGTACATGTACACTTTTTACAGTGTTTTTGTCTTTCTCAGAAATGTATTACTTCACCGGTGATTTTATTGTACATGTTCCTGCACAAATTGCCATGACTTTGTTATTGCTGTTTCACTCCCCGCTGTAACCCCCTCCACCGGGTCACACCTAGGAATGAGCCCCAGCTTTATGTGCCTATCCCAGTCACCAAATTTTAAATAAATACAGTAAGTTGCATTCCCTTGTAAGAAGGCTGGATCTGCTCCCAGGGCTCTGTGTCTGTACAGTTCACACTGTACTATGTCCAACTCTGTTTCAGGAGCTCTGTGTGACTGTGCAATTCTGTTTCAAGAGCTCAGTGTAGCTGAAGCAGACTTAGTTTGGCTCAGGTAGATTTACCTTTTTGTTGCTGCTAAGTTTCTGGAAAGGCAGGAGTGAAGGATTTAGTTGCTGTTAAGCTTATAACTGTTGTACTTGTTTGAGTCTATTACCGTAAGTGCAGGTCTCATATTTCAATGGATTTTGGGGTATATGATCATTGGGCCTTGTCCTCTGTGAACATAAGTTAAAGGGGTCCACGGCTGATTGTTTCTGGACACAGCCAGTGGGTTATCCCACCCTCCACCCCTCAACCCTCCTACCCCTGGGCTAGTCCTCCTTTTATAGGGTGTGGGCCCATAGTTTACACCTTCCTACACCACACAGGAAGTTCCACAATGAGGACAGGAGGAGCATTGGGGTTCATCTACAGGACATGCCTAGATTATATTGCAGGCCAGGTCACATCAGACATGACAAGAGTGGTGCAGTGGCTGTTGCCTGTCTTCTTGCAGAGGTGGCCAGGTTACAGGTGGCATCCACCCCCCACCCAGAGACCACTGGGACCACAACATCAACCTCAAAGGTTGCCCAGGAAGAAGGGTAAATGGACCACAGTGGGCTCAGGGAGAGTGAGGAGGGGTCAGAGGCATATCCCCAACCAGTCCAGCTTAATAATCCCCATGCTGTCTTGGAGGAATGGGAATGCCCCAATACAGGCACCCACAGCTGTGACCAGGGAGGATGGTTGGGACCTCCAAGCTGGAGTCCCAGGGAAGGTGGCAAGGGACCCCAGAGGAGGGGGAATCTTCTCAGAGTGGGGGGGCTCTATTGTACAGGGTGTGAAATTAGGGACTCCAAGCGGGGGGGGAGGGAGGTCAAGTGCCCTCCCAGGAAGTGCTGCATGGAGGGATGGGAAGCAAATCCATAGGATCGCTAGGGTGATAGCCAGGAGGGAGGAGCTGGATGTCGTTGTCCACCTGGGGACCAATGACCTGGCGAGGAGAAGAGTAGAGTTAGAAAGAGTCCAGGAGGATTTCAGGAATCTGGGAGGGGACCTGTAACAGGTAGCACATTCTGTCTCATTCTCGAAGGTGCTACCTGTCCAAGGCGTGGGGAAGGCCAGGGCACTCCACATCCAAACCTTCAACTCCTGGCTGAAGTATTGGTGAGGAAGGGAAGGGAAGGATTTGGCTTCATAGGGGACTGGGGTCCAACCTGGGCAGATATGAGCTTGTATTAGGGGGATGGCCTGCATCTGTCCGGAAAGGGGACTTCAGTCCTTAGTGAGAAGTTGGAATGCTTCAGCAGAGAGCATTTAAACTGGCCAAGGGGGGACAGCCAGGAGAGACAGGTGGCTTAGGAACACCCCCCCATGAGAACATACAAAAGTACAAGTTGACAACAGGAACAACTGGAACGAGCAGTGAGGGGTAGGCAGGAGAAATGTTCTATGCATCCACCACCCTTTCTGTGAAAAAGAACTTCCTCACATTACCCCTTAATTGGACTCCCCTCTAAACTCATGCTGTGTCCTCTTGTCCTGCTATTTTTCTTATACTGAAATATGTTACTCTTTCATTTTGTTAATGCCCTTTAGGTGTTTGAATGTTTCGATCATATCACCTCTCTCCCTCCTTTGCTCAAAGGTATACATATTGAGCTCCGTTAATCTGTCCTCATATGTTTTCTGATGCAGTCTCTGCACCATTTTGGTTGCCCTTCTCTGGACTGCCTCAATTTGGTTAATGTCCTTGTGAAGGTGTGGCCTCCAATACTGCACACAGTACTCCAGATGGGGCCTAACCAGTGTCTTGTAAAGAGAGATTATTACCTCTGTCTTACAACTTGTGATACCCCTACTAATACACCCCAACATCCCTCTAGCCTTACCTACTGCTTTAGTGGTCTGCTTGGATGAGTTCAGGTCAACTGTGATGATGACGCCCAAGTCTCTTTCTTCCCTTGTGACTGCCAGCAACTCCCCTCCCAGTCTATAGGTGGCTTCAGGGTTTCTCTTCCCTATGTGCATGATCTTGCACTTATTTGCGTTAAACCCCAATTCCCACTCTTCCGACCATTTTGCTAGTTTATCCAGATCCCTTCTCATTCTGTCCACCCCATCTGGATCATCTACTCTGTTGCAGATCTTGGTGCCATCTGCAAATAGACAAACCTTACCCTCCAGCCCTTCTGCAATGTCACTGATAAAGATATTATAGAGGACTGGCCCCAGGACTGATCCCTGAGGTACCCCACTTGTGACCCTGTTGAAAGGAGATTTCAATATGCCAGATGTGGATTGGACCACCCAGGCAGCTGCTTCAACCAGAAGCACGGCCATCCTGGAATCCCTGCAGGGGGTTGGACTCAGCTGATGCATGAGCCCATCAGGGACAAATCAATTCTAGACCTGGTATGGACCAATGGGAACATAGTTGAAACAATCCAGGTGGAAGTGCAGCTGGGATCCAGTGATCACCATATGGTGTGGTTTGACATGGAGACAGGGACTCAACTAATTAAGCCACACAAGGGCAAAAGTATTAGATTTCAGGAGGCAGATTTCAATGAAATGGGTAGATGTTTATAAGCAGCTCTGGAGAAGGTAGAGGTAATGAAGGGGGTGGAGGAACAGTGGGGGAGACTAAAAGGAGCCATTATGGAGGTAACTAACCCATGCATTAGGACAGTGGCCAAAGGAAACAGAAGAAAGAAACCACTATGATTCTCTAAAGAGGTGGTAGACAAAGTAAGGGCAAAAAGAGCAAGTTTCAGGAAGTATAAAGGGACCCAAAGGAAGGAGGACAGGAAGGTGCACCTTGAATGTCTAAGAGAGGCAGGGAAAGCTGTTAGGAGAGCCAAGGCACAGACAGAGGAGGGTTTAGCATGGACTGTGAAAAAGGGAACAAGACATTCTATAGGTACATTGGTGATAGAATAAAAACTGGGGGGGATTGTGAGGCTCAAAGAGGAGGAGGGAGAGTGCAAGGACGGGGATCTAGACAAGGCAGAAATACTGAACAAATACTTCTATTCAGTATTCATTGTGGAGGGAGATTGTCAAGGACCACAGCTGGGGAGCAGAGGCAATCGGGGGAGAAGTGGACACCAGTCCATTAACCATGGAGACAGTTTGGGAGGAACTCACAAAGCTGAAGGTGGATAAAGCCATGGGGCCAGATGACATACACCCAAGGATATTAAGGGAGCTGAGGAGGGAACTAGCAGCACCTCTGGCCACCTTGTTCACAGAGTCACTCAACACAGGAATGGTTCCAGAGGACTGGAGGAGGGTGCATGTAGTCCCACTGCACAAAAGTGGCAGTCGGGTGCAAGCGGGGAACTACAGGCCAGTCAGCCTCACCTCTGTGGTGGGGAAGATCATGGAGACACTGTTGAAAGAAAGGATAGTGGCACACCTGGAATCCATTGGTGCCCAGGATCTGAGGCAGCATGGATTCACATCAGGAAGGTCTTGTCAAATGAATCTGATAGATTTATTTGATTGGGTAATTAGGGAAGTGAATCAGGGAGGGGCCCTAGATGTCGCCTACCTGGATTTCAGCAAAGCCTTCGATACTGTCCCACACAGAAGGCTGGTTAACAAGATGACTAGTCTGGGCATGGGGCATAAGGTGATACAGTGGGTTAGAAACTGACTGACGGACAGAAGGCAGAGGGTGGTGGTAAATGGGATCCAATCCAGGGAGAGAGGGGTGACCAGTGGAGTGCCATAAGGATCAGTACTGGGACCAGTCCTGTTCAATGTCTTCATCGGTGACATTGCAGAGGGGCTGGAAGGAAAGGTCTGCCTATTTGTAGATGACACCAAGATCTGCAACAGGGTGGATACTCCAGAAGGGGTGCAGAAAATGAAGAGGGACCCTGAGAAGCTTGAAAGATGGTTGGGAGTGTGGCAACTGAGGTTACATGCGAAAAAGTGCAAGATAATGCACCTGGGTAGGGGGAACCCTGGGGAGAGCTACAAGATAAGGGGGGAGGTGCTGACCATCACCAAAGAGGAGAGGGACCTAGGGGTTATCATATCTGATGACCTGAAGGTATCAAAGCAGTGTGCAAAGGCCGCAGGGAGTGCCAGTGGCATACTGGAGTGCATAGGCAGAGGTATTACTAGTAGGAGGTAGGAAGTGGTGATGCCATTGTATAAAACACTGGTAAGGCCTCACCTGGAGTACTACATGCAGTTCTGGAGACTACACATGTGTAAGGACATAAACAAAGTGCAGGCTGTCCAGAGAAGGGCGACAAAGATGGTGCATAGTTTGCACCACAAAACATATGAGGAGAGACTAAGAGACCTCAGTATGTACTCACTGGAGGAGAGGAGAGAAAGGGGTGACATGATAGATACTTTTAAGTACCTCAAGGGCATAAACAAGGTGCAGGTGGGAGATCTTTTCCAATGTAGAAAAGGTACCAGAATGAGGGGCACGATATGAAATTGGGGGTTAAGAGGTAACATGAGGAAGTTTTTCTACTCAGAGAGGATGGTGAATGCTTGGAAAAGTCTGCCGCAAGAGGTGGTAGGGGCAAGCACAGTGGAGGGGTTTAAACATGCCTGGGACAAGCACAGGGGAACCTTGGGCTGGAAGGGAGTGATGAAAAGCCATTGACCACTTAGGGTGAGTGGATGCATACATGTACTGTGTAGGGCCTACAGGCAGACTGGATGGGCCTAGCAGTCCTTATCTGCTGACAATTTCTGTATTTCTATGTTTCTATGTTTCACACTATACTAAGGCAGGCTCTGCTCCCAAGGCTCTGTGTGGCTGTACAGTTCACACTATATAATGTAATGTATGGGGAGCCCTTATTATTAACTGAAATCAAGCAGATTACAACCTTGGTATGCCATCAATATGACATCACTCTGTTGTTAACCCTTCTTGAGTATGTCATATTAATGGTATAACAAAACGGAATGCTCACAACACTCAATGTTCTGTTATGAGAAAGGTGATCGCTAGTAGCTGTAAGCATTTGAAACTGAAATTCCATTTCCTTTTTTGTCCTCTCCCAGTTACCTTTGCCGAGGAACGGTTCACTCAGGCCATGATCTGCTCCATGCAATGGGGCTGACTAGAGTCTGTGGTGGCTATGTAGTGACATTAACACAATGTAGTTCATCCAGTCCCCACATGTTCAAAGTCGACCACGCAATCTTGGTAGCCCATACACTATAAAATATAATGTATGATCTTTGGTTAATAACCACCCAGAAAACACTTCTCGAGGTTGTCATGACATCTGAAAACCTCTCGAGCTATGCTCTCGAGGTTTACAATGATAACATGTCAACCTCTCAAAGTGTTTTATGGCTTGGTTACTAACCAAAGACCATACATTATCCTCTATACTAAGGCTGGCTCTGTGTGGCTGTACAGTTCACGCTATACTAAGTTCGGCTCTGCTCCCAGGGCTCTGTGTGACTATACAGTTCACACTATGTATACTAAGACTGACTCTGCTCCCAAGGCTCTGTGTGGCTTTACATTTCACACTATACCAAGACTGACTCTGCTGTCAAGGCTCTGTGTGACTGTACAGTTCAAACTATAATAAGACTGACTCTGCTCTCAGGGCTCTGTGTGGCTGCACAATTCACACTATATTAAGAATGACTGTGCTCCCAGGGCTCTGTGTGACTGTACTGTTCACAAAATACTAAAGCCGACTCTGTTCCCAGGGCTCTGTAGTGTCAGGAGGTCTAACCCTCACTCTCAGGTTCTTGGCAATAATGGGCATGCAAGGAATCACAGACACATTGCATAAGGGTAATAAAGCTTGTTTATTACTACCAAAAGGAAAATCACGGTTACCCTAAACAGTTCTTACCATTAGGAACTGGGAGCCAATGCTAAGTGTTTCCTATACCGCGAGGAATCTCCGTGTCTCCTGGGGTCTCCGAGGTAGAAGATGTAATGTCTTACATTATATACCTAGGATAATTACCATGGTTACTGTAAGACAGAAACATTTCTAGTTACAGAGATGAGCCCTATTGGCTAAATTAGAGATGGCTCCTCAGTCCAAGATAACATTATACAGTTTTGTTATAGTCATCACTTTCTGGAAACAAAGAGGTACTGTTTGTACATAGTTGTGTAGTAATACAAATCATCAGAAGATGGCAATGCTGACTTATATATCATAATCATTACAAGGACACAGATGTCCTAAGATCTTGTAAGAAAGAAATACATGTGTATATTGGAATGTGAAGTGTATAACAATTATGTGCATACATATTCTGACATCTACTCTTATACGGTAGATGCCCTTAGACCTATATGTTAGTATAACATATGCCTAAATGCTAGCTGTCTGCGGTGTACCTCTGGGGGTACCAGTTAGGGTGCAGAGACCTCGTGTAATATTCCCCCCCCGTTGCCTCAAAAGGGGCAACACAAGCAAGAGTAAGGAAGTGGAGAGAGAGCAGGGGCTGTTTACAGACCTGACGCGTGAGCCTTGTAAAGGAACTCCAGCTGCTCACGGTGTTGGTGTAATGTGCGCCATAGGCAGAAAGCATAATAATAAGAAAAAATATAAAAAAATGATTGTATAATAACAAAACCTTTAAAAGTAATCTCTAACCAAGTATTTGTAAGTGCACTATTTAAGTCATCATCATTAATGAGGGCATAGACAGCTTCGTCAGCTTTGGAAATATTATTGCTGATGTGGATAAGATGAGTATCTTTCCTGTTTAAAAGAGATTTTAATGTCAAAGTTAAAGGATCAATGTGTACATTAAAATAGGGTAGTTACTCTGAAAGAGTAAACAGATAATCGGGGTTACCATCAATGATATTGGGGTCCATGATGGGGACAGGGGTAATAACTGTGTGTCCAATAATAGTAGTCTGGTGCGGTACAAAGCAAAAGTTAGAATCATAAATATAACATGTCTTTTCGCCGTACTTGAACTGCCGAAAATTAGTTACCACACAAAAGTCACTATCCGAATTATATTGCATTTTAACAGTAGGCAGTCTCCATTTTTGTAGCTGTACTGGACAAGTATAAGTCTGTTTGTAAATTCGTGTTGACAGGCGGTGAACCTCCTTCCGATAAGACTGGTACAATTGAGAATCATCTGGAGCAGATGTTGAGTTCGGGTATTCTGTACCGTTGGTGGTGATGTCATCGTCCATGGAGAAGGACCAATCGATACTGTCTGGGGAATATCCACATACAGGTTTAATAACATCAAATACGTCACATCGACACAAATAAATATACCCTTTCTTTGCACAGCAATCCATGTGTGGAGTACCCACACGTTCAGAAGAGGATGGAAAACCAGTAGAGGAAGCAAGTCATGGCGTTCTCTGTAGATGTCGTCATCAAGGTGCCCAATGGAGTGAATGGATGCTAGTTTATCAAATATAGCTGTAGTAGGATCAAAACGTGATAAAGAAACAATAAAAGACACAAACATAGTATCCTTAATAGAACATTTCTTAGAAGTAAAGCAAGGACCAGTATTAGGGTGCCTGGTTACAAATCCTAAATTCCTAGCTGAAGCAATAGGAATAGTACGAGACTGTAACACACACATGGCAACACAGTTAGGGGATTTGCAGTGAGGAAAATACCATTTGGAGATGCATCTATCATGTATGATATCAGGGATTCTTCCAGATTCCAGATCGCAGAAGAGGTTGTTGATGTTAGTAATAATATATGATCCATAGGCGGAGCATAATATTTCATGGGCAATGTATTGCTTATCTGCTTCCTTATTGTTCTGAGCAATACTGGCATTAATGTTATCTTTAGAATCTGTAAATGCCTTAGCAATGTCGTGCTTATTGTAAAAAGTGTATCTTTCTTCCTGACTAAGGCCACCCACACCATACAATAATGGGGGTATGATGTAATTGATCATACCAGTTTGACATTTTTGTAAGTGTGCTTTGATAGTGGCGATGTCCGCTTTACTCCAGATAGACATAACAGTACCAAAGACACCAGTGAGGGTACCGGTGGCACCAGTGACATCAGATGTGTCACATGTATTTTTTTTATGACTTTGATCATCTGTTTTAGGTTTTCTTCTGAAATTGCCTCTATGCTTGGTGGTATGTACCCCGGTAATAGGGTCTTGATTACTAATCTGAAAGGCTGCTAAACGATCAAGTAATAAAGTACTATAAAACAATGATGTGTTTGTAGTACGACGCACACCACATTCTTTTATATTCCAGTAAATTAAGTTAAACAAAACAGATATATGCATATATTGTAAGTTGTTATACAATGGCAAGGAAATTTCCTGGACTGTGATTGGTCAAACTGGGACTGGAGCCGGGATGTTATCCCAGCATAACATCCCGACTGTAGTCCCAGTACAGACGGGACCGCATCAGTAATTTAAAAACAAACGCTCCGCAACCTTGTCTGCCAGCAGCTTCAGTAACCCGTGTGCTGCTTGAAATCGGCTGTCCCGCCCAGCTCACCAGTGACACAAGACTCAATTTTCTGCCAAAACAACGATAAATGGCCCACCACCACACACAAACAAAATATTATTTAAAAAAACTATGACATGGATTAGAGAGTCGCGGCGAGTGAACGAGTATAGCATTATTCAAACTGCCACCACGCAGCTCTCGTTCACACGCTCGCACTTGAACGAATTTGCTGACATAATTTTATTTAAAATAAAATCTCCTCCCTACCAAGTCCCGACGTTCATTTCAGTCACCACATCCTCCTGGCACCAGTCAGACAGCGGAAACACCACAAACCACACGCGGCGGGAAAGATCCGAAACACAGACACGGAAGCAATATTAAAAACCGATGTTACTGTGGGGAAAAAATAACAAACGAGGACGTTACTGTGGGGAAGTACAAAACCAGCAGCTTAGTCAGATATAAAAGACATTAACAGCAGCTCCACCCACTGATCACAACAGTAAAACAGCACTATTTTTTTAATAAGTACACCTACACATGAAATAAACAGCAAAAAATCAACTTTTAAATATAGTTTTTATCTTTTCATTTTTTTTTTTACGTGCGAGCCATTGTATAATAGGAATAATGCCCTCCAGGGTGGGTGTTATGCTGGGATAACATCCGCCTTGGGTGTTGGGCGCCCTCGGCCGTTGGCCTCGGGCCCAACCACCCAAGGTGGGATGTTATCCCAGCATAACACCCACCCTGTCGGGCATTATTCCTTTATTAATCAGTGAGTCAGGTAAAACAATGGCTATGAGACCACTACAAGGACCAGGGGTTTGTTTTGGACATTCCAATAGCTGTTTCTCAGTAGGGGGTAACACAGATAAATGCATAGCAGCTGAGGTCATGTTGTGTACTGCACAACATTTCATTGCAAGTCTTTAGACAGTGAATCACAATATAGGGGTCAATTAAGGCAGTGATATTATATAAACCGGTATGTCTAAGAGAGGTTGTGCAAGGACAAAGTACCATTTGGGGATAATTTGCATTGGGCCAACCATGAAAGTTCCCTTGTTGAGTTTGGCCATGGGAAGTATTTACCCTTGAGACTCTGTTTGCTACTCAGTTTGTAGGGTAGATTTATCAGGAGCAACAACTGAGGCAGTGAGGTAGGCATCTGAACCTTCCTGGACAGTAATCAAATTGTCAGGGATATTGATGGAGACTTCCTTTGGGGTAGTTGCAGGTGGATCAAGGTGAAGAAGGTGGTGCTTTACCATGCCTTGCATGCAGGGGATAATTCCTGAGATGAGGAGAAAATGGAACAAGATAGCCATCTTGTCAGTGTATCTGAAAAGGAAAATTAAACATTAGCAAATTAGTACTATTCCTTCCAATGGGGTGAGGAAAAGTTATTATTCTCCTTTATACAGTTTCAACTGGTTTGCATGTAACCATTTATCAGTCAGTTTGTTGTTTTGCATAAGAGTCTAACCTGATAGACTGCTGGACTGAGCTTGTTGGCAATTGGGTAGGGTCCTTCCCACTTACTGAAGAAGGAATGTGTTGGATGTAAATATGAGAACCATTACCTGATCTCCAACTTGCCAATCCACTTCTTGTGCACGTTTGTTAAACTAAATTTTGGATTGTTGCTGGGCCTTGCCCATGCAGTTTGCAGCATATAAATGAGGTTGTATGAGGTCTTTTCGGAGTTTTTCCACATATTGGTCCACTGAGACACAGTCTGCAGTGGGGGTGTGCAGGTTAAACAACAGGTGTTCAGGTAATCTCATATTTCTACCAATCATCACCTCAAATGGTGTCAACTGGGTGGTGGCTGAAGGCGAGCCCTTAATTGCCATAAGAAGTAATGGCAGTAGGGAATCCCAGTCCTTGGGATTGTCCTCAATGAATTTGGAAAGCATTTGCTTAATCCATCTGTTGGCCCTCTCTACTTTTATTTTTTTTATTTTATTTAGTTTTTGTTGACCCGGTAAGTGTACTAGGCAAATCCTGCCTATTTCCAGGCATGACCCAGGGGAAGGGGATACAGATGAATGCCAATTGACCTTGAACTAGATTAAGCTGTTGGTGGTATTTTTAGTGAATGAGGGAAATTTGGCCAGGACACCGGGGAAATTCTCCTACTCTTTTTGATAAGTGCCATGGAATCTTTAACATCCACCTGAACTACCACCAATCCAGGCAGATGGGACCTCGGTTTAACGTCTCATCCAAAAGACAGCACCTCAGAAGTGCAGCACCCCCTCTCATGCTGCACTACAGTGTCAGTACTGGGATATTAACCCAAGTGCCAGATGTGGGAACTGAACCCACAGCCCTCTGATCTCCCAGCCTCAGAGGTGAGTGTGTTACCTACTGAGCCACTGACACTGCAACCTTGTCTACTACTTGACCTGATGATTGTGGATTATATGGTATGTGGAACTCCTGATGAACTCCAAGGAGTTCAAGGGCTTCTTTCATTAACTCACCTGTAAAACTGGTTCCTTACCACAAGGGCGTATTTGTTGTTTCTGCTGGTATTGGTTAGGGAACCAAAAAAAATCAATCGGTATAGCATGCCAAGGGTCAGAATGCCATTGTGGTAGTAGTTTGGCATTTTGTTTGGTGGGGATGGGGTTGTCCTGTGCACAAACAAGGCAGTTGTCGATGTATTGTTTAACATCTTTGGTGACACCAGGCCACCAGGCGGTGGTCTTGAGTCTCTGGAGTGTGTTTTCTACTCACTGGTGTCCACCAATGAGGGTTTCATGATCTTGGTGCACAAATTCAGATCTAAGATGATGGGGGACCACCCATAATTTGGTGGGGGTGTCATCTGGTTGATACCAAATGAGCTTGTCATCTGGGGATAGGTGTAGCTTACCTTCATGCCTTCGGTAGGGGGTTGTGGGTAGGTAAATTTTCCTCAGTACCTTTGTCCAGGAATCTGAACACATCTTTGAGTTCAGAGCCAACGTATTTCCTGACAACTCCAAGGGGAGAAGGGTTCAGGTTTTTCCTGACTGCTGCGATGTGCACAGCTGCTCTGGCCTCTGGATGGTCCATCATCCAGATGTCCCCTCGGCCCCTTCCTTTGCAAGGGTGTCAGCAGTGTAATTGAAGGCATGATAGGGATCATGTATAGAGTGGCCTTAACCTTGTGTACATAGAGTTTATGTGCAAATTTCTGTACCAGTGAATGAATGTATATTACCAATTCCTTGTGTTTCACCGGTGTCATCAGAAGAGGTAAAGAGTTCTTCTGCCAGAAAGGAAGGAATTCTGTAAGACAGCAACAAACCCAGTTAGAGTCTGTAAAATTATGGTATCCTCAGTTCCATGTTGGATGAACTCAAGGGCAAAGGCCACCACTGTCATCTCCATACTGTGATGATGCCACACTGCAACATTTGGAAATCTTAACAGTGTTACCAAAAGGGTAAATTACTAATATGCCCATTCCTGCTATCTGTTCTCCATGATAATAGGAGGCTGACCCATCTGTAAAGACACAACACAATGAGGTGTTCTCAAGTAGATGTGGTGTAGCAGGAAGGAAAGGACCTGGATCTGTAGATCAGGTGGCTGCAGTGTACAGTCATGGAGCTCTCTTTGGAGAAGGAGACCATGCGCCAGCATGGATGGCATTTTGGTTGGATGGACCTTGATGTCTCTGTCCTGGAGAAAGCGGGACCAGTGTGTCAGTCTGGTATTAGAGACTGACCCATCCTTCACTCTATCTGATAGCAAAAAGGTTGTTGAGGTGTGGTTTGTATTAATGATCAGTGGGGAGTAACCGATGATATACAGAAAATACTTGACAGCCCAGTAGGTTGCTAGAAGGTTCCTTTCACAAAGGCTGCACTTCTGTTCCACTGGGGTCAAGAGCTGTGATGCATATGCAGTGGGTCTCAGGGTGTCATGGACCTTCTGGGACAACACTGTAGACATAGCAATGTCAGAGGTGGTGGATTCAGATGGAATGGCAAAGCTGGATTGGGGTTAACCAAAGCTAGAGCTGAGGCCAGAGCCTGCTTCAGTGACATCACAGCTTGGGTATGAATGGGGCCCCAAGTCCAGGGACATCCTTTTCAGTAGTTCATACAGAGGGTGACCTTCTAAGCAAAATCACAAATAAGATCTCTAGAATAATTTACCATACCTAGAAACCTCCTAAGGGCGGCCACGCTGGTGGGCAGGGGCAGATCTTGCAGTCCCTGTATCTTTTCCAGGTAGGACTTTGGTCATGGTCTGTTATCCTCAGGCCCAGAAAAAGTACCTCTTTCTGACACAGTTGTGCCTTTACTGGGTTACATTTGAAGCCTGCCTTCTGTACGAGGGTCAATAGTTCGTCTAAGAGATTCAGATGTTGTTCCTGTGTGCTGTGGCCAACAACAGGTCATCCACATACTGCAAGAGACACTGGGATGTAGAGAAACCCTCAAGGGCATCCATCATGTGCAGATGGAAGAGGGAGGGGCTGTTATGGAACCCCAGTGGTAAGCAGGTCCACGTGTATTGCCTGCCCTCGAAGGTGAAGGCAAACTTATACTGACTTTTGGGGGCCAATGGCCATGACCAAAACCCATTGGAGAGGTCCAGGGTACTAAACCATTGTTGGTCAGGGGTCAGAATAGCACATCTGGTGCTGATGCCACAGTTGGGGCACAACTGGGGATGACCTGGTTTAGTCTCCTGTAGTCAATAGTAAGTCTCCAGGTGCCCGTGGGTTTCTTCACATGCCACATTGGGGAATTTGCAGTGGAAACACAAAGAAACATAGAATTTGATGGCAGATAAGGACCACTTGGCCCACCTAGTCTGCCCATTTTCCTACTTAACAGATAAGCTGCAGATCCTAGTTAACCAACAGCTTACTTCCTCCTACCCCCCACTAGGACTGCCTTATGTCTGTTCCATGCATTCTTGAATTCAACCACTGTTCTTGACTCCACGACTTCCTCAGGGAGGCTGTTCCATGCATCCACAACCCTCTCCATGAAAAAATACTTCCTCACATTACCTCTGGGCCATCCCCACTCTATCTTCAAATTGTGTCCCCTTGTTCTTGCACATCTCTTTTTCTGAAAGATACTACCCTCTTGGACTTTGTTGATTCTTTTTAGGTACTTGAAAGTTTCTGTCAAGTCCCCTTTCTCCCTTCTTTCCTCAAGGGTATACATATTGAGCTCCTTTAGTCTTTCTTTGTATGTCATCTGGTGCAGACCCTGCACCATTTGGTGCCCTCCTCTGGACTGCCTCCACTCTGTCTCTGTCTTTGAGAGATGGGTCTACAGGAACTACACAATACTCCAGATGGGGTCTCACCAATTGCCTATACAGAGGGATAACAACTTCCTGTTTTCTACTATTGATGCCTCTCCCTGTGCATCCCAGTATCCCCCCAGCCTTCCTTACTGCCTTATCACATTGCTTTCCCACCTTTAGGTCATCTGGTATAATTACCCCAGGTCCCTTTCCATTTTACTGTTGTCAGTATCTCACCCCCACTTGTGTACTCTTCCCTGGGTTTTTGCTTCCCAGGTGCATTGCACTTCTTTACTGAATCTGAGCTGCCATACATTTGACCATTCCTCCAACCTTGCAAGTCCTTCTCATCCTTTCCACTCCATCTTGTGTATCAACCCTGTTGCAGATCTTTGTGTTGTCTGCAAAGAGACATACTTTTCCTTCCAGTTCCTCTGCAATGTCACTTATAAAGACATTAAAAGGACCAGTCCCAGTACTGAACCCTCACGGTACCCCACTAGTAACCCTCCTTTCTTCACTGTGGACTCTGTTTACTACTACCCTTTGTGTCCTGTTGTCTAGTCAATTTTTTATCCAGGTTACGACCTTGGGACCCACTCCAAGACTGGCTAACTTGTGTATTAATCTTTTGTGTGAGACTGTATCAAATGCCTTGCTAAAATCTAGGTAGGCCATGTCCACAGCCCCTCCCTGGTCAACTACTTTGGTTACCCAGTCAAAGAAATCTATTAGATTCATCTGACATTACCTTCCCATCGTGAATCCATGCTACCTTGGGTCCTGTGCCCCACTTGCCTCTAGATACTCAACAATTCTTTCCTTCTGAAGTGATTCCGTCATTTTACCTACCACTGAGGTCAAACTAGCTGGTCTGTAGTATCCTGCCCATGTCCTGCTCCCACTTTTGTGAAGAGGAATCACATCTGCCCTCCTTCAGTCCTCAGGTACCACCCCATCCTCCCATGATTTGTTAAGGGGAGTAGTCAGCGGTGTCACTAGTTCTACCCTTAGTTCTTTTAGAATTCTTGGGTGAATCCCATCAGGCCTCATTGCTTTGTCCACCTTCAATTTTATTAGTTCATTCAGAACCCTTTCTTCTGTAAATGGACTGGTATCGACCCCTTCTTCAGAGTGTTTCTCTTGTTTGGTTTAGGTACCTCCACCTCCTCTTCCTTTGTGAATACTGAGCAGAAATGTTCGTTCAGTATCCCTGCTTTTTCACTGTCACCCTCTGCCCACATTACCTCCCCTTTATTAAGCCTCAGTATCCCTCCTTTGGTCTTTCTTCATTCCCTAATGTACCTATAAAAGGTCTTATCCCCCTTCTTAACAGAGTTGGCAGTTTGGGCTTTTGCTATTCTGGCTGCCTTCCCTGCCTCTTTCTGCTTTAACTGATAAAATTCTCTGTCCTGCTCCTTTTGTGTATCCTTATATTTTCCAAATGCTATCCTTTTCTCCTTAACCTTCCCTGCCACCTCTTTTGAGAACCATAGCGTTTTTTTTCCTTCGTTGTGTTTTGTTGATTTGCTTTACACAAAGGCTTGTTGCCTCTGTGATGGCTGTTTTGATTACTCCCCATTGTTCCTCTACCCCTCCTTCTTGTCTCTTTGCTAGTGCTTTTCTGAGGCACTCTCTCATTTTCCCAAAGTCAGCCCTCCAAAAGTCCAATACTCTTGCCTTTGTATGGCTTGATTGTATGGCTGTGTTTATCGTGAACCACACTGTTTGGTGGTCGCTTGTTCCCAGATGGCTACCCACTTCTAAATTTGAGATTCTTTCTCCATCCCCATTTGAGAGTACCAGGTCTAAGATTGCTCTCTCCCGAGTGGGTTCCAATACTAGCTGTCTGAGGCATGCCCCTTGTAGGGCATCAAGAATGACCCTGCTCTTGGATGTGCCTGCAGCAAAGGTGCTCCAGTTAACATCTGGCATATTCAGGTCCCCCATCAACAATATCTCCCCTTTTTCTGCCATTCTAAGGATGCCTTCTATCATTTCCTTGTCCATTCCCTCCCCTGAGATGGGGGGTCTGTATACAACCCCCATGCGGATTGTGGTGCCATTTCCTGTCTCCAGGGTGACCCAGAGTGCCTCATCTGCTCCCTGTTTACTCATTAGTTCTGTTGCTTTGATTCTTTCCTTTACATAGATAGCTACTCCTTCTCCTCTTTTACCCTCCCTGTCTCTCCTGTAGATTGTGTATCCTAGTATGTTGACATCCCAGTCATGGTTCTCTGTGTACCATGTTTCTGTGACTGCCACAATATCCAGGCAACCCTCTTCCATCAAGGCTACCAGTTCAGGGAGCTTGTTACATGGGCTACAGGCATTGGTACTCATCACCCTCCACTTTTTGATGGCCTTACCCCTTTTAGCCCCATCTCTGTCCTTACTGCCTTTGCCTTTTTTTACATTTACCTCTGTCCTGCTCCGTAATGACTTCTCTACCTTGGTATTTACCTCACTAATTACTATGTTTTGTGGGGGAAGGCTGGGATTTCCCTGCTCCTTTTCAGTGCCTCCCCCCCTTGGCTAGTTTAAATGCTTGCCAATGAAGCATTTAAAACTCTCACTTAGGATTCTGGTTCCCTTGGACAGATGCAGACCATCGTGCCAGTATAGGTCTGCATCCCTCCAGGTGGCTCCCCAGTCCCCAGTGAAGCTAAAACCCTGAGCTCCACACCAGTTTTTCAACCATTTATTGAATTCCCTGGTGAGGAGTACCCTGGCATTGCCCCTGCCATATACAGGCAGCACCTCCGATAAGGTTACCGTATGCGCTACTTGTCTAAAGCTCCTCCCCAACTCTACAAACTCCTCTTGCACTGCTCTAATCCTATTCCTAGCCAGGCCATTTGTCCCCAGGTGGACAATGACATCCAGCTCCCTCCCTCGTGCAGCTGCTCCCACAATCCTGAGGATTCACTTCCTGTGCCTCCGAGCCGTGGCACCAGGCTGGTACCTTACCTCCCTCTCCCCTTCCTCCCCCACTTCTACCCCCTAATGACTGAGTCCCCCACCAGGAATTGTTTCCTTCCCTTGTGGGGTCCCTGCCACCCTCCTGTGAGTCTCCTTTGTGAAGGTTCCCAGCATCCTCCTTGGTCTCCACTGCAGGTGCCTCCATAGAGGAACCACTATCCACCAGAAGAATGTATGAATTGTGGAGAGGTACAGCTGGAGGGATGCAACTCTGTTCCACCAACTTCTCCTTCCCTGAGCCCACCCTGGTCCAGCCTCTCCTCTTTCTTGGCAACCTCTGTGGTAGTGGCATTGGCCCTGGTGGTCCCTGGGTGGGGGTGGAGGTTTCACAGTCCTAGCCAGGTCAGCCTGGAAATGGAGCAACCTCCTCCCTCAGACCAGTGAGGTGCCTGCAACAGGCGCATCGCAGCCTCCAGAATGTCTCCTGGAACACTGCTGCCCCACAGCCATTGCACTGCACCACTCCTATCATGTCTTATTTCGTGCCCCTCTCCTGTTTCTCTGTATGCATACTCTCTCCTCTCCTTACAACTCTCACCCTTCCTATTCTGGGATAGCAACTTCCTGTATTCTTCAGTAGCCTTCTTCTTCCTTGCTCAGCGTCAGACCACCAGCAGCTGGGGGAGAGAGCTACTTTTTCCTTTAGGGTTGACAAAACTAATGTTTCTCTATCCTTTCCTTCCTACTGCCAAAAAAGTTCCTGTTGTCAGCCAAATACAGTGGCTATAAAAGTAGAACTGGCTTAGGTGGGTGGGTAGGGGGATGGAGGCAATTAGTAAGAAAAGGCTAGCAACAGGAAGTTGTAATTGGAATCACCTGCTTTTATATTGTCTAAGCCACACCCCCAATTAAGCTCTCTCTTCTCCTACTGGTTTGGCAAAGTACTGTAAGTTGATACAGTACCCTTCCCAGCACAGAACACACACTGACTTTCTTTCTTTTCTTTTTTTTAACCCTAAATAAGACCCCTTCTACTTCTGATCAAGTATATGTCTGCTTAATCTCAACAGACCCTGACTCCTGCTGAGACAGAAGTGTTAAATTAGAAGAAAATGGTAGTTTCTTTTAGTTAGCTGCTTTCTGCTGTACAAGTTAGCAACATGTTCTGATTACACCTTGCTTGAGGAGTGATTTAATTGTTTCCCTAAGAGAAGGCAAGGCCTCAGGTGGAAAAGGGTATTGCCATTGCCTCTCGTGTGCTGGGTCTGTCACTTCAATGACAGTGTGCATCCTGCCACAATTGTGCTTGTTAATGGCAAATGCCTCCAGATGCCTTTGTAGGATGGGAAGGAGCTTTGGGAAAAGCTCATGGTTCTTAAATAAATCTATGACATCATCCTTTTTATTATTTGTGGAAATTGTCGCAACCACATGTGAGTCAGGGATCATGATGGTGTGATATTTTCCCTGAATTTGTATTAGTAACATGTTGGCTAGGTCCACCACACAGCCGTGTGATGCCAAAAAGTCAATTCCGATTATACTAGGGTGATCATGCAATACCATCAGCTGAAAGGTATGATATGCTTTCAGGTGTCCCAGTGTCACAGGTAGTGGTAGGGAATGATGTGCAGGTAGCCTAGTTCCATCTTCACCAAACATATTGGTCCTTTGTCTGGTAGACCAAGGTCATGTATATGGGCTGTCATCCTGTAATACAGACACAGCCGCTCCTGTATTCAGCAGTACTGTGAGTAGGCAGCCCCCGGCCTTGGCCTCTGTGCAGGACCTTCTGTTTGTATCCAAGACCAGCTTGTTTACAATAAGGACTGGGGCCTGTAATTGTCAATCTGTACCAGCTGAACCATGGGGAAGCTCTTGAAAATGAATCTGGGCCTGGTTCCTGTGAACCATCTCACCATGCTGTACTGATGCTATATAGGGAGCCGCTTCCATATTTAGGCTTGTAGGGGCCTGAGATCCTGGACTTCCTGTATCCCCACGGCCTGTGGAGGCCTGCGCTTCTGATTGTATTGCAGCAAGGGCCCGTATTGGAACACATCCGCTACGGAGCACACTTTTCCAAGGAGGTCTCAGAGACTCCGGTTCTCATTGGCTATTTCCTTATATGAAGGGCCTGGTCTCTGTTGTTTACCCTTATTGTTCCTATGGTGTTTCTTATTCTTATGGTAGTTCCGGTTACCACCCCAGGATTGCTGTTGTTGTTGGGCCTGCTGGGGGTGTTGGCTATCTGTGGGGAGGTTCTGTTTCTCTTGGGCCTGCTCCACCACTGTGTAGTGCGTTGTGGTCTCAGGAATGGCTTCCATGGCAGCTACTTTCTTGGAAGAGGAGGCTGAATCACGGATGTAGAGTTAATAAACTCTCTGTTTTCTGAAGAATTTCCGCAAATCTCTCCGTGTTGGGGTATGTGGTTGGCTCTACCTTTTCTCGCACTGCAGGGATCATGTTCCAAAGGAACAGGGTTTTGTATTCAATGAGGTTCACATCTGCGGCTTCTCCAGCAAGGTACTTCCCTGCTCGGTAGGCCTTCCAGAGCCTCTGGTGGAAGGTCGCTGGACTCTCTCCTCGCATTCTGTTTCACAGGGTATCGAAAGCACCCTACCACACCGGGTTGTGTGCAGTAATGAGTTCAGATGCTGCTTCGTCAAAGGTGTCATGGCCATCCTGGTGGACAGTCTCGGGGAGTTTCGACCATAGGCCAGGATCGATGGTCTGGCGTAGGATCTAGACCTGGTAGTCTGCAGCAAGACTAAGTGTTTCACATTTAGCACACACCTTCTTCCAGTGGCAACTGAGGTTTTCAGAATGGGCTCATCCGACCAATGCTGTCAGCTATTTGCCGAACAGAGTGGGCCATTTGTAGGGGATTATTGGGATGATCAAGTAGAGGGCGATTACCTCAAGTACCCTGTAAGGCTGCCTGAGCTGTGGCTTCAGCCACAGTATGGACCATTCCCTCCTTTGTACCAGACTGTTGTAGGAGCTGCTTAATCTGGGTTCAGAGGACCAGTTTGTTTTTCTCAGGGATGGTCATGTTGCCTAAGGCAGTCTCAGTCATTTTCTCTATCTCCTGCCTGTCATCCACATTAATAATGGCGATCGTTGGTGCCATTGGAACTAGGCCTGGGCCTGCTCCCCCCCATCATGGGGGTCGCTATGTTGGCATCGCCCACGATGAGCATCATGCCGTTGATGACGTAGGGATGTGGTGTCATGTGACGGGGTCTGCCATGTTGTGGATGGCAGGGAAGGGTTTCTGGGCCATAGTTGGGTTGTGACTGGGTGTTGTACTGGGAGATGTCATCATCTGACTCCTCCTCCTCAGATGACGTCGAGAAGGCAGGGGCTACACCTCCCATTGCCTTGACGTGACCAGCCAACACCTGTCGCTGATGGTGCAGTTTCACCATTTTACATTCACAATCCTCATGACTCACTTTTGCAACATTCTGATCCACATCATCCTACATTTGCTTCTGTAACACTCTATACAAGGTGCTCAATTCGCGATTGTCCCTAGTAGCTTCTCCTAAGTCATTACACACCTGGTTTATCTCGTCCTATAACTCTCCCAACTCCACACGCATCTGATCATTCATTCTACTTAACAAGTTATTCATTTGCAAAGCCTGCCCCTTATCCTATCTCAAACATTCACACTCCTGCTTCAACATACAAAGTTCCTGCTCACCTGCCTAAACAGAACGATGCAAAATGGAATCCTTTTCATTCTGCAGTGATTGGAGCTGAGACTACAAATCCTGCTCATGTCTTACACATTCAGCATCTTGCAACCCCATCTCCTGCTTAAGAGATGAGATTTGCAGTTCAAGGGTTTGAGACCTCGCTCCAGAGGCTTCCAAAGCAGCATAGAGAGCTGCGACCAGCAGCCCTTTAGTTTCTCACTTTCTGGCTGTTTGTCTCATCTCTGAGTACTTAGAAACATAGAAACATAGAAGTTGACAGCAGATAAGGACCGCAAGGCCCATCCAGTCTTCCTATTTCTTTTTCTACCTTATAAATGTGCCATCGGCCTTTGCTCTGTCAATGGCCTGTCTATTCATACTCATCTGTATTGCTGTCTTATGCCTATCCCATGCCTGTTTGAAGCCCTGCACTGTATTCATATCCACCACTTCCTGAGGTAGGCCATTCCATGCATCCACCACCCTTTCTGTGAAAAAGAACTTCCCACATTACCCCTTAATCGGCCTCACTCTAATCTCATGCTGTGTCCTCTTGTCCTGCTATTTTTCTTATATTGAAACGTTTGACTCTTTTACCTTGTTAATGCCCTTAAGGTGTTTGAATGTTTCAATCATGTCACCTCTCTCCCTCCTTTGCTCTAGGGTATACATATTGAGCTCTGTTAATCTGTCATCATATGTTTTCTGATGCAGTCCCTGCATCATTTTGGTTGCCCTTCTCTGGACTGCCTCAATTTGGTTAATGTTCTCATAAAGGTGTGGCCTCCAGTACTGCACACAGTACTCCAGATGGGGCCTAACCTGTGCCTTGTAAAGAGGGATTATTATCTCCCTCTTCCGACTTGTGATACCCCTACTAATACACCCTCACATCCCCCAAGCCTTACCTACTGCTTTAGTGGTCTGCTTGGATGATTTCAGGTCATCAGTGATGATGACGCCCAAGTCTATTTCTTCCCTTGTGACTGCCAGTAACTCCCCTCCCAGCCTATAGGTGGCTTCAGGGTTTCTCTTCCCTATGTGCATGATCTTGCACTTTTTTGCATTAAACCCCAGTTGCCGCTCTTCTGACCATTTTGCTAGTTTATCCAGATCTCTGCTTTCTGTCCACTCCATCTGGATCATCTACTCTGTTGCAGATCTTGGAGTCATCTGTAAACAGACAAACCTTACCCTCCAGTCCATCTGCAATGTCACTGATGACGATATTGAAGAAGACTGGCCCCAGGACTGATGCCTGAGGTACCACACTTGTGACTTGCATCTCTTCTGACTGTATGCCATTTACCACCGCTTGTTTTCTGTCCATCAACTAGTTTGCCATCCAGTTGATCAACTTCTGACCCACCCTGAGCCTACCCAGCTTGTTAATCAATCTTCTATGTGGAACAGTATTGAAAGTTTTGCTGAAGTCAAGGTAGGTGACATCAACTGCTCCCCCTTGGTGCACCACTCTGGTTACCCAGTCAAAGAAATTTATGAGATTAGTTTGACAGGACCTTCCTTTTGTAAACCCATGTTGTCTTGGATCCTGTGCTCCTATGGATTCCAGGTGTTGCACTATCCTTTCCTTAAGGAGTGCCTCCATAATCTTGCCCACTACTGAGGTAAGACTGACTGGTCTGTAGTTCCCTGCCTCCTCCCTGCTACCACTGTTGTGGAGTGGGATCACATGAGCCCTTCTCCAGTCTTCTGGGACCTCTCCTGTGCTCAGACACTCACTAAACAGTTTTGATAATGGCTCTGCTAGTTCCACCCTTAGCTCCTTTAGCACCCTGGGATGTATGCCATCAGGACCCATTGCCTTGTCCACCCTGAGCTTATTGAGCTCTTGTAGGACCGTTTCTTTTGTGAAGGGACTAGTGTTCACCACCCTCCCCCCTGTGTCCATGGTGCTGAGCTGTGGGCCCTGCCCTACCTTCTCTTCAGTAAATACTGAGCAGAAGTATCTATTTAGGATAAATGCTTTTACAGGGTCCTCCTCCTCACATGCCCTGTATCTCCTTTGATCTTAGCATCCCCTGGACTTTCTCCTTTCACTAATGTATCTATAGAAAGTCTTGTAACCTTCTTTTACTGTCTGTGCTAGTGTTTCCTCTGTTTGGGCATTTGTCTGCCTTACTGCCTTCCCTGCTTCCCTTAGAGAAGTTTGGTATGCCTTCCTATCTTCAGCCCGCTGTGTTCCCTTATATTTCCTGAAGGCCAGACTTTTGGCTCTGACCTTTTCTGCTACCATTTTTGAGAACCAACGTAGTTTCCTTCTTCTTTTGCACTTCCTTTTCTCTGTAAGACAATGGGATGTTGCTTCAAGTATTGCATCCTTAATGCTTGCCCACATTGCCTGTACCCTGTGACCTGTATTTCTTTTTGCCAGAGCTAGCTTAACTCTCTTGGCCATCTTATCAAAATCAGCTCCTCTGAAGTCCCACATCCCAGTTGAAATCCCCAGAATGGGGTTTTTGGATTGACTTGCATCCCGTCCGAAGTCAGCCCATCCTCCCTTATGAGGCAAGGAAGTTTGAGACATCAAGTCTCAGGTCTGCGCAGATATTTGATACAGTGGCCATTGTGTGGAGAGAATGAAAAGCAAACTGTGAAAAGGCACCATGCTGTGTGTCGATCCACAACAGGTGCACTGGTTCACGGTCGGAACTACTGTGCGCCTTAAGCTTGCAGTTCAAACTGCCGTGGGGTGAGGTGAGTCGGCATCGACCACATCCAGTAAGCAGCCAGATTTTGCAAGTGATTACAAAGTGGGTGCAAAATGGGAGAGGTGATACGGGAATGCACACCTACTGTCCCCGTTGGGAAGGGAAAGTTGTAGCAGCAAGTGAAAACTTTGCAAACTCCAAATATTGCCTGCATGTGGTCGCCAATTGTCAGGAGGTCTAAACCTCACTTTCAAGTTCTTGGCAATAATGGGCATGCAAGGAATCACAGACACATTGCATAAGAGTAATAAATCTTGTTTATTACTACCAAAAGGAAAATCACAGTTGCCCTAAGCAGTTCTTACCATTAGGAACTGGTAGCCAATGCTAAGCATCCCCTACACATCAAGGAATCTCCGTGTCTCCAGGGTCTCGGGTAGAAGATGTAATGTCTTAATTATATACCTAAGATAATTACCATAGTTACTGTAAGACAGAAACATTTCTAGTTACAGAGATGAGCCCTATTGGCTAAATTAGAGATGGCTCCTCAGTCCAAGATAACATTATACAATTTTGTTATAGTCATCACTTTGTGGAAACAAAAAGGTACAGTTTGTACATAGCCGTGTAGTAAAACAAATCATCAGAAGATGGCAATGCCGACTTATATATCATAATCATTACAAGGACACAGGTGTCCTAACATCTTGTAAGCAAGAAATACATGTGTGTATTGGAAAGTAAAGTGTATAACAATTATGTGCATACATATCTGACATCTACTCTTATACAGTAGATGTCCTAGCGCTATACGTTAGTATAACATATGCCAAAATGCTAGCTGTCTGCAGTGTACCTCTGGGGGTACCAATTATGGTGCAGGAAGACCTCATGTAACAGTAGGCTCATTCACATGGTGCCTTGCCCCAGCTGCTACTTTCCAATCATTCAAAAAATTTCAATGAAACATTAAACAGCTGCGTTCACATGGCATCGGTGTTTTCGGTGCCTTTTCCTTTCCAACAGTTCGGGTGTTGTTCTGGTCACTGTTGAGTTGGTGGGGACTTGTAGCGATGTGGGTGTTTTACCTGTTCAGATGGCACAGGAAACCACCTACACCACTCCTCGAACCCAAGGAAAGAGGGATCGTGGCAGCAATGCCACGCAACGGAAACTGCCAAACAGGAAGGTTCACATGCGGCAGGAACACCGATGTGGTCACAGAGTCACTGACAATGGCCCACAGTTGATCATGTGATGAGCCTTGTGTGGCTACAGTTTACAGCAGTAACTGGGAAAGGTGCACCCGCTTAAGGAGTGCTAATAAGCTGTTTCCTGTGTTGCTCTCAAAATAAAATGCTTTGCTCTTGGAAAATGCTTAAAAAAGTGCTTCACTTTATTGAACATGCAGAGACATACTCCCATAGTGCATAAAGATTGACAAGGATATGTAAAATGGGCTCCTGAAAAGTCCATTTCAAATCCAGTTTGATTCCAGTGCAAATCCACAAAACAAGCAAAAGCCCCAGCTCACTGAGACAAGCTAGAAGCTACTGATCGTTGGATCGTTTCACATATGGCTTCTTCAAAGATGCCATTGTAGCTGCATATATCCCTTAAATACCACACAACCTTAAAGTGACAGTATCATGATATAAAATATGTATCAATTCCATCCGATCTCAACACTTTAAAATACAGGTATATTTTATGCAAACTTTAGCAGTATATGCTATACAGTTTACACTATACTAAGGCTGATTCTTCTACCAGGGGCTCTGAGTGGCTGTACTTTTCACACTACACTAAAGCCAGCTCTGTTCCCAGTGCACTGAGTGACCATCCAATTCACTCTGTACTAAGGCTGACTCTGCTCCCAGGGCTCTGTGTGGCTGTACATTTTACACTATACTAAAGCCGGCTCTGTTCCCAGGGCACCGAGTGACCACACAATTCACTCTATACTAAGGCTAACTCAGCTCCCAGGGTTCTGTGGGGCTGTACTTTTCACACTATACTAAAGCCAGCTCTGTTCCCAGGGCACCGATTGGCCGTAAAATTCACTCTATACTAATAATGACTCTGATGTCAGGGTTCCGTGTGGCTGTACTTTTCTCACTATACTAAAGCCAGCTCTACTCCCAGGGCACCGAGTGACCATACAATTCACTCAATACTAAGGCTGACTCTACTCCCAAGGATCTGTGTGGCTGTACTTTTCACAAGTAAAGCCAGCTCTGTTTCCAGGGCACCGAGTGGCCATAAAATTCACTCAATACCAATGCTGACTGTACTCCCAGGGATCTGTGTGGCTGTACTTTTCACACTGTACTAATGCCGGCTATGTTCCCAGGGCACCGAGTGGCTGTACAATTCACTTTATACTAAGGCTGACTCAGCTCCCAGGGCTCTGTGTGGCTGTACATTTTACACTAAAGACAGCTCTGTTCCCAGGCCACAGAGTGACCATCCAATTCACTCTACACTAAGACTAACTCTGCTCCCAGAGCTCTGTGTGGCTGTACATTTTACACTATACAATACTAGGTAGCAAAGAAGAGAAACTGAAACTGAGAGAGAGTGAAAGGCAAGAGATCAGAGAACAGAGAGAGATCAGAACAGAAATATGAGTGCAGAGCAACACGAAAGAAATGTCCTGAGGCTCTATGGTCTCACTAGGAGGAGGAGGAGGAGGTAGTGGAGAAGTGGGTCTCCACTCATGGAGTCAGCTGGATGCTCATAAGAACCCACTCTAGGCTTCTAGGTAGTAGAGGATGGCGGTTGAGGCTGTGCATTGAGTCATGGTGGGGTCCAGAAAGTGTCCTCCAGATGCAGTTGAGATCTCTCTGACTGTGGCAGTCACACATGTGCCTAGTGGGTCCTGCCAAGGTGCGTGTCTGCACCCAAGGTGTCTCAAGAAAGCTTTCGCACAGTAAGCTAGGTCTGAGGGTAGGTTATGGGAAGCCTGGGAGGGGTCTCGAGTAAATCAGGCCTCGCAAAGAAGAGGGTAACAGACCCCATAGTGCTAGAGAGTGGGTTGCTGTAACACGATAGTACCAGGCCTGCCTCAGGGTACTGCAGTCAATGTGATCCATAGGACTGCTTGTAAATGCTGTATATAGTGTAGAGGACAGTGATACATGTGTAGAGAGCTCCTTGTAACACTGGACGACTAGGGGAATATGCCCTGTGTGTTAATGTTCCTGTAAACAAGGTGTGTCCTCCGAGGGACTGAGTACATATGTATTCTGGCCGATAAATGTATTTGTGCCTGACTCTACTTTACCCGTGTGGACAAAAGCGTTTGTACCTGTGTTATGGTATTGCAGTTAGCAGCTGCTTTAAAGGACCTCTGGTTAGTCTCAGTTCCCAGACACAATATGGAACCCTAGAGATAATGCTTGACGGAGGGAGGGTACGATTGTAAGAACTTTGTGAGGTTTGCAAGCGTTATCAGGTTCAAGCGTGGACTTTGCCAAATGTTTTCCAGGAGAAGTAGTCCTTTTTTTGTGAAGTCACTGAACTTCACTTGTGAAGTTGCTACTTCATAGGATAAAGTGCCACTTCACAGAAAAAGTGCCACTTTCACAGAAAACTTCACAAAATGATAACATTGGAAGCTGGTGATATCAATAGGAACATCGCAGAGTAGAAGTTTTGCAACCTCGCAAACTTCACTGATGAACTTTAAATTTACTGCACTCTGTAGAACCCTAGGTCAGTTCACCACCTTGCAAGGATGTGCCCATAGTAACCAGTGTCCAGCGACTGGCTACACTTTAAAAGGTTTTGCCTGTGTTATCTCTTGACTCCACAAGCCATGACAGCACACATCTCCAAAATACTATTGTACACGATACTTGTTGTCTTTTGAAGGTGCTAAGAGGCAGTATACCATAGTGGTTAAGGGCACTGAGTTGCAAACCTGGAGATCTGAGTTTGAATCCCATCAGCCCTCACTTGCATACTGTGTGACCCTGAGCAAGTCACTTAACTTCCTTCTGCTCCCAGCTTGCACCTGGAAACAAGCTCTGGCTTAGTGTGCCTTTCCTGGTTAAACAAGTTCCTTTTTCCACCTAAATAATCTCACAATTTTCCAAAAAACGTTAAATTGCAGAGGCACAGTGGTTCCCTTGCAAAAAAGAAACATAAGAAAGAAAACATCTTTTTGACTTTTGTTATCATCAAAGACTTCAGCTGCACATGTTATGTGAACTTTTGAACAGGAAGTGAAATCTTAAAAAGGTCACATCTTTACATTTCATGTGGGCTTTCTAATCCCCTATTGGGTTACAACTATCAGCTTTACAAAGAAAAGAATCCTTTAATGTTTTTTCTTAAAAATCAGTCAAAACATATGTGTTTCAGTCAAACAGATGTGCCATATGCCGAAGGATGCCATGATATAGCTGCTGGCTTGACAAACTCCTGCATATTTTCATTTCTATCCATTGAGAAAGAATCTGCACCCAAAATGGTCCGAAGCGTGGCTTACAGAAATGCAGCTATGCGACTTACATATTTGAATTCTTTAAACACATGAAAATAAATCTACCCCCCACAGTGAATAAGACTGGGTTTCGATCAGTTTAGTGTCGAATTATGTTAGAGATATGAAACAGTTGCAGCAGATTATGGCTTTATGTACTAAACAAATGCAAAAACACATAAAAGTTATAAAAACTGCAATAAAAATGATCCCAAAAGGAAAACATATGCTTCTGGTAGAATGCATTAATTCTGGTGTAATACAGTACTGCAGTTAGTGGATTTGCAGAAGTGTGATGTGGGATACTAAGTAACCGCTAAGCTAAATGTACTCAAAAATAATGTTTTATCTAGTATGCTCACTAACTAGGGGCTATTGGTTTTCTGTATTCTTTTGAGAATACTGAGTAGTCCTTCTGAGGTTCGACTGCACATTAATATGTAAGCCCTGTCACCATGCTGAGCCAGTGAAACTCCTTGAGGCAATTTGGGCAGATAAAATGGGCTTTATTCTTCTGCTCTGTGTCAAGAATCCAAAATGCAGATGGAACATTTTATATCCTCTCTAAAGAATAGCATCTTCATCAGCAATCCCCTCCACCCCACCACCACCTGGGATGTTTATAGATGGATTATGGCCAGGATTTTTCCCTAGGCAGGATTTGAACCTGTGACCTTCTGGCCCAGAAATGAGAGTACTACCTACTCAGCCACCAGTATCCTAATAAATTATGCTAATCGAATGTTAACGAAATTAGAACCGAACATTCCATGACGTAGCTACTGTTAAGGTAAGTGCCTCTATAAATGTCACTTTTTCACTAATTAGGCAATGTTCCCCTTTAGGTGGAGTGATGCTATCAGTCAAAAGCAGAAAGTGCATATGCAGGGCAGGGGAAGAGACGATTGATTTATTCTCTTGCTTTCAATTCCAACAAAGGCAAAAGCCCATGTTTTACCCTGGATCTCTCTGTCTTGCTGTACAGTGCCCAGACGCATTTCACTTCTTGAGCCAGCAGGCTCATTCCTTGCATTTGCTTCTGCCTTCAGTACAAAGGTGACTGCAGGTGCTTTCATTAGCACTTTAAATAATATTCAGATAGAATATTTTAATTAGACTTTTTTTCATTTGGTGGGGGGAGGCTTTTCAAAAAAGCAGAACATGGTGCTTGCACATTTGGGCTTAATTTACTAACATACTAATTGCCAGCAGATTAGGCCTTATGGTCTATCGAGTCTGCTCGAACCTCAAATCTCTAGTTGGATGCTGAGGCCCACCACCTTGTGTTCCAGAAACCCCTATCATCCATCCCCACCCCTAGGCCAGGCCATCATCAGATACATCCGCTTTCTGTGTCTGCCTTACCCTCTTAAAACCCTCCACCATGGATCTCTGAACCAGCTCTCCAGGCAGCGCATGCCAGGGTCCACCACCCTCTCAGTGAAAACCTCCTCCTCTTTCCCCTCACTCTTCCACCTTCCAACTTCAAACCATGCCCTCTGGTGATACCTCCCTGCTTTAGTCTAAAGACCCCTCCATGTTTACCCTATTTATTCCCTTGAGGTGACTTGAAGACCTCAGTCATGTCCGCCTGTCTCTCCTCTCCTCCAATGAAAACAGGCAGAGCTCCTCAAGTCTGTCCTCATACGTCAAATCCCCTAGTCCTCGTATCATCTTAGTTGCCCTCCTCTGAACCCTCTCCAGGAGCTCTATGTCCCTCTTCAAGTGTAGTCTGCAGTACTGTACACAGTACTCAAGGTGTGGTCTAACCAGTTCATTGTACAGCAGCAGAATCACTTCCCTGCTCCTAGAGGTGATCCCCCTTACAATGCATCCCAACATCCTGTTTGCCTTGCTAGCCGCTGTCCTGCACTGCTCAGAGTTATTCATACATGCATCCACCATAACCCCTAGGTCTTTTTCTCCTGTTGAGGCCTCCAGCGCCTCCCCTCCCAGGGTGTACCTGTGTTTAGGGTTTCCCTGCCCAAGATGTAACACCTTGCACTTGGTGATATTGAAATTTAATTTCCATCGTGAGCCCATGTAACCCCTAGATGGCGCTATCCCGGGGCTACTACCCTGCCTGATTTGCCACTAACAGGTTGAGGGGCCTGGATCCAATGGCGGTGCCTCCACCCAGAGGTCAGGGTTTGCAATAGTTAAACTAACTTGGTCACAGCCCTCTGGGACACTGCAACCCCTTTCTTCCCACTAGTGGCCCACACAATATATCAGAATTACCTTCACAGTATACACTTACCCCCAGGTCTGGTTCGGCACTGGGACCTCCTGTGAAATGAGATACAGTGCAACAATCACAGTACAGTACTTTAACATAGACAAATACCTCAGGCAGTATAACTTTGCTGAAACAAGCAGCTCTGATTTATTTAGGGGATATAACAAGGACAGGGAAATCAGGTTAATTAGCTTATCACTCTAATAATCTACCTATGGCTCTGTGCACAGGCCTATCCCTATCAGTTACTGTCCCTGGGTACCCAAGCCCTAGTGCTAGTCCAAACCGTGGCAGCTGGTAGGGGCCCTTTCACACAGAGAAAGGAGAATTAAACAGTCAGCAGTACAGTAATTCCATTTGGATTTAATGTGGCAATTCAACAGGGAGCGACTCCTGAATTAGTACTCACGACCTCCAAATAAGATAGGGTCCTTCAATGTCAGCAGGGCTCACTTGAGGTACACAAACCTCTTCACACATCCATATAAAAAAGCACTATACCAGGCAGGCTGCATCTGTTCGATCGCAATTACTGCACAATACCGGGAGAACACACAGCAGATTCAGTTCCTGACAGACGAGTGCAATTTTCAGCAATTCCTCCAGTCTTCTACAGGATGAGCCTGGTTTCTACTCTTCAGAGATCCTTTGATTCTTTTCACAGGACAGTTCAGTCCTAACAAGCTGTTACACAAGCTGCAGACGGAACTCTGGGCCTTACACACGTTTTTGACTAAAACTGCACACTGAAAAAGCACAGGGCTCCTTCCTTCTTCACTGCCAAAGCTCAACTCAAACTCCAACCGACAAAACGGGCACTTCCTTTGAGTTCCTCCCAGTTCTTGACTGGATTGGCTGTCACTCACAATAGACTGCTGCTGTTGGTCCAAAAAGGCACTGAAGTCTAAACTACATCTCCCAGAGTCACTGCCCATACAATCCTCTTGTGGCTGGCTCAGATTATGAGTCAAGTTCTGATTCGTCCAAGGCACCATTTTAGAGCTAGCTTACCCCACACTGATTGGTCCAGTTCAGCAGTTCAAAACTAGAATGGGAACTAGCAGACACAGTTCTGACTGCAAAAAAGCAGGTTAGACAAACTGTAATTTCATTATTACTCTAAATAATTTCTGGCAAACATACATCTTTCAGATGGGTTCCCTTTGCACTCTAGTGACTGCAAAAATGAAGTGAATTGGCAGCAGCTCGAGTGGTACTCAGAGAAGCACACAGTCCCCCCATACAAACTAATTATGTCTGCAAGCAGACAGCTCTTAAAGAGACAGTACCAGAGGCTCTAAAAACACTCACTGATAAATGGCTTAAATGCCAAACACCATTCAGGCGTGGAGCATTCAAGCAAGCTCCTGGAAGTCTTTTGGGAACCCCCATTTGCAGGGGGGTTACACCCAGCTTTCCAGGATGTCCAGGTCCCCTTGCAGGGCCAACCTCCCCTCTTCCCCCTCAACTACTGCTCCCATCTTGGAGTCATCAGCGAAGAGACTCATTTCACACCCTATACCCTCCCTGATGTCCAGTATGTATGCATTAAACAGGATCGGACCCAAGACCGAACCCTGTGGTACCCCACTACTGACCTCTCTAGGGTTTAAGAGCTCCCCACCGACCACTACTCTCTGGGTGCATTCAGCTAGCCAGTTTTCAATCCATCTGACCATCAAAGGGCCTACTCCCAACCCCATCAGTTTCTCCACCAGGCCGTTGTGTGGAACAGAGTCAAACACCTTGCTGAAGTCCAAGAATAATACATCCACAGGCTTTCCCCTGTTCATTTCTGATGTTACCCATTCATAGAACTCCACAAGATTGGTTTGACATGATCTACCTGGCACAAACCCATGTTGCCGACTATCCAGACCTCCCACCTCCTCCAAGTACACCCCCAATCATTCCTTTACATAGAAACATAGAAGTTGATGGCAGATAAGGACCGCAAGGCCCATCCAGTCTGCCCATTTCTTTTTCTACCTTATAAATGTGCCATCGGCCTTTGCTCTGTCAATGGCCTATCTATTCATAGTCATTTGTATTGCTCCCTTATGCCTATCCCATGCCTGTTTGAAGCCCTGCACTGTATTCATAGCCACCACTTCTTGTGGTAAGCCATTCCATGCATCCACCACCCTTTCTGTGAAAAGAATTTCCTCACATTCCCCTTAATCTGCCTCCTCTAATCTCATGCTGTGTCCTCTTGTCCTGCTAATTTTCTTATATTTAAACATGTTAGACTCTTTCACCTTGTTTATGCCCTTAAGGTGTTTGAATGCCTCAATCATATCACTCTCTCCCTCCTTTGCTCAAGGGTATACATATTGAGCTCCATTAATCTGTCCTCATATGTCTTCTGATGCAGTCCCTGCACCATTTTGGTTGCCCTTCTCTGGACTGCCTCAAGTTTGGTTAATGTCCTTGTGAAGGTGTGGCCTCCAATGCCTGCGCAGTACTCAGATGGGGCCTAACCAGTGTCTTGTACAGAGGATTATTACCTCCCTCCTACGACTTGTGATACCCCTACTAATACACCCTAACACCCCCTAGCCTTACCTACTGCTTTAGAGGTCTGCTTGGATGATTTTAGGTCATCAGTGATGATGATGCCCAAGTCTCTTTCTTCCTTTGTGACTGCTAACTCCTCCCAGCCTATAGGTGGCTTCAGGGTTTTCTCTTCCTATGTGCATGATTTTGCACTTCTTTGCATTAAATCCCAGTTGCCACTCTTCTGACCATTCTGCTAGTTTATCCAGATCTCTTCTCATTCTGCCCACCCCATCTGGATCATCTACTCTGTTACAGATCTTGGTGTCATCTGCAAACAGATAAGCCTTACCCTCTAGTCCATCTGCAAGGTCACTAATGAAGATGTTGAAGAGGACTGCCCCAGGACTGATCCTAGGTACCCACTTGTGACTTGCATCTCTTCTGACTGTATACCATTTACCACCACTCTCTGTTTTCTGCTCATCAACCAGTTTGCCACCCAGTTGACCAACTTCTGACCCACCCGAGCCTACCCAGCTTATTTATCAATCTTCTATGTGGAACAGTGTCAAAAGCTTTGCTGAAGTCAAGGTAGGTGACATCAACTGCTCCCCCTTGGTCCACCACTCTGGTTACCCAGTCAAAGAAATCTATGAGATTAGTTTGACAGGACCTTCCTTTTGTAAACCCATGCTGTCTTGGATCCTGTGCCCCTATGGATTCCAGGTGTTGCACTATCCTTTCCTTAAGGAGTGCCTCCATAATCTTGCCCATAACTGAGGTAAGACTGACCGGTCTGTAGTTCCCGCCTCCTCCTGCTACCACTCTTGTGGGCGGGATCACATGAAACCCTTCTCCAGTCTTCTGGGACCTCTCCTGTGCTCAGAGACTCACTAAACAATTCTGCTAATGGCTCTGCTAGTTCCTCCTTTAGCTCCTTAAGTACCCTGGGATGTATGCCATCAGGTCCCATTGCCTTATCCACCCTGAGCTTAGCAAGCTCTTGTAGGACCCTTTCTTTTGTGAAGGAGTAGTGCTCACCTCCTCCCCTGTGTCCATGATGCTGAGCATGGGCCCTGCCTACCTTCTCTTCAGTAAATACTGAGCAAAAGTATCTATTTAGGATAGATGCCTTTACAGGGTCCTCCTCCTCCATGCTCCCTTTTCTCCATTAAACTGCAATACCCCTCTGGACTTTCTCCTTTCACTAATGTATCTATAGAAAGTCTTGTCACCTTCTTTTACTGTTCGTGTTAGTGTTTCCTCAGTTTGGGACTTTGCCTGCCTTACTGCCTTACCTGCTTCCCTTAAGGCAGTTTGGTATGCCTCCTATCTTCATCCGCTGTGTTCCCTTATATTTCCTGAAGGCCAGCCTTTTGGCTCTGACCTTTTCTGCTACTGTATTTGAGAACCAAAGTGGTTTCCTTCTTCTTTTGCACTTCCTTTTCTGTCTAACACAATGGGATGTTGCTTCAAGTATTGCATCCTTAATGCTTGCCCACTTTGCCTGTACCCCTCACCTGTGTTTCTTTTTGCCAGAGGCTAGCTTAACTCTGTTGGCCATCTTATCAAAGTCAGCTCCTCTGAAGTCCCATATTTTGCCTTGGAATGGGATGATTTAGATGTAGTAGCCAAATTGAACCGTACCATGTGATGGTCACTGGCCCCCAGGTGACCTTCTACCTGGAGATCTGTGATCCCTTCCTTGTTAGTCAGTACTAGATCTAGGATAGCCCTGTCTCTTGTGGGTTGCTGTACCAGTTGTTTGAGGCCCTCCCCCTGCAGGGAATCCACTATGAGTCTAGTTCTGGCAGATGTTCCTGCTGGTATTGACCAATCTGTATCCGGCATGTTGAAGTCTCCCATTATCAGAACCTCCCCTTTAGCTGTCATGTTTTGTATATCTTCTAACAATACTGTGTCTATGTCCTCCCTCCCTTTAGTATACTCTCCATTAATTTTCCCACCACCGAGATCAAACTGATGGGTCTATAGTTACCTGGTACTTCCCTTGACCCCCCTTTATGGATTGGCACCACATGTGCCTCTCGCCAATCCCTAGGTACCCTCCATGTCTCAAGTGACCTGTTGAAGAGCTCCGCCAGGGGTGCAGCCAGTATGTCTGCCAATTCCCATAGTACTCTCGGATGAATGCCATCCGGCCCAGGAGATTTATCTTTCTTCAGGGCCTTGAGGGCTACCCACACCCTTTCGGTGGAGATAGCATCATCCGTCCCCTCCACCTTACTGGCCTTTTTGTCCTTATCCTGACGTGACACCCCTTGGGTACCTCTCCCTCCCTCTTGCTCCATTTCTGTTGCTCCCCTGATCCCACTCACTACTGCTTCTATCCCCAACTTGCCTTGCTTTGTAGATATCCCATCCCCCTCCCAAGTGAACACAGAGGCAAAGTACTCATTTAATACCTCTGCCTGGTCCCTCGCCTCTTCCATCCACTCTCCTTCTGCTGTCAATCTGCTGCGAGATATCCCTTAGTTTTCTCGCTCCCCAATGTGCCGGAAGAACCCTTTTCCCTCCATGTATCCCCGTGCCAGCCGTTGCTCTTTACTGGACTTTGCCACCCCTCACCGTCAGGGTGACTTTTCTAGATGCAAGATGGTACATTTCCTTTTCCCTATCCCCTCTTGTTTTATATTTTTTGTAGGCTGCTTTCTTTTCTCTGACTGCTACCTGAACCTCACTGGACCACCAGCATGGTTTATGTGACCTTGCTCCCTTACGTTTCACCTTAGCGCAGGTCCTGACTGCCTCATGAAGTCCCTGTTTTATGACCTCCCATCTCTTTCCACATTTGTCATTGATGTAATCCCTTCAAGTGATCCTTGAGAATAGTTTCCCATGCCCACAAGTCTCTCCTCCTGAGTCCACTGCCAGGTGTCCTAGATCCCTCCCTCCCCATGCTTATTTGAAACCAGACAGTATTGTGTTGGCTCCCAGTCAGGGGATCCTCTACAACCAGGTCCCTTACTAGATCCCCATCTGCCAGAACCACGTCCAGGACATGCCCCTCCCTTGTGGGCTTCATCACATGCTGTGTTAAGAACACATCCTGGAAGCCATCTAGCAGCCTCTGCTCTTTGGCCACCTTAGAGGACATGGTTCCCCAGTTTGTATCTGGCATATTAAGGTCCCCCATCAACACCACTCCTTTTATATATTTTTTTTATTTGCATAAATGGTGTGTTACGGGAGCACAAATGTGTTTTACTGTGTGTTACGTGAATGTAAATGTGTTTTAATTGTGTAAGTAAGTTACATCCAGCTGGGGAATTCCCGTTGTCATGTAGGTTTTGGGCAAAGTGCGGCAAGCTGCAGGACAGTTAGAGCCACATTTCGGGCCTTTGGTCCCCATATTCAAACCAAGCCAATAGTGCTGTACAGTCAGTAGCACTGCATGGAAAACAACGTAAGGCCGACTCTGTGCAATATTCAGACAGCGCACTCCAACGGAGGGAGCTAACCGTCTGAATAGTGGCCGTGCCAGCACAGCACAAAATGACTATGTGTCACACTGATATGGCTCAAGGCTGAATCTGGCCCACAAGGGAGCCCAGTGTGGCTAGCACTGCCCAAAATGGGATAGTGTCAGGCACCTGTGGGCCATATTTATCCCTAGTATGTAAATAAGCCCACTGGGCATGCATGGTGCTAATGGATCATTCTCACACCCCTTATGGTCTCGTTTGCATGTTGCACAGCCCTTTGGCACCCATGCTGAGCTTGGGAAATAGGGATTCCCTGATATCTAGTGGTCCCCTTCTCTCTGATCGCTCATGTATTAGCATACAATTTACTTCCCTGGTAGCCTAGTGGACCCCCTCCCACCGATCACTCATGTTATAAAACTATTTATTTCCCTGGTAGTCTAATGGAGCCCACTCCCCCAGTCACCCATGATTTAATATAATATTTATTTCCCAGGTAGTCTAGAGGAGCCCACTCCCCCAGTCGCCCATGATTTAGTATAATATTTATTTCCCAGGTAGTCTAGTGGAGCCCACTCCCCCAGTCGCCCATGATTTAATATAATATTTATTTCCCAGGTAGTCTAGTGGAGCCCACTCCCCCAGTCGCCCATGATTTAATATAATATTTATTCCCAGGTAGTCTAGTGGAGCCCTCCCCAGTCGCCCATAGTTTAATATAATATTTATTTCCCAGGTAGTCTGAGTGGAGCCCACTCCCCCAGTCGCCCATGATTTAATATAATATTTATTTCCCTGGTAGTCTAGTGAGCCCACTCCCAGTCGCCATGATTTAATATAATATTTATTTCCCAGGTAGTCTAGTGAGCCCACTCCCCCAGTCGCCCATGATTTAATATAATATTTATTTCCCAGGTAGTCTAGTAGACCCACTCCCCAGTCGCCCTATGATTTAATATAATATTTATTCCCAGGTAGTCTAATTAGGCCCTCCCCAGTAAGCCCATGATTTAATATAATATTATTTGAGTAGTCCTAATTGGAGCCCTCCCCCAGTCGCCCATGATTTAATATAATATTTATTTCCCAGGTAGTCTAGTGGAGCCCACTCCCCCAGTCGCCCATGATTTAATATAATATTTATTTCCCAGGTAGTCTAGTGGAGCCCGCTCCCCCAGTCGCCCATGATTTAATATAATATTTATTTCCCAGGTAGTCTAGTGGAGCCCGCTCCCCCAGTCGCCCATAATTTAATATAATATTTATTTCCCAGGTAGTCTAGTGGAGCCCGCTCCCCCAGTCGCCCATTATTTAATATAATATTTATTTCCCAGGTAGTCTAGTGGAGCCTGCTCCCCCAGTCACCCATGATTTAATATAATATTTATTTCCCAGGTAGTCTAGTGGAGCCCACTCCCCCAGTTGCCCTTGATTTAATATAATATTTATTTCCCAAGTAGTCTAGTGGAGCCCACTCTCCAAGTCGCCCATGATTTAATATAATATTTATTTCCCAAGTAGTCTAATGCACCTGCTTCTCAAAAAAGGGAGGGAGGCACTCAAACAAAAAGCTTTCAGACTGTTTTTTCTCTTTTTATTATTTTACTTTATTTACCCTTGTGCCCCAATGTTTTGCCATGGAATATATGGCTTCTTCTGGGGATAGCTTCTTAATATTCCACCTTTAATTAAATATAAAAAAAGATAAATACATTGTTCATATTTTAAATGTCAACAGTATAATAGGTACCAGCCAACACTGGGCACATAGCGACTCCCTACCTTTATCTGCTCTCTGAACTCTGATTACTTTATCAACTAAATATTTAACTTTATCAATTAATAGGTCATGCTTGTAGATAATATTAATGTTTATATTATTACCTATTTGGACAACAATAGATCACTTAATTTCTTAGTGTCACTCATAGTTTCTCCACTGTCATCCCATACTCGGAGTGTTACCTTACAGCATTTAGCCTTTCACTCTTGCTTAACCCTTTCCAGCCAACTCCTTTACCTGACAGTGTGCACAGAGTATGTCATGTAGCCTCTGGCTCAGAAAAGATTCAGCATTTCCATTTTTATGTAAATGTTTCTTTTAATTTTTGCCTGGAATTTAATCAAACCATTTGTCTAAACTCTCTGTCTTGACAGTCAGTCTCTTTTTCTCTTTGTGACTACCACAATATAATTTGAGAAATTGCTTACACCTTCCCAGGACACGCCACCTTCTCCCACTGTCAAGGAGTGAGTGGCTGAACTGCAGTACCTCTTGGGTCCGTGAGGTACCTGACCTCCAGTGATTCAGTGACATCATCCGACATGCATGCTTGCGTGCATACTGCGTTGCTAAGCAACCCGCTATGCGGAAGCAAGTGCTCCAGCTGACTTTCCTCTCGGATGCTGCACAGTTGGTCTGTTAGGCTCAGTCCATGTAGTTTCCTAAATGTATACACACTTGAACTGGTTTCACAGTATGCAACTTTCATTAAATAAAATTATTCAATAATCTCTCACACTGTTTTGCTAAATCTCATATAGTGGCTTATATTCATTCATGCCTACTCAAACAAAAGATCCAAAACTTGATTTGACAGCTCATTTCAAAAACTTTCTACTGACTATTTCTAACTCTGCTGTACATACACATTTTCATAATGGTTCATTCCACTATCCTAGTATAAAAAACATATGTCAACTCTCACTCCTTCTTATAGAAAGATTAAACATAGAAACAGAGATATTGACTGGAGATAAGGACCACTTGGTCTACCTAGTTTGCCCTTTTTCCCTACCTACTGTAACACTGTGGACCCTAATTGATCTCTGGCTTTACCCCCCCCCTTTTTCTACCTCTGAGGTTCCCTTATACCTATCCCATGCATTCTTGAAACCTGTTACCATATTTGCCCCCACCACCTCTGCTGGGAGGCTGTTCCAGGCATCCACCACTCTTTCAGTGAAGAAGTACTTCCTCACATCTCCCTGGAGTCCCTCCCAGCTTCATAGCCTGTCCTCTTGTTTTTGAGCAGCTTTGTTTTCTTAAAAATGCTTCCCCTTGAACCTTATTTATACCCGTGAGATATTTGAATGTTTCTATCATATCCCTCCCTCCCTTTTTTCCTCCTGAGTGTACAAACTGAGGTTCTTCAGTCTCTCCTCATAGGGCTTGTGATGCACACCCTGCACGATTTTAGTTGCCCTCCTCTGGATTGCCTCTACCCTATCTACAGTATGTCCTTCTAGAGATGTGGGGCCGGATTTTCAAATCTCTGGGGATACTGCAAGCCCCTGGTGTGCCAAACATATAATGCATGAAGCTTGAGGCATTCCCATCAGTGATTGGGATTTGGAATCCCTTGCGAAGATCACCGCACCTTAGACCATGGTTTTGTGGTCTAGCATGCACCACCCCCTGGAAGCAATGTAACAGTGCTTGCACCCAGGCATTGGTGCTAGCTACCATAAATCGATGAAATACGTCCTGACTGCACCTGAGATTTGAAATTCGGTGCAGTTGCGGCAAAGGTGGTTGGCGCACCACAGCGTTCAAAGTCCTGAGGTGCAGGGCGGGATGCAAGCCCTGCACCCCTGTTTGAAAATCCAGCCCGTGGTCTCCAGAACTGGACACAGCACTCTAGGTGAGATCTCACTAGTGATCTATACAGCTGTAATACCACCTCTCTCTTTTTACTGGTGATACCCCTGCCTATGCACCCTAGCATCCCACTAGCTCTTCCCACTGCCTTGTTACACTGTCGGGCTACCTTTAGGTCATCAGATATGATTACCCCCAGGTCTCTTTCCTGTTTGGTGGTGGTTAATACCACCCCCCCCTGTTTTGTACGCCACCCCTGGGTTTCTGTGCCCCAGGTGCATGCTTTTGCCCTTCTTCGCATTGAAACTTAGCTGCCACACCCTTGACAACTCCACTAGTTTTCTTAGACCTCTATGCATTTTTTCCACCACCCTTGGAGTGTCTACCCTATTGCAGATTTTAGTGTCATCTGCAAAGAGGCATAACTTCCCTTCTAGCCCCTCTGCGATGTGGCTAATAAAGACATTAAAGAGGATTGGTCCCAGTACTGATCCTTGTGGCACCATGCTGGTCACCCTCACTTCCTCAGAGTGAACTCTGTTTACCACCACCCTCTGTCTCTTGTCCCCCAACCAATTTTTCCTTTCATGATGTGTAGCTTTCTAGGAGTGCCAGCTTCCAACACACCTCCTCACATATTAGTTATCCTATGCAGTTCAGAGTATTACTGTAAAATAAATAGTATAGTATCCTCACTATCTTACACAAGGACCATTTGATTGTACAAGTTCAACAGATTAATATAGCAACAAAAGGGTTTGTTCTGACCCTATGCAGATTCCCGGGAACATCCCACTAGCTGTCCTGAGTTAAATGTTAAACCTTCATTTTCCAGCATGATCCTGAACTGAGTCGCCTTATTCATCCCTATTAGCGGGTTTAGAGGGGCCCGATTGGTAGAAGGTTAACGCAGGACTTGCGTCAAGCCCTGTATCAACCGTAGTGTTGGGCACAGCTGCACCAAACCCCTTGGACACAACGCAGCCCGATTTTGAAAGGGTTGGCATGGCTGCAACATCTGTCACACTTTATGGCAGCTTGTGCCAAAGCTTTGGCGCAAGCCCTTTAAAATGGCTCCCCCACTGGCACAAATGCAGACCGGGGGGAGCTGGTCTAACTTCCCGTGTTTAACACAAAGGACTTGCATTGGAGTTTGAGGCTGGCTCACTTGCAAAATTGTGAGTGCCACAATGCCTGCCACAAGTCGCCCCTTGTGTCTGACTGTCCGATGCAAGTCCCTTGCGTCGATCTATGACCCTTCTAAAATCGGGCCCAGAGTGTCAATCTTATGGATCCATCTCATTTCAATTTTTTGCAATATGTTTATTGTACTTCCCACCTCCACTTGGTTTGTCCACCTTCTCCAACCCCCAGAACATGAGAGATGCCAGTTACGTCCCTGTTCCCTAAAATGCTCTGCAACCAAAGATTCTTTGTCATTGTTTCTAATGGGATTCTTATGTTTCTGTACCCTGATTTTTAATGGTCTCCATGCCTTTCCTATGTAAATTTTGTTGCGGGGGCATTGTGACAAATACATTACTCCTGCTGTGTCACAAGATATATGCTGCTTGAGTTGGAATCCTTGTCCAGTCTGTGGGTGTTCTAATACCTTCTTTTTGCCAGTCTGCCCCCAGATACTGCATCTCCCGCATGGCACCATACCCGGTAGTAACAGTCCTAGTAGTAACTGTTGGACTGTTTGCCCCCTTTCTGGTATAGCATGTACTGTGTGGACCAACTTGTCTCTTAAAGATGTAACCCTTTTTGCGGCTGCTGTCAGTTTCTGTGTGAACTGGCTATCCCCTTCATAGTAATCCTGCAAAGTATGCCAGTTTTTGTTCACTATTTCTTTCAGTCTATCATTGCTCTTAATTGCTAGTACTGCTCTTTGTTCATTCTGCGGGTTCGTCACCTCTCTGTTTTGGCTGCCACTCAGTGCCTCTTCCTATGATACTGTGCTTTTGTGGGGATTTTCTAGGGCAACCTCTCTAGCAGAACCTGTTGGCCATTGTACCTAACTGGTTTCCAAAATCATCTTCCTGACTACAACTGTGCCTTACTCTCAAAAACGGAGAGTATGGTACATTGTTTTTCAACACTTCCTCACGGTAACTGGAGTGATGTAGCGGTTTATTCCTATTAGTGAGATTGCTATATAGCCCTACATGTAAATGTCTGTCCCCTGACATAGATGTTAAGGCCCAAAAAGGGAATCATTTTTTTGCCACTGTTTATAGTAAAATTTTAAATCTTCTGAGCATGAATTCCTATATGTATGGAATCCCTCAAGGTCCTTTTTTGTTTCTTTGCATACTAAAAATACATTATGAATAAACCTTTTATAGTTTTAATATTTTCAAAATATGTATTTTTCTGAGGATTCAACATATTCTCCATTTGAATATATACAAATGTGTTGGTCTGTGCTGGGGGCGTGGTTGAGCCATGGTTGTACCCCTGCACTGCTGCTCATAGGACTTAGTCTTGGAGTTGAAGTAGTTTTTCTGCAGTATTAGCGATACCCAGTTCCTGTAGCACAACTGTCTTAGGGTGTGAACCTTCTGGTCTCCTGTCAAGCAATAGTCCCATAGCCCATACCCCTTCATTATGGGGAATAGAGGTATACAGGTGTATTATATCCATAGTAACCAACAGATGCCCATCCACTCCCTCCCTTACATCTTGATTGACTTTTTTTAATATCTCATTCATGGGGGTTGACTCTCTTACATAGGTTTCCATGTGTTCTGTAAGTGGCTGTAGATGTCAATGTATGACAATATAGATTCATATTTTGGATTTAGTCCAGTGGACCCCCATCCTCCGACTGAGTGCCATCCCCCATTCACTTACTCACTGAGTACCCCTGCCCTGCACACACCTCACCCTGGTCACCAGCTAGATGTCAAACAACAGGTAAATGGCACAGCCCTCCACCTGCCTCCTCTGCCAACCACTGTCTGATGGTCAATGAACGGGATCACAAGCACCAGAGAAGCAACTGTTTCAACAGTACTCACAGTCATGCTCACTGACTGTCAGATGGTAACTAACGGTGGTGAGCAGAGGCTGCCGCCTACTGTTTGACATCTTCTCAATAACTGGCATGAGATGGGCGTGGGAAGGGGCCTCAGTGGGTGGTGGGTGGTGAATGGGGGATGGCACTCATTTGGGGGTGGGGGGGTTCAGCTAGGCTACCCAAGAAATAAAGATTGTATTAAAATATGGACGGTCCGGGGTGTGGGTCCACTAGACTACCAGGGAAATACATATAATATTGAATATTGAAACATAGGTGACCATGGGGTCCACTAGACTACCAGGAAATTATTTAAGCAATAAGGCACAACAGGGTGTGGGTTATTGGGGATTTACCCACGCCTTGTGTGGTGTGTCACGAGGCACAGCCGAGTGACTTAACCAACAAGAAGTGGATAAATTGCCCAATACCTCACACCCTGGAGTGCCTTATTGCAATTATACAATGGACCCATGTGTAAAATAAATTTAAAATGTGTTTAATAATGTTTTTTTATAAATGACATTCCTCAACCGTGGGTTATGCAGGATTTACCCATGGTCATGTGACATGTTTTGACCAATGTGGTTACAGGATTTTCACACACCATTGTATAATTTGTATGTTATAACATGGGCAATTGGGGGAAGGGTCATGCAGCCATTGCATCCAGATAAGGTTAAGTTTCGACAGTGGTAAAAAGCACTGTGATGGCAGCTGTTTAGTGCCACCGAAAACTATGAATATATTGCTGTGCCCATCATGCATTATGGATCCCTCATTTTTCATGGGCACAGCTGTATATTCTGTACACTTGTGTTGTCAGGTTAGTGTGGCACTTCGGGGACCTATGAATACGGTCCCACCCAGAGTGCCATCATTAGTCAAGGTTAGCAGGGTGCTGGTTAGTACCGTGCTAACTATTTGAAATGGGGGCACCTGAGACCAGCCTTACATAAAGAGATGTAGAATGATAAGTTTGGTGTAATTGAGTATTTATGGCCAGAAATAATTAGGCTAAGACGAAGGGCTCAAACTGTCACAAAAACAGTCACCTAGATGGCAAGCCATAACGAATAAACTTTTTCAGCAAAGGATATCTGAATTGTTTGTTATGTTTTCCGTAAAAAAATTGAAGGCCTACTGGTCTCCAATTAAGGGACTGGAGGAGGGCATAAAATGTTAAATTAAGGTTCTAGGCGTAGCCATGTTTTTAAAATAGGTGAAGAAATTTGAGTGATCTGATTGCCAAAACCCCATGTGACTCTTCAGTTAATACAGCACAACCAGACACCTCAAATCTCTGGGTGGGTTTTCATTAAAAATGTTTTGTTTATGAGTATATTTATAAGAGGAATTACATATATTAGGGTGTCCCATTGTGCTAGAGATACTATATGGACACTTCCCTTTGCTGAAAGCATTCAGCTGTGCCTCTTTCTTCATAATGCACCAAACATGTCAGTATATGGGTACGGTACAGGTCTCAGTGTGACTCAGTTGGTAGCACATCTGCCTCTGGGCCAGAAGGTTGTACGTTCTTGTCCCACTCTGGGATTGGGTTTATACCATAAACACTGGCACCCGTGTGCAGTACTAGAGGGGTGCTGTACTGTCAGAGTGTGCCATCCTTCAGATGAGACATTCAACTGATGTCCCTCCTACCCATCTCTGGTGCTGTCCTAGTGGGTGTCCAGGTGGAAGTAAAAAGAACCCAAGGCACTTTTTGGAAGAGTAAGGGATTCTCCCCAGTTTCCTCGCCAACATTCCCCTTCCCATAAAACTGGTTCATGCAATGGTACAAGGCTGTGTGTGGGTATTATATGCAAAATGGCTGCCACTACACATCCAGTCACTTCACTACCAATCTCTGATTGCTTGTAAAGTACTTTGGAATACAATGTGTATGAAAACCACTATATAAATACTGATTCTTCTATATATCAGCACAATGGACACCATGGTGTGTTTTATTCATTACTCAAACCAAGTAGTTTATGCCCCATATTTTCCTTCTCCAGTTACTTAGAAAATGGTTCAGAAGTTATACAAAGTACTCCTGCTCAGTGTCACAGATTGGTCCTCCCAGAACTCAGTTCACACTATGCTACCAGTTCTTATGATTCTTCAGACACTAGAATGCTCACCTCGATTTGTTACCACCACCCAGCTTGCTCTCACTCATGTATCTTTAGGTCAGAATCTCACCAAGGCCACTGCTCACAGTACAGTGACCTTTCTCAAAGGACAAATGACCCACCCTCTTGTCACAGCTGGGACCATGCTTTCACCTACCCTGTGCTAGGCATGGCTGTGCTTTGGACAGTTTAGTAGCCTGTCTCTTTGGAAATGGATCATGGATTTGCCAATTTCCCAACGTTATATCTATACCTTTAAAAACACAGTCACAGAGAGCATGAAGTATATAAACATAATATTTTAATACTACAAAATATTTACATATAGTACAGGATTATACACACTAAAGACTATGGGAATACAGTACACAACAGAATGGAATATGAACATTTGAACAGATGAAATTCACACAGAATAACCCTCAACAGTTCTAACTAGATTCTAAGTAGATAGCTTAAGCTTACCTCCAAATGGGATCTCTTGAGTCATAACAGACTGACCAAAATGACTGACAAAAGATGTTGCAGTCTCAAAATATGACTGACTTTCATAAGCAACTGAGCCACATAAATATTGGTGCCAGGCTTCACACACAGCAGCTGCTCTGCCTTTCTCACATCACACCCTGGACATTCCTTTTTATCAGTGAGCCCACCTCCAAGACAACTGATATGAGCTGAGTAGGTGTATTCAGACCTTTCTCTCATTCTTCTACGTAGCATCCAGGTTGGTCAGCCATTTTGTTATAGTACACAAACAGCCAGTTTTAGATCAAAGGGGCTCAGCTATTTGTTGATACTCAAAACATAGAGGGCAGGATTCTCAAAGCACTTGTGCTCGGCACATCTCAGATGCCTTGGTGCAAATGAGATGCACCAAGCACCAACTGTGGTATTCACAGAAGATGTGACAGGGGATGCCCCTCTGTGAATATCACAGTTGCGCCCAGCCCGGGATGTGTTGGCGCAACCCCCTGGTCTGGCTTGGAATCCAATGGGGCAGTGCATCGCATGATACACTGCACCCAAAGTTGCCATTCAGAGCCATCAATACATAAATGGGGTCATTAGGCATGCAAGGCACAGTGGGGCCATTTGCATGTCATTATGGCCCCATTTGCATGCCCTGTGCAGGGATTTTATTTATTTTTATTTAGTTTTTGTTGACCAGGTAAGTGCACTAGACAAATCCTGCCTATTTTCAGGCACAACCCGGGGCAGGGGGATACAGATGAATGCCAACTGACCTTGAATCAGATTAAGCTGTTGGTGGTATTTTTTTTAGTGAATGATGGAAATTTGGCCAGGACACTGGGGAAATTCCTCTACTCTCCTGCAGGGGGACTTGCTGTTGCATTGGACTAGCTTCAGTCAGTCTAAGGCTGGCAACCACTGAGATTGGTTGTTGTGTGGAGATGGAGCCATGATCTAGGGCTCAGATTGAACTAATGGAGGATTCTGGAGAAGCTACGAAGAATGCAGCGAGAGATGCCGGAATAAAGCATTGTGTCAATCCTACTGATGATCTTTTATCTTCTGGTGTTGTAACATCAGTAGAATCGTGTGAATCTGTGGAGCAGAACCCTGAACAAGTTCAGCTGCAGGCGCGAGGCGCTGACCAGGAGTGCACAGATGGACCCGTTGTTCAGGGACCTGCAGTGGATCCTCCTGTAGCAAATTCTGTCCGAGATGCTGTCAGTCCACGGGTAGCACCTCAGCTGATCCAGGCTGATGTCGATGCTACCACGGCGGAAAGAATACGGAAGTCCTTTCGGCTTGCTGCGCCTAACGATCCACTCTACCTGATGACTGATCTGCTGAGGATTCCTTACTTCATTCAGGATGGTTGAGAATGGAGGACAGGAGATGGATACCTGACCCAGACTAGACTTCTTTTTCTGGTGAGCAAAGTTCTTCTAGTCAGCCCAGAAAGCCGATGGTCGCCTCTCACTGTTTACAGCCTACAATAGCACCAGAATCTGTTCCCCCATTTCACGCCACACAGGCAACTAGGAATTTTGAGACTCCTGTACCTAATCCTATCCTAGACGGGGACACCCCTCCCTCTCCCAGGCAGGAAAATCAACGGAAGGGCCACACTTTCTCTGACCTATTTAAAAACAATAAAGTGGATCAAGCACCTCAGAGAAATGTAGTTCGCCTCCGCTATAGGGGTGGGCTGCAGGATCACCTGGACAGGCAATATGTGGCCAAACATTTACTAAAAGATTCAATGGGCTTTATTGCTTCTGACATTTATGCCCTTATTAACATCAGGGGAGAGGATATTTTTGATGTCAGTTTCAGGAACTTTTCTGGTTTAGATGCTTTCTGGAAGAAATAAGAGACTGTGAAACATCTACCACTGTGGGTCCCATTTTGGGCCATTCCTTTAACTAAACTCCTTTACAAGACCATAAATGTTATGTTTAGGAATGAAGGGGTAAATGTGGGTGACATATATTTTTGGTTGGAAAAAAAATGTCAGGTTTTGGGTCCCCTTTCTGCTATCATAGATATAGAAGATATTTGGATGGGTGGCTAGTGCTTTAAAGTAAAATTATTGATGTTAAGGGATGATATCCAGCACATCCCAATAGTTTCTTTCTGAGGAAAGACAGAGGTGGTTTTCTACCCGGACAACCTAGGCCTGCTGACAAATGTGGAGTCGTCAGGCACTTGAGTAGTACTTGTGATAGGGTGATTTGTGCACTTTGTGGGGATTATGACCATACCAGTAATGCATGTAGAAAGCGTACACAAATGTAATCTTTGTGAAGAAAGGGACATGCGTATCCATCAGTGTCCCTGGGCAGACCAGAACAGGCAGGTGGTTTAAATAAGGATGACTTGGTTTCTAATGCACAGGATAACTATAGGCCTTCTAGGCTGACCCCCTAGTTCACCCCACCCCAGCTTTGCCCCAAGCTTCCTCAACTGCAGGGATGACAACTCATGATTCAAGCCATGTTGTCATGGTTAATCCCCTCCTGAGGATATTCTTATGAATCCCACTGCTGCAACAGGGGAAGGGGGTGGTGAGCCTAGTATGCCTCCTCCCTCAGCTGAATTTGAAATTCCTGCTAAACGTATTACTAGGTCTTCTAGTAAAATATCCTCTACACCTATGCCTGTGCCTACAAAAAATTCATTCGATGCATTATTGGAAACAGGGGGAGCTGGAGTCTGATACTTCTTCCATTTCAGGGGCTGTGTCCGAAATGGACTGTGAAGAAGACTTGGTTGGGCCTCAGGTAGGAAAGAAAAGGAAAAAGGCACCTGAGATAGGATGAACTCTTTTTCTTTTCCCTTTTTGGTAATCTGGCATCTTTACATCTGGTCTCTTGTAATACGTGTAGCATAAAAATGCTAAAAGATGTCTGGCATGGTTTAATTGCCTTACCACCCTACGATTCGAAATACTATTTTACAAGAGACCAGATTTAATTATTGATATTCAGCAATCTAAACACTCTTGGCCCTGGGGACCCTCCTATTGGTCTTCGGGACTGATATGCTGGTGGTCTGGATTTTCTTTCGTACCTATGATATCAGAGTGCAAAAGTGTATAGATTTGGTACCAGGTAGAGCTATGGTTCTGGACTGCATTGTTCATGTTTTTTTTTTTACGCCTCATCAACACATATGCTCCCCAGAGTAAGAGTTCTAGGATCAATTTATTCAATCAAATTGAACCTTTTTTATTTACCACCAGATCTGTCCTCTGCGGAGGGGATATTAATTGCAGTTTGGATATTGGAATTTAAGGATGGCGTGGAGAAAAAGACTTATTGTGATTCCCATGCGTTAAGGGGTATTTTGGACACAGCTATGTTAAAAGATGCTTATCGTTCTTTGTATAAGCAAGGAAGTACTACTTATAGAAGAAGTGCATACTTCACTAGGATAGATTATTTCTTTGTTTCTCAATTTCTCCAGGTTTCAAAAATGCTCGTATCTTTGAGTGAATTTTCTGACCACAAACTTTTACACTGCACACTTGGTTTTGGGAATGTTCCACCATGCTTCCCTGCTTTCCCTCGACGTTGGAAATTAAATTCCTCAGTACTATTAGATAATAATATTAAGTTGCAGGTTTCTAGGCCTTCTTTTTCGTAAATCTGTAGCAGACATGTATGAGGATTGGGGTTCTTGGTGGTTAGACACTAAGGTCGACCTTAAAGATCTTTTTTTAAATCTGGAAAAAAAACTGGGAATGCTGCATATTTACAATATTTGCGTAATAGAGACCAGTTGTATAACTTAACATCCCTCCCGAATGTTAGTGACTGCAGGGTTAAGTCTCAAATTGACAAAATTAAGGAGAACATGAGGGCATATCATCTTTCCAGAGCTGCATTTTTATCCGCTGAGTTTAAATTTGGTAGGTCATTTCAGCCATTCTCCGACCCCTTTGAAGCATGTACAGTAAATGTAAACCCAACATAAAACAATGGAAGGTATATATGATTCAGCTGGGGTTTTAAAGCATTCAATAGTTGTGATTTTGGAAGTTATTAATGAAGCTTTATCGGCTACTTTGGGGAAGGTCTTCTGTTCACAATTGGTTTGGAATCAGGCTCAGTGACCTGTTCTACTCCTCAGCTTTCGGAACAGATTGTTTCCACCATTAAAGGACCTATTACGCTTCCTGAAGTTTTAGAGGCTATTTCTAATTTAAAGGATGGAGTTTCCCCCGGGGAGGATGGCCTCACAAATGAATTTTTTAAAACATTTAAGGATGTGCTGGGTGAACTATTGGTGGATACTTATAATGATATAGTAACGTCTGGTATTATGCCACAGGGATTTACCAACGCTATTTTAATTTATTTATACAAGAAGGGTAACAAGAAACACCTTACTAATTGGAGGCCGATTAGCCTGTCGAATACTGACTATAAAATCTTGCCATATGTTTTATGTAAGCGATTACAGAAGGCTGCTGAAGAACTTATTCACCCTGTACAGACTTGTTCAGTCCCCGGTAGGAATATTCAATTGAATTTAAAATTCTGAGGGAGGTTTTCGAATATGGGTCTCAGGGTAAATTAAAAGGTTTCGTATTGTCACTTGATCAAGCCAAGGCCTTTGACAATGTTTCTCACGATTTTTTGTTTGAAGTTTTGTCCAGGCATGGTATTCCACCAAACGTGATTACTTGGATTAAACTTTTATACATCAAAGCTTATACCTGCCCGTCGGTGAAAAATGTTTTAGGTACTCCGGTGTTTTTGAAGAGAGGGATCTGACAGGGGTGCCTCCTTAGCCCCTTATTGTATATTTTTAGCCTTGACCCTCTGGTTAGAGTTACTTTAAATGCTACAGATATTGTGGGATTATCTCCCTCATTTACCATCCCTTCTCTGAAACTTTTTGCATATGCTGATGATGTGTGTCTTTTTGTCTCAGATGTACATTCTGGTGAGCGTGCTTTACAGTTATTTAATAATTTTGCTCAGTTGTCCGGGACCGGTTTGAATTATAACAAAAGTAATGCATTACAGATTGGTTCGGATGATCCACTTGATTCTATTGCTGGTATAATAGTGCAGAAGGGGCCTCTGAAGATTTTGGGGGTCTTTTTCAGAGTTGGCGACATGGCTTTCTATAATTGGAATGATAGATTACTTTTGGGTGAGCAAAAAGTGCTTCGCTGGAAGTCTTGGGCGTTTGGAAAACTGAAAAGAGTCCAGATTATTAAACAATTTTTACTTCCACTATTTTTATATTTGGCTTTTGTTTTTCCGGTTCCCAGTACACTGAAAACCAAGCTTTTTAGCATATTTTTCCAGATGATTTGGGGTTGTTGGTTAAATCCAGTTACAAGAGATTTTACATATCTTCCAGCCTCCCAGGGTGGTTTGGGGATGATTAACCCGGTAGTTTTTTACCACTCTTTTTTTATATTTTCGACTTTTGGTGCTTCGTTACAAAATACTGCCTGGATATGGCACTCCTGGACTAGGGGTCTCTTTCAGGCATTTGAGGAAGCATGGGTTACAGAGGTTTCCAAACTTTGTGGGGCAGTTTCTGTTCCAGGCTTTGCCATTACTACTGTTAAAAAATTTAAATTATGGGGATTTAGTAAAAACAATTACTTTACCACACAAAGGAAAGCATCATATGCCAAAATTATGACAAAAGTTCATACCCCTGGGGTTGACTTTCCTAGATCTGTCTTCCCACCAAATTGGATTTGGCTTTAAAACTTTTGCGGGACAAGAGGATCCCGCAACATATATGGATGTACAGTGGCTGAGTTGCCACGGTAGATTGGGGTGAAGGGTAATTGGAAACATAAACCGTTGACAGACAGGCAATGTCTAAGGTCTGAGTGTGAGGGACAGGAGGAAACGATGGAACATTTCTTTATTTCATGCACTTATGCAATACAATTTTGGAGAGATTGCTCTATTAGGTGGAATTGGGGTCCTGTACAGCATCTCCAATATGAATGTCTAGTTTTGGGTGAATATACAGGTTTTTATAGAAAATATTATCCAAGTACTCTGAATGTTATATTTGCTTTCCTTAAATACCATTTATGGCAGGCTCGATGTAAGTTTTCATTACAGCATGTTAATACCTTACCATCAGTATTATTAGCCAGTGTTGAGGCTTCCCTGACCCAGCTTAAACAAAGAGAACATATGGGTTTTGATAGAGGAAAATTGAATGATCTCTGGTGACATGTGCATTGGTTAGGGTAGTGATTTATTTCTTATGTTTTTTTTAGCATGATATTATTGTGATTATTTGTACTCATTTTTTACATCCGTAGAAAACTTTTTTGAGTGTACAACTGAATTATAGTATGATTTTTGTTGATTTTCTTTCATGATTGTTTACTGTTATCTTAACCTGATGTTATGTATTTTGTTTCCAATAAAAAATTCCCCTACTCTTTTCTAGAAGTGCCATGGGATCTTTAACATCCACCTGAGCTACCACCAATCCAGGCAGATGGGACTTCGGTTTAACGTCTCATCCGAAAGACGGCACCTCAGAAGTGCAGCACCCCTCTCATGCTGCACTACAGTGTCAGTACTGGGATATTAACCCAAGTGCCAGATGTGGGAACTGAACCCACAGCCTTCTGATCTCCCAGCCTCAGAGGCGAGTGTGCTACCTACTGAGCCACTGACACTGACACTGGGATGTGCCTGGCCAAATGCGCCAGGTGCCCTGCAAGGGCTGTGTATACATAGCTCCCATGTAGACAAGGAGAACCCCCACCCATCCCCTGCATGACTGCATCCTGTGAACAGACCAGGATGTATCCCTGGTCATCCAGTGTCCACCCCGCCTGCATCCCTGGTTACATGCTGCTCACTACGGCAGACGTCCCATAGGTAATGCAGATCCCCCTCCCTGCCCAAATCCCTTGTCGCATGCCACACTCTGCAGTGGTACAGTATTAAAATCAGAACCCCTCTCCCAGCTCAAATCCCCATTTATATGCCACTCTCTGTGGCGGTACAGTAATACAATCAGACCCCCCAGCCTGAATCCCCATTTGTATGTTGCTCTCTGTGGTGGTACAAATGTAAGAACAGAACCTCCCCCCTCAACCCAATTGCACTGCTGACGACACTCCTCAAGACCCCGCAGCCCAGCTGACCCCCTCCACCCACTCAGGCACCCCTAACCCACCCTTTTCCACCCATTCCAGCATGGTCCCACTGTCAGCGGGCAGCTCAACCCACCTGCATACATAGAAACATAGACTTTGATGGCAGATAAGGACCGCTTGGCCCACCTAGTCTGCCCATTTTCCTACCTACAGGATAAGCTGCGGATCCTAGTTAACCAACAGCCTATTCCTTCCTACCCCCCACAAGAATTGCCTTATGTCTGTCTCATGCATTCTTGAATTCCCCACTGTTTTTGGACCTCACAACCTCCTCAGAAAGGCTGTTCCATGCGTCCACCACCCTCTCTGTGAAAACGATTCCTCACATTGCCCCTGAGCCGTCCCCCCTCTATCTTCAAATTGTGTTCCCTTGTTCTTGCACATCTCTTTTTCTGAAAGATGCTACCCTCTTGGACTTTGTTGATTCCACTGAGGTACTTAAAAGTTTCTATCATGTCCCCACCCCTCCTTTCCTCAAGGCTACGCATATTAAGCCCCTTAAGTATCTCTTTGTATGGCTTCTCTTACAGACCCTGTACCATTTTAGTTGCCCTTCTCTGGACTGCCTCCATCCTGTCTATGTCCTTGCGGAGACGGGGTCTCCAGAACTGGATGCAGTACTCCAGATGGGGTCTCACCAACTGTCTGTATAGAGGGATAACAACTTCCTGTTTTCTGCTGCTGATGCCTCTCCTATGCATCCCAGTATCCCCAGCCCTCCCTGCTGCCTTCTCACATTGCTTGCCAACCTTAAGGTCGTCTGATATGATTACCCCAGGTCTCTTTCCATTTTTGTTGTTGTTACTACCTCCTCCCCATCGGTAATCTTCCCCTGGTTTTTGTTTCCCAGGTGCATTATTTTGCACTTCTTGCATTGAATCCAAGCTGCCATACTTCTGACCATTCCTCCAACCTTGCCAAGCCCTTCTCATCCTTTCCACACCTCCTTGTGTATCAACCCTGTTGCAGATCTTTGTGTCATCTGCAAAGAGGCATACTTTTCCTTCTAGTCCCTCTGCAATGTCACTTATAAAGACATTAAAAAGGACTGGACCCAGTACTGAACCTTGTGGTACCCCACTAGTAACCCTCCTTTCTTCACTGGGTACTCCATTTACTATTATCCTTTGCGTCATGTTGTCCAGCCAATGTTTTACCCAGGCTACCACACTGGGACCCACTCCCAAGCTGGTTAATTTGATTATTAATCTTTTGTGTGGGACTGTGTCAAATGCCTTGCTAAAGTCTAGGTAGGCCATGTCCACAGCCCCTTCCTGGTCTACTACTTTGGTCACTCAGTCAAAGAAATCAATTCAATTCATCTGACATGACCTTCCCACAGTGAACCCATGCTGCCTTGGGTCCTGTGTCCCACTAGCCTCTAGGTACTCAACAATTATTTCCTTCAGAAGTGATTCCATCACTTTCCCTACCACAGAGGTCAAACTGACAGGTCTGTAATTTCCTGCCTCTGTCTTACTCCCACTTTTGTGAAGGGGAATCACATCCGCCTTCCTCTAGTCCTCAGATACCGTACCATCCTCCCATGATTTGTTAAAAACTATAGTCAGTGGTGTCACTAGTTCTCCCCTTAATTCTTTTAGAATTCTGGGGTGAATCCTGTCAGGCCCCATTGCTTTGTCCACCTTTAGTTTTAGGAGTTCTTTCAGAACCCTTTCTTCTGTGAAAGGACTAGGATCGACCCATATCCAGAGTGCTTCTGTTAATTGGATTAGGTACCTCCCCCTGCTCCTCTTTTGTGAATACTGAGCAGAAGTATTCATTCAGTATCCCTGCTTTTTCACTGTCCCTCTTGCCCACCCATGGAAGCCACACTATCCCTCCCTTTGTCTTTCTACGCTCCCTGATGTACCTATAAAAAGGTTTTATCCTCCTTCTTAACCGAGTTGGCTATCTTTTCCTCAGTTTGGGCCTTTGCTATTCTGACTCCCCTCCCTGCTTCCTTCTGCCTTAACAGGTACAGTTCTCTGTCCTGCTCCTTCTGTGTTTTCTTATACTTCCTAAATGCTATCTTTTCTTGCTAACCTTCCCATCATCTCTTTGAGAACCATAATGGCTTTTCTTTCATTTGATTTGTTAATTTGTTTACACAAAGGCTTGTTGCCTCTGTGATGGCAGTTTTGATGTTTCCCCATTGTTACTCCACCCCTCCTTCAAGCCTGTTTGCTAGTGCTTTCTAAGGCACTCTCCCATCTTGTCAAAGTCAGCCCTCCTGAAGTCCAGTACCCTCACTTTTGTATGGCTTGATTCTGTAGTTGAGTTTATCATAAAGCACACTGTTTGGTGGTCACTTGTTCCCAGATGGCTACCCACTTCTAGATCTGAGATCCTATCACTGTCCCCATTCGAGAGTATGATGTCTAAGATTGCTCCCTCACAAGTGGGTTCCAAAAGTAGCTGTCTGAGGCATGCCCCCTGTAGGGCATCGAGAATAGCCATGCTTTTGGATGTGGCTGCAGCAAAGGTGCTCCAGTAAACATCTAGCATATTCAGGTCCCCCATCAACAGTATCTTCCCTTTCATACAACCACGGCTGCCCGCTGACAGAGCTGTCTGTGAATGACAGCTACTGTACAACCTGAAGCCCACATTGGTGGACCCTGTCTACCAATGGGCTTGCAGTGTGTACTATACTCTGTCATTCACAAATGACAGCATACAGTACAACTGCAAGCCCATTGGTCAACAGGGTCCACCAATGGGCTTAGGGTGTATAGCAGCTGTCATTCTCAGACAACTCTGTTGGTGGGCAGCCATGGTGGTATGCAGGTGGGTTGAGCTGCCTGCCAACAGTGGGGCCATGCTGGGATGAGGCGGAGAGGGATGGGTTGGGGTGCCTGAGTGGTGGGGGTCTGCTGGGCTACCAGGGGTCTTGAGGAGTGCCGCAGTGGTGCGATCAGGTCAGAGTGGGGTGGGGTTCTGTTCTCATTCTACTGCCGCAGAGAGAGTGGTATATAAATGGGAATTTAGGCTGGGAGGGGGGCTTCTGATTGTAATACTGTACTGCAACAGACAGCAGCATGCGACAGGGGATTCAGGCAGGGAGGGGGAACACTGGACTGCTAGGGTGGACAGGCTGCTGTGCTGCTGTCTGCAGTATGGCAGCCTGGCTGTGGGTGTCCACCCACTTAAGTCTTCTTGTTATAGACTTATCTTTTGGAGGTGCATCTCTGGACTTGCTCTGGGGATGCACCTCTACTTTGGGTTGTGAATGGGGCCTGTACACCATATGCATGGGCACGGCCCCTGCACAACACCTCTAGATGCACTGCATAACATTATGGGTGGTGTGCGGCACATCTGTGATGCATCGGCACATCAGAAATGTACTGGTGCATTGGTTCCCTTCCAGAATCGTGCCAGTGCATAAGTCAGAGTTGCACCGGCGCATCTCAGATGCGCTGGACACATCCCTTTTGTGAATCCTGCCCAGAGTCTTTTAGATCAAAGCAGTTCAGTTATGCCCACCCGGCCTGCTTCCTTTCCATGAGACAACAGTAATGCTCAGACAAAAGCTGTTCTAGCTGAATGCCCTCAAGCCTGGGAAAGCAATGGGAGAATGCAATTTTCTGTTCTCCCCATACATCCCAAACCTGATAACTTATTTTACAGAGAAAATAGGTAATACAAAAAATTGCATTGGTGTCACAGTCGGTAGAAACATCTAATCTAGCCCTAAGGAAATGGAACATCCTCCAGATAGCACAAGTGTTAACTGGGGAAACACGTCACCTTCACTTGTTCTTATAATTTGGAGCCAAGGGACCCCATATTCAGTTGTGCTGTGATAAAAACAGCATTTGGCTGCTAGGGAGTGATATTCAGAGGGACAGCATGCCCTGTCCAGCCCATGCCTCCTGTCTGACTATTGGGCCATAACAGCGCTGCACACAGTGCATATCGGGTTGCTACCACAGCCCACAGCTGGAGACAGACTCCCAGGAGAAAAGGGGAATAGTGCATCCCAAAGGATATAACACCATTGTTCCTTGGAGCCATATTGCATGGCCGGCATGCTCATGACCACATATGGAGCACACCGCACTAAGGAGCCATTTGCACGTCCTGTTGTGGTCTTTAGCAGCTCTGTACTGCAGGTAGAGGAAGGAGCTGACTGTTGTGCATATTGTAATAGACAGTACAACCTCTGAGGACATAAGGAGGTTAGTTACAGAATTAGAAATGTCCCTAAGGTCCTTTCACCCATGTTGATTACGATATACATGCTACCACTTGGTAGGATCATTAGACAGTATGGTGTTGGGTTTCACTGTTATGCAGATGATGATACCCAGCTCTATCTGTCTTTTTCACATGAGACAAGGGGTCAACCAGGGCTTGGCTGAGATCCAGGACTGGATGTTTTTGAGCTGGCTAAGAGTAAACCCGGACAAAATTGAAATACTAGTGATTGAACTGGGCTGTCTGGGGGGATCATCAGCAGCTGGGAAGAAGACGGGTCTCTGTCTTGGTACTTCCAGACTTATGGCTGCTGCAAAGGTGAAGAATCTGGCTGTCATTCAGGATGAAGGGCTGACATTTGAGGCTCAGGTGTCAGTTGTAGTCCGGAATGCCTTTTACCATCTTAGGAATCTCAGCTGGATTTGAACCCTTATTACCTCAGAGGGCTTGCCCTCACTGGTGCATGATTTTGTAACCTTGAGGCTCAAGTACCGTAAACCCTGAACCTTGGGGTCAGTGAAGGTATGTTACGGCACCTGAAGTTGGTGCAGAACATGGCTGCTAGGATGATGACTAGCCTTTTGAGGTTGAACCACATTTTCCTGGCACTGTCGGCACTGTACTGGCTGCTGGTGAAGTGGCATGTCACCTACAAAGTTGTATTACTAATGTAGAATCCCCTACATGGGCTGGTGCCTGGGTTACCTGCATGATCTCCTGTATCCTTACAGCCCAGCATGGTCCCTCTGTTCTACCATGTAAGGTCTTCTAGTGATACCTAGGTCAAGGATAAAAACCTTGGGGGATCGATCTTTTGAAGTAACAGGTTCTGTATTGTGGAATTCTTTTGCGAGGGCTTTGAGGAAGACCTCTTCAATGGAGGCTTTTAATAAGGTCTTAAAACTTTATTTTCTCAGGTTCTTGGGGACTAACATTCCCTTGTGGTAATTAAGGGTGACCATCCAAGTGATGTGCAGTACAATTTGGTTATTCATTCATAATAACTGGGGAGTGTTTTCTCCCATAGAGAAACCCAGTTATAATTCATTGTTATAACCCGCTGGTTATAACGGCAAACATGCGCCAGGTTTCCCTCGCTCCACACATGCGCCAGCTGGCGCTCTTCCCTTCCTCGGCATCGGACACTAGCCACAACTCGAGATGCAGTGGCATGTCTGGCTGTAACTTTTAAAAACAAACTGAACTCCTTATAAAAGTTATACTCTTAACACACACACAAAAAGATAAGGGAAACAAAATGCTTATTTTAAGCAGTAGCTTCACCCCAATCCCAGACCAAATGAAAGTCACTGACCACAGCTGCATAGGAATGTGTGTTTATTTTATATAATTGCTGTGGTGAAAAAATGCTCCCCAGCAATTATATGAAATAAAACATGGGGTGTTGTGTCTAACTTGCAATTTTACACACACCCTCAGTGTTGGATGCTTAAATAACCCCTCAAGCTTTGCTCTCAGGGTTTATGTAGCATCCAGCACCATGGGTGTGTGTAAAATCTCATTAAACACACCACCCCATGTATTACTCTATATGTTAAAAGTCTGTTTATTAGAGATTTTTTTTGATATGTGCTATTGTGTCATGTTTTCATACTGTTTGATATTTATTATTTTTATCTGCTAGCTCTGTCTTATTGTACTGGCACCCTAAGTCTTCGAGGAAGGGCACCATAAATAAATAAAATGCACTACTATTAAGGGGAAAGATGTCCTGAGCGATCTTCTCCAAGGCCCTGATGGTCCTGGGGCCTGTGAAAAATGACAGTGACATAAACTGGATAAGCTGACTTTTGTTAAGGTTCTGTTGATAGATTATAGAGAGAGGGTCCTCTTTTTCTGGCAAGTTAGAGGGCATTCTGGGGGCAATGAATACCTGCATCTTCAAGACATGCACTGTTTCACCAAGATGGTGGGGGTACTGGTCATGTCAAGGAACAGGGACATCTGGGGGATTTAAATTAAAGGATGGGGGCTGGGGAGGCAACTAGTGCCAGGGATCATCAATGGCAGGGGTTAGATACAGGGATTAACCAAGAAACGGATCACTGGCTGGCCCGGTGGTGCTGAGGGTTGAGGTGCTGGATGCCACACCTCACACCACGCTGGCAACCTGTGTTTGGGAGCAAGCTCAGATTGCTGGGGATTGGCTGGGAAGGAGAAGATCAAGTGTCCGGAGGACAGCACTCCTCTCCTGGGTAGGGTGGGTTTATGATGTCCTGGCAGCAGCAACTCCCAGTGGAGGCTGGAAGTGCATCAGCTGGGGGTTGTGCACGCAGGGGTAGCGGCATCGGCGGACATCCACAAGTGGGGTGCGGAGGCGTGCTCAGCTAGCACTGGACACCATTGCACATCCGTGCCTCTGGGGGACCATCATGAAATTGTGCACATAAAGGGAAAAAAATAGCTCCTGCAGGAGACGACCGCATGCCCTCCCCATGCCCACCATCGGACCCCACCTCCTCCGATCCCAATATTCTCTGGCCAACACCAGACCACCAGGCTAGATTGAATGGAGCACTCAGGTAAGTGGAGGGTGGCCCTGCTCTGGGGGGGCATAAGCTAGGGGGAATATGGTGGTTTGCGGTACTGGGTCAGGGTTTTGGAGAGATCTAGAGCAATGGTGGTCTCAGGCAGGGCGGAACAAGCTGGGAATGCCTGAGGGATTTCTCATGACCGGTGACTGGAGGGAAAAAGAAGGCAAAAAAAGGAAAGAAACCGACTGCTGAGCTGGGTAGCACAACAAAAGTAGACCTCCAGGTGGGGTAAGGACATCCCCTCGATATCCAGGCATCCCTCTTCCATCAAGGCCACCATTTCAGGGAACTTTTTACCTAGACTACAGGCATTGGTACTCATTACCCTCCATTTTCATATGGCTTTAGTTGTATTCAGACCCCCATCTTATCAGGAGGAAATGGACAAGAAAATGATAGAAGGTATCCTTAGAATGGCAGAAAAGGGGGAGATATTGCTGATGGGGGACCTGAATATGCCAGATGTTAACTGGAGCACCTTTGCTGCAGCCACATCCAAGAGCATGGCCATTCTCGATGCCCTACAGGGGGCATGCCTCAGACAGCTAGTTTTGGAACCCACTCAGGAGGGAGCAATCTCAGACCTTGTACTCTCAAATGGGGACGGAGACAGGATCTCCGATCTTGAAGCGGGTAGCCATCTGGGAACAAACGACCACCAAACAGTGTGGTTCACGATAAACTTAGCTGTAGAATCAAGCCACACAAAAGTGAAGGTACTGGACTTCAGGAGGGCTGATTTTGTCAAAATGGGAGAGTGCCTCAGAGAAGCACTAGCAAACAGGCAAGAAGGTGGGATGGAGCAACAATGGGGAAACATCAGAACCACCATTACAGAGGCAACATGCCTTTGTGTGAAGCAAATAAATCAAAATGAAAGAAAAAAACACTATGGCTCTCAAAAGAAGTGGCGGGAAAGGTAAGGGCGAAAAAGATAGCATTCTGGAAGTATAAGGAAACACAGAAGGAGCAGGACAGAGAACTGTACCAGTTAAAGCAAAGGAAGTAGGGAAGGCAGTCAGAATAGCAAAGGCCCAAACCAAGGAAAAAATAGCCAACTGTTTAAGAAGGGGGATAAAACCTTTTATAGGTACATTAGGGAGCAAAGAAAGACTAAGGCACTGATACTGAGGCTAAATAAAGAGGAAGGTGGTTGGGCAGAGAGCAACAGTGAAAAAGCAGGGATACTGAATGAATACTTCTGCTCAGTATTTACAATGGAAGAGTAGGGGGAGCTACCTAACCCAGTCAATAGAAGCACTCTGGATAAGGGGTTGGATATAGTCCTGTCACAGAAGAAAGAGTTGTGAAAGAACTCCTAAAACTGAAGATGGATAAAGCAATGGGGCCTGATGGGATTCACCCCAGAATTCTAAAAGAATTAAGGGAAGAACTAGTAACACCACTGACTACCCTTTTTAACAAATCATGGGAGGATGGTGTGGTACCTGAGGACTGGAGGAGGGAGGATGTGATTCCCCTTCACAAAAGTGGAAGCAAGACAGAGGCAGGAAACTACAGACCTGTCAGTTTGACCTCAGTGGTAGGGAAAATGATGGAATCACTTCTCAAGGAAAGAACTGTTGAGTACCTAGAGGCCAGTGGGGCACAGGACCCAAGGCAGCATGGATTCACATCAGAAAGGTCATGTCAGACAAATCTAATTGATTTCTTTGACTGGGTGACCAAAGTAGTAGACCAGGGAGGGGCTGTGAACATGGTCTACCTAGACTTTAGCAAGGCATTTGACACAGTCCCGCTCAAAAGAGTAATAATCAAATTAGCCAGCCTGGGAGTGAGTCCCAGGGTGGTAGCCTGGGTAAAACACTGACTGGACAACAGGACACAGTGGGCAATAGTAAATGGAGTCAACAGTGAAGAAAGAGGGGTTACTTGTGGGGTACTGCAGTGTTCAGTACTGGAGCTGGTCCTTTTTAATGTCTTTATAAGTGACATTGCAGAAGGACTGGAAGGGGAAGTATGTCTCTTGGCAGATAACACAAAGATCTGCAACAGAGTTGATATGCAAGGTGGGGTGGAAAGAATGAAAAGGGACTTGGCAAGGTTGGAGGAATGGTCAAATGTATGGCAGCTTAGATTCAACGCAAAGAAGTGCAAAGTAATGCACCCAGGAAACAAAAACTCAGGGGAAGAGTACACAATAGGGGGTGAGATCCTGATGACAACAAAAATGGGAAGGGACCTGGGGGTAGTCATATCAGATGACCAAAAGGTGGCCCCGCAATGTGAGAGGGCAGTAAGAAGGGCTGGGGGGATACTGGGATACTTAGGGAGAGGCATCACCAGTAGAAAACAGGAAGTTGTTGGCCCTCTGTACAGACAGTTGGTAAGACCACATCTGGAGTACTGTGTACAGTTCTGGAGACTCCATCTCTGCAAAGACACAGACAGGGTGGAGGCTGTCCAGAGGAGGGCAACCAAAATGATGCAGGATCTGCACCAGAAGACATATGAAGAAAGACTGAAGGAGCTTAAGATGTATAGCCTTGAGGAAAGGAAGGAGAGGGGGGACATGACAGAAACTTTCAAATACTTCAAGGGAATAAACAAAGTCCAAGAGGGTAGCATCTTTCAGAAAAAGAGATGTGCAAGAACAAGGGGGCACGATTTGAAGATGGGGGACGCCTCAGAGGTAATGTGAAGAAGTATTTATTCACAGAGAGGGTTGTAGATGCTTGGAACAGCCTTTCTGAGGAGGTCATAGAGTCAAAAACAGTGGTGGAATTCAAGAATGCATGGGACAGACATAAGGCAATTCTAGTGGGGGTAGGAGGAAGTAGGCTGTTGGTTAACTAGGATCTGCAGCTTATCCATTAGGTAGGGAAATGGGCAGACTAGGTGGGCCAAGCTGTCCTTATCTGCCATCAAATTCTACGTTTCTATGTTTCTGGAAGGAAAGGTATGTCTGTTCGCAGATGACACCATGATCTGCAACAGAGTTGACGCACTGTAAGGGGTGGAAAGAATAAGAAAAGATCTAAGCTTATTTGGAAGAATGGTCAGGTGTATGGCAGTTGGATTTTAATGCTAAAAAGTGCAGAATAATGCACCTGAGTCACAGGAATCCAAGAGAGGAGTACAGGATGGGGGGTGGGGGTTCTGGCCACCACAAAGCAAGACAGAGACCTGGGGATCATCACATTAGATGACCTAAAGGCAACCAAGCAGTGTAAAAAAGCAGTGAGGAAGGCAAACAGAATGCTGGAATGCATATGTAGGGGCATAACCAGCAGAAAGAATGAGCTGGTGATGCCATTGTACAGATCACTGGTAAGGCCTCACCTGGAGTACTGTATCCAGTTCTGGAGACCCATCTCAGGAAGGACATAGACAGGGTGGAGGAAGTCCAGAGAAGGGTGACAAAAATGGTACATGGGCTGCACCAGAAGCCTTATGAGGAAAGACTCATGGACCTTAATATCTATTCACTGAAGGAGAGGAGAGAGAGGAGGGATATGATGGAGCCATTCAAGTACCTTAGGGGTATAAACAGGGTACAGGGTGGAAGCATATTTCAGAGGAAGCATTGCACAAGGACAAGGGGACATGATATGAGGCTAGACGGAGGAAGGCTCAGGGGGAATGTCAGAAAGTACTTTTTTCACAGAAAGGGTGGTGGATCCATGGAACAGTCTTCCAGTGGAGGTTGTGGGGGCTAAAATGGTATGAGGGTTCAAAAGCACAAGGGTACCCTGGAGAAGGGCAGAAAAGGTGTGCCGCAAATCGAACAGGATCTGGGCTATCAACACTGAGTAAGGAATGGCAGATTAGGTGGGCCGTATGGTTTTTATCTGCCGTCAGATTCTATGTTTCTAAGTTTGCATTGATAAAGTGTGTTTTTTTGCATACAGCTTTTGCATCTCTGGCTGGACGTTCTGCTCTCCATGAGCGTCACACATTTCTTTGTTCCAGCTTGCATGTTTGGGGCGGCTGTCCTTTCACGAGCCCAGGCCCAGCACTGCTGGAATCACAGTTCCTCCATTTAGATTTTGCTTAGGAGCATGGAACAGAAGAATAATTCCAACCTGAATGCATGTCACGTTAGAATCACACCCCGTAAAACTGACTTGCCTGAGAGCCTGTTGTACTTGTAAGTCTGGGACTTAGAGCCTCTCAGTACGATGCAGTGGGGATGAAAATGACAGGGGCACCAAGAAGGGAAAGTTCTGACTTTGCAGTGGGAGAAGTCAGCTAGGGAAAGGAGTGGATAACTCACTTTTAAAAGGAGTGTTTAGTTTAGTTTATTGTTCTAGGAATTATTACCTTTGAGCCAATGGCTCTTTTACAAAGGTTCCACATCATCAATGTACAAACAAACAAGACATGTTACATAGAATGGTCAGCAAATTATCAAGGTTTCAATAAGCCAGTATAATACAGTACATCACAGGAAAAAAACAAAACATTGGAGGAACGGTCAAGGTAGGAAGGGTAGGAGGAGACATGGGAAGGGGAGCAGACTTAGAGTAGTTAGAGGTACTCAGATGCCTTTGTCAAGAAAGGAGCAGAGGAGGAGGATGAAAACAGTAAAACAGCCATGAGGGAAGAATCATTAGTCAAGGCAGTCACAGGAGCTAGAGGCTGAGAGGTGAGAGTAAAGCATAGATTTGAATGCTCTTAGTGACGTGGAGGATGGAATGAGCAAGCTCAGGGCATTGTACCAGCTGGGGGCATGATAGGCAAAAGATCTTTGGCCCTGTGTGGTCCAGCATCTGGGGACCTGGAGAGGCTGGTGTTCTGATCTTCTGGTGGGACGGATGCTGGTATTCGGGCAAAGTAGGTCTTGGATACACGGCGGAGTGCGGCCCAAGATGGATTTTTTTGCCATCAAGCATGTGAGGTACCTTATGCGATTTGAGAGTTGCAACCATCCTGTTTCAGTGTAGAGCTCACATTTATGAGTACGTCTTTGCACTCCAGTGAGCAGCCCACAGGTCTTGTTTAGGGTGGTTGTGATGCGCCTTAGTGCGGTGGTAGTGGCAGAGCCATAGATAAGCCATAGTCTATGATTGAGATGACAGAGCTTTGGATAGCAATCCTCAGCGCAGCTTGGGTAAGGAATTGCCAGTTTCGGAACAGAATACCAATGCACTGGTTCACCATTTTCGCTGTGTTATCAATGTGGGTCGCAAAGATAAGACCTTGATCAAAGGTGATTCCAAGGTATTTAAATGTTGACACTTGTTCAAGGGCATTTCCTCGGTATGTTTTGATAGTGAGTGGAATTTGTCTTTTTCTGTTTTGTGGACTGGAGAAAAGCATGGATTTTGTTTTTTTGTAATTTAGGACCAGCTTGTGATCTAGGAACCACTTTTCAACATTGGAGAAAGCAAGTTGCAGGCTCTGGAGTAAGGGTTTCGGGTCCTTATGAGAGGAGAGGAGAGAATCACGGCATCATCAGCATAAAGGATTATTTGTTCCAGGCAGGATTTGGGGAAAGAGTTTAGGAAAAGGCTGAAATGGAGAGGGCCTAGGATTGACCCCTGTGGAACACCTAAGAGGACCAGTTTTGAGTCTGAGAGAACTTCTGAGATTTTTACTGATTGAGAGCGTTGGGCCAGGTAACTTTTAACCCAGGCACCTGGTTCTTCCGAGAGCCCAAGACTGTGCAGTTGTGTGATAAGTAAGCCATAGTGAACAGTATCAAACGCCTTTGTTAGGTCAATGAAAAGAGCTTCAGTTTGATATCCTTTGTCCAAGGCAGTGTGAATTTCTCCTGAGAATTCCAGTAGGGCAGTCGATGTACTGTGTCCTTTCCTAAATCCATGTTGCTGCAAGCAGAGTATGTTATACTTATGCAGGTAGTCTGAGAGTTGGTCAGCCACAATGTGTTCGAGGGCCTTGGAGAGGGTTGGAAGTATGGATATAGGCCAATAGTTTCCTGGTAGGGACTTGTCGCCACTTTTGAACATTGGTGTGACTATAGCAGACTTCCATTTGCTGGGAAATTGACTATGGCAGAGGGAGAGATTGAAAATTTTGGTGAGTGGGTGCACCACCTCTTCTAGGGTAAGGGACAGAATTTTAAGATCAACAGTATCACTGCTTGCTCTGGATTTAGAGATAGCCTTTTTTACGTTCGCTTGCGCGCATGCGCAAGGAACGTTTTGGGAGAGTAGCACACTTTGGAGGTGTGCCTCTCCCTTGCAATCCAGTGCCCGCTGAGCAGGCATGGCGTCCTGCACCATGGTGAGCTGTGTATAACAGTGGTGGCCTTCGCTCCATAGAAAACCACCGCTGTCATACCGAGCACCACGCCACGCCACCCTCACGCATGCGCCCCCGTGTCACACCCGCCCCCAAAGCTTTGTGCCACGCTAGGAGCCCACCCCAGCGTGGCAATGTTGTTTGCCGACGGGTGCCCAATCCCCCTGGCCGGCCCTCGCCCTCAGAAGTCGCCGACGGGGTGCCTAACTTCACGGTCTTCAGCCCCCCCAGCCATCTTTGCCATAGAGAGCCCACACCAGCGTGGCTGGTGTGGCAAATGCCCACATCATCTGCTTTTTTTTTTTTGTACCTGTAAATCAAAACGTCCCACGGCACATCTCCCAGTCCCCCTCCCACAACCTGCACTCACCCACTGTGCACCCACTATCCCATACCCCTCACCCCATACTTACCTCCAGAGCTCGGTGCGATGATCTTCGTGGACCGAACATGTCTGCACTCTTCAAAGCTGACCGCGAACTGAGGAAATGCCGGTAAGCTGTATAATGGGCTAGATAGGGGGTTTCAACTTATTGCATATCTCAGGCATTTTTGGAATTTTGCACCAAATTTTCAACATGGGGTTTTGGGACCCTTCTCATGAATGATGTCACTGTCATGGTGTTATTATTCGGCCCGAAGGGTGATTTCCAGTCACTGCACAGTCATCGCGTGAAATCACCCTTTGGGCCTGAATAGGACCATGACAGCAGTGTCAGTGGCTCAGTAGGTAGCACACTCACCTCTGAGGCCGGGAGATCAGAGGACTGTGGGTTCAGTTCCCACATCTGGCACTTGGGTTAATATCCCAGTACTGACACTGTAATGCAGCATGAGAGGGGTGCTGCATTTCTGAGGTGCTGTCTTTCAGATGAGACGCTAAACCGAGGTCCCATCTGCCTGGATTGGTGGTAGTTCAGGTGGATGTTAAAGATCCCATGGCACTTATCGAAAAGAGTAGGGGAATTTCCCCGGTGCCCTGGCCAAATTTCCCTCATTCACTAAAATACCACCAACAGCTTAATCTGGTTCAAGGTCAGTTGGCATTCATCTGTATCCCCCTCCCCGGGTCGTGCCTGAAAATAGGCAGGATTTGTCTAGTGCACTTACCGGTCAACAAAAGCTAAATAAATAAATGACAGTGACATCATTCATGAGAAGGGGTCCCAAAAACCCCATGTTGAAATTTGGTGCAAAATTCCTACAAATAACTGTTTTCTGGCGTGCATTGTGCAGTTCCTACGCACGCCGTAAGTTTCTTGATTTCCATATTTTCACTCCAGATTTTCAACATTGCCATTTTACCACACCTCCTTATGAGCAGTACAGCTGTCATTTTTCACATCCTGCCCAAAACGTGTTTCCGCCCATGTAGTGCACAATGGCGCAGTCGGTGTGCATAATCAATGTACGGCACTCAGTAAGACAATCACAGTGACACTGTTCATTAGCAGAGGTTTTAAAATGCCATTGTTGACAATTTGGTGAAAAAATTCCTAACAATGACTGTTTTACGAGCATGCATTAAAAAGTAAGCAAGGAACTCATCATTGTGTCTTATTTGAAAAACTGAATAGGTTACAACCTGAAATAAAAAGAAAGTATTTATGGTTATTTTGGTGTCAAAAATTGATATTTCATAAAAAAGACCACCCATTGAAACACCTAATAACAATCACACCCCCTGAATTTAAAGTAGAAAAATTCAGGAGAAATAAGTTAACAATTACAAGTGAAAGAATGTATAATGGAACAGGAAGACTTACTTACAAAATAGTTTATCTAAACATTGGAATGAGTTACCGTATGAACTGAGAAAAGTGCAGAATCCCACCACTTTTAAAAAACTATTGTTTAAGCACCTTAGTCTAAAATGCAAATGTTTTAACTAACTTTTAATGTTTGTGTCAATGCTGAATGTTAGTTTGTTTTAAAGGAATTTCAAAGTTTTATGTATGGAACACAGGTCTTTGTTGTAAATGGGGGTCATTCCCTAACAAATGTTTCCTGTATAAAAATAAAATTTTATGAAATGAAATGAAATGAAATTCTGTTTGGGGCTGGTAAACACTTTTATGTTTGAGTTGATGCAGTGACAGTAAGCTGCTTTGCAGTGTGGCAGACCTGGGTTCAAGACATTCCTCAGACCAGTGCATCGTGATTGCATCAGAGAGCGGGGTGCTATATCTGCTGCTTGTATGGGCTAATACTTCAGTGAGCACTGAGCACATTGAGGATCTGCTTAGGTTTCATCAGTATAGTCTCCTGTGCCAGTAGCAGTATCCGCAGCCATGGACTGATTGCAACCGATGATGTCACTGGTTGGAGCACAAATAACAAAGCAAAAGGTGAGTTATGTACAGAGTTCATTTTAAGGACCAGAGGGATACAAAACAAAAAGAGAAATGTGCAGGAAGAGAACAGAATATGAGCAGATATGAACTGTGACTGTTTGCCATGCTCTCCATCCCTTTCTGCAAGCAGGTGTATACGAAGGCTGAAACTGTAAAACCATCGTATTTTTCCGAGTTGTAAATTTTTATTGGTCTGTTAAATATTTCACCTAGGCCACCCCGAGGCCCCCACAGCATCCTGTTGTCCTGCCATTCGGGTAACTTGAGTTCAGAAGGGGACTTGAGTCATCATGACTGGAGGTAGGCCAGACTGAGGCAGTTGCTACATGGCAGCTTGCCTCGATCAGGGAGTACAGGTCACTTGGGCTCAGAAGGGGACTTGAGTCACCATGTCAGGAGCCAGGCCAGGCAGAGGCAGTTGCTACATGGCAGCTTGCCTTGGTTTGGGAGGATTGGTGGCACGTTCTGATGCTGCACTGACCCCTGCGGTTGGGCCAAGGAGCGTGCTTCTTGTTGCAGCGATGCTGTGGTGTGTGAGGTTGACGGAGGCAATGTCTCACACCGTGGGGTGGATCAGAGAGCATGCTTCTCGCTGCAGTGATGCTGTGGTGTGCAATGCTGACACAGGCATGTCTCACACTATGGGGTGGGGGGGGCATGCTTCTCGCTGCAATGATACTGTGGTGTGCAAGGCTGATGCAGGCAATTGGATATATACCTGCTGGAGATTAGAAGGGACAGAGGTGATGTGATAGAGACTTTTAAGTATGTGAAGGGTATAAATAGAATGAGAGAAGGCAGCTTATTTAAAAGGAAAGTCGGAGCTAAAACAAGGGGTCATAGTCTAAGATTGGAAGGAGGAAGATTTAAAATCAATGTAAGGGGATGTTATTACACTGAGAGGGTAGTTGAATCCTGGAACAGATCACCTGAGGAGGTGGTAGGTGCCAAAACGGTGGAGGGATTTAAGAGGGCATGGGACAGACATAAGGGGTTGATTAGTGGGCAGAATAAAAGATCATTGGGCAGTGGTGTGAATTAGGGGTGGGTTGGAAAGGGGCAGACTAGATGGGCCAGGATGGTCCTTTTCTGCTGACACATTACTATGATACTATGATACTAAGAACAAAACACCAGGGCCAGATGGTATTTCAGTGGAATTATATAGGAGGCAGTATAGCGTAGTGGTTAAGGGCACTGACCTGGAGACCTGGCTTTGAATCTCATCAGCCCCCACTTGCATACTGTGTGAACCTGAGCAAGTCACTTAACTGTCTTGTGCTCCCAGGTCACACCTGGAGAAAGCTCTGGCTTAATTTGCCTTTCCTTGTTAAACAATTTCCCCTCCCCCCTTTCCCCCTTATATCAAACTGTATTACAAGAAATAAGCCCTCGCCTATATAACATAGCTATAGGAATTAAACATCACAAAACCCTTCCAGCATTGATGAAAGAATCTGTCTGTGTTGTCATACTCAAAAGGTAAGGCTCCTACTGATTTTGCCAACTACAGGCCAATCTCTTTACTATATACAGGTTATGAAATAATTACAAGAATCTTAAGTAACAGATGAAAAAATGCCGGCTGGTGGCTGAGGTTGAGACAGCTGGATGCCACCTGCGCACCATGCCGTGACCGGGTTCGGGGCGAGCTCGGGTCATCGTCGGTTGGCCAGGGGGAGACAGGCTAGAGCATCCGGAGACAGCTCGCCTTCTCCGGTGGGAGGGAGGGACCTTTATATCGGCAAGCGGCGACCCCTGGTGGAGACTGGGGAGAGCGACAGCAAGCAGAGTCTCAAGGGGTATAATTGGCCACAGGCGGAAGCCAGCAGCCAATCAACCCCAGAGGCTGCTCCTTCACGGAAGGAGGGGGGCGTTGCGGACGCCAGAGGATGCCCTGACGCTTAGGCACAAACCTCCCGGGAACATGGGAGGGAAGTACCTCTCTCGGAGCCTAGATGATTTGAGCACCGAGCTGCGGTTCAATGTGCCAGCACCCACCCACAAACCCAGGACCAGATAAGTACCCAAAATTCGGGGGTCCCCGGACCCGACCCCGGCCGGGGGGTATTCTGAGGCGCAATGATGGGACTGGGGGAACGAGGGGTGCTGGAAGGGGCAGGGCTTCATAGGTGACCCCGAGGGTTCGGCTCAGTGGAGGGAGAAAAATAGAAATTTAAAAAAAAAAAAAAAACAGATGAAAAAAATTATTGCCTATCCTGATTGGTCCTGAACAATAAGGTTTAATTCTAGGGTGCCATGGAAGAGAAAATATGGAAGTGTTTTATTGGTTCTATAGAAAGTCAAAACTGAAAAAGCATGCTGCTTTAAGTAGTGATATGGAGAACATCGGACCACCACCCGGACCTGCGCTATTTGTGTAGTGTCCTGATGTATGTATGTGGCCTTTAAGGTCTGCCTTGCGGTAATTTTTTACAGTTATGTGTTTTCTTTTATTAGTTTATTTGAGTGGGGGGGGCTTTGCTCCACACACCCCCTGTATTAAAAAGACAAGGGGTGTGGGGCAGAGTCCCCCAACTCAAACAGAAAAAAACTAAATAAACAGCAAACATGTGACTAGTTTATTTGATTTGGGAGCTTCACCCCTCCCACTCCTCCATGTTAAAAGACAAGGAGAGGTGGGGGGCAGAATCCCCATACTCAAACAAACTGACAAAACCTATCTCAACAACAAACACGCTACAAAGGTAGTGTGGCTTTTTGGTTTGGTGTGCCACAAAAAGGCCTTTACCTTCTCTCTGGTCTGCCAGACCCATCTGTTGTTTACCTTCTCTCAGGTCTGCCAGACCCATCTGTTGCTTCTGGTGAGGACCCCTTGCTGGTACTGAACGAATTGAGTCAGATGCATAAAATAATGAATAAGAGTTGTTTATTCAGAGACAGCAGTAGGCACATCTTCTCTACAAGAGATTTAGACTCTGACTGACTGATTGATTGACTGACAGGGAATCTAAGGGATTTCTTAGGTGCCTCTGCAAACATTGCATCATTGTTCTGAGACCACCTAAAGGGACAGCTTCTGACATTGGCCCCATATGTAAGTGTACTCCACAGTAGCCTAGTGCAGCTACAGTACAGAGCAGCAAGTATGCAACACTGTATTCACTAAAGCTTTACACTATGTTAGTTGCATGATCTGATATTCTCCACCACCGCCCTTTAATCTTCCTGGATGCTGCTAAAGCATTCAACTCCTTAGAATGGGAGTACCTAAACACTGTAATGCAGAAATCTGGATTACCAGAGACATTCAGAGAATGGATTAAAATAATATACCAAGAACCTGACACTGCTGGGATTACAATTGGAGTAAAATCTGAATCCTTTCAATTTAAGAGGTACAATACAGGGATGCCCCTTGTCTCCTGGCGTATTTTCTCTATCTATAGGGTCATTGATCAGGAAGATAGAGGGGAATAAACAAACAGAAGGAATTCAAATAAACAAATTACCTGTAAGACCTTATCCTTTGTGATGATATCCTACTCTTTATATAGAGACCAGTAAATTTAATTGCATCCCTTTGTGACAGGGTTGAATCTATGCCTCAATGACACCCTTGAAGAAACAATGGAAGACTTTAAAGAAATATCTCTTCGTCTGGATGCCTGCAGGTGGGTGCTACCTGATGAACACTTATATTTTATGAACTTTGTTCCCTGTTCACCACTGGGTGGGCTTGTTATTTGCTTCTCTTTGTACTACTAATGCTGAAGTGTAAAGCTAGGGACTCACTGGTTTTCCTAGAGTTGCCTTGCTGATTACACCTTAAAGCCAGATATACCAAGCAGCTAATATAGATCAGACTTTGAAAATTTGATTGCAAGTTATAAGGATTGTAAGGATCTATTTCACAAAAGATGGGGTAAACTGCAGTCCTTTTGTTTGTCCTAATGCTTGGGGCTGCTGACTTGATCCCTTGGCCCTCACATAGTACATATAGTGTTTCTAGTTTTTTATGTTACTGTGGTTCCTAGACCTGTTCTCTTTCCTGGTTAAATAAGTTAAATTGTTCTAGGTCACAAAGGTAGTAGGTAAATAGATTTTGATATCCAGAGTTTAGGGTTTTTGTGTTTGATGGTCTGTTGTTGTGCACTTTGAATGGGAGATGGGGTGGGGGTGGAGTGGTGGGGACTGTAGTAGTATTCTGGAGGTTTGGTTGCAGGATTTGTATGTATATGTGTAACCCCTGCAAATGAAGGTTCCCAAAAGACTTCAGGAGCTTGCTTGAATACTCCAAGCCTGAATGGTGTTTGGCGTTTAAGCCATTTATCAGTGAGTGTTTTAGAGCCTCTGGTACTGTCTCTTTAAGAGCTGTCTGCTTGCAGACATAATTAGTTGTATGGGGGACTGTGTGCTTCTCTGTTTGAGTACCACTCGAGCTGCTGCCAATTCACTCCATTTTTGCAGTCACTAGAGTGCAAAGGGAACCTATCTGAAAGATGTAACTGTTTGCCAGAAATCATTTACAGTAATAATGAAATTACAGTTTGTCTAACCTGCTTTCTTTGCAGTCAGAACTGTGTCTGCCTAGTTCCCATTCTGATTTTGAACTGCTGAACTGGACCAATCAGTGTGGGGTAAGCTAGCTCTAAAATGGTGCCTTGGACGAATCAGAACTTGGACTCATAATCTGAGCCAGCCACAAGAGGATTGTATGGGCAGCGACTCTGGGATATGTAGTTTAGACTTCGGCGCCTTTTTGGACCAACAGCAGCAGTCTATTGTGAGTGACAGCCAATCCAGTCAAGAACTGGGAGGAACTCAAAGGAAGTGCCCGGTTTTGTCTGTTGGAGTTTCAGTTTTAGATCTGGCAGTGAAGGAAAGAAACCCTGTGCTCCTTCAGTGCACAGTTTCAGTCAAAAACGTGTGTAGGCCCAGAGTTCCGGTCTGCAGCTTGTGTAACTGCTTGTTGGGACTGAACTGCCCTGTGAAAAGAATCAAAGGATCTCTGAAGAGTAGAAACCAGGCTCACCCTGTAAAAGACTTGAAGAAATTGTTGAATTGCACTCGGTCTGTCAGGAACTGAATCTGCTGTGTGTTTTCCCGGTATTGTGCAGTAATTGCGATTGGGATAGAGAAGCAGCCTGCCTGGTATAGTACTTTCTTTTTACCATATAAATGTGTGAAGAGTCCTGGAGCTCAAAGTAGCCCCTGCTGACGCTGGAAGGACCCTATCTTGTTTGGAGGTCGTGAGTACTAATTCAGGTCGCCTCCCGTTGAATTGCCACATTAAATCCAAATGGAATCACTGTACTGCTGACTGTTTAAGCTAATTTTTCTTTTCACTGTGTGAAAGGGCCCTACCAGCTGCCATGGTTTGGACTAGCCACTAGGGCTTGGGTACCCAGGGACAGTAACTGGTAGGATAGGCCTGTGCACAGAGCCATAGGTAGATAGTAAAGTGATAAGCTAATTAACCTGATTTCCCTGTCCTTGTTATATCCCCTAAATAAATCAGAGCTGCTTGTTTCAGCAAAGTTATACTGCCTGAGGTGTTTGTCTATGTTAAAGTACTGTACTGTGATTGTTGCACTGTATCTTATTTCAAAGGAGGTCCCAGTGCCGGAACCAGACCTGGGGTAAGTGTATACTGTGAAGGTAATTCTAATATATTGTGTGGGCCACTAGTGGGAAGAAAGGGGGGTTGCAGTGTCCCAGAGGGCTGTGACCAAGTTAGTTTAACTATTGCAAACCCTGACCTCTGGGTGGAGGCACCCGCCATTGGATCCAGGCCCCTCAACCTGTTAGTGGCAAATTAGGCAGGGGTAGTAGCCCCTGGGATAACGCCATCTAGGGGTTACATATGCTTTTCTTCACCTTTAAACATTTCCGAATATCCTGTACAATTGTTTTATGGGGGAAGGGATATGGGTCTTGCTATGTTTTCTGGTTGGTTCGTTATTACTTCTTTGTGTGGGCTGTATTGTTTGAAACTAATAAACTTAAATTTCAAAAAAAAAATAATATAGATCAGACTTGTTTAATATGGTGGTATTGGAGCTAATTGCTGATTACACCTTAAAACGATATACCAAGCAGCTAATATAGAGCAGACTTGTTTAATATGGTGGTATTGGAGCTAATTGCTGATTACACCTTAAAGCCAGATATACCAAGCAGCTAATATAGAGCAGACTTGTTTAATATGGTGGTATTGGAGCTAATTGTGCTTGTAACTGAAGGTATTAGGATAGCTGGTCCTACTGTGACCTCATTTGGAATAGCCTCTGTTTGCTTGAGTGGAGCTCCTTTGTGAAAGTCACAACATATTCTCCGCTGCATAGTAATGAGAGGCTGTGTTTTCTCCACTACATAGGCAGCTCCCCCAAGCTAGGCACTTGGGACAATCAAGCAACAGAAGCAACACAAAGCAGCTCACCTGAGGAAGCCAATTTCCAGCCTGATAACTTTCGAGGTAAGAGAGACTCTTCTCTTCGTCTGGACACCTGCAGGGGGGTGCTAGCCCGACGGCTGTCAATTTAAGGATTCACCCCGTGACATCACATCCGATGACATCACATCCTGTTGCCCAGAACCTATCTCCCCACTTTCCCATTTGCAGGTTATACCTGCTGGGCCACCAGGACCTATGCCCTTTGCTACTTCCTACTCCTGCCTGTACAGCACTACTTCCTGGGATCTTGCTCACCACAATGTATTGGCTCCTGCCTCATGCTCTGCCTGTGCCTATCCCCACTAGCAGTGCACTTACCCACTTACCCATCTGCTACTCCGCACTGTGCCCTGGCACCTCCCTCCCTTGTTCCTGAACCTGCTCTCCTGCCCCTTGGGACCTCTGTGTGTCTCAGTCCTCCTGCCCTCCCCCTAGCTGTCTCGTCACCTCAGGAACATCTGGTGTCTTCTTATTCTTGCCTTCCTTCCTGTACCACCCTGCCCACCCCTGCCCCCTTAGCCTCCCTCCCCCATGTCAATCGTGGAAAACCTCACCATCTCCCCAGCCAGGGTTAGTCATGCCACTACTCCTGTCAGGAACATTCATCCAAACCCTGGCCTCGGTTCCCAGGAGCTCCTCAACTCGCACCACAGGCCTATGCATGGTCTCCATGAATATCTGTAGCCTCCTAAAAGAGTTTGACTCACTACAATGCCTGGTCACATCAATTGCCCTGATGTCATCGCTCTGGTTGAGACTTGGCTGTCAAAGTCCTCCCTGACTCCCTAGTCTCCTTCCTGGTTTCCTCTTCCGGTCCGCCCGTGTTGGAGAGGGGCGGCGGCTGCGCTATTTATGTCAAGGAATCTCCTCGAGCCCAGCCCTGCCTGCTCTCATCCTTGACTCCAGGGCCCAGGCGCTACACTGAAACTAACCCTGACCCTTTAAAGGGACCCTTTATCTGACTACTGCATCGTGCCCCCACGGACCAAACGCAGGCCATTGCTCTCTTACAGAATACCTTACCTCACTACCTCCTTCCGCTGATCAAATTCTGGTTGGGTGACTTAAATGTCAACTGGCTCAGCCCCTCCTGCTCCTCTACCCAAGACTCCTTTTCTGCAATAGACCTAACAGCTAGTTACCCACCCTACCAGGACTAACCCCAAGAGAGGCTCCAGTACCCTGCTTGATGTGGTACTCACCAACCCCTAATCGGATCCCCAATGTACAAGTCCTCCCAGACTCTCTCAGTGATCACTCCCCCATTCTATTCCACTGGTCATCCTCAGTCCCCAAACCCATAGCACAGTCCACATGCCGGCGTCCTAATTCCTGGTGTATTGATAAAACTTAAGGAACTTCTGTCCCAAATTGACTGGTCTCCTATACTGGCAACTCCTGACATTGACACAGCTCTCTCTTCTTTACCCAAACTTTTAATAATGCCTGTGATATCTTTTGCCCCAATGTTGACCCGCCGTTCTAAAAGGCAGAATGCCCCTGGTAACCCCAGCTTTGATCCACCGACTCAAACATAGGGACAACCTATGGCACCGTGCCATTGAGACTGGCCGGCCCAATGACAGGCGGTTATATGCTGCAGCTCGAAACAAGTGCACTCGGGCCATCAGAAAGGCCAAGTCTGAGCACTATCGATCCTCACTCACTGCCTCATGGGGAACCCCAGAACCTTCTGGGATAACATTAAACAGTTAAATGGAGTGCACACTCCCCCACCCACCCAGATCAACATTAATGGTGTGATCTCCTCAGACCCAGCCCTCATAGTCAACCACCTCCACACCTCATTCACTGACCTTAGCCCTATCCTCACTACAAATTTTTTTGACCCTCCTCCCCCAGCACCTGCCATAAATCTTTCTCACCCTTATTTTCTCCTTCGCCGTGTTTCTACCCAAGAACTTAGGCCGCACCTTGTCACTGCCCTCAAGAGTAATAGTACAGGCAGTGACACCCTGGATCTGTGTATCCTATGGCTGGTCTTAGACACAGTCCTTACCCCGATCACATGCCTCATCAACCACTCTCTTTGCTTGGGGAAGGTTCCAACTGCCTGAAAAGTTGCCACTGTCACCGTATCTTTAAAGGTGGTGATAGGACTGTGGCTGTAAACTATCGACCAATCTCCATTCTCTCTCCTCTCTCCAAGGCCTTGGAAAAAGTGGTGGCCTCTCAAATCTCTGACTACCTCTCCATCTACAATGTCCTATGTCCTGAGCAGCATGGCTTCCGAGCGGGCCACAGTACCAGCACAGCCCTCCTAGAGTTCTCCAACTTTCTCCACTCCTCCTTAGACACTGGTTCTCTGGCTGGTGCAGTCTTCATTGACCTCTCTAAAGCTTTCGACACTGTCTCCCACCCCTCATTCTTGATGCCCTTAGTCTCTCTGGTTTGCTGCTGGGCCTATCTCCTGGTGCACCAGTTATCTGTCTGACCGCCACAGTGTGTAAAATTAATGGGACCTGCTCAGACATCTGTCCCATCTTTTCTGGGGTTCCCCAGGGCTCCATTCCTGGGCCTCTTACTATTCCCCTCCTTACCTTAACACCCTTCCACGCTCTTGCTCGGGAACATTCTATTGTGCTGATGATGCAGTCATCTTTGCCTCAAGTCGTAACCCTATTGCCCTCCAGGAATCACTGCAGAAGTCCTTCGCTGAAGCCGAGGGCTGGTTCAAGGAACATAGATTGGTGATAAATCTTAAAAAAACCAAAACCATGTTCTTCACTCATACTCAAAACAAGTCCTGCAACTTCAAACTCCTCATTCACTCTGGGTCTTCTTTCCCACTCGAACAAGTTTGCTCCTATAAATACCTAGGGATCCATTTTGACCCCTCCCTCTCCTTCCATGGACACATCGCTGCCCTAGCCACTGCCACTAATATCCGATTGGGCATCTTACATCGGTATAAACACTGCCTCCCCCCGGAGGCTCTTTGACTCACAGTCACCTCCTCTATCCTGTCCCTAGTGGACTATGGACTGCCGGTGTATGGTGCTGCTGATCAGACCGCACTCCATAAAATTCGCACTACTCTGAATAAGGCCTGCAGGTTAATTACTGGGGCACCTAGGCTGACACACACCTGTCTACTGTACGCAAAGCACTGGTACTTGATCTTGATGAGTGCCTCAAATATCCGACTTGTACCCTTACAAAAAGACCCTCCTTGGGCTATCCCAACAGGATTGACCACCACACCACGCTCTGTCCCATTAGTTCATACTCGGACCTCTGGGAAAACTTCTCTTGTTATCCCTAGAGCTAGGACCTCTCACGCCAAAGAGCCTTCAGCTTTAGGGCCCCTCCTGGTTCGCTGTAACACACTGCCCCTCCATTCCGAAGCTCCAAATCATATCGTGCTTCAAAACTTCCACGTAACCACCTTATTAACACCCCGATGCTGTAATTGCCATTAGTCAAAGCCGCACTCAATACTAATGACAAAGCTTACTACTAAGCTGCTAAGGACAACATAACTCTGGTATTGTTTGCATCAATCCTACCTGTACCAGCTTGTTTGTATATGTGTCTTAATTTACTGTTATACTTATGTGTTGTACTGCTATACTGTGTATTTTCGTTTGTCTTACTGTGACAAGGTACCTTTTGTAAAGACCTATGGCTCAAAGGTTTTCCAAACTGCTGTTTAAATAAAATAAAAATAATAAAAAATATCTGGACTCACCATAAATTGGAAAAGTCAAAATACTCTTAATGAATCAGAATAATTCAGATACCAATACAATGCAGATATATTCAAAGTTTCCCTTAAGATAGCTCCTGAGGGCTTAGCATAGGCTTAAAATAACACAAAATTTACCTGATCTATTTAAAGAAACCCTACCTCCAGTACGTATGATGATTAAAAATGAGATAGTTAGTAACCCTTAAACATATCTATATGGGAAAGCTAAATGCTGTAAAGATGATTTGTACACCTAAAATACTTTATCTGCTGAATATATTACCAGTTGAAATACATAGCAAATGGTTCTCAAAAATTCATAAAACTTTCCAAAATGTTATTTGGAATAAAAAGAAACCATGATTAAGTTTAAAGAAGCTTAGCCAAACAAAAGAAAAAGGGAGGTTTTGGATTTCATAACTCAAATTATGTCACTGGGCATTTACAGCTCAACAAGCAAACTGTTTAATTTGACTTGGATAGTTCCACTAACGTAACCCTATGGGCAGAATATGAAAAATCTTTAATGCACCCATAAAAACTAGGAGATTTTTGACATATTAAACTTAATAAAGACTTGGATACACACCCAACCATTCCTCAGGTTATACAAACATTGAAACAAATCAAAATAATAAAACAAATGGAAATCCTTCCCTTGGAAACTAAACCTTATCTAGAAAATTCAATGTTTTCTTTTGAAGGACAACTGTTAGAAGAAAACAATTGAGAAAAGAAAGGAATCCATATAGCAAGCAAAATATTGTACCCAGATGGTATTCTAAAGTCATTTGAAGAATCTAAAGAGGAATTTCACTTGAGTAGAATAGAGTTTTGCTACTATCTTCAGATTAGACACGTAATTGAATCCAAACCAATTCCGATGACAAGGAGTGGGGACAAATACAGTAGTAGCACTGCATTAATCAAAGGATTTTTAAGGATTTTTTAAAATCCCTATTGAAAATTGTGAAACCTTTAGTTAGGAATTTTGTTTTGTTTGCTAGTGTGTTCACTGATTCCCAGAGAGGGTTGTCTCATCTGATAGTGTAGTTGAAAATCTACCAGATGGCACTTAAGTACTGTAATAGGAACTGACCTCTTTCTGAAGGTATAACAAAAAGAATTTTAGAGGATTTCTTTTCCCTAAATTTTGTGAAGGATAAATAGTGAATCTCGCAAAATTGCTTGACAAATTCGGTGCTACTACTGTACAAAAAATAGCTTTAGGGAAGGGTGGCAGAGACAGGATTTATAAATATCTGAACTGCTCAGAACTTGACCCGACAGTGAAATTCAAAGAGAGATGGGAGAAAGAACTAAATATTACAATTGGACAAGAGGAATGGAGCAAGTTACGGATGGACACTTGTAAAGCTCCAAGATAAATTCAAGGCAGGTTCATCCAATATAAGAGTCTGTATTACATTTATCACAAACCAAAGTTCAATAAAAATCTGGCAAAAAATAAGAATAGTAGATGCTGGAGATGTAACGCAGAAGAAACAAACCTTACACATATTTTGTGGTCTTGTGTTAAAATAAGACATGTGGAAAGACATCTCCTAGCTTTGTAAAAGATTACACAGGATGTCGTTTAACATTGTAGCCAGATTATGTATACTAGGGGACTGTTCACAATTATGTGCACTACCTAAGAATACTCAGCATTGGATGCTTTCAGCCCATCGAGGTCTTAAAAGGCTAATTCTCTCTCAATGGAAAACTCCACGTGTACCCATTATGCAAAAGTGGCTTCTGTTTACAGGCAAATTAGCCTTGAATGAAAAAAATCAGCTTGATTGCTCAGGAAAGAATGGACACATTCAATTCTATCTGGAATACTTTGCTAAAATTCCTAGAATCCAATTGACTCTAGATATTGGAAGTACTGTATGTTTATTTGCTGGATATTCTCAATTTTCTATACCACTGTTTGAATAACTTTTATACAAATAATTCATCTGTTCTGTTGTTTTATATATGCACTGTACTGTTTGATGCTGTACTACTAACAATATGCAACTTGTAACTATTTTAAATTTTATTATAAATTATAATGTAAAAATATATCTTTCAAGAGAATCTGTAGGCAATTTTAATTGGGCAGGATTTCTTGGTGACTCACCATTGCCATTACATAAAGGCAAGGCATTAGAAGTGTTTGACAGAATGGGCAATGAGGATTGCATGGATTATGATAAAGTAAAAATGCCTTGCTAAAGCATTTTGAATTAACCCAAGGCCTATAGGCAAAAATTTAGAGGGTTAAGAATGCACTGGGGACAGCTATGCTGAAATGTGTGTGCAGCTAAGTAATTTGTTAAAACACTGGGCAGGTTGCAAAGGCTCACACTGTGGAAGAAATAAAAAAACTTATTTATTATGGAACAGTTCTTAAAAACTGTGCCTGAGGAACTGAGAATATGGTTGTTGGATAGAGATCTGAGCTCTGCAAGGGCAGCTAGAAGAGCACAGATTTGTTCATATCCAACTGACCATCCTGTCATTGCAAAAGTAATAGAGAAATGTGGTTTTAGGGGAACCCTGGGTGGGAGCAACCTAAATGGAGCCAGCCAGTGCCTGAACCAAAAGGGATGCCGCTTGGTTTCAAAAGCACAGAAATTGGTGCATGCAGGTGCCATATCCACCAGAAACTGGGGCATTTGTCTTATGATTATCTGAATTTTTTTTTAAAAAGGGCTAGTGCAGCAGAAGGGGGTATCACAGGGAGCTCACAGCAGATAGTGGCCAACACACAGAGTGCAGTGCCCTCTAACTCCACTGTACATATGAACCCAGTGGTGGTGAATGGGTTAGTAACCATGGGATTAAGGGACACTGGAGCCTCTATTTATATGGTGAAGTAGGAATTGATTTAAAGGGAACATATCCTGTTTGGCCAGTGTCCTAGGGTTAAAGGACTGATGAGTCATGTGGTCTCAGTGCCGATGGCCCAGATTTTCCTAAGCTGGGAAGCCACCAGGGCATCACAGGAGGTGGTTGTTCCAGGCATGCCCATGGATGTAATCATGGGAATAACTTCAGTAGTAGGGGCCAATATTGTGTGTGTCACTGCCCACAGCACAGTGAGGGAACTGGCTCCTGAGGACACAGAGGGGCAGTGCATGAGGAAGCAACCCTACCTCAGCTGGAGAAGTTGTAGCTGGAAGAACGAGCTGGGAATAGCAGTTCTAAGCCACTTACAGATTGAGAACAGCCCAGCCATGGGGGCTTTCCCACAGCAGAGTGTGTCTTGGGAAGGTCAGTGCAGAGCTAGGGAGAGCTCAGCAAGCTGCCGCGCCATGGGGTGCAATAGGAAGTTAGCACCATTGTGGAAGATGACTGTCTGAGTTCTGGGAAAAAGGAGGTGTACTGGGAGAATGGTCTCCTGTACCGTAAGTGGGTTCCTAAGGGAGGGCCAGAGGAAGGAGTACTCTGGCAGATAGTGGTTCCTAGGGAGTATAGGAAGTGGCTTCTAGCCTTACACCATGTCATACCCTTTTTTGGGCACCTAGGGGTCAGCTGTACAAAAAGGTGACCAACTATTTTTACTGGCCCAGTATTTGTTTTTTTTTAATTTCTTTTTATCCACCTTCCTTGCCTGCCATCCCCGACCCTTCTGGAGCCTCAAGGCAGACATCCCTCTACCTTCCACCCTGTATGCCCCTCTGGAACCCCATAGAGCTTTGGATCACCCCCCGAGCGGGGATGGGGCAGGGTCCCCTTACTCCATCAATCAACTGTCGTCGGTCCAGGGGCCATCGAGGGGCGAAGGCACATCGAGGGCACGTCTCCGGAGGCTCTGTCTTCCCGGCGATGGCAGGCATTTTCCACTTTTCCCCACCCCTTACAGCATGAGACCCCTGATGTCAAGGCACAAGGCGCCGACGTCACACTGTATCATGGCAGCCCTCCCCTTGATCTTAGGGGCTTGCAGTACTCCGAGCCTCTGCTCGGAGTCAGACAAGTGTACGGGTGTACGCCTGTAACCCTCCCTGGAGTAGGCGAGCTGTCGTTGGACGCTCAAGCCTAACTCCCCCCAGCTGGCCCACCAGCGACCCAAGTCCGCTCCCGAACCCGGGTCACCGGCGTGGTGTGAGGTGTGGCGTACAGCGCCTCAACCCTCAGCGCCACCGGGCCGGCTGGCCCAGTATTTTTAATGACAATGGCAAACCACTACCAGACTTGTCTGCAGTGCCAGAGGGTAGGAAGTCTGGGGACAAGACTAGGGTGGCTTTGATTTCCCTACCTGTTATCAAAGAGTCATTTTAGCAAGAATGTCTTGGACATTCGGACCTCTTAGCATGTCAAGCAGCACCAGCATGCTGTACATTTTGGAGGTCATAGACTATGCCACAAGGTGCCCAGAGGCAGCATCCATGTCCTCCATCGAGACTGAGAAGGTGGCAGATAAACTGCTGGGGATATTTAGCTGGGTGGGTTCCCCCAGGAGATTCTGTCAGACCAGGGCACCAACTTTATGTCTGATCTGATGGTTAGTCTTCGGAAGAAGTGTGAGGTAAGGCAGTTCAGGATCTTGCCATACCACCTCCAGACTAAAGATCTGGTCAAGCCATTCAAAGGGTCTCTTAAGATCATGTTAAGGGCATTCACTGACCAGAATGCAAGACAGTAGGACAAGTACCTACCCCATCCCTTATTCATGTATTGGGAAGTCCCCCAGGAGTCCACAAGTTCTCACCCTTCATGCTCCTGTTTGGCCATAGGCTAAGGGGCCCCTTGATTTGGCAAGGGATGCATGGGAGGGTGAGCTTGCTCCCTAAGGGGAATCTGTTGTGAAATACGTCCTGAATTTCAGGCCATGGCTCAAGGAGCTCATGGGGTTTGCCCAGGAGCACCTAGCCACTGCACAACAGACAGAGGCAGAAGACATGGTACAACCATGGGGACAGAGCTAAGGAGTATGAAGTCAGGCAATGGGTGATGGTGCTTATCCCTGTCTGGCAGAACAAAGTACAGGTGGCTTCAGAGAGACATTACTTGTTGGTCAGAAGGGTGAATAATAATAAATACATGGTGGAACTACCAGACAGGAGACACAAACGTGAGTCTACCTTGTAAACATGATGAAATCCTACCATGACTGGGATGATATGGTCTTGGCTATGTGCAGCTATCTGGGAGGGTGCAGAAGTAGACCTGCTGGTGGATCTCCTGGGAGAAGTTAAGGAGGCTCTCAGCCAATACTGTCACCTCACAGAGTGACTAACACCAGCCAAGCTGCCAAAATGCATGGGTGCTGCATACATTTGGTGAAATGTTTGTGGGTAAAACAGGCATACCATTCTGGCAGAGCATCATGTGGATACAGGGTCCCAAGCCCCACTGAGACAGGTACTCTACAGAGTCTCAGAAGGTGTAGACAAGCCATGAGGGGAGATCAAAGAGATGCTGGCTGTCTGGGTGATCCAGGAGTTCAGTAGTTCCTGGACCTCCCCAGTAGTACTGATACCCAAAAGGATGGGACCACGAGGTCCTGCATCAACTACCCTAAGCTCAGCAGCTGCACAGTTGGATGCATACACAATGTCCAGGATGGATGAAGTCTTAAGCGAGGTTAGGGGAGCCTGTTCCTGTTCACTCTCAACCTGTCAAAGGGCTATTCTGCAGGTACCCCATCCCCGAGTCAGAGAATGGTCTACCTTCATCATCCCATTTGACTATTTGAATTCAGGGTAATGCCATATGGGATGAAGTATGCACCAGCCACCTTTCAACTGCTCATGTACTACATTCTGAATGGGATAGGAGACTTTGCTGTGGTGTACATGGGTGAGATCGCCTTCTATATCCAGACTTGGGAGGATCACATTTGGCACGTGACCGAGGTGTTCTGTCAACTGCAGCTCACTGGGCTGACAGTCAAGGTGGAGCAGTGACAGACAGGAATGGCAGAGCTGTCATACCTTGGGCACAGGGTAGGAAGTGGGTACATCTGGCCTGAGCCAGTGAAAATGGAGGCCATTCAGGGATGGGTTACACCCACAACCAAGAGGAAAGTACTGTCCTTCCTAGGGATGGCAGGGTACTACTATAAGTTTGTGCTGAGTTTCAGCAACATGGCCAAACCCCTGTTCAATTTCACCATGAAAAAAATGCCAGAAAAGGTTCCGTGGAAGGAAACCTGTCATACTGCATTCCACCAGCTGAAGAAGGCATTGTGTTGGGCACCTGTGCTTGCCAGACCAGACTTCTCTTCAATTTGTTTGTGCACCTTGAGTTAGATCATGCACTTGGGAGAGGAACACCCAGTTGTGTATCTAAGAAGGAAGCTGCTTCTCAGAAAGGAGGCCTATGCCATCATAGAGAAGGGGTGTCTAGGGACTGTCTGGGCTTTGCAGAATCTGCAACATTATTTGTATGTGAGGGAACTCACCCTGGTTACCGATCACAACCCCCTTACATGTTTGCATAGGACCAGTGGACAGAACTCAGACTTACTAAGATGGAGCCTGGTGCTGCAATAATATGGACATTAGACATCACAGCAGGTTACATCATGGCAACACTAAGAGGCTGTCCAGACAATCATTAGTCCCCTTGTTTTTTTTGGGTTTTTTTCAGCAGAAGGGGAGCTATGAGAAATTAAGGTGCAGTTCACCCAGAGAGTGAAGTGAGGGCATAGCAGGGGGAGCAAGCCAGCTCACGTGAAAAACAAACATCATTTAGTAGGGGCTAAAGAATTTGTTTTTTTATTTCTCGGGGGGGGGGGAATGTAACAACTTTTGTGCAATTTTTTTTTCTTGTTTCTGTATTTAAATTTTATTATCAGCAAAACCACTTTTAAGTATTTCAGCTGAGGTAAAAATTGTTTGTTAAGTTAGCTGCCAGAGGCATGCCAGATAGCTCTGGTGAGTGATAACAGTCTCCTTGGGCAGTTTATGAGAGAGCTTCAAAAGGAGAAAGTGCCTTTCATGTTTTGTACAAGACCCTTACTAATGAGTGGAGGAGTCACTCCTGCTTTGCTAGACAGGGAGAAAAAAAGAAAATCACATTTGGACCTTCCAAAACATGAAACTCAAGATTCTAGTTTGATCCAATCCTCCCAAATTAGAGTCTTCAAGGACTCAAAGAATGTTGAATCTATTATGTCAAAGTGACATAATGGATGAGCGTCATGAGGAGCAGCTGCGGGTCTTGAGGTCTAGCAGAGCCTGAGAGAGACAGTCAGGTTTGGGACTATGGATAGCTGACAGTTAAGATTTGTGTCTGCCCTGAACCACAAAGGTGCCCTATGTAGGTAAGCCTCTATACTTTAGGAAAATTAGAAAGGATAGCAAGATTTGTTCTGTGTGTTTCTGTCTGCTGTGTGCAAAACCATTCTCTTTCTATTTTTGTAGAATTACTGTTCCCCACAGTCTTTGTGAAGTATCTGGTATTACATGTGTAAGTAGCGTAAAGTATTAAAACATTATTTTTTAAACTATTTAATGTTTCTGTGACTGAGTCCTTTGAAGTAGGCAGTATAGTGCAGTGGTCTAAGGCTCTGAGCTGCAAATCTAGTGACATCCAGCAGACCAGACCTGGGTTTGAATCCCACAGCTTCCACTTGCATACTGTGTGACCCTGAGCAAGTCACTTAACCTCCTTGTGCTCCCCAGGTTGCTCCTGTAAAAAGCTTTCAGCTTAGTGTGCTATACCTGGTTAAATAACTAAAAAAAAAAAAGTACAGCTTGATTTATTACTGACAAAATGTGTTTCTACTTAGAGAGAAGGTTACCATTGCCATAGTCTGTTTCTAAAGCAAGGAGTTCTCAGCTGTGACAGAAAGGGATGGGTTGGTTGCCCTTGAGTAAGGAATGTTGTACTGTGTGAGCAGTGGCTCTGGAGGGATTCAGACCTAGAGATACCCTGAGAGAGTGTTTATGCTAAGTGGTGGCAGCAACTAAGAACCGTTACAGGCATCAGAAGGGTTTAAGAAAGTTGGGGGCAGTTGCAGGCTGAGTTTGAAATAGACCAGCTTACCACAGGTAGGGAAAGGGGTAATTGTTTAATCAGGAAAGGCACACTAAGCCAAAGCTTGTTTCCAGGTGTGACCTGGGAGCACAAAAAAGTTAAGTGACTTGCTCAGGTTCACACAGTATGCAAGTGGGGGCTCTGGGATTCAAACCCAGGACTCCATGGTTGTAGCTCAGTGTCCTAAACCACAGCACTGTACTGCCTCCTGTGAAACAGGAGGTTTTCCATTTTTTTTAAATCTACCCTTCTAAAGTCCGGGACTCTTGTCCTTATGTGGTTTGCCTCTGTTCCGGTCTTTACTTTTTTAAATTAAGCTTTTTCTTCCTGTAACCCTTGGCTCCATCAGGGTCATCAGTCCTGATACCTCCAGCAACTGCCTCCCCCAGAATCTACCTATAACCCCATGGATGATCCCCTACAGCAGGGTTAGGGAGAGGGAGGTATGTCCTCCCTGCCCCAGTGCACAATATAACTGTCAGGTTCTGGATGGCAGTATGGGTCAGGCAGCAGTCTTGCTGGAGCACGGCTCTTTTTTCATGTTCTGGTTTTGCTGTATGTCAGGCGGCATGAAATCATGCAGGCACTCATGCGGAGGCATGTACATGCCATGATCAGGCTGCTAGTCCTCTACATCTAAGATGTGCCCACTGTCCTGTCACCATGCCTCCATGTCATACCAGAACTGGAGTGGTGCATCAAGCCCCCTCCCTGTGAGAGGAGAGCAGTTCTCTGGACACTCCATCCTCTCCTACCCTGACTGACCCCCGGTGACCCGAGTTTGTTCCCAAACGCAGGTTGCCAGTGTGATGGGAGATAAGGTGCCCAGCACCTCAGCCCTCTGTATCACTGGGCCTACTCTCTGTTCCCATCTTTATGTTAAATCCACACTGTACCGTGATCACCGGTGCCTAGTGGACTGTCCACTGCGACGTCTGCAATGCTGACTCTGTTTGTAAGCACCAGGTCCAGCACTGCCCCATTCCTAGTGGGTTCTTTGATTAGCTTCTTGAGAAAAGCCCCTTGTAGAGAGTCAAGGATGGCACTGCTCCTTGCCAAAGCTGCAGTTGGTAGGCTCCAATCCACATCCGGCAGAGTGAGATTACCAACTAGCAGAACCCACCCCTTACTTGCCACCCTGATGATGGCTTCCACAAGTGCCTTATTCATATCCTGTCCTTGGCTGGAGGTCTGTATACCACCCTGAAATGGATATTGGCCCCATCACCTGTCTCTAGGATGACCCACAGCAAGTTCAGTCCTCTGTCCCCTGGGTGCCCCTGTACATCTGTGGCCTTGATTCCTTCCATCACATTTAGTACAACCCCTCTGCCCCTCCACTCTTCTTTTTCTCTCTTGAACAGAGAGTAGCCTGGTAAGGCCATGTCCCATTTGTGGCTGTCAGTGCACCAAGCTCACCCACCTTCCTTTGCCTGATAATGCACCAGATGTCCTGAAGTCTTTGCTTCAGGTGTCAGTGCTCTCTGTTATGTTGACATAGTCAAATACCCATAATGCAACCCACATAGCTCCTACTCCCTGGAATTCCAGGGACAGTTAATATAGTGGCAGGAGTCACCCAAGGCTGATGATCATTTTGGTCTCTGCTACCTGATGTACAGACTCAGGATTAGAATCCAGACCACTGATGAGGTAATTGAATGTGCTTACTGCTGGACAATGAGGAAGCCCCTTTAGTGTACTGTAGGCTGAAGCAGTGAAAGTGATCCTGGAAAGATAACTCAAGTGAAGGAGATCTGATTGATAAGGGTAAAAAATGGCAGCATGTTTAGCTAAATTACTATTTTGTGTTAGTTGTTACAAGAGAAAGGCATGGATCCATTGTTGATATACAAATGAAGTAATAGAGTAAGTTATGTAACTCAGCCATAACAAAGGAAGAGCTAGAAAAACTACTAAGCACTGGTCTGCTGGTGCAGGGGCAGGGCGCCTACCTGCGATATGGCGACCTGGGTTTTAGGAACAGACCTGGGCGTCGGAGGGCTGGCCAGGGAGAAAGGATTGAGCATCCGATGACTGCTGTCCTTCTCCAGGAGGAAGGGTAGAGCTTGCGACACAATACAGACACCAGGCAGAGGCTGGGTGTACCGATCGCCAATGCCAAGTAGCTTAGGGAGGGTAGGGCAGATGCTGGATGTTGTACACGTCCCCACCCTCGCACACCAGGAAAAATGCTGCTGCTGGCCACCCCTAGATAAAGCCACTGCCGCATCAATCAGCTTCCAGACTGGCCTCCAACCTATCCCGTCATCTGCAGCACTGTGCGGGTGTGGTGCCTACAACTCTACCCTGAGGGGTAGCCAGGGGTGTCGACAGTCGGCCAATCTGGGAGTGGAAGCCAGGGTCCGTGACTGGGCAGAGGTACTGGGTGTCTGGCGGTAGATGAAAAAAGAATAATAAATAAAAAAAAAAAACTACTAAGGACATTCCTGTTATCAACGCTCCTGTACCAGATGGATATAATCCATGAATTCTGAGAGAACTGGCTCATGAGTTAGTGATGCCTTGTGATAGTATTCAATTAGAGTCGATTAGTGCAGTATGTGTGTCTGATGACTGATGGAAGGCCCGTGCAGTCTCTATATTGAAAAAAGGTTCTACATCAGGAACCAGGAAATTCTACACTGGTAAACTTAACATCAACACCAGGAAAATCGATGGAAGTAATTAACAGGGAGAGGCCTGTCGATCATCTAAAGCAATGGTACTCACACCGCGGCTCATGAGTCACATGCGGCTCATTTACACTTTCAATGCTGCTCATTAGCTCCGCTAATTTAGTGCATGTAATTGCGGCTCTTAACATGCCGCTTGATTGCTGGTGCTTTTTGGCTTTCCGACATGCAATGGAATTAACAGCACCCACTTAGCGCTATCAATGACGGTGTGATAAATCTAAGCGGGTGTTGTTAATCACCTTAATTACACTCGGAACAACTGTCAGTTTGTAGCCAGAGAAGGAGCATGTTTTGCCTGTGATGGTACACCCAGCTTAAGCAGGTGTTTCATTCCTCCTTTTTGTCCGGTTCTTACTGGCAAGGCGTGCATAAACAGTAGTACTTCGCAAGTAGTCCTGATGTTACAATCCCCCTGCCATCAGGTCTAGTGCAACCAGTTTCCCCTTAAGCTTGCTCTTGCAGTCCTTTGTTGGTGCCTGTCAGCAGCTAATGCAGGAAGTCTTTTTGCCCATGTAGTTTTACTCTGTTTTTCCTCTGCTATAATATTGTTACACTCCTAGCTCCATGGTCTGCCCGGTTGTAATCTCTGCCCCCGTCTGTTCCCTCCTGGTGTATTGACTGCTGCTGCTGTGGGTACATGGTGAAGGAAGACAGCCAAAGCGATTGAACTGCAGGTACAACCTCTTTCTGAAAAGCTTTTAAAACTTTTATTGGTACACCAAGAATGGGCTTAGATCTGACAACTCTTTTTATTTTATTTTTATTTCCTTATCTCAGCAGGTCTGGGGTCCTGACTGTACCTATTGGCTTTTGTGCTTTCTAAGTGCACTGGGAGTGTGTGTGTGTGTGTGTGTTTGAGGTTTTGGTCTGTGTGCTGGTATTCATTTTATTTGGGGAGCATAAATTATATAGATCTTGTACACATGATGTATGCTGTATTATATATCTAATTAACTACAATAATATTAGATATGTTATCTGTTTCATTTTAGTTTTTAATATGAATTTTGTGTGTATTTATTTGCAAACATTTGCACTAAATTTGCACTAAATCAAAATTAAATGCTTTTTACATGCTTTTGTGTTCATGGGTCATTTCATCGAAAAACTTTTGCCTTGTATGTCTAGTGTGGCTCCTGAGTGAAGTGTCAAAATGAATGTGGCTCTCACCCCTGACCAGACTGAGTACCACTGATCTAAAGAAACACAAAACTTGGATTCAGTGTCCCAATATGAATTCAGTAAATGGAAATACTGTCAAACAATTTTAATTTAAATTTTTAAGGAAGCAGCTAAAATCGTACTGAAAAGGAGCCCTGTACAGGAGGTATTGTCAATCTGCCCTTTGGGTTTAATATTGCATACAAGGTTAATTCCTAAGATAAAATGTCAACATATTATAGAAATGTCCTATAATGGGTTAAGTAGTTTTTTTAGTCAGCTGGATGCCACATTGCGCACTACGCTTGCGACCCGGTTTAGGAATGGGACCTGGGCTATTGAGGTCGGCAGGGAGGGAGAGGACTGAGCATCCGGAGGACTGCTTTCTCCTGGGGTGGGTTGTTGGGGATTCCCAGTGCAGTAGCTGCCTCGGGCAGTATTAGTGTTGGGAAGTAGAAAGGGGCGGGATGACGGCAGGCTCCAGTGGCAAGAGGCGAGGTATAGCCATGCAGGAAGCCATTGCATGCTGTGTCCTGAGGGGGAAACTACAGCAGGAAAAAACCCTGCCTCAGCGATGGTGAGATCGGTGGCTGGCCCCATGCCCAGTGCTGGACTGTACCGTCCCATGCTTCCAGTCTTCCTCCTCCTCCCCAGTTGCTCTGCTAGATTCTAGATAGAGCAGCAAAAGAAAATGGCAGCCCCACCCTGAGTGGGCTCAGAGCAGGGGAGTTGTGCAGTGGGTGAGGCTGGAGGAGAAGGGACCAACTGGAAGTCTTGGTCGAAGGCTTCAGGTGGACAGCAGAGCCATTGCTGAGAATCCACACCTAAGAGAAGTCCACTGAGGTAGGAGATAAAGTTGGAAAAAAAACGAGTTTTGTGGCAGAAAGCAGAGTGTAGTAGTCAAGTATCGCCTTTCTGTATAATGTCAGGGAAGAGTCCTAGAGACAGTGTTGGTGCAGCAGTGTCATCTTTCTCTTTAATATATGTTTAAGTGTCCCAGAGATAGTGTTAGTGTAGTGCATTAAATGACTGAAAAATAATTTATTTTGGTTAAAGATTGACAATTCTCCTTCCTTAATCCATCCCATTGTCTACTCCTTTTACTCCAACATTCATCAGTCCTGGTCCAGACTTGCTGCATTCTAGTCAGCCTGCCCCTCTTGACAGGTTTATGCCAGCGAGATAGAACCAATCATTTTATCTGACCACTCAGTGGCCTGGATTATTCTCTCCAGATCCCATATTGCAAAAGATACAGCTTGGAAGCTGAACACCAGCTCTTAAAGACAAATCAACCATTGCCAAAATCCAATCTCTCTTACAATCTTTCACTGATTTGAACTGAGATTCGGTAAGCAGGAGGATCTTGTTTGGTGTGCACTTAAATGTTATCTCCGAGGAAATTCATTAAAATTGCCTCTAGAAGGAAGAGACAGAGAAGAAGAAGCCTTATCTCTTAACACAAATCAGTGAGACTGAGCATACGCTTTCCTCATCTACTACTTCTCACACACTGGTGAAGCTCCTTTTACTAAGGAAAAATATGTAGATTTACTGAGCGAAAAGGCAGAATATGCATCCTTAAAACATGGGCCAAATATGTAGAACAAGGTGAGAAACCCAGTCGGCTCCTTCCTATGTGCCTGCGTAAGCTGGAGGGATCCAGACTGAGCCCTTCCATTTTAGCTTCAGATGGCTCTATCAAAATCCTACCTTGAGATATAGCTCTGGTCTTCCAAGGCTTTTATAGTAATCTATATGGGGAAAATCCCTTCTCCCCCGATTCCCCATGAAATTGAAGACTACTTAGGGTCAGCAAACTTTCCATGCCTTTTTATTCACCAGCAGGCTTTCCTTTCCACTCCCATCTCTTTGGGAGAAGTGGTAGAAGCAATTCACACTCTAGCCTTGGATAAGGCTCCAGGACCAGATAGCTTTCCCTCCAATTTCTATATATCTTTCTCTGAGGTACTGTCTCCTTACTACTCAGACTATATACATATATGTTCACTGCTAATAACCTTGACCCCTCACTATTAGAAGCCCTTCTTCTAAAACCTAACAAACCACACCTCAGCCCAACAAGACATCGCCCTATCTCCCTCCTCAATTATGATATTAAGATTCTTACCAAAATTCTTTCCCAGTGCATTAGGAAGGCATGGATGCACTACTAAGTCCAGAACAAGTTGGGTTTGTTCCAGGACGTTCCTCGAGCAGATCATCTAAGGAAGCTGACACACATATTCCAAGCCACGCAGTTCTCCTCTACTCCTATGGCCCTGATCTCCTTAGATGCAGAGAAGGCCTTTGACAGGGTAGACTGGGAGTTTCTCTGGCTAGCTTTGCAGAAGATGGGGTTTCCAAAGTCTTTCCTTCAGTGGATTAGAGTCATATACTCTTCCCCCATAGCTAAGATATTTTGCAATGGGGGTTTTCTATTCTGTCTTTTCTCTCTTCACCAGTACCAGGCAGGGCTGCCCCTTGTTCCCCTTCCTCTTTAACCTATACCTGGAACCACTGCTGAGACATATCAAAATGACTCCACAAACACAGGGCATTCCTGCATATGGTTTTCCCCCTCAGACTGTTGGCATATGCAGATGACATTCTCCTTCATCTAGCGAACTCTTCAGTCTCTCTTGACCATACGCTAAACGTGATATCCTAGTTTAGCAGTGTCTCCAATTATAAATTGAACGTTTACAAGACCGAAATTTTCCCTCTTTACCACAACACTCATGAGGCTGCCTTTCTTCAGTTTGGTATGTCATGGTCTCCAAAGTCGATCAGGTATCTGGGATACTTCTATCCACTAACTCGTCCCTTACCAAGAAATTAAACCTCACAGACCTACTGACTCACATCCAACAAGATCTTCAGAGATGGGAATCCCTCCCAATCGCTTTATGGGGCAGAATTAACATTATGAAGATGAACATTCTCCCCAGGCTTTTTTACCCCCTGAATATGTTGAACCTCTGGCTTCCTCTCTCTTTCTTCCAGCAGATCCATTCTCTCATTTCCAACTTCATCTGCCTGCATAAGCACTGCCGATGTTCATACAGTATGTTAAGCCTTCCCAAAGATATGGGGGGGATTACGCCTCCCCAATTTCTTTTTTGAAATTAGATAACTTTATTGAGTTTTCACAACAACCAAACATGAGATACAGATAGCAGCCAGAACTAAAACAGGACCAGCCAACCCTCCCTCCCCAAATACAAAGCTTTAACAGGAAATGAACCAGAGTATCAATTGCTCCCCACCCCCTCCCCCCAACTCGAAGGTGTCACTCTTAACTTTAGAGGGATAAACTACAAGGATAGATGAGATAAACTAATAATAAATTAGACCGAAAACCTACAATCAAGTCCAGAAACCAAACTACAGTCAGGGTCTAGTAGACAGGAGATTAGTGTAAATATAGACACAACTTCCCATTTCCGATTAAAGGAAGGCATGCATTACAGGAACTGGCAATCAGTCTTTCTAACTTAAAGCAGAAAGAGATTTCTTTAAGCCATTCACTGAATGATATATTGATTTGATCCAGCCAATGTCTTAGGACCAGTCTTTTAACAGCAATTGAGATTAAAGCAATATGGTATTTCCTTTCACTATTTGTGATATCTGAATACTAGCCCAAAATACAGGCTTCAGGTGTAAAATAGTCTTGCAGCCCCAGGATAGGGTCTAAATTGGCTTGAATAACCTTCCATAAGGGAGCCACCTTGCTACAGGACCAAAAATATGCATTAAAGTGCCCTCTTTCTCCCCACATCTAGTGCATACATTTGACCCCAGCCTACCTAACTTAGTCAACCTGGACGGCGTAAAATACAAATTATTCAATATAAAAAACTGGATAAGCCTATTTCTGTCTAAAGTGTGAAATTTATATGTATCACGCCAAATTTGGTACCAGAACCCAGGAGAGTCAGGGATTAAAGAATCCAAACTTCACCCAGGTAACGAAAACAGGGTATTTGGTATCTAGAAGGAAAAGATATATCGGAAATTCCATGAGGTTTGGAAACGCAGTCCTGAATTTGATCCAGGAAAGGCCTGACTTGGGAAGGTAATTTCACATTCCCAAAATTCTTCAACAAAAGATGTCTCAGCTGGTAAATCTGAATATATATTTCGGTGGGAGATTCTGATCCTCCAGCAGATTATTGGATGAGAGAAGGGAACCCTGGGGGTAAAAATCCTCTACTGACCGATTCTGGATTTGTGGGAGCCAATCTAGTGGAAGCGGTACCCCACCTATTTTAATATTAGGGTTAAGAGTGAGTGGCTGAGCCATACCCTTAGTGTATGGGATCCTAAAGAAATTCCAGCATTGTGAGAGAATTTTGATGGAAAGTCCCATGGGAGAATTACGAATGTCTACTGGTAGAGAGGGAAAACTATAATAAAAGATACGAGAAGGAAGTAGGCTGAGTTTATCCAACACTTTAAGCTCTAAATCCAGCCAGATGGGCTTATAGCACTCGTTCTGAGACCCGAACCAGTGCCCCATTTTGGCTAGATGGCTAGCCCAGTAATAAAACCAGAAATTGGGAGCGAAGACCACCTTTGTCCCTGGTAAGCTAAGCTTACAGAAAGCCCTCCTAGGATGTTTACCCCCAAATAAATTTGACTAGGTAGAGTGTATCTTTTGGAAATAGGTTCTGGGAGCCAAATATTAAGAAGGTTCAGGGTTCAGGGGTAAGAAATACGTGGTAGAATGTTCATTTTAATAATATTAATCCGTCCCCTACGGATAACGGCAAAACAGACCATCTATCGAGATCTTTCTGAATTCTATCCAGGAGTTCATCCAGATTTAGTTTTTGATAGTCTCTTCATCCCGGCCAGGTATATGCCTAAATACTTAAGCGAGGTCTGGGCCCATTTCATACCTAGCTGAAGGAAGTTGGCTTGAAGCGTGAAAGAATTAAGAGGAAAATCACCGATTTGGAAAGATTTAACCTTAGTTGGATACCTTCCCGTATTGTGTGATGATTTGAAGCGCTGCTGGAAGAGAAATCTCAGGGTTCGGAGAGGTGCAAAAGGATATCATCAGCTGAAAACTGATAAAGTCAAAGCAGTCTGAGAGATAATACAACCAGTGACCTGCGGTGATGCTTTAATACTGAGTAACAGAGGCTCAGATATAAGTTAAATAGGTACAGGGATAAGGGGCATCCCTGACGTGTTCGAAAATAAAAAACGAAGATGAAAAACACCATTACAAAAAACTCTAGCCAAGGGTGACCAATAAACTGATTTAATCCATTGTATGAAAATCTCAGGAAACCCATTCTACCAAGTGTAGACCACAGGAAATCCCAATTGACCCTATCAAAGGCCTTTTGGCATCTAGGGCTACCAACATCATAGAGGGTTGGGACTCCCATGGCTTGGAAAATGGGGAAAGGGTGCGTAGATGATCTGATCGCGGATCTATCCTGGACAAAAACCCACCTGCTCATTACTAGCAAGGATTGCCAGACTCTTCTGATTCTCAAGGAAAGGATTTTAGTTAGGATTTTGATATCGTAGTTTAATAAAGAGATCGGTCGATAACTGGCCGGTCCAACAGCAGTTTATCCGGTTTAGGAATTAACATAATGGTAGCTTCTAGCAGTGAGGGATCAAGAAGGCCTGATGAGAGCATATGGTTAAACAACTTGAGAAGTGGAGGAAATCTCTTTACAGAAAGTTTTATAAAGTTAGGAAAACCCATCAGGGCCTGGGGATTTGTCCAAGGGTAGCCCGCTTATAACCTCTTCTATCTCCCTCAGGGTAATAGGAGAGGAAAGCAATCCACATTGTTGATCTCACAAACAGGGAAGGGAGATCCTATCCAGAAATTCATCCATCTCGGAGCGAGAGGCCTGTTCAGACCCTCCCCTGTACAGGTCTTGATAGAAAGCTTCGAAGATTTGTGCTGTATCCCTTGGTGAGGTTTTGATTGATCTGTCAGGAGCTCTCAAGGCTGGAATCAGCCTAGAGTTTTCTACCTCCCTTAACCTAAGGGCAAGCAATTTACGGGTTTCTCTCCTTGGTCCAGATACCGCTTTGGTTTTAGAAATGGCATATTCCGTTTTTCCTTAATCAAGTCTTCGTACTCATTCCTTAGCTTACAGAACTTCTCCAGATCGGTCTGGGAGCCAGAGAGGGAGAAGGTATTTTCAGCTCTTTTAATTTGATCCAGTAATGACGTGATTTTCATTTCTCTCACCCTCTTCCTCCTAGAGGTCAATTTTATAAATTCTCCTCTAATAACACATTTTAAAGAACACCAGAAATAATCATCTCTAGCAGTAGAACCCTGATTAGTCTCAAGAAAGGAGGAGATCAAAGATTGAATATGCTTAACTGTTTGGTCATCTTTTAAGAGCTGTGTATTAAGTTTCCAGGAGGTATCTCTCTGGCCAGGCCCTCCCGGAGACATCTTCCCCAATTTCCTACTATACTACTGGGCCAGTCCTTTTTCCAAGTGCAGAAGATGGTTCTCGAGCACTGAAGGAGATTATACCCCTGTTTGGTTACAAATTGAAAACCAGATTCTGCAGTCCCATAATATCACCTGCCCAATCATCTTCTGCCTCCCAATGAAATCCCTCCCAGATGATCTCCATCAATCAGTTCTTGGCACCTCACTCAGTGTCTTCTCCCAGCTCTGTTCCTTTCACAAAATTCTTCCCTGTAAAGATTCTATTCAATCTGTCATATTAAACCCTAACATTAAAATAGAAGGCTCCTGCATTGGCCCTAATTGGCTACCGCAACTAAGAGATGTCACAGTAGATGACCTGTACCCTCAGGACTCTCTTCTCTCTCTCTCTTCTCCAGATATCCTCCTGAAATATGGCATTAGTCAAGTGCACATCTTCAAGATCTTCCAGCTTAGACATCTATTAAGCCAATTATTTAGCATTACTCCTAAATCCTCCATGCTGAGTCTTGTTTTGGAACAGCTGAAGGTGTTAGCTTCCAAGCCACCTGCCATTTCTAAATTTTATTCCTGTCTCCTAGCTATTGGTCACACAGTACCCCTCTCAGGCTCCAAGATTTGGAGTTCATTGCTCCCAGATGATACACTGGATTGGCCACAGATCTGGAAGGACCTATACCTTTATAATACTCAAGACAGGCTCAGACTTACTCAGTTCTATATCCTCAATGACATGTATTATACTCCGGTTAAACTGGCCAAAATAAGCCGTCTCCCCTTCCCTCTATGCTCAAGGAGTGGCATTGCAGAAGGGAACATCCTACATATTTTCTGGCACTGTGAAAAAGTCTCCCCCTTATGGCAGCTAATTCAGTATAACATAAACCCCCTGTTAGGTTTGGATGGTCTGTTCACTGCAGAAATTTGCATTTTAGGGTGTTACTCCAGTGTTAAGGTTAAGGAGAGAAAATATGCCATGGCTTTAATTTCTATGGCAGTCAAGAAACTGGTTCTCAAGAACTGGATGGACCAACTTGTTATTTCTTACAGTGAGTGGCTGAATAATCTTTCATTGTGCTTCAAGACCGAATGCATGATTGCCAGCTCCTGTAACAGACTCCAGCTTTTTTACAGAAGATGGGGAAAATTGCATGCTCTTTACTTGCATTAACCTCATCAGATTCCCCTAGCTCCTCTTATATCTTGTACTTCTATGTTTTCTGCTGCATAGAGCACTGTTTCTGTATTTGCCTCATAGGTGCACACTCCAGGGGTGGGTCGGTCTGGGGGAGGTGGAGAGGGAGGATGGTTTGACAATGTTTTGTGTTTTCCTGTTACATGTTGTAGTCTCAGTCTCTCTGTACGCTAGATTTATTATTATAAAAACAATAAAGAGTTAGAATTTCAAAAAAAAAGATTGCCAATTCTCATGCCATACAGTCAGTGTGGTGGCAGGGGTACCACCCATGACGCCGGTGACCCGGGTTTGAGAACAAGCCTAGGTGTTGTAGGTGGCTAGCTCTTTAATTAAAGATTAAGGGGACAGAGATGATGACACCATAGTCCCTTCTGACCTTCAATTACTATGTTACTATGCATAGCTGGCCACTCACACTGGTGCACCCTCCCCCACAACACAAAGAAGGGCTCAGGGTGACTCCCAGAGTAAGGATTGGAGGAAAGCATGGTACTACAGAAAAAAATAATTTCCTTTTCATTCCTTTAGTAGTAACTGGGGGAGATGAGGGGTACAGCTAAAACAAAAGTGGTAGCGGCTGTAAAGGTAAGGAGCCTGAAGCAAATTAAAGTAATGGTAAAATGAACTGTAAATAAATTTTGATGTTGAGAAGTATAAGATGATGTATCTTGGTAGGAGAAATAATAAACAGGGCATACACAATGGCAACTATGCCATTTACCTTCATGAGTTAGTGGGCAAAACAATAACTCATGAGTGACAGGGCCACAAGTAAGTTATGTATGTCTTGCTCCCTCACAAGTATTGCTTAGCGGATATAATGAGCCAGACCGCTGTGTTTCCCATTTATACAATGTATTCAGATTGTAAAGCTTTTAAATTAGTTGTTTTTATAAAGATGCAACTGTTTCTGTTTGATTACACTGCAGTGTTTTCTGTGCAGCACGTGCAACTGTGATGTCATCAATAATGATTCAAACTGCTCTATCATTGGTTAAGGGTTTCTTTATTACCTGCCAAGTGGGGATAAATGGAATGATTCATCCTCATTTAGAATGTTTCAGTGGCTAAAATAAACCATTTATCTGCAGGGCTATCATAATAACTTTTTTAGATATTCCATTTGTATAGGAACATTGACCATAGAGCATAATTTTGTCATACAATAGCACATTCCTAAACCTGGCTGCAAAGCTTAGATAACTGTTTCCTAGATACATAGATACATACATAGATACATGAACAGTGTTGGCAAGATGAGGCCTATGGCCCACCCAGTCAGCCCATTTGAGCTTGTAAGTTCAGTTTGTTTTCCTAGAAGTCTGTTGCCCTTACTCCTGACCTCCAGAATTCCTTTATGTCTATCCCACGATTCTAAATCCTGTGATTGTTTCAGCCCCCACCACTCTCTGGCAGGGTGTTCCACTTGTCCACCACCCGTTCTGTGAAGAAATTCTTCTCATGTTTCTCTGAATCGTCCTCCCTCCAACTTCATCCCATGCCCTCTAGTCCTGGAACATCTTTTTCGCTTAAAAATAGTGTTTTCCTGCACCCTGTTCCTCCCTGTAACATACTTGTATGTCTCTATCCTATCCCCTCTCTCCCTCCTCTCCTCCTGGTGTATAAAATCAGAAACATATTTCCCATAATGGTGCTGTCATAAATGTTTAAAATATTTAGAAATGTTGAAAACCCCCAAAGGGAATATCTATCTATCTTTTTCTTTCTTTCCTTCTTTCCTTCTTTCCTTCTTTCCTTCTTTCCTTCTTTCCTTCTTTCCTTCTTTCCTTCTTCCTCTTTCCTCTCTTTCTCTTTCTTTCTTTCTTTCTCTCCCTCCCTTCCTTTCTTCCCCTTTGACAGATATACACCATATTATGGCACACTACACCACTATGTCACGATGTCCTAACACAGGTAGCTATTAGCCAGCCTAATACCACAGTGGCTGGAGAGCCAGTTGCCAAGATGGTAATCTGGGTTTATGCGCCTGTGTCGGATTGTTGCTGTGGGCCCACCAGAGGCTTATGTAGCATCCCGTGGATGACCTTAGTCTCTAGGGGAAGGTGAAAATCAGATTCGCTGCTTGACTGTCCTTGTAGTGCAGCCATATTTCTTATCTGCAGGGTAAGAGAATGACTGGTCAGTCATGTGATGGCATGACATTGTGTGAGTCTGCATGTGGACCAATAGCACCATTGTCTTCATAGAGATTGGGAGAAAAAACAACCAAAGTATTCCATTGTAGTGCTCTGTTCCATTAGGAGCAGTAAATACTCTTCCAAAGGCATTTCAGAGAAGTTCAAATTGGTTGGATCCAAAGCCTCTGAAATTAAGTTATCTCCCTCCCCAGGTGATCAATCAACATCTCCTCATGGATTTCTTTGTCCTTTCACCTTTCTTCTTTCTCAGATTGTGGTTTCAGACTCGACCAGACCCAAATTGCGGTTTTCTTTACAAAAGATGTTTTTAAGTTGACTTCTCTAAAAATAAGTTTGCAAGTCTACAAAGATCTTAAAGTTGTTTACTTCAGGGGTTGGAAAAAAATTATTATCCCTTAGTGGAGATGCTTACTTCAGTTTGTTATAAATTAGACAGATTAATTAGTTTCCCTTTTCTCTCTCTGGTGGTATCACTTCCTGTTTCCCACTAGTGAACAAGTTTGACACTGGTATCAGGGACCTTGCACTGGGTGATGTACTAATGGTCTCCACTAACTAGTTTCAGGATCATCAGCGTCAGGTAATAAATGTTTTTATTTTCATCCTATTTTAGATCTGAGGGCTCTTTCCTATTTCTTACCATTACAAAAATCACTAAACCACTTGAATTTCATAAATAATTTGAGCTGGAAGTTATAAAAGGAATTGTGTGTACCTATATCTTTAAGAATCAGGTATGACATGATAGATATATCCTATAAGATGTGATCCCGTGGTAAAGCCCTTGGTGAAGGACGTGCTGGGGAATTGGGCTGGCACTTTCTAAGTGCTGTATTTATAACATTCTACTTGGCTTTATCCTGAATTAGAAAATGGGCTCAAAAATTCTAGAAATGTGATTGGCTGGCAGGGGTACATTAACTACAGTGAGAGCCCTCTGAAAAAATAAGTCCCAACCATGCCACCCATTGGCTAAAATGACTTAATTAGCATTTGAAATCACTGCCATTTTTTCTCTTGCATACAGAGAAACTGTTCCCTCAATGTTCGTTCACTGCCAGCTCTGTAAGGTTTTTTGTTTAACTGTAGCCCTGTAATAACCACACTTTAAAATGGAGGTTAAAGAAAAAGTACCTCTCTCTACTACCTATGGAAACCACAGTTTAAAAAAAAAATCTAAGGATCTTCCATGCATAGTAGTACACTGCTCCACAATGCCACTGCTCACAAATTCCCAACGGATTTATCATTTTTTAACATAGCCCTGTTACACTTCTGTAAACTTGTCACTCACCCACCCCTGCTCCACTCCCAGTCCAGCTAAACATTTTTTTAAACCCAAATGAAGTCCTGTTAACTCTTTAAAGTGACTACCTCTGTACATTTCATTTCCCCTACCACCCGATTATGTTGACCCTTCACAGTGTTGCTGCCAATGATCTGGAACTGGTTATTTTCTCAGTGGCACTCACCCACTAACAGTCTTACAACCACAAAGCAGCTACAGTAAATGTATTTTATTTTCTTACATAATAAACAGTCTCCACATCAGTCTCTACTGCTATCTGCATTTAAGGTGCTGCGGTGTCACACGAGACTCACGTCAATTCCTCCTGGTTTCATGTTCCAGGGTCGCACGCCTAACTGCCCCATCTTCTAAACAAAAAGCCTTGCCTTCTCTGTTTTTAAGCAGGAAAACCATGCCAAGAAACTCCTGGGGAACCTTTAAAATAAACTCCATCTCTTCTTCTACAGGTGGTGATGCAGGGCAGGGGAGTAGAAGAAAATAGCTCTGGGGGAACAACAGCAGATGGAACAGCAAAAAAAAAGAAGGGACTACTTTTCCAAAACACATTTTTTTGGTGTTTCTATTGATTTTGAAAGTAATTTTCTCTACTGGTTTATTACTTAATTAAAATTTATTCAGACACCAATTTTCTAAGCGCAATAATACCCTCCAGGGTGGGTAGTATGGGCAATACCAAACCTTCCAGGGGCTATAACGCATTCTGCCTGTGGTGTTGGGCCTCATTACAACCCTGGGCAGTTCGGTATTGCCCAATACCACCCACCCTGTCAGGTATTATTGCTTGCTTTTAAAATCCTGGGTTTGATGACCCAAGGCACTTACGATCTTGAATTTTGATGACTGGGTAGCCCACTGACACATGCAAATCCCTTTTTCAGGGATGACCAGAATGTAATGTATACAGTTGAATAAAACTATGCACTTGATTACAGTGCTGGAAAGATTATAATACAATAAGCAGGAGAAATTACAAGAAAATAAATGAAAGCCTACATACAGAGAACATAAGTTAGTTACACATTTTAGTATTAAATCAAAATGCTTTATTTGTTTGACTCATGATGAGTCATGACTACATCAGTACACACAACCAAATATACACATTTGTTAACTAAAATTAAATATACAAATACATGACTGTATATTTTTGCGTAAAATAGTTTAGTCCAGCCTGTGCAATAGATTATATAAAATATTCCATGGTTAGTCATCCACCATTTCATTTGCTGATATAAATTCCAAATTCAATAATGCAATAGTTTACAGGCAAGGGTAAAAGTACTTTTACTAGGAGACAAGAGATTGGGTATGGGTTACTCAACTCTATAATTTAATATTCTCCATTGGGAATTTCTAGTATAGACGATATAGACATTCGGTGCCATATAACAGAATCTGAGGTTCAGCAAGGCAACATCACAATCAGGTACTGCAGGAGAAGAACACAAGCTACCCAGAGTTAGGAAGCTTCTACCACGAGGGTCAGTCTCAGGATTATTATATAGCTAAGTATTTGACTTGTCACTGCTTTTCATCTGCACTAGTTAGTTACAGCATGGTAACACATGTATTTTTTATTTATTTGAGTCTAGGATTATAAGTACCTTTGAGCCGGGACTCTTTACAAAGGTTCCACGTCAGTGAGTACAGTCATAGAGTTTCAATTACAGTATAGAACAATCAAGACGCTGATGGTTGTAGCATGTTATTACAAGGGTTTCTTACATGAAACATGTGAAAGTGGATACACAGAGGTAAGGGAGACATGGGAGGTGGATACAGACAGGCAAAGGGGATGTGAGAGGTGGGGAAAGGAGAGGGCGGGGTTGGACAGGGGCAGGGGTATAGCAGCCTAAGGGCTTTGTCAGGAGGCAGACAGTGGTAAGTGCATTAGATGGGCAGTGGTGGAGGCAAGTGCTGGGCGGTGGGGCAAAAAGGCAGACAGCAGAACAACAAGGGCAGCCAGGTGGGAGTAAAGAGATTAGTCATGGCAGTCACAGGAGCTGGCAGTGAGAAGAGCGAGGCGGAGCTTGAACTTGAAAGCACCCATAGTGGGTGAGGCAGAAATGTCACTACTGAGACTGTTTAGCCAGCTGGGTGCCCTATATGCAAAGGACATTTGGCACTGGGATGTGTGACAGTGGGGGATTTGCAAGAGTTGTGGTTTAGGCCTCCTGGTGTTGCAGTTGTTGATTCTGAGTTTAAGGAGAGAGCAGACACCAGGAGGGGCATTGTCCATCATTATTTTCTTTGCTGTGATGCAGGTTTGATATTTTAATTGACTGTTTAGTTGCAGCCACCCAGTTTGAGAGTAGAGGTTGCAGGTATGGGTGAGGCAGTGGATCCGGTGATGAGACGACAGGCTTTATTGAGGAGGTAGAAACCCATTTGAGAGAGGAGGCAGGTGGAGCCATAAACAATGAGTCCATAATCAATAATGCTAACAAAGGAGCTCTGGACGGCAATTGTTAGTGCTTCAGGGGTTAGATGTTTCCTGTGCGGAACAGTAGCCCATCCTGATATTAGCAGCTTTTGCCACAGTATTAACGTGGGCAGCGTGGGAGAGGTGGGAGTCAAGGTAATGCCAAGTTATTTGAAGGATTGGACTTGTTCAGAGTGATTCTTGCTTAGTTTTGATGGCAGGTGATACTGCTTATGTTTATTTTGAGAGCTGCTGAAAATCATGGACTTTTTTTCTGGTTCAGGATCAGTTTATGCTTTAGGAACCAGTTTTCGACTGATGTGAAACCATGCTGGAGGTTTTTTTGCAGTTGTTGTGGATAAATATATATACGTATATGTGCCACTACCTTATAACATGACTAATTTTACAAGGTGAGGGCACCTAAAAGATATGAGCAACATTCAGGAACTGAAGAAGATGTGGACTAGCTAGAGCATAATCTCTCTATAAAATGCTAGCCATGGTACTGAGCTTTTAAAAATTGTTTAAGTATTCCATTTGATATAAATAATTGCAGCATCAGTTTGTGATTCTATACACAGCTTCTTTCCCCTTCAGACGTATGCCCCAGATAGAAGAGTGATAACTTCCACTTCATTTCACATCACATCATTACATGGAAAATAATGATGAAAATGAATTGAAACAAGAAGAATTCATCCATTTAATGAAATAAACATTCAACAGGTTCTTCAGTTTTAGAAGGGACTGTTTATCACCATGCCTAATGCACCTTCTACCTGTGTTGCAGAATATTTGTTTAATATCATATAAGATATTCAGATCACCATACAGTGGGGTTTAACATAAAGACAAGCGCAGAGGCAACCACATGAGAACAAGGGTCCTGGACTTTAGGGTGGTGGATTTAAATGAAATGGGAGCCTGCCTCAGAAACTGCCTCTTGTTGGGGATGCCAGAAAGGGTAGAGGCACAGTGGGGAAGAGTAAGGTAGGTATAATTAAGACAACCAGCTTCTGCATGAAGGAAGTGAGTAAAGCAGAAGGAATAGGAGATGGTTATGGTCCTCTAGGGAGGTGGCCATAGTGGTGAAGGATAAAAGGGTGGCATTAAGGAGGTATAAGGAAAGACAGAGGGAAGAGGACAGTAAGGTATACCAAGTAAAACAGAAGGAAGCAGGTAAGGTGGTGAGGGGAGCAAAGGTACAGACAGAGGAAAGGATAGCCAAAGGGGTAGCTAAAGGGGATAAGACTTTCTTCACCTACATACATGAGAAGAGGAGAGCAAGGGGATGGATAGTGAGGATTGGGAGGATGGCAGGGGGAGATTGTGCAGGAGAGGACAAAGAGAAAGCTGCCATCTTGAACAGGTGCTTCTGCTCAGTCTTCACAGGAGTGGGGTGGGGACGGACGACCAGGGAGTGCCAGGAACAAAGCGGGGGGGGGGGTGGACACATTTATTTTCAGAGGAGAGAGTTATGAAGGGACTTGCAGCTCTGAAAGTGGACGTGGCTGTGGGACTGGATGGGATACACCTAAGAGAAGTAAAGGAAATCAGGCAGGTGCTTGCTACCCACTGATGGACTTACTCAACAGTTTACTGGAAACAGGTGTGGTTCCAGAGGACTGGAGAACAACAGACATGGTCCTGCTACAGAAGAGCAGCTGCATGGAGGAGGCAAGCAACTATGGGCCAGTCAGCCTAACTTCAGGGTGTGGAAATTAATGTAAACCTTGCTTAAAGAAGGGCTTGTACAGTATCTTGAATCAAATGGGGTATAAGACCACAGACAGTATGGAGTCATCAGAGAGAAGTCATGCCATAGCTACATAGAAACTTAAAAAGGAGATGACAGAAGGAAACCAACGGTCCATCTAGTCTGCCTGTTGGTTTTCAGGACACCTATTGGGACCTTGAGATTGTCAGTTTAGAATTCATATTGTAGGTGAAGCCCTGCCCCTGCCCCATGTTGCATGCAAGTCCTGTCCCATCCCAGTTTGAATGAAGTGACCATTTTGGCCTCCACTACTTCAGAAGGCAAACCATTCCAAAGTACTATCACTACCTGAAAAAAAAGTGTTTCCTGATATCTGGCCTTGGAATACCCCCTTGAGATTCCAGTTTGTCCTCTTGTATTAGTGTTACTGAACCTAGTAAACATTTCTCGAGTGGGAAACTTTGTTGATGCCTTTAGGTACTTACAAACTCTCAATCATGTCCCCTCTCCTTCTAGACTCGAGCGAGAACAGATTTAGCTCCTTCAGACATTCATTGTATGGCAGGTTGTGTAATCCTGATATCATATTTGTGACTCTTCTTTGGACTGTCTCCAGTTCATTTATCGCCCTTCCTAGGATGTGATCCCCAAAACCGGACACAGTGCTCCATATGAGATCTCACCAGTGATCTATAAAGAGGTAGGATGATGTTCCTGCTGTCAAGCTTCTGCTGATACACCCCAACATTCTGCTGGCCTTGCTGTCTGCCAGATGAATCAGATAGATTCTTTGACTGGGTGACCAGGGACTAGATCAGGAGGGCAGTGGATGTGGCCTATTTGGACTTTAGCAAGGCCTTCAACATTGTGCAGCACAGGAGACTGGTAAAGAAATTGAGCAGCCTGGGGTGTGGACTCTAAAATGGTGAATTGGCTAGAAACTGGTTAATGGACAGGCAACAGAGGGTGGTGGTTAAAGGCACTTAATGCAATGATGGGAGAGTGACCAGTGGGGTGCTGCAGGGCTCAGGACTGGAGACCGGTCCCCTTCAATGTCTTCCTAAGTGACACTGAAGAAGAATTGGAAGGGAAGGTATGCCTTTTTGCAGATTATATTAAAATCTGTTATATGGTGGACACTCGGGGGGGGGTAGAGAGAATGCACACGGATCTTAGGAAACTCAAGGAGTGGTCAAGAGCATGGCAGTTGGTGTTCAATCCCGAAAAGTGCAAAATCATCCACCTAGGGCATAGGAACTCAAGAGTGGAGTATAGGACGGGGGTGAGGAACTGATAGTCACTAAGCAGGAAATGGACCTTGGGATTATCATGACTGATGAACTCAAATTGTTAGGGCAGTGTGACAAAGCAGTGGGTAGGGCCAGTGCAATACTGGGGTGCCTTATTTTATTTATGACTTTGATTGCAGGGTAAAAGCACTGATCCAAAGGACCGTTTCCAGGCACGACCCAGGTCATAGAGATGGTACTATGAATACATAAAAAAACAATTTACAATGAAATCAGAAGAGCAAGCATCTAACACACAGCAGAAATACAGAAAATTAGGCTATGTACAAAAAATGCTTGCAGTACGGAACATATTACAATTTGGTAGATCAAATAACTATACAAAATGAAGTAGCAGATACAACTGAGATACCTTGAGAGAGGTATTTCCAGCAGGAGATAGTGTTGCCATTGTATCGCTCACTGGTGAGATTCCACCTGGACAACTGTGTCCAGTTTTGCAGGCTGCACCTCAGAAAGGACACAGACAGGGTGGATGCAGTCCAGAGGAGGGTAACTAAAATGGTGTAGAGGTTGCATCAAAAGTCTTGCAAGGAGAAACTGAGGGATCTCAATGTGTACACCCTAGGAGAGAGGAGAGAGGAGAGTGAGGTGGGACATGATACAGACCTACGAGTTCCTAACAGGGATAAAAAGATTGCAAGAGGGGAGTCTATTTCAAATGAGAAAGAGGACTAAGACCAGGGGACATGTGATGAAGCTGGAGGGGGTGGAGCTGAAGAGTGATGTGAGGAAGTACTACTTCACTGAAAGGTTGCTAGATGCCTGGAACAGACTGCCAACAGAGGTGGTGGAGGCAAACACAATGGGGGCTTTAAGTATGCATGGGATAGACATAGGGGAATACTAGTAAATAGACAGAAGGGGGGAAGGGCACCAGAGACAAGTTAAAGTCTGCGGAGACCGACTAGAAAGGGAGCATCTGGCAGACTGGTGGGTGCAACAGTTATTTCTGCTGACAAATTCCACTTTGGATGCCATTACCAACTGAACTTAATGGATCAGGTCAGGGCACAGGTCCACCTGGCTATAACCTGGGGAAAAGAATTATAACTATGCCAACCACCCAGAGGTGGAGTTTTGTGAGACAACCAGCCAGCAGGCATAGGGGAATTTAGTGGAAGGGAAACCAGGCCAAACACCACTAACTGGTACCTACAAGAGAGAGGCATCAAGCTGACTCAGATGCAATAAAAGTTTTACAACAACATCTATACTAAAGTATCTACTGTAAATAACTCTAAAATAGCTCTAAAATGCATACGATACTCCAAATAAGTTGCTAACATCGCTAAATTTGTCCTCAACACTAAGTGAAAACCCAGTATTAAACCAAAAATTGAAGTCCACTTTAGAGTCCAGCCACTACTGGTGGTGTTGACAAAGGGGAAAGTTGGGTCCAAAGACCCGTTGGACCACCAGGAAAGTTTTCCCCCTTCCACAAGAAACATGCAAGCTACAGAAAAAAAATGAAAGTTTAAAAGGATACTTATCATCAGCTGCAGGTCTGTCGTAGACCACTGGTACATGTTACCCCTACTGGGCTGAAGAAACAGTTGAGGCAGTGAAGATCCCTGACTGCAGGTCACACTCTGACCACTGGAAATGGGTCACCCCTCTGCTATTATGGCAGACTTGATTTTGTCTGTAGAACTGACTTGCATTACAGAGATCTGGCTAGGGGATGATGCCGAGTCAGTTTTGGAGGTGGCCGTCCTTGCCGGGTAGTCTGTGGTGCACTGCCCAAAGAGGCAACACAGGGGTGGGGTTGTGACTATCTGATTTTGATCCAGCTTGAACTTTGCAATGCATCCAGTGGGTTCTATGTCACCCTTTGAATGTGTGGCACTGCATGGGGGTCCCTGTGTGGGTTGCAGGATTCTCCTAGTTTACTGTCCTCCAGGCTGGTGGGGAGACTTTCTGCAGGTGATCATGGATTTTGTTGTCAACAGGGTGTTGGAGTCTCCCAGATGGTTAATTCTGGGGGACTTCAATGCCTAGGTGGATCATGAATCCTCACATTTTGAATGCGACCTCCTCCAGTTGATGACATCACTGGGCCTGTCACAAGCAGTTGCTTCTGGGAACTATCACCATGGCCACAACTTGTACTTGATGTTCTTACTGGGGCTTGAGGTCACGGACCTCAAGATTGATCGGGTTGCTTGGTCCAATCATTGCATGGTAGAGTTCTCGTTTGGGGTCCCCTCCCCCAGTAGTCCCTCCTCTGTTGAAATGGTCAGCTATTGTCTTTGAGGGGATTATCCCAAGAGGGATTTTTGGTGGTAATAAATCTATTCTATCTGGTGTGAGTACTGCATGTGTGATTGGCATGGGTGAGACATTGGCTGCTTATAACAGGGCTGTCTCCGGGGTACTCAATGCCACTGCACCAGTCTGTACATGTCTCACTTGAGACCCCCATGGTTATATGGGGCTCTTAAGGAGACGAAGATAAAGGGTTGGAAGTTGGAGCATTGCAGGTGGAGGATCCACTCTGAGGAGGACAGACCGGCCTTGCTAACTCACTATCATGGGCACCAAGGGCAATCGGACATAAGAAGGTAGAATTCCTGTCCAGAGAGATTGCTGCAGGAGGAATAGACCAGCTCAGTTTTTCGGACTGTAGACAAACTACTTCATCCAGTCTGCAGTAAAAAAAAGCATTTTCAATCGCATCATGTGATGAGTTTGCTTAGTTCTTCTCTGACAGGGTGTCCGCTATCCAGGCTGGGATCTCCCCAATGGGACAAGGATTGCCCCATGGTGGTCAGTCTGAAGGTGGCATAGGCACTCCAGCTTTCTGGGAGGAGTTTAGGCCAGTGGAGGTGACTGAGGTTGTGGAGATGATCTTGAAGCTGCGGTCCACTTTTTGTGAACTGGACCTGGCCCTGACCCTGACCCGTCTCCTAGTGGGATGCACCAGAGTCGTTTGTCCAGTGTTCCACAGTATAGTCTAGTATTCACTTTTGGAGAAGATTTTCCCTGATGCCTTGATGGAGACATTGGTGAGGCCCTCCATAAAGAAACCGTCTCTTGACCCTGATGTCCTAGCAAATTATCATCCTATCTCCAACCTCCCATATTTAGGGAAGGTTGTTGAGAAAATAGTGGCACTGCAGCTTGAGGTGAACCCCACGGCCTATGGCATCTATGAGCCATTCCAATCCAGCTTCAAGGCTAGGCATAGCACTGAAACAGCATTGGTCAAGGTGCAAAATTACCTCCTTAGGGCAAGAGATAGAGGAGACTGGTCAATTCTCGTTCTTCTTGGTATCTTCTTTGCATTTGACACTGTGGCCCACATTGTGCTTTTGGATCACCTTAGAGAGTACTGTGGACTCACTGGTGCTGTCATCAACTGGTTTGAGTCCTATCTCTCAAGCAGAAAGCAACAGGTGGTGATGGTGAATTTCTCCTCCTCCCCAAAGCTCCTATCATGTGGAGTGCCTCAAGGGCAATCCTGTCAGCAGTGCTGTTCCTGTGTACATGCTACCCTGGAAGAGCTCATTAGATGATACAGCTTGGGTTTTCACTGCTATGCAGATGATACCCAGCTGTACATGTCTTTTGCGCTTGGAATAAATGACACTGTGGAAGTGCTAAACAGCTGCCTGGCCAAAATTCAGGACTGGATGGCCTCCAACTGGCTGAGGCTAAACCCTGACAAGACAGAGGTCCTGCTGACTGAGCCTGGTCGCGGGCATGATGGGATTGCCTCCAGAGTGGCAACAGGACTGGTCTTGGGAACCACTCCATTGATGGCTTCTCCTAGGGTAAGAAATCAGGGTATCTTTCTGGATGACAGATTGACACTTGATGCTCCGGCGTCATCTGTTGTCCGAAGTGAGTTTTACTACTTAAGGAATATTGCCTGGATTAAACCCCTATTTCCATCCAAAGACCTGCCATCACTAGTACATGCCTTTGTTACTTCCAGGCTTGACTACTGTAATGCTCTATACTTAGGGGTCTGTGGATGGATCCTCCACTGGCTGCAGCTGGTGCAGAAAGCAGCAGCCAGGTTACCGATGGACCTATCTGGGTCATGCCATGTGACCCTGGTCCTTCATGATCTGCACTGGCTGTCTGTCTGGTGGAGGATCATCTTCAATGTTGGCTTGCTCACCTATAATGCCCAGTATGGATTGGGCCCTGGTTACCTGGTGGATCTCCTTACCCTGCCACTCCAGTCCGTTCCTTTGCTACTCCACCAGGGCTACCTTGCAGTTCAAGGCTAGCTTAAAACCTCTGGTGAATATGCTTTGAGGTGGCCTGCTCAGCCTTCTGGAACTCGCTTCCTAGATCTATAGGAGGCCCCATTAGTGGAGGCATTTAAGAGGGCCTAAAGACACATCTTTTAAAATGGCCTATACAGACTACCTATAATGTTTTAGCTTTGTTTTACTGTTTTAGTATTTATTAATTATTTATAATCAGTTTTTTATTTGAAATAACTCTGTCAAGTTTTGTTTTACTGTTAATCTTACCCTGCCTGTTTCTGATTGTGTAAGGCGCCCAGAGCCTCTTGGATTGGGCACCCTAAACCTTACTACTACTCATGGAAGAAGACAGAAGCAGAAAAACTGAAGGAAATCATCGGCCTTTCAGACTACACCTGGGTCACTGGGATAGAAGATGTTGTGGAAACTCCTTGAAGAAGTGTCCTGGAAGAAGCTGGTCTGAAACAATGAGGCTGGGAGACACAGTGCACCACCCATAGACTGGCATGTTGGCTCAATAAAGGACTCTTTCAAGCATTAGTAGTGTTGGTTATTTAAATAAACATTCAAAGTCTTTGTGTCATTACTTCCCCTTTAAAAATCAGACAGTTGTTGACAGTTCAGGATTAAACTCCTTTTAGGGTGTTGTGGGCTTAGCCATGGGCTGTGAAGCCCTGCGGATATAGATAGGTTCTTTGTACAGTGGTAACCAAATGTTCAGGCAGTTTTTTAGCAAATGGGGCATGCAAAAGTTCTGCAGTTCCATCATGGGGACTCCAAAACATTGGACAGTCTTTAAAATACATTTCACATAGGCAGTCTGAATCAGGTGCACTGTCTCTTTAAATGCAGTTCAATAGGCAGTCTTTTAGATAATATAACAGTGTCTCTTAACTACTGAGCAATAGACAGGTTTGTGTCTGGGAACCTAGACTAAATGGCTGGGATGGCTATGCCTCAGCTATGAGGTAGAACTCAGGCTGTAAATGGCTAGGATATATCTCGCTGAAGTGTGGACCATGGGATATGCCCACAGGGATACATTAAACAGCAGGCCTGCCATCCCTGCTTAGGGCCAATCAGGTGATGCCTATATACTAGGGGTCCTAAGCTCACTGCTCCTCCCTTGCTGGGGACTCTGGGTACAGTTTAAAACTTAAATTACTTTAACTAGTCCTTGGCTTGGCTGATCACATCTGTGCTAGAGAATGCTGTCTCCTACATATTCTACACAAATACAGGACTTGGCTTCTTGCGGCCTTTTCCGTGGCTCCAGTTGTTGACTCCCTTCCTTGCACCAACTGCCAACTAGCAGATTTGCATGCACCATATGTGCTAGAGCTCCCTATGTTTTGGGCCGACTCTCTCAGGGGCCAGGTGCTGGGCCCTGTGGCAGCTATACTGCAGTTTGGGGAACCTGGCTTCATTCCCCTCTCCCCACTCTCTGGTTGGAGCTCAGTACCATATCTTTTGCTAGCCCCTTACCCTGGGCTACCAGATTCTATCTCAGGCTACTCAGTCCTGTCATGGGCTACTACCCTTGCTACCGGCTCATTGTCACTGGGGCCTGCCCTACCCCATATCCCATCCCCCTTTGGGGGTACTTTATTTAACTGCAACCTTGCCCTGCCCCTTTCTCTTTATTCTGGGGCCTTTCTTCTATTGCAGTCTGGGCCTTTCCTGCTCTTCTCTGGTTTTCCCCAGATTTGCACGGGGCCTGCCTTGTCCCTCCTTTTAAACACGCCCCTATTGGGCTTCCTTTAATGTATTGAAGGGTCTGCTTGCTCTGTGCTCCTTGACTGGGGTTTTGCCCAGCCTCACTGGCATCTGGCCCGCCTCCATTCTGCCCCTACTGGGTGCTGCAAGTAGGGCCTTGCCCCCTATTCCACCCCGACTGGGCGTTTCTTGGATGGGGCTTCCCATGCCCCTCAGCAGTCTTTGCTGTTGCCTTTAGTGACCTTTTATTTTAAAATAAATAAAAGAAGTGGCCAGAATAATTGACAGTCAGCACCTGCCTAGACTGCCGCCAACTCACTGCCCTGACCTGAGTGAAGTATTGCTGTGGTGAGTAGGGTGGTAGTAGTGGGTGAGGAGATGGCTGCAGCAGTAACTGCTGTTGGCTGATGGGGATAGCTGTTGGAGTAACTGGGAAATGATGTGGCTGGCTGTGGGCAGTGACTCTGTGAGTGGTCATGCAGGTGGCCTTGCTCTGGTGCTGCTCCTTCTCACTGTCACCACTGTTCCTCCCACTTGGCTCCATCCTTTTTCTGGATCTCACCACCATGGCCCCTCTACTCATTTCCACTGCTGATGGACCAAGTTTACTTTACATAATAAAAGAAATACTGTAATAAACATGACTAAACTAGGCCCTCACCGGCCTGCTGATTCTCGCTCCCTTGACCGTCGACTGGACTTGTGCTGCTACCTCCGCTCATCGACCAGGCTCCTCCGACTAGACCACTCCTAACAGGTACTGCCAGCACTGCCTGCCACACAGGAGACTGCCTCACTGAGCTGCACTAATTGCCAGACCAGCCAGGACACAGCAAGGGACCCTACAAGGCTGAGATAAGTCCCTCCTGCTCTCACTGGCTGGACAGTTACTGGGCTGTTTCTGAAGCTGAGCAACTGATGGTTTACTCTTTCTTCTCCTGCCACTGTGGGGCCTTATGTAGCCCCCGCCAATGTCTGGGATTCAGAATCCCTGGTAACATAGGGGGAAACCAGCTCTCCAGCATTAGCTGGACATTCAAAATGCCCACCAGAATCATGTCAGTCTAAGGGGTGGAAAAACTGCTGAGAGGGGAAAGGGCTATAGAAAAAAGTTAAACTGCAGGTTGCTCATGTTTTACTGTGGGGTCCCATGTCATTATTTTTCATGTACCCCCTGCTAGCCACCTAATCTAAATCAGGGCAGGGCCTTATGAGGGTCACCTATGCTTTACTGGGGACTGAGTCACCTTTACTGGGGCACTGCACTGGGAATATTGGTTTGTACTGGGACACCAATATTGGGGACTGGGGCACCATTTCTTTAACCCCTGTCCTTGGGCCACCTACACTGATGCTCCTGCAGAACTTGGACACCTCTTTCTGTAGGTCAGCAGGAGAAGTCAGCTCTGGGGCACTATACTATGTTTCCATGTTTCCAGCTGGTGTGTGGTCTGACCACTCATTGATTACTTCCAGTTGTGTGTTGTTCTGCTGGTACTACTATTTCTATAATTCAACAGAGAACACATGGGAGACATTAAGCACATGACTGGTGCCAGTTGTTTTTTGTGTAAAGTAAGCAAATTGTGACATTGTGCCAGCAGAGAACATGCGTTTTTGGCTTGTGAGTGAACTGAAGCAATAGAAATATGAACAAACAGATCTGTCTGCAGCTATTGACCCCATCTGGTTACTCTTTGATCAAATATAACAAGAAGTGAGAGTCAGCTGTGTACAAATTACTTTGTGCTTATTTCATGTTTCATATTAAAGTTAGAGTACGGGGGGTGCTGAGCAAATTATGTGGTTAGAATACTAGTTTGGGAACAGAAAGAACAGTGGTTCAAACCCCGCTAGAGTCAAATACTTGGCTACCCGTCATATTCTTCATTGCCGTATCGGCAATAATCCCTGAGAGACTCGTCGGTTACCGTGGTTAAAGCAGCAGTATTTGTTAGCAAAACTTTTCATCATACCATTTTTTTTTTTTTAGAAAAAATGTATTTCAGACATCTTTAGAGTCCTCCTCAGTGAGTTTTTAGTATTCCCATATATTTTTAACAGAGCTTTTATTGCTAATTTTGAATTTAATGACTCACGTCATTAAAGATGGCTGCCACTCACAATTTAAAAAGAAATCTCTTCTGATTGGGTTACGTGTTAAATGTACATACTAGGTTCTTGCTGTGGATGTATTACAAGGGTGTTACCGCATGCTTCTTACGGTAAACACCACAGTATTGTACCAAGATATTAATTATTTCATGACGGGCATGTCACCGGAACAGAAAGTTTTAAAAACTTCATAATTTTATTTTATGGTAACCAGGTAAGACCCATTAGGCAAAGGTGCCTGTTTTCAGGGGCAACCTGGGAGCACTGGGGGACGTTAAGTGACTTGGTCAGACTCACACAGTATGCAAGTGGAGGTTGTTGGAATCAAACCCAGGTCTATTTGCTGAATGTACCAAGCTCATTAACAGCTCATTACTTTAACTTCTAGGCTATACTGCCAGCCCCAATCCCGTATCTTAGTCCAGGAATGAAAGAAATTTATAGAAAGTTAAACCACAAAAATAAAGGAAACTAACATAAAAATAGGTGTATTGATATTTTTGCCACAAAATCATAATTAATGAAAAAAAAGAGTATGGTGACTAACAAAGATTGCTTTACATCAGCAGTGCAGTAAAATCTGTATTTTGGTTACCATATTTTGATGTCAATCATAACTCATTTAGTTTCCAGTTGCATTTTGCACTATTTTGATCTAAATCTAATGGTGCCAAACAACTTCAACAAAATATTGTTTTTTTCTAAAAATAGGCTGATGGGCAGTAAACTATATTCCTGCTGACTTTAAGCTGGGGATCTTCTTGTTCTCATGTGCTTGCTTCCATTTGAAGCAGATGCAAGGGAAAACAGACACTGCAGAATCAGAGGGCAGCATAGGTATGATAAACCCTTTGCTGACACATAGAATTGTTTAGTGTCACTGGATCCAGATAAAATGGTGAAAATTCACCTGAAAATGGAAAGGAACCAATGATTGTCAAAGAGGAAGCAGCCAAGTGACCTAAACACACCAGGCACTGTAAATCGTAGCATAACCCACACCCTGTCGTGATATATTGAGATTATACAATGGGCATCTTTATTATTAGAAAAAAAGTAATACAAAAAGATTTTGTTTTCATTATTAATTATTTTTTTTAATTTATTGCTATACGAGGAAAAATAGTCCCACATCCATGCCTGTTTGCCAGCTTCTAGTGCAGGTTGCAGCTTGCAGCTCTTGACACACACATACAAACACACACACAACAAGCATTTGTCAATGCCGAATGTTGTTTGCTTGTATGTGCTGTTTAGATATTTGGAAGTGATAGTTCCATGCCTTCCTCCCAAGACATCCACTGTGTCTTTCCGTTCAGTATTCAGAGAAGAGTGGAAGGGGCAAGGGCCACAGCAGTACAGCAGTTGCCAAGGGGGTGAAGAGGTGGACAATAGTCCATTCAAAGGCAAAAGAGTACTGCAGGAGTTCACTAAATTGAAGGGTGGACAAAGCGATGGAACCAGATGGCATACACCCAAGGATATTAAGAGAACTGCGAAGGGAGATAGCAGTACCTCTGGCAGCCATGTTCACTGAGTCATTCAACATGAGTAAGCTGGAGGAGGGCACATGTGTCTCTCTACACAAGTCCGGCAGCAGGAGGAGGCAGGGAACAATAGGTCATTCAGCCTCACCTCAGTAGTGGGGAAGATCATGGAGACATTGCTTAAAGAAAGGATAGTGGGGCATCTAGAAGCCATCGGAGCCCAGGACCATAGACAACATGGTTTCACAGTGGGGACATCATGTCAGACAAAGCTGGTTGATTTCTTTGACTGAGTAACAAAGGAAGTGAATCAGGGTGGGGCAGTGGACAATGCTTACCTTGATTTCAGCAAAGCCTATGACACCATCCCATATAGGAGGCTGATAAACTAGCTGTGTAGGCTGGGCATCGGGGAAAGGGTAGTAAACTGGGTTAGAAACTGGATAACAGACAGGAGGCAGAGATTGGTGGTAAATGGTGTGCAGTCTAGGGAGAGGGGGTGACCAGAGGGGTCCAGCAGGGATCAGTACTGGGGCCAGTCCTGTTCAATGTCTTCATTAGTAACATTGCAGAACGTCTGAAGGGAATTTTTTCACCAAATTTTCAACATAGCCATTTTAAGACCTCTGCTCATGAACAGTGTCACTGTGATTTTCTTAATCTGTCCCAAACATTGATTGCACACTCTTAATGCGCCATTGTCCACTACATGGGCAGAAACATGTTTTGGGCAAGATGTGAAAAATGACAGCTGTACTGCTCATAAGGAGGTCTGGTAAAATGGCAATGTTGAAAATCTGGAGTGAAAATATTGAAAATTCGCAAACTTACGAGCGTGCATAGGATCAGTGCAACAAATGCTCGTAAAACAGTCATTTTTGGGAATTTTTTCACCACATTTTTAACATAGCCATTTTAACACTTGTGCTCATGAACAGTGTGACTGTGATTTTCTTAATCTGTCCCATACATTGATTTCACACACCGACTGTGCCATTGTGCGCTACATGCATGGAAACACATTTTGGGTGAGATGTGAAAAATGACAGCTGTACTACTCATAAGGAGGTGTGGTAAAATGGCAATGTTGAAAATCTGGAGTGAAAATATTGAAAATTCACACACTTACGAGCGTGCATAGGATCAGCAAAAACAAATGCTTGTAAAACAATCATTTTTGGGAATTTTTTCACCACATTTTTAACATAGCCATTTTAACACTTGTGCTCATGAACAGTGTAACTGTGATTTTCTTAATCTGTCATGAACATTGATTTCACACATCAACTGCGCCATTGTACGCTACATGCATGGAAACACATTTTGGGAGAGATGTGAAAAATGACAGCAATACTGCTCATAAGGAGGTGTGGTAAAATGGCAATGTTGAAAATCTGGAGTGAAAATATTGAAAATTCGTGAACTTACAAGCGTGCATAGGATCAGTGCAACAAATGCTCATAAAACAGTAATTTTGGGGAATTTTTTCACCAAATTTTCAACATTGCCATTTTAAGACCTCTGCTCATGAACAGTGTCAATGTAATTTTCTTAATCTGCCCCAAACATTGATTGTGCACACTGACTGAGCCATTTTGTGCTACATACATGGAAACACATTTTGGGAGAGATGTGAAAAATGACAGCAATACTGCTCATAAGAAGGTGTGAGTAAAATGGCAATGTTGAAAATCTGGAGTGAAAATATTAAAAATGTGAACTTATGGCGTGCATAGGAACTGCACACGACGCTAGAAAACAGTAATTTTAGAATTTTTCACCAAATTTTCAACATAGCCATTTTCAGACCTCTGCTCATGAACAGTGTCACTGTGATTTTCTTAATGTGTCCCATACATTGATTTCACACACCGACTGCGCCACTGTGCGCCATGATGCTGCCGGAAACACTTTTTGGGCGAGATGAAAAATGACAGCTGTACTGCTCACAAGAAAGTGTGGTAAAATGGCAATGTTGAAAATCTAGATGCTAATATTAAAAATTAAGTGAACTTACGAGCGTGCGTAGGAACTGCGCAATGCATGCTCGTAAACCAGTCATTTTTAGGAATTTTTTCACCAAATTTGCAAAATAGGCGTTTTGAGAGCCCACCTTATGAACACTGGCACTGTTGTTTCATTAATAGGTCCAGAAAGGTGATTTTCACAGTGACCGCAAAATCACCCTTCGGCCCGATTAACTCCTTGACAGTGACAGAATTCATGAGGAGGGGGTCCCAAAAACCCTATGTTGAAAATTTGGTGCTAAAATTCTAAAAAATGCCTGAGATGTGCAGCAACATTGAAAAAACCCTTTCTATCCCATTATACAGCTTACCGGTGCAGATGTGTTCCCGGTCCACCGAAGATCATCGCGCCACGGTCCGGAGGTAAGTATGGGGTGGGGGGTGGGGGGAAGCAGAGTGCACAGTGGGTGGGTGCGGGTTGTGGGAGGGGGCAGGGAGAAGCACCGAGGGACAGTTTTGGTATTTGCAGGTTTATTTTTTTTAAGACGATGAGGGACGTTTGCTACACCTGGGTGGGCTCCCAGTGTGGCAACTGGAAGGCTGTTTTGGGAGGGCTGGAGCTGATGGGGATTAGGCACCCCGTTGGCCATAACACATTTGGCATGCTGGGGGTGGGCTCCCAGCATAGCATCTGGATGCTTTGGGGGTGTTGAGCCGGCGTGGGATTAGGCACCGTCCGCCATAACACATTTTCCCACGCTGGAGTGGGCTCCCAGCATGGCAACTGAAAGCTTTGGGGGGGTGTTGAGCCGATGGGGGATTGGGCACCCCTGTTGACCATACAGTGTGTGCATGGGAGGAGGGGAAAGGCGCTCGAGCACGCAGTATGCGTGTGTGTGTGTGTGTGTGTGTGTGTGTGTGTGTGTGTGTGGAGGGGGGGAGCTCTGCTCACTGAAGCAGAGCTCTCCCTTTCAACTATACGACCACTGCATTTTCAACTGCCATCATAGACAGCTGCAGCAGTGATTGGGGAACTGGAGCCGTGCCTGCAAACACACTGACTGAATTGGAAGACGGGTGCCACACCTCTGAAAACTCGGATTATGGCACTATGTTTCTTGCACATGTGTGCAAGCAACATAAAAATGCTAAATGTAGCTCCAGTCTGTACGATCATGTTTGTTTTGCAGAAAGAGAATGAGAACAGCAAGCAGTGATGTTTTGTATTAGTGCCGCACTGCTGTTCCAACTTGCGGCTCCAGTACCTTTCTTTTAACAGATGGACGACAGAGAGAGAGAGAGAGAGAGCAATACAGTGTTTTTATTTATAAAAAGGAAAACAGTCTATTAGCACAATGTTGTAGGGCCTACTGATAAAAGAAAACACTGTTTTCTCTGTCTTTCTCACTTTTTTTTTGTGTTATGGGGAACAGTAATGGCAGCCCATAGCAGAAAAGACATATCAAGAGGTGACACAGTTGAACATTTTCAGTTGTCACAGAGGACAGATCAGCAGTTTAAAACTGTTGTTCCCTAGCCCTTGTTAGGTCCTTACCTTTTGGTCTTGTGGAACGAAGTTTTCCATTTTGGGCTGTATATGACCTGTACCTCAGCCGCCACAACTGTGTTCAAGGCCTGACATTATATGCTGTCAAGCGGTGGCACGTTTGAAATGAGGAGTCCTGCCATCTAGTTCTATGGGTCCTGCTTTGAGTGCCTTCATTTCCCAAATTCATCACTCGTTGGACAGGACGGTGAAGATATTGTGAGCCCCAGTGAGAGATTGCGTTGTAAGTGATGAGGAGGTACACATTTGTGTGTTTTTTAATTGATGATTAAAATATTCTGTGGACTCATCGATAGTTATCGGGGCGGGCTGGATTGGAATGGGACTGGAGGAGCAGTTGTGCGAGATGGCCATTTAGTGGGGATTGCTGTCTTACTGGGTGCTTAGTTTCTGGTGCTCTGAGTAACTTCAGGGGTGTTCTAGATGTGGCTGGCTGGTGGCTGGCACCTTTTCCCATTAGAACAGGAGGATTTGATTTGATGAAGTGAAGAGGTGCCAACTGACCAATCAGAGAGCGGCATTCTGAGCCCATTGTATAGTAAACTGTAATCTTGCAGTCTTTGGCAGCTACCATATGTTGTTAACAGAAGAGAATATAAAAGAGGCACCACTCCTATTGTTTCATGAACACACAAACATACGAAAATGCCAGCAGATACAGGCCATATGGTCTATTGAGTCGTCTTGAGTGTACAGCTCCCAGTCTAATCTACTACAGCTGTCTCCCTTGCTCATCCATTTAATTTATCTCCCTTTCTGCCGACTCCTCCTCCCAACTTCCCCAGTTTTGACCTTACCTTTGACCCTGTCCCACCCCTCATAAAATTGCCCATAGATTTCAGTAAGTATCACCTCCTCTGGCAGTGCATTCCACCTCACTACCACCTTTACCGTGAAGTAGTTCCTCGCCTCCTCACTTCCCTCCTGAATCTTCCACCCTCCAGTTTCAGACTGTGTCCCTGTGTCCTCCCCTTCATCTAAATATGCCCCAGTACTAACCCTATTCCATGCCCTTTTAAGTATTTAGGGTTTCAATCATATCCCATCTCTCCTTCTATCCTGCTTCATAGAAGATAATAATAATTAGATTGGATCTGCAACAGAGTAGATGATCCAGATGGGGTGGGCAGAATGAGAAGAGATCTGGATAAACTGGCAAAATGGTCAGAAAAGTGGTAACTGGGGTTTAATGCAAAAAGTGCAAGATCATGCACATAGGGAAGAGAAACCCTGAAGCCACCTATAGGCTGGGAGGGGAGTTGCTGGCAGTCACAAGGGAAGAAAGAGACTTGGGCATCATCATCACCGATGACCTGAAATCGTCCAAGCAGACCACTAAAGCAGTAGGTAAGGCTAGGGGGATGTTAGCATGTTAGTAGGGGCATCACAAGTCGGAAGAGGGAGGTAATAATCCCTCTTTACAAGATACTGGTTAGGCCCCATCTGGAGTACTGTATGCAGTACTGGAGGCCACACCTTCACAAGGACATTAACCAAATTGAGGCAGTCCAGAGAAAGGCAACCAAAATGGTGTAGGGACTGCATCAGAAAACATATGAGAACAGATTAATGGAGCTCAATATGTAAAGCCTAGAGCAAAGGAGGGAGAGAGGTGATATGATCGAAACATTCAAACACCTTAAGGGCATTAACAAGATGAAAGAGTCTAACATGTTTCCATATAAGAAAAATAGCAGGACAAGAGGACACAGCTTGAGATTAGAGGGAGGTCGATTAAGGGGTATTGTGAGGAAGTTCCTTTTCACAGAAAGGGTGGTGGATGCATGGAACGGCCTACCTCAGGAAGTGGTGGAAATGAATACAGTGCAGGGCTTCAGACAGGCATGGGATAGGCATAAGAGAGCAATACAGATGAGTATGAATAGATAGGCCATTGACAGAGCAAAGGCTGATGGCACATTCATAAGGTAGAAAAAGAAATGGGCAGACTGGATGGGCCTTGCAGCCCTTATCTGCTGTCAGCTTCTATGTTTCTATGTAGATTATGATACTTCTGAAAGTTCCATTGGAGATCATACATCAAGGAATTCTGAGGTACTGACTGAGTGCTCCAGCCCCAATCCAGGAGTTAGATCAATAATCTGTTACCCCCTTGGGACATGAGAACTAGGGAGGCAAAGATGGCAGTTAGGGAGGCAAAAGCAGATACAGAGCCATGTGTTGCAGAGTGGGCAAGGGCAGAGAAACATTTCTACTGCTCTATTAGGGCCAAAAGAAAGAAACAAGGGGTAATCGTTAGACTGCCTGGGGAGGTAGGGTGATAGAGGAGGACGGCTCAAAGGCCACTGTCCTTAATGGTTACTTTTGCTCAGTTTTCTCTAGGGGGAATGGTGGGGCCTTGCCAGAGAGTGACATCAAGGTGGTCACTATTGGGGTCCTGGTGATGAGGCAGTCAATATTTATAAGCCAAAGGGTCCAGAAAGGACTAGCAGATCTAAAAAAAGGAAAAGAGAGTGTAATCTGGGCACTCACTGCATCCAAGGTTGAAAGAAAGACTGGAAACACTATTTTGTTAAAAGAAAGTCTTTATTTTAGACAAACATCCACAGGTCCATGAGCACAGTCAGGAGCAGCAGCACCAGTGGGCGTAAACAGCACATGTCCTAACGTTTCACCCCAATCTGGGGCTTTGTCAAAGTATAGCGACCTCCACTGGAGATAGCCTTATCTACCATCATGGCAACTAGTTACCGTCATTTAAAAGTGATAATGAAGATAAACCAAGTATGAGCATACAAATACATGAAAAGAGAAAAGCATCAATATATTTTTTATTTTTTTCTATATTCTACAATATTTCCTGACTAATATTGGCATACTTTCGATTAATAATAAGCCTAAACATATGTCACTGGAAAATATCCTAACTACAACAATGAAAATTGATGCATTATATACTTTACTAGAGCTGAGGTATACGAGGGTGCTTAGGGAACTGGCAGCAGAACTGGCTGAACCCTTGGTAGGACTATTCAGCAGCTCACTATGGGTGGGGATAGTTCTAAAGGTCAGAGGGTAGCAGATGTAGTTCCCTCCATAAGAGGAGAGGACAAGGACATATGGGAACTATAGACCTGCCAGTCTTATTTCTATTGTAGGAAGATGATGGAGACATGGGTTAAAGAGGACCTTGTGGACTACCTGGACAGCAATGGTCTCAGGATAGGACAGAGAGTGGGTTCATGGCAGGGAGGTCTTGTCAGACCAACCTGATAGTTTTCTTTGATTGAGTGACAAGGAAACTGGATAGGGGCAAGCCATGGATTTGCACTACTTTGACTTCAGCAAGGCTTTCAGCTCAGTGCCTCACAGTTGCTTGTTGAACAAGATGGAGGATCTGGGTGTGGCTAAGAGCATAGCAAACTGGGTGGATAACTGGCTAAAGGCGAAGCAGCAGAGCGTTGAGGTCAATGGGGTCAAATCAGAAGAGAGCGAGGTCATGAGTGGGGTGCCACAAGGATCTGTCCTGGGCCCAATCCTCTTCATGAACGTTGCTCATCAATGACACTGGGGAAGGAATGCGGGGCAGGCTGTGTCTCTTCAGGGAGGACAAGAAGCTCTGTGGGAGACTGGATGGTGACAAGGCAATCGTGGAAATGCAGAGTGACTTACAAAAGCTAGAGAGGTGGTCTAAGGTTTGACAGTTGAAATTCAATACCAGAAAGTACAAGGTAATGCACCTAGGGAACAAGAACACCAGGACAGGGTACTGTATGTGTAGTGTGAGACTTAACACTACTACTTAGGGAATGGGACCTTGGAGTTAACAATTAGTGACATGATCAAATAATTGAGCCAGTGCAATCAGGCCTATAATAAAGTGAGTATGATGCTGGTTTGTATCAGGAGGGGTACTGAAAGCAGAAGGAAAGAGGTAATACTACCCCTTTATAAATCTGTATTGAGGCCACACATGATGTACTGCACCCAGTTTTGGAGTCCTCACCTCAGGAATGATAAGGATGGGCTAAAGACAGTGCCAAGCTGGGTAACAAAGCTGATTCAGAGTCAGCGGGTCCAGTCCTACAAGAAGTGCCTCAAGCCACTGAACATGTTCTTGCTGGAGACCAGAAGGGAAAGGGGAGATATGATAGACACCTCCAAGTTCCTTAAAAGAATTAAAGTGAACGCAGGGAACTGTTTAGCTCGAGTAGTAGGTTAAGATCATGAGGTTATGCATGGAAACTGATGAGAGGGAGGTTCAGGAGGGATGTGAGGAAGTATTATTTTACCAAATGGGTGGTGGAACCATGGAACAGTCTACCAGCCAAAGTGGTAGGTGTAAAAAACATTGATGGTTTCAAGCATGGTTGAGACAGAATGAAGGGTACAGTGGTTACTCAGAGTGACAGAATCTGGAAGGATAATAGGTGGGGGATGGGAGGGCTAGGACCCTGATGGACAGTAGGTCCCAGAGTTGGAAAACGTATTCTAAAGGAAAGATTGAAGTGTACCTTTGAATCTTTTCCTCATTGAGAGGATATTTTTAATAACATAGTTCATCCATCAGCTCTTTGAGAATGCTGGTTCAGAATCAGATTGCATTATTCCAGTTGTTCAGCAGTTGTAGGTTCATATTTTCACAGGTTCATAGGTTACTTCAGAGCATAGAAGACATGGCCCATAAAGCTCACTGATTTATTTAATAATACCCGCTAATACCTTTACTAATCAAGTAAGAATCCAACCTACTTTTAAAGGTATTCATAGTAGGACTCGACACTACTTCACTTTGGTGGTGAATTCCAAATTCTGTTATCCTTATGGTAAACCAATTTCCTTTTTTGTGTTACATTTATCTTTATATAGTTGGTAGGAATGTGACCTAGTATTGTAAATTTGTTTTTAATATTAATATCCAGTTGTTCCGTAGTTGCTCATCACTGAGTGTTCTATATATTTGACACATGTCACCACGTAGTCCACGGTACTTCAGGGAAAATAATCCCAGTTTTTCCAATCTCTGATCATATTCAAAACCCTGAACCTCCTTCATGCCTTTTGTTGCCCTTCTCTGCACTCTCTCCAGGGCAGCCACGTCCTTCCTATAACCTGGTGCCCAAAACTGGGCACAATACTCCAAATGGGGACGCACCAGTGAGGTGTACAGTGGCAGCAACACTGCCTTTTCATGGCTTGTGATATGATAATGTATACAGTGTTGAATACCGCTTGCCTTCCTGATCGTCCGGATGTATTGTTGACCAAATTTTAATTCATTATCTATCATTACCCCAAAATCTTTTTCATCCTGTACAACCCTTAATTTCTTATTGGCTAGTTTATAATTAAAATGTATGTTGTTCCTACCCAAGTGCATAACAACACACTTTTCTATGTTGAATGATGAGCCCTTTATGTTTGCCCATTCTTCCAATTCTATAAGTGCTGTCTGTAACATAGTGGCTTCATTTAGATTGTTGACTAAATATCCAAGCCGTGTGTCATCCGCAAACTTTGCTAGCCATACTCCATTACTTATATTCATATTAGAAATGTAAATATTAAAGAGGCACAACCCAACACCGAACCCTGCGGTATACCACTCGACACCACAGCCCACTCAGAGCATACTCCCCTCACACATACCCTCTGCCTTCTATCTTCCAACCATGACTACACCCAAGAAAAAGTTTTTCATGTACTCCTATATCCCTAAGAGCACCTATTAATTCAACATGCAGCACCTTGTCAAATGCTTTTGCAAAGTCAAGATAAACAACATCCACTGAATTGCCTAAATCCAAGGCCTTGCTAACCCTGCCATAAAACTCCAAAAGGTTTGTCTGGCACGATCTGCCCTTGGTAAACCCATGTTGCAACCTGTCTGTAATACCATTAATACTCATAAAATCAAGGATATTTTCCTTGATAATATATTCCAAGATTTTCCCTAAGACCGAAGTCAGACTAATTGGGCTGTAATTTTCAACTTGATGTTGAGATCCTTTTAAATATTGGTATAGTAAAGGCCTGTCTCCAGTCATCAGGCATATCAGATGTATCCAGAGATTTTGAAAGATATAGGTTACTGGCCATGCTAATTCATGTGCAGTTCCTAATTACTCTTGGTGTATCCCATCTGGATCTTGTGCTTTATTAGGGTTTATATCCTAAGCTGTTCTAATACGTCAAGAATATTTAATCTGATGGTGGAACCCTGTGTCATATTTTGCTGTTTTGTTTGTATTGGTTGGCTTTATTACAGACAGATGCAAAACAGAGATTACATATGTCTGCTATTTCTGATTATCTGAGGTTACACGTCCATCTAGGTCCTTCAAAGATACTGCTGTTAGTGCCTTTTTGGATCTAATATATGAATAAAAGGATTTATAGTTGTTTTGTACCTTATTTGCCAATTTGTGTCTATAAATCTTTTGCAAGGGTTATTGCTGATTTAGTTTTTTAAACACTTTTGTATAACTCCAACATGTTTTATTATTACTTTTTTGCCCTTAAATATGCTTTATTTTTATGCTCAATCAGTTTCCTTACTGGGGAGATGGGGATGCTGATGGGGAGAATTCCTTTGCCCTGATGATCAGACTGTAAATGGCAGTGTAATGGAGATTAATGTAAGGATCTTGGATGCTGACAGCCAATCAAATTGCAGCATTTTTGAGACCCTTTTTTTTATGATATATCCATAAGCAGCCATTGAGTGGAAACAGAAAGTCCAGGCTTCAAGTTGGGAAAACACTTCACAGATGCTCTGGTCACATTATCTGCTAGTATTTTTAGACTCATAAAATAACTGTTTATATAGTTCAGTGTTTTTGTATTCTTGTGGTGGGAATCAACATTGTCAGTATGTAATGGTATACTAGTGTTATCCCACATGTATTACATGCTTTTATCCAAGGAAAGACTTTGACCTTTAAGAAGTGAGGCTCCTTAAACTAATGTTACCACAATACAGACTTAGTCACAACACTTCCCAAAAAGTGATTTCCTCTCTGTTTTTAAACATCTAAGCATAATAACAGGGAAATATTTTTGCCAAACAGCAGTTTTGTACCATTCCAATTTAATGACTCAACATTTTCCAGCAAAGCTTTCCTGAATGTATGCCTTTGCAAGCCTCCTGTAAAAATAATACATTTTCTTTGAAAGAAGTGTTATTCTATATTGAAACATTGGTGCCAGCCTTCTAATGGTTTTATTCCTGTTTTCTGATTCATTACTTTGCGTTCTTCAGATTTGTGCAGTTGCTTGGGGCACAGACTATTATCAAACCGTAGATGTAGTTGTGCTGTGCAGCCAATAGATTTCAGTTTCCCCTTTGAAAACCCTATGGCCCAATTCTCAAAAACTTTCTCCCATGCTGTGCTTATGGCCAAATCTTTTAGAAACAGGGCTCTTGTCACCCAATGGCCTGGTGGTAAAAGTGTTTGTTTACAATGGCCAGGGTTGGATACCAAGGATCATTACATATTAAGTAGCTGAGGCAGTGCTGAGCATGTCTTAGACATCTTCTGTCTCTAGAGAAGTCGTGGTACCTGTCCATTAATCAGTGCCCCTGATAGCCCAGAGGGATAGAGTCATGCAGACAGTAATTAGCTGCTCCAGCCAGGGGAGAAATCCTGTCACCAGTGTGGCACAGCATTGAGGTCTGATATCAAGATGGCAAGGATACAGCCCTACACCAGCAGGCATTAGAGGATGTAGTGTGCAGGCATGGCCCCAGCCCACTTCTAATAGGGCATAGGTGTCCTGTCCCAGGCCAGTGCACAACAGGTTCAAGGTGGGACAAGGTAGTGAAAATGCTGTCTCCACCCAGGGTATTGCCCAGAACTTGGAGTACCAGCCCTCCCTCTCTGTGTTCAGGACAGTTCCAGCTAGCTCTGGTCTTGGCTGAGTGGACCCATATAAAGGGAGATCTTGGAAATATACATACTGACTTCCAGCTGTAGATGTCTAGGTGCCAGTCTAAATTCTTCATGGTGGTTTGCATATATTTCCCATGATGCTTTGCATCTTTGGTGTATGTGTATTTATATTGCGTTAAAACACAGTGCTATTGCCAATGCCCTTCACAGGTTACCTTGTCTCTTTTCTTTGTGCTGAGGTCCGTTGTCTTTAGAATCCATTGCAACATTGGACTTGACATGACCAAAACCATAAGACCATCATAGGGCTAGTTTCCCTTCCACTGGGTTGAGATAGAAACAGAATTTGATGGCAGATAAGGACCGCTTGGCCCACCTAGTCTGCCCATTTCCCTACTTGATGGATAAGCTGCAGATTTTAGTTAATCAACAGCTAACTTCCTCCTACCCCTCACTAGAATTGCCTTATGCCTGTCCCATGCATTCTTGAATTCTCCCACTGTTCCTGACTCCACAACCTCCTCAGGAAGGCTGTTCCATGCATCCACAGCACTCTCTGTGAAAAAATACTTTCTAACATTACCTCTGAGCCATCCCCTCTATCTTCAAATTGTGACTCCTTGTTCCTGCACATCTCTTCTTCTGAAAGATACTACCTCTTTGACTTTGTTAATTCTCGATACTTGAAAGTTTCTATCATGTCCCCCTCCCTCCTTTCCTCAAGGGTATACATATTAAGCTGCTTTAGTCTCTCCTTGCATGTCTACTGGTGCAGACCCTGCACCATTTTGGTTGGCCTCCTCTGAACAGCCTTCACTCTGTCTATGTCTTTGCAGAGATGGGGTCTCCAGAATTGCATGCAGTACTCCAGATGGGGTCTCACTAACTGTCTGTACAGAGGGATAACAACTTCCTGTATTCTACTGTTGATGCCTCTCCTTATGCATCCCAGTATACCCCCAGCCCTCCTTACTGCCTTCTCACATTGCTTGCCCACCTTTAAGTCATCTGATATAATTACTCCTAGGTCTCTTTCGATTTTTGTTGTTGTTATTAACTCACCCCCATTGTGTACTCTTCCCCTGGGTTTTTGTTTCCCAGATGCATTACCTTGCACTTCTTTGCATTGAATCTGAGCTGCCACATATTTGACCTTTCCTCCAACCTTGCCAAGTCCCTTTTCATTATTTCCACCCCACCTTATGTATCAACCCTGTTGCAGATCTTTGTGTCATCTGCAAAGAGACATACTTTTCCTTCCAGTTCCTCTGCAATGTCACTTATAAAGACATTAAAAAGGACCAGGCCCAGTACCAACCCTGCAGTACCCCACTAGTTACCCTCCTTCTTCACTGTGGACTCTGTTTACTATTACCCTTGCGTCCTCTTGTCCAGCCAGTTTTTATCCAGGCTACCACCTTGGGACCCACTCCAAGGCTGGCTAACTTGTATATTAATCTTTTGTGTGAGACTGTGTCAAATGCCTTGATAAAATCTAGGTAGCCATATCCACAGCCCTGCCTGGTCTACTACTTTGGTCACCCAGTCAAAGAAATCTATTAGGTTCGTCTGACATACCTTCCTGTTGTGAAACCATGCTGCCTTGGGTCCCATGCCCCACTGGCCTCTAGGTACTTTTCCCTCAGAAATGATTCCATCATTTTCCTACCACTGAAGTCAAACTAACTGATCTGTAGTTTTCTGCCTCTGCCCTGCTCCCACATTTGTGAAATGGAATCACATTTGCCCTCCTCCAGTCCTCAGGTACCACCCCATCCTCCCATGATTTGTTAAAGAGAGTAGTGGTGTTACTAGTTCTACCCTTAGTTCTTTTAGAATTCTTAGGTGAATCCCATCAGGCCCCATTGCTTTGTCAACCCTCAGTTTCAAGAGTTCTTTCAAAACCCTTTTCTGTGAATCGACTGGTAACGCCACCTATTCAGAGTTTCACCCTGTTTGGTTTAGGTACCTCCCATCTCTTCCGTGATACAGATACAGATAAGGCATACTGATGAGTCCCAAGAAGGATGAAACGTGTTTCTGTGTCTTCAGTTCTCAGCCTTTGCAGATTGTGTCAAAGGTCGTTTTACACCATACATTTCTGCTTAAAGCAGAACCAGTCTAAATTCTTTAATGATGATTTACATAAACATCCCATGACACTTTGCAGTATTGGGGTCTGAGGATTTTGTATTTCATTTCTGGGACCAGTGGTCACTGTTCCAACATACATTGAAATCAGGGCATGCGGTTATGCTGAAGGAAAGACTGTCCCACTGGGCTGAGGAATTAAAATAGAAAGTAAAACAAAAATTGGTCAGATTCATAGTTCAGGGAGTCTTCAGCATGCGTAGAGCACAGCACTAAATGCTAGAGAATTAGGCCTTTACATAATTAGAGAACTCCAAAATCAACAGACAGAATGTTTTCATGTAAAATGGTAACAGACATAGAGAAGAATACAAAGAAAGACAAAAAGGCAAACAGAAACTGCTGCAGTGATGTACTGTTATATCATCCTAGGATGATTTATTAGGTTATTTCCATCTATTTCATACATAAAACTTGCAAAACAAAAGTTGTTCAGCTGCTAATTTTAAAATGCTAATTTTGTATACTCAGTTTCTTTTCTTTAACCAATAATTTCATATATTGGTTGCTTTCATCATTTGAAAAATATTAACTTCAAAACTTCACATTAGAAAGTAGGCGTTGCTATGAACATTATATCAGAGAAAAGCAAGCACTCTCAAACTGAAGGAAATAAATTTTGTGACCAAATGACATCAAAAATCTTTAATGCAGCAAATTGGAGGTCTCGAGACCCGCCCCCTAACAAAGACCCAGTTAGGGTTGGAGCACTGAGGCTGAGGGTTCTAGTCACTGCACCTCCGCATTAAAGATTTTTGATATTCATTTGGTCTGAGAATTTATTTCCTTCAGTTTTAGAGTGCACAGTTTTCTCTGATGTACTGTTACATTTGGGCTGGCCTCCCTAATGGCACCCCCATCTATTCTGGAGCACGAATCTTTTTCTAATTGATTGCTATGAACATTAATTGCAAGGCTACATCCGGTACTGACAAAAGCAAGGAGAATCTATAACTTCTATAATCATTATAACATCTAAATGATGTCCCTTTGGATCTGAACAGTAACATCAAATACTGGCAGACTCAGTCTTATGATAAAGACTGCCAGGTTTAGTATGTACCATACCTGCTGATTGTGTTGGAACTGATGACCGATTCCAGAAATCCCAGAAGTGCAACCACATTTTTAAGAATGTCTGTAGTCAGAAAATTAAGGACTGGAGAAAGTTAAGAAGACTGATGAAGCCTCTGGCATGAGTGACCACAGAAGGTGATTAAAATTATCAGAGTTTTTGTGAGAAATAAGGAGGGTGTCTTAGGTAAGGTTTTCTACCAAGGGGGCTGTGATACATGTCTGGGCCCTTAGGTTCTAGATCCAGGATTTGGGTTTATCTGTTGCCCAGCTGGAGGTGAGACCCCAAAGTCCACCTTTCCTGACCTGTTGGTACAGTGAAAGTAGTTCCTTTCCTCCTCCCTCCCTCCCTGCCTCCTTCCTCCCTCCCTCCCTCCCTCCCTTCCTTCCTTCCTTCCTTCTTTTTACCAGAGAGACCCACTAAGCTGAAAGCTTGTTTATAGGTGCGACCTGGGATCACAAGGAAGTTAAGTGACTTGCTCAGGGTCACACAGTATGCAAGTGGGATTCAAACCTAGGTCTCCAGGTTTGCAGCTCAGAGCCTTAAATCACTGCACTATACTGCCTCCTTACTCCTTCCTTCCTCTCTCTCCTCCTCCCTTCCCTTCTCTCCCGTCCTTCCTTCCTTCCTTCCTTCCTCACTCTGAGACCTGCAACTGTCATCACTGCACTGAAGCAGCACATTGGAGAAGCATATCCTACATCACATTATGTATCCCCAAAGGCTTCCTCTCGCTGTGGCAGAGTGTCCATTAGTTTCCTGTTGCCAACATTGTGGAACAAAGCACAACAATTATTGAAATTAAGCTGCTTCTGCAGTATGAATACCTTTAAATCTCTATATGCTCGGTATGTGAGTGAATCCACAAGAACAGATTGGTCAAATAAGTCCACTCACCAAATGTTAAAAAGGTTTTATATTTATTTTCAAATAATTCTGATAATATTATTCAGAAGTGCAGATAATACAGTACACATGTGCAGACGTCTCGGATTATATCCTTCCTCAGTGCTTGTTCTGTAAATCTATATGTATGAAATATTTATATTTAATGTCACAGTCAAAAAATTAAAAAAATAAAAAATTAAAAACAGATCATAATAGAACTCAGGCATATGCATATTCTGTTCCAGAAATCACAATTCAGTGCTCCCCAATATTTTGTCGTATCCTTGGTTCAAATATTTAATTTACTTCAACTTGTGTTCTTTACTTCATTCATTCAACAAGTCAGCTCATTTTATGTAGCTCCCTCTTAATTTAACCTAGGCATTCTATTCATTGTATTTTTCCAACTCCAAAGTTCATAAATCTAACTTGCCTTGCAAACTCGATCTTGTATGGATAGATTGTCAGATCCACAATATCTTATAGCTCTGCAAAAAGTAAATAATAATATCCAATTCCACACTGTCCTTTCTTTCTTTATTTATTTATTGACGATATTTACCAGATAAGCATACTGAGCGGGAAATCCACTCGTTTCCAGATGTGACCTGGATGTTACATAACATAAAAGTGCTAGATTATATTAGGTACAGTAGCCAGTGTTGCTGTAAAACAGATGCATAAAAGTACATACTTCAGGTACAACAGACACAACAAGGGTGAAACAAACAGGTCCAGAGATGTTGCAGTCAGGATTTATGCACTCGATTGTTAGTTACAATTTTTTTTTTTTTTTTTTAGCGCCGAGTGCATACTAACAATGGAGTCAATGACCATAGGCATTCTTACAGTGACCAAGGAGAAAGAGGGCATAAGAGACAGGGAAACAAGGATAATACAATTGTTTGCATGGTCCCCTGCTAAGTACCATTAGACACTTTGTTTAGCTGATCTGTCCTGCAGGTTACAGTTGCAAATGTCAGAGAAATGGGCCTGAAGAAGAGTGGTCACGGTCCTAGGGTGGAGGTGGACTGCCTGATTACTGCTGGGAGGTTATTCCAGAGAGAGGCAGCCTGTATTTGAAAGCCGATTGGCTCTTAGAGGTGCGCATGAAAGGTATTTGTAGTAGTTTAGAGTCAGAGCCCCGCAAAGAGTATGCCGGGGAGGGTTGGGTTGATAGAGCAGAACTGAGACAGGAGGGGAAGGGAGGGAGTTTGACCAGTGCTTAGCTACTAGATTTGTGCAGTGGAGCTGTCGCCTGGAGTACAGCGAGGGGAGGCCTAGGGTGGCATATAGGTGACAGTGGTGGGTGGTAGGGGGGGCATTCTAGGATAAGTTGACAGAAGGAATGAAAAAGGGGCTTCAGGTTGGCTAGGGTGGATGGAGAGGCTGCACCATAGACCACGTCGCCATAGTCGAAGATTGGGAGAATCATTTTGTGTACAAGCTCTCTCCTGACTGGGGTGGTTAGGCACCCTTTGTTGCGGTAAAGGGCTCCTAGTTTCAGGTGCAGTTTTTTCTGGAGGGAGAGTCTATGTGGACAGAGAAGTCCAAGTGATGATCCAGCCATACCCCCAGGTACCTAAAGGAGGTGCAGGATTCCAGGGTGGCTCCGTCCAGCGTTAGAAAGGTGGGTAGAGCTGCTAGTCTGGAGATTCTGGGCTGTGTGCCGAATGTTATGGATATGGTTTTCTTAGCATTTAGGATGAGTTGGTTTGAACTAAGCCAATTTTGGACAGCGTTAAAATCCTGCTGGAGAGTAGAGTTTAGAGCCTCTGTTGAGGGGCCGGAGGTGTACAGAACAGTGTCGTCCACGTACATTTGAATAGCTGAGTTTGGGCAGGATAATGGGAGGTCATTTAGGAATACTGAAAAAAGAACTGGGCCCAGGACAGAGCCCTGGGGGACCCCCATGGTGACTGGGAGTGAGGGAGATACTTGGGTGCCAATTTTGACTGATTGTTTCCTTCCAGTGAGGTAATCATGGAACCACCTGGTGGCTAGATCGGATAGGCCAGCATCTTGCAGTTTAGCGATGAGCTTAGGGTGGGAAACGGTATTGAAAGCTTTTGCCAGGTCAATGAATATGGCCGAGGTGATGAACCCTTTATCAATACCTGAGGCAGTATCGTTGGTGAGTCTAAGGAGCGTGGTTATGGTGGAATGTGATTTCCGAAAGCCTGACTGGAAGGGGGTGAAAAAGGAGGTGGTGTCAAGGAATTGTGTGATTTGAGCTAGGGCTATTTTTTCCTGCAGTTTGGCCAGGGTGGGGAGGAGGGAGATTGGGTGGTAGTTCCTGGGTTCTGCTGGGTTGCCCCCCTTTGGCAATGGTATGACTATTGCCTCCTTCCAGGCTGTTGGTATTTGTGCAGAGGAGAAGGAGCGGTTTAGGAGATCGGTGAGGGGAGCGGAAATGGCAGGGGCAGATAGGTATAAGAGTTTAGTGTCCAGGCCGAGTGGGCATTTACCCTTATTGGGGTCAAGGGAAATTAGGGCAGCTAGAACTCGTAGGAAGATTGGTTTGAAGGAGAATTTGGTGGATGGGGGAATGCGGGCGGTGTGCGAGGGGTTCAGGTTTGGGTGGGAGGATTGACGTTTTTGGGAGTAGGGATTTAGCGCAGTTGGTAAAAAAGTGATTGAAAGTAGAGGCAACTGCACTTGGTTCAGATACGTTTCTGCCCTGGATGGTAAGGGTAGGGGTAGGTGGCTGTATGGGGGAGTGAGCAGGGTTTTAATAGATTTCCAGAAGTTGGAAGGGTGGTTGAGAATGGAAGAGAGGGCCTCACGGAAGAAATTCTTTTAGCCTGTCTTATGGCTTTGCAATTGTTGGGAGGGTGCGGTATGTTGCCATGAAACAGTGGAACCTGTTTTCCTATGTTTTTCCAGGCCTGGTCCCTGGCATGACAACCGGAGATAATGTCAGCAGAGACCGAAGGAGGTGGGTTTCCTTACCCTTTGTTTCTCATAGGGGCGTGATAGTCCCACACCACTAGAAATTGCTATCTGAACATGTCAAACGCGTGATCTAGGGTGGGTGCCAGCTTGATGAATGACCAGTCGGCAGAGGCAAGATCATTTAGCAGGGTGGCGAGGCAGAGGGACTTGTACGACTGCGAGCTGATTGACCTGGGTGGTAGGCTATTAGTGGGTCTGTGCACTTTTCTGATTACATATATCGGGTGGTGGTCGCTCATTGAATCCTGTAATAGGCCAGCTTTAGAGACCCTGTGTGGGTGGGTTGTGAGAGCCCAATCCAGGAGGGAGTGGTTTTGGGATTTGGTGTTGAGGCGGGTGGGTTCCTCAATCTGTTGTGAGAGGTTAAGGGCTTTGACCCTGCTGCTGAGTTTTGAGCAGCCTTTGTCTAGCCAGTTTTTAGTTAAAATCCCCGAGGATGTAGAGCTTACAAGAAACAAAATACTTCAGTAAGCTAGTAACTTCTGTACCACATGTGCCAGCTTCCACGAATTTTCTTTGTTCAGTGTAATATGAAATCTAGTCAAATAAAATATATTTTTATGCTTTTAAATCTTTCATTTAGATATGCCCACTCAAGTATTAAGAAACCCAAAAGTTTTCTTAGAATGTTAGTTGCTTTACCTTGAAGCCTTTTAATACTTATGTTTTTTCTACACTGTTAAAAGAGCAGATAAATATCTCAAAGATTCTATTCATTATATTCTCAACTTAGTCCTTAATATGAGGAGTCACTTAAGTGTAATGAGAACACTGACTTACTTGTTCGGAAGCTTTTTATGGACACTGGACCTCCATGCTGCTTTCTCTTCGATGGAGATGTACTTAGCGTCTTACGCATTTGTTTTAAAGGGTTCTTCAGAGGCAGGAATCGGGCGAGGAGTCAGGCGATCATCCTGGGGCGCCCATACCACCAGGTGCATGCCAAACCCTCCGATGCTCCGACCTGAAATTACACAGCACCAGAATGTGGTATCCTGCTCATGAATAGTATATGCAGTCTGTACAATCAGTGGATTTAACCGCAATCATTTGTCATAAAGATCAAGTAATCATTTGTAATTTATCTACCTATACGAAAATTATCTACGGATATCGCAGTCTGTTTCTATACCCACTCAGAGGTCAAAATGGGTGACGGAGGTCACATCTCCAAGAATGAGGGCAAATACATGGGGGATTTTTCAAATGGCTTAAGATCTAAACCTTTTACACTATAGTACATTATTTACATTTCAGGTGGGTGAAATTTATAACAGCCTACTTCCAAAGATCTTAGAATTATATATAAATTTTATAGAATTGGCTGCCAGTCAATTCCTTCATTTAACCCATACCTTGTATCGTTGGCTTTAAATCTGACTATATAATATGCTTCTCGAGTAAGGATTTTTACTCTATAATCACCCACTATTGGGTTGGGTTGTATTTTCTCTAGACCAAAAAATCGTAACTGTGTAATCTGGTGATTACATTGCATAAAATGTCTTGCTATAGGAGACGTCATATCTTGTCTCCTAATATCACTTTTGTGTTCAGTAATCCTGATTTTCAGTGGTCTCTCAGTCTTGCCTATATAAATCATGTCACATGGGCATTTAAGCATATAAATAACTCCCACTGTGGAACAATTAATAAATTGCTGAATTTCGATATCTTCATCTCTAGCTTTATTTCTCACTTTTTTAATTCGATATGTATTATTACAATTCACGCAATGTCCACAGGGGAAATTACCTTAATTTGTTCAGTAAAAAAATTTGGTGCATTAAGAATGTTAGAAAATGACAAGAATATTGTCATAAAAAGTGCAAATAACGGAGGGGCAATTGTTATAATGGCCTATGACCATTACAGGAATATCTGTTTGAAACTAGTACAAAACAGGGAAAACTATTTAGAGTTGGATAAGGACCCTACAGATACTATCCAAAGTCTAATTAAGATGGAACAGAATATGTATATGCCTGAGTTCTATTATGATCTGTTTTTATTTTTAATTTTTGACTGTGACATTAAATATAAATATTTCATACCTATAGATTTACAGTACAAGCACTGAGGAAGGATATAATCTGAAACATCTGCACATGTGTACTGTATTATCTGCACTTCTGAATAATATTATCAGAATTATTTGAAAATAAATATAAAACCTTTTTAACATTTGGTGAGTGGACTTATTTGACCAATCTGTTCTTATGGATTTTCATTGGTTCTGATTGGTTCCTAGCGCCTCCTTACCAATTATATTTACCGTTTTTTTGTACCGAGGTTTTGACTGAGCTGGACCACAGCCATATTCTGGTATGTGTGTGAGCCATGCAATTACTACCCCAGCCCCTAATTTTAGTCCGAAGCATCAGGCTGCTGCCCTCTGTGCGTAGTCGAATTTATGATCGCTTGTAACCTTTGGTGACCTTAACTCTCTGTGACGACTTATGCCTTAAATGTTTTTCCTCAGAAATCCCTGTAGGGTTATTATCTCTTCATGGCTTTCGTGGCTGCTACACCTTACTCACTCTACTGTCTTTTACATATTGCTTAATCTGTGGCTCATATTCCCCACCCTGTACCATTTAACTGCCCTATTTCATCTTCGTATTCCTTTCCACTGCATTCCACTCTTACTATCTCTTTCCTTTGTCCCAACTCTCTTCCCTGCCATAGACTAGCCCTTCAGGGGCTCACTACCCCTCAGGTGGAAGAAATGCAGATACTGAGTGGTTGTCACTTCCATAGCCGCCACCTGAGACACCCAGACAGGACTCCTTACTAGCGAGGTGCGGCATTGCTGATACCCAGTCGGAATGCGAACGCTTTTCGGCTCTGGCATTTGATTGGCTCCTGCATTCTGCTCCTGTATCTCCCTCAGTACTAAGCTAAAGTCTGATCTTCTGTCTAAAACTTGCACAAAAATGAGCTGTACTTACTTATTGCCTAACAGTTATGACCCCTATTTTTTCCTGTTTAGAGTGTCAAGAGTTGGGCCTCTGTTTGATTACTCCTTTCTGAATTTCTGTGGTTGGGCCAGTCTTTAGGCATCAAGGAATACCCAACTTTATTGTCTTGCTGATCTGGTCCTCCCGCTGGTCAGATGTTCCATTGTCCATGGCCTAGTACTTAATACCGACCCTTTCTTCCATCCTCTGCCAAGGACATGCTCTCCATGGGCTCCCTGCCCATACGCGGGGGAAACCCAGGCACTGGGCAGTCAGCGCTGCCTCTACTGCCACCTGAGAACCTAAGCTTGGACTGTCCATTAGCAAAGCACGGCATTAGCAGCCATCCAATTGGAATGTGAGTGCTCTTCGGCGTTGGCTTCCTATTGGTTCCTGCAGTCTGCTTCTATGTCCATTCTAAACCAAGCATAAACCTGATTTCCATGCTGAAATTTGCCAAAAAAGAGCTGTAATTTTTTTTCTCCTTGACTGTTAAGACCCTTATCCTTCTGTTTAGAGTGTTACATTTAGGGATACTGTGTGATTACACTACTTTTGAAATTCTGTGCTTACGTCAGTTCCCTTCATGAGCAGCCAATCACTTCTCCCTACTGAAGTTCCTACTAAGCCTCATCTTATGTCCTCCTTAAATATTACAGAAGCACTCTGAATAATATGACTGATGTAACATTGAGTACTTACTGCATTAATTGTTTTTTTACTTGTGTTATTTGGTTCTATTGTAAATATCTCTGTATGCATTGTACCATTTGACCCAGAGCTAACCAGGTCCATCTTGTAAATGAACTTGCTCAACGATGTTCGCCAGGATAAATAAAGATTTTGATTGAAACACACAGAAGTACACACAAGTGCTGGATTGTCTAAATCAGTTTTATTCTAGTTTCATAAAAAATAAACAAGCAATAAAACAGTGCAATTGTTCTCACATAGGAAAATGACAGCAAACAAACTGACAGAGTGACTGACCCACGGATCTCAAGACAGACCACGCCAATGTTTCAAGCAAATGGTGCTTCAGCAGGTGTGAGCAGGTAATTATCACTATCTGGCCTACCTAATATCTCAAAGCCCCAGTGCAAATGTTCCATATCTGTAGCAATAACATCAATGGTGCCCTATCCAACAATACATCAATGTAATCACCCAGGGGTATCGGCTGGGGCTTAAAGCAGCAGTACAACAAAACTGGGCAAAACATGTGACCCTGCCTTTTCTTCACTACAAACAATTTCAGGCATTTTCAGTTTTATTTGGTGATACAATTACTGAGTATTTTATAAAGTAATTTAATTTAGTTTTAGGAGATCTGTCTCCTTTGGTACATTCACTGTATAAACTACCACCTGGGGCAGGCCTCAGATGGCTATATACTCTATTCTTATAGGAAGCACCCTATTTCCCATTGAGGACCAACTCCCAAGACGTACTGGGTGAAAAATAACACTTCCAATATAGAGCTGCCACAACCATGCTTCTAAAATCGTATCTGACTTGACAGTTACAGGGATAGCATAGCTTAAGTCAGTTGCCGCTAACCCTGTAGCTGTCATCAGAGGGGAAGAAGTGGACAATATGCTAGGAGCATGGTGCCTACACCCATACGAACATACGAAAAATGCCAGCAGATACAGGCCATACAGTCTATCAAGTCTGCTCGAGTGTGCAGCTAGCAGCCTTTATATTACAGCTGCCCCTCCTCCTCCTTCCCTTACTTGCCCATTTGAAGTCTTGCCCTGCTTGCGGCATCTGTTCCTCTGCAGCCCTCTGTGTGACCTTCCCTTGACTTTGTCCCACCCCTCTTAAAACTGCCCACTGATGTTAAGGATACCACCTCCTGGTAAAGTGTTCCATCCTGTCACCACTCTTTCTGTAAAGGGACTTGGCAAGGTTAGAAGAATGGTCAAATGTGTGGCAGCTCAGATTCAATGCTAAGAAGTGCAGGTAATGCACCTGGGAAACAAAACCCAGGGAAGAGTACACAATGGGGTGAGATACTAACACAATAAAAATGGAAAGGGACCTGGGGTAGTCATATCAGATGACCTAAGGTGGGCAAGCAATGTGAGAGGGAGCACAAGGAGGGCTGGGGGATACTGGGATGCATAGGGAGGCATCACCAGTAGAAAACGAAGTTATCATCCTCTGTACAGACAGCTGGTGAGACCCCATCTGGAGTATCTGCGTGCAGTTCTGGAGACCCAATCTCCGCAGACATAGACAGGATGGAAGCTGTCCAGAGGAGGGCAACTAAAATGGTGCAGGGTCTGCACCAGAAGACATATGAAGAGAGACTTAAGGAGCTTAATATGTATAGCCTCGAGGAAAGGAGGGAGAAGGGGGACATGATAGAAACTTTCAAGTACCTCAAGGGAATCAACAAAGTCGAAGAGGGTAGCATCTTTCAAAACAAGAGGTGTGAAAGAACAAGGGGGCACAATTTGAAGATGGGGCAGCTCAGAGGTAATTTAAGGAAGTATTTTTCCACAGAGTGTTGGCTGGATGCGTGGAGCGGCCTTCCGAGGAGGTTGTGAGTCAAAAACATCGTGTGGAATTCAAGCATGCATGGGACAGTCATAAGGTAATTCTAGGGTGGGTAGGAAGAAGTAGGCTGCTGGGTAACTAGGATCTGCAGCTTATCCATTAGGTAGGAAATGGGCAGACTGGGTGGGCCAAGCTGTCCTTATCTGCTGTCAAATTCTTTGTTTCTATGTTTCTCATTTCCTCCTGAATCTCCCACCCTCCAACCTTGGACTGTGCCCCTGTGTCCCTCCTTCTGCCTATGAATGCCCTCTGTACCAACCATATTTAAGCCTTCATATATTTGAAGGCCTCTATGTCCCCTCTCCTCTGTTCCTCCAGGAGGTACATGTTGCGCCACTCAGTCTCTCCTTTTAGGGTTTGTCCTTCAGTCCAAGGATCATCCTGGTTGCTGTATGCTGGACCCCTTCTAGTAGTTTGACATCTTTCTTCAAGTAGGGCCCCAGAACTGCATGCAGTACTCCAGGTGGTACCAATGACCTGTACTGTGGCAGGATGACTCCTTGCCTGGAGGTGATCCCTCTTGCAATACACCCAAGCATCTTGTTTGCCTTGGCTGCTGCTTTTCTGCACTGTGTCGAGTAGTTTATATGCCCTGTTATAAGCATCCCAGATCCTTCTTCGCCTCTGTGATGGATAACTGTACTCCCCAACCAATAACTATTCCTTGGATTTTTTGCTCCCAAGTGCATGACTTTGCGCTTCTTTGCATTAAACCCCAGCTGCCATGTTTCCAACCATTGCTCAAGTCTAGCTAGCTCACCCTGCAATCCCTGCCACCCCTCTGCATCATACATACGAACATACAGAACAAGTCTCCTCCCATCCTCCCTACCCATGATTCTTATCTTCCCATGCCTATCCCAGCCTCTCTTAAAGCTGCTCACTGTCTTTAACGAGATGACCTCTTCGCAGTGCATTCCAAGTGCATACCATCCTTTCTGTGAAGAAGTGCTTCCTGACATCCCTCCTAAATCTCCCACCACTGCCCCAATCTTGAGTCCTCTACAAAAGGCTGGTCTTGTTTTTATCCCTGTGAGATGTCGGCTATAAATATGCCAAACAACACTGGACCCAATACCAAGCCCTGTGGCACCCCACTAGTTACAGTTCTTGGAGCTGAGAGTTGTCCTCCCACAACTACTCTCTGCTGCCTGTCTTGGAGCCAGCTTCTTACACAGACCACCAGTTTCTCCCCTGCTCCCTGGTAACTCAATTTGCTAAGCAGCCTTCCATGTGGTATGGAATCAAAGGCTTTGCTGAAGTCCAGATACAAGACATCTACTACTGGCCCTTGTCTAGTGCCCTGGTCACCCAGTCATAAAAGTCAACCAGATTTGTCTGGCAGGATCTGCCAAAGACAAATCCATGCTGCCTGTCATCTTGGAGTCCGTTCACCTCCAGAAAGGTTACTAACCTTTTCTTAGTATAGTCTCCATCAGTTTCCCCACATTGGATGTCAAACTGACTGGTCTATAGTTGCCTGGTTCATCCTTGGGTCCACTCTTGCAGAGGGGCACCACATGTGCCATCCTCCAGTCAGGGCTGCAGCTATGAATTTTGGGGCCCTGGACAAGTCACTTGAAATAGGCTCTGTTTCCCAAACCAGCTAATATCAGGGGTAATGTCAGCTCCTCAGGTGGGCCCTTCCCGAGTTCAGGGCCCCGGACAACTTCCCACTTTTCCCCCATTACTGCGGCCCTGCCTCCAGTCATGGGGCACACATCTAGTTGCCAGAGGAACTTAACAGGTCTGCAAGTGGTTCCTCCAGGACCTCCTCAACTCCTTCAGAACCCTGGGGTGTGTGCCTGGTTCGGTGCCTTATCAGCCCAGTAGGGCCCTTAAGCCATCCAACACCCTGCTCACCAGGATCTCCTCATCCATTTTATCTGTCCCTGTGTGCCCACCCTTCCTGTCCTCTGTGGCATTGGCCCTTTCTTCCCTGTAAGCACAGAGCAAAGTATTCATTGAGCTTCTGCCTGCTCATCCCCCTTTTCTGCCCACCCTTTATCTTTGTTATTTCCGACAATTTGGTCTTTTTCAGCTCCTTCTCTCCCTTATACATATCTGAAGAACTCATTTTCCCCTTCTATTATACTCTGTGCTAGCCTTAACTCTCTTGAAGTCTTGGCTGCCCTGACTACCCTGCTCACCTCCCTAGATCTCTTCTGTACTCCTCTTTATCCTCCCCCTGTTTGGAGCTCACAAATTTCCTGAAGGCTGCTCTTTTTCCTGTTCAAAGCCACTCCCATGGTGGAGAGGGCTAAGACATGAGCAGCTAGAGCAGTGGAGACCCAGAGACCAGGGTTCTATACCTGGTCTCTTGATTGTTGTATTTTCCATTCCCCCACCAAGTTTTTTTTGTGTTGCCCCCTCACCAGATGTAACCCATCCCCCAAGTTTCTCCCCATCCCCAAGTTCCACCCCCATGGAGCAGATTATATTAATTTTGGGGGTGCAAACTCAAATTATTTTTTTTAGCCATGGCAGTGGCAGTGTATTTGTGGACCGCTACCATTGGCTTTATTGTTGCAGTCACTGTTTTGTTGGGGCGCTGTTCTTGACAGTGCTGTTTTGCATTCGTGATTTTTGGCTGTGCTGTTGTCTTCATGGTCTTGACCTAGTGCCCTCTCAAGATAGTCCATGGATCCGGATGAGATGTCCCCTAACATATGGAGGGTAGCTGCACAGCACCTCAATACCTGTGCCAGGAACAACCAGCTCAGATAGGTACAAATGAATTTTACATACTGAATCTGGTATCAGTACAACATCTGGACACCCAAAATCCCAACACCAAAATCCCGATGACCACAATCCAGACCCCACAGCACAATTCTCGATAAAGTTCCATGGGGCCACATTCCTCCCAGTATGGGCGCCCCTAAGGGTGAATTATCCATATTTTAGGGGTGCGGTAGGAGCCCCCATGAAACACTATCAGGAATTGTGCTGGCGGGTCGAGATTATGGCCATTATGATTTTGTGTAGGATTTTGAATGTCAGTATTTTGGTGTTGTTGGAAACTTGTACACAATCTCTGCACTTACCCAACTCCACTGAGAATGCAACAGTTCGATCCCTCTAAATCACCTCTCTAGCACAAATGTGAAACAGAGGTGGGGGACTTTCTCCAGGTGACCCTTTCCTTCTCAAAATTGGGTGACTTCTAATCTGAGGTGCATTAAATAATGGAGAGAGAGTCCTGGGGTGCACACTTTCTAGATCTTCAGCCAAACTATTTGGTGCTGTTGGCCATGACACACTGAGAGAAAGTGCAAAAAAACTATGGAACCTGGCCTAAAAAAATGCCCAAATATCCCCAAACTGGCTTGTGAAGGAGTCACTGTCAGAAGCACAGTGGAATAACAACCTGTAGAGCTGCCTGAAAATAGCACATACATAGCATAAGGCGAATGGTAACATGGTTACATTCCAAGAATGATGGACCACCTTGTCCAAGGCAATTGAAGCTGTTATCTTTCCAGTGTAAAATGAGAGGAGTGCTTCTTCCTCATTATTTACTTACAACCATTCCATTGAGTCCACAATATATTACTTTATGCTATATAAACCAATGCATTGTATCAGTTGTGAATCTACTGTTAGCCAGTATTTGTTACATAAGTGTAATGTCAATGAGTTGTAATATACTGTATAATAATAATAATAATAATTTAATAATAAGCTTTATTTGTTGAGTGCCTTTCAGGAGCATCAAGGCGCTTTACATAAAAGAATAAATAGAACAAGATAAAAAAGAAAATACACAATATAAACCAGATCACCAATAAAATTCAGTATAATTGGGCAGTATATGCTTGGTGCCACAAATATGTTTTTAATGCCTGCTTGAAGCCCTCCATGGTCACGCACTCCTGTAGCTGACGGGATAGTGAATTCCAAATGGCTGGGGCCGCATACATGAATGCATGGGCCCCTGAAGATTTTAAGGACGCCCTTGGAATATCTAGCAACCCCTCATCAGCTGTCTCTGAGCATGTCCTAGAAATTTACTGAAGTACTGTTTTGTACCAATGAATTATTCTGTTCTGATTTTTTTTCCCCCTACTTTCATCCACGCCAGCCACTCCTTCCGGTGAGCTAAAGCTTCTACTGACCCGTCCTGTCCCCCGAGCCTCTGCTCTCACATGACAGCCATCTCCCCGGGTAACCCGGCGTATCCCTTTCGCTGGACGGGTCCCCCTCCTCCGAGGGGGAAAGCACCAGACAGTGGGACACAGACCAGCACATCATCTTGTCCCAGGGAGATGCTGCTGAGGAGGAAGGCTGTGGAGGCATTGAGGGGCTCGGAGAGCCAGGCAGCTATCATCCGGCATGACATGGATCATTTTTCATGTTTTTCTATGTACGTCCCTCCTTCTCCATTGCGCATTGCTCCTGGTCTCCACTAGAGGCCACTGCTGACCGATGACTTCCCCAACCCACCTATGGGAGAGAAAAGCAGTCCCTACAGATGCTCAGTCCTCTCTGCCCCTGCCAGCCCCTGGCGCACCGGAGTCCATTCCCAAACCCGGTCACGGCATGGGTCCAGTAAGGAGCCCACGCCTCAACCCACTACGCCACTGGGCTGGCATTATGTTCTGATTTTAATAAAACTATTTTACAAAAATTATGGGACGTTTATTAATTATTTGTTATGATATGCTATTACTTTGCCTGTCATGACTATACCTAAAGACATTACAAACAAGATCCAAGATATAACTAAACAAGCATTTATCAATGCCGAATGTTGGCTTGCTGGCATAGGCATTGGTAGTGCAAGAGTTAGAGAGATGCATAATAGAAATGGCAGTGAAGTATTGAACTGACTCCAACCCCACCCCCACCCTGCAGAGACTGACAGGCATTGGGGTGTGCCTTTGGGTCGTTGACCATAACGCTCATGCCATTTCACCTGAACCTACCCTGCAGTCACTGACAAGTGTTGCAGTGTGCCTCGGGGTCTTTGGGCCTGATGCTCACCCCATTCCATAAGGAAATATGCTGAGAAGGGTGCAGTATAGGAGAATGGGGTGAACTTTGGGGCAGAAGACTCCAAGGCACATCTCGATGCTTGTCACTGGCCACAGGGTGGGGGTCGGGGTGAAATGGTATGAGCATTACAGCCGATGATCTCAAATCACACCCCTGACGCCTGTCGATCTCTACAGGGTGGCATTACAGTTGGAAACCTAATGCCCTGAAAGTTGTTGAGAGCATCCAGATTTTCAACATCGCTTTTGTGACCCCACCTCATGAATGGTTGCACTCATCAGTTCATTAGCTGAAAGGTGACTTTGCAAAGAGACTGCGCCATTTGATGCCACAGGTGTGAAACACATTTGCGTGCCGGAAGCAAAAATGGCAGCTGTACTGTTCATGAGGAGCTTTAAAAAATGGCAATGTTGAAAATCTGGAGTAAAAAATATGAAAAATTGGTGAAGTCACGAGTATGCATAGAAACTGTGCAAAACATGCCCATAACACAATTATTTTGGGATATTTTTAACACATTTCAACATAGGCATTTTGGGACCTCCCTCATGAACAGTGGCACTGTGATTTTGTTAATCTGTGCCGAAAGTTGATTTCCCACAATGACCGTGCCATGGTGTGCCACAGGCGTGAAAACACATTTTGGGCAGGATGCGAAAAATGACAGCTGTACTGTTCATATGGAGGTGTGACAAAATGTCAATGTTAAAAATCTGGAGTGAAAATATTAAAAATTGTCGAAGTTACAAGCGTGCGTGGAAACTGTGCAACACACATTCATAACACAGTTATTTTTTGGAATTTTTTTCACCAAATTTGCAACATGGACTTTTTGGGACCCCACCTCATGAACAGTGGCACTGTCATTTAATTAACTGATCCCAAAAGGTGATTCCACACAGTGACCATGAAATCACCTTTCGAGACCGAGTAACAAGAAGACAGTACATGTGTTCATGAGATGGGGTCCCAAGAACCCCATGTTGAAAATCTGGTACCAAAATACCCCCAAATGGTTGAGATATCCACCTAAGTTGAAATCCCCCGTTGCCTGCCATTATAAAGCATACCGCATTTTGTTCAGTTCCCGGTCGGCTTTTGAAGAGTTTAGATGTGTTCCTGCTCCTCCCGCCAGCCCTCCAGTGGTAAGCATGGGGTGAGGGGTGCGAGAGAGATGCGCAGAGGGTGTGTGCGGAGTTGGGGGAGGGTGTGGTGGGGCGATGAGAGACTGTTTTTTTACAGGTAAAAAAAGACAGACTTCAGGGATAGTTTTCTTTATTTACAGGTTAAAAACAATGATTTCTGGCACACACTGGGGTGGGCTCCCCAGTGTCACCTAGTTTCAGAGGGACATGATGCCGACATGGATTGGGCACCCCCGTTGGCAAAGAAAGTGTGTGTGTGTGGCAGGGATGAACATGACACTAATGGGGACTGGGCACCTCCGCTGGGAAACTGAACCGAGGGAGTGAAATGCTGACATGGGGATTGGGCATCCCCGATGTTGGCTTTGTGGGGATTGCATGGCAGGCGGCAGAAGCCGCCTTATTTATTGAAATTCAGAGGCAATGTGAGGAAGTATTATTTCACAGAGAGGGTAGTGGATGCATGGAACAGCCTTCCTGAGGAGGTTGTGGGGTCTAAAACTGTGGGAGAATTCAAGAATGCATGGGGCAGACACAAGGCAATTATTGTGGGGAGGGGGGCGTTTCAGGGCAATGTGAGGAAGTATTATTTCACAGAGAGGGTAGTGGATGCATGGAACAGCCTTCCTGAGGAGGTTATGGGGTCTAAAACTGTGGGAGAATCAAGAATGCATGGGGCAGACATAAGGCAATTATTGTGGGGAGGGCGTTCAGGGGCAATGAGGAAGTATTATTTCACAGAGAGGGTAGTGGATGCATGGAACAGCCTTCTGAGGAGGTTGGGGTCTAAAACTCAGGAGAATTCAAGAATGCATGGACAGACATAAGGCAATTCTTGTGGGGTAGGAAGAAATAGGCTGTTGGTTAACTAGGATCTGCGCCTATCCTGTAGGTAGGGAAATGGGCAGACTAGATGGGCCAAGCGGTCCTTATCTGCCGTCCAATTCTATGTTTCTATGTTTCTATGTTTAAATGTTACACCAGGAAAGGCATGTAATGGAGCCTTGTGATCTGACACTCCAATGAGGAAACTGCACCTCATTGGAGTGGCAGATTTCTTTCAACTCTGTGGCTCTCTTTGAAACTGTTGTCATCACTAGCATGCTCACTGATTGGTGACTGAGGGACGCACCCACCGAAGAGTTCCCTGCATTTGCCAACACTGACACACCTCTGAATGTGCTACTACCGCAAGATGTTGTTTGCGTATGCGCAAGACAACTTAAAAAAGTAATGTGGTTCTTCTTGAATCAATACCACTAACATCTTTCGGTGCAGCAGCTAGTGTTACATCAAGAGTTGTACTTGGACACCTCCTTTCTTATACTTTTTAAATGGGATGACTCATTTTAAACTAAATAATGCCATGGTTGAAAGTGTGTCTTGCCGTCTATTAATATGTATCAACAGATGGACATAGCCAAATATTTATTTAACTAAAAAAAAAGTTCTTAACTCTTACAGTTCCAAAGTTCACGCTTTTCAAAGAGACTATCTTAAGATTGGTCTAATGTTGGAATTGTTATCACTATAAACTTTTTAAAATTTCACCTCCACCTCCATATGCAACTGCTAAAGTGAGAGGCTCCTAAGTGGAAGCCCACCCCTCTCCCTCATATGGAAATAGCGACTATCACTGCACCCCATCTATATAGCACTGCATCCCATCAGTAGAGCTTACCTAGGAAATGTTAACTGCTAAAAAGCTACGTCTTACCTCTTAAACGTAACTGCTGAAAAACTACCATGTATTATGTTACTCACTGTCTAATGTAATGCACCTGTGCTGTATGCTACCCCATGTATTATTCCATGTAATTCCCCGGGTCGCCCCAGAAAAAGGGAGCTTCGGGGCCCAGCGGGCTTACCTAGTTATCAAAATTTAATAAATAAATAAAAATGAAAGCTTGGAGTAAAGGTTAACATTTACAGGTTCTCGTGATAAGGTTCTCATGCACTAATGCAGTTAACATATGTCAGTATACATCCATGCATTTCTAATGGTAAAAGCATTTGTTAAAGTGCCCTGATGTAAATCAGTGCACATCAATGCAATGAAATCATATCAACAGAACATTACTACATTGACCTGACCCATGCTTTCAATTAAAACAATATAAGTTGCTTTCCTTTATAGTTCCAAAGTTAGATTTTCTAAACACTATCCTTAGAAACGTCTTTTTGGCTGGCCTCATGGCACTGAAGAGTAAGGACTACTCTGGCACTTTGGCAGCCAGGTTTCATGCCCCAAGTCCTGGACATGAGGAGTGGAGGCTGACAGGAAGAATCAAAGGCTGTCCATGAGGATTCTGTCCCCGGGTGGAGGGAGAGACATACACCACTTCAAGAGCAGCGCCTGAGATCATTGGGGCCACTGCTGGCATGAAAGGGAAAGGAAACATTGTTTAACCAGGAGCAGCACACTTGCCGAAGCTTGTCTCCAGATGTGACCTGGGAGCACAAGGGGTTAAGTGACTTGCTCAGGATCACACAGTATGCACCTAGGTGGCTGTGGGATTCAAATCCAGGTCTCCAGATCTGCAGCTCAGAGCCTTAACCCACTGCACTATACTGTCTCCCTGAGTGTCCACGAGCCAGTGGGGTGTGCCTCAGGATGTCCAAACGGTGTTCACTGAAAGTGGAGAGGCAGGGATGGGTAGGCAGAACAGGAGAAAATGCTTGATGAAGTCAGCCTTGGGTGACAGCCTTGCTGTGTGCTCCCCAGCTCCACTCAAACCTCAGCAGTGGTGCATTCACTACATAGCCCCTGGTACTTGGAGAGTGGCTTTTGTACTGTCCATCCACATCTCATTCTATGCTCCATGGTAGGAGGGGATCTCTCAGGGAGGGACAGAACCAACCTGGGCACCAGAGATACCCAATGGGAAACTGGCAGTGGATAACACCAATGAGAGTGAGTCCAGCAGGCAGAGGAGGGGCACAGGGCAGGCCTGAAAGAGTGCAGCTCCTGGGGGCATGGATTGATTTATTTGTTTTTTGTTTGCTGGGTAGGGTACATTAGGTAAGGAAATGTCTAGTTCCAGGAACAACCTGGGACAGTATGAGGGATCGCAGTATCAAAATGCAATATCAATATCAAACTGCAGGGGGCAATACTTGCGCAACTAGTGGGCAGACTAGGTGGGCCAAGCGGTCCTTATCTGCCATCAACTTCTATGTTCTATGTCAAATTCTATGTAGTCACTGAACCCACATGGGATAGGGCAACACTGGACCTGTTAAGTACCAAGGGGACAGTGTTGCAGACATTAGGTGGGAAGCCACCTGGGGACTAGTGATCATCATACAGTGTGGTTCAATATAAGGATGGCTGCAGAATCAAACCACACAAGGGCGAGGGTCCTGGACTTCAGAAAAGCACATTTTAAAAAGATGAGTTATGTCTCAGGGAAGATGTGGCAGGGTGGGATGATCTAGGTGGGGTGGCGGAACAGTGTGTGAAGCTAAAAGGGGGCATAGTGAAGGCAATAAAAACTCTGTGTCAAACAAGTGAGTAAAAGTAAGAGGAAAAAGAGACCACAATGGTTCTTGAAAGAAGTGGCTGAAAAGGTTAAGACTAAAAGGGTGGCATTCAGAAGATATAAGCAGACACAGAAGGGTGAATATAGGGAGGTGCATCAAGAGAAACAGAGTAAAGCAGGGAAAGCAGAAAGGAGCACAAAGCCACAAACTGAAGAGAGAATAGCCCAAGTAGTAGTGAAAGGGAACAATACATTTTTTAGGTATGTAAGTAAAAAGAGTAAGACCAGGGCAGGGATTGTAAGTTTAGAAAGGAATGGGGGGGGGGAGGCAGTGCAGAGGTGGCCAGAAAAAGGCAGACATCCTGTCAAATGCTTTTGCTCAGTGTTCACAGAGGAAGGAGAAGGGGAGGGGCCACATAAATGTAACAAGAGCTCTAAAGGGAGGGAGGTGGAGACTAGTTCTTTTTCAGAGGAGGGAGTCCTTAAGGGGCTAGCTAATCGGAAAGTGGATGAAGCAATAGGACTAGACAGGGTATTGAGGGAGTTCAGAGAGGTACCAGCTGCCCCTCGGACAGTCCTGTTTAACAGCTCACTCAAAATAGAAGCAGTTCCAGAGGCCTGGAGGAAGGCAGACGTAGTCCCACCCACATCATGGAAAGTGGCAGCAGGAGTAGGTTGACAATTATTGACAAGTCAGTCTCACATTGGTGGTGGTGTGGAAAGTTAATGGAATCACTGGTAAAGGAGAGAATAGTGAAACATCTCAAATCTAATGAGTTACAAGACCCAAGACAGCATGGATTCACGAGTGGCTATGTCAAACAAATCTGAGAGATTTCTTTGATTGAGTGTTCACGGAATTAGATCAGGGTGAAGTGGTTGATGTGACCTATCTAACCATTCCACATAGAAGACTAATATGCAAGCTGAATAGCTTAGGAGGGGTCAAAAGGTGATAAACTGGGTAAGAAATTGGTTGGGGATAGGAGGCAGAGGGTAGTGGTAAATTAAGTTCATGCTGAGGAGAGAAGGGTGACCAGTGGGGTGCTTCAGGGATCAGTGCTGGGACCGGTCCTCTTTAATGTCTTTATAGGTGACATTGCAGAGGAGTTGGAGGAGAAGATCTGCCTCTTTGTGGATGACACCAAAATCTGCAATAGGGTGGATACTACACAGGAGGTGAAAAGGATGAGAAGAGACCCGAGAAAACTTGAGGAGTGGTCAAGAGTATAACAGCTGGGTTTCAATGTGAAAAAGTGAAAAATAATGCACTTGGGGCACAGAAACCCAGTGGCAGAGTATGAAAGGGGGAATGTTATTAATGAATACCAAGCAGGAGATAGACCTGGAGGTAATAATCTCTGATGACCTAAAGCAGTTGGGAGAGCTAGTGGGATGCTGAGTGGCATAGGGAGGGGCATCACCAGCAGAAAGAGGGAGGTGATGCTGCCCTGTAAGAATCAAGGCCAGACGTCACTTAGAATACTGTGTACAGTTGTGGAAGCCACATCTCTGCAAAGAAATAGAGTGGAGGCGGTACAGAGAAGGCAATAAAATGGTGTGGGGTCTGCATCAAAAGCTCTATGATTAGAGACTAAAGGAACTCAGTGTGTATACCCTGGAAGACAGGAGGAAGGGGGCATTATGATAGAGACCTTTAAATACCTCAATATGGTAAATAAGACACATGAGGGAAGTATTTTTCAGAAACAAAGATACACAAGAACAAGAGGACATGCTATAAAGCTCTTGGGAGAGTTTCAGGAGAGATGCGAGGAAGTACTTCTTCACAGAAGGGGTAGTGGTTTCATGGAACAGCCTACCAGCCAAGATGGTGGGAGTAAAAACAGTGGTGGGGTTCAAGAATGCATGGGATAGGTATAAGGAATCTTAATGGAAAAGAATGGGAGGAGAGAGAAAGAGCCTGAGATGAAGAAGGGTCTACCATGATACTGTAGAGGTAGGAAAAATGTGCAGACAGAGTGGGCCAGGCAGTCCTTACTGCTGTCAGTTTCATCTTTCTGTGTAATATACACACAGTTCAAGTACAGATAAGAACAGGCACCAGCAGACCAGGAAAACAGTGAGACATGAGCTATAGAGTATTTATTACACAGTGACATATAACACAAGGGGGAGGACTCCATAGGAGCACAGAACCAGTAATTATACCTAAGACAAATAACCTGAATAGTAGAGTTAACAGCAAAAAAGGCCTTCTTTGGAACTATTAACATTAAAAATTTAGTTTTTCTTTAAATGAAAAGATTGGAGTCGTCAATATGGCCAAATCCTGTCAATACACTTCAATGTATTGATAAACTGGGAATGCACTTTGCTGCTGTATATCGATATACTAAAAGTGTATTTTCATAGTAATATGTATCAACAGTAGGAAACTGCATTGATAGGATATAACCTTGTCACTCTGACTCTAAGCTTCCATTAAAATACTAATAATACACTTTCAATATTGGACAGAAAGAAGTAGTTTAAATGTATTTCTGTCAATATAGTGTGTATTTTTCCCATCCTCTGTATTTCCCTCCTTGGCATCTGCAGGCAGCTCTCTCTCGCCTCTGCCTGCCACCTACAGTGCCTTCAGAAAGTATTCACCTCCTTGATTTTGTCACATTTTGTGATGTTGCAAACTCAAATTAAAATACATTTATATGGGATTTTGTCATGTATTACACAAATTACTCCATAATGTCAAAGTGGAATGAAACTTCTGGAATTTTTGTATATGTAATTTAAAATAAAACCTGAAATGTCTTGATTTGATAAGTATTCATCCCCTTTGCTACGACACTCCAAATTGAGCTCAGGTGCATCCAATTTCCTTGTGAGATCACTCTAAAACTTGAATGGAGTCCACCTGTGGTCAGTTCAAATGGTTGACATGATTTCAGAGGAAATACACCTGTCTATATAAGGTCCCACTGTTGACAGTGCATGTCAGAGCAGAAACTTTACCATGAAGACCAAGGCGCTGTCTGTAGAACCCCGTGATGGAATTGTGAGGAGGCATAGATCTGGGGAGAGGTATAAAACATTTCTAGGATGTTGAAAGTTCCCAGGAGCACAGTCAAGTCCATCATTAGGAAATGGAAAGATTATGGAACCACCCAGACTCTTCCTAGAGCAGGCCGTCCTCCCAAACTGAGCAACCGTGCAAGAAGGACCTTGGTCAGGGAAGTGACCAAGAACCCAATGACCACCCTGACAGAACTACAGAGTTCCATGGCTGAGATGGGAGAACCTGTCCAGAGGACAACAACTCTGTAGCACTTCACAGATGTAGTTTCACGGGAGAGTGGCTAGATGGAAGCACACCTGAGAAAAGGCCACATAATAGCATGCCTGAGTTTACAAGAAGGCACATGGCAGACTCTGAGACCATGTGGCAAAAGATTCTCTGGTCTGATGAAACAAAATTGAACTCTTTGGCCTGATCGCAAAGCGCCATGCCTGGCGAAATCGAACACACAGCTTATCACCCATGTAACACCATCCCTACCATGAAGCATGGTGGTGGCAGCATCATGTTATGGGATGCTTTTCAGCAGCAGGGACTGGGGCACTTATCAGGACAGAGGGAACAATGAATGGAGCCAAATACAGGCACATCCTTGAGGAGAACCTGCATCAGTCTGCAATAGACGTTGGACTGGGGTGAAGATTTACGTTACAACAGGACAACGACCCCAAGCATACAGCCAAAGCAACACTGGAGTGGCTTCAGAACAAGAAGGTGAATGTCCTTGAGTGGCCCAGCCAAAGCCCAGACTTGAATCCCATTGGGAATCTGTGGAAAGACTTAAAGATTGCGGTTTACCGATGCTCCCCATCCAACTTGACAGAGCTTGAACAAATCTGCAAGGAAGAATGGGTGAAAATCCCCAAATCCAGATGTGCAATGCTGATACAAACATACCCAAGAAGACTCAAAGCTGTAATTGCTGCCAAAGGCGCTTCTACAAAGTATTGACTCAGGGGGGTGAATACTTAAGTAAACAAGATATTTCAGTTTTTAATTTTTCATAAATTTTTGTTACACAATAAATATATTTTTGCCCCTTTAAATTGTTGAGTATGCTGTGTGAATCAAAGGGGAAAATAATTTCAATGCATTAAAAATTCTGGTAGTAACACAACAAAATGTGACAAAATCCAAGGGGTGAATACTTTCTGAAGGCACTGTAAGTCCATCTGCTGCCCCCCCCCATACCACTCAGACCCAGTACTTCCACGGATTTCCCCTCATGGTGGGGCTAGGAAGGGGAGGGCCAACCTCCCCCACCCAGTACATCCAATCCTGTTCAGGGCTTCTGGCAATCTGGTGGTGGAACTGGATGCCGGTTGGCAGGCAGGGCTTCACGGAGCCTGCAGACACCTCTTTTTCCATTATCTGTCCCTTCCCTCATGGCTGTGAGCGCACACTTGAGGCACACCCATGCCACGTGCCACAATCTTTTCCTCCTGGCTCCTACTGCTGCCATCCGACCTCCACCAGGAGGGAGCCAAGGAGCAGAATGGCCATCCCTCTCTCTCTGGGAGAGGAGAGGAGAGCAGTCCATCAGATTCTCAATCCTCTCTTTACCATACCGACCCCTCGGCAACCCAAGCTTATTCCCAGCCTGGCTTCGCTATGGTATGAGGTGGCATCCAGCGCCAGCCTCAGCATCACTGGATTGGTTTCATGTAAGTGTATTTTAATATATCAATAATTAGAAAAGACTTTGGTGGTTCTGATTTTTGATACACATTGAAATTTGCAACCCTTAATCCCTGCTGTTCCTTTAAGATCTCAACTTGCTCTCACTGCCCTCTGCATATGGAGAATTTTTTTTTTCTTTTCTTGAACTGAACTGGGTGTCCTTATTTTTTTTTTTTTTATTAAATATTTGCAAAAAAGTAATTAGTCTTTTTAGTGCCAGTCTTATTTCATATTGTTACATTTGAGTTATATGGCTTTGAAAAAAAAACAATGAAGAAGCAGAAAAAACTAACTAGAATTTAGCTCCAAGAGAATGCTCAGACTATGTAAAAAAACTTCTACATCTTTGAGAATTAATAAAATATTGCAGATCTCTCTGCATTTCTTTGACAAGATTCTTATGATCTGATTTCAAGAGTGTTACATTTTTATATACAGTTCTAAGCCTTTAGGGATGAACATCGAAACAATTAGTGCTGCAAGTTCAATTTTACGAATGATTCGATCACCTCAAACAGCAAGTGCTCAGTTCTTTCAGATGGTGACAAACCTTTAAGGTAAGTAGTTGGACTTTTGGTTTGACTGGTTTGACATGGTCCAGATGAAGCAGGCTTGTTGAACCAGTTGAATCGCAAACCCGCAGTTTGCAACTGAAAGTTAACTTTACTATTACTGTGAGTCGAGGCTAGTCCAGCCTCTTTTGGATGCAGCTCTGCAGCTCAACCCCATGTGAGCCATCGGAAGAGTTTGTTTTGCGCACCAATATTGGGCTGATAGGTAGCTCAGGCAGGGAGCTGTACAAATCTAGTTAGATTAGCTAGGGAAAAAGGAAATTTAATTCTTCTCAAAGTTCGATTAGACAGTTGGCTGAACAGAAGGGCTACAACTTGGGGTAGGGAGGAAAAGGAAGAAAAAAAGGAATACCAGCAGCAGTATTGCAGTTTGCAAGTTTGCAGCATGCCTCTGGTACCGGGGCTTGCCTGACTGTTGGGACTGTAGGAGTGTGCTTTTGGCCGGGCAGTGAGCAGATGGGGCACATGAGATGGCAGTTTGCCAGTGCCCAGTTTTTGTTGCAGAAGTAGCATTTTAGCAGGACATTATAAGCCCCTGGCAGAAACATAGAAACATAGACTTTGACAGCAGATAAGGACCGCTTGGCCCACCCAGTCTGCCCATTTCCCTACCTATTGGATAAGCTGCAGATCCTAGTTAACCAACAGCCTACTTCCTCCTACCCCCCACTAGAATTACTTTGTCTGTCTCATGCATTCTTGAATTCCCCTACTGTTGTTGACCCCACGACCTCCTCAGGAAAGCCTTTCTATGCATCCACCACCTTCTCTGTGAAAAAATGCTTCCTCACATTGCCCTTGAGCCATCCCCCCTCTATCTTCAAATTGCGCCACCTTGTTCTTGCACATCTCTTTTTCTGAAAGATGCTGCTTTCTTGGACTTTGCTGATTCCTTTGAGGTACTTAAATGTTCTATCATGTACCCCCTCTCCCTCCTTTCCTCGAGGGTATACACACAAGGTAGAAGCCCTTTGGGAGTTATTCTGTTAGAATTTATCGGCTGGGCAGCAGGTGTGCAGCCAGCTGGCAGTAGGACAATGCCTGGCTACAGTAGTTGGCACCTTGGTGGCGTTTCTAGAAATAATAGTGCTACCCAAGGCACTAGATCAAGCACAGTCCAGACTGAGGTATATGCAGTAATGTTTTTATTGCCTATGTGCAGTGTATTCACAGGGCATAGGGAATCCTAAGTCAAATGCCACAAACCAAGTGTCCAGTGAACCCCTGGTGATATTCACAGAAGTAACACACATACTTGTGCACTCGATCCCCTGGCTGATTGCACAGCTACATGCCATGGCTGGTCAGGGTATGCCAGGGGGCATGCCTGCATTATGCCCCATTCACTAAGGTGTGGAGTGCTGAGTGAGGGAGGTACAGGATACAGCAGCAGAGACCCTGTTGTATCTTTTCTCACCCCCAATGACATCCACCATCTGCGGCGTGACAGGGAATTCCCCACCATGCTTCCCCAGCCCATCGTGCTGACAGGGATAGTAGTCAGCCATTTGGGCACTCACCCATACCTTGAAAATTGCCTGGTCTCACACCTTCCCAGAATCCCCTGCTCATGCAGAGCAGGCGATCCACTTGGACATAGGACAGGTATCCGACTAGATGCCTGCCTGCCTGTGTTGCTCGATCTGTCCCCTGAACTGTTGCATGCTCAGGGGCTGTGGACAGGTGCCCTGCAGAGGCACATGATGGTGCATACTATGCACTCCTGCACCTGTCCCTAGGTGTGAGCCACGTATGCAGGAGCATGCGAATCACACATACCTGGCCTACAATAGTGCATAGCCCCCATTATTTGGAAATTATTGATACAGATTATATGGCTATGTTCTCCATTTTACCTGTGTGTGATGGCGGAGGGATGATGCATTGTCTGTGCCACATAGTAGTACAGTATTCTAGCTTTATTATTCCACATTAGCAGGGTTAGGCACAAAATAGCAGCCTTTGTTAAATGCCAACAAAATGGAAACTAATAATAGCTCAAATGCACATTGCAAAGTGAATTTCACCTTCAGCCTGCAGGACCGTTTGAAGGACAGGCTTAATTTGATCGTTTTCAGGTAAGCTTCCTGACCTGATAGAATGATAGTTCAAAAAAGCGGAAACCTATTAAAATTCCATTATCAACCACGAATCATGAGACTATTATCTTTTCATAAAATAAGTGCTAATTAGTGATGCCTTATGAAGATGGAAGTTGTAGCTAAAACTTATTACAAATGGATGGGATAATATTTTCCAAGGGCTACCATTAGTGACTCACATTGTAATTGTACCACCATGACCAAGCCAGGTTTGTAGAAGTCTTCTCTTCCCTACTGTAATAACGTTTGCTTGCATACTTTATAGATTTTTCACTTCTAAATCTCATTACAGTATTAAATGTTGGTGTCACACAGTTCACCATCTGTTAGACGCATTTATATTTTTAAAGCATTTGTGCTTTTTTGCAGTAGGTTATCAAAGGCATGTTGTTAGTTCAGTTATAAAGGTATTTTTATGTCACAGTGGCAATCGGTGGCATATTGTGGAGGTAAAGACTGGGCAGACAGCCTATAAAAGACATACATTGTATCTCTTCCTGTTTCTCAGAATGAGGCCATGGTTCTGTCACCCATTGCTATAATTTCATGGCTGCAGTGGGCGTAGCCTTGCAGATGTCTTGTGATCACTGTAGAGAAAAGGAGCTTACCATATACTTACTGGACTTTTTAATAGCGGAGGTGAGGAGCCGCCCAGTGGTGTGGAGGCTGAGGCATCATGCCTTATCTCCTACCATGTTGGTGACCCTGTTCATGGTGCTAGCAGGTCACCGGGTCGGCTGGGGTGGGAGAGGATTGAGCCTCTGGAAGACAGCTCTCTCTCCAAAGGAGGGAGGGACGTGGAGACCGGCGCATCTCTGACATCTAGCAGTGACTGGGTGTCAGAGTGTCTGGGTCCTGTATGTAGGGGATGGGGGCAGCGAGTCGGTTGATGTGTTGTGTGCAGAAGTGCACACAGCTTGGCCATTGCTGACACCCACATTGCTCTGCCTCCAGGAGGGCAGGAGTAAACCAAGGAGGAGAAAAGTGTCCTGGGCATGGATGGATGATGCTAACCCCTGCAGGTGCTGCTCTCACAATTAGCAGGCACCTCCAGCACTGGGTCTGTGTTTGGGGGGGTTGAGAGATCCTCACTGCCCCCCCCATGGAAGGTATGCCATGGAGGAAGTAGGAGGTGCACTGCTAGTGGGGGACGGGGCATGGGGGTCAATGAGATAGAGGGACACCCAGGACAGGAGCGTAAAGAAAGTAAAAGAAAAATAGTGGAGGTGAATGGCAATCACTGCATGTCTACCACACTATTTGTCCATCGGTACCAGCCGGGACATTGGGTGTGTCTGCCGTATCCAAGATGGCCACTGGAGTTTTCTGCACATGTGCAACTCATGCATGTGCACTGAACTCCAGTGACATGAGTAGCACAGTCTGCTGATTCAAGATGGCTGCTGGGCGTAGTGTGCATGTGCAGTCATCGCACATGCGGAGAAAACTCCAGCTGCCATCTTGGGCACTTACTCTAACAGTGCCATGTTCCATTCAAGGCTATTGTCTAGCAGGTGATTGCTTTCATGTTTAGCAAAACTAAAATAAAACCGGCCATACAGACAGCTGCATAGAACAGATTGTGTTCTTTGTGGCAATGTTTTGGGGTTAAAGCAGCAATTCTTGTCAGCTGGGAATATTTTTTGCTAGAATATTTTTAGCAATATGTGTCATCCTGACATCCTCTGATTTTTTCTGCAATATTTTAGACCTTTCATACATTTTTAAAGCTGTTATTTGACTTTTGTAACTATTGCGGCTCTGTAATAAAGAAGACAACCTCCTGCAGTGTTGAATGAGGTCCATACCTGAAAGGTTCCTCATCACTGTGAAAGCTGTACATGTTTATGATAAGGGACAGTGGAGTACTGCTCCAACATTTCTCACTGTGGACTTGTGGACCTCATCTGCAACCGTATTGGTTCTTGCTAGAGGTTGTTCAATTAGGCTTGATGGAGCTGATGTTAGTGTATTGCAACGTCAACTCCCACTCCTTTCCATCAGGCTGTGCATCACAATGATGCTTCTAGAAAGGTGGTGGAAGTACAAGATGCAAAGGGGAGTACATGCTGAGTGATTGGTACATTAGTATGATGACAGGTTTGCCCACACCCTTATGGCCTGCCTGGCCCTCTTTGGCTTCAACCACAACCTATTGGCACACAGGAATTCAGAGTAACTTGACTACAAAAACAAACACCAAAACACTGTCTTCTTTCTTTCTAGTAGTGCTTATTGTTCTGTACAACTCACAAGTGGTATCCAAAATATAGGTGCATTTTATATCTGGGATAGATAAGCTGAATGGCACTTAGGCAGTTACAAAATATTGCCCGATGCGTCATCTCCTATCAGTGAGGCTTCATCTTCATCCTCTGTGGCCTCTGTGCTGGATCCGTGTGAAGGAAGAGGTGCCCACTACAGGAGGCACTGTCACTGGGAGTGTAGTAGATGTACTGGGATACTGGGGATGACTATAGAGGTGTCATGACAGAAGTTGGGAGTCAAGGTGGAGGAAAGCAGCCTCCTACAGCAGGATAAGCAGACATAAAACAAATAAATCTGAGAAACTTTTTTCATTTCTAATTCTAACTGGTTCTAATTTGAAGTCAAAATGTTCTTAATAAAGCTGTTAGGCGAACGTTGAGTTTGTGTGGCATCCTCCTCACATTAAATAAATCTGTTTGCCTGTTCTCCACGTGCCAGGTTTTTCCTTTTCTTTCATGTTCTAAAGGTTTTATTTACAATCTCTTCCCAAGCTCTAGTATTTTCCAAATTTACATATTATGACATGCTAACTACATTTTAATTGCATTTTAAACCATTCAGTTTGTTTTAAAGTGAGATTTTTCTAGTTCTAAGTGTTCTAAGGTCATTCTAAATCTAAGGTTCTAGGGTGGATTTAGAACCAGTTTAGTTAAGCCATCATTCAATGTGGTACCTAATATTATCAAATCTTGTAAAATGAGAAGAAGAAAAACTCAGCAGGTAGAGGTCAAAGAAAGACATAATTTAATGATAGATAAGGGTTGCTTGGCCCACTAGTCTGCCCAGTTTTTCCATGCCTATACTGTCACCGAGAAGCTACTTGATCTCTGCCCCTTGCTTCCCCAAGATTCCTGTATGCCTATCCCATGTACTCTTGAATCCCACCACTGTTTTCACCCCCACCACCTCCACTGGAGGACTGTTCTAGGCATACACCACTCTGTCAATTAAGAGGTACTTCCTCACATCATTCTAGAATTTACCCCCTTCCAACTTCATTGCATGTCTCCTTGTTCTCATGCATCTTTTCCTCTGACAAATACTCCCCTTCTGTACCTTATTTACCCCTGAGAGGTATTTATAGTTCTCTATCATGTCCACCCCTCCTCTCTTCCTGGATGTACATGTTACGGTCCTTAGGTAGCTCCTTGGGGCTTCCAGTGCAGACTCTGCACCATTTTAGTTGCCCTCCTTTAGATAGCCTCCACCCTGTTTATGTCCTTTCTGAGAGGGGGTCTCCAGAACTGGACACAGTACTCCAGGTGGGGTCTCACCAGTGATCTGTACAGTGTCAACACCACCTCACTCCTGCTGCTGACACCCCAGTATCCCACTGGTCTTGCCAACTGCCATGTTGCACGGCCTTGCCACCTTGTGGCCATCAGATAGTATTACTACCAGGTCCCTCTCCTGTTTGGTGACCATCAGTCACTATGTAGTGACTGTGTCAGACTAGGGCTGTCACTGAGTACTATATTTTAGGTGAAATATGACATATTTTAGCTTTTGTACTGAACTAAGCTGCATTTTATAAATTGTTTTTATAATTTATGTGCAGAATCATTTTGTTAAGCATCTATAAGCCAGGCTACCCAGTTTCTATCGTACCTGTCTTTTAATCCAGAGCAACATTTAAGACAACACAGTGACACTGTTTCCAAAGTATCTAAGTGCTGGACTCTGACCAGGATTTTAATAATATTTTGATCAAGCTCAAGAGAGTGAGTGTGTGCGTGTGTGTGGGGGGAAGGGGTTATGAGAAAAAAGAGATGAAGAGAGAGGAGAGATAGAGAGAGAGTAGGGGAGGGAGAGAGAGAGAGAGAGAGAGAGAAAGGCAGGGGTCTTTTCCAGAACACAAGTTCTGTAGAATATGAGTTACACTCCAGGTTATCTTGTATGCTAACTCATGAATTTCATGGTTCATTTAACATAGTGTCAACTACTTAATTATACATCAATACGTGAAAGGTTCATTACATTTTTACAGAAATCAAAGGCTTACTTGCTTAAGAATTGGAGCCTTGGCTGGTATTGTTGCAGAGGTGTGTGTTGTAACTTTGTCTGCACACCAGGTGCCACACTTCCCCATACATTTGTAAGTGTACACAGAAATGTGGATTCTACCTGCTTATTAATGCCTGACATAATGAGTGCTACTGTATTCTCTTCACCTTGGTTGGTTTACTTGCATGCACTGAGAGACTGAGGTTCCATTTTAGGAACATTTTATTCTTTTGCATGATGCTTAGTAGCATTAGGATTTGACATAAAAACATATCATGATCCACGTTTTAACTGATGTATTAGGGCAGCAGATTGGATTCAGAACCTATTAAAGTGAAAATAGATGGCATGGGGAATCCCAGCAAAAATATGGCCAGATTTGATAAAACGTTCACTCCTCAAAGAGAAATGATGCCTTAAATGTGCTCCGCTGGAAGACATCCAGTTGGTATGCTTACAGCCTACTGTGTATGCAATTAATGCTCCTGTTCAAAAGCAAGTACTTAAAAAAGAGAAAACAACATATGGAATGGGCAGGTACTTATTACCCTTTATGAAATAATGAGATTTTATGTGAATAGAATGTTCAAAAAAGCATACATTAAGTCTCAAAAAGGAATAAAACCCTATAATATGGCAAAACTTGAAATAATGTAGGTGTCAAAATTGGCTTATCAAAGAAAGGCTATATCCTAAGTACAGGATGAGATGGTGGAGGAGGGTAAAAGGGTTGGGTTGAATGTGGGATCTGAAGAAATTAAGATAGGATCAGTACCTAGGCCATGGGGTAACAGAAAAGCAGAAGACAGAGGTCATGATAGTAGAATTCAAAAAACTGTTCAGGGCAAGTCATGATTCTAGTGGGTGATTTTAGCCACCCTGGCCATGCCTCTCAGCTCTCCATCATCATTGAGGGACATCCCTCATTTTCCTCCTAAAATTGTCCTGTCCTTTATCTGCCCCAAATTGAAAATGTGCTGCCCACAAAGTTTTATTCCAAAAACTCCTCAGATGTGTGCTCATAAAACTCCAGTGCAGAGCAAGAGGTTGCTAGCCCCAACTGACACTAGACCAAAATCCAAGAACGCTCTGCACTCAAGTGCCAGTGAAACTCCAAATAAACACCAACCTTCTTTTCCAGTTGAACAATAGGTTTTATTGATGTATGGTGCCTGGATTCACAATTCACAGTTGCTGCCCTTCAGTTTCTAAAGTATAGCCAACAAGTACCTCAAGGGAATCAACAAAGTCCAAGAGGGTAGCATCTTTCAAAAAAAGAGGTGTGCAAGAACAAGGGGCACAATTTTAAGATGGGGGGGGCTCAGAGGTAACTTAAGGAATTATTTTTTCACAGAGAGGGTTGTGGATGCATGGAACGGCCTTCCTGAGGAGGTTGTGGAGTCAAAAACAGTGGTTGAATTCAAGCATGCATGGGACAGTCATAAGGCAATTCTAGGGGGTGGGGGTAGGAAGAAGTAGGCTGCTGGTTAACTAGGATCTGCAGCTTATCCACTAGGTAGGGAAGGCAGACTGGGTGGGCCAAGTGGTCCTTATCTGCCATCAAATTCTATGTGTCTATGTTTCTATAAGTGCATCTAACAACAAGCACTAAGTCCCAGCTGTCGACCATGTGTGGTCTTCCTCAGGGGTCCACCACCATACATCAGTAAAAGCTATTGTTCAATTGGAAAAGAAAGGTTGGTGTTTATTTGAGTTTCACTGGCACGTGAGTTCAGAGTGTTCTTGGGTTTTGCTGCCCACAAAGAGGCTGCTGTACACTTACACTTTAAATCAGATATTCATATTACCCTATGATGCTAAAGCAAAACTAAACCAACAATTTCCTATATGTTCTAAATGTGTATCTCCATGTGCAAAGATGTGGCTCATGTAATAATGGTATGTTTCCACATTGCCCCATATTTTGGGTGTCCGTGTCTGAAGGATTGGTCACTCTGGGCCAAGAAAAGTCAGAACGCAAAATATCTCCCAGACCTCTTTTTCATTTAATATTGCCCCAATGTTTTGCCTCTAATCAGCGTCCTCTAGGGACTCTTCTACAATGAAATAAATCAAATCACAATTACATTTCTAAATACAGCATTCATACAGTAGATTCATTGACTTTCATATATTCAAAATACATCAAACTCTTTTTAGCTCATGCACTTTATTGTTTACGTACAGGCCAGCTCCACAGATGAAATAACGTTAAATCTTTCTGAATGATTATCAGCAGGCTTCACTTTGTGGGTGTCAATGTTCCACATTTCTGTAACCAAAGGTTGAGTGGTATTACCCTGGAATATTTATTTGTTTATTTGTTTACTTATTTGTTTATCAAGTCTAGGATTACAAATACCTTTGAGCCAAGGCTCTTTACAAAGGTTCCACGTCAGAGAAATACAAATTATGGGGAACATCAAGACAGACATTACAACAATGTGGACATTGTAAACAGAGTACAGATTAATACAATTCAAGGGTAGCATTGTAACAAGGCAGCCAGCGGCATTTGTCAGAAAAAATAGACAACAGATAAGAAGTGCCAGAGTCATATGGAGAGGGAAGAGGGGGGGGAGAAGGAATGTAGGAAGGGTGGGGAGAGGGTGAAAAGTGCAGCATTGGGTATACCAAGAGGTGAGGGTAGAATCCAGTGGGGGCGGGGGATAACTAGAGCAGAAAGGGAAGTGGAGAAACAAGGTTAAGTTGGGCAGTCACAGGAGCTTTTGATAGTGAGATAGTCCTGGAGCCTAGTTTTAAACATACCAATTGTTGGGAATAAACTGGGAAAAAGCTATGCTATGGATTACAAAGGCTGTGAATTTCTCTGTATCACAAACAGTTGTTTTCTGGAGTGGTTGGTAATGGCTTCAACAAGAAACTGTGCTCTGTTAGATCTAATCCTTACCAGTAGAGATCACTGGACTGAGGACGTGACTGTCAGCTGTGGCCTAGGTAATCATGACCAATGATAATTAGCTTCAGAGGTAAAATCAGGGACATTAATAAGACAAAGGGTCACTGACTTGCAATTTTAAGAAGGTTAACTTCAATAAATTTAGAAGCTTATTAGAAAAAGTTAACTGGCACACTGATCTGCAAGGATCCATGTGAAAATCGCACCTACAAAACCACCCTGGTCAGTAACAGCGACGGCAAAACAGCGAAATGGAAAACCACAAGTGGAAAAACGGCCCTGAGCAAGGGTGGCGTAGCCCCCCATTAGGATTCACTGTCCCGGGGGTGGGAGGTGGAACTTAAGGTGGGGACACAATTGGGGGGCAGATTTACTATTCCTAACTTGGGGGGGGGGGTTAAACTCAGGGAGAAGGAGAAAGTTGTTGGTCACTGAAATGACAAGCGCTGTAAATAGCAGGTCGCTCAAAGGACAAGCGCTGTTTTGTACTTGTTGTTTTTCACTCAGTGTTTTTGGTTCACTCTTTTGACGTGACACCGATCTGCAAGGTGGGGATATGAATATCGTGTAGGAAAGTTTCAAATCTATAATCAATAAAATACAAAAAAGGCTGTATGCCAATAAGTAATAAAACAATGAGGACAAAAAATCCCATGTGGTTGAATGAGACTATTTTAAACCTTGTAAAGAATAAAAGAGCTTCATGTTGTGAACTCTTGTACTGCAATGTTTCTTGTTTTTATATTTTCTGTGATGCATCTCTGTAATTAATCCTGGGTCGCCCCTGAAAATGGGCTTTCAGTCTCAGTGGGCCCACCTGGTTAACAAAATTCAATAAGTAAATAAAATACTGCAGGACAAATATAAAACAGAAATCAGGATGGGCCAAAAGAAAAGTGGAGTGACAGATAGGCATAAACAACAGAGACAACAAAAAACATGTTTTCTTACAGTGTGTAAGAAACAACACGTTTAAAAGACAATGGATCAGATCATTAATAATGGGAAGAAACTGAGATTATAAATGATTCCAAACAGAAAGCACACTTCATTCATTTTATAGTTTGATGTTCAGCATGGAGCAGGAGACTGAAAAAAGACAAGGAAATTGCACATCATTATCTAAATGTAGCTCGAATACCTGTAACATATACAATAATGTATGGGGGTGAGTGCATAATAAGAAATTATGTGCACTGAGGTGAGGGATGCTGCATAAACCCCAAGGGTGAAGCCCGAGGGGTTTATATGAGCATCTGACACCGAGGGTGCACATCATTCTCATTTATTCACTCACCCCATACATTGTTTTATGTAATTGTTGGGGAGTGTTTTCCCAGCATCACTTTGTTAACATTAGTAGGAGGTGACTTGTTTGCAGCTGCTGTTAAAAAAAATCAGTTTGCTGTTTTGAGCCCCAGGAGTTAGATTCATTTTATTTATTTTTACTTTCTTTACTTTCACCAACACAAAAAAGGAAAAAATAAATATCTTTCACAGTTTGCTACCTGATGTGAGGGAGCAGGGATAAGAGGTCCGTGTCCGTGCTGTGGTGATGATAGTCGCTCATTTCTTGAAGATGAGATACACTCCTGATGACAAAGGTTAGTGTAGGACTGGGAATTTGCTACAAGTTGAAGTGTTTAAATCCCTCCTGAGTTTGTTGTGACTTGCGCCGCGGTCGTAGTTCATGAAGCGGCAGTTCTGGGAATGGCAAGCAAGGAGAAAGAGCATGGGCATGCACAGAATGTGAGAAACTCGGCATGTGTTCATCGTTATAACCCATAGGTTATAATGGCGAATTATAACCCAGTTTCTCAATAGGAGAAAACACTCCCCAGTTATTACATATCTGTAACATACCTGTAACGCAAATGGCAAAATCACTGTTAAGCAGGATGAAGGGAGCTGAAGTGGTTAGTAGTTAACAGGCCATCTGAGCCAGATGGATTACATCCATAAGTCATCAAGGTGGCTGGGGAAGTGATTGTAAAGCAGTTATTTATCTGTCAGGCATTACCAGACTCTGGGGTTGTGCCAGATGGTAGGTTGTCAATATTGAGGCAATCCATAAACGTGGAGGGTAACAAATATCAGTAAGCTACAGACTGGTTCATTTTTTCATTAGTAGTATGTAAACTTATGGGAAGAATACTGAAGAATAAGCTACCTATGACTATGATTGAGACTAGACTGTACAAGAAAAATCAGCACAGGTTCAGGTGCAAAACAAACTCGCTGACATTTATGGCCAAGGTAACTAAGGCAGTCGACACTGGAATATCTGTGTGTGAATGTGATACACAGTACTTGAATTTCCCCGAGACCTTTGACAAGGTACTACAATGCAAAATAATTGACACATTATACATGCTAAGTTTGTGGGGAAATGTAAAGCTTTGGTCCCTAAATGACACAACAGTCTGCAGACTAAATCATTGTTGGAACTGCTTCAGTTCTCTATTTTGTGCACTTTATTAAGCGTTTTTACACTTAAAGCTATATTTTGCACAATTGTGGACTGGTCTTCTTAACTGTTCATCACCTGACTACACCTGTTGTGGATATTTAATAAATTTAATATAAGTGAGATCAAGGTCTACTATATTTTAAAAAAAAGTGGGACTTACCGTCTCACCTTGCAGTAAGCCCCGGTTTTACGGCTGCAGTAGGCAGAGTCTGCAGGTGTTTTGCATGTACAAAAGGAGTGATGTCATGTTTTCTGTCCGTGGAACTGATTGAAAGTGTAAATAGTCCCCTCTGTCTTACCCTCCTCCAAGAAATGTTTTCCACCCTCAAATAAATACTCTTTCATGTTAGTCAATGGTTGCAGGGTACTGTTTTCTGTCTTAAATGGGCAGAACAAGAACTGGAACCTGAGTAGTGGAGGCAGCATTGTTTTTTGGGGGTAAGATCCACCACCTCCATCTGAGAAGCTCCTAAAGATCCACCCCACCTTTTTGATTCATGTGGGAGGGGCATGAGGTATATCTATCATGTTGAAACAAGACACACTAGTTTGGGATCTGGACCAAGGAACAGAACAAGTCTGTGGAGTCCCTGCATTTTATTAAGGCCTAGGAGAACAGAAGTTACTTAATGCCTTCAAACTGACTTAAAAACCCTTGGAACAAATGATTATCGGAGTCACCTGGTGTCTCAAAAGGAAAGAGTAATTAGAAAGTGTCTGAAACTATAGCTCCCTAGGAAAACAATAGACACAGCGTTCTGGTTGAAAGAGCCACAGGTTTTTCTTAAACATTTATTTACTAAAAACATAAAGTTCAGCTTTTGGGATTAATAATAGTTGTTTACCATATTCTAAATATATATATATATATATATATGTATGTATATATATATATATATATGTATATATATAGATAAGGGATATACAATGGTGAGCTGTCAGATAAATGATTTATCTACACAAGTGCTGTTTGACCTTGGGTAACCTCACGAGTGGTGTAAGCCACGAGTGTGGTGTCCAAGGCTAAACAGCACAAGTGTAGATAAATCATTAATCTGACAGCTCACTATTGTATATTTCATTTATGCAATAGGGATACTTTCTATCAGTGCAGGAACATTTGGTTTTGACCGTTTATCTTTATTGTAAATGATCACTTCTGGGAGTTTTGGTTAACTTTCCTAGAGTATGTCTGCCTAGCATAGTGGTTGCTATTAAATGAAACACCACTCATTTTGTAGAAAACTTCTTGCTGAACAAATGTCATGCTCACAGTACTATGCTACCTTTTTCATTTTAAAGTTATTCACATTTGTTTGTCAAAAAGGGGGAAAGAAAATTGAATTTTATGCTGTTTTTTGCTAATTATAAAAAAACTAAAAGGTATCTATAAATGAAACACCACTCATTTTGTAGATATTTTTGTGCTGAACATGTTTCGTGCTCACAGTACCATGCTATCATTTTTTGTTTTAAAGTTATTCATATTTGTTTGTCAAAAAGGTGAGCACAAAATTACATTTTCTTCTGCTTTTTTGCTAATTGTAAAAAATCTATAAGGTATCTATACATGAAACCCCACTCATTTTGTAGATCATTTTGTGCTGAACAATTTTCTTGCTCACAGTACCATGCTATCTTTTTTTGTTTTAAAGTTATTCCCATTTGAATATGGTTAGTACTGCTTCTGAGGCCGAACTTTCTAAATGAATTCTAAAGAGATTTGTGACATAGTAACTTGTAGAAAATGGTCACTGTATGCATAAATTTATTTATACATACAGTGACCAGATAAATGCATTTATCACACTGAATATATGTCCACCCCTATTGCATAAATATATAAATATACAGTGTATACACACACATACATATATATAGTTTGTCTTTTAGTAGTTTCAAAACTTTGAAAGCATTGGTGTTAGTAATGCATTTAGAAATACACTTTTAATTGTCTTTACAGTTAATCATACATTTTCATGTGAGGGCACTTTTTTAATCATGGGCACAGTACTTGGTAAACACAGCCTTTGATGAAGTATATTTTTTTCTTTTAAGTTTGAGAAGTGGAGTTGCCTTGCACATGTTAAAAATACCAGCAGCAATTAACAACTACTTGTAGAAACAAAAGGCTGTTTTTTTTTTTCCTCTACTTTCTTTTCACTGATAAAAACTGAGCCAGGAAAAAAGTAAGACTGGAACAACTATCAAAGCTGCCACCCCCCTGGACATGCCATTTATCACTCATTTAAAATAACACAAATGTAGTTTCATATTTTTACTATGAGGGAAGCAAGAAGATAAACCAGCATGGTTAACAAATACATTCATTGACACCTGTGAATGAGTGGGGAGGGGTCTGAAACCTGCTATTCAAGTTTCTTTATTGCATCTTGTCCCAGACAATCTTCCCTGAGTGCAGTTTGCTGTATTGTTTAATATCTCCAGTGGAGGCCAGTGTCTTGTTACATTGTCTTTTGTTTCAAATTAACCACAGACATCATGTCTGGCAGTATAGCCTAGAGGTTAGAGGAACGAGGTGTGAGGGCTGACAATATAACCTAGAAGTTAGAGGAACGAGGTGTGAACAAGCTTGGCACATCCAGCAGATCAGACCTGAGTTTGATTCTCACAACCTCCACTTGCATACTGTGTGACTCTGAGCAAGTCACTTAACCACCCAGTGCTCCCAGGTCGCCCCTGAAAACAGGCACTTGTGTCTAGTGGGCCTTACCCAGTTACCAAAGACTAAAACAAATAATAAAAAAACTGCCAGCCAAAGTAGACACACTTTGAGTCTTAGGGTATGTACAGCATAATTAATAAGTTTTTATATGCATAATCTTTCCATTCATGTTATAGCTAGACATACTGCAGCTAGCTTGGCTTGAGGAAGGGTGAACATGGGCAGGACCCCTTAGCAATTGAGATGCATATGCAGCAAATAAGTCCTGATGTGCTAACTGCCTGCTGAATAACGAAGGGTTGCAGGAACCCAGGGAATTATTATGGGGGGGGGCTGATGGTCATCAAAATGGAAAGGGATTTTGGGGTAATCATATTGGATGACCTAAAGGTGGCTAAACAATGTACACAGCTGTGAGGAGAACCAGTGGAATGCTGTGGTGCATAGGGAGAGGTATTACCAGCAGAAGGAAGGAGGTGGTGATCCCACTGTGTAGATCACTGGTGAGGCCTCATTTGGAATATGGTGTCCAGTTCTGGAAGCTGCATTTCTGTCATGCAACTTTAAATCACAAATGGGTTCAATGGTTCTATTTTAGATTTCTATTCCTTTTCCCTACTTCTCCTACTGGTTATGCATAATCTTTCCATTAATGTTATTACTAGACACACTGCAGCTAACTTGGCTTGAGGAAGGGTGAACATGGTCAGGACCCTTAGCAGTTGAGATGCATATGCAGCAAATAAGTCCAGATGCGCTAACTGCCTTCTGAATAAGTAAGGGTTGCAGGAACCCAGGGAATGATTACGGGGCTGATGGTCATCAAAATGGAAAGAGATTTTGGGGTAATCATATTGGATGACCTAAAGATGGCTAAACAATGTACCAAAGCTGCGAGGAGAGCCAGTGGAATGCTGTGGTGCATAGGGAGAGGTATTACCAGCAGAAGGAAGGAGGTGGAGATCCCACTGTGTAGATCACTGGTGAGGCCTCATTTGGAATATGGTGTCCAGTTCTGGAAGCTGCATTTCTGTCATGCAACTTTAAATCACAAATGGGTTCAATGGTTCTATTTTAGATTTCCGTCCCTTTCCCCTACTTTTCCCACTGGTTAGCCTCATGGAAAGCAACCAGAACTTATCTTGGCTAGCATGATGAATGCACCTACACAAGCTACTTCTCAGTCTACAGCACTGTCTTTTTAAAATGCTAACTTCTTGTTGAAAATATGGCACAATTTTTCCATCCAAGTTATTGTTAGACATACTGTAGCTAGCTTGGCTTGAGGAAGGGTGAACATGATCAAGACCCCTTAGTAATTGAGATGCATATGCAGCAAATAAGTCCAAATGTGCTAACTTACCCTATAACTTAAGTGCCACAGTTTGCATTTTCTTCTTGAAATGGTTACTTTTGCATTTATGTTTATTTTAAAATATTTAATATTCTGACCATGTGGTTATGTTATGGACCATAACTGATCTCCAGCCTTAACCCCCCATTCTCCAACTTGCATAGAAAATAGAGCTTGTAGACAAATTGAATCATTTTGCTGCTGTGTTCTGGTGTGTTCGTGTGTGTGTGTGTGTGTGTGTGTGTGTGTGTGTGTGTGTGTGTTACTGAAGCAAGAAATGTACAGCTGTCATTTTTTACATACTGTTCAAACTGTGTTTTTGCGCCTGTGGTGCCAAATGGCACAGTCACTGTGCAAAATCTCCTTTTGGCTAATGAACTGATAGTGTCACTGTTCATGCGGTGGGGTCACAAAAAGCACATGCTGAAAACTTGGAGTGAAAATACCAAGAAACGCCCAGGCATTACGGTTTCTGACCATAACACCCTGCACTGTAGGGACTGACAGGCATCAGGGTGTGACTTGGGATTGTCAGTAATGCTCATGCCATTCCACCCCTATCTCACCCTGCAGCCAGAGATAGGAGGTGTGCCTTTGACTCTCAGCCCCAAAGTTCACTCCATTCTCTTATACTATACCCATTTCACTGTATTTACTTATGGAATGGGGTGAGTGTAAAGTCTGAAAACTCCAAGGCACACCTTGACTCTTGTCTATGTCTGCAGGGTAGGGTGAGGTGAAATGGCATGAACGTTATGGGCACTGACACAAAGGCACACCCCAATGCCTGCCCATGTTTGCGTGGTGGGATTGGCGTCACTTCAGTACTTCAGTGCCATTTCTATTCTGCCTGTCTGTCTGTCTCTCTCTATCTATATGTCTAAGTAATTATCTATCTTTCTATTAATTGCATGTATCGCTACTTTTACCTATTTCTAAACAAACCGGCATATCACATTTGCCTGCACTCTGAGCACTTACTTGTGAAACTGTGCATACTTGTACTCCACTTCTGTGTAGACCTCATACTTTCCTAATATTCCCATTATCCCAAGCATAACTACCTTGCCCTTATAAAAAGTGACCCCCTCTGAAAGTTAATATCACATCTTCTCTAACAGTCCATCATCATTACACTTGACTTCCTGACATCAACATATTGCTTAAATATAACTTACATCACCTCATGGACAAAAACCCTGTTTCTCTTGAAAAATAAATAAATAAAAAATGTGGAAATAATCCCAAGGCTGAACATATGCCAGCGATTACTTTTCATGTACTGCCACATTCTGTACCATCATGGGGATTTGCATATGTTTCCCTTGATACTTGCATTATTGGGATATGTGCAATTATGTTTTCTTTAAAATTTGGCTATCTGGCCAATATCATCCGGATAACACATACATCAGTGGCATTTGCGCTTGGGTTCTTTTGTAAGCTTCCCATTCCTTCCATTAAAATGTACACCTCCATATATTGTCCTAATAATATGTATGCCTTCCTTAGAACAGAAACTAAAACAAATCTTACTATTACAAAGCATTGTGTTGTTTCTTTATACTTCCTAACAATTCCACACAACTTCACTAACTTCATTATGCAGCCGTGGTGGATCTGACCAGATTTTGTTCCGCTAGTCACTATAATGACTCCTGGGTCACATTCCTCTGATACTGTGCCCAGCTGTACCTCTCCCATCCAACACTCTTTTGTAAGGGTTCTATTCCCAAAGTCCATTGCTCTGCACTTCTGGGCCCAGAATTTCAGTTCCCAGACTTTGGACCCATTTTCCTGTTTTTGTAGGTTTCTCTGCAATTCCCTTGTACCCTCCATAGAAAAATACAGAATTTATTGGCAGATAAAAACCACTTGGCCCCCTAGTCTGCCCAGTTTGTCCCTGCCTATATTATCACTACAGAGCCTACCTTATCTCCACCTACTGCCTGTTTAAAAAGAAAAGCTTATATTTTTTTTCTGTGAAGATTGTTTGCTCCCTGTGTGACTCAGGTGGCTGCTTCAACCCTGTCCCTGTCTCCTCCACCCAGCTACTACCCCACCGGTACCACTGAGTCCCATTATTTTATTTTATTTAGTTTTTGTTGACCAGGTGAAGTGCACTAGTCCTTTATCTAGGGCTTCCGGGTTGATATAGGCTGCTTGCAGCTGGTGCAGAATGCTGCACCCAGGCTGTTGTCCGGATCATCTTAATCCAGTCATATTACGCCTGTGCTGTGCAAACTGCACTGGCTGCCAGTTCAGTGGCGGATCATCTTCAAGGTCGGTTTACTGACCTATAAAGCCCTGCATGGACAGGGACCGAGCTACCTGCAAGATCTCCTGCACCCTTATTGCTCCCCCCCTTAACCACTCTGCTCAACCGACAAGGGATTGCTGGAGATTCCCAGGGTACGATTAAAACATCTGGATTGCAGGCATTTTCATTTGCAGCCCCAACCCTGTGGAATTCTCTGCCTCATCGGATACGTGCGTGCCTGACAGTGGAGAGCTTTAAGGCTGTCTTAAAAACCTATTTATTCAAACGTGCTTTCAGTGCTGCTTTGTAACTGGATTTTATTATTGAGATGTGTTTACATACCGGAAATGTATTTTAGTATTTTATGGTTTTAATTGTTGTTTATTGTACAGCGCTCTGGTACTCAGTGAAGAGCGCTATATAAGTAAAGGTTATTATTTTTATTATTATTATTTAGAAATGACTATTTTCAGGCACAACCCGGGAGGTTACAAAGTAGAGAATTACAAAACAGGATAATGAGGTGAAGATACAATTTCACAAGATGGCAGAGACAATACCATATAAGACATACAGCATAGACTTAGTTGTATAAAAGTAATTGAGGTAAATACTAGCACAAAATAGAACATGGGGAGTAAATGGGAGAGCACAATATATGGGAAAACAAACTGGAGCCTGAGCAAAAGGAGGGACAATGGCAGAACCCCATGGATTGCCCCTGTGGCGGGCCGGGAGGGAGGGCCATCCTCCCACCCGAAGTCCTGCATCCAGACTGGAGCTCTTGCAAACCAGTGGCACAGTGGGCAGAGCTTCATGTAGCCAAAGACTGCCATTTTTCTTTCAATTTTCTCCCTGCTGCCATGGCTGTAAGTGCATGTATGTGGAGGGGTGCACATGCTGCGTAACCGCAGCCCTATTCTTGTGCTGTTCTAGACTCTGGCACTGCTACCCAGCCTCCACCAGATGGTAGCCAAGGAATGATATAGCATGGCCCCCCCACCCCAGGAGAGGAGCGCAGTCCATTGGATGCTCAATACTCCCCCTCCCTGCCGACCCCCAGCAACCCAAGCTCATTCCTGAACTCGGGTCGCTGGCATGATGAGAGGTAAGGTGCAAGGTACCTCAGCCCTCTGCACCACTGGGCCATTAAAGGAAAGGCTTTTAGCCTCTACTTGAAAACATCTACTGTTAGAGCAAGCCTGACATCTGATGATAGCTGATTCCACAGCTAGCACATACCACAAAGAGTGCTCGGACTGCCAGAGCTGGATGAACCACAAAGAGGTCACTTGTGCAGGTATGGCCACCATGTTTGAGGTGGGATGCTGAAGAACTGGAATGAGTGCAGAAAAGAGCAACCAAAATGACTGGTGGGTGGAGAGTATGGAAGAGGTGTGAGGAGTTACATATGTTTACCTTGGAGAAAAGAAGGTTGAGGGGTACATAACTGTCTTTACATTCTTGACAGGGACAGGTATCACTGACCCCAATTAATTTTGGATATGTCCAGGTAGCAGCCATGCATGGGCTCATAAATATAACTTAGAGAGCCACGGTTTTAGGTTAGAATCATGAAGAAATTTCTTTATGGATAGGGTAGAGATACCATGGAATAGTCTTCATGATGGGGTGGCAGTTGCAGACAATATGGCAACATTTAATCAAAGTAAAATGTCATGGACAGGCATCAAGCTACCCTACACAGAAGTAGAACCCAACTGGAAATGAGATGGCATCTCCGCTAGATATCCTAGCTGGCAGTATAGCCTAGAGGTTAGAGTAATGAGCTGTGAATGAGCTTGGTACATCCAGCAGACCAGACCTAGGTTTGATTCCCACAACCTCCACTTGCATACTGTGTGACTCTGAGCAAGTCACTTAACTGCCCAGTCATCCCAGGTCACACCTGAAAACAGGCAGTTGTGCCTAGTGGGCCTTACCCAGTTACCAAAGACTAAAATAAAATAAATATCCAGTGTAAATAAATTACTTGTAAACAACTTCGGGGTGTAGTATATGAACAGTCCTATATAAATGTAAATTCTGTACTGGAGGAGATCAGCACTCCTAGAAAGGTCAACACACTTTCTTGTTGCAAAAAAGCTTCAATTTATTTTAACACAGTAGTCACCAAAGTGAACAGCACATGTCCATACACAATATTAAAATTCCAGTTGATGACCTGCTCCAGTTTTGCTAGAACCTGTGCCTTCTAATGTTTTACATACACTCTTAGGTATTTGTATCCCCCTACAAGTGAGCCCCCACACCCGTGTGCCTTGTATAAATTATGGGGCTGGCAGTATAGCCTAGAGGTTAGAGTAACGAGCTGTGAATGAGCTTGGTACATCCGGCAGACCTGGGTTTGATTCCCACAACCTCCACTTGCATACTGTGTGACTCTGAGCAAGTCACTTAACCACCCCACTGCTCCTGGGTTGCTCCTGAAAACAGGCATGCGTGCCTAGCGGGCCTTACCTGGCTACCAAAAGAATAATAAAAAAAAAATCTGTGCTATCCATAAGTCCAGACACTACCAGTAGGTAAACAAAGAACCAATGGTACTGAGATGTATCTAAGCTCAAATGGCTAGAAGTGAACTACATATAAAACAAGAGTTGGTTACAGCCAACAATGGCTTATTTTTCTGTGGAGCTATGTGTTGTTTCTAACTGTGTGGTATGTGTTTGTGCCAGGAATCTATTTGCTTTTTAGCATTATGAGGTAAGTGTTTGTTCTGGTAACATGCCTGATCTTTGCCAGAAACGGTTCTTTTCTATCCTACTAAGACCCAAAGAATTAAGATGTGGAGTGCCAGAGTGAAGTGCACTGACCTCCGCAAAGAGTTCAGGAGACAAGCTGCTGCATTTTGCACTTTAGAAACATAGAATTTGATGGCAGATAAGGACCGCTTGGCCCACCTAGTCTGCCCATTTCCCTACCTAATGGATAAGCCGCAGATCCTAGTTAACCAACAGCCTACTTCCTCCTACTCCCCACTAGAATTGCCTTATGTCTGTCCCATGCATTCTTGAATTCCCTCCACTGTTTTTGACTCCATGACCTCCTCAGGAAGGCTGTTCCATGCACCCACAAACCTCTGTATGAAAAAATGCTTCCTCACATTACCTCTGAGCTGCCCCCATCTTTAAATTGCCCCCTTGTTGTAGCACATCTCTTTTCTGAAAGATGCTACCCTCTTCAACTTTGTTGAGTCCCTTGAGTACTTGAATGTTTCTGTCATGTCCCCCTCTCCCTCCTTTCCTTGAGGGTATACATATTAAGTGCCTTTAGTCTCTCTTGAGTGTCTTCTGGTGCAGACCCTGCATCATTTTGGTTGCCCTCCTCTGGACAGCCTCCACCCTGTCTATGTCTTTGCGGAGATGGGGTCTCCAGAACTGCATGCAGTACTCCAGATGGGGTCTCACCAACTGTCTGTACAGAGGGATAATAACTTCCTGTTTTCTACTGGTGATGCCTCTCCCTATGCATTCCAGTATCCCCAGCCCTCCTTACTGCCTTCTCAAATTGATTGACCTCCTTTAGGTCATCTGATATAACTACCCCCAGGTCCTTTTCCATTTTTTTTGTTGTCAGTATCTCACCCCCCATTGTGTACTCTTCACCTGGGTTTTTATTTCCCAGGTACATTACTTTTCACTTTTTGCATTGAATCTATGCTGCCATACGTTTGACCATTCCTCCAACCTTGCCAAGTCCCTTCTCATCCTTTCCACCCCACCTTGTGTATCAACCCTGTTGCAGATCTTTGTGTCGTCTGCAAAGAGACATACTTTTCCTTCCAGTCCCTCTGCAATGTCACTTACACAGACATTAAAAATGACAAGACCCAGTACTGAACCCTGTGGTACCCCACTAGTAACCCCCTTTCTTCACTGTGGACTCTGTTTACTATTATCCTCTGCGTCCTGTTGTACAGCCAATGTTTTACCCAGGCTACCACCCTAGGACCCACTCCCAGGCTGGCTAATTTGTTTATTAATCTTTTGTGCAGGACTGTGTCAAATGCCTTGCTAAAGTCTAGGTAGGCTATGTCCACAGCCCCTCCCTGGTCTACTACTGTGGTCACCCAGTCAAAGAAATCAATTAGAATCATCTGACATGACCTTCTCACTGTGAATCCATTCTGCCTTGGGTCCTGTGCCCCACTGGCCTCTAGGTACTCAACAGTTCTTTCCTTCAGAAGTGATTCCATCATTTTCCATACCACTGAGGTCAAACTGACAGGTCTGTAGTTCAGTTGTGCTTATGCAACTGGATGAGACGATGCTTGTGTGACTTGATTTATGTTGTAGCTTTCCACCTCTGTCTCTGTGGGATATACAACCCTGTAGGGGTATGACGCAAGGAACCCTAGAAGAGAGTTCCCCCCTATAGGTGCCATGGGAATGATGCCGTTGGCTAAAGGTAGCTTAGGAAGAAGCCCATGGGTAAGAGAGATGAGCCACTGGAGGAGGAAGGGTGGATGGTGGGCAATGAGAAAAAAAACCTGGGGAGGCCCAGGATGAGTGGCCTTATAAGCCTGATGGTGGAGTGATGTAGTTGCTCCACCCATTAAGCCTTGGGTTTAAAAGCTGTCCCATTCAATTGTGCTTACGCAACTGGATGAGATGATGCTCATGTGACTTGATTTATGTTGAGATATTCTGCCTCTCTATCCATGGGATATACCACCCTGTAGGGGTACGACCCAAGGAACCCTAGAAGAGGGTTCCCCCCATAGGTGCCGTGGGAATGATACTGTCGACTAAAGGTAGCTTAGAAAGAAGCCCAAAAAGAATACCCAATCAGGTGTTGTGCATAGAAGAGGCAAGGATGATGAATGAATGAATTCTGAGAAGATGATTAAGGGCAGACTTCCTAAGGAGAGAAGGGAAAGCCGGGGCCACCATCTGCCTCCATCCAACAGTGGAACCTAACTAACCTAAGAAAGCACTAACCCTAACTAATATTATGACCATTGGCACAGAGGAGAGAAAACCCTTTGAGGAGGAAACCTCTGGGGTTCAAGGCCTAGGTCACCTTCCTCCACGCTGATGACATTTGATTTAAGGACGACAGTATGTCATCAAAGAGAAGGCTATAAATAGGGAAGATGATTACAGGTTAGGGAAAAATCCCAAAAAGGAAAGCACAGCTCGAAGAAGGAACAGAAGGCAGCAGGGACCCGAGAGGGGTATGCTCGAGTAGTCAATGGGAAGGAGGAGATGCATGTGGAAGTCAGAGGAGCAAGGGGTATACAGATGCGCTCATGAGAAGACTGAGGATGATGAAGACTGATGATGATGATCGCAACAGGAGTGCAGCAGTCTAATATGAGAAGACTGAGGATGATGAAGACAGACGATGATGAGCGCTGCAGGAGTGCAGCAGGTTGATGAGGTAGCATAAGACCCAATGAGAGGTATACTCAATAGAGTGATGTGATGAAGTAGACTCCTCGAGAGGAGCAAAATGGACGATGGACGGTGAGGAGTGAAGCCAAGATTGGAGTTAATCCTTGATGGCAGGTATGAGAAAAGGCATGTCTGGAACCAGAAGTTGTGCTCGTGTTGAGTGATGTGGTGATGTAGTGAAGTCGTGAGTGGAGGCATGGCATAGAATTAAATTATAGGAATGCTCAAGTGAGTGATGGAAATAGATGAACCATGAGGTAAGGATGAGTAAATGATAACCGGAGTCATGAACCTGATACATGCGGCAGGGGGGCCATGGGTCAATGAGGTGGCATATGATTCATGATAGGTATGCCCAAAAGAAATATTGAGTGTAGGCCAGATGGAGGCAGCCAGAGACAGCCAAATGACGCAGATGGCAGAGCGTGAGAAAGCAGATGTTGAGAACTGCAAGACAACAGCAGTTCAATAAGGAAGCATAGGGCCCAAAAGAAATCAAAGGAGTTGGGGAAGGTGAGGCTGCAGCACAATGGTACCGGGAGGCAGGACTGTGCCAGGATGGAGGTATAGAAGGCAGGAATACAGGAGGAGAAGGGCAGGGGTCACGCACGGAGCAGCCCATCAGTCGATGAAAGCCGAGGTGCCTGCCCCTTTAAGACAGGAGAGTGGCATGCCAGAAAGTGCAGCCAAACATGAATGCCTTTATTTCTGCAACTTGGAGAGAGAGAACGAGGATGAGTCGTGATGAGTGTGCCTGATACGGATAGGTAGCATAGAGCGAAGGAAATAGATGAACCATGAGGTCAGAAGGAGTGAAGGGCACCAGAGAGGAAGACCAGAGGAGATAATGGGCCCAGCCTCATGTAGCTCTGAAACAGCAGGACCTGAAGCATGGAATAAGGAGAGGTTGATTTATACATGGATCAAGCGCAGAATCTGGAATAAAGCAGTCAAAAAACAACAAACAGAACAAGGTAATATACTACCAACAGTATACTGCAAGAGTATTCCAAAATTGAGAAGGGAGAACCGTATCTGTTAAAACTAGCAGGATATAAGGTAGCTAAGGGGTGCTTGGTGATAAGAGGGGATGGACTGACTCTAGGTTAGCATACAGGTAAAATCAACCCCAATAAAGAATGGTCATGAGCTGTAGGAACAAACATCAATAAAAGAAATCCATACCTTACATGAAAAAGCAATTTCAAACAGATCGATATGACCCTGGACAATACTAGAAAGGTAAGGCAACAGCTGAAAGTCAAAAGAGATAAGACATGTGGGAAAAATCTTCAGACCAGGCAGCGGCGGATAACTGGCAATATGAAACCCGATGCAAAATCCAGAATGCCACCCAATAATCACGGACAATTGAGTGGCATGTAGCAGAGTAATAATCCAGTTTGGATTCCCTAGATAGGTAGTTGAAAATTCAGTGAACAAGCCTCTTCTGAGACTATTAATTCCCCCTGCCCAGGTCCCCCACAAAGCACAAGTGACAGAGAGGGAAGATTGGGAAAGGTGACAGACGAGGCAAAGTGCAGAAGCCAGCATGCGCCACCAACACAGGTGTGAGCAGTAGGAGGAACGGGAGGTCAGTTTGGGAAAGGAAATGGAGGATCAGAGCCACGAGTATGAGGAGAGAGAAGGAATGGGGCACCAGCACAACTAGCATGGGCTAGCGGGAGGACGGGAGGGTGGCTGCACGGCAGTAGCAGAGAAATGTAGCGGCAGCAGACAGCCACCGAGCATGCTAACCTGGTGGGAAGGAGGAGACACAGAATGGCACTGCAAGCAAAGGGGATGGCAGAAGCAAGGAAGAAAAACAGAGGTGGGCAGCTGAGCAAGGTGGCCAGCAAAGGCATACTAGAGAAGCAAGTGGATTCCCGGAGCACCAGGAAGGAAGGAAGGAAATGAAGCAGTGCAGAGATAGGAGGGCAGAGGAGGAGCCAATCCAGGAGCCAAGGAACAGAGAGCGAGATGGGCGAAAAACATACCAAGGGGAAGTAGTGTGAGGCGTAGACAGATCCAGCGGCCAGAGGCACCCGAAAATGAGTGAATAGCAGAGCGGAAGGAGTGGTGCCTCCGGCTGCAATGAGAAATGAATTCTGAGGAGGCCCAGGATGAGTTGTCTTATAAGCCTGATGGGGGAGTGACATTGTTGCTCCACTCATTGAACCTCAGGCTTAAAAGCCCTCCCATTTCCTGCCTCTGTCTTGCTCCCACTTTTGTGAAGGAGAATCATATCTGCTCTCCTCCAGTCCTCAGGTACTACACCATCCTCCCATGATTCGTTAAAAAGGGTAGTCAATGGTGTTACTAGTTCTCCCCTTAGTTCTTTTAGAATGCTGGGGTGAATCCCATCAGGCCCCATTGCTTTGTCTACCTTCAGTTTTAGGAGTTCTTTCAGAACTCTTTCTTCTGTGAAAGGACTGATTTTGACCCCCCTATCTAGAGTGCTTCTATTGACTGGATTAGGTACCTCTCCTCCTCTTCCTTTGTGAATACTGAACAGAAGTATTTGTTCAGTGTCCTTGCCTTTTCACTGTCCCTCTCTGCCCACCCACCCTCCTCTTTATTCAGCCTCAGTATCCCTCCTTTGTCTTTCTTCACTCCCTAATGTACCTATAAAGGTTATATCCCCTTCTTAACTGAGTTGGCTATCTTTTCCTTGGTTTGGGCCTTTACTATTCTGACTGCCTTCCCACTTTCTTCTGCTTTAACTAGTACAGTTCTCTGTCCTGTTCCTTCTGTGTTTCCTTATACTTCCTAAATGCTATCTTTTCTCCCTAACCTTCCCCACCAACTCTTTTTCTTTTTTTTCCAATTGTTTAACCAAGTGAGACACACTAAGCTGAAAGCTTGTTTACAGGTGCAACCTGGGAGCACAAGGAAGTAAGTGACTTGCTCAGGGTCACACGGAATGCAAGTAGGAGCTGTGGGGTTCAAACCCAGGTCTCCAGATTTTCAGCTCAGAGCCTTAAACCACTGTGTTATACTGCCTCCCTGGTTTGAGTACCATAGTAGTTTTTTCTTTCTTTTTGATTTGTTTATTTGCTTCACACAAAGGCTTGTTGCCTCTGTGATGGCAGTTTTGATGTTTCCCCATTGTTGCTCCATCCCTCCTTCTTGCCTGTTTGCTAGTGCTTTTCTGAGGCACTCTCCCATTTTGACAAATTCAGCCATCCTGAAGTCCAGTACCTTCACTTTTGTATGGCTTGACTCAACAGTTGAGTTTATCATGAACCACACTGTTTGGTGGTCACTTGTTCCCAGATGGCTACCCACTTCTAGATCTGAGATCCTCTCTCTTCCCCATTTGAGAGTACCAGGTCTAACATTGCTCCTTTCCAAGTGGGTTCCAACACTAGCTGTCTGAGGCATGCCTCTGCAGGGCATCGAGAATGGCTCTGCTCTTGGATGTGGCTGCAGCAATGGTGCTCCAGTTAACATCTGCCATATTCAGGTCCCCATCAGCAATATCTCCTTTCTCTGCCAGCCTAAGATGCCTTCTATCATTTCCTTGTCCATTCCTCCCTCCCCTGAAACAGGGGTCTGTATCAACCATGTGTGGAATGTGGTGCCATTTCCAGTATCCAGGGTGACCCACAGTGCCTCTCTCCTCCCTGTTTACCCTTTAGTTCTGTTGCTTTGATCCCTTACTTAACATAAAGAGCTACTCCTCCTCCTCTTCTACCCTCCCTGTCCCTCCTGCAGATTGTATACCCTGGTATGTTGACATCCCAGTCATGGTTCTGTGTGTACCATGTTTCTGTGACCGCCACGATATCCAGGCATCCCTCTTCCATCAAGGCCACCAGTTCAGGGAGCTTGTTACCTAGACTATGGGCATTGGTACTCATTACCCTCCATTTTTTGATGGCCTTACCCATTTTTGCCCCATCCTTGTCCTTACTGTCTGTCTTTTTCTCCAGTTACCCCTGCCCTTCTCCCTGTCGACTTCCCTGTCTTGGTGTTTGCCCCTCACTAACTACTCCTTGATTTTTTTAGGGGGCTAGATTCCTTCTCCTTTTCAGTGCCCCCCTTGGCTAGTTTAAATGTTTGCCAATGAAGCATTTAAACCTGTCACCTAGGATCCTGGTTCTCCTCCTGGACAGATGCAGATCATTGTGCCAGTATAGGACTGCATCCCTCCAGGTGGACCCCCAGTCCCCAGTGAAGCCAAAACCCTGAGCTCTGCCCCAGTTTTTCAACCACTGATTGAATCCCATGGTGCGGAGCACCCTACCTCACCCATATCATAGACAGGCAGCACTTCCGAGAAGGTTACAGTGTGTGCTACTTGTCTATGGCCCCTTCCCAACTCCACAAACACCTCCTGCACTGCTCTGATCCCTTTCCCAGCCAAGTCATTTGTCCCTAGGTGGACAATGACATCCAGCTCCCTCCCCTGCAGCTTCTCTCATGATCCTGAGGATCTGCCTTGTCCTCCAAGCCATGGCACCAGGCAGGCACCTTACCTCCTCTCCCTCCCTCCTACAGTTCTACCCTCCTAACAATGGAGTCCTCCACCAGAAGTTGTTTCCTTCCCCTGTGGGGTCCCATGCCACCCTCCTGTAGGTCTCTTTTGTGCAGGTTCCCAGTATCCTACTTGGTCTCCACTGTGGGTGCCTCCGTAGAGGAACCGCACTCTGCCAGAATGGCATATGAATTGTGGAGAGGTACAACTGGAGGTATGCGCCTATGTTCCACCACCCTCACCCTCCCCTGAGCCCACTGGGGTCCAACTGTTCCTCTTTCTTGGCAACCTCTGAGGCAGCGGCGGTGGCCCTGATGGTCCCTGGGTGGAAAAGAAGGTCCCCCGAATCTTGGCCAACTCAGCCTGGAGATAAGCAACCTCCTCCCTGAGCCCAGAGAGGTGCCTGCAGATGGAACAACACTGCATCTTCCAGAATGTCTCCCAGAAGACTGCTGCTTCACAGCCACTGCACTGCACTACTCCCTATCATGTCTTATTTGTGGCCCTAACTGTTGTTTTGTATACTTACTCTTTCCTCTCTCTCTCTCTCTCTTTATTTTTTTTTATATATATAATTTTTTTTCCCTACTTTCCTACTGCCTCTGTGCCCTTAAAGCTCCTGATCTTCCTGTTCTGGGACAGTAAGTTCCTATATTTCTCAGTAGTCTCCTTCTTACTTGCTCAGAGTCAGACCTCCAGCAGCTAGAGGGGGATGGAGAGCTACTCTTGCCCTTCTAGGATAGTGAGTCTTTTGTGCCTCTGTGATCAGTCCCTTCCTGCTCCCAAACAGGAAGTTCCTGCTGTCAGTCAAATCCTGTGCCTATAAAAGTAGAACCGGCTAAGGGTGGAGGGGAGGGATGGAGGGCAATATAGTCCCAATAAAGTTCTAACAGCAGCTCCCTCCTCTTGCTATTCTCTGCCACAAGCTATCTAAGGCAGTTTTTAAATGCAAACACCTGGCTTCCTGATCTCTAAGCCACTCCCCCTAATTCACAGTTTCTTTTTCACCTAGCTAACTGCACAGATAACAATTCCTTCACCCAACTTAGACAAACGCACTCTTTTGTTTGTTTGTTTGTTTTTTGTTTTTATCCTAAATTGAAGTTCCCAGTAGTAGAATTCTAGTTCTTTAGTCCAGTAGAGTAGTAAAGGTCTAACAGCAGCTCCTTCCTCTTGCTGTTCTCTGACACAAGCTATCTAGGTCAGTTTTTAAATGCAAACACCTGGCTTCCATCTCTCTAAGCCACTCCTCCTAATTCACAGTTTCTTTTTCACCAAGCTAACTGCACAGATAATAATTCCTTCACCCAACTCAGACAAATACACTCTTTTTTTGTTTGTTTTTACCCTAAATTGAAGTTCCCAGTAGTAGAATTCTAGTTCTTTAGTCCAGTAGAATAGTAAAGTTCTAACAGCAGCCCCTTCCTCTTGCTGTTCCTCTAGCTGCAAGAGTCAGATCTGGCAACAGGGAAGGCTCGGGAAGCGCATTACAGTACTTGGAGTACTTTCCCCATTGCCTGCCCCCCACTGAGCTTGCTATTGTACTCTAGCTGTATTTAATCCTCTGTGTTTCCCTCCTTGTTCCACAGACAGCCCATCTGTGGCTTCCCAAGCTGCTCCTGTGGCCTTGGATCTCTCCGAGCAGGCCACAGCTAACAGACCACCCGACTGACCCCCGGACAGATTCAGGTACGCACCGGACCTCCGAAACTCGTGGTTTTGAATGCCACTGTTTTGACTGGATGCCCAGTGGAGGAACCAGGCACTGACTGGCAGCTGTACTCCTTGGCTGATTTTTCAACGCCTGGTGCTTCCTGGTATCAGGAAATCTCTTCTGTGCTTGTTCTGACTGAATTTTTTCGCCCACCCCCTCCCCTCCTCCTCACAGTATTAAATAGACCCTTACTCCACACCTCTTCTCAGCCTAGCAGCAGATTGGTCACCCACTGCTGCACATTTTCATGCTATTGGCCTCCCTGTCTTCAATACCTGACTTGACCCGCTTTCTTACCGCCCCTTTTTAAAGCAGTCCCACCCACAGGATCCCACATTTCCTCTCAACCTTTTCTCCAGCCACTCCATCTAACTCCTCTCAATTACTGCTCTACCTGCCCTATTGTTAGGGACCTCACCCTAATTCGACTATATACTCTTTCAAGTATAAACCAGCTTGCAGTTAAGCAGGCCAGCAACACCAAACAAACTACCTTGGGGTGCAACCACCTACTACTACTCATCACTACCTCTTTTGGCATTGCTGGTACCATACACGTCCTTTTGTTCTACAAATTTTGGACTCCCCGCTGTTCTGTCTAACCCTTTATGTGAATCCACTTTATTAACCTCACTCTCCTTCTCTCCCTCAGCCGAGAAACTGTCGCCCAGGCTCCCCAGCCCTAAGTCATGATTCCTGGCTACCGGGCGGTCGGCGCCTCAAGCCGATGCTTGAGACCGTAGACACGGACCCAAGGTCTTCTACAAGGTACGGCAACTGCCGCAACTTTTTCGACCGCCCCCCCCCACCTCCGCTGATTATTAAATACAGTAGCTCCTGCCAAAATATTAGTCCACGTCCCCTTGCGCAGTGCCCCACCAATAGAGACTTAGCTCGTGATCCCCCTCTTCTCTATCCAGCCTACGGGATCCAACTCTCAGGGCCTCGCCTTACTAAAACGCATAGGTTCTTCTTGGCTGTGCCTTCACCACTAAATATCTTTAATGCTATCAAATTTGGGTCGACCTGGATCGGAAAGCTACTGATAAGCTGCATTAATCCAGCAACCCCACTGGCCCCTGGGCTAATTGAGTGACTCCTTTTTGAGGTACCATCATGTCGGGCCCTATATGGCTCTTCTTTACTGCCCCTTCTTCTGCTGATACCAGCTGCCCAGCATTGACACCTGAACTACCATCATGTTTGGTCTACAACGGCACCTTGTGCTGTATACCACATGGCAACTTATCCTTTAATTGCCTCGTGATTCTAAGTACCAGTACCTCGAACCCTGCTCTTGGACCACACATACCAGTAGTACTTATAACACTCCCCACCACAAGGCCCACCTCCCACCATGCAGATTTCTATCTCCTCCCGCCTTATGTGTAGGGGTACTAGCTCTGCTACAACAGATCAGCTCTTCTATGGTGGCTACTTTCCAGTCCCTAAAAACATCAGATCTACTAGACAGAGAAAGGCAGGAATTACAAGCTTATAATTAGCGCTCTTAGAAAATCCTACTTATCCTCCTGCTTTGTTCAGGCAACGTAGAACTCAACCCTGGCCCCCAGAAGCTATTGCTTTGCCAGCAGAACTAGCAAATTTAAAAGGAATAAGCTTCTTGCATATTAACGTATGTAGCCCCTTAAACAGATAACCTTAATACAAACCTGGTAAATCATACCTCCTGACATACTTGTGATTTCGAAACTTGGCTTAGACCCAGCACCACTGATAGAGAAGTAAACATACTCAACTATGCCTTGTTCAGAGCTGATAGGCATGCCAGAGGAGGAGGGGTAGCTATCTACGTTAAAGACAAATTTTCTGCCTTCTGCTTATCCTCGGCATCTGTCGCCAGCGAATTCGAATGCCTAATTCTCAAAGCGGAAATTACACAGAGTACTGCACTCTGCATAATAGGATGCCACAGACCACCGTCTGCTGGCCTACAGCTTGTTGCATATCTAAGTGACAAGTTGGGACAGGGGCTGCCAGAAACTATTATTTTAGGAGACCTCAACTTTGACTGGCGCTCTAACACAGCTGCTTGCCATCCTTCTGTGATGAACATGGGCTGGCGCAACTTATTACTGAACCAACATGCCCAAACGTGAAGAACCCCAGTAAAAGTACACTTTTGGATGTGCTAATGGTGAGCAAACCTCATCTCTTCTCCCACTGATGTCTTCTTCTCAGACGCCAGCGAACTATTGTTTTATTGCTGGAGTAAGATCCACCAACAATCCAGCACCCATCAGCAAGTTCTCTATGAAGAGATCCAGGTGCAACTTCAATGAACATGCCTACCTAAACGAGCTTTAAGTACTCTGAGTGGCAAGATTTCTACCCACAAAACGATACGTCAGCTTACAATATCTTCCACAACATTCTATCAAGGGCCCTTAATAAGTATGCTCCCTTATTAAAGTTCGAACTAGGACCAAAACCTGTAAATGGTTCACCCCTCAGATCAAGTCCTTGCTTTAGAAAGAGATAAGCTCTGGAAAAGCACGCAGACTGAACACTGCAGAGGACTGGAACCAGTTCAGAAGACTACGAATTTATGTACCAAAACAATCAGAATTGAAGGCCACCTTCTTTAAATCCGAACTTCGACTCTGCCACAAAGAGCCCAATCAAGCTCTGGAACACAATCAGTGATCTGCTAGGCCACTCCCAGGAAATTCACTCCCGACCAAGATTACCTCTGGCAACTTGACTATAACCGAAAAGATGGATATACTTGAGCGATTCAATAACCACTTTGCTACTGCAGGCATGGCATTTGATAACTCCCTGCAAACATACTTCGGCTACCAGACTGCCAGCCAACTGCCTGAAACTCCGATAGCTTCGCTGCCTTTCTCACTTCAACCTGCCAAACTGAAAGAGGTAGAGGACCTCTTGCTTCAGTTGGATACTAGAAAAAGTGCTGGGGCCGACTCCCTGACCCTTACTTCCTAAAATTGCCTACCACATACTAGCAATACCCGTCACCCACCTTTTAACTTATCCCTGTCTCAGGCACCTGCCACCCATATGGAAGACAGCACATGTCATACCACTGTTCAAATCAGGTGACCGTGGCGTATCTCAATAACTACAGGCCAATTTCCTCCTTCCGTCCTGTCCAAGCTCCTAGAGAAATTGTAAATGCACAGCTGAGGACTCACCTTGAGTCTAGGGAACTACAATCTTATGCAGTCCGGATTCAGAGCTAAACATAGCACTATCTCAGCCCTCGCCAAAGTTACTAACGACTGGCAGCGTAATCTTGAGAGCAAAAACTTTATTTGTGCTGTTTTCCTTGATCTAAGCAAGGCTTTCGACACCGTCGACCACAGTCTGCTCCTCTCCGCCCTTCAAACCATAGGTGTGGACCCCTCCTCTCTGCATTGGTTCACTGACTATCTTACAGGGCGCCTTTAACAAGTTAAAGACGAAGGAGGTCTGTCCCCCTTAAAAACTCTGCAAAGAGGGGTACCTCAAGGTTCTATATTAGGGCCCTTACTTTTTGCAATCTACATTAATAACATCGACTACTGTATAAAAGAAGCCAACATCCATCTGTTTGCAGATGATACAGTTCTCTACGTGAGTCGCCCAACACCTGAAGCTGCCTGCAATGACCTACAGTCAGAATTCAACCTTTTGCAAAGCCAACTCCTCCAAAAAAGCTACTCCTTAATGCCAAAAAACTAAAGCGATGGTCCTCTCCTTTTTATCTGTACAGCTAACCCTGTGTCCAGTTGGACAGTTCCCAAATTACCACAGTTCTAGGTGAAAAACTAGAATTTGTTACAAAATTCAAGTATCTGGGAGTTTGGATAGACCAAAGACTCTCCTTCATTGAACATATCGAGGACTTGCTAAACGACTTGCGCAAAGGCTTGGACTGTTTTAGAATCAGCCAATTTCTCACCAAGATGCCAGAAACAACTGGTCCAATCCATTTTCGTATCATTGGTTGATTACGCTGACTTCCTCTACAGCCAATGCCCTAACTCTTACATGGCTAAACTGGACACACTCTACCATCGAGCACTGAGGTTTATAACGGGACTCCCCTTCGACACACATCACTGCACCCTATATGCGGCAGTGGGATGGACATCACTAAAGTTCAGGCGCCACAGAAACGCAGCTCTCTGGACCTATAGAGCCATCTCTAATAAGCTGCCTTACTATATCTCCTGCTGTCTTCCCCTAGTATAATTGGAAATACAAGTTAAGAGTTACTCAGCTATTACACTTAAAGTACCCAAGCAAAATCCGGCTTTGGCAGGGGCATCATAAGCCGTGCTACCTACCTTGTATGGAGCGATCTACAAAAAACCCTCAAATTAAGCACTCTAATCGCGGTATAATGCTTTCAAGATGCTTTATTTCCGTACAATCAAGAAGTATGTAACTGTTTCACCCACTCAGACCCAGTACCGTGTCTGCACTGGTATATAGCCGTGCCTAGACCCAATTTTAAGTACTGACCCCCAGCTTGCTCCTCACCAGCCTAATTGTTCTCTCTCTTATCCCCCTGTCTTATCAACACTAGGCCCGTCCATCCCTTATTCTTCTTTTCCCAACCTCGGATAGGAGCTCACTACCCTGGGTTGTGACATCCTACCATGCCCGTACTTTATAGCATTCAATCCCGGGGCTCACACATACTCCTTTTCTCCATCCACCTTCTCTACATCCAGCTTTACCAACTCCTTTCTGTGCAATCGCGTGCCTCCTAGTCTTTCTCCCTACTTCCTCCCTCTTCTCCCTACCTTCACCTCTACCTGGTGTATATTTTATTTTTATTTTTCTTCCTACTTCCTCCTGCAACCTTAGATAACCTGCTTTATCTTCCTATAGACACTTCTGTATATGTAAATACGTGTAATCTGTACAATATCTGTATAATTCTATGCATATGAACTTCTTTTCTTCCTCTCTGTAAAGTATTATCTATTGCCTTGTAAATACCTGTGTTGACCTGATATACAATTGTTCATGCTCCACCCAGGTCCATCTTGCAAATGAGCTTCTGCTCAACGATGAACGCCTGGTTAAATAAATAATAAAGATAAAGTACTAGGCAACACAATTGTGCACCAGTGTTGTAATCAAGAATTTTGAGGAGAGACTGTGGGATCTCAATATGTACACCCTGAAAGAGAGCAGTGAAAGGGGGGACATGATAGAAACCTATAAATACCTGAAGGGGGTGAACAGGCTGCAGGAGAGGAGTCTTTCAAATGAGGGCATACACCAGAACAAGAGGGCATGCAATGAATCTAGGAGGGGGATATTTAACAGGGGTGTGAGGAAGTACTACTTCACTGAATGAGTGGTGGATGCCTGGAACAATCTGCCAGCAGAGGTGGTGATGGGAAAACAGTGATGGGTTTCAAGCATGTATGGGATAGGTACAAAGGAATCTTGGTAGTAAAGCTGGGGCAGCCAGAGGGATCTGTACTAGATCCCAACATATAAAATCCCAACAAGTTATATCCCGTCACTGGAATCCCAACAAGCTATTGCCAACTGTTTCTTTGCTCGACTATTGAAATCCTGATAGAACTGAGTAATTGGTTGAGCTGATTACTTGAACATAAGAAGTGAAATGCTGACTGATTAGAAAACGCTATTGTACTGAGCACACCTGCCGCCCATTAGTGAATACACTGACTGCAGCATGAAGCAGATGAAACAAGCATCTGTCAATGCGAATGTTGTCACGCTGGCATTGACTTTGGTAGTGCAGCGGAAACACAGTTTGGGCAGAATGTGAAAATGACAGCTGTAGTATTCATAAGGAGGTGTAAAAAATGTCAGTGTTGAAAATGTGGCATGTAAATATACCAAATTTGCGAAGTTACAAGGGTGCGTGGGAAATGCGTAATGCACGCTTGTAACACAGTCATTTTATGGACTTTCGGCACCAAATTTTCACCATAGGCATTTTAGCACCTCTGCTCATGTACAGTGTCACTGTCATCTCCTCACACTGTCTCAAAAAGTGATTTTGCACAGTGACCATGCAATTCTGCGCCGGACGTGCGAAAACACATTTCGGTCAGGATATGTAAAATGACAGCTGTACTGTTCATAATCTGCCTCGAACACTGATTTCCCACAGTGACCGTGCTATTGTGCGCCAGAAGTGTGGAAACACATTTCAGCCAGGATGTGAAAAATGACAGCTGTACTGTTCACAAAGAGGTGTAGAAAAATGACAATGTTAATCTGGTGTGAAAATATTGCGAATTCGCGATTACAATGCGCCTTGACTTCACGCCAATAAATAAAACAACCATTTTTGGATTTTTTCTACCAAATTTGCAACATAGGCTTTTTGAGAGCCCACCTCATGAACACTGCCACTGTCCTTCCGTTAATCAGTCCCAAAAGGTGATTCCGTGCAGTGACTGTGAAATCACCTTTTGGGACTGAATAACATCATAACAGTGACAGAATTCATGAGGAGGGGTCCCAAAAACCCCATGTTGAAAATTTGGTGCAAAAATTCCAAAAATGCCTGAGATATGCATCAAAGTTGAAAAAATCCTATTTATTACATATTTCGGCCAGGATGTGAAATCGCGAAGTTACGAGAGTGCAACTGTGCAATGCACGCTTGTAAAACAGCCATTTTTTAGATTTTTCCACCAAATTTTCAACATAGGCTTTTTGAGAGTCCACCTCATGAACACTGGCACTGTTGTTGCGTTAATCGGCCCTGAAAGGATTCTGCGCAGTGACCGCAAAATCACCTTTCGGGCCATTAACGCCATGACAGTTCAAGAATTCATGAGGAGGGTCCTAAAAACCCCATGTTGAAAATTTGGGCCAAAATTCCAACAATGCCGAGATATGCATCAAAGTTGAAAAACACCATTCATTCCATTATACAGCTTACCGGCATTTCCTCAGTTCGCGGTCGGCTTTGAAGAGTGCAGATGTGTTCCGGTCCACGAAGATCGTCACACTGAGCTCCAGAGGTAAGTATGGGGTGTGGGGGAGGCAGGGTGCGCAGTGGGTGGGTGTGGGTGCTGGGTAGGAGACTACGAGGACCGTTTGTTTACAGGTGTAAAAAAAACAAAAACATCATGGACGGTTTTCTTTGTTACAGGTGGGTTCTTCTTTTGGGGGATACAGTAGCCAGCGGGATTGGGTAACCCCTCATTGGCAAATAGGGAGTGGGAGACACTAGCTGAGGGGGATTGGGCACCGCATCAGCACAGAAGGGGGGGAACGTCATGCCGACGTGGAGTGGGCTCCCCCATCGGCACATTAAAATAGGAAAGGGGGTAATGGATGCCGATGGGGATTGGGCATCCCCATCGGCAAACAACGAAAGTGGGGGGCGCATGCCCCCGAAGTTGGCAGTTTGTTTGTAGTGGCGAAGCACGTAGGAAGGTCCGCTACATGTGACAGACTTTGCTTGCATTGCAGCGGACCTTTCCTTAGACGTGCTCGCCACATTAGCTATGCATGGTGTGGCGCCAGCATGCTGGCTGATTGGGGAATGAGGGACAAACCTACTGGTGCGTGCCCTGCATTCGCCCAACAGCGACGGCGCCTTCAAATTCCCACTGCCACAAGATGTTGGCTGCACAAGCGTGCCAACATAAAAATTGCCGAACTGGCTGATTAGAAACACTTTCGTACTGTGCATATCATTGCCTCACATGATTGAATTTGCTATTATTTTTGCAATTTGCAGTCAATTTCACTATGGTGAATTGCAATCAGCTTGGTGGAGGTCAACACGGTGATGTGTACTTAATATTTATGAACAGTTTCCAATATGCGCTGGGCAGAGCTCATTACGGCAAAGTTCTTTTTTGCATTGGCACAGTAAAATGTAGGGGAGCACACTAATATGTTTCCATAATGTGTGGCAGGAAAACTAGCGCCACCTGTACTTCAGTACAGCAATGTTTTATTTCATTAATTTGCTTAGCTAAGTACTGCTTCTCCTTCAATACCCTGTACTGAACTTATATTTTCTGCAATTACGGCAATTATTTTCAAAAATGTGCAGCACGTCTTTTGCTGGAGCACAGAAAGAAGTTCTGCATATTTTATGTGATGTACAGAACTAATCAGGTCAGGATTTTTGCAGTCGGGCATAGTAACTGTCGGGCACTAGACAAGTTGGGCAATTGGTGATGGGATTTAAATTGTCAGGATTTCACTTGGGATTTAGTACCTAATCCCAGACAGAGTTCAGGTAGGGCTTTTGGTGACAGTATAGGGAGGGAAAAATGGGTAGACTAGGTGGGCCAAGCAGTCCTCAACTGCCAATAAATTATGTTTCTATGGGTACAACCTGTCTAATGTAAACTGCAACCCCTAACTAGAGTGAATGCCTGGGATTCACAGATTGGGCCTTTATCAAGAGCTACAGAACTCCCACATCTAAGCCTGTTCTAACACAAGCCTGGTCCCATACCAACTAGGTAGTTTTTATTGCCTTAGATCACTGGGAGCATAGAACCAGACACAAAAATGCTTATAGTATATGGTTTGGGCTTATTGTGTATGGAAAACGGTGGTTTTCCAAATCTTATTGTAGGACAGTTCAAAGGACAAAAATGTTATTGCACTATCGTTCTGATGTCACATCGATAGTGCAACTTTTTTTCCTTGAGCTGCCACTTGATTGGTGGAAACTGCACTCACAAAGAAATTCAAAGCACAATGGTGGCGGCGCTTAGTGAGTGGTCTGGCGAGCGGATCAAACAAAGTTTGTACATGGACTGCCATAGTTCGCTCCATGTTTTCAAAATTTCAGTTTGTGAGTTTATTTTAAAAACAGCTGCTGTTTGCGTTTGGGGTTGGAAACAGAGAGAACTGCAGTGAGGACTGGGATCTTCAGGGTCGGGTGAGGAGTGTGTCTTTAACGAGGACCAGGACCAAGCGGGACCGTGAACATACAAGATATAAAACCTTGTGACTTGTATGATAACTATATACTATATAAAATAGTGGATGGGAGACCATCCACAACTAAGGCGGTGTTTCCCATCTCGGGAGTTGATGACATCATGGAGACCTCTCAAGCTTCACTCTTGAGGTCTCTATCATGTCATCAACTCCCGAGATGGGAAACGCTGCCTTAGTTGTGGATGGTCTGCCATCCACTATTCTATATATGACTGTAGTGAGCAAAAACAGGAAAACAAAATAAAATATAGAACAGGAACAGTATGTAGGATGCAGAAATGATACAAAAAGGCAGATACCGTACTTTTCAATTTGTGTGGTTTCTGAAAAGGAAAGCTATCATTTTCCTCAACTCCCCACCCTCAAGCACTAGCCCCTCCCCCCCAATTAGGGTTTTCACAACAAAAGATATTGTTTTAAGCAGTGCAGCTTACTTTATTCTCATTTTGTTAAATACCGTGATCAGGAAGCGTGGCGGATGCTGCACGGTGCCATTTCAGGTTATGGTGCAGCTCCACACCACTGACTTGCATGCTTTTCAATATGAGCAAGCAGCGCGAAGCTGCACTGTAACCTAACTGGCATTGCGTAACTCCCGCCGTGTTTCCTGATCATGGTCTTTACAAAATGTGAATGAAGTAAGTTGCACTGCTTAAAAAACTTTTCTTTTGTTGCAGAAACTCTACTTGGGGGGTACAGTTTTGGGTGTGGGGAGTTTAGGAAAAAGACAGCTTTCCGTTAAACGAAGCACCAAAGCATGGGTATGCAAATCCATGCGTGTTGGGGGAATAAGATGACTAGGAAATGTCTCAACTTTTTCTTTTAAATCCACAAGAATAAGATGCAGAGTGCCATAGTGAGGAGCCAAGCTGCAACATTCTACCCAGCTGCAGGCATCTAATCTGGCGGAGTGCACTACACTACTTGAGGCAACATAGGGTTCCACCACTGTTTTCTTATCCTCTTTTTCAAGAAAGGGGTGACATCAGACACTGGTAAAATCAGCCCCAAATGTATCAACAACTCATATTCTAGGTAAGACTTTTGTTTAAAAAAACACACAAAAACAAACAAACAACTAACTATTCCCAAACTGCTGAAAACTCATTTTGACCAGAAGCTGCATCCCATACAGGATGAGCAGCTACAATACTGTTGCTTCAAATCAATGGACGATTAGGAGCAAATACATGTGAACACTTTAAAAGCGCACAATTGAAAGATTTTATTGTTGTAGTGAGTGGTAAGAGGTGAAGTAATTTAAATGCTGATAAGAAAGAAGACTATGTATGACTCTGCATAAATGAGACAAAATGGCAAATGCTTTCCAATTTGTGTGGTTCCAATAAACACAATCAGTTCCTAAATGGAACAAAATAATTTTAAGTAATATCCACTTCCCAACATTATCAGAGGCATTTATACAAAACTGGAAAGAGACATGCCCCTATCTGAAACTGTTAATGCTATGCACAATTTGTTACCCAGCAATGCCCCATGTGTGGATGGGATCCCCCCACAGATCTGTATAAAGCTTGTAGTGTCTGGTGGCATCATGTTTCTGCAATCTGTTTGGCCAGCTTCTGAGCCTGGCCTCCCTTCCTAGTTCATTTTATGATGCTGGTATACCTTTATTTCTTTAAAAGTATAAAGGCTCACAGTTAGGTGGCTCATGTTGTCCAATTTTATTAATCAGCTTGGATCAAAAGATATTAGCCCAGATATTAGCATCAAGATTAGTGATGGTATTATCACTTAAAATCCCATCAAATTAAAACAGATTTATCAAAGATAGAAAAACAAGAAGTATTATTAGATGTACACAAAACGTAATGGAAAAATGTACTGGGGAAGATGTGTTAGCATTGGCCTTAGATGCAGAGAAGGCCCTCAACAGGATAGAGTGGGATTACTGTATATATTTGAAGTTCTGTCTCTAATTGGGCTGGGCAAAAGTTGGATCAAGCTGCTATTTAATTCACCACATGCACAGGTTTGTAGAAATTACATTACAACTAGACTTCAGCTCTTGAGGGTGACAAGGCAGGAATTCCCATATCCCTACTTGTCTTTGCTCTAATTATTGAACCATTAGCTATCGCAATTAAGAATCATCGTGGTATACCCAGGTTTACAATAGGAACCTACTGTATGAACACAAAATCAGCTTATATGCTGATAGTACAGTTCTGCATTTGGCTAAATCCAATTCTTCACTAACAGTAGTTCTGCCCCAAAAGAAGAATTTGGAAGAGCCTCTTGCTACTAAATAAATTGTTAAAAATTGAGGAATTAAATTTAGGATAATTGGGTCTGAATTTGTGGCCAGAATATGCAAAATGTCAAGAGGTCCAACAAACAAATTACTTACGGGTTTCCTTCCTGAAATGCAACAATGACATTTTCAGACTAAACTTTTCATATCTGCTGGATAAAATCTCACATGACCAGAATAAATGGCTTATAGTCCCATGGACTCTAACAGGAAGATAATGTAATTAAGAATGATGTTCTCTTTATAATTCAGTCTACAGTATATTAATAAAAATAAAAACACCCTTTTATCAAATTACATAAAATAATGTCTGTTTTTCTCTGTAGAAATTCTTAAGCTAGAATTGCCCTCGATAAACTGATTCTACCCAAATCACTCAGAGGCCTGTCACTCCCCAGTTTTAAACTCTACTATTTGTCAGATCAAATAAGTGAAATCAAAGAATGGTTTTCATATAATATTTCAATAACTGAAAATGTAGAAGTAACAGCCCCTCCCCCACATAGTAAACTTAAACATATTCTTTTGCAGGATATATAAAGAATTAAACCTTCAGAACTCTCAAGTATACAGAGGATTCCTGTGCCATACAGGACCATGCTCATTGTATATTAATATGGAACAATAATATTGCAACGAACTGTCTGATTTATAAAAAACTATCATTTACGCCATCTATAGCAGACAATCCCTTACGTGTATGGCATAACCAGAAGCTGATACAATTAGATCAATGCTTTTACAATGATGATATGGGTCTTTTAAGCAACTTCAAGAGGAATATGGGATGCCTTCTCATCATTTGTTCTGATATTTTCATTTAAGAGATTTTCTTATCTTAAAGAATAATGCCTCTCTGAAATTACCACCCACATCTCCCACAGTGTCTTTTATTACAACCAGATATGCCACCCCCCCCATAAAAAAGTCAAATGTTATTTTGTTAGATGTAGACCACAAAGATCTTACACCGCTTAGAGGAAATGGATATTGGATCTTGGATATAACATGCTCTCTAATTCAAACTAAGTAACTCCCCTCAAACAGGGGTTATTGCTCCAACATTGCAGCAAATTCAATTCAACATAGTTCATCATGTTTATTATACACCGACAAAATGTAATAAAATGAACACAAATATTCCTGATAGATTCTAGATGCCCTAACTATCCATGCTCTTTGCTGCAGATGTTCATTAACTGGCCCAAGATGATAGATTACTGGATTAAAATATATAATGTATTATCCTTGGCTGCAGGAACAAACCTTAAAAAACATCCTATCCTAACTTTATTTAGAATAAGCACAACGATCAATTTTTCAGTCCCTCAGACCAACCCAGTGCACCTAGCAATGATAACTGCTTTAAATGGAAAAATAAGAAACCACTGAACCTGCACATGTGGCTTAATCTTCTGTTTTATTTGACAAAAAAAATAGTACATTATTGTTGCAAAGAAAAACCTTTCTAAATTTAATAACATATGAATACTATTCAAAAGAATAATAGATAGAGGTGCTGTTTAATGTATGAAGATATTTTATAAATAGAAAACATATGGCTCTGTACATGTTACAGAGCTTTAACTCCATTGAGTGATTTCAATAACATCATAATCCTCAACAGCAAAGCTCAAGAGGTTTATGATGTTGATGGAATCTCTTGATGGAGTTACCTGCTGTGTAACAGATGTGTTGATTTTTGTAATACATGACTCCCTGTCTGTTAAACTGCAACTTCCCTTCCCTTCATCTTACACATACATTTGCTCACCACCCACCTGTCCGGCTGTAGACAGACATCACTTTCATTCACAGAGTCTCTCATTCTTGACGTGTCAAGGACAAAGCTTGCAGAAACCATGCTGTCACCATGGAAATGGCTCTCTCCAAATTTCGCCATGGAAGTGACTGTCCCCCAATTTAGCATTTACTTTCCTCGTTGGGTCGCATTTTGTGAAGAGACAGATTTGCTCAGAATGGAACTAGTGATTCTGTGAGTTTTTTTTGTTTGCACAAATCTGTTTCAGGCCCTGCAGTCAGTCAGTTGTGTGAGTCGTTTATGAACGTTTTACTGAACCCTCCTTTCAGCAGGAGTCTAAGTCCTAATACCATTGATCTGACATCAGATCGAGATATTATAACTTAGAATTTTCACAGCAGTAGTATTATGAGTTTTTATTTGACTGGAGTTCCTATGGGGAAAAAGTGAACCATTTATTACAAATGTATTAAGTATCTACTTTCTGTACTGTACCTCTATAGAGACTGACATAATATCAGTGTTTTTGGATGTTCCCTACATGTTGTATCTATATACTTACTTGTGTTTATAGCCAAATAAAATATTTTAATGTGAAGGACCACTTTGCTTTATTGAAAATAGGGATAATGGGAGAGTTCCACCCGACACTGAGCAAATCCATGTGTGTAGGGGTGGGTGGGGGGATAAGCTGATGAAATGCCTTAATTGGTACTATATTCTGCTTACTATGCCATTACTCAGACTTTACCACAGCTGACTCACACACGCTAAACATAACAATAATCTTTAAAATCATCACAAATCATTTACATGACTACAAGGGGGCTACAAATGGCACAGGGTCATAATGTTGTGGTTCAAGCTCACGTAAAACAACAACAGTGCATACAAAATGGTGTGCACTCTAACATCGGTGGACAAAATCCCTCGTGAACTAGAAGAGCACACACCATTGGACTCTTTGCTTTCTGCGTGGGGCTTTGCCCTGCACCCCAAATTATTATAATCAGCTCTGAGGGTCATAGACTGAGTGAGGGGAAAAGTTGGGGCTCTAAAAAAAAAAAAAAACATGCCACTGTATAATGGGACCTGAGAGAACTGAAGCACAGCCCTAGGTCCCTGATGCCACCTGAGGCAGGTGCTGTAGCCAATCCACCATGGGAGTGGCTCAGCCAAGCACCACCCTGGCAGTGTCCTTCTGGCTCAAGCATTGCAGCCTTCAGTGACAGGGGTAGTGGTTCCTACCATATGGTTAAAGAACCCCTGTCACTGTAGAGTTATTTGTACTTCCTACAGTGCTTTATTTCATGTGAGGTTTTCTCCACACAATAGTGTCTCAGTACCCTTCAAGCTCTTACTTGCCACCTAAAAAGAGCTCAGACAGGCATCTGCAGGAGAAAGGATTACCTGGGCAAGCCAGCTGAGACAACAGGGGACATACCCAATAGACTTTTCATCTTCTGTCCCACCAGTTGTATGGTATGGTGTATATGGGTATGGTATGGTATGGCACTGCATCACATTGTATTGTATTGTATTGCATTGTACTGCAATGTACTGTACTGTACTATATTGTATTGTATTGCAATGTACTGTATCGTATCGTATCGTACCATAAAATAGTAGACCAGGGAGGGGCTGTGGACATGGCCTACCTAGACTTTAGCAAGGCATTTGACACAGTCCCGCACAAAAGATTTAAAAACAAATTAGCCTGCCTGGGAGTGGGTCCCAGGGTGGTAGCCTGGGTAAAACACTGGCTGGACAACAGGACACAGCGGGTAATAGTAAATGGAGTCCACAGTGAAGAAAGGGGGGTTACTAGTGGGGTACCGCAGGGTTCAGTACTTGGGCCAGTCCTTTTTGATGTCTTTATAAGTGACATTGCAGTGGGACTGGAAGGGAAAGTATGTCTCTGTGCAGATGACACAAAGATTTGCAACAGGGTTGATACACAAGGTGGAGTGGAAAGGATGAAAAGGGACTTGGCAAGGCTGGAGGAATGGTCATATGTATGGTAGCTTAGATTCAATGCAAAGAAGTACAAAGTAATGCACCTGGGAAACAAAAATCCAGGGGAAGAGTACATAATGGGGGGTGAGATACTGACAACAACAAAAATGGAAAGGGACCTGGGGTAGTCCTATCAGACAACCTAAAGGTGGGCCAGCAATGTGAGAAAACAGTAAGGAGGGCTGGGTGGATACTGGGATGCATAGGGAGAGGCATCAGCAGTAGAAAACAGGAAGTTGTTGGCCCTCTGTACAGACAGTTGGTAAGACCACATCTGGAGTACTGTGTACAGTTCTGGAGACCCCATCTCTGCAAAAGACATAGAGTGGAGACTGTCCAGAGGAGGGCAGCAAAAATGGTGCGGGTCTGCACCAGAAGACATATGAAGAAAGACTAAAGGAGCTTAAGGCGATAGCCTTGAGGAAAGGAGGAGAGGGGACATGATAGAAACTTTCAAATACCTCAAGGGAATCAACAAAGTCAAGAGGTAGCATCTTTCAAAAAAAAAAAAAGATGCAAGAACAAGGTACACTATATGAAGATAGAGGGGGACAGCTCAGAGGTAATGTGAGGAAGTATTTCTTCATAGAGAGGGTTGTAGATGCGTGGAACAGCCTTCCTGAGGAGGTTGTAGAGTCAAAAACAGTGGGGAAATTCAAGAATGCATGAGACAGACATAAGGCAATTCTAGTGGGGGGTAGGAGGAAGTAGGCTGTTGGTTAACTAGGATCTGCATCTAGGTAGGGAAATGGGCAGACTAGGTGGGCCAAGCAGTCCTTATCTGCCATCAAATTCTATGTTTCTATATTGTATTGCATTGCATTGTACTGTATTGCATTGTATTGTGTTGCAATGTACTGTATGGTACTGTACTGTACTGTACTGTAACTGATCCTAACATGGTTCCTAAAAGAATGTTCTTAGGAATTTTCCCCTACTGTATTGTGGCAAGTGTACGGAATGGAGCACTGTTTTCAGGTAAAATCCCTATCGCTTGGAAGCAGGCCAAGGTAGTGGCCTTTCCAAAGCCCTAGCCAAGAACTAGTTTAAAATCTGATTTGCACCTCTTCATACTTACTTTGGTGGTGTTTAAAATTGCACTTCATATCGAATTTGATTTTTGAATCTATAGAGAATAAATTAAATAGTAACTAGCATGGTAACGAAAAATGTTTCTCAACCACCCATCATAGGGTAAAACTATAGCATGATCTGCACTATGAAGCTGAGGCAGGCTGCTGCATCAATGTTGCATCAGACAGAATCAACGTTAATGTTGTATTATCATATGATGCTTTCACAGGCAAAGCCTGCAACAGCAAGAAAGAGCAGGGGTTGCTTGAGGGAACAGTCAAATGTTTACAGCCTGATTAAGGGCATACCAAGAATAAAACGTAAGTGACAAACTACACAGTTTCTAATTAAATAATGTATAGTATTTCCAAAATTCAGAAAAAGTGAAAAAAAAAATTTTTTATAAAAAGTTTTTCTCTGCTGGAAAACTATTCCAGACGTCCACCACCCTTTCCGTGAAGAAGTATTTCCTCACATCTCCTCGGAGTCTCCCCCCTTCCTCCAGATTCATAGTACGACCCCTTGTCCTTCAGCATCTTTATTATATGTAAAATGATACCCTTATGTACCTTATTAATACCTGTAAGGTATTTCAGCATTTCTAACATGTTCCCCCTTTCCTCAAGACAGTACATATTTATTTCCTTGAGTATTTCCTCATACGGCATTTGATGCAGGCTCTACACCATCTGGGTTACCCTCTTCTGCACCACTGCCACCCGATCTATGTCCTTACAGAGATGGGGCCCCCAGAACTGGACACAGTACTCGAGGTGGAGCCTCACCATCGATCTATACGGGGCAACACCACCTCCCTCTTTCTGCTGGTGATACCCCTTCCTAAGCACCCAAGCATCATGCTAGCTTTCCCCACTGTCTTGTCACACTGCTTTGCTATCTTCAGGTCATCAGATATGATGATCCCAAGGCTCCTTTCCTGTTTTGTGGTTGCCAGTACCTCCCACCCAATTAGTACATTCCCCTTGGGTTTCTGTGCCCCAAGTTTATGATTTAGAACTTTTCTGCATTGAAACCCAGTTGCCAAACCCTTGACCAGTCTTCCAGCTTTGTCAGATCATCCCTCATTTTTTCTACCCCCACCAGTGTGTCCACTCTGTTGCAGATTTTTGTGCCATTCATGAACAGGCATACTTTCCCTTCCAGCCCTTCTGCAATGTCATTAGTAAAGACATTGAAGAAGACCTGGCCTAGTACTGACCCCTTTGGCACCCCGCTGGTCACATTGCCTTCTTCAGAGTGAACACCATTTATCACCACCCTCTGACTTCTATTGCTTAGTCAATTTCTTACCTATTTTACTACTTTTGAACCTACTCCAAGGCTGCCCAGCTTGCTCACCAGTCCTCTATGTGGAATGGTGAAATCCAGGTAGGCCACATCTACTGCCCCACCCTGATTCACTAGGGAACCAGCTACCCAAAGGGTATTTCCATTCCAATAGAGTAGAGAACCCCACTAGTACAGCAACCCCTTGCTCTTAATTAGAACCTTGCTTTGCTTTATTTTCTTACATTCATATTGTTTGACTCACACACACTAAACCCCACATACCAAACTAGTGACCTTCCAAATGCCCCCCACCCTTCTACTGGTGCAGTTACATACAATCATGAAAGAAAACAATCTGTGTGTTTGAAATTGTATTTGAGGTCTGTTCTTAACTGCCAGTTGGGGTGCTTTTCCATTTAGTTTGGGTAGGATTGAGGGATTCTAGCAGACAAGTTTGTGATTGTGTATTTAAAAGTTGCTGTCTGGCCTTTAAGTGCAGACATCATATTACAGGGATTACTGTAGTTTGATTGTGAGGTTTTAACTGCCAGCTCGGTTTAGTCTTCGATAGTTGGAGAGGGAGGAAGAGACTCTAGCTGGTGACGGTGACTGTGTTTGTAAGTGTATTTGAGGTATTTTCTTAGCTGGCATTTCTGTGTTTGAAATTGTATTTAAGGTCTGTTCTTAACTGCCATTTGGGGTGCTTTTCCATTTAGTTTGGGCAAGATTGAGGGATTTTAGCAGACAAGTTTGTGAGTGGAGTGAGGTGCCACTGCCAGAGGACTCCTTGGCTGACTGTTTTTTGGACACAGCCTGTGAACACAGCCTGATTGTTTTTTGGATGCTGCCTGTTTGTTTTTTGGACACAGCCTGTGGACACAGCCTGTGATGTAGTCCCACCCTCCTACCCCAGGGCTCGCCCTACATTTATTGGGTGGGTCCCATAAAGCCTTGCAACATTCTGCATCCATACAGGAAGTAGCAAAGGAGGAAGTGTAACAGAACACAACAGAAATAAAACATATTTGGGGGATATCAAATAGCCATCTTAAGTAGGCAGTTGATTGAGAAAGGAATCAGACATGATGGGAGTGTTGCAGTGCAGTGACTGTGGAGCGGCGGTCTTCAGGAAGACATTCTGGAGGCTGTGATGCTACCCTATCTGCAGGCACCTCTCTGGGCTGAGGGAGGAGGCTGTCTGTTTCCGAGCAGAGTTGGCCAAGCTGAAGGCAGCATCCACCCCCACCCAGAGACCACTGGGTCCACAACCTTTACCTCAACGGATGCCAAGGAAGAGGAGTAATTGGACTACAGTGGGCTCAGGGAGAGTGAGGGAGGGGGGGTCAAAAGCACATCCCCCAACCGGTCCCACTTACTAATTCCTACACTGTTTTGGAGGAATGGGAAATCCCCACTCAGGAACCCGAGGCTGCATCCAGGGAGGATGGGGAGGTCCTCCAGGTTGAAGCCCTAGGGAAGGGAAACAGGGAACCATGGAGGAGGGGGAAGCTTCTCCTATTGGGGGACTCTATTGTCCAGGGAGTGGAGTTAGGCTCACCTAGCAGGGGAGAGAGGGAGGTCAAGTGCCTCCCAGGAAGCGCTGTATGGAGGGATGGGAAGTGGATCCATAGAATCGCTATGGCAATAGCTAGGAGGGAGCAGCTGGATGTCATTGTCCACCTGGGGACCAATGACCTGGCCAGGAGAAGTGTGGAGTTAGCCAGAGTCCAGGATGGTTTCAGGAAGCTGGGGGGAAACCTGAAACAGATAGCATGCTCCATCTCATTCTCGGAGGTGCTACCTGTCCAGGTCACAGGGGAAGCTAGGGCACTCCACATCCGTTCCTTCAACTCCTGGTTGAAGGACTGGTGTGGAAGGGAGGGTTTTGGCTTCATCGGGGACTGGGGCCTGACCTGCACAGATGCAGGCTTATATAAGGAGGACGGCATGCAACTGTCTGAACAGGGGACCTTGATCCTTTCTGAGAAGTTTAGATGCTTCAGCTGTGAGCATTTAAACTGGCCAAGGGGGGGGAGAACCAGGAGGCTTAGGAACACCCCCCAATGGGAACAAGCAGGAACATAAGTTGACTATGGGAACAGCAAAAGCAAGCAGGGAGGGGCAGGCAGGTGAAGACTGTATAATGAGTGATACGGGGGGGGGGAAGGAACACATGGGAAAGGAAACCGGGGTAGGGGGGAAGATGCTGAAGAGGGAGAACAAGAGCATAGATACATAGAAACATAGACAGTGTCGGCAGATAAGGGCCTATGGCCCACCCAGTCTGCCCATTTGAGCTTGTAAGTTCAGTTTGTTTTCCTAGAAGTCTGTTGCCCCTTACCCCTGACCTCCAGAATTCCTTTATGTCTATCCCATGCATTCTTAAATCCCGTGATTGTTTCAGCCCCCACCACTTCCTCTGGCAGGGTGTTCCACTTGTCCACCACCCATTCTGTGAAGAAATTCTTTCTCATGTTTCCTCTGAATCATCCTCCCTCCAACTTCATCCCATGCCCTCTAGTCCTGGAACATCTTTTTCACTTAAAAATAGTGTTTTCCTGCACCCTGTAAGATACTTGCATGTCTCCATCATATCCCCTCTCCCTCCTCTCCTCCGGGAGTACATGTTCAGTTCCTTCAACCTGTCTTCATAGGACTTGTGATGCAATCCATGCACCATCTTTGTTGCCCTCCTCTGAACCTTCTCTACCCTGTCTATGTCCTTACGAGGTATGGTCTCCAGAACTGTACACTGTACTCCAGGTGGGGCCTCACTAGTGTCTTGTATAGCGGAATTATGACCTCCCCTTTTCCTGCTGGTGATGCCCTGCCTATACATCCCAGCATCCTATTTGCTTTACCTGCTGCCTTGTCACACTGTTTCCTACCTTGAGGTCATCAGAGATGACAACCTCAAGATCCCTTTCCTGCTTGGTGCATGCTATATCCTCACCCCCAACTGATATATTGTGCCAGGGTTTTGTGCCCCATATGCATTATCTTGCACTTCTTTGCATTGAATTTCAACTGCCAAACCCTGACCATTCTTCAAGTTTCTGCAGGTTGCTTCTCATTCTGTCTACACCCTCTGGTGTGTCTACTCTGTTACAGAGCTTTGTGTCATCAGCGAACAGTGAAATTCTGCCTTCTAGATCCTCAGCAATGTCACTGATGAAGATGTTGAATAGGACCGTCCCAGCACTGATCCCTGTGGTACCCCACTGGTCACTCTTCCCTCTGTGGGTGACAGCCATTTACCACCACCCTCTGTGTCCTGCCACCCAGCCAGTTACCTACCCACCACACTACTGTCCTGCCCACCCGTATTCCCCAGTTTGTGTAATAGTCGTCTATGTGACATAGTGTCAAAGGCCTTGCTGAAGTCCAGATAGGCCATGTCCACTGCCCTCCCCTGATCCACCTGCCTAGTCACCCAGTCAAAAAATTCAATGAGGTTGGTCTGACATGACCTCCCCCTGGTGAAACCATGCTGCCTTGGGTCCTGTAGTCCATTGATAACCAGATGTTCCACCAATCTCTCCTTTAGTAGTGCTTCCATGATCTTCCCCAGAAGGAGGTCAGACTGTAAAACATGGAAGGTCATGCTAACGAATGCCCTTAGCCGAGGAAATAAGGTTTTAGATCTGGAGGCCTTGTTGGCAGATGCAGACCTTGACACAGCAGCAATAACAGAGACATGGTACTCTGCTAATCATGGCTGGGAAGTCAATGTACCAGGCTATAAGTTGTTCAGGAGGGACAGGGAGGGTAAAAAGGGTGGGGGAGTGGCCCTGTACATCAGAGATGGTATAAAGGCTACAGAAGTTCAGGGAAGACGGGGGAGGCCGAGGTAATGTGGGTCACCCTGGAGCCAGAGAATGGAACAGCAATATGCACTCCAGCACAGAGGAAGGACATAGACAGGGAACTACTGGAGAACATACACGACATGGCAGCTAAGGGTGAAATCCTGGGAACTGAACCCACAGCCCTCTGATCTCCCAGCCTCAGAGGCGAGTGTGCTACCTACTGAGCCACTGACACTGCCGGACGTGGACTGGACCACCCAAATGGCTGTTTTAGCCAGAAGCACAGCCATCCTAGAATCCCTGCAGGGGGTTGGATTCAGGCAGCTGGTGCATGAGTCAACGAGGGACTAGTCAATTCTGGACCTGGTATGGACCAATGGATACAGAGTCAAAGAAATACAGGTGGAAGGGCAGCTGGGGTCCAGTGACCACCACATGGTGTGGTTCAGCATGGAGACATGGACTCAATCAAGCCATACAAGGGCAAGAGTACTAGATTTCAGGAGGGCAACTTTCACTGAAATTGGTAGATGTATACAAGCAGTCCTGGGAAAGGAGAGATAGTAGAGGGGTGGAAAAATAATGGGAGAAACTGAAAGGAGCCATAGTGGATATAACAAACCAATGCTTTAGGATAGTGGCCAAAGGGAAAAGAAGTAGAAACCACTATGGTTCTCCAAAGAGGTGAGGGACAAGGGCAGGGCTAAAAGGCTAAGTTTCAGGAAATATAAGGGGAGCCAAAGGTAGGAGGACAGGGAGGTGTACCTTGAATATCTAAGGGCAGCAGGGAAGGCTGTTAGGAGGGTAAAGGCGCAGACAGAAGAGAGCTTAGCACAGTCTGTAAACAAAGGGATAAGGCATTTTATAGGTACATCAGTGAAAGAAAAAAACACCGGGGGATTGTGAGACTCAAAGGGAGAAGGAGAGTGTAAGGAGGGGATCTGGACAAGATAGAAATACTGAACAAATACTTCTGCTTAGCATTCACTAAGGAGAGGTGGATCAAGGACCACAGTTGGGTTGCAGAGGTAATGGGGGGTGAACACCAGTCCAGTCACAGTGCAGAGTTCTAGAAGAACTCACAAAGCTGAAGGTGGATAAGCCATGGGGCCAGACGGCATCCACCCGAGAATATTAAAGGAGCTGCAAAGCGAACTAGCAGCGCCTCTGGCGGCCCTGTTCACAGAGTCACTCAACATGGGTGTTGTTCCAGAGGACTGGAGGAGGGCATATGTAGTCCCACTGCACAAAAGTGGCAGTACGGAGGAGGCAGAGAACTACAGGCCAGTCAGCCTCACCTCAGTGGTGGGAAAGATCATGGAGACACTGCTGAAAGAAAGGACAGTGGCACATTTGGAATCCAATGGTGCTCAGGATCTGAGGCAACACGGATTCATAGCAGGAAGGTCTTGTCAAACGAATCTATTAGTGTTTTTTGATTGGGTGACTAGGGAACTTAATCAGTTTTTTTTGATTGGGTGACTAGGGAACTTAATCAGGGAGGGGCAATAGACGTCTCCTACCTGGATTTCAGCAAAGGCTTCGACATCGTCCCACGTAGGAGGTTGATTAATGGGTAGTCTGGACATGGGAGACAAGGTAGTGAACTGGGTTAGGAACTGGTTAACAGACAGGAGACAGAGGGTGGTGGTAAATGGGGTACAATCTGGGGAGAGGGGGGTGACTGGTGGGGTACCACAGAGATCAGTACTAGGACCAGTCCTGTTCAATGTCTTCGTTAGTGACATTGCAGAGGGGCTGGAAGGAAAGGTCTGCCTGTTTGCGGATGACACCAAGATCTGCAACAGGGTGGATAATTCAGAAGGGGTGCAGAAAACAAAGAGGGACCTAGAGAAGCTTGAAAGATGGTCGGACATGTGGCAAATGAGGATCAATGTAAAAAGTGTAAATAATGCACCTGGGTAGCGGGAACCATGAGGAGAGCTGCAGGTTGGGGGAGGAGCAGACTGTCACCAAAGAGGAATGGTACCTAGGAACTATCATCTCTGAGGACCTTAAGGTATCAAAGCAGTGTACAAAGGTGGCAGGGAGGGCCAGTGGTATGCTGGGGTGCATAGGCAGGTGTATCACTAGCAGGAGGCGGGAGGTGGTGATGCCATTGTATAAAACATTGGTAAGGCCTCACCTGGAGTACTGCATGCAGTTCTGGAGACCACACCTGCGCAAGGACATACAGTAGATAATGTGGAGACTATCCAGAGAAGGGCAACAAAGATGGTGCAGGGCTTACACCACAAAACATATGAGGAGAGACTAAGGTACCTCAATATGTACTCACTAGAGGAGAGGAGACAGCGGGGGGACATGATTGAAACTTTCAAGTACCTCAAGGGCATAAACAAGGTGCAGGCAGGGTAGCTTTTCCAATGTAGGAAAAGTACTAGAACAAGGGGGCACAATATGAAATCGGAAGGGGGTAGATTAAGAGGTAATGTGAGGAAGTTTTTCTAGACAGAAAGGGTAGTCGACACATGGAATAGTTTGCCACAGGAGATAGTTGGGGCAAGCACAGTGGAGGGGTTTAAGCATGCTTGGGACAGGCACAAGGGAAGCCTGAGAGGGGAGGGAGTGATGGCAAGCCATTGATCACATAGATGTCAGTGGCCACATACAATGTATAGGGCCTATGGGCAGACTGGATGGGCCTAGTGATCCTTATCTGCCGAAGACTTTTATGTTTCTATGTTTCTGTGTATCTCACCCCTCCCAGTTTCCCCATAAAAAGAACCATGTTGGAGCGCACTTTTTAAAGATCAAATGCAGCACATAAGCTGCCCCCCAATATAACTTCTGAAAAGTTGTAACACAGAGGTCCAAAAGCAAGGGTACAATATAAACATATAGAGGCTCCTAACTGACTTATCAATTTGCCACTTCTTTCCCAGGGGAAGGCCACCCAACCTCCAGCCCTATTCATCTACATAGATGACTAAAGTGAAAGGCCGCTGTACTTACTCTTCCCAGTGATCACGTTGTATGGTCCGCATGCAAACCCCAGGTGATGCTGCAGTTATGCACCTATAAGCTGATGTGAGACAAACGTTATCCCTACATATATAAAGTAAGATAGTGTCCATTGATTAAGTGAAAAATTACTATTGTGGCAATAAAAGGAGGTAGGATTACTGATATATGTGCAACAAAATAAAGGAAATACAGAAATAAATAATTTTATGAATTTCACTCTTGTAGGTCTGGTAATTCTGTCTTTCTGTCCCTGTCCACCACCCATCCCTTCAATACTGCCCTGCTACCCTTCCTCTCCTTTTCCCACACCCTCCTGCCCTTCATTATTTAAAGTGTCAAAACCAAGGGAATCCAAATATGAAGGAAATTGTTTGAGTTATAGGTCTATGGAAGGGCAAGACCCCACAGAGGTGCCAACAGATCCAAACCCAATCTGTCCCTTGGTAAAGTTAGCTGAGGTTCAGAAGGGTCTGTGGAGTCGGCAGCTAAGGATATGTCCATAGCAAAACTTGCTGGAGAAGGGTCAGTTAATGCAGGCTAAATCACATCAGTCTTTGACAGATGCATAGATACATAGATACATAGACAGTGTCGGCAGATAAGGGCCTATGGCCCACCTAGTCTGCCCATTTGAGCTTGTAAGTTCAGTTTGTTTTCCTAGAAGTCTATTTCCCCTTACCCCTGACCTCTAGAATTCCTTTATGTCTATCCCATGCATTCTTAAATCCCGTGATTGTTTCAGCCCCCACCACTTCCTCTGGCAGGGTGTTCCACTTGTCCACCACCCGTTCTGTGAAGAAATTCTTTCTCATGTTTCCTCTGAATCATCCTCCTCCAACTTCATCCCATGCCCTCTAGTCCTGAAACATCTTTTTCGCTTAAAATAGTGTTTTCCTGCACCCTGTTCCTCCCTGTAAGATACTTGTATGTCTCTATCATATCCCTCTCTCCCTCCTCTCCTCCAGGGAGTACATGTTCAGTTCCTTCAACCTGTCTTCATAGGATTTGTGATGCAACCCATGCACCATCTTTGTTGCCCTCCTCTGAACCTTCTCTACCCTGTCTATGTCCTTACGTAGGTATGGTCTCCAGAACTGTACACTGTACTCCAGGTGGGGCCTCACTAGTGTCTTGTATGGCGGAATTATGACCTCCTTTTCCTGCTGGTGATGCCCCTGCCTATACATCCCAGCATCCTATTTGCTTTACCTGATGCCTTGTCACACTGTTTCCCTACCTTGAGGTCATCAGAGATGACAACCCAAGATCCCTTTCCTGCTTGGTGCATGCTATATCCTCACCCCCCAACTGATATATTGTGCCAGGGTTTTTGTGCCCCATATGCATTATCTTGCACTTCTTTGCATTGAATTTCAACTGCCAAACCCTTGACCATTCTTCAAGTTTCTGCAGGTCCCTTCTCATTCTGTCTACATTGAGATCCTTGCAGATCCTTCTTCTATGGCCAGAGGAGGTTCATGGGAGTTGCTACTGGAATGTGGACACCCTTTTGCATTGCCATAGGCATTAGAGTTCTGTTTGGTGTTACACACACAGATTACACAGAAATTTGCCGGCAGAAAAGGACCACATGGCCCATCCAGTCTGCCCTTATATCCTCCCCTGTTCTCTCCCACCCACTTAATATGCTACCATCCCCTTTCCTAACCCCTAATGTCTGTCCCATGCCCTCTTGAAGCCCTCCACCGTTTCAACTCCCACAACCTCTTCTTGCAGTCTGTTTCAGGCTTCCACCACTCACTCTGTGAAGAACTGCCCTCAGATATTGCCTCTGTATCTCCTGCCTTCTAATTTGAGCTCATGTTCTCTTGTGTTTGCTCCTTTCTTCATTTTGAACAAACTTCCTTCCTTCACCCTGTTTGTTCCCCTCAGATACTTAATAGTCTCAATCATGTCCAACCTTCCCCTCCTAGTCTCCAGTGGGTACAGATTCAGTTCCCTCAATCTTTGCTCATATGGTATATTCCACATCCCTTGTACCATCTTGGTCGTTCTCCTCTGCAGGCTCTCTAACATCTCAATATCCCTGTGCAAGTGTGGTCTCCAGAACTGCACCCCATACTCTAGGTGCGGCCTCACCTTGGTTCTGTACAATGACATTAGCACTTCCCTCCTTCTACTAGTAAAACCCCTTGCAATGCAGGCCAACATGCCATTCACCTTACCCACCGCCTTGCTACAGTGGTTCCCCACCTTAAGATTCCGTGATACCACGATCCTCAGATCCTTTTCCTGTTCCTTTTCCATGATTCCCCCCCCAAAGAAAATAAGCTGCCCTCTTGTTTTTCCACCCCAGGTGCATCACTGCGCACTTCCCTGCATTAAATTTTAGTTGCCAGGTTTCTGACCACTTCTCTAGCTTCTCCAGGTCCCTCCTCATGGCCTCCACTCCCCTTGTGAATCCACTCTATTGGAGACCTTTGTATTGTCTGCGAACAGGCACACCCATGTTGTTTGAATGGTTATCCATCCGTCCAGTTAGACCTTAAATATTGCTCAGCTTTTTATGGGTCTGTGAAATAACGCATTTTGCTGTGAAGAAAAAAGCAAATTTTAGCCAGTGGAAGCTATGAAAAATCTGATGCCTTTATCTCTTAAGATATCTTTGACACTGTCAAATGCTCTTCTGGATTGTAGAGTTTCACTACTAAAATCTGGATAGTTGAAGAATTTAATACCCTCCACATGTAACGCACAATCGATGCAGGCTTTTCTCAAATATTCGTTGTCTGTCTGAGAAGTGATGCGGTTTAATACAGAGAGGGTGTGGTGAGTTCATGACTCCTGATCTGGTTACTGCATCACTTGGGCCCCTTCTTCGGTGTGCTCTATCTATTAAAATGTTTTCATCTGGGTATTTTAACCCCAGAGCAGGTATGAGAAGTTTTTCAAAGAATGGAATAGGATTCCCCTTACCTTCCACGTCTTCTGGTATTTTGATTAACTTCTAATTGTTGCGCCTGGACCTGCCCTCCTGATCTGTTATTTTTTCTGTAGTAGTTGCAATTGAGTGGTATATTTTATTTCTCTTCACAGCACCCACTAATTCCCAGGGGCTTTCTGCCCACGGAGCTGTTGTGGGACCTCCCTCCGAGTCACTCCACCTGGTATTGAAAATGGAAGGCCTCAGCCCCAGATTTGAATTTGGTGCCTATTTTTTTTGTTGGCTTTGTCTTATTCCCACTTCTGCCAATTTGCGCTGTTTTCATCTGCTTAGCTAGCCTAGCACAACAGTGGTCATTGTGGGATCACTGTACTTAATTTATCTGGTGCCCACAAACAAAGTTAGCATTTAATTCTTGATTAAATCTCTGTGCCTGCTGCTCAGTCTCCCTGTGGGGCTTCACCAGAAACTCTGAGGTGAATCAGGCAGACTACAGCCTTTTAATCTCTCTCTGTACCTGTGTCAGGAACAAGCGCTGATCCTCAGTCCCACAGAGGGCTCAAACAGCGAGTGATCATCCCCATAGACTGTAGAATTAATTCTGGTGCTATAACCTGCATCCGCTACAGTGGAACAGCGCTTGGTAAGCGCCATCGAGGAGATCAGACAGAGCCTACTCAAATCTGCCTTCGGTGACCTGCTCTCTCAGCTGCATCTGCTTGGGGATTGTATATCCCTGCATCCACTATGCGGCTGCTCCCTGCCCGCCCCCCAATACTCTCCCACCCTTAGCTGTGATTCTTTATATAGGTACTGGGTATCACATGTGACTCTTGTGTTCCTTTTTTCCATCAGTCTATTTTCTCACCCACAGGTTATAGTTTCTCACCACTAGGTGTCATCATTACTCAAAAGCCAACTAAGCTCTCTCATGCTAGTTTAGTTTTCTGTCACTCTTTCTGCACCTCTGCCTGAACCCTATAGCCTTCCTAGCGATTTCCTCCTCTACTCCCTAACTTCACTATCCTTCTTCTCTCTTATGTTTCCCTTCTCAGGGTGGTCCAATTCTTGTTAACATCTCTGGTGCTTACTCCACACTAATGTGCTACGTTTAGCTCTGAACCCCCTGTGCCTTTGCTTATTGCTCTACTTACCCTCAACTCCCTATCCCTTCTCGCTGACACCCCCCCATCTGTGGTGTCTCTTGGTAACTTTATCTACTCCAACATGATAGCTGAAGGTTCCTTTCCATCATTTTCTCTAGTTTACCTTACCCATAAACTCCTCGTGGCCCTGCTTAGGCATATGGTGAGTAGGAGGCTTACCTCCCCAACTATAGTCTCCTGTGCTATAGCACTTGCTTTTCTATGGGTCATTTCATTAACTCTCACTTTAGCTGGGGATATTGAAACTAACCCTGGCCCCTGGTCTCTTCTAGCCCCTTCAATCCCTCTGCCTCCTATCTCCTTCCCCATGCTCCAGGCCTGTCTTTTGTGCACCTTAACATCTGTAGTTTACTTGCCAGTCTCCCAGAGCTGGAAGTATGGGTTATGGTAAATAACCCTGATATTCTTGTGGTATCTGAAACCTGGTTAAAACCCACTGTCCTGGACAATAGCTGTGCCCTACCTGGATATAACATGTATCATGCTGACCGGGCTTCCTCCTAAAGAGGGGGCGACCTGGCTCTGTATTATAAGTCTCACCTGAATGTCACTCTGATGCCATCCCCCTGCCTAAACAACAGTGAGGTTCTGCACTCTCTCTCTTGCTCCTTGGGGGAGCCAAGAAGTTGCACATATTTGGGGTATATTCCCCCTTCCCGTAATAGTAAACTTGGCATTGAGGAGCTCACTGGACTGATTCCTGCCTAACTAAGAACAATGAGGTGATCTGTCTGGGTGACTTTAATCTGGATTGGCTGGGTTCCAACTCCTCTTCACTTGCTTTTATAGTCAGCAAAGGCAAACCTTGAGCAACTCATCTTTTCCCACACTCAGATAACTAAGAACAACCTCAGTCGCTCTTTGATTGACTGGATCCTTACCAATCACAAGGACTGCTACTCCCTACTTGGTTCTACCTGACGCTATCTGTGACCACTGCCCTGTCTACTGTATTGGGGATCCCTCCTCTGCCACACCTCCTCCTAAAGTACTGTTCTTTGCTAACTTTTCCAATCTGGACACCACTGCATTCCTACATGATCTAAAACAGGCTGACTGGTCCCCACAATTTCACACCAATGACATCAACATGGCTACTGATCATCTTAATGCCACTCTGCTAGCCTTACAGGCTAAACATATCCCAGTCTCTATGTGTAGGGTCAGATGGAAGGTGTCCAAGTGGCTGAAGCGGCCTCTCCTGCAACTACTTAAGGAACGTGATAGACAGTGGACCAAATGGAAATCATCCTCTGTTCAGACTGACTTCGCTGCCTACCGGACGCTACGTAACTCCTGTAAGAAGGAGATTTGGGCTGCCATGAGTAGATATTACTGAAAACTCCTCCAGTCCTCGCCCTCTGACCCTAAGAAGTATTGGAGCCAGATCAATAAAATCTTGGGGATCACCAAACATATGGCCCCCAAGGATATGCTAATTAATGATACTCTGTGCAACAACCCCTGTACTATAGCCAATGCTTTTAACTCCCTTTTTACAGAATCTCCTAAAATCTCCCCTCTGACATCTCACTGCCCCATCTTCCCCTCTTCAGCTCCTCCGCCACTTGTCCACTCTTATATTGCTCGGTTGGACATTCTCAGGTTGCTCCAGTCCATTCCACCATGTGGGAGCCCCGGATCTGATGGAATCGAACCCCGGATACTTAGACTTGGGGCTCATCTCCTCACCACCCCAATCACTAGGCTTTTCAATCTGTCCATCTGTACCTTGATGGTGCCTGCAGCCTGGAAGGCTGCCAGGATTTTCTGTCTTCAAAAAGGTGACCCTAAAGTCCTTGCCAATGTATTCCATAGCCTTACAACCAACCCTCAGTAAGATCTTAGAGAAACTTGTTCATTGCCAGGTCTTAACTCATCTATTGAACTTTAATCTTCAGTCACCTGCTCAACATGGTTTCAGGGCAGGACACAGCACCACCACTGCCCTCACTTTACTCACCAGTGAGGTTAAGTCCAACATGGACAATGGTCTACTCACTGGTGCCGTGTTCATAGATCTCACCAAGGCATTTGACCTGGTAAACCATCCTCTGCTCCTGCATAAACTACATTCTTTAGGTGCCTCTGGACCCACCCTATCATGGTTCAGGAGCTATCTCACTAATCAATCCCAATCCATCTCCTTTGGCAAAGTTCTGTCATCCCCTGCTACTGTCTCCTGTAGCATACCTCACGGCTCCATTCTGGGACCTTTACTCTTTTCCGTCTTTGTCAATGACATTCTCTCATCCTTTCCCCACTGTCTTTCCATCATGTATGCTGATGACCTAGTACTCTATGCTGCCACTCGTTCTGTCCCGGACATTAACACCCACCTGTCATTTGCACTTCAACAGATTCAGCTCTGCCTCTGCTCCAACTCACTCTTACTCAACCTACCTAAGACCCAGGTCATGCTTTTTGGGTCCACTAGAAAAGTCTCTGCTGAGGCTACCAAGCTTCGCGTGGTTAGCTGTGATGGATCAGTAGTCAAGTCTACTAGCTCCTTCAAATACCTAGGAGTGACTCTTGATCCTCTCCTTGATTTCTCTTCACACATAAATGAGGTTTGCAGATCAGTTAACATCAAGTTAGGAGCTTCCTACTGTGTGTCATTCCCTAACTCCTACTGCCAGAATCTCTGTGGCGCGGGGCGTACTTCTTCCCAAACTTCTGTATGCTCTCCCCGTTCTCTCACATGCCAATGTGGGTATCCTCCATAACTGGGACACCACATATAACAACATCAGTAGATCTGCACTCTCCATTCCTTGCCTTACCCTCCATTGCGTACTATACTCCACATTGAACTGGCTGCCCCCTAAATCCCAGTGCTCCTTCTCTCTGGGCTGTTTTATTGACTCCATGATCAGATACCACACCCTGACTGCATTGGGGCCATGCTTACCCCTGTGTTTCTGTCCCATACTCTGAGGTCCTCTAACTCGCACCTGTTCTCTGTCCCCCTCTGCTCAACAAAAATGGGGGAAAAAGCTTCTCCATTTCACCCCAAAATTCTGGAATTCCTTACTGGCCACCTTAAAGGGCTCCTCTCTCACTCTGCCTTTAAATGTACACTTTTTTCCCACCTCCAAGCACTTGACTCCTGTGTATGTACCTAACTCCCATGAACTCTGCTTTCTGCCTTCCCTTCCCAGCTCCTCTGGGTTTCCCTAACTGTACTGTATTGTCTGACTGTATTCAAATGTACTATTTTTCCATCCCTGCGTGGATGGTTACTGCTTGTTGTTACACTGTGACTCTCTCTGAGGTGGCCACTATTGGTATTCTGTTTGGACCATTTGTATCTGTACAGGCGCCATCTCCAGATGGAGGAGTTAGACAGGAAACTAAGCGGAACAGATCAGGAGGACCTGCGAGAAGGGTAGTGTGGTGATTGTGGAGGACTTCAACATGCCAGGAGTGGACTAGAGTACCCCAACAACCAGGAACAGAAGGTAGCAGGTACTGCTGGATGCCTTCCAGGACAGCTTCCTGCTGCAAATGGTCAGTGAACTAACCAGGTTAGGGAATACCCTTGACCTTGTGCTGGCAAATGGGGACTTTGTAGAGAGAACTTACAGTGGAGGAACGCTGTCAGGAGTGACCACCACCAGTATGGCTCACATTGGATATGGGCAAGGAAGGGTGGAATCTGGCACAAGAGTGCGCTGGACTTCAGGAGGGCTGAGTTTGGGAGGATGGGGAAGTGGTAAAAGGTACCTGGCCAGAATTCAATCTAGTATGGACACTAACCAGAGGTGGGAGCTCATAAAGCTGGGGATAGTGGAGGCAGCAAAACCTGCTGCAAGGCCCAGAGCAAGAAGGCTGGGGCTAAGAACCAATCTGGTTGATCAAGGAGGTCATGGAAAAGGTAAGGAGGAAAGAGCTGCCTTTAGGAAGTACAAGAAAACAGGGAGGGGAGGACGAGGAGGAGTACTTGCATCGGAGCGGAAAGAGGTGACAAGGGCAGTAAGGGAGCCAAGGCATCTATGAACTCAGGCTGGCACAAGGCATTAAGAGGGGAAGGACTTCTTTAGGTACATCAGGGAGAAAAGGAGCTGTAAGGACCACATAGTAAGGAGTAGGAAGGAGGGGAGTTGGGTGGAAGCAGGGTGTGATAAGGCAGAAGCACGAAATGAGTACTTCTGCTCAGAATTTACTAAAGAGAAGAGGGGAGTGACACCCAAGGGGGGAGAAAAGGCAGTAACGTGGGGGAGGGGTTGACAGATGGGGAAATCATGGAGGGCAGAGTTCGGGAGGGTTTGAGGGTACTGAGGGTGGATAAGGCACCAGGCCCAGATGGCATCCACCCAGGGTACTGAAGGAGCTGGCAGAGGTCCTTGTGGGACCTTTGGCAGACCTATTTAATGCCTCACTACATTCGGTGTGTACCTCAGGACTGGAGGATGGCTCATGGTGCCCCTCCACAAGAAGTGGCCCCAAGGATGAACAGGGAAACTACAGACCAGTGAGCCTCACATCCGTCCGTGGGTAAGCTAATGGAGACTATCCTGAAGGAGAGGCTGGTGGTCCTCCTAGAGGCCAAGGACTACAGGACAGCAGACAGCATGGCTTCATATGGGGCAGATCTGCCAAACCAACCTGTTGGAGTTCTATGACTGGGTAACTAGGCAGCTGGACAGGGACCATGCAGTGGATATCCTGTATCTGGACTGCAGTAAGGCATTCAACTCGATTGCGCATGGAGGCTGGGAGGTAAGTTAGCAGGGGCACAGGGGCAGGTGCAAAGCTGGTGAGATGGTAGGAACCGGCTTCAGGGAAGGCAACAGAGGGTGGTGGTGGGTGGGAGCTCACACCCAAGGGTAGTGACTAGTGATGTTCCACAGGGCTTGGTGTTGGGACCAGTGTTGTTTGAGATATTCATTGCAGACATATCTGGACATCAAGAGCAAGATCAGTCTGTTTTCTGATGATACCAAGGTAGGAACGGTGGTGGATGACTCAGGGGATTGCAGGGTTGCAGGATGATCTGGCAAAGCTTGAAACCTGGTCAGACACCTGGCAACTAGGTTTAATGCAAAAGTGCAAGGTGCTGCATTTTGGGATGAAGAACCCAAGGAGGAGTTACCAGCTGGGGAGAGTGCAGCTAGTCAGACAGAAGAGGAGAAGGATCTGGGGGTGCTCATTACAGGGTCAAAGAACAACCCAGCACAATGTAGAGAGCAGCTGCAAAGGCCAACAAAATGCTGGGTTGTATTGCAAGGATTATATCCTCGAGGAGGAGGAGGTGATTCTGCCACTGTATAGGTCATTAGTTGAACCGCACCTGGAGTACTGTGTGCAGTACTGGAGCCCGTATCTGAAGAGGGACATTAAGTTACTGGAGGGGGTGCAGCACAGGGCGACAAAGATGATCAAGTGGCTGGGAGACATCATATGAGAGGAGGCTGAGGGAGTTCAACATGTACTCACTGGAGGAGAGGAGGGACAGGGGGGACATGATTGAAACCTTGAAGTACATGAAAGGAATAAACAAGACAGGTACAGAGGGCTCGTTCAAAGTAAGGGAGGAGGGACACCAGGGCCAGGATATGAGACTGGAGGGAGGAAGGTTCAGGAGGAGGAGATGAGGAGACACTTTTTACAGAGAGGGTGGTGGCTGGGTGGAATACGTTACCTGCAGAAGTGGTATCCACAGAACAGTGGACTGCTTCAAAGGGATGGGACAGGACAGGGGAGGGTCAAAGAAAGGGAAGGGTGGAAGGAAGGGCAGCTGCAGAATAGAGTGCTAGCTGCACATTGGAGCGACTTGATAGACCTGTAGCCTTTATCTGCTGGCAAATTTTGATGTTGTATTTCATGGGTACCTGAAGACTGGAGGAGGAAGATGTGATTCCACTTCACAAAAGTGGGAAAGCAGGGCAGAAGCAGAAACCACAGACCTGTTAGTTTAACCTCAGTGATTGGGAATATTATGAATCACTTCTGAAGGAAAGAATTATTGAGTACCTAGAGGCCAGAGGAGTGAGGACCCAAGGCAGCATAGACTGCAGCAGGGAAGGTCATGTCAGACTAATCTAATAGATTTCTTTGACTGGTGACCAAAGTAGTAGATCAGGGAGGGGCTGTAGACATGGCCTACCTAGACTTTAGCAAGGCATTTGACACAGTCCCACACAAAAAATTAATATACAAGTTGGCCAGCCGGGAGTGGGTCCCAAGATGGTAGCCTGGGTGAAAAATTGGCTGGAAAACAGGACACAGAGTGTAATAGTAAACTGAGTCCACTCTGAAGAAAGGGGGTTACTAGTGGGGGTACCGGAGGTTCAGTACTAGGACCAGTCCTCTTTAATGTCTTTATAAGTGACATTGCAGAGGAACTGGAAGAAAAGTATGTCTCTTGCAGGCGACACAAAGATCTGCAACAGAGTTGATACACAAAGTGGGGTGAAAAGATGAAAGGACTTGCAAGGTTGGAGGAATGGTCAAATGTATGGCAGCTTAGATTCAATGCTAAGAGTGCAAAGTAATGCACCTGGGAAACAGAACCCAGGGAAAGAGTACACAATGGGGGTAGATACTACAACAACAAAAATGGAAAGGGACCTGGGGTAGTTGTCAGATGACCTAAAGGTGAGCAAGCAATGTGAGAAGGCAGTAAGTAGGGCTGGTGGGATACTGGGATGCATAAGGAAAGGCATCACCAGTAGAAAACAAGTTGTTATCCCTCTGTACAGACAGCTGGTGAGACCCCCATCTGGAGTACTGCGTGAGTTCTGGAGACCCAATCTCCACAAAGACATAGACAGGATGGAGGCTGTCCAGAGGATGGCAACTAAAATGGTGCAGGGTATGCACCAGAAGACATATCAAGAGAGACTTAAGGATCTTAATATGTATAGCCTCGAGGAGAGGAGGAAGAAGGACATAATAGAGACTTTCAAATACCTCAAGGGAATCAACAAAGTCCAAGAGGGTAGCATCTTTCAGAAAAAGATATGTGCAAGAACAAGGGGGTACAATTTGAAGCTAGAGTGGGGATGGCTCAGAGGTAATGTGAGGAAGTATTTTTTCATGGAGAGGATTGTGGATGCATGGAACGGTCTTCCTGAGGAGGTTGTAGAGTCAAAAACAGTGGTGGAATTTAAGAATGCATGGGACAGACATAAGGCAATTCTAGGGGGTGGAGGTTGGAAAAAGCAGGCTGCTGGTTAACTAGGATCTGCAGCTTATCCATAAGGTAGGGAAATGGGCAGGCTGGGTGGGCAAGCGGTCCTTATCTGCCATCAAATTCTATGTTTCTATGTTTTTATGTTGTATGAATTTAATCACCTGGCTATTTGTAGGCCTTAACTGACAACTGTTTGTACCTGTTTTTTGTGATGATTGTCTTTGATTGTTACTGTACCCTCCCGGGTTGTGCTTGAAAACAGGCAGGACTAATGCCTAATGCACTTACCCGTATACCGAAAGCTAATAAATAAATAAATAAATGATTGCTAACTGTCTCACGTAGCGGGTAAACTTTATCTTTATCTTTCAATTCAGATGCTTTTTCAGCTCACCTGTATACAGGCTAGGAGCCTTCATTTTTTCCCCGAGCCCAGAGACTATTTTCGTTAAAGTAGTTAGTGTGAAGTTTTAAGTGTCAAATCCCCTTTGAATGTCTGCTTTTAGTTCATTTTTGAACTGGGTCAGTAGCTCAGTGCATCTGTCTTCCATATTCACTACGGGAGTCCGTTGATTATTGTAGGAAGAAAAATGCATCTGTGTAGTAGCTGGTGCAGAGTTCAGTACCAGCATATTAGAATGAATATTCAAAGCATTCCTTTCACCAGACAGGCTACACCTCAGTAGTGAGGGTTTGAGGGTACTCGGGGACAAACTTGGTGAATACATAATCACTAAACTTAGTTTAAACTACTGGGGGGGGCAGCAGGCTTGCAGGCCCACAGACTCCGAGAGAAAGAGATCAGTGAACCCCCCCCCCAGTGATGGAAGAGATCTGGAGGGAGGAGGTAGAAGATTCGAGAACACAGTTAGCAAAGGGTGGAGGGGGTGAGGAACACATAACAAGGGTATGTGGAGGGGTGCACACAGAGGGAATAAATGTGAATAGTAGAATAGAGGGAAGAGATGGAAGGTCAGATTCTAAGTGGAGGGTGGTGTCTCTGAATGCACAGAGTCTTGGGAGCAAGATGGATGACCTGCAGACACTATTAGCAGACAGGAGGGTGGACATAGCTGCAGTAACCGAGACTTGGGCAACATCACACCATGAATGGGACCTTGCGATCCCTGGATATAAACTATACAGGAGGGACAGAGTAGTCAGGAAGGGGGGAGGGGTGGTAGTTTATATCAGGAAGGGAATAACTTGTACAAAGGAAGAGTCAGAGGAAGGGGAGATGGAGGCATTATGGGTTCAGCTAAGGTCCAATAGAGGGAGAAAGATGAGATTGGGGGTGGTTTACAGACCACTCAATCAGGATGAGGAGAGGGACAGGGAACTGTGCTCACAAATATTGGAAGCTATGGGGAAAGGAGAGGTGGTAATTGTGGGGGACTTAAACCTGCCCAAGGTGGACTGGAGCATACCCTCCACAATGTGTGCTAGGAGTCAGGTGATCCTGGAAGGACTGCAGAGTGGGTTCCTGACTCATGGCATCACTGAACCAACAAGACCTGAGGCAATTCTTGATTTGGTGCTCACAAATGGGGAGCATGTACAGGAAATAGTGGTCAGGGAGCCACTGGGTGGAACTGACCATTGCACAGTATGGTTCCAGTTGGATATGGGAAGGGAAAGCATCCCTACTAAGACCAAAATCTTGGATTTCAGGAGGGCGGACTTCACAAAAATGCGCGAAGTGCTAAGGAGCCATCTGGTAGGCATCAGAGCAGATATGGGGGTGGATCAAGGGTGGTCCATCATAAAGGAAGGAATACTGGTTGCCACAGATGAGTACATTAGGCTCAGGGGGAAGAACACAAGGGCCAAAGCACCCAGCTGGTTCAGTTCTGGGGTTGCCCAGGTAGTAAGGGAGAAGAGGTTGGCCTAAAGAAAATTCAGGAAAATCAAAAGAGAAGTGGACAGGGAAAACTACCTAAGGTTGGCTAGTGAGGCAAGTAAGGACATCCGGCGAGCAAAAGCATGGAAGGAGCTGCAGATAGCTGAAGGAATTAAGAAGGGGGAGAAGGCTTTCTTTTGCTACATAAGTGAGAAAAGGGATAAGAAGGAAGGGATTGTTAGGCTTCAGAAAGGGGTGGAGCGGGTGGAGGATAATGGAGGAAATGCAGAGATACTAAATGAATACTTCTGTTCCATCTTCACCAGGGAGAAGGACAGACCAGTGACTTCAGGAGGGAAAAGAGGAGAGGGGGAGGGGAAACACAGATGTAGTGATAGAGGAGGACAGAGTGAGGGTGGGGATGCTGGCATTGAAGGTGGACAAATCTCCAGGCCCAGACAGAGTACATCCAATGGTACTAAAGGAACTGGCTGAGGAGTTGGCAGGGCCACTGGCAGACCTATTTAATAGTTCACTAGAGTCTGGCGTGGTACTGCAGGACTGGAGAACAGCACGTGTAGTGCCCCTCCACAAAAGCGGTCCCAAGGATGACCCAGGGAATTACAGACCAGTCAGTCTGACCTCCATTGTGGGCAAGCTTATGGAGACCATACTAAAGAAAAGGTTGGTGGAATATCTAGAGGAGCATGGTCTCCAGGATGTGAGGCAGCATGGGTTCATGGGGGGGGGGGGAGAGATTGTGTCAAATGAATCTGATTGACTCCTTTGCCCATGTCACAAAGACAGTAAACAAGGGCCAAGCGATAGAAATACTCTATCTTGATTTCAGTAAGGCCTTTGACTCTGTGCCCCACAAAAGGCTGATCAGGAAGTTGGTGGATCTCAGGGTTGGGGAAAAGATGGCCAGATGGGTGAAAACTGTCTGAGGCACAGAACCCAGAGGGTGGTTGTGGGGGGAGAGTTATTTGACACCAAAGAGGTAACCAGTGGAGTCCTGAAGGGCTTGGTGCTGGGACTGGTGTTGTTCAATGTCTTCATCAATGACACTGGGGATGGGATTAAGGGCAAAATGTGCCTATTTGTGGATCACACCAGGCTTTGCAGGAGAGTGGACACAGCTGAAGGGATACAGGACCTACAGAAAGATCTGGAAAAGCTGGGGAGGTTGTCTGAGATCTGGCAGCTTGACTTCAATGCCAAGAAATGCAAAGTTATGCATATTGGAGCCAAGAATCCCAGGACAGAGTACTACCTGGGTGGAGTCCGAGTATCTGCATCAGAGGAGGAGAAGGACCTGGAAGTGATGATCACTAGTGACCTGAAGCACTCCACACAGTACAAGAAAGCAGCAGCAAAGGTAAACAAGATGCTGGGATGCATATCTAGGGGAATCAGTAGTAGGAGAGAGGAGGTTATACTGCTCTTGTACAGGTCACTGGTAAGGCCGCATCTAGAGCATGGGGTTCAGTACTGGTACCCACATCTCAAAAAGAACATTAACCTGCTGGAGAAGGTCCAGAGGAAGGCTACAAAGATGATAGTCGGTCAGCAGGGTAAGGCATATGAGGAGAGGTTGAGGGCACTGAACATGTACTCCCTGGAAGACAGGAGAGAGGGGACATGATTGAGAGCTTCAAGTACTTGAAATGGATAAATAAGGTTGATAAGGAGAATCTCTTTAAGCTGAGTGGCAACCAAAACGTGAGGGGGCACAGTCTTAAGCTGGAGGGTGGGAGGTTTATGAGGGCGGTCAAGAAGCATTTCTTCACAGAGAGGGTGATGGACACTTGGAATGCGCTGCCGGAAGAGGTCATCTCGTTGAAGACAGTGGGCAGCTTTAAGAGAGGCTGGGATAGGCATGGGAGAAGATAAGGATCATGGGTGGGGAGGATGGGAGGAGTGGGGAGGGAGGGCAGGGACATTAGCTCAAGCTGTGGACCCTGCAATACGAGCAGACTTGATAGCCCAAATGGCCTTCTTCTGCTGGCTTCTTTGTATATCCGTATGTAATATTGTTAGGAAATTTTGTTAATTACTTGGGGTGATTACAAAAGTGTTTTTGTACAGGATCTGGACTGGCAACTACTCCTGAAACCGCAGGGATAATGGGGTCAGTATCCTTTGTACTCCCAGTAGGTGAAAATATTGATTCATTGCCATGAATCTCAACACAGGAGGAGTCAGTGAAAAGGATGAATCAATTCACTGACCTTAGTAAAATTTGTGTCCTCAGGAGTGCTGTCAGAAGTGTTTTTTTAAACCTGGTCCTTGTGGGGTATGAATGAGAGTTATGGTGGTAACAGAAGCTGCAGCTGTGGACCTTGTGGAGATAGTACAGGGCTAACATGATTTGTCCATGCCAGCAAACCATGGGGGGAACCAGGTGAGTCTAGGGAAGGCATTTCATTCCTCATGGGTGTAGCAGAAATTCAAGAGAGGACTGGCCCAAACAGTGTAGAACCGATAGTTTGTGAAAACTGTAGTTTTTTTTGCTGTAAGCAAGTACAGCCCAAAACTTCATCAGAAGTTAAAGCTAGTGGCTCAGTTGAGAGTGTATCAGCTTTCAAGGAGGATTTCCTTAAGTTTCTTTTGTCTTGCTGAAAGTGCTCTGCAATATCTTTAGCCCCATGGACACTTTTAGACATATTTTAAATGTAAGCAGGTGTTAAAAAACAAGTTAGCAGGGAAAAAGCACCTCACCACTAAACAGCAGCATACCTATGCAGATGGAACAAAGTGTGAGACCGGAGCACAATCATGAACGGCCACCCCTCAAGCAGCCATCTTGGATCTCCTGTCCAGAACTGTCACCCTTGAAAATGGCTGTGAGGTTTTTAACAGCATTATTGATGAAGAGATTATTGAAACTGTCAGGGGTGCAGAAAAAGATTTCAGATTAGAAGCAAGGATCAATTTTAACGTTGTTTTATTTGTCTTCAGCATAGCGCACATTGACCTGGACTAGTGCAGCTAACGGTCTACTTGTCCATCTCGACCAGCGCAGATCATCCATAGCTGTTGACGAAGTAAACATCATGACTTTTACAGTCACTAGTCGTCATGCTAACCTCCTTCATTGTTACAGGTGGCCAGATGTGAGTAAAGGCTGTTTATGAGCCGCAGTTACCTGGCACCGGGCAGTAAAAGGTGGGAATCCCACAAAACACTAAATGTGAGTCATTAGCACCCTATCACTGCAGTTTCAAACTAGTATCCGGTCAATGAGTGGGGTGGAGTGTTGTTAAGTTGCTTGCTCCCAATATATTAGGTCAGTCTCCGTGTGTGTTGATGTGTTCCACATAATTAAGGCCAATGCCCCTCATTTTCCTATGTTTTAAGTGTCAGTGCCCAACATTTCAGTGACAGAATAGTAAGTGGCATACAGGTTCTGCCATGGGGGGGGGGGTATCACTCTCCCTTCCAGTTTCCCAGCTCTGCACTTTCCCTGGACACTTCAATGGGCAGACAAGAGAGGAGGAACTGGACATGTAAATGAAGTTAATCATAATAAATAAAATCAAACAGATGTCCATCACTGATTACTTTAAAGTCAAGTGAGCAATCATACAAAACAGATTGTGCAGTTACTGGGTAATACCAGGCTGGAGGCACGAGGTGTTAGCCGAATGCCTTCAATGATGGGGTGTGGTAATTACCCAGAACCCACACACCCTGGAATGCATTATTGCATTTATAAAATTTTCTCAGACAAAAAAAACAAAACAAAACAAAAGACACAAAGGATCAACTTACCTTTAATTTTTCACATTGTAACACAGTGAATCACACCCTCCTTCCCAACCTGCTGTGGCCTAATTTCAGATCTGCCAGCATATGCTAATCGAGGACGTGAATAATTTATGAAATCCTCACATCCTGTCAGCTGCCAGGTCATGGAACCCGACCAATCTATCAGTTCTGTGGGGTGAGAGTTCAAAGAAAGTGGAGTTGCCAGGCTTTTTGTCGAAAGCATGGTGCCACAGTACCAAATGCATCCTGTGTCTCTTCTCTTTTTACCAGCCACTGAATGTACCGTGACTGGGTTACTGCACGGTTACCGGCTCATGTTAGTGCAGGGATCGAGATGACGAGGCAGATCTTCAAATGCCGGCCCACGGACAAAACACAGCTCTGCAGGTAATTTGAAGTTCTTGTCTGTGTCAGGCATGGGTGCAAAAGTGACATAGGGGTCTTTGAAAACAAGCTGACATTTTCTGAAACTGACTACTCAGACGGCAGTTTTGCCCTAGGTAGGGTAGAAGTACCTGCATGTACAGTTTCCTGACCTGTGCAGTTACTGGTCAGTTACTACACAGGTCTGGACAGGTGTTGACCAATCAGATCACAGGATCTGTCTTGCCCATTTTATAATTGATGAAAAATGATAAAGGAACGAAACTAGATTTTGATAATTACACAATGGTTCTTAAGTATTGTTTTACTAAAGTGTACACAAATAAAGAACCTAAATAGTTAATAACTAAATATAGTCAGGAAAGAGAGCTACAGAAATAAAATTGCCTCGCCTTGCTTAGTCCTATGCCAGTTGTCTTTGATTTTACCAATGCAACATAGCACACCTCATAATCTGCCAGGCTCTATTATCTGCCAAAAAGTTGGTGCACCAGAGCTGGTGGATAATAGAGGGTGCACTGTATTTACAATGTTAAATTATATATGTTGAGTCATTGATCATGCAATTTATAGCTTATCCAAGGGAAAAGAGTATAGGCATTTGAATGTTTACATTTTAATGCTGTTTTACATGCACTTTGTTTATGCTCCTGCAGGTGTTTATAATGCTTAAAGAGAAAATCTACCCTTCGGCATGTACTTTCATAAACATAATGGTCTCAATTCTCAAAGCTCTTGGTTTGATGCAAGGTGCCTGCACCAAACATAAATGGCGCAAGTGGCACCTTGCGTCAAAAACTGATCCCCTAAGCAATTCACAAAGGCAGCCTGCGTCAACCGCAGGCTGCCTGCACCAAACTGGGCTTATGTCGCTGGTGCACCCCAAAATGGGCTGTGACCTGGCACTAGGGGGCAAGTGTCAGACACAAGCTGCCACATCCCCAAAAATGGGATTCACTAAACTCACCCAGAGGACATTTTTCTAAGCAGTCTTAGACCAGCCAGGGCTGGTCTAAGGGTACTTAGAAAGTGTTCTCAGGGAGATTTTGTCTATCCCCATCAATGTGCCGACCCTCCAACAGTCCCGCTCACTCATCATAGAGCAGTTCATATAGCCGCCCTTCCCGAGCCTCGATGTTGCCTGGTATTTTAATTATAATAATTATAATTAGTATAGCTCACCTGATGTTGCCCCTTATATGATATGATAAATAATATAGCTCTCCCCCCTTCCCTGTAGTGAAGCAGAAGGATTCGGAGTACCGGGACAAGCAATATGGTGCTCAGCATTGAAAAAACTGGAACAAGCAAAAGGATAAGGAGCACCCACAAATGCCGAAAGCACCAGGACCGCAAAATGCTATTCAATGATTGGTGTCCTGTACAGGCACAGGCAATACCACTCTCCGGGGGCCCTCCACCTCTCAGTCCACAGCTCCATCATATCTACTATTGACTATGGACCAGTGGTCTATGGGGCGGCAATGGATACAGCGCTCAAGAGCATTCAGACTGTGCTCAACAAAGCCTGCAGACTCACCCTGGATGCTGAGCATGGCACTCACACCTGTATTCTGTACGAACGTGCAAATTGGCTGTCATTAAGAAACAGGGTCAAATTCCAGACTTGCATCCTAGGGAAGAAGGCTGTATTGGGTAAAACACGCCTTGTGTAGACAATTTGATCAAGGCGGCCAACTTGTTACAGGTCACCAGGGGGAGGATTAGAGGGGCCTTGGCTATCCCTTTCCATCGCACCTCATTTGGGCAATGTGCATTTGCCTACCAGGCCCCTCTGTGGATGAATGAATTCCCTGGGCACCTCTTGGCCACTAATTGTCTGGCCCAATTCAAAACTGACCTCAAACAGCACCTAATAACACTCTCTAAGTGCACCTGCCCCTCAGTCCAGCCACACCCGCTCTCTCTCTGGCCCCCAACAAGCACTAGGCAGGCCTCAGGTACCCTCTCCCTCTGTCCCTTCTCATGACTTGCCTCAGCAATCAGTTCATGTCATGCTCCTTCTGCACCCACCACCCCACCTTCCCTCCAACTCCCAGTCCTGTGAGTTTCCCTAACAGTCACTAGTAATGCAAGCTGCCTGACCATGCCCCTTCGCACCCCACCATTTACTCTAGCACGTCTTCTCTGCTCAGCCTCCCCTCACCCCCCCATTTCCTATACCTTATCGCTCTTCTTCCCCCACCCTTCACCTCCACCACAGTACCTACCTCTCTCTCGTCTTCCTTTCTTCACCCCACTGCCAGCTATCCCTGTCCCTCTGAACTACTGACAAGGCACTTTGTGGCTGCTTATTCTCCCCATAAAGTGTTTTTCTTGTTATTTTAACTTGTACCTATGTTTTGAGTTATTCTGTAAGTTCTGAATCCAAGCTGTATCGTTCATTGTAATGTACCTTTGCTTTCTCCTATTGTACTTTGCTTTGCAATCAATGATGTGGAACCTTTGTAAAAGAGCTTGAGCTCAAAGGTCTTTTCCGAATCACTAAATAAATAAATATATAATTAAATAAAGCCCTTCATTTATCTAAAGTGCATAATGCACCCACATATAGTGAGCATAGAAAAGTGACGACTCTGAGTGGTTTAGCTGTGTCTTTTTTTGTGCTCACTATGTGTGGGTGCACTATGCACTTTAGATAAATAAAGGACTTTGAATAACATTTTGTGGTCCTGGTGCGTTCGGCATTTATGGGTGCTCCTCACCCTTTTGCTTGCTCACCCTTCCCTTGATTCTTGATGTGCCCTTCATAATTCGGTTAACACAGCCTCCCCATCCCTGATCCTGCCATACTATTTAAATAATAAAATGGCACCCCACCCCGATCCATGCCGCCGTATGAATTAAGAAACACAATCCTCCCTTCCCGATCCTGGATGCCACCCTTTTATATAATTAATAGAATGCCCCCCCGATCCCCGATGTCACCGTTGCCATAATATAGCATAAGAAGCCATATCCCTGGTGATCTAGTAGCCCCCCACCTCCACCCCAGCTGGTAGTGCCCACCACCCAGCTGCCCCCCATCCCGTAACAGAGCCAGCACCAGCTCAGCCCTCCTGTCACCTCCGCAGCCAACGCTGACTGAACTGTCATTGAGAGCTGTACTGTAGAGCACTCAATGACTTTTTAGTCGGCACCAGCCATGGAGGTGAGAGAAGGGCTGTGTCAGTGCCAGCTCTGTATGGGCTGGGGGGCTGGGTGATGGGCACTACCTGCTGGGGTGGGCCACTAGATCACCAGGGAAAGGGGGTCTTTTGCTATAGTATGGCAACAGCGACATCAGGGATCAGGAAGGGGAGCATTCTATTATTTATATAATAGGGCGGCATCCAGGATCGGGGAGGGGGAATTAATTAATTTATACAGTGTCATGGATTGGGGTGGGGTGCCAGTTTATTATTTAAATAGTAAGATGGCATCAAGTATGGGGGGGGGCTATGTTAACCATATTATAAGGGGCAACATGGGGAATCGAGAGAAGGGAGAGAGCTATACTAATTATTATATCATATAAGGGGCAACACTGGGGATGGGGGTACTATACCACCACGAGGGGGACGGGTTTTTTATTACTTAATAAGGGCAGCATGGGGTTCGAGGAGGGGGCCACTAGACCACCTGGGGAAGGGTTATGTTGAATGTACTTGGGGATTGTTGATGGGGGACCACCTACATTTGTCACAAGGTGCCTGCTGCAGACCCGTCCCTTCTGCTAGGTGTTTGCCGTACAGGAGGTGTTGCCACAAGTGTAGGGATTTAGGTGCTAGGATCCCTCATGTACCAGAATCTGGTGCAGGGTCCCTGGCACACTGGGCTTTGGCACAAGCTGCCATTTGCAGCAGCTTGCACTGATCCTAGCTCTTTTTGCAAATCAGGCCCGATGTTTAAGCTGTAAGAGTTTACTAAAGATTACATTTTTTTTCAATTTTCAGATTTGCTTTCCAGGGTTATTTTAGTAGAGAGTTGTTCTTTAAAGGTATTATCAATATAGATTAACGATGGTGAAATTTGTATATTACACATTCTTTGTATCACCTTCAGCCAGGATTTCTGGATGGCTACAATAAATACTCTTACTCCTATTGCTTCTACTGTTCCTACTCCTCCTCCATTTGTTCTTTATCCCATTTGCACTGAAAATCTTTTAGAACATTTCAGTTATATTTAGTTCTGTAGATTATTACAAAAGTTAAAAGACACTGTAAGCACAGCTGCCAGAAGCCTCACCAGACAACCTCATGTTTCGCTCATAAGCTTCATCAGAGGTGATACAGTTTAAACCTGCTAGTCCTTAAATAGCCTTCATTAGTCGATGTAGTACCAGTAGCAGGTCATCTGTACTGGAACTTTATAATCCACTGTTTGAAATGTCCTTAATAGATAAGATCAGTATGGACAGCTAATAATTATTCATTGCTAAGAGTAGTCCTGATCTGGGGGGTGGGGAGGGAGTAGACACAAGTCCATTTCCAGAAGAAAGAGTCCATTGGAGATTTGAAGCTCAAAATGAAAACAAGGTGATGGGGCCAGACAGAATCCACCCAAGGGTACTAAAAGAACTGAATACAGTGCTAGCCAGCCCTCTGACATCTCTATTCAGCACCTCACTGGAGATAGGAGCATTACCAAAGGACTAAAGGAAGGCTGATGTGGTCCCACTGCACAAGAGCGACAGCTGGAAGGGGGCTAGCAATAATAGTCAGTCTCACGTCAGTGGTGGGGGGAATTAATGGAAACCCTGCTGAAGGAGAGACTGATGGACTACCTAGTGGCGAATGGACTGCAGGACCACCAGCAGCACGGCTTCATGGGGGGGGGGTCATGTCAAACAAATTTAATAGATTTCTTTGACTGAGTAACTAGGAAGGTGGATCAGGGGAGGGCAGTGGATATGGCCTATCTGGACTTCAGTAAGGCCATTAACACTGTACCACACAGGAGGCTGATTAAGAAACTTCACAACCTGGGGGTGGGAGAAGTAAGCTGGTGATTTAACTGGTTGAAAGATAGGAGGCAGAGGGTGGTGGTAAATGGCAGTCACTCTGCAGACAGAAGACTGACCAGTGGAGTACCATAAGGATTGGTACTGGGTCCTGTCCTCTTCAATGTCTTCATAAGAGACATTGCTGAGGAACTGGAGGGGAAGGTGTGTCTCTTTGCATATCACACAAAAATCTACAACAGGGTGGCTACCCAGGAGGGGTACAGAGGGTGTGGAAAGGGATCTGAAGAAACCGGTGGAGTGTCTAGGGTGAGGGAGTTGGGTTTCAATGCTGTTTTCTTACTGCTTCGGACAAATGTGTTTGCTTTGATCCTACCTGATCCCCTTGCTCTTAACCTGTTTTCCCCACTTCCTTATTGCTAGCACTTGTGCCTTTCCCAATGGTTGTTTTATGTGGTGTTTTACTATAATGGCTGCTTGAATCTGTTTGACTGTATGCCAAATATTAGCTTTTGCCATTTACAAGTTGTTGTTTACTTCCTGCCACCACTTGGCTTCCCCTTGATCCCTGTTCTCTTCTCCCCTCACCTCTCAGCCTTCCTTCACTCAACTCCCCTGCTCCTCTCTTCCCCGACCACATCTCCTGCACTCTCCTTTTCCCCCTCCCCCTCTGCCTCCCCCTTCCTTTCTCTGCTTGCTTGCCTCGCCTTTACCTCCTCCTGAGTCACCCCTGCCCGTTCGCTCGTCTCACCCTCCAAGCTGAGCATTGTTCCCTATTACCTCCACTTGCTGTAAACTTACCTCCTCCTACCGACCTCTTCTTCCCTGCCCTGCCGTCTCTCGGTTCCACTGGCTCGGCTTGGCGTTGTTACCTTTTCCGCTACTGCCGTAACTCTTTCGCTTCTCTCCTCCTCTTACCGGCATCATCACCCTTGCCCTGCCGTCTATCGGTTCCACCAGCCCAGCCGCATTCTGCTACCTTTTGCCACTGTTGCCATCTTTTGCCATAACCCCCTGTCACCCTTTCTCCGCTTGCTGTCTTTCGGCTCCACCCATTAGGCCGCAGGTTGGAACCTTGTATCGACGCTGCTGTATTTGCCGGCTTTCTTTTAACCCTCACTCCCCTCCCTCCCCTCTCCCGGCCATCCCTCCTCTACTCCCTCCTACCTCCCTATTCCTGCCACCGCCTCTCTGTCCTTATATTCTTAGCCATTTCTTTAGCCCCCCGTTTTGGCCCCTTGCCCCTCTATCCTTCCCTCTATCCTTTCCTCACCTCCTCACCTTCCCCCTTTTGTCATTTTCCATCTTGTTTCTGGCTTACCCCTACACCTATCCTCTCCCCTTTCCTAGGTCCTTCAATGCACTTTATGTATGCGCTCAATGGAAAATGTCCTTGAAATGTATTTTGCCTTGTATTTTCCTTTGTCATGCATTGTATCCTGCCATATGTATCTTCCTGTATTTCTGTGCATCATGTATTTTCGTTATCCTTACTGTATCGTTATGTTCTGTAATTTTACCTCCCGGGTCGTGCCTGAAAACAGTCACTTGCTGGCTAGTGCACTTACCCAGTTAACAAAAACTAAATAGATAAAAATAAAATAAAATGCCAAAAAGTGCAAAGTCACGCACCTGGGGTGGGGAAACCTGGGAGCTGTGTATAGGATGGGGAGGAGGAACTTGCAGTCATCAAGCAAGAAAGAGAGAGAGACCATGGAGCAATCATATCTGATGGTCTCAAAGTGGCAGGGCAGTTTGACAAGGCAGTAGGCAAGGTTGCTGGGCTGCATAGGGAGGGGGTTTCTAGCAGGAGAAAGGAGGTGGTGTTGCCACAGCATTGCTCACTAGTGAGATCTCACCTGGAGTACTGTGTTCAGTTCTGGAGGCTGCACCTCTACAAGGACATTGACAGGGTGGAAGCAGTCCAGAGGAGTGCTACCAAAATGGAGCAGGGGTTGCATGAGAACCCGTATGAACAGAGACTGCAGGAGCTCAACATGTACACCCTGGAGGAGAGGAGAGGAGAGCAAGAGGGACATGATTGGGACCTATAAGCAGCTCAAGGGGGTGAACAAGGTGCAAGAGGTGAGTATCTTTCAGAGGAGGAGCACCAGAACATGGGGGCATACTATGAAGCTTGGGAGGGGGGAGTTTAAGAGGGATGTGAGGAAACACTTCTTCACAGAAAGGGTGGTGGACACCTGGAACAACCTACCCAAAGAGGTGGTGGGAACGAAGACAGTGGAGAGCTTCGTGCATGCATGGGATAGGCACATGGGCATAACAGGTAGAGGAAAGGGAGGAAGGAGGGGACTTGTGACCTGATAGGGTTCAGGGTGTGGTAATAGGTGAGGAAAATAGGGCAGACTAGATGGGCCTTCTGGTTCTTTTCTGTCAACACATTCAATGTCTCTAAGAGAAAGCCATTCACCACACAATGTCTTATACTCCGTGTAAATGGTATTTTCACTGCAGTATAGTTTTGCTGCCACCTGACATTTTTGATGTAGGTAAACAAAGGTACACATGCAAGGACTAATGGTTTTATTCATAGATGCTGTTTTCAACTTTCATCTTCAAACCTAATTATAGGTGCCTAACATGAGGCAGTTTCACCCCCAACCCCCACACGGACACATTTTTTGTATTTTTGACAGGCTTCACACCAGGACCACTACCTTAAGTTCTAACAGTTTGGGTGGATACCTCGAGGGATAAAATCTCTTCAAGTTTTACGATGATATTCCTCTATGCTACTCCTTTTAGCACATAATAGAACTACTTGCAATATTAATTAGTAAGAGGAAATGAGGCCAGCAACACATCCACGCTCTCCATAGATACACATGCAGGAACAATGTTATTCACACTATAAATAGAGGCACTAGGGGAATTTTAATGGGTTTTCTGCCTGTTTATTATGGGGCTATTATAAAAAGACCCAAAGTCATGTTTGAAGATTAAATTCCTCTTCTGTCATTAAAGTAAGTTCTTAAATCTCTCCATACTAGTCTGCGAAATGGATGTTTCTTTCACTCTTAACTCCTGCAGCAACTGTGCGACTAGTTCTATTCACTGAACACAAACATTCAGTGTTGGCAGTGCTCCCTTGCTATAACAAACTCTGTTATTGTAAATTCCTGGATACAACAAATTAGCTCCCATCCCGACTGGGTGCCATAAAGAACATTGCTAACCTCTATAACGAGCACTTAAATGTAATGAACAATTTGCATGACTACCAAGTGTAACAAAATTATATAGTAATTTAAGATCAGTAGGAACGCTAGGTTCGTCATGCCTCCCCCCCACCTCAAAAGCAGAAAGGAGTAAATATGCTGTGCAGATATGTACAGACTGATGGGGCTTTCTGTACCTCTCTTCTGTTACACAAGGTGCTGATTTAAAGCAGCAGTACTACGAAAAAAAAAATTGCACTTTTTTGACAGTTTATTCCCTGTGCCCTGCTTATCATATACCTGGTACTCTTTCTCGCCGGCACTGTACTATCGCCGAGTAATTTGCTCAGTTATTCTCTGCTTTCGTTTACATGTCTGCCACCCAGCATGTTGCATTGGAACCCTCTCTGCTGCCAACTGCACATGTTTATGACTTGCAGGGACATCGGGAATGGTCAGCAGAGGGTCCCTCTGCTGTTGTCAAAAGATGTGATGCAACCTGGAGAAAAAGCGCAGCTGAAATTAGTCAGCCGCCATATTTGTTGTAGCGCTACAACACTTAAAATAAATTGCAACTATCTAAAGAACTAAAGATGACTGGAAAACAACATTTACAGGTATGGAAACTGGAACTTTGGCTGCATGCTTACAGCAGAAAAACAGAATTTTGATATGTCACTTCCTGATTTTGTAATACTGCTGCTTTAAGTTGTCCTTTACACATTAACTTTAGGCACACATTGACACCTTCCTTTAGAGAAAAGCAAATCTAATTAGTAGAACATTTCAAACTTTACCCAACTACGCAGTCCATAAAACATTATCTGATTGGTTTAATCAACCTTTGCTCGTCTGCATCTCTCTGAGTTGTTGAGGGTGACTGCAGAGGTTCTCATGCTTTATGAGGAGGGAGGAAGGGTGTATTTAGGATAAGTTATCTACAAGGTTACTTGAAAAAAACGCAAGTGCTTGTGCCTAGAAATGTTCTGGCAGTGGTCACTGGCTGCTGGTAGCTTCCAGCAACTTAAGGCATTGAAAACAGGAAACAAATGTTAATAACTGTGATATCCAAGGCTGCAGTATGTGTTTTTCTTGCTTTTAAAATAAAAACTCTGCATGCAAGTTTTGTGGAAAGTCTATCATAAAGCTTCTTATCCATTCATTGGTAACTTGTGTGGCCTTGTATAAATTCAACTTGCTTTTGAAGTGGGGACAAGGCGGGGGTGACCGGATGGGTGAGCTAGAAGAGGCTACACTGATCCAGTAGTGAAATAATTCCAACCATGCAAGACTCAGACTGATTAATGTAATGGGAACACTACTTTATTTACTTAAAAGATAACTCAGACATGGCTTTACCGTTTTTTTTATTATAATGAAAAATTTGGGCATGTGTGCTGTTGCCTCCTTAAAACAACAGCATTTTTTAGCGGAAAAAAAAGTTATATTTTTTTTATTTTTATGTATGCTATGCATGAAGCTAACATATTGAGAGAGTGGAGTAACGGGCTTCAGAGGCGTGTCACCATTGCATGCATTGCAGCTCAGTCTGCAGGAGGCGTGTCACTGTCACTTGCAATACAGCTCAGGGTGCAGGAGGCTTGAGAGTGGCAGGTCAATGATCAGCAAGCCAGTCATGATACTGTTCTGCTTGGTGATGGGTGTAAGCTTCACGTAGTTGAAAGGAGGCAGCTGCACCTATCAGACAGCGGCTGCATCCTTTCATCTATGACACGACCCAGCAACCAGCTGAGCAATGTCATACTCAACCTGTTCATCATTTAACTTTAAGTGGACAAGGGTGTGCACCCCATTACAGTTTTATACCACCCATTTCCCCACCAGATTGCCTGCCCCCCTTGTCCTTCCCGATACTGATTAACATTTTAACTTTAAGTGGACGAAGGTGCCCACCACTGGTGCCATTTTATATCACCCCCCTGCTCCAGATCACCTTCTCGACAAAACACATATGTGGTGATAATGTGGTGCCCATCTCCTTATTGCCAAACACTCTGCTGAAACTGGGGTGCCCAATCCTTAATGTCAGGTCATGTAACCCCGCAAATAAGAAGGCCCTCGTCGATGTTTCTTTTTTTTAAACCTGTAAAAGAGAAAACAATCCTTTGCCTATCTCAGCCCCCTACACCCCCAACCCAGCCCCCTCCACACTCGGCATCCACTATCCCACACACTCTTGCTCACCTAAAGTTCATCCCATGTCATAGATCCACTCTCCAATTGGAAAGACATCCTCCTGCTGGAACCATGACTTCGATATGAGAAAATAAGGTACGTCCAGTTAATGTATTTCAGTGCATTTTAAACTTTTATTCATAACTTTTTCAGTTTTAAATATTATTCCACCAAATGTTTGGGGACCGACCTCATGAACAAGGTGGGTGAAATGTTTCAAATTTGTGCTGAAACATAATTTTACAGTTGCTTTGCAAAATCACATTTCGAGCGGGAATTCTAAATGTTCACCTACCGGGTTCATGAGGTGGTACCATAAGATGACTATGTTACAAACATAAGAAATTTGCCAGCAGATAAAGGCCTAGAGGTCTATTAAGTCTGCTCGAATGTGCAGCTAGCACCCCTTATTCTGCAGCTGCCCCTCCCTTCCACCCTTCCCTTTCATTGACCCTCCCTCTTGTCCTGTCTCATCCCCTTTTGAAGCAGTCCACTGTTCTACTGGATACCACTTCTGCAGGTAAAGCATTCCACCCAGCCACTACCCTCTCTGTAAAAAAGTGTCTCCTCATCTCCTCCTGAACCTTCCTCCTCCAGTCTCATATCATGGCCCTGGTGTCCCTCCCTCCCTTACTTTGAACAGCTCCTCTGTACCTGTCTTGTTTATTCCTTTCATGTACTTAAAGGTTTCAATCATGTCCCCCTGTCCCTCCTCTCCTCCAGAGAGTACATATTCAACTCCCCCAGCCTCCTCTCGTATGATAAGTCCCCCAGCCCCTTGATCATCTTTGTCATCCTGCGCTGCACCCCCTCCAGTAACTTAATATCCCTCTTAAGATCCGGGCGCCAGTACTGCACGCGGTACTCCAGGTGTGGTCTAACTAATGACCTATACAGTGGCAGACTCACCTCCTCCCTCCTTGAGGAATTAACTCTTGCAATACAGCCCAGCATTTTGTTGGCCTTTGCAGCTGCCTTCCTACATTGTACCGAGTTGTTCATTGACCCTGTAATGAGCACCCCCAGATCCTTCTCCTCCTCTGTCTGGGCTAGCTGCACTCCCCCCCAGCTGGTAACTCCTCCTTGGGGTCTTCATCCCAAAACTGCAGCACCTTGCACTTTTTGGCATTAAATTCCAGTTGCCAGGTGTCTGACCAGGTTTCAGGCTTTGTCAGATCATCCTGCAATCCCTGCCATCCCCCTAGGTCATCCACCACCGCTCCTACCTTGGTATCATCAGCAAACAGACTGATCTTGCTCTTGATGTCCAATGATATGTCTGCAATGAATATCCCAAACAACACTGGTCCCAACACCGAACCCTGTGGAACACCGCTCATCACTACCATTGGGTGTGAGAGCTCCCCACCCGCCACCACCCTCTGTTGCCTTCCCTGAAGCCAGTTCCCTACCCATCTCACCAGCTTTGCACCTGCCCCTGTGCCTACTAACTTACTTCCCAGCCTTCCATGCGGCACAGAGTTGAATGCCTTACTGAAGTCCAGATTCAGGACAACCACTACATGGCCCCTGTCCAGTTGCCTAGTTACCCAGTCATAGAACTCCACCAGGTTGGTTTGGTAGGATCTGCCCCATATGAAGCCATGCTGTCTGCTGTCCTGTAGTCCTTTGGCCTCTAGGAGGGCCACCAGCCTTTCCTTCAGGATAGTCTCCATTAGCTTATCCATGATGGATGTGAGGCTCACTGGTCTGTAGTTTCCTGGTTCATCCTTGGGGCCACTCTTGTGGAGGGGAACCACGTGAGCCATCCTCCAGTCCTGAGGTACACACCCCGAATGTAGTGAGGCATTAAATAATTAAATGCTTGAGGAGGCAGTATAGCGCAGTGGTCTAAGGCTCTGAGCTGCAAATCTGGTGACATCCAGCAGACCAGACCAGGGTTTGAATCCCACAGCTTCCACTTGCATACTGTGTGACCCTGAGCAAGTCACTTAACCTCCTTGTGCTCCCAGGTCGCTCCTGTAAAAAAGCTTTCAGCTTAGTGTGCTATACCTGGTTAAACAAAAAAAAAAATAGGTCTGCCAAAGGTCCTGCAAGGACCTCTGCCAGCTCCTTCAGTACCCTGGGGTGGATGCCATCTGGGCCTGGCGCCTTATCCACCCCCTCAGTGCCTTCAAACCCTCCCGAACTCTGCCCTCCATGATTTCCCATCTGTCACCCCTCCCCTGTTTCTGCCATTTCTCCCCCTTGGGTGTCACCCCTCTCTCTTAGTAAATACTGAGCAGAAGTACTCATTTAGTGCTTCTGCCTTATCGCACCCTGCTTCCACCCAACCCCCTCCTTCCTAATCCTTACTATGTGGTCCTTACAGCCCTTTTCTCCCTGATGTACTTAAAGAAGTCCTTCTCCCCCTTCTTAATGCCTTGTGCCAGCCTGAGTTCCGTAGATGCCTTGGCTCCCCTTACTGACCTTGTCACCTCCTTCGATTCCATCAAGTACTCATCCCTGTCCTCCCCTCTCCCGTTTTCTTGTACTTCCTAAAGGCAGCTCTTTTTCTCCTTACCTTTTCCATGACCTCCTTGCTCAACCAGCTCAGTTTCTTAGCCCTAGCCTTCTTGCTCTGGGCCTTGCAGCAGGTTTTGGTTGCCTCCACTATCCCCAGCTTTATGAGCTCCAACCTCTGGTTAGTGTCCATACTAGATTGAATTCTGGCCAGGTACCCTTTTACCACTTCCCTCATCCTCCCAAAGTTGGCCCTCCTGAAGTCCAGCACTCTTGTGCTAGATTCCACTCCTTCCTTGCCCATATCCAATGTGAGCCATACTGAGTGGTGGTCACTCCCTGACAGCGGTTCCTCCACTGTAAGTTCTCTCATAGAGTCCCCATTTGCCAGCACAATGTCAAGGGTATTCCCTAACCTGGTTGGTTCACTGACCATTTGCAGCAGGAAGCTGTCCTGGAAGGCATCGAGCAGTACCTGCTCTCTTCTGTTCCTGGTTGTTGGGGTACTCTAGTCCACTCCTGGCATGTTGAAGTCCTCCACAATCACCACACTACCCTTCTCGCAGGTCCTCCTGATCTGTCCCACTAGTTCTCTTTCTAACTCCTCCACCTGAGATGGCGGCCTGTACACCACTCTCATTCTAAGAATCCTATTCTTGGAATCTCGGATTTGCATCCAAATTGACTCCATACTACCCTCCTCCCCCTCCTCCCCTTCCTCCCTTATACACTTCAGTCCTTCCTTCACATATAGTGCCACACCCCCTCCTTTCCCAATCACCCTGTCCCTACAAAATAACCTGTACCCTGGTACAGACAGGTCCAAGTCATTTTATTGGGTGGCCCATGTTTTTGTGATGGCTGCAATGTCCACCTCTCCCTCTGCCATGAGCACCTGTAACTCTACAGTTTTCCTCCCAAGGCTCCTGGCATTAAGGGTAACCACTTTCCACCCTTTCCCCCCCTCCCATCCTGCCCACCTTTACTAGCATCACCAATAGTACTTGCCATCTGTCCTTTGTCACTGTTATGGGGGGTAAGCTCATATGGTTTCCCAACCTGTGGTCTCTGCATGTCTCTTGCTCAATTGCCACCCCCTGCTCCTAGTTTAAATTCCCAACTTCCTCTATGTACTCCTCCATCCTCTGTTTCAACACTTTCTTTCCCTCCTCACTCAAGTGTAGTCTGTCCTTGGCATAGAGACTACTGTCCTCCCAGGTCCCTTCCCACTCCCCCAACAGCCCATACCCTTTAGCACAACACCAGGTTCTTAGCCATCCATTAAATTCCTCTATTCTCAGCTTTCTTGTTGTGCTTGCCTTGGCACTGGAAGTATCTCTGAAAAGTTACTGATCTTCCTGCCTCCTCACATAATTGTGCTAGTTCCTCAAACCTCCTCTGGACTGTATCTACTGTCTTGTCAGCCAGGTCGTTTGTCCCAAGATGTATAATTAAATGAGGCTTGTCCCTACCCCTTCTAGCATATTTCAGAACAGACTGTCCCACCCTTTCCACTGCCATTCCTGGCATGGCCTCCACCCAAATGCGACTATGCCTCTCCCTCTTGCTACCCCACCTAACTCCTTTTAGTATTGAGTCCCCCAGCACTAAGATTCCACCACTCGTACTCCCTGCTTGCTTCCATTCATCTCCCTCTCTCATTTCTAGATCCTCTTCTTCCTCCTGAACATTATTTCCCCCTTTTGCCCCATTGCAATTCTCCCAGCAGAACTTCCCCCGCTCCGGTTTGGTCCAGGCATTTATCAATTACTCCTCTAAGTTCATCATTTCCTCCTCCACCTTCTTCCTCTCTAGCAGTGCACAACTATTTTCTGAAGGCCCTTCACAAATGCCCGCTCTCTCTCTTCATAGTAACCTGTTCTCTCCTTTCCACTCCATGACTTTTGCCACTTCTTCGCCTCCCCTCACAAGTCCCTATCTCCTCCTTCCATTTGTCTTTTGTCTCCTGACTTGGTTTCCCTGACAATCATTCTTCCTGGCCTGGGCCCCCTTGTCCCTGCTTCCCTTCTTCTGACCCTATCCTCACCACTGTTGGCATAAATTGCCGTCCCTCATCTCCCATTCTTCCTCCCTCCAGTATTGGGCTAAACCCACCCCCAGTCTGCCTTGCCTGTCTTAATTCCTCCTGCAGACCCTCAATCTCCTTTCTGAGTTTTTCTATGTGGTTGCACACTAAACATCCTCCCACACTCCAGGCAGTTTTTAGAAAGATTGGTGCACCGCAGTTGTTGCAGCCTACCACCCTACCCATTGCTGTCATTGCCCACCAGCGACCCCCCACCCTTCCGATGCAGGATACCAAACACTCAGTCTCCCTCCCCCATCAGTGCAAAACATTCTTTTCTTTATTTCCCTTACCCCCTTTGTTGTACACGTTTAGATAGATTGAGCAACTGCTTTTTATATTCCTAACCTTCCTATCCAAACTCAAAAAGAAACCTTAAGTAGCTATTGCACAACCTTCTTCAAACTCCTACTCCTCCTTTCCCCAATGCAATAGCAATGCAAAGAAGTAACAATGAAAGCTCCTAGATTTGCAGTTACTTCCCTTCCACTGAGAGAGCAGTCACCTCTTCACTCGCTGCTGTCCCTTTCCTGGATGTCTGCTTTTGCTATGACAGGTGCATATCCTTTGCCCGTTTGAGGTCCGCTTGTTGAAAATTTGGTGAAATATCTGATAAGATCCAAGGTATAAAGATCAAGTTATGTGTGAGCATTGAAATATTCAACATTCACTCATAACTTCAATCATTTTCAATATTTTTCCCACCATACTTTCAACATGGGACCCTACCTCATGAAGAAAGGTGGGTGAAATTTTTCAAATTCATGCCAAAAGGAGATTTCTCAGTCACTTCACAAAAACACCTTTTGGGTGGGATTTCAAAATTTTCACCTACCAGATTCATGAGGTGGAGTCAGAAGATGACTATGTTGAAAATCTAGTGAAAAATCTGGTAAAATGACCAAGTTAAGAATGAACGCTTGAAATATTTCAGTGTTCTCTCATAACTTTGTAAATTTTCAATATTTTTCCACCAAATGTTCAACGTGGCCTTTTTGGGATCCTACCTCATGAACAAGGCAGATGAAATTTTTCAATTGCATGTTGAAAGATGATTTTGCAGTCACTCAGTGAAATCACCTTTTGGGTGAGATTAGGAATTTTTCACCTACTGGGTTCATGACATAGGGCCATTTTTTTCCAATTGTTTACCCAGGTGAGACACACTAAGCTGAAAGCTTGTTTACAGGTGCAACCTGGGAGGACAGGGAAGTTAAGTGACTTTCTCAGGGTCACGCAGTATGCAAGTGGGGCTGTGGGATTCAAACCCAGGCCTCCAGATTTGTAACTCAGAGCCTTAAACCACTGCACTATACTGCCTCCCATAAGAAGACTATGTTCAAAATGTGGAGTCAAAATATTACAAAGCAAAAATGTTATGAACATACATTGAAATTTCTCTATGCTCACTCAGAACTTTGGTAATTTTCAGTATTTTCACTCCAAACTTTCAACATAGCGAATTTTCATACCACCTCATAAATGTGACAGGTGTCATTTTTCAAAACCTGACATAAATGTGCTTTTGCACATGTGGCATGAAATGACATTTCACACAGTTTTCTATAGATGACACATGTCATGTTTACGGAGGGAGGTCATAAAATGACTATGCTGAAAATTTGGAGTCAAATGTGTGCAGTGCAAGCTTTTGGCCCAGTGGGTAGTGCTTTATGATCCTGTGCCAGTGATCTGAGTTTAGGGTAAGCTCAGTGAGCCAGCTGGATGGGTCGAGGCTGGGGGGATGGTGCTGTCATATGACACCATCCCCAATCTTGGGAAGGGAAGGTGCAGGATTGCCAGCAGGGGCCCAAGTGCTATTTAGTGAAGAGGACTGTTCTCGTGGCATAGGGCCCTATGTCTGTACCACTGGGTGTCAGAAGGTCCTGCACTTTGCTGACAGATGGACTCTTTTCCCTGTGTGTCTGTATCTGTAGCCACATGGAAGTGCAGAGCTCAGAGGGCCCTTCACTTCTGTAGCCTGCCAGACAGCCCCACAAATTCTTGACATCCATTGCTACGTGGAAGTGCAGGTCCTGGCCCTACAGTTCCACAGGCAGATGGACACTTCCCAGGTGCAGGGTCTAGAGGGCCCTGTGTGTGTGTCTGCATCTGTTCACAAGATCCTGAAGGAACCCACACGAATGAGAATATAAGTTCACAATCTCAAAAAGAAAACAGATTCTTTGCAAAAAAAACCTGCATTAATGCACCAGTTAGGGTTCAGCTTACCACCACAAAAGTAGGGAAATGTTGTGTTAGGGTTTAAAACCCTAACTCTCCACCCCCCCCAGCAGCAAAAAGACAAGACCGCATAAGCAACCACAGACAGTCATCATTAGGTAAGGCAAACAACATACAGCTATTTCCAGATGATACAAATACAGTAGCACTGATCTGCCACCTTTGTGGATTCATATTTGTGGTACATACACTGCAAGACATGCACAGTCAATTCTGAATGCAGACAGAAATCCATGACACTCAAATCACAGTGTTACTTCTATGTGAGAAGCACAGGCCCCTGCAGCCACAGATACAAAGCCATGATAACCAAATTACAATTGTGGCTGCAGAAATGCAGGCCCCTGAGGGACCTAAGCTTCTGCAGTGCCAGATGTAAGACACACACACACCGATCTCTGGCTGCAGAAATGTAGGACCCATGAAATGCATGATGCATAATCAACAGCAGTGGATGCTTGCCATTACCTGCTGAGAATTGGTTCATCTACTGAGTGAAAAGGGAAAGGAAGGGTGACATAACGTACTGGCAGCAAAGCTAAATATTGACAAATGATACAAAATGCAGGAAAACAATTGTTGCAGGTGACTCAGTCCTGAGGTTTACAGATTAGCAAATGTGCCAAAGAGACATAGAAAACAATGGGTTGTCCTGTTTACCGAAAGCCAGAATTAAATACATAACTAAAGGAACAGACTGTAGGAGTCTCTTGCCCATCAGCCCCTGGTAGGGATATACAGTATGTTGCAACAAATGGCCCCAGTGGCAAGAAGGAAGACCAAATCAAGAATGGCTTCATGGTCCCCATTCCCTGTAAGGAAGATTAAAAACAGAAAAAGGGTACCATCTTTAGCAGTGTCAGTGGCTCAGTAGGTAGCACACTCGCCTCTGAGGCCGGGAGATCAGAGGGCTGTGGGTTCAGTTCCCACATCTGGCACTTGGGTTAATATCCCAGTACTGACACTGTAATGCAGCATGAGAGGGGTGCTGCATTTCTGAGGTGCCGTCTTTCGGATGAGACTTTAAACCGAGGTCCCATCTGCCTGAATTGGTGGTAGTTCAGGTGGATGTTAAAGATCCCATGGCACTTATCGAAAAGAGTAGGGGAATTTCCCCAGTATCCTGGCCAAATTTCCCTCATTCACTAAAAATACCACCAACAGCTTAATCTGGTTCAAGGTCAGTTGGCATTCATCTGTTTCCCCCCCCCCGGGTCGTGCCTGAAAATAGGCAGGATTTGTCTAGTGCACTTACCCGGTCAACAAATGCTAAATAAATAAATCTTCTTAGAAATACTACCCAGCTGGTTTCAAGACCAAAGAAACACTGGCAAGATTCAGAGGATAAAGGCTTGGCTCAGGGCCTGGTGCATGGAAGAAGTCATTGGCTTCCTTAGAAACTGACAAACTTTGATGGAAGTAGTGATCTTTTTAAAAGAGAAGGACTGCATCTAAATGAACAAGCATTTGTCAATGCCGAACGTTCGCTTACAGGTATTTGCAGTGGTATTTGGCACTTGGACATGGCTTAAAAAAATCAGTGACAAAGAAGTACAAGCATTTGTCAATGCCGAATATTGCTTGCTTCTATGTGCTGTTTAGGTATTTGGAAGTCATTGGAGTGCAAATATTGAAAATTCGCGAACTTATTAGTGTGCGTAGGGAACTGTGCAACGACGCCTCTAAAACAGTCATTTTAGGAATTTTTCACCAAATTTTCAACATAGCCATTTTAAGATCTCTGCTCATGAACAGTGTCACTGTAATTTTCTTAATGTGTCCCATACATTGAGTTCCGCACACACCGACTGCGCCATTGTGCGCACATGGGCAGAAACACGCTTTTGGGCAGGATGTGAAAATGACAGCTGTACTCTTCATAAGGAGGTGTGGTAAATGGCAATGTTGAAAATCTGGAGTGAAAATATTGAAAATTCGCAAACTTACGCAGTGGTAGGAAATGTGCAATGCACGCTTGTAAAACAGTCATTTTTAGGAATTTTTTCACCAAATTTTCAACATAGCCATTTTAAGACCTCTGCTCATGAACAGTGTCACTGTGATTTTTCTTAATGTGTCCCATACATTGATTTTGCACACTGACTGCGCCATTGTGCCTACATGGGCGGAGACACGTTTTGTGTAGGATATGAAAAATTACAGCTGTACTGCTCATGAAGAGGTGTGGTAAAATGGCAATGTTGAAAATCTGGAGTGAAAATATTGAAAATTCGGAAACTTATGAGCGTGCGTAGGAACTGTGCAACGCACGCTCATAGGACAGTCATTTTTAGGAATTTTTTCACCAAATTTTCAACATAGCCATTTTAAGACCTCTGCTCATGAACAATGTCACTGTGCTTTTCTTAATGTGTCCCATACATTGAGTTCGCACACCGACTGCGCCATTGTGCACTACATGGGCGGAAACACGTTTTGGGTGAGATGTGAAAAATGACAGCTGCACTGCTCATAAGGAGGTGCGGTAAAATGGCAATGAAAAATCTGGAGTGAAAATATTGAAATTTCGCAACTCATGAGCCGCAGTATAGAACTTGTGCAACGCACACCGTGAAACAGTCATTTTTAGAATTTTTCACCAAATTTTCAACACAGCCATTTTAAGATCGAGGGAGTATGAGCTATTGTAGAAGGGCCACTAGGGTGGTGAGGGTGGCTAAGGCAAGGAAGGAGCAGAACCTGGCCAGGGAAATCAGGAGAGGAACAAGGGTTCTTAGATACATTGGGGAAAACGAAGGGTGAAGGGGCAGATTAGCAGGATTAAATCAGGGGAGAGATGGGCACAAGACCCGGGAGCAGGCTGAGGTACTAAATGATACTTCACCCTGTTTCCACCAAGGAAAATGGGGTGCTGCATCAACATGGGAGGAGACAGAGATACTGAAGAGGGGGACCTTACTAATCGGTGGGTCTGGGGAGAGGGGAGGCATCACTGGCAGGAGGGGGAGGCTAAGCAGGAGAAGAGGTACTGGAAGTGGAAATCACAGCAGAGAGAGTGAGGGAGCCCTCAGCTACCTTAAGACAGAGAAAGCACTGGGACGGATAAATTACATCCCAGAGTGCTGAAGGAACTTATGGATGTCCCATGAAACCCTGCCGGAGCTTTTCACTCATCTCTGAGGACAGGATGGGTGCCCCAGGACTGGAAGGTGGCGCATATAGTGCCTATCCACAAGGGGGGATCAAGGGAGGTGGCAGATAACTACAGGCCTGTCAGCCTGGCATCCGTGGTGGGCAAGGTGATGGAGGGCATTGTCAAGGAGAGGCTAGGGGGGACCTGGAAAAGTCAGGGTGCCTGGACGATAGACAGCATGGATTTGTCTCGGGGAAATCATGTCAGACAAACCTTGTGGAGTTCTATGACTGGGTGACGAGTGCCTTGGACCTTGGTAGACCAGAGGATGTCCTCTTTCTAGACTTCAGCAAGGCATTTGACTCTGTTCCTCACATGGGCCTGTTGGATAAGCTGGGAGAAATGAGGGTGGGGAACCAGATGATCAGATGGATAGGCAATTGGCTCCAGGACTGGACCAAGAGGGTCGTAGTTGGCGGGATAGTCTCATCCCCAAAGAGGGTCATTAGTGGGTCCCACAGGGATCAGTCTCTGGGCCCCCTGTTCAACGCCTATGTCTCTGACATAAGGACAGGAATCAGGAGTGAGATGAGTCTCTTTATGGATGACTCAAAACTGGGGCGGTGGTGGATGGAGAGGAGGAGGTGGTCCCACGGGGACCTGGAGGCTCTGGAAAGATGGTCTAGAAAGTGGAAGCTGAGGTTCAATGCAGGGAAATGCAAGGTACTCCACCTGGGGCCAGAAACCCGGCCAAGTGTACACCCTGGGGAAATGCTACAAGTCTCGATGACTGAGAGGGACCTGGGGTCATGGTGGATGTCAAATGAACAACTTGGAGACTTGTAGGAGGGCAGCAGCCAAGGCCAACGGGATGCTGGGATGCATCACTAGGGGATCACCTCCAGAAGGAGGGAAGTGATGCTCCCTCTGTATAACTTCGGTGAGGCCACACCTTGAGTACTGCGTGCAGTTTTGGAGGCCACACTTAAAGAGGGACATTAAACTCCTGGAGAGGGTCCAGAGGAGGGCAAACCAAAATGATTTGGGGCTTGGGGACAGGACCTATGGAGGAGGCTCGAAAAGCAAATATGTACACATTGGAAGAGAGAAGAGACCAGGGGACATGATAGAGGTCTTCAAGTACATGAAGAGGGTAAATAGGGAGGAACAGTCAGGGTGCTTTGAAGGAAGGAGGAGGGGCCACTAGAGGGCATGGTGGAAGCTGGAGGGGAAGATTCAGGGAGAAAGGAGGAGGTGCTACTTCACTGAGAGGGTGGTGGAGCCATGGAATGCACTGCCTAGGGACTGGTGGAGGCAGAGATGGTGGAGGGGTTCAAGAGGGCTGGGACAGGTACAGGGGAAGGGTTCTGGAAGTAAAATCCAATGTAGCAAGAATATCCGGAACTGGGAAGGGAGAAGCCAGAGAAGGCGAGGGGGGCAGCAAGGTCAGCACCCAGGGTGGGGGCTGACCAATCGAGCAGACTCGAAAGACCGTTAGGCCTATTCTGCTGGCATTTTAGTATGTTAGTATTGTGCGCTACATGGGCGGAAACACGTTTTGGGCAGGATGTGAAAAATGACAGCTGTACTGCTCATGAGGAGGTGTGGCAAATGGCAATGTTGAAAATCTGGAGTGAAAATATTGAAAATTCGCAAACTTACGAGCATGCGTAGGAACTGCGCAACGCACGCTCGTTAAACAGTCATTTTTAAGAATTTTTTCACCAAATTTTCAACCTAACCATTTTAAGACCTCTGCTCATGAACAGTGTCACTGTGATTTTCTTAATGTGTCCCATACATTGATTTCGCACACCGACTGTGCCATTGTGTGCTACATGGGCGGAAACACATTTTGAGTGAGATGTGAAAAATGACAGCTATACTATTCATAAGAAGATGTGGTAAAATGGCAATGTTGAAAATCTGGAGTGAAAATATTGAAAATTCGTGAACTTACGAGCCTGCGTAGGAACTGAGCAACACAAGCTAGTAAAACGGTCATTTTCAGGAATTTTTCCACCAAATTTTCAAAATAGGTTTTTTGAGAGCCCACCTTATGAACGCTGCACTGTCATTTTGTTAATCTGTCCCGAAAGGTGATTTTGTGCACTGACTGCTAAATCACCCTTCGGGCCCGAATAACGCCATGACAGTGACAGAATTCATGAGAAGGGGTCCCAAAAACCCCATGTTGAAAATTTGGTGCAAAAATTCCAAAAACTGCCTGAGATACGCAACAAAGTTGAAAAAAAACCATCTAGCCCATTATACAGCTTACCTGCATTTCCTCAGTTCGCGGTTGGCTTTGAAGAGTGCAGACATGTTCCCGGTCCAGCGATGATTGTCGCGCTGAGCTCCGGAGGTAAGTATGGGGTGAGGGGGGTTGTGGGGAGGCAGGGTGTGCAGTGGGTGGGTGCGGATTGTGGGAGGGGCCAGGGAGAAGCGCCTGGGACCGCTTTAATTTACAGGTTTTTTAAAAAAGATGATGCGGACGCTTGCCACGCTGGGGTGGGCTCCAGCATGGCAGAAGGATGGCTGGGGGCCGCTGGAGTCGATGGGGATTGGGCACCTCGTCGGCAGATGACACGTATGTTTGCCACGCTAGTGGGCTCCCAGCGTGGCAGAAGGATGGCTGGGGGCCGTGGAGCCAATGGGGATTGGGCACCCCGCCGGCAGATGATTGGGACGCTTTGCCACGCTGGGGTGGGCTCAGCGGTGGCAACAAAGATTTGGGGCATGACATGGTGCAAGCACACAGCGGTGGTTTTCTTTGAAGAGAAGACCACTGCTGTCATACACAGCACCGCATCCGATTGGTGCAGGACTGTCACGCCTGCTCAATGGAGCAGGGGATTGTACAGGAGGGGCACACCTCCAAAGTGTCCCATTCTCCCAAGACGTTCCTTGCGCATGCACACAAGTGAACGTAAAAAGGAGCTAGAATTCTGGGGAACCTAATCAGCACAACCATAGAGAAGGCTTTAAATTGATAGCTGAGAGGAGGAGAGACACAGGTGGAGACTTATGAAGCCACAAGGGAAATGGGAACAAATGGAAGAGATACTGCTGGGCAGGGTGCCTTAGAAAAGGAAATAGACAAGCTAAATGAAGAAACAGTAGAGTCTGAGAAGTTGATAAAGAAACCAGACAGTATTTGGAAGTGTATGTATACAAATGCAGAGGATAAGGAGCAAACTGGGTGAACAGGAGACATTGATCATGGCACAGGGTCATGTCACCGCAAGTCAAAACTGTGAGGCTAAAAATGCTGCAGCGAAAAAGTGCAGGACAATAACAGAGTTGGGCAAAAGACCGACCTGTTCTGAGCACTGTGCCCATTGACTACAATGGGTTTTTATGTGTTTTTGTGGGGGGGCATTGCCCCCCGCACCTCCCAGGATTTAAATAACTAACTCGGGGGGGGGGGGACCTTGGGGATGGGGAGAAACTCGAGAGGGGGTTGTTTGTTTTTTAAAAAAAAATAAAAATGTCCCAAAACATTTTAGTAGGTGAAACCTTGGAGGGTGGGACTGAACCACAGTCCCAGGTCTCCCGACTGCACTGTATGCTGGTGTCCTAGCCACTCCTCCACAGGAGCGGCTCAACCAGGCACCCACCACAAGCCAACTTGTCCAGCCTCCCATTCTGTGTGCAGCGACAGGGGTAGCAGTATTCCCCTACTGCTATTCTACCCTTGTCACTGTAAGGTTAAGCGCTGTATAGACAGTGCGGTTAATACCGCACTGTCTTACATGCATGGTTATCACCTGGTACCCACTGATCACTATGGAGAAACTTGACATAGTAGGAATAATAGACATGGTAGGATGCGACTGACCTCTGAGGAATGGAGACAGACAACTATAAACTATTCAGAAATGAAAGAGCAAGTACAAAAGGGAGATGGGCTTGCACTTTACATGTGAAGCCATTTACATGTGAATAATGTACAAGATCTCCAAAAGAGAGAAACTGAAACACTCTGGCTAAGAGTATCAAATGAATGAGGAGAATGGTTGCAATCAGTCTATGTTACAGACAGCCTGACCGTAACGAGAACTAGGACTTGAACTTGATAAAGTGTAATTAATTTTTTTAACTGTTTATTATCCTAGCAAGGCTCCTGATTAGCTACTGGATTGGTCATTAATGTCTGAGATGTGAGTGATTCAGCTGCCAACTGTTGCTGTGTAGTGTGCACGGCTGTTGCCATAAGCTGAGACTAAAACAAAAAGGGGCAAAAACGATAATTGTTGTTGCGATTAGATTTATAATCACAAAAACAACTTTGAAACTGGTTATTCCCATGGATTAATGACCGGATGGAGGTAGGCGGCCCAGAGTGTAGTTGAGGGCCACCTATTCCCCCCCTCCACTGGTCATTAATCCCTCGGAAATGACTGACTTCTCAGTTGTTATTGCTTAAATGAGGAAAGCAACAACTAAGGGAAGCATACTTTGGAGAGGTGATGCCAACCACCCATATATAGACAAGGAGGTGGGAACAGCTACAGTAAGTCCAAGTGTAGTGGGCAATCTGGATCTTATGCAGGATTGTCACCTGATGTAGTCTGTTAAAGGAATTGCTATGGATCAATCAGTACTGGACCTAATCTTTAGCTGTAAGGATGACCCGATCAGATCAGTGGATATTGAAGACTCTTTGGTGAACAGTTGCCATAACATTAGCTTCACTATTGTAAGGATAAGGAAAAAGTGCAAGGGAATGACCTAGACCTATCCCTGCATAAGGCTGATGCTAGGAAGATGAGGGCGGTCACAGCACAGGTACCCTGGGAAACCAAACTCATCGCCATCAGCATTCAGCAACAGTGGGACACCCTTATAAACATGTGGACCATTTAAAGCAAGACGGCACTAAAAGACACAGACCAGTGTTGATGGTAAATGAAGTACTGGATACTAGATGCAGTTAAGGAGGAAAAATAACATGCAGGTAACCAGTGACAATAGACAGAACTGCAGAGACAAAGTAAGAGAGAGAGCGTACCAGAATCAGAGCAACAAAACAAGCAGTGGAGGAACAGAGAGCACCAGAGGCCAAATCCACTAATAAAACATTCTTCAAATATGTGAATGGGAAGAGAACGATGCTGAGTACTGTTGGTCCGCTTAAAGGTCGGGATATAGATGATATAATTACAAATGATAGATGGCAGAAAGCTGAAATGCATATTTCACCTCAGTATTCATAGAGGTAAGGGATGGAGTGTTATCAGACAGGAAATGTTATTCTGGGGAGAACAATTAACATGCTAAAAACATGTATGTAACACCTGAAGAAGCTGGAAAGTTACTAAAAATAGTGACTGTTAATCAGGCAATTAGGCCAGATAGAATGCATACCAAAATCCTGCCCCCCTCCATATTTGCCTACTACCCCCGTGTAGCTGAAATGCCTGATTTGTGCTGCTTGCTGTTAATGCACTTGCTCCTGTTTAAATCATGTACTCTATTCCACTTTACTGTAACTGTAAACTGTATTAATCCTATGTAACTGCATTAACTGTATACTGTGTCTGTGCTATGTATCTGCCTTTTCATTTCATTTCATTCTTTATTTTTTATACTTGTTAGCAACATGAGCAAATTGCCTGTTTTCACAAGCGACAAGTTTTACAAAAAACACACAATCAAAACAGGGCATACTATATAAACAAAGTACAAAATCAACATAACTACATACATAGATAAATTGGATAAACAACATCTTGGTAGCAAGTACAGTCAGTATTAGAATCAAGCCATGCCTCACTTGTTCCCTTCCCCAGGGTCGCGCCTGGAAACGATCCTTGGCTCAGTGTGCCCTTCCCAGTCACCAATTTTCAAATAAATAAATCCTGATGGGACTAGCAAAGATCTAGCCATACCACTGGCAATTATATTCAAAGAGTCTGGCAGAACTGTGTATGTGCATGATGACTGGAGAGTAGTGCCCACGTGGCCCGCATGGTGCCAATGTTTGAAAAAGGCTCCGGGGCAGAACCAGGGAACTCAGGCTGGTGAAGCTGGCATCAATAGCTGGGAAACTGCTGGAGAAGGTTAAAGAAACAAAAGTGTCACACATTTACAAGAACAACTAGTAGGATTCAGTTGCCCAGTATGGATTCTGTAAGGGGAAAGCATACCAACAAAATGTATTGCTTTTTATATTTAAATGCCACTAAGGAATTGGATGTGAGAAATCCTGTGGGTGCCTGGACTTCAGCAAACCATTAAATACTGTTCCACACAGGAGCCTAATTCATAAACTAAAGACTATATGTGTGTGTGTGTTTTTGAGTGTGCGTGTGTGTAATGCAGCGCATGCGTGTGTAGGCAGGCGCATGCGGTAAAAAGGCCTTGAAATGGGTTCAAACTATGGACCAAAAAGTGTTAGGTGTGCTCAGTGTTGCAGTGGGTGCTGCCTCACAGATTGGCTAACTCTTTCACAAATTCAAACAGTCCAAATAGGAGGGCACCAGTCCAGATAGGAGGACACTCCCAAGTAGTTACAGTAAATGATATACACTGGCCAGATATAAGGCATGACACCTTTAATTAATTTAAGTTTACATCCTGCCTATGACAAATTACAAGACTGTGGCACTTACTGAGAAAAGAGGACTCCCAACAAATCTCAGCAGCTTACTGCTACTCTGACACTTCTTCAAGGGACAGAACTTCTATGCAACTCAATTACTTTTATACTGGTTCCTTAAAGGTATCCCTCCCCAGTGTATACACCTTAAAGGCAGGATGAATTTTATTTTATCTCCAAGTACACAGTCCCATTAGTGCTAATTTAAAAATAAAAAAATACTTTTCAAAAGTCTGTATTTCTGAGTCACTCTGTGATTTGATAACGAACTGCACTATTCTAACCACTGTTTGGGTATTGCTTATGTTTTACCTTAACGCTGATTATTTTTTACTTTAGAGGATCCCTTTGGTACTGTAGCTAGCCAATACAAGCCTTTGAAAAGTGTTTTATAAAATTAACATTAATGGAAGTGTGTATTTAGAATAATAAAAGAACAAAATCCTCCAGCATTTAAGGTGCGTACATTGGAGGAGGGGAGGTTGTGTCTTTAAGGAACGAGTGTACCCCCCTACCTCAGCAGGGGACTTATCTGGACTGCCACTGCCACTGCCATTGTCCCAAGCACCTGCTCTGCTGCCATCTCTTCCTTGCTTCACCGCATGTGTGGTGCAAAGAGAAAGCCGGGTGGTTGCACACATCTTCAGTGCCTCCTGCGCCCCCGCCACAGAGAAGGCTGTCATGAGAGTGGGAGCGCATGCTACTGGGGCTCCTTCCCAGTGCTCCCAACTCCCTTCCCTGCAGCATGCTTGACCATGGAACTGAGGCTTATCTGAGCGCCATGACCCAATTGGATAGTAGACTAACAGGGTTGCTACAATACCTGGGGCAGCACATATTAAAAAAGGGGGGAAATAAATACGGGACTCTGGAGCTCAGGGTCCCCTTGCAGCACAGGGGCGGCCATTGTGATGACCCTCAGCTTTGACAGCCACCCAATCAGAGGGCTAGGAAGCCCATAGACTGAAGCAGGGGGTTGTGGGGTGGATGATATATCTGGATCCTCCCTCATGGACTGGCAGGTTTGAGGAACCAGTCTAATAGCAGAAGGACTGATGGAAAGCCCTGCCTGCCCGATGGGACACTGAATGGATGGAGAAAGATTACTGGGCTCTCGAGGAGTTGGGGGCAGTCAGAGAGGGACACTGAGGTGTTCAGAGTGGTTGTTGGTGTGATCAAGTAAGATACCTAGTCCAGCCAGATAGCCTGCGAGCCCTTCCCAGGGTTCACTCAGAAGATTCTTTGAGGGCATTTCCTAGGTTTACTCTAGTTAAGGACTGTTCCAAATGAGCCCTGTGGGGAGAACTTGCTGAGAGTGTGAGACTGATGTCCACTGCTGTATACCAGAGCTGCTGAGCTGCCCGAGTGGAAACAAAGACCTGCATTCCATTCCAGGTTGCTGTAGAGCCAGGTAAGGGGCCTTCCAGCCCTGAACTAGTGGGGTGGATCAGGGAACAGTGAGCCACAGGGCATGTTCCCTTAGTACATGAGTAAGGCCACTGGGCAGTTCTCTTGTATCCTGAGAGTTGAGCCAGAAGGGCTATAACTGGAGTGGTGTGAGCCCGAAGGGTGGTGGTGCTGCTGCAGAACATTTGAGAGTCCGAAGCTCCTGATTATGGCTCAGTCTGCTGCTATGTGCTGTTCCCTGCCTCGAATGTACTGCTGCATCCACGGGTCACGTGAGTGCTGGCATTGCTGCCTAGGATCTTTGTACTTTTCCCACTTTGGATTGCAATTCGATGGACTGGTCACATAGACCAAATGACCAAAAGCTTAAATAAAAATGGGTGGTGGTGGTGAGAGGGGAGCTCTCAACTCCAAGGCCAGTGACGAGTGAGGTGCCACAGGGCTCTGTGTTGAGGCCAGTATTGTTTGGGCTCTTCATATCAGACATTGCACTATGGGGTGTGAGAGGCAAGTCTGTTCACTGACGACACCAAAATCGGAGCAGTGGTGGATAGAATGGAGAGATGGAAGCAGCTGCAGGGGGACCTATGCAAGCTAGAGGAGTGGTCAGAGAGGTGGCAGCTGGGGTTTAATGCAAAGAAGTGTAATGTTATGCACTTTGGGGTGAAGAACCCAAGGAGAGAATACTGGCTGGGAGGGGGGTTAAGCAGGAGATCACTGAGGAAGAGAAGGACCTAGGGGTAATGATAACAGGGACCATGAACAACACTGCCTAGTGCACGAGAGTGGCTACAAAAGCAAACAAAATTCTGGGGTGCATAGCGAGGGGGTTTTCATCCAAGTGAAGAGAGGTGATCTTGCCCCTCTACAGGTCACTGGTAGGGCCACACATAGAGTATTGTGTGCAGTTTTGGAGACCATACCTAAAGCGTGATATCAGGCTACTGGAGGGGGTGCAGAGGAGGGCAACAAAGATGATATGTGGAATGGAGGGGGAGAGACTATGACAGTAGGCTGAGAGACCTGAATATGTACCCCCGGAGGATAGAAGGGACAGGGAGAACATGATACAGACATTCAAGTATCTGAGGGGAATTAATAAGGATGGGGGCAGATGGGGTCTTTAAGTTAAGGAGGGGGAGGGTCACCAGGGGGCACGGGCTAAGAATAGAGGGGGAAAATTTAGGAAGGAAATGAGGAGACACTATTTCACAGAGAGGGTGGTAGCAAAATGTAATGCCCTACCAGAATGGGTGGTATCATGCAAATCTGTGAACAGCTTCAAAAGGGCATGGGACTGGGGACAGGGAAGAATAAGGGTGGGGACGGGGGTGGCAGTGGATGACAAAGGGGAGAGGGGGGGGCAGCTACAAACTGAGACTGAATGTTCAAAAGAGTTGCGCCATGCGCCCAGCAGGTTCTTAACGTGCGCAACTCAAAAAATCGCCATTCTGCGATATTTATGGAAGCGCCAGTTTGATCGAAACACGCCTGAGCCACAGCGCATTTGGAAATGAAGGCATGTGCAAACTCAAGGGGCGGGTCCATGCATAAAGTGCGAATGCGATATTTCCACCACTGCGCACGCGCAAGAGTGGCTCAGCCGGAAGTTATAGTAACTGATTTGAGCCAAAATAAAATGGCTCAAGGGGCGGGCGCAAGAACCGAGCAGGCCGCAAACCGGGGAGAGACAGAGAGAGAGAGAGAGAGACAGAGACAGAGACAGGAGCAGGAAGGACAGAGAGGGACATGGGTCCTGGAGGACAGAGAGGCCAGTGGGGTGCCCGTGCAGTGGAAGTAGCAGTGGGGCAGTGGGGGTAACACAGGAACAGCAGCTGGGGGGGCAGAAGCCAGGGAGATGGGACTGGTGTCAGCTTCCACATGGAAGCTGTAATGAGGGGGTGAGACAGCATGCTGCAGGGGGACGGGTCGTGAGGGGCCCATCGGCGGTATGCCCCGACAGGCGGTGACTGTGGCCGCATCAGCTACGAGCTGTACAGTGATGTTGAGATCGTGGCCCGGCACCGCCTGAACAGGGCAATACTGAGATGGCTCAGTGAGCTGTGCAGTGATGTGGATGCAGGCACCTCACGACGGAGTCACGCCTGTCCGTGGAGACCAAGGTGACAGCCTGCATGTGCCTGCTCACCACGGGCACCTTCCAGAGGCCGACAGGGGACACCACAGGCATCATGCAGTCAGCCACGCCACGCATCCTCACCCACCTCAGCGACTGCTGCCCCATGCCGCGGAGTACATCCATTTCCCCAGCACCGCGGCAGAGCGATAGCAAACATGCAGGAGTTCCACAGGGTAGCACAAATGCCTGGTGCTTAGGTGCCATAGACTGCACCCATGTGGCCATTCGCAGACGCCCACCTGGCCCCGATGGGCAAGCATATCGAATCAGCGGGCTACTCGAGTGTCAACTGCCAGGTGGTGTGTGATGCCACCACGCATCATCAATGTTCAGCACACACCCCCTGGCGGAGCACATGATGCCTTCATATGGCAAACAATCTGCACTGTGCCATCGATTCGAGAGTGGGAACATCCCCACGAGTCATCTAGTGGGTGAGTACACATGTATGGAATGCAAACTTGTGCAAGGGTGGAATGACACAGGTGCCATGTGTAGTGCACAAGGATATGGGCAATATGGACCTGACCTAACACTGATCTCCACTATCTCCACACAGGTGACTGTGGATACCCACCCGTCCCTGGCTGCTCACACCATACCGCACCCTCACGACCCCAGCGCAGCACGGGCTTAATGAGGCACACGCCGCAACATGGAACATCATAGAGCGGGTGTTGGGACTCAAGGCACGCCCGATGCCTGGACACTCCGCCGGAGCTTCTACAGTACAGCCCCCAAAAGGCCTGTGGATATTCCTGGCCTGTTGCATCCTGCACAACATGGCCAAAGACCATGGGATAGCTGTACAGGTCCAAGAGGGGACAGCGGTGGGGACGCCAGTGGCGCCAGTGATATGGGTGATGAGCCGCCCCTAGGAGGGAGGGACCCCGACTGACCTGCAGGCCCAGCTGCACCGGGACACCATTGCAGAAGAGTACTACGCACAACACAGGTAAGTCAAGGGGACATGTGCAGGCAACACTGTCTATGCGCGAAACCACAGGCACACAGGGAACACACCGTGCATGAAGGTCAGAGTTGAAGGGTCTACGATACCAACACATTAGCAGAGAGGGTGAGCACTCAAATAAACACACACACACACACCAGGGCAGCATAGGGCAGCAGCACAGCAATGCGAAATTACACTCATCACACAGCACCACCAACCACCCTCACCACCTGGACTGTCCACGACGTAGGTCAGGACCTGGGCAACCTTGCACCTGTGTACAGTGCAAATGCAGGCACCATCATCCACACGCACCTGTGGACAGCAGTTGGAGAGTGCAGGTGGTCCCGGTGTCAGTTTGGTGAGCAGAGCACCCAGCAGTGCACCGCCCACCATGACACACACATTGCACTACAGGGCAGCACCAGACAGGGCCTGCACTGGGAGACAGCTCAGCCAGAAGCACTGTCCCATCGCCACCACGGATGCGTGGCGGCCCCGCCGCGGCCTCAGCAGCACTGGCAGGCCGCGAGGGGCTACATCGCGGCACTACTGCACCACCAGGGGTCCCAGTGCGTGACCGCGACCTTGCTCGCGACAGGGGTCTGCATCCCGCCGAAGAAACTTGCACCAGGGGTGCCCGGATGCCCACAGCAGAACCCGGGCGCCTACAGGCCCTGGGTCGCACGACGCTCGAACGGGAGTGCGGAGGCGACCGTGGGTGCATGGTACAGGGTCACCAGACAGTGTGTGGCCACGCGTCACCACAAGACTACTACCAATAGCCTGTCGATGGCAGCGTCACATCCGTCCGCATATGGGATCCCCAGCCCGGTCCCGGCACACTCCTGCTATGCAGCCCATCGGACACAGTCAGTGCCTACTGACCTTGCAACCCGCCCCTGCAGCTGCGGTACCGGACTCCTGCAGCAGGCGGTGTGCACGCCCAAAGGGTACTGTGCCCCAATGGCATCGTGACCCCCAGGGTGTGGATGGTCTGGTGCACAGCACCCTTGAGGGTGGCCGCCAGTTCATCAGGACCAGTATGGGCTGATCCAAGGCGGTGGACAAGTGCCACTGCCTGATGCTGTCCCCCAGGCCTGGTGTAACTGCTGCTGCTGCCCTCCAACTGCTGAGCCCCCAGGTCCACCTGTTCCACCCCTGTGCTGTCAACAGTGCCAGACACCTGCTCAGCCACCGTGCTGCCTTAACCTGCGCTGACAGGCCCAGCCTGTGACTGTGCCAGCATGCTGGTACACAGGTGTGAGCTGGGATGCCCAGGGGCACGTGGTGCCTGCCGTGGCGTCCCCTGTGGGACACACTCCTCACTGGCCATTGCAGGCCTGCCATCCTCACACAGTGCCGGCAAGGCACATAGGCATAGGCACAGCATGCTGGCACACCTGCATGCCAGACTGCTGTGACACAGGCTGTGCAATTTCTGCACCTCGTGATTACTGCCGGGCGGAGTTGTCAGCCCAGCCGCCTGCTGCTGCAGTGCGCAGGCTGCCGGGCGGAGGTGGAAGGTCCCTCCTCCCGGTCCAGCAGGTCTGCCTCACTGTCAGCACCCACCACCACCGGGCTCCTGCAGATGAACAGGATCTGAAACAGAAAGAGTAGTACATGAGTGCATGTGAACAACAGCCGCCCCCACAACATCAACATGACATACTGTGCAGTGATGGGCTTCACCCGTCTGGAATCCTCCGCCAGGAACACCCGCAATGGCACTCGCCGCATGGCTGCCATTGTCTCCTCAGTCGGGTTGTTGCAACACCACTGGTGGTCCCCACCAGTGGCAGCATCGTGCCACCCTGAAGGCTGCCACCTTCTCCTTCAGCCTCCCGCGTCAGTCCCCATCTTCTGCGGCACTCGCACGGAGCGCCGGTGGTTTCCATGCAGGTTGACGCCAGAGCTACTCCCTCCCATGCAGCTGCACGCTGCTGGGGTGCCCCTCCGCCACTCAAAGCGGCTCATCCTCCAGGTAGGCCTGGAAGAGGCCTCGGCCCTGCTGTGGTGAAGTTCGCCTCCCTCACGCCCGCCGGGCCCACACCTCGCCTGGTTCTCGCCAGTCATGTTGATCTGTATGGGTGGAAGTGGACACCTGTCACCTGCAGTCCACAGCATTTCCCATGAGCATAGCTGCAGGCCGGGGCAGAGCCCCCTTTCCTCGCTGCCTGGCAGATACTGATGGAAAGCGGGTGCCCTCTGCCCCTCTAAGTGCCCTCACTGATGCTCAGCCCCTCATCCCTGCGGACACCTCCCAGCACCCTGCCCATGTGCATTGTCCTGAGCATCACACAGCATGCACCCTCACCCTCAGCTGCAACACAACTAAGTCACGCTACAACCCAGTGTCGATTTTATAGCGCAACACATGCAAATGAGGTGTGGCGAACTTTAATGACATGCTAATCGCGCTCATCGCTTTTGAATGGCTGGACTTCTGCTTTGCATGGCGTCGGCTGAATATCGCGAACGCGCTTAGCTGCTAATAGGGAAGGTCCGCTGAGCCGGCGGCGCATGCTTCAGGTTGTGGTGTTATACTGCATTGCGCAAGCTCAGACGGGGTTACGTGATAGCGCCGATCGCGGCTGCAGAACTGCTGAGCTGATAGAAGCTATTCTGGACATGGCTGACCATTGTGCCAGTGGCGCTGCAGCACTGGGCACTATATGGGCTTTGTGGCACCTTCTGCGCGATAGTCTCTGTGGCACTGGTGCTGTGCTTCGTAGTCGCGCAGGGGATACCTGTGCATCCTATAGTGCTGTGCGTAGCTCGTCATTGCCGTGACCTTTGGTATGCCCTCTGACCCTGGCGCTGAGTGCATGCTGTGTGTATTCGTCTCCATTGGCGCTGTCTGGCTACAGCGCCATGAAGTGACAGCCTGTGTGAACAGCGATAGGTGCCTGTGCTGGTCTATTGCGCAACAACTCCACGTGGGGGTCATTAGCGCGGTGAAAGCGGGCGCCATATTGCCCGTTGTAAAGTCAGTGCTATGGCTAGGAGGAGGGCAGTGCCGGTGGATCCAGTTGAGGTGGTTAACCTGGTGGCCCTAGTGGAGCCCTCAGCTATGACCAACTGTATGGTGAGGCCACCCTCACCGGACGCGAGGACCCATGTGTGGAGCAGGTGGCCACTGACCTGGTGGGGCTACTGGTCGGGCCGGTCCACGGAGCAGTGCCTGCACCGGTCATCGTGATCTCCTCACCGGAGGTATCCGGAGCTGGTTAGCACAGCTGGCGTTCGCGTTAGAGACGGTGCCTAGGTGCCTCAGGCCACGTGAGTGTAACGCATCTATTTTCACCTATATTCTGTCTGGGGTGTTGTGTGTGCCTGGGTGGCTGTGCATCGTGTCAGTGCAGCTGTGTGATGGATGGTTATGGCTGTGTGGGCAGGCAGTCTTACTTTGGGGCAGGGGTACTCTGCTTTTGAGTCACACTGATGTTTGTCTCACCATATGTCTCCCACAGGCCGGATGGTGACGGCGCTGGACGCGGCTGATGTGGGCCATGCCAGGGCCCCAGTCCCACAGGCCGCCGTGCCCGCAGCTGCAGCAGCAGCATCAACAGTAGCAGCAGCAGCGCAGACTGAGCTGCTGGAGGAGTGTGAGTATCATTACGCCATGGATGCTATTGCATGCTGGGGGGCAGGACCACTCAACCATGATGGACAACAACCAGATGGGTGGTAGTAGTTCCACCATACGCACACTAGTGAGTCCCCACCCTGGTGACAGTGTACAGTTCCAGAACACATAGCTGCGATGGGACAGGGACTGTGGAGAGCGTTACAGGAGGGGCGATGATGGATGTGTATGGATTGCATCACATGTCCTATGCAGACAGGTTGACAGAATTGAACATGTACTCCCTGGAGGGGAGGAGGGTGGGATATTATGGTGCATGACGTATTGCACAGGGGGAACAGTGCAGGAAACCAATATTTGTCATGAGAGGATGTTCCAGGTGTAGAGGGCATGGGATGCAGTTGAGGGGCTCAAGGAAGGGAAACATGTGAATGTGTTTCTCAGCATCATGGGTGGTGGATTTGTGGAACACCCTGCCAGAGGATGTGGTGGGGGGCTGACTTGGTCACGTGGAGATCTGTGGTGTGTGGGCTCACCATGAGGGACTTCTGGAGGTCAGGGTGAGGGGAATGGACTTATAGGACATGAGAGTGATCGTACAAGGCCAAATGGCCAGACTAGGTGTCCCATAGGGCCCTCATCTGCCGACACTGTCTATGTATCCATGTATGTATGGTGCGGACACAGGTGACCCGCATCACAGTGCATCACGCACACGCCTGTGTATGCATCACAGGTGGTCCAGGCATGCACTGGGCCATAGCTGTGTGATTGGCATCGCACCACGCTGCAACATCACATGACAGCCTAGTTTGTACTGTGATTGACGTGGGCATTGTGTGTGGGCGGTGGTGCGCATGGCTGGTGCTGCCTGTTTGTGATAGCCATGTGCATGTTCACTGTGGGTGGTGCATGCCATCACATGTGCAGCACATTGGGTTAGCTGGGTTGCAGGTTGGGTGGTGTTCAGGGTTGTGGTCAGTCTCAGCCATTGACTGTGTTCCCATTTTCCTAGGCCTCGGTGTGCTTCAGCGCGCGGCTCACGATGTCCGGCGCCTGGCACAGCTGGCCGGCGACAACAGAGAAGCTCCTGCAAGCCTCCAGCAACAGGGGAAGCGGCGACCAGACACAGGAGGGGAAGACGGCAGGGGAGGAGCAGGAGCCTGCTGGGCGAGCCCACCTTTTATTTGCCCTTCCCCATCCCTTTCACCCTGACTTCCTCTCCAAGTTGTTTTCTCCCTTGCACACCCCTGCCTTTTACCCTCCCCAACTTGTACATAGTTTTAGCTGTTTTGTTACCTCTTTTTGTTTGAATATAAAATTCTATTTTGGTACAACTGCTGTGTTGGTGTCTGCTTTGCAACTGGCTCTGGGTGCTCCGTTGCAGGGGTGTACATGCCATCTGGGCTACTATGGTCCTGGATATATGTGTGTGTGTGTGTGTGTCCATGGGGAGGTATCACCAGCATAGCATTGCCTTTCTGTTGCTCTCGCCATCTGCTGCCACCCACTGCTGGGTGCACAGGGTGGGTCTGGGTGGTCTGCTTCTCTGCAGCATGGGGTTGACGTGTGGCACGGGGGGTGCATGGTGTTTCCTGCAGTGCCTGTCACTGCACATGAGCGGTGTCTTGGGGGCACGGTGCACGCTGTGCTGTGCGTACAGGGGGGACTGATGTGCACTGTGGTTGTCAACCCCCTGGGTGTGGCACTCTCTGCCTGCCAGTGGTTGTGCTGGGGCATCATGGCTCTGCTATGCTTTAATTGGCTTGTCCCCATGGGCACGTGGATCAGCCGTCCCACCCCCAGTGATGCTGTGCTTGGGGTGTGCCAGTGTGGGTGGGTTCTGCAGTGAGTTCCTGTGCCCATGTGTGGCATGGCTGGCGGTGGGCCCCAGCCTGCCTCCCTGGATGTGCAGTTCCATTGCTCTGGGGCTGTGCTTGCGCTATGGCAGCTCTGCACTGCTCAGCTGAGCTTCCATGGTTGCGCCATAGCGCAGCATTTTGGCTCAGCTTCTCCTTCCTGGTTGCGCGATGGTGCAGTATGTGCGATATTCAGACGTTGGTTGCTTGCGCAATTTGCTCTGCTCCATGTTTGAATATCGCACCTGTTGCGCATTTGCGCAACTGGTTTGTGCTTGCTCCTGCTGTTGCGCCAGTTTTGAGCGCAGTTTGAATATCTGGGCCTAGGGGTGTTGGCTGCACACTCGAGCAAACTTATATAGACCAGGTGGTCTGTTTCTGCTGGCACATTCGTATGTTCATAAAAAGCTGGGGCACTTTACCAACTTTGAAATGAGATACCAAGGGCAGCCAGAATTAGAATAATAGAGTCAATGGTCCTACCTGTTATGGACTATGGTGATGTCCTGTACAGACCTGCATCCTGTTCTGAACTATATAAAACTGACATACTCCATAATAAATTTGCAAGATATAAACTGGGGGTCCCACGCGCTAGAGATCACTGTTTACTATACAGGAAGTTAACATGGACACGCTTGGAGGTCAGGAGGCAGCTACACACATTAAACCTCATGTTCAAAATATGCAAAAAACATCTCCCAGGGTACATTCTGGACAAAATGGAACCCAAGCTTAATAACAGGACTGCTCTGAGATCTGCTGATGATGTGGAGTTCAGGATCCAGCAGGCATCAACAAACATTGGCAGGTCATCTTTCCTGTTCAGGGGTCCCTCAGCCTGGAACTCACTGCCCATGCACCTCAGGCTGAAAAACAATTCAAGAAGACTAGGGCTGATCAAAAAGTGGATAACTAAAGAAGCCATGAAACCCCTAATTTGTTGCCCTGACTATGACAAGGGATGTGACCCCAAGAGATGTCCCACTTAGCCACCCCATACGGCACTGAACATATACGCCAAGAGCCTACCATAAGTTGTCCACCCCCAACATGGCACTATACTGTTTATGTCCTAATCTGTAACTGCTGCAACATGAGCACTAATCTGTAACCGTCAAAGCTAATCTTATTATATTGCAAATGCCTTTGTACTGTACTGTCATATATTGTTTGTCAATGTACAATGGAAACTACTGTTCTGCAACACCTTTGTATTATATTGTCATGCACTGCTTGGTACTGTGCTGAATACCGCTGATGTTGATCTCATTGAGATCACTGTAACCCTGATATTGTACTATAATTACTGGTCAGCAATTTTTTCCATAGGCTGAACCAGTTATAATTTGCCGTCATAACCTGCGGGTTATAACAGCAAACACGGGCCACTTCAATCAAACTAGAGCCACATCCTGATTGGCTCTCCACTTCTCATGGGCGGGCTAAACACATAACAAACATGGCGGCTCCTCATCCTGCTTACCGAGGAGCTGCCACAGACCAGCCGTCACACCGGACATCCTCTTTTCTTTTACAACCTCTTGTTTTGTTTCAAAACCTCTAATCTGGTTGATCCTGCTGTCCGTAACCCGTACAGCCCGAGAAATGCCTATGAAACAGAGCACCACACTGGAACGGCTCCGAAGCGCTTAACAGAGGTAAGCGCTGTTGCAGCAAGTGAAACTAAAATCAAGCAAAGCACGAAGAAACAGTTGTAAAAAAGAAAAAGAAAAAGATGCCTAACAAACAACAATCTGTTTTTCTAATAAAGATGGTGTGTGTGTGTGTGTGTGTGTGTGTGAGTGTGTGTGTGTGTGACAGTGTGACAGAGTGTGTGTGTCAGTGAATCACAGACAAGCAGCATCAATGTGGGAAAAAATTGCTGACCAGCAATTATAAAAAATAAAGTAATAGGCAGGTGGTTATTTATGAGAATTTTACACAAACCCTCGGTGTGGGATGCCTATATAAACCCCTCGGGCTTCGCCCTCGGGTTTATGGGCATCCCACACCTCGGGTGTGTGCAAAAATTCTCATAATAACCACCTGCCTATACATTATTCTCTAGGTAATGTTCTTGATAACATAGACTTCTGCATATGGTACACATTGAAAATGAGCCTCCGCTCAATTGGGGTCTGAGATGTTCATATCATGCCACAATGATTGTGAATAAAACTACTACAACTACAACTGTGGTTTCAAGCCTTTTGGGATTTTAAGTTCTTTTAAGTTGTGCTAGCACACTATGGTCTGTTGGGAGGTTAAACTGCAAGCTTGCTAACTTTCATCAAGTGCACCACTGAAAGAATCTGCGCACTGGGGCTCTAGTATAATTCCTGGGTACTCAGAGCCATTGGTGTTTGTGCCATACATGAAACTGTAGATCTATTACTAGTATAACTTAGTAAGCAAGCCTGGGCTTGCTTCTGAGCTATTTAACAATTTTTTGGTGACCTTGATAGGTAAAGAATTAATTCTCTTAACTGTTTCTCCCATACATACACAATAAGTAGTAAGTAATGATATTCATCCAAAATTTTACTTTAGAACTGTTTTCCTGAACAAATTAAAGAATGTATGTATTAAAATAGGATCCAAGGCCATACATTGCACATCATGATGTTGACTTCAGAATTATAAAGTCAGGAATCAGTTCCCTCTCCCAGCCCCTAGCATCATTTCAATTTTTCTTTATGTTTTGGAGTTTTCCTCCTATAAATGGAAACTTGCTTCCATTAAACCTATTTTTAAAAGTGGTAATCCAGTGCTTATTTCAAACTATCGTTCAATTTTCCTATTGGCCCCCTCTCAAAGATACTGGAAAAAATAATCCTTGATCAGACCGTTGAGCATCTTGAAAAATATAGTTTGCTCACTGAATGTCAACATGGTTTCAAATCAAAACATAATACAGAGATGGCCTTGGAGGGGTTCATAGGCTGCACACAGGGTACCCTTGATAAGGGACACTGTGTTGCAGCCATATTTGTGGACCTCACCAAGGGCTTTGACCTGGTAGAACACCATCTACTGCAAGCTATCCTCCTTGAGTTGCAGTTTTCTCCTGATGTTATTAGGTGGTATTCCGATTATCTTTCTAACTGCTCTCATAGAACCAGAATAGAAGGAAGTTCGTCCAATTCAAAAATAATCAAATGTGGGTTGCCCCAGGGATCTTTTTTGAGTCCACTTATTTTTTCATTATTTATGAATTCAGCACCCAGTATTTGTATCCAAACTTCAATGGCACTGTTTTCAGATGACATTGTTATTTACAGAACTAATGCTAGACCCAATATTGCGCTGGAAAACATACAAACTGATTTTCACATTTTTTTCAAAATTGGCTCAAATCTAGATGTATGGTACTAAATAAATAAATAAATAAATAAATAAATAAAGTAATGCTTTTCTCTGAGCCCAAAAAGAAAAGGGAAAACCTCATTCCCATTGTAGATCTTAGTGGTGAAGTTACTGAGCTTGTTGAAAGCTTCTGATATGTGGGTATCATCCTGGATCCAAACCTCACATTTGAAATGCATATTAATAATCCAAAGAACATTTTGCATCAAAGACCTGGTTTACATTATAGGATTAAACATTTCCTGACTATAGAATCAAGGAAATTACTTTCTAGCAGCTTCCTTCTAAGTGTGCCTGACTGTGGACTAATTATTTGAACAGCCACAGCTGATAAGCTCTTGGCTTGATTGAGGGTTAGGTATCACACAGTCCTGAGATTTATGACTAGTTGAGCTTGTCTAACTCATTGCTGTGACCTGTTTAAATCATCTGTTTATCTTTGGACAACAGGGTAAGCTTTTAGAATGGGGACTTTCCTCTTTAAGGGTATTACAGGTCTTCTCCCTTCTTCTGTTAATGCCTTTTTCCCCAGATGAACTAATCAATGTGGAACCAGATCCTAAAGCAGATTTGTATTTAATTTACCAATTTTTAAAAAGGCTTCTGGACAAAGGACCTTATTATATAGAGCCCCACTCTTTTTTAATGTTCTTCCCATGGACTTAACTGTTTGACAGTACAATCTTTTAAAACAAAATTATGAAATTGGTTTGTTGATTACAATGAATGTAACTGTTTTACATCTTAGAATTTCCTTGTTAGTCAATCTTTATTGGTACTGTTTCTTAATTGTCTGTTTCCTCATTCCTTTGTATGTTTGTACTCATATTTGATGTTTTATGTAAAACTTGTCACATGTGAAAATGGGCAGTAAGGCTCATCATGCCTACAAGTATAAAAAATTAAATTAAATTAAATAGTACCAGTTAAAGAGTTTACTATACCCTGTGTAAATTAAAATTCATCTTTTTGTGCCCCTTGATTGGGTAGGTATTCCCTCAAGTGTGTGGGATCTGGGAGGGTGGTAGAGACCCACATTACAGTGGTTCCTAGGGTGCATTTTTTTCATATTACTTTTTACCTTTGGTTTTTCCATTTTCTCCCTGTGCCCCCACGCCCCCTTGCAGCATGAACGTGCATGTGTGGAGGCACCACACATCACGTCTCCTCACTTCTGTGTCTCCCAACCTCCAGTGCTGCCCTCCGGCCTCAACTAGGGGGCAACCAAGGAGTAGAATGACAGCTCCCCCTTCACCAGGAGAGTAGAGCAGTCCATCGGATGCTCGATCCTCTCCCTCCTCTCCTGGCCCCCAGCAACCCAAGGTTGCTCCCAATCCCAGGTTGCCAGCATGGTGCAAGGTGTGGCGTCCAGTGCCTCAACCCTCAGCACCACCAGACCAGCCATTAGGGAGCATTTCTATAGGTTGGGAGTGCTCAGGGTGACTTGCAACTGCTTAACTTTTCCCTCCCTTTCAGCTGCCAGGCCTGTGCTCTTAAATAAAAGCATTGTTAATTGTCTGGAATTTTACTTTTGTGTGTGAGCTCAGTTTGCACAGTCTGATTGAAGTGCTTATTAGTGAAGGTAACAACTGTCTTCATAGTCCCCAGGGGGTGGTCCAGGTCACTGTAGGGAGGTGGGTAGGTTCTGCATCCCAGAGTGTGGTACTGCACACAGCACCTGGCCCACTTATTCTCTCTTTCTGGGTGGGGCACCTCACCATTTATTATTTGTTCTGGGGCAAACCCCCCTATTCACAGGAGAAAGAACAAACCCAAACCCCTCAGTCAGGTGGGCCCTGTATAGTCCACAGGCAGGGGTGTGAACCCAGACATGGCATTCCAGTGGTCACACGAGTATGAAAACAATTGAGTCAGTCACACAGATGCTCAGCTCCCTGAGGAAGTGCCAGAGCAGCAGGAAACTGCTGGGGTTTGTTGGTAGTCCTCTTTTCTCTGTAAGTGCCACGGTTTTGTAATTTGTCACAGGCTGAAAGTACATGTAATAAATTACTTACAGGGGATATGCCTTATATTTGGTCAAGTATTTGTCATTTAGCAACTTGAGAGTGCCCTCCTACTTGTAATGTTTGAAACTGGTGCAAAACTGGTTGCAGGTTAGGAGGCAAAGAGTGATAAGTAAATGGTTACTAATCCACATGGAAACAAGAGACCTGTGGAGTGACTATTCTGGGACCTACACCGTACAATATATTCATCAGTGATCTGGCAGTGGATACTGGTAGCTGGATCCCCAAGACTGTTGAGGATACCCAGATGAGATGAGTAGTAGTTACATCACAAGAATATGCAGTAAATACAAAATCACTGAAAGATTTGGACAGGTTTAGAAAATGGGCAACAAAATGGCAGAAGACTTTCAGCATTTAGATATGCAAAGTGATGCATTTAGAAAAAAACTGAATGCAAACTATTACTCAAATGGCATGACAATTACTGAAATGAAGTGGAAAAACACAGCATAATGGGCAGAGGGGGGTCAATGACAGAAATCAGGGACTAGCAATCACAGATGCTAAGACAGGTGAGGTGCTAGTGGAGTTGTCTCTTAAATGGGCCAAGCTTGGGTTCATTGATAATATTCAGGGGGAGTTCGTTAAGCCATAGAGGGGCCAGATAAGCAAAATATCTTTGTGCTTGTGAGGTATGGAAAAATGGGACATGTAGAGATTGTCTGGTAGTACTTATTGTACGGTGGGGGCTGGGGCCAGTGGAGAGGAGGTTCTGGATGGCAGGTGGAGTTAGGCTAAGGTGTTTTTTTTTTCCTAGAAGACACACTTGATACCATATTCTACCTTGTAGAGTAAGCCATTTGGACTGTGCATAAAGGGCACATGCATGGGTTAGTCTATTGGAACCAAGAAGAAGCCTGCAGGATTTATTAATGGCAGTACTAATCCTTTTGAGCGTGGTGTCAGGGGCTGCCCCATAGACTACTAACCCATAGTCGATGATGGACAGAATGGAGTTTTTTATGGTGAGTGACAATGCTTCTTGTGTCAGGCAATGACAGTGCCTGTGTAGTAGACCAATTTTAGGATTGACAGCCTTAGCAATTTTATCTGTATGCTGAGCAAAGGATAGAGCACTGTACAGAGTGATGCCTAGATATTTGAAGGTTTGTATTTTCTCAATGGGGTGCACAGGCTATTCAGGATTGCCATTTTAAAGATCTTATGCTTATTATGAGGGCCTGCAAACAGCATAACTTTAGTGTTTTTGTAGTTCATTAGAAGCTTGTATTGAGAAAACCAAGCTTCTGCCACGGTGAAGTCAGTTTGAAGGTTTGACTGAAGTTGGAGCGGGTCTGGACTTTAGGAGAAGATGACAGTGTCATCAGCATAAAGAAGAATTTACTCTTTACAGACTGAGGGTAGTTTGTTTAAGGAGTAGTACACTCAGAATTTGCAAAAAACATATGGGCCCAGATATTCAAAAGGGTTGCGCCATGCGCAACAGGGTTGCGTCATGCGCAAGTCCAAAATGCGCCATTCTGCGATATTCAGCAGGAGGCAGTTACGCCATTGGCAACAGGTTGCGCAAGAGAGCAATGCAAATGAATGCATGCTCAACAGGAGGGGAGGATCCATGGCCAACCCGCGCAACCCGATATTCAGTGGGTTGTCGCAGAGTTCTGCATGCGCAACCCCAACCCGCGCCCGCACAAGCTTGAGCTAAAAAAAAACTTAAGTTGAGGCCACCCACAGGTGACTGCTGCATTGCGGGGGCGCCAACACAGCAACTGCCACCCTGGCTGGCTAACTCAATCCCTCTTCTTCCACCAGCCCAATGTGGGCGAGCAAATACATGTCCCCTCACACATCTCCCACAGCCCGATCGCGGGCAGAACGCGTACATGCCCCACATCACCCCACGGTCCATCGCGGGCAGAACCTGTGAACCCCCAGTGCCCGATCGTGGGCAGGAACCTGTATGAACCCCCAAGTGCCCGATCGGCGGGCAGAATATAACTCCCCCAACCGAATAACTTTCCTGGTGGTCCAGTGGACTGTAAAGCTGATCGCGGGTAGAATGTCACAGCTACCCCAAACATCTCCTGGTGTCTAGTGTCCCCACCCACCAGAATATGTTGTGACTTACACAAAGGAGCTCCACTCTAAGCAAACAGGGCTATTCCAAAATGAGGTCACACTAGGACCCAGCTAACCTAATGCCTTCAATTACAAGCACAATTAGCTCCAATACCACCATATTAAACAAGTCTGCTCTATATTAGCTGCTTGGTATATCTGGCTTTAAGGTGTAATCAGCAATTAGCTCCAAATACCACCATATTAAACAAGTCTGCTCTATATTAGCTGCTTGGTATATCTGGCTTTAAGGTGTAATCAGCAATTAGCTCCAAATACCACCATATTAAACAAGTCTGATCTATATTAGCTGCTTGGTATATCTGGCTTTAAGGTGTAATCAGCAAGGCAACTCTAGGAAAACCAGTGAGTCCCTAGCTTTACACTTCAGCATTATTAGCACAAAGAGAAGCAAATAACAAGCCCACCCAGTGGTGAACAGGGAACAAAGTTCATAAAATATAAGTGTTCATCAGGTAGCACCCCTCTGCAGGCGTCCAGACGAAGAGAAGAGTCTCTTTACCTCGAAAGTTATCAGGTTGGAGATTCGGCTTCCTCAGCTACTCAGGTGAGCTGCCTGTGTTGCTTCAGTTGCTTGATTGTCCCAAGTGCCTAGCTGGGGTGGGGAGGAGCTGCCTCGAAAGTTATCAGGCTGGAGATTCAGCTTCCTCAGCTACTCAGGTGAGCTGCTTGTGTTGCTTCAGTTGTTGATTGTCCAGGTGCCTAGCTGGGGGGGCTGCCTCGAAAGTTATCAGGGTAAGTTAGGCTCCTCAGCTACTCAGGTGAGCTGCTAGTGTTGCTTCAGTTGCTTGACTGTCCCGAGTGCCCTAGGTTGGGGAGCTGCCTCGAAGTTATCAGGCTGGAGATTCGGCTTCCTCAGCTACTCAGGTGAGCTGCTTGTGTTACTTCAGTTGCTTGATTGTCCTGAGTGCCTAGCTTGGGGGGTGGAGCTGCCTCGAAAGTTATCAGGCTGGAGATTCGGCTTCCTCAGCTACTCAGGTGAGCTGCTTGTGTTGCTTCAGTTGCTTGATTGTCCCGAGTGCCTAGCTTGGGGGGGAGAGCTACCTCGAAAGTTATCAGGCTGGAGATTCGGCTTCCTCAGCTACTCAGGTGAGCTGCTTGTGTTGCTTCAGTTGCTTGATTGTCCCGAGTGCCTAGCAAGCGGTGGGGGAGCTGCCTATGTAGTGGAGAAAACACAGCCTCTCATTACTATGCAGCGGGAGAATATGTTGTGACTTACACAAAGGAGCTCCACTCTAAGCAAACAGGGCTATTCCAAAATGAGGTCACACTAGGACCCAGCTAACCTAATGCCTTCAATTACAAGCACAATTAGCTCCAATACCACCATATTAAACAAGTCTGCTCTATATTGGCTGCTTGGTATATCTGGCTTTAAGGTGTAATCAGCAATTAGCTCCAAATACCACCATATTAAACAAGTCTGCTCTATATTAGCTGCTTGGTATATTTGGCTTTAAGGTGTAATCAGCAATTAGCTCCATATACCACCATATTAAACAAGTCTGATCTATATTAGCTGCTTGGTATATCTGGCTTTAAGGTGTAATCAGCAAGGCAACTCTAGGAAAACCAGTGAGTCCCTAGCTTTACAATTCAGCATTAGTAGCACAAAGAGAAGAAAATAACAAGCCCACCCAGTGGTGAACAGGGAACAAAGTTCATAAAACATAAGTGTTCATCAGGTAGCACCCTCTGTAGGTGTCCAGGCGAAGAAGAGGCTCTCTTTACCTCGAAAGTTATCAGGTTGGAGATTCGACTTCCTCAGCTACTCATGTGAGCTGCTTGTGTTGCTTCAGTTGTTGATTGTCCCGAGTGCCTAGCTGCAGGGGGCTGCCTCGAAGTTATCAGGCTGGAGATTTGGCTTCCTCAGCTACTCAGGTGAGCTGCTTGTGTTGCTTCAGTTGCTTGATTGTCCCGAGTGCCTAGCTTGGGGGGCTGCCTCGAAGTTATCAGGCTGGAATTCGGCTTCCTCAGCTACTGAGGTGAGCTGCTTGTGTTGCTTCAGTTGCTTGATTCTCCCGAGTGCCTAGTTGGAGGAGCTACCTCGAAAGTTGTCAGGCTGGAGATTGGCTTCCTCAGCTACTCAGGTGAGCTGCTTGTGTTGCTTCAGTTGCTTGATTGTCCCAAGTGCCTAGCTTGGAGGGAGCTGCCTATGTAGTGGAGAAAACACAGCCTCTCATTACTATGCAGCGGAGAATATGTTGTGACTTACACAAAGGATCTCCACTCTAAGCAAACAGGGCTATTCCAAAATGAGGTCACACTAGGACCCAGCTAACCTAATGCCTTCAGTTACAAGCACAATTAGCTCCAATACCACCATATTAAACAAGTCTGATCTATATTAGCTGCTTGGTATATCTGGCTTTAAGGTGTAATCAGCAATTAGCTCAAATACCACCATATTAAACAAGTCTGATCTATATTAGCTGCTTGGTATATCTGGCTTTAAGGTGTAATCAGCAAGGCAACTCTAGGAAAACCAGTGAGTCCCTAGCTTTACACTTCAGCATTAGTAGCACAAAGAGAAGCAAATAACAATCCACCCAGTGGTGAACAGGAACAAAGTTCATAAAATATAAGTGTTCATCAGGTAGCACCCCTCTGCAGGTGTCCAGATGAAGAGAAGAGGCTCTCTTTACCTCGAAAGTTATCAGGTTGGAGATTCGGCTTCCTCAGCTACTCAGGTGAGCTGCTTGTGCTGCTTCAGTTGCTTGATTGTCCCGAGTGCCTAGCTTGGGGGGGGGAGCTGCCTCGAAAGTTATCAGGCTGGAGATTCGGCTTCCTCAGCTACTCAGGTGAGCTGCTTGTGTTGCTTCAGTTACTTGATTGTCCCGAGTGCCTATCAAGGGGGGCTGCCTATGTAGTGGAGAAAACACAGCCTCTCATTACTATGCAGTGGGAGAATATGTTGTGACTTACACAAAGGATCTCCACTCTAAGCAAACTGGGCTATTCCAAAATGAGGTCACACTAGGACCCAGCTAACCTAATGCCTTCAGTTACAAGCACAATTAGCTCCAATACCACCATATTAAACAAGTCTGCTCCATACTAGCTGCTTGGTATATCTGGCTTTAAGGTGTAATCAGCAATTAGCTCCAAATACCACCATATTAAACAAGTCTGCTCTATATTAGCTGCTTGGTATATCTGGCTTTAAAGTGTAATCAGCAATTAGCTCCATATACCACCATATTAAACAAGTCTGATCTATATTAGCTACTTGGTATATCTGGCTTTAAGATGTAATCAGCAAGGCAACTCTAGGAAAACCAGTGAGTCCCTAGCTTTACACTTCAGCATTAGTAGCACAAAGAGAAGCAAATAACAAGCCCACCCAGTGGTGAACAGGAACAAAGTTCATAAAATATAAGTGTTCATCAGGTGCGCCCCTCTGCAGGTGTCAGAGCGAAGAGAGAGGCTCTCTTTACCTCGAAAGTTATCAGGTTGGAGATTGACGACTGGCAGCTACTCAGGTGAGCTGCTTGTGTTGCTTCAGTTGCTTGATTGTCCCGAGTGCCTAGCTTGTGGGGAGCTGCCTCGAAAGTTATCAGGCTGTAGATTCGGCTTCCTCAGCTACTCAGGTGAGCTGCTTGTGTTGCTTCAGTTGCTTGATTGTCCCGAGTGCCTAGCTTGTGGGGGGGGAGCTGCCTCGAAAGTTATCAGGCTGGAGATTCAGCTTCCTCAGCTACTCAGGTGAGCTGCTTGTGTTGCTTCAGTTGCTTGATTGTCTCAAGTGCCTAGCTTGGGGGCTGCCTCAAAATTATCAGGCTGGAGATCGGCTTCCTCAGCTACTCAGGTGAGCTGCTTGTGTTGCTTCAGTTGCTTGTCCCGAGTGCCTAGCTGCAGGGGAGGCTGCCTCGAAAGTTATCAGGCTGGAGATTGGCTTCCTCAGCTACTCAGGTGAGCTGCTTGTGTTGCTTCAGTTGCTTGATTGTCCGAGTGCCTAGCCGGGGGCTGCCTCAAAGTTATCAGGCTGGAGATTCGCTTCCTCAGCAACTCAGGTGAGCTGCTTGTGTTGCTTCAGTTGCTTGACTGTCCGAGTGCCTAGCTTGGGGGGAGCTGCCTCGATAGTTATCAGGCTGGAGTTGACTTCCTCAGCTACTCAGGTGAGCTGCTTGTGTTGCTTCAGTTGCTTGATTGTCCCGAGTGCCTAGCTGGGGGGCTACTCGAAAGTTATCAGGCTGGAGATTGGCTTCCTCAGCAACTCAGGTGAGCTGCTTGTGTTGCTTCAGTTGCTTGATTGTCCCGAGTGCCTAGCTTGGGGAGCTGCCTCGATAGTTAGGCTGGAGATTCAGCTTCCTCAGCTACTCAGGTGAGCTGCTTGTGTTGCTTCAGTTGCTTGACTGTTCGAGTGCCTTGCTTGGGGAGCTGCCTATGTAGTGGAAAGCACAGCCTCTCATTACTATGCAGCGGAGAATATTTGTGACTTACATAAAGGAGCTCCTCTAAGCAAACAGGACTATTCAAAATGAGGTCACACTAGGACCCAGGTAACTAATGCCTTCAGTTACATGCAAAATTAGCTCAATACCACCATATTAAACAAGTCTGCTCTATATTGGCTCCTTGGTATATCTGGCTTTAGGTGTAATCAGCAATTAGCTCCAAATACCACCATAGTAAACAAGTCTGCTCTATATTAGCTGCTTGGCATATCTGGCTTGAAGGTGTAATCAGCAAGGTAACTCTAGCAAAACCAGTGAGTCCCTAGCTTTGCACTTCAGTATTAGTAGCACAAAGAGAAGCAAATAACAAGCCCACCCAGTGGTGAACAGGGAACAAAGTTCATAAAATATAAGTGTTCATCAGTAGCACCCTCTACAGGCGTCAGACGAAGAAAGAATCTCTCTTTACCTCGAAAGTTATCAGGTTGGAGATTAGGCTTCCTCAGCTACTCAGGTGAGCACCTGTGTTGCTTCAGTTGCTTGATTGTCCCAAGTGCCTAGCTGGGGTGAGGAGGAGCTGCTCTCAAAAGTTATCAGGCTGGAGATTCGGCTTCCTCAGCTACTCAGGTGAGCTGCTTGTGTTGCTTCAGTTGCTTGACTTCCGTGTGCCTAGGTTGGGGGGCTGCCTCGAAAGTTATCAGGCTGGAGATTCGGCTTCCTCAGCTACTCAGGTGAGCTGCTTGTGTTGCTTCAGTTGCTTGATTGTCCTGAGTGCCTAGCTTGGGGGTGGAGCTGCCTCGAAAGTTATCAGGCTGGAGATTCGGCTTCCTCAGCTACTCAGGGTGAGCTGCTTGTGTTGCTTCAGTTGCTTGATTGTCCCGAGTGCCTGCTTGGGGGAGAGCTACTCGAGAAGTTATCAGGCTGGAGATTGGCTTCCTCAGCTACTCAGGTGAGCTGCTTGTGTTGCTTCAGTTGCTTGATTGTCCCGAGTGTCTAGCAAGGGGGAGCTGTCTATGTGGTGGAGAAATCACAGACTCTCATTACTATGCAGCGGGAGAATATGTTGTGACTTACACAAGGATCTCACTCTAAGCAAACAGGGCTATTCCAAAATGAGGTCACACTAGGACAGCTAACCTAATGCCTTCAGTTACAAGCACAATAAGCTCCAATACCACCATATTAAACAAGTCTGCACTATATTAGCTGCTTGGTATATCTGGCTTTAAGGTGTAATCAGCAATTAGCTCTAAATACCACCATATTAAACAAGTCTGCTCTATATTAGCTGCTTGGTATATCTGGCTTTAAGGTGTAATCAGCAATTAGCTCCATATACCACCATATTAAACAAGTCTGATCTATATTAGCTGCTTGGTATATCTGGCTTTAAGGTGTAATCAGCAAGGCAACTCTAGGAAAACCAGTGAGTCCCTAGCTTTACAATTCAGCATTAGTAGCACAAAGAGAAGCAAATAACAAGCCCACCCAGTGGTGAACAGGGAACAAAGTTCATAAAACATAAGTGTTCATCAGGTAGCACCCTCTGCAGGTGTCCAGACGAAGAGAAGAGGCTCTCTTTACCTCGAAAGTTATCAGGCTGGAGATTCGGCTTCCTCAGCTACTCATGTGAGCTGCTTGTGTTGCTTCAGTTGCTTGATTGTCCGAGTGCCTAGCTGCAGGAGCTGCCTCGAAAGTTATCAGGCTGGAGATTTGGCTTCCTCAGCTACTCAGGTGAGCTGCTTGTGTTGCTTCAGTTGCTTGATTGTCCGGGTACCTAGCAGGGGGCTGCCTCGAAAGTTATCAGGCTGGAGATTGGCTTCCTCAGCTACTGAGGTGAGCTGCTTGTGTTGCTTCAGTTGCTTGACTGTCCTGAGTGCCTAGCTTGGGGGAGCTGCCTCAAAAGTTATCAGGCTGGAGATTCAGCTTCCTCAGCTACTCAGGTGAGCTGCTTGTGTTGCTTCAGTTGCTTGATTCTCCAGTGCCTAGTTGGAGGGAACTCCTCGAAAGTTGTCAGGCTGGAGATTCGGCTTCCTCAGCTACTCAGGTGAGCTGCTTGTGTTGCTTCAGTTGCTTGATTGTCCCGAGTGCCCTAGCGGGGGGGAGCTGCCTATGTAGTGGAGAAAACACAGCCTCTCATTACCATGCAGCGGGAGAATATGTTGTGACTTACACAAAGGAGCTCCACTCTAAGCAAACAGGGCTATTCCAAAATGAGGTCACACTAGGACCCAGCTAACCTAATGCCTTCAGTTACAAGCACAATTAGCTCCAATACCACCATATTAAACAAGTCTGCTCTATATTAGCTACTTGGTATATCTGGCTTAGGTGTAATCAGCAATTAGCTCCAAATACCACCATATTAAACAAGTCTGATCTATATTAGCTGCTTGGTATATCTGGCTTTAAGGTGTAATCAGCAAGGCAACTCTAGGAAAACCAGTGAGTCCCTAGCTTTACACTTCAGCATTAGTAGCACAAAGAGAAGCAAATAACAATCCCACCCAGTGGTGAACAGGAACAAAGTTCATAAAATATAAGTGTTCATCAGGTAGCACCCTTCTGCAGGTGTCCAGATGAAGAGAAGAGGCTCTCTTTACCTCGAAAGTTATCAGGTTGGAGATTCGGCTTCCTCAGCTACTCAGGTGAGCTGCTTGTGCTGCTTCAGTTGCTTGATTGTCCCGAGTGCCTAGCATGGGGGGGGGGAGCTGCCTCGAAAGTTATCAGGCTGGAGATTCGGCTTCCTCAGCTACTCAGGTGAGCTGCTTGTGTTGCTTCAGTTACTTGATTGTCGGTGCCTATCAAGGGAAGCTGCCTATGTAGTGGAGAAAACACAGCCTCTCATTACTATGCAGTGGAGAATATGTTGTGACTTACACAAAGGATCTCCACTCTAAGCAAACTGGGCTATTCACAAATGAGGTCACACTAGGACCCAGCTAACCTAATGCCTTCAGTTACAAGCACAATTGGCTCCAATACCACCATATTAAACAAGTCTGCTCTATATTAGCTGCTTGGTATATCTGGCTTTAAGGTGTAATCAGCAATTAGCTCCAAATACCACCATATTAAACAAGGCTGCTCTATATTAGCTGCTTGGTATATCTGGCTTTAGGTGTAATCAGCAATTAGCTCCAAATACCACCATATTAAACAAGTCTGATCTATATTAGCTGCTTGGTATATCTGGCTTTTAAAGGTGTAATCAGCAAGGCAACTCTAGGAAAACCAGTGAGTCCCTAGCTTTACACTTCAGCATTAGTAGCACAAAGAGAAGCAAATAACAAGCCCACAGTGGTGAACAGGGAACAAAGTTCATAAAATATAAGTGTTCATCAGGTAGCGCCCCTCTGCAGGTGTCCAGACGAAGAGAGAGCTCTCTTTACCCAAAGTTATCAGGTTGGAGATTCGACAGCTTCCTGAGCTACTCAGGTGAGCTGCCTTGTGTTGCTTCAGTTGCTTGATTGTCCCGAGTGCCTAGCTTGTGGGGGGGGAGCTGCCTCGAAAGTTATCAGGCTGTAGATTCGGCTTCCTCAGCTACTCACGTGAGCTGCTTGTGTTGCTTCAGTTGCTTGATTGTCCCGAGTGCCTAGCTTGTGGGGCGGGGGGAGCTGCCTCGAAAGTTATCAGGCTGGAGATTCAGTTTCTCAGCTCCTCAGGTGACTGCTTGTGTTGCTTCAGTTGCTGATTGTCTCAAGTGCCTAGCTTGGGGGGAGCTGCCTCGAAAATTATCAGGCTGGAGATCGGCTTCCTCAGCTACTCAGGTGAGCTGCTTGTGTTGCTTCAGTTGCTTGATTGTCAGTGCCTAGCTGCAGGGAGGCTGCCTCGAAGTTATCAGGCTGGAGAGTTGCTTCCTCAGCTACTCAGGTGAGCTGCTTGTGTTGCTTCAGTTGCTTGATTGTCCGGTGCCTAGCTTGGGGGGCTGCCTCGAAAGTTATCAGGCTGGAGATTGGCTTCCTCAGCTACTCAGGTGAGCTGCTTGTGTTGCTTCAGTTGCTTGACTGTCGAGTGCCTAGCTTGGGGGAGCTGCCTCGAAAGTTATCGGGCTGGAATTCGGCTTCCTCAGCTACTCAGGTGAGCTACTTGTGTTGCTTCAGTTGCTTGATTGTCCCGAGTGCCTAGCTGGGGGGGGGAGCTGCCTCGAAGGTTATCAGGCTGGAGATTCGGCTTCCTCAGCAACTCAGGTGAGCTGCTTGTGTTGCTTCAGTTGCTTGATTGTCCCGAGTGCCTAGCTTGGGGGGGGAGCTGCCTCGATAGTTAGGCTGGAGATTCGGCTTCCTCAGCTACTCAGGTGAGCTGCTTGTGTTGCTTCAGTTGCTTGACTGTTCCGAGTGCCTTGCTTGGGGGGGGAGCTGCCTATGTAGTGGAGAATGCACAGCCTCTCATTACTATGCAGCGGGAGAATATTTTGTGACTTACATAAAGGAGCTCCTCTCTAAGCAAACAGGGCTATTCCAAAATGAGGTCACACTAGGACCCAGCTAACCTAATGCCTTCAGTTACATGCACAATTAGCTCCAATACCACCATATTAAACAAGTCTGCTCTATATTAGCTCCTTGGTATATCTGGCTTTAGGGTGTAATCAGCAATTAGCTCCAAATACCACCATAGTAAACAAGTCTGCTCTATATTAGCTGCTTGGCATATCTGGCTTGAAGGTGTAATCAGCAAGGTAACTCTAGCAAAACCAGTGAGTCCTAGCTTTACACTTCAGCATTAGTAGCACAAGAGAAGCAAATAACAAGCCCACCCAGTGGTGAACAGGGAACAAAGTTCCTAAAATATAAGTGTTCATCAGGTAGCACCCCTCTGCAGGCGTCCAGATGAAGAGAAGAGGCTCTCTTTACCTCGAAAGTTATCAGGCTGGAGATTCGGCTTCCTCAGCTACTCAGGTGAGTTGCTTGTGTTGCTTCAGTTGCTTGATTGTCCCGAGTGCCTAGCTTGGGGGGGGGAACTGCCTCGAAAGTTATCAGGCTGGAGATTCGGCTACCTCAGCTACTCACGTGAGCTGCTTGTGTTGCTTCAGTTGCTTGATTGTCCCGAGTGCCTAGCTTGTGGGGGGGGGGCTGCCTCCAAAGTTATCAGGCTGGAGATTCGGCTTCCTCAGCTACTCACGTGAGCTGCTTGTGTTGCTTCAGTTGCTTGATTGTCCCGAGTGCGTAGCTTGGGGGGGGCAGCTGCCTCGAAAGTTATCAGGCTGGAGATTCGGCTTCCTCAGCTAGTCAGGTGAGCTGCTTGTGTTGCTTCAGTTGCTTGATTGTCCGGAGTGCCTAGCTTGGGGGGGGGAGCTGCCTTGAAAGTAATCAGGCTGGAGATTCGGCTTCCTCAGCTACTCAGGTGAGCTGCTTGTGTTGCTTCAGCTGCTGATGTCGGAGTGCCTAGCTTGGGCGGGGGAGCCTCCCGAAGTTATCAGGCTGGAGATTCGGCTTCCTCAGCTACTCCAGCGTGAGCTGCTTGTGTTGCTTCAGTTGCTTGATTGTCCCGAGTGCCTAGCTTGGGGGGTAGCTGCCTCGAAAGTTATCAGGCTGGAGATTCGGCTTCCTCAGCTACTCAGGTGAGCTGCTTGTGTTGCTTCAGTTGCTTGATTGTCCCGAGTGCCTAGCTTGGGGGGGTCTGCCTCGAAAGTTATCAGGCTAGAGATTCGGCTTCCTCAGCTACTCTGGTGAGCTGCTTGTGTTGCTTCAGTTGCTTGATTGTCCGACCGCTAGCTGGAGGGCTGCCTCAAAGTTATCAGGCTGGAGATTCGGCTTCCTCAGCTACTCAGGTGAGCTGCCTGTGTTGCTTCAGTTGCTTGATTGTCCCGAGTGCCTAGCTTGGGGGGCTGCCTCAAAGTTATCAGGCTGGAGATTCGTCCTCAGCTACTCAGGTGAGCTGCTTGTGTTGCTTCAGTTGCTTGATTGTCCTGAGTGCCTAGCTTGGGGGCTGCCTCGAAAGTTATCAGGCTGGAGATTCGGCTTCCTCAGCTACTCAGGTGAGCTGCTTGTGTTGCTTCAGTTGCTTGATTGTCCCGAGTGCCTAGCTTAGGGGGGGGAGCTACCTCGAAAGTTATCAGGCTGGAGATTCGGCTTCCTCGGCTACTCAGGTGAACTTCTTGTGTTGCTTCAGTTGCTGATTGTCCTGAGTGCCTAGCTTGGGGGGCGAGCTGCCTATGTAGTGGAGAAAACCCAGCCTCTCATTACTATGCAGTGGGAGAATATGTTGTGACTTACACAAAGGATCTCCACTCTAAGCATACAGGGCTATTCCAAAATGAGGTCACACTAGGACCCAGCTAACCTAATGCCTTCAGTTACAAGCACAATTAGCTCCAATACCACCATATTAAACAAGTCTGCTCTATATTAGCTCCTTGGTATATCTGGCTTTAAGGTGTAATCAGCAATTAGCTCCAAATACCACCATATTAAACAAGTCTGCTCTATATTAGCTGCTTGGTATATCTGGCTTTAAGGTGTAATCAGCAATTAGCTCCATATACCACCATATTAAACTAGTCTGATCTATATTAGCTGCTTGGTATATCTGGCTTTAAGGTGTAATCAGCAAGGCAACTCTAGGAAAACCAGTGAGTCCCTAGCTTTACACTTCAGCATTAGTAGCACAAAGAGAAGCAAATAACAAGCCCACCCAGTGGTGAACAGGAACAAAGTTCATAAAATATAAGTGTTCATCAGGTAGCACCCCTCTGCAGGCGTCCAGATGAAGAGAAGAGGCTCTCTTTACCTCGAAAGTTATCTGGGTGGAGATTCGGCTTCCTGAGCTACTCAGGTGAGCTGCTTGTGTTGCTTCAGTTGCTTGATTGTCCCGAGTGCCTAGCTTGTGGGGGGGAGCTGCCTCGAAAGTTATCAGGCTGGAGATTCGGCTTCCTCAGCTACTCAGGTGAGCTACTTGTGTTGCTTCAGTTGCTTGATTGTCCTGAGTGCCTAGCTTGTGGGGGGGCTGCCTCGAAAGTTATCAGGCTGGAGATTCGGCTTCCTCAGCTACTCAGGTGAGCTGCTTGTGTTGCTTCAGTTGCTTGATTGTCCCGAGTGCCTAGCTTGGGGGCGGAGCTACCTCAAAAGTTATCAGGCTGGAGATTTGGCTTCCTCAGCTACTCAGGTGAGCTGCTTGTGTTGCTTCAGTTGCTTGATTGTCCCGAGTGCCTAGCTTGGGGGGAGCTGTCTATGTAGTGGAGAAAACACAGCCTCTCATTACTATGCAGCGGGAGAATATGTTGTGACTTACACAAAGGAGCTCCACTCTAAGCAAACAGGGCTATTCCAAAATGAGGTCACACTAGGACCCAGCTAACCTAATGCCTTCAGTTACAAGCACAATTAGCTCCAATACCACCATATTAAACAAGTCTGCTCTATATTAGCTGCTTGGTATATCTGGCTTTAAGGTGTAATCAGCAATTAGCTCCAAATACCACCATATTAAACAAGTCTGCTCTATATTAGCTGCTTGGTATATCTGGCTTTAAGGTGTAATCAGCAATTAACTCCATATACCACCATATTAAACAAGTCTGATCTATATTAGCTGCTTGGTATATCTGGCTTTAAGGTGTAATCAGCAAGGCAACTCTAGGGAAACCAGTGAGTCCCTAGCTTTACACTTCAGCATTAGTAGCACAAAGAGAAGCAAATAACAAGCCCACCCAGTGGTGAACAGGGAACAAAGTTCATAAAATATAAGTGTTCATCAGGTAGCACCCCTCTGCAGGCGTCAGGCGAGAGAAGGCTCTCTTTACCTCAAAAGTTATCAGGGTGGAGATTCGGCTTCCTCAGCTACTCAGGTGAGCTGCTTGTGTTGCTTCAGTTGCTTGATTGTCCCGAGTGCCTAGCTTGTGGGGCGGTAGGAGCTGCCTCAAAAGTTATCAGGCTGGAGATTCGGCTTCCTCAGCTACTCAGGTGAGCTGCTTGTGTTGCTTCAGTTGCTTGATTGTCCCGAGTGCCTAGCTTGGGGAGCTGCCTCGAAAGTTATCAGGCTGGAGATTCGACTTCCTCAGCTACTCAGGTGAGCTGCTTGTGTTGCTTCAGTTGCTTGATTGTCCTGAGTGCCTAGCTTGGGGTGGGGGGAGCTGCCTCGAAAGTTATCAGGTTGGAGATTCGTCTTCCTCAGCTACTCAGGTGAGCTGCTTGTGTTGCTTCAATTATTTGATTGTCCCTATATTCAGCAGTGGAGTTCCTGTGCCCTAGGAGCATAATTTTTCACTTATGGCATTGAAACCCAACTGCCATGCCTTCAGCCACTCCTCTAAGTTCCCTAGATCCCTATGCATTGTCTCCACTCTCTCCTGGGTGTCCATCCTATTGCAGATTTTGGTGTAACCTGCAAAAGGACAGATCTTCCTCTCCAGTTCCTCTGTAATGTCCAATATGAAGTTATTGAAGAGCATGGTAGCAGAACTGAACCCTGTGGTACGCCGCTGGTCACTCACCATCCTTACAGTGCATGCCATTTACCTCTACCCTCTGCCTCCTACCATTAGCCAGCTACAAACCCAATTTATCATTTTCGCCCCACCCCCAAATTGGTCAGCTTCTTAGTCATCCTTCTGTGTGGCACTGTGTTAGAGGCCTTGCTAAAGTCTAGATAGGCTATTCTACTACCCCCCCAGTCTATTTCCCTGATCACCCAGTCAAAGAAATATATTAAACTCTTTGGCATGACACCTTCTCCTCCGCCCATGAACCTGTGCTGCCTGTGGTCTTGCAACCCACTGGCTTCTAGTTAGTCAACCAGCTTGCCCCTGAGTCCCCTAAGCAACTGTGAGGGTACTTATACAGCAGCAATATTGTAAACTGGCAGCAGTTCTGACAAAAGCACAGAAACAGCAGGCAGCACATACAGTTTGTAGTTAAACGATGCAAAGGCAGAAGTTCTCTGAAGTCAGCCACCACAGTTCTTGAGCACTTAGGCACTCACTATGTCTGAGTGAAGCTCACACCCCTCCTAATCTGTCATTATAGCTTCCTCCCTGTCTGGGATCACCCCTAAATTGTTTATTTAGACTTTCTCTCTCTATTTGGGTGTAGCCCCACATCACCCCTAAATTGTTTAGTTAGACTTCTTCCCTATGCTGGGTGAAGACCTCAAGCCTTTCCATCTGGGTTGAGTCATCTACTATGCTGCTCCTCATCCTACCTATCCTCCCTGTCCTTGTCTCTCTCTCACCTCCCTTCCTCCTCCCACTACCTTCCTCCCTTCTACTCCCTCCTCCCCCTCTCCCTTCCCCTTATCCCAGGTGTTGCCCCCTACCTGCTCCATGGCTCCTCTTAAAAGCTCTCTGGCACCTCCTGCCCCCTCCTTTCTGCTCCCCTTCTTTGTCACCCCCCACCCTTCTCCATCTCAGCAGCTCCATGGCTTCTTTAAACTTTTCATAGCTTTGCTACTCCTGATGGCAGGTGACATCAAGTTTAATCCTAGTCCTGCCACCACCTCACCAATGCAGCTTCCCAAAGGATAGTGGGTTGCCCAGCTTAACATCTGCAGCCTCCTCTCGAAGCTGGATATGTTGCAACCACTCATGGTTAACCTGCAGCCGTATGTTCTTGTTATCTCAGAGTCTTGGATCTCCCACAAGATCCAAGACTCTGCAGTGTCCATACCATGTTACTCCATAGCTAGGCAGGATCACCACAACAGGTGCAGAGATGTTGCAGTCTACCTCTCCTCCTGCACCCAGTTTCCACCTGTACTATCAGTTTTCTCCAGCTCTGCCTATGAGCCACTTCTCTTCAAACTCACCTCCCTCTTCACGGCCCTACTTTTCATTGCAGGAGAGTACTGCTGTCCTGGCCTTTCCTCTGCTTTGGTCACTGAAATCCTCACCTCCATCTGCTCATACTCTTCATCTGGTGAGTTGCTGATACTTGGGAATTTTAAATCTAATTGGCTCTCCTCTTTTTGCACAAACTTTATCAGAATGTTAAATTTCTCCAGCTATCCCAACTAGTTTCATAACCCACACCCATCTTAATCATAAATTCTCAAACCATACTCTTCTGGAGTGGGTACTCCTTTCTCAGCTCCACCATACTGTGAATGCAGGAATCCTCCCACACACACTTAGAGACCATAATATGGTCTACAGTGTGCCCAAAATCCATCGCCTTAGAGACCCTTAAAATCATCCTCCTGAGGTCCTTCATGTTGATGGATTTATCCTCCCTCAATGCAGACCCGTCGACCACTGGCTAGTCCCACATCCCTGCAGCCTCTGACACCCAGCCCTCAAATCCATTCAAAACAAATTTATGGCTGTCTGGAACCACCATGCTCCCCTCAGGAAAACCAAGGTCCCAGGGTCCCAGGATCCCCCCTCTACTGGATCTCTGCTGAGTTGCCACCCTGCCTTTGAGCTAATGATCTAGACTGTGGTCCTATAAGATCACTGAGTCCCCTGCCACCCTGTGAAAATAACGTAACCTTCGCAATGCTTGCACCAAAGCCACCAGACTTGTGAAATCCAAGTACTTCACATTCTCACTCCAGAACAACCTTAATCACCCCTCCAAGTTTTGGAAAGTTATCCACTTTCTCTTCTCGCTCTCAACCCAGCCCTCCCTGCCCATCCTCAAGGCTGGCAACTGCCACATTACTGACCCTGCTGCCATTACTGCTTCTTTCAACTCTTTCTTCACTACCTGTGTCCTTTTTCTCTTTCTCTTCTCTCAACTCCCCCTTCCTCCTCACCTTTCACCTCTCCCATCACACTACTTCTCCTTCTCTCCTACTACTTCCTCTGCCTCTTTTAAGTCCCTTCTAGCTCTTAACCCCCCACAAGGGTATAAGCCCAGGCTGCCTAAAGCCCAAGCTTCTGCATCTCTCTGCACCAGTTATCGCTTTCCCTTTTACCGTTCTTAACCTTTCCTTCTTCTCTGCCTCTGCCCCTGATGCTTGGAAGTGGGCTACTGTCATCATCCTCCCAAAAGGGAGTGAGCCTTCCTCTCCTGGAAACGTTTGTCCCATTTCTCTCCTCCCCACACTGACCAAGCTCTAAGAACATTTTGTCCTCTCACAGCTCACTCCTTTCTTGACTTCTCCTTTTTCTCTTTTCCAGTCTGGCTTCAGGAAGTCCCACTCCACAGCTACCTCCCTCCCCTGGCTCACTGACTCCATCCTATCTGGTAAAGACCATGGTCAAATTACTTCCATCATCATTGTCAACATGGCCTGCATGGGGTAATGCCGCCAAAAGCAAAAACCGCATGGCAACCAGTGCCACAAGCAAAAGGGCATGCGCTGCAATATCATCGGGTAGAACACCGACCCGACACAAACAGCACACATCCTTTAAAACAATGAGCTTCATTGTGTTTTTGGTGGGGGACAAACCCCCTGGAATTACAGTATTATAACAAACTCTGGGGGATGGACTTCAGAAATGGGGAGTAACTCGGAAGGGGGGGAAGTTTCTTTTTAAAAAAAAAAATAAGAGACACAAAAAGTTGCAGTACATGGAGACCTGGTAGGTACCGAAGCACGGTCCCAGGTCTCCATTTCTGCCGTACGCTGGTGCCATAGCCACTCCAACATGAGAGCAGCTCAACCAGCGGCCCAGCACACGGTAACCTGATACTTCCATGTTTGCAGTGTACAGCGACAGGGCTAGCGGTAATTCCCTACTGCTGTTCTACCCCTGTCACTGTAATTCCAGGCCCCCTATACACAGCGTGGTTAATACCATGTTGTTTTTCTTGCACGGAATTGACCCGGTATCATGTGGCCAAAGCTTTCAGCACTGTGTCACTCCTCCTCCTTCTTCTAGACAAGTTTAAGGCAGCAGGCCTCTCTGCCACCTCAATCAGCTAGAGCTGCTCCTTCCTAGAGGTCAGGTCACAAGCTTTGCATATTGGAGACATCCATCCCACTCCACTCCAGATCTGTTCATATATTCCCCAAGATTCTATACTGGGCTCTGTCCTCTTCTCCATATTCCTAAATGACCTCTCATCTGCCTGTTCCTCTATGTCCATCCACATGAACACAGACGTCCTTGCATTGTTTGCTTCTGGATCCTGTGCTGCTGATCTTACTATCGATCTCCAATGGGATTTTGACAGCGGTCAGCTCTGGTTTATTTTATTTTATTTATTGAATCTCAGAATTAAGACCTTTGAGCCAAGGGCTCTTTTACAAAGGCTCATGTCATAAAGGAATTATACAGAGGAGGGAGTAACAGGCATGAGCTTATTGGGTACAAATAAGCAGGCTGGGTGAGGTACAATAAACCCAGGAGACATTTGAAAATAAACCTAGCACATGCAATACATAATAATACTGATATTAATTGCTAGGGTTAAAAAGGTAACCAGAAGTTGGTGGAGGTCAGGTGTACAGGCAGAGAACGCCAGTTAGAAGCAAACTAGAATAGTGAGTTATGAGGCATAACAGGCCAATAGGTGGAGGAAGAAAAGAAGAAAGAGCAGTCGAGGAGGCTGACTTTAGACAGGGGATAATAGTGGTGATTTTCCAGGTTATAGTGTGGGAAACATTGCAGCTGATCATAGACTCAGTGGTGACACAGAATACCAGCCCAAGAGGGCGTTGTCGTTAACATGGCAGGATAGGTATAAGCAGAGGGCCACCAGGGTTAAGTGGGGCAGTCACAGCTGCTGTGGTTGGCTAGGTGCTGTTGAAGACAGTTTTTGAAAGGACCAATTTTGGGAGTAGATTGAGGGTGTGCTGGGAGGTTGTTAAACAGGGAGGGAAGGGCATCTACATAGGGTTGCTAGCTGCATAATTGAACAGACTCGACAGACCAAATGGCATTTTTTTGCTGGCATATTTCATATGTTTGTAAACAAGCTAGGTGCTCTGTACATAAATGCTTTTTGTCCTTGAGATGTCCGGCATAAAGGTTACATTTAAACCTTCTGTTCTCAGTGCCAATAAAGCTGCTTCCACGACCTTTTGACTCCCAGCAGAGGCTTGACAGACTTCCCCTCCTTCCACACCCTTGATGGTACTGCAGTTAAGGATGTCTCCTCCTTAATCACCTTGACATTTGGCTGGACTGGCACCTCAGTTTCTCTGCGCACAATGGGCAGGCATGTACCCCGCCCACATAACTCGGTGGCCCCAGACAGGTGCAGGATGCACAGTATGCACAAATGCATCCACCCAAGGGACACCTGTCAGGGGCCCCGCCCCGCGGTGCACAGGTTCACAGGGGGTGGCCTGTTGCAGAGGAACGGACCCAGGCAGGCATCCAATCAGATGCCCGACCCGGGTCCCAGAGTGGATCCCTTGGGGTGGTGGTGCATAGCAGCTGTGGATCTGTCATCAGTGTGTCAAAATGAAACTGTATGGGCACTCACCCAAATGGCTGTCCCAGCCCTCCCCAGCAGCCTACTGAGCTGGGGTAGCAAGGAGGGTTGTTTTCCTGTCCTGCTGCAACCAGTGGGTGACGAACATGGGGGCTTGCACTGGGTTGTGGTAGGGTCCCAGCTCCCATAACCTGTGCTCCCTGTGCCTGGCGCTATGCACCTTAGAGAATGGCATGTTGTGCAGGCATGCCCCCAAACATCTCTCAAATCTAGACTTGCTTATTATTTTGTGTGTCAAATTCATAAATCTATTTTCTCAACTTCAAAATTTCCTTTAATTGACTTGGTATCTATGCATTGATCACCCATGTTTTTATGTTCATCTCAAGGTTCAGTCCTCCAATTAGTTGTTCACAGAACTAAAGCTGAGTCATGATCATTTTCGATATCTGCTCCTATGTACTGAAACAATTTACATGACAATCTTCGAGTAATAACTTCACTTCATAATTTTAAAAATGGGCTAAAACAATATTTGATGTCAATTGATAAATGCTGCTGTTTTTTGTAAAATGTTAATTGTAAATTGGGATATTTTGTCATTTGTATTGTATTTTTTTGTCAGGCCGGGCCTGAAAAAGGACTTATTCCAGTGCCCTATCCCGGTTAACAAAATAAATGAAACACTCCCCCTCCGACTGCCCGTGGCATGTAGATGACCACGCAGCTGGAGGATCCATTGGACAGCGGGGGGTCCGCGGGATCCCTGCTGCGTAGCATCCCACTTAGGGTTACCTACGCGCCACAGATACGTGGTGCGTAGGCCCTCTTTTTTCATGCATAGCGCCCATTGATGCTATCCACCACAAGCTTCACTCAAAAGTGAGTGCACTCTGTAGAAACAAAGCCAGTATCCTTCTCTCGCTCTACCTGTTGGGAGCGAGCCATGGAGATGATCATGCCTAACTTCAGCTTTGGCAATATTGTCTTTCATTGCCAGACTGGACTCCGTCTTTCATTTTTTCTGCAGATTTGCCTTGGACTGCTCCCCTTGTACAAACCACTGCTGTCTCTACTCCTCCCTCTCCCTCCCTTTCCTCGATGCCAGACGACTCACCCACTGAGCCACCTTCACCTCCAAATTCTGATTTGGCTCTCTCTCTCTCTCTCCCTACTTTTCTCTCCTCACCCCCCCCCTTTCCACCTACCCCTCTGGAATGCTACTCCCATTCCCACCCCCGCCAGGAAAACGCTCAGTGGGCCAAGCTGCTTTCTTGTATTATTTTCCTAAGCTCTGATCCTCCCTCTCCCTGTCTATCGTCTCATCCTTGTCCTCCCACAATTCACTACTTCATGACTTTACTGCTCCCTCCTGCAACTGTTCCTGATCTCTGGCCCATGTTCTCTCCTTCTGTGTTGTTGATGTCCCGCCTCCCCAACTGTGAGCAATGACCTACCCCCTAGGCTAACTGTCTCTAAACCAGTTAATCATAGCTGGTAGTTTCTGCTCCTTAGCCTTCCTCCTAGACTGGCTTTGATAGCTCTCGCACCTTATCAGTCTGGGTAGTGACTGGTAATCTGCTGCTATCTGGCATTGCTGCAAACGCAGACGTTGAGCACACACCACCTCAAATAAGAAATGTCCAGCTCCAATGTTAAATTACCATTTATTCATACAACAGGACAGGTGCCCATAATGCCTGCCTGATACATTTTGAATCCACTATCCTCTATTGAGTGGATCAGAAACGCATCAGGTGGGTGTTGTGGGCATCTGTCCTGTTGTGTAATAAATGATATTTTAACATTGGAGGTGGACGTTTCTTATTTGAGGTGGTGTGTGCTAAATGTCGGTGTTTGCATCTATGAACTTTCAGTTTTGAAGCACCACCAGCCCAGTGGTCAGCGTTATACGGAAGTGTTTTATCTGGCATTGCTCCCTGTTCTGTTTTGCACTTGTATCCCAGTACTGTATTGTAGTTGTTCCTTAGTTTTGCACTGTTACTAGGGCTGTGTAAGACAAATACCATTCGGGATGGTATCACTTAATAATAGCAACCCAAAATGAGTGAGTACAAAAATAGCGACTCATTATGGGCGCTATTATGCTGGGCTACCCTGCAGAATAGCGAGGGTATGGGACAGCGACTATGGGGAAAGGTGAACGGAAGGCGGGAATAGGAATGGGAAGGGGTGGGCCAGGGAAGTGGTTATCAGGGACTGGAGTATCTGCTTCTGCCGAGCTAGCCATGTGGCATGGCGGTGTGGGTGGCTAGCTCTGGCACAGCAGGTACTGGGTTTGGGACTGGGAGCAGGTTACATTTTGCCAAAGGTGCGAGCTGCAGCACAACATTTCTATCCATCTGGATTCTGCCCCCTCCCCGACATGCACCCCTCTGGAGTTGAGCATCCTAATTCTTTGCCCCCACGCCCCCAGCAAAAACTCTTTTTTAATATCCGGATGTCAGGTCGCCTTAAAGTGTATATTGCCGATTTGGTTTTCGGCGATATACACTCGCCGTAATAGCAATCACTGTTTTGCGATCGCTATTATGACACGAAACCTTCGGGACAAATACACACATGCACTGCACATTTTACAAGTACAAATACCTGAAGCTGGCAGTATAACCTAGAGGTTAGAGTAATGAGCTGTGAATGAGCTTGGACCATCCAGCACACCTGGGATTGATTCCCACAACCTCCACTTGCATACTGTGTGACTCTGAACAAGTCACTTAACCAGGTTGCCCCTGAAAACAGACACTTGTGCCTAGCGGGCTTTACCTGCTTACCAAAGAATAACAAAAAAAAAAAAATACAAATGTCACTCATAAATATTTGTATTTGTGTCAGACCACATAAAGTAGTATTAGACCTTGGTTTAGGCTGATATGAAACACCTATGTCTACTACTGCTCATTATACAAAGGCACATTTCCTTGACATCTCTGCATATTTTACTGAAACCTCTCAAACCCTTGGTCTTATGTCACCATGAACAACAGAACCAAATCTAAAATGTAAAATAATTTGCAAAACACTGACAGGCAAACAAATATATATATATATATTCTAAAGGCAGAAATACAAATATCAAACAGCCCAGTGCATGGCCCTAATTCTTATTCATCTTTATTTTTTGTTACACTATCTGCTTGTAAATCTTGACTGTGCACTGGTATGCATTTTGACATTTATTTTATTGTAAGTATTTTTATTGTATCTGATTTGGACTGCACCTCACATTATGTATTTTCACTTGTACAGCCTCTATTGTATAGTCCCCTAGCCCATCCCCGAGGACACATCTGGAAACAAGCTGTTACAAGCTCAGTATGTCTTTCCTGGTGAAACGACGTCTGAAATCAAGGACTAAATAAGAAGTGAGTAGCTTGGTATGGCCATGTCCCATCCATGATGCGCAGTGCACCACTTCTCTGTAATGTCCACTAGACCCAGGTGAGCCTCTGCCATGATAACCTCCAGATCACACATTTTCCAAGGCTCCTGGCATTAGCACACCTGGATCACCACACCTTCTAACCCCCCCCTCGCCCCATGCCCTGTGCTTTCCATCCCTGCTGGTCCATACTACCACCTGCTATTCCCTCTGACCCACGTATTTTGCTTATCTTCTTCCTTTCACCCTTTGATCCACTCATCTCCCCTTCCCAGTTGTGTCCCTTATCCTTTTTCCCTTGTCCCTGTCACTGACTCCCTGTGATGCTGCCCTTGGAGTAGTGTCACCTCTCAAGATCTCCCACTCTGTCTACCTACAATCTGGGTGGAGGAAAGTGCTGCCTCCCTTGGTTTTTCCATCCCTCCCCCACTAGTTTAAATGCTCATCCAAGTAGCATCTAAACCTTAAGGACTGCAGTCCCCCTCCCAAAAGAATGCAGGCAGTCTGTCTTATAGAGGCCTCTTATAGAGGCCTCCATTTCCCAGTTTTTTCCCCAGTCCCTGATGTAGCTAAAGCCCTCCTCCATGTACTATGTCTTCAGCCAGTCATTAAAGGTCCTTGCGTGGAGTTCCCTTGTCAGTCCCATGTCCTTCATAGGTAGCACCTCGGAGAAGGCCACCATGCATACTATCTGTGTGAAGCCCCCCCAGCTCTCTGAAGTTTCCATCAACTACCCCCACCCTTTCACTTGCTAGGTCATTTGTCCCAAGATGGGCAATGATGTTCAGCTCCTTCCAAGCTCCCACTGCCCTAGCAATTCATAGGTTCCACTCCCCATCCCTCCCTGCCGAGTCACCTGTCAGGTACCTCTCCTCCCAATCATCCCCATTCCAGCCACTAGCTCTATGCCCCTCACTAGAAGTCATAGGAGTTATACACAGCTAGGTAGACTTTCTGTCCATTATGCTTGCTTTTGGGCACTAACATGTCATCTTCCCTTGATAAAATTTGTCTAATTTATATTTAAACGTCTGCGTGGTTTTACTACCCACCACCTCCAATGGGAGCCTGTTCCAGTCATGAATCACCCTTTGGTTTAACCATTTACTGGTCCTTACTAGTTTTGTTGATCTTGCTCTTAACTTTAAGGGGTGTGCCCGGGTATTGTACGTGTTTTCTTTATTCTTTATTCATTACAAATCGGGTTTACAACCTTTGAGTCAGAGACTCATTTACAAAGGCACCTCATCGCAGGGAGGGCAGACATCAAGGCAGTTATTACATTGCAGATTAAAACAGAGGCTAACATTACAGGTGCAGTAAGGAACATTCAACATAGATACACTTAGGTTACATAATACAGTAGTTTGTATGTTACTTAGGTTACATAATGCTACAACATTGTGAGTTACAATCATGGATATAGTAGGTCCTCAGAGAAGACAGCGGGTTACATCCCTATTTGGACCTAGTAGGGAAGGAGTGGGTCTGGGGGAGGGAGAGACTGTCCAGTGGACGTTGTCAAGCCAGGGGGCAATGCGGGCAGATACCACAGGTTACAGCAGGGGGTTAGTTGCACCTACAACAGCGGGTAATAAAGATATGGTTCCGAAGGGCTGTTTTGAAGGAGCCAATTTTTGGCAAGTTGGAGATGCAGCTAGGGAGGGAGTTGAACCAGGTAGTGGCTCGGTAGTGGAAGGATCTCTGGGCAAGAGATGGCTTCTAGCCCCAGGTTTTCCCACAGATCATTATCTGACCATGCCTTATGTACTAGGCACATGCCACCTCTTTTCCTCTTATACTCCAATGTAAACAGACCAAGCTTTCTCAGTCTCGCCTCATAGTCTTTCTTGCCATGTTACTTATCCCTCTGATAGCCCTGCTCTGTACTCTCTCCAACATTGCCATGTTCCCCCCTATTGTAGGGTGACCAGACCTGTGCACCATATTCTAAAATTGGTCTCACCAGAGCCATGTACATGGGCAATATGACCTCCCTTTTTCCTGCAGCTACCGTATATGTCTGAATATACAATTCAGGACTCTGTGCCCTTTTTGGGTGATATTCCAGCAATGTGCTGTGAACTTCATATCCTGGGATCCAACAATTCCCAAGTCTCTTCTCCATTGTAACTCTTATTGGCTGATTATCCAGAATGTATGTATGGCAGGTGTTATTTTCCCTAGAAGCATAACCGTGCATTTCCCCTGATTTAGAGTTAATTAAGATTCCTTTGTCCACTCCGAAACATAGTTCAGTACAATCTGAAGTGGAGTATCTCCTTTATTGTTATCTACCAACGCCCCCAACCTGCAGTCATCTGTGAATTTGGATATCCAAACATCCTGAGTTCCGTACTACGATGATGCCACATATAGGTTGAAAAGACATGGCCCCAGCATCAAACCCTGGGGTACTCCCCTTGTCACCTCTGCCCAGTCAGAAAAGGAACCCTTAATGCAAACTCTCTGCCTTCTGTTCCTCAACCAATCCTGTCCCAGACTATTATGGGATGCTGCATACCTATCTCATGCATTACTAACAATAATTCAGCATGAGGTATCCTGTTGAAGGCTTTAGAAAAGTCTAGGAACAGCATATCCACTGACCTATCCTCACCAAGTCTCCTTGCCCCCTTGTCATAAAACCCGAGCATATTAGTTTGGCATGAACTCCCCTTGCTGAATCCATGCTGAGAACTATCTGTAAGCTGTTTATGATCAATAAATGTTAGAATAACATCCTTCAAAATCCCCTTCAATATTTTGGACAGAACTGAAGTAAGGCTAACCGGTCAATAATTTAATGGATTAGATTTACAGTAGCTCTCTTTTTAAAAAGGGGGATTACTGTTGCCTTCCTCCAGTGTTCTACCACCTCCCCTCTGTCTACTGATGCCTGAAATATGTAAGCTAAGGGTGGTGCTATTTCATTGCTCAGTTCCTTAAGGACCCTTGGATGCAGGCCATCTGGACCTGGGGATTTAACTTCCTTAGTCTATTCTCCACTTCCTGAGTGTCAATAACCACCCTTTGGTGTGTATTGTTTGATGTTATTCCAACTGCTCTTGGGTTGTTACTACTATTAAACACTGATGAAAAGCAAGAATAGGTCAAATTAACCATAGCAGTGTCATCTGATATTAGTTCCCATCTTGATTTCTAAGTGGTCCTGCACCTTTTGGGATTCGTTTTTTTATTTATATATGAATAAAAGGTTTTGTAATTATCTTTTACCCTGGTTGCTAAGTTTAATTCATAGTTTGCTTTAGCAATTTTTATCTTGTTTTTTAATGTTCTTGCCATATTTTTGTAATCCGCCCTATTTTCTTCCTGGCTGCTAACTCTCCATTTTTATATAATTTGTTTGTTTGGTTTACGAGTTTTTAAATTTTTGGTGTCAACCACTGTGGCTTGGTTTTGTTATTACTGTATTTCTGTTTCTTTGGTATATTCAGTTCTTGTTTCCTTGTACAATTTCTCACGAAATGTTTCCCAGATAGTGTTTAATGATTTGCCTTCAGATTCCTTTATCCACTATGGAGTCACTCACCAACTGCTGCCTTCTCCTGGTCTGGGGACTTCCCCTTTCTGCTGGGACCTCTGTTCCCAAGGACTACCTCCTCCTCTCCATTGCAATGGGGATCTCATCTCAGTTGTCCTCTTCTTCCAGTATGGAAAAAGAAGTTCCACAGTGGTACTGGTGATGAAAGAGTGTGCACCTTACCCCCAGCCCACCTTCCTAGAGTCCACCAGGGTCCATCTGCTCCCTCTCTGTTTGGGCATCCTCTGGCAGAGTGGTGGTGGTCATTTGTGACCCCGGGTGGGACAGAAGGTCTGCTGTACAATTGCCAGCTTGGTCTAGAGGCCAGCTACCTTTGCCCACAATCCAGGGAAGTGAGTGCAGATGGGAAGCACCTCAGTCTCCAGAAAGTCTCCCAGAATACTGCAGCTCTGCATCCATTGCAGTGTACCATCCCCATGTTTGACTTCTCCTACTGCTGTCCTCACATAGTAACGTACACTAGATAGGATTACCCTGCTATTCCCTTCCTATCCTTTTCCCTCGCTGCTCCTACCCCTTCATTTTGCCTTCCTCTGATCCCCCTTATTGACGTACCCTAGACAGGATTTTTCTTGTTTTTCTTGTCCTTACCCCCTTTCTGCTTCTATCTCTCCCTAGGTGTTTGCTGCTGACTTCCCTTTTACCCTGCTATTATCATAGACTAGATACCTGTTTGTTAGCTAATTTGTTGATGACAACTGGTCAGGGAACAGCCAGTGCATTTCCCATTACCTTTTGCAGGTCTAATTCCTACAGAGACCCCTACAGACCTGCTATTATCCTGTAGAAGCTCTACAGATAGACACCACACTCCTGCTTTGTGGCACTCATGCTTTGGATCATTCACACAAAGGGGTCGCCTGCCCCCTGGGAAATTTATACCAGACTGCAGCAACATTATTGGCTGGCTGTGGTCAATTGGTCACTGCCCCCCCAAATAGTGCCAAATATAGCAGCCTGTAAACCCTTCATTTTCTTTTTCTCCCTAATGTACTCAAACAATTCTTTTTCCCTTCCCTTGATACCCTTGACAATTTTCAGCTCTGCATCTGCCTTTGCAGTTCTGATCACCTTCTTGGTCTCCTTCAGCTTACTCCCCCACCCCACTCCTCCTCTTCCCTTGATTCTTCTTGTAACTGGACAAGACTCTGGCTCTCACCTCATCCCTTAATTCTTCTGAGAGCCAGTTAGGTTTCTTATGCTTGTTTCCACATTAAAATAAGGAAGTAGTATAGTGTAGTGGTTAAGTGCACTGGGCTGAAAAAACTGGAGACCCGGGTTTGAATCTCACAGCCCCCACTTGCATACTGTGTGACCCTGAGCAAGTCATCTAACTTTCTTGTGTTCCCTGGTCACACCTGGAAACAAGCTTTGACTTAGTGTGCTACTGTACTCCTGGTTAAATAATTTCCCATTTCCCTTAAACTACAATACAAATCCCGCATACTGTGTTGGAGCTAGTTCTGGACATGTAAACTATTGATTAAAGCAACTTTATCAAGATAGCGCTATGCTGATAGTCCTCACTATTTTCAATCTTTTGTAGTCTACGAAGTAAGAAAATGCTATGCAGCATGGGCACTAGGTCACATTGTAAAGACCAGTGCTAAACATTTTATTACTAACAGGTTAAAGGAGACTTTATTGATGATCCAAGTTGTAAATATATCCATTTCCACATGCTTGTCTTCGGGGTGTGTTTGGGATTTTTTCCAGGAAATTTACAACTGTAGCCTAAGTTCTTTTCATCTGTTTTCCTGGAGTCAATAAAAGAGAGAATCCAGTTACTCTTACCAGACCAGAGCTGAGTTCCATGGGCTCACTATCTTATTCCTGAGTTCCACATGCAACACACAGAAGACACTGTGAAATATTTAAAGTGCAGGTGTGCACTGTGATTATTCCAGCCCCTCCCAAACATATATGGTAGCTGACCTGCTCCAGTGTTGAAGGGTATTAAAAATACCATGCGCTTCAGTCCAGTAAAAAAGTTACAGGACCCCTAATGTGTACTCCAGGAAAAACAGAGCTGCTTCCTAAACCTGCTGACACGCCCCCAGGCAGGCACCCACAGTCCCCTTTTGTGATGTCAGAAAATGAGGGCTGTGTGTGTGCTCCTGTGACTTGTATGAGTGCAATTTTTCCATAGATTTTAGTAATATTTAGAGTTGTGATACAAACAAATCAAAGTGACCACTGGAGTAGCAGTCCCTGTAACTCAAGCAGTTGCTCTGTGTTTTCTAAATCACACCTCTAAATATTACTATAAGCTATAGCAAAATTGCATTCATACAGGTCAATGGAGCACACACACAACCCTCATTTTCTGACATCACAAAAGGGGGTTGCAAAGACCCATTTCTTTGGTAAACGCATCCTTAATATACTGTACAACCCATCTACAGGGCAATAACTTCTAAAGAATGTAGATTGACACCATTTATCCCTAATAAGATCAAGCTGGGGAGCTCTAGACTAGAGTCTTCATTACTGCACCATAGTTGTTACTGTAATGAATAGGCCTTAAGGCCAGTATACAGATGTTGTTTCTCTAAGCTTTCTGAAGAACACACTTAAGGCATTGGCTGTATTAAGGCTCCTGAACTGAAAATAAGTTTGTTAATTTGAACATGTCTTAACCCTCAAAGCTGTACCACTAGAATAGATAGTCATAATCCTTGGTAATGTATTTCTGGAAATAAGTGATATATACCTGTTCAGAAAATATGTACTTGGTATGTATATGTACTAAATGACATAAATAAAAAGTTAAAAAAACAAAAAACCAAAAAACAAAAGGGGTTGCAGGTGCTTGCATGGGGGCATGTCAGCAGGTTTGGGAAGCAGTTATATTTCCTGGGGTACAAATTAGGTGTGCTGTAACTTTTTTACTGGACTGAACCACATAGTATTTTTAATACCCCTCAACACTGGAGCAGGTCAACTACCACATATGTTTGGAAGGGGCTGGAAAATTACAGTGCACACCTGCTCTTTAATCTCAAGTCCTGCAAAAGACGTACAGATGATGTACTGTACCATACTGCAGAAACAGCTGCTGCAATAACTGTTCACCCATTCTAACAGCCTCAGTGGTGGAGAAGCTGATGGAGACCCTGTTGAAAGCACGATTAGTAGAATTCTTAGAATCTAATGGTTTACAGAACAGCAAGCAACAAGGGTTCCCAAGGGTGAAGTAGCGCCAGATGAATCTAATATAATTTTCTGCTGGGTGACAAGGGAGGTGTGCAGGGAGTGAGCTGTCAATGTGACCTATATGGACTTCAGTAAAGTCTTTGACACAATGAAACGTGTCAGGCTACTACAAAAGTTAAAAGGCCTAGTGGTGGATGACAAAAAAAAACAATGGGAGGGAAACTGAAACAAAGAAATTATCAGCACAAAGTGCCACTTGGCCCACCAGATTTCCCTGCCTATTCTGTCTCTGCAGACCCAACCTGGTGTCCATCAACCCCCCCCTCCCTACCTATTTATCAATATTCCCATGCCTATCTCATGCATGTTTGAAGCTCCCCACTGTTTTTGCTCCCACCACCTCTGCTGGCAGACTAGTCCAGGTGTCCACCACTCTTTTAGTGAAGTAGTACTTTCTCACATCCCTCTTAAACTTCCCCCATTTCAGCTTCATTGCATGCCCTCTTGTCCTGGGGCACTTTCTCATTTGAAATAGACTCCTCTCCGCTACCCTGTTCACTCCCATGAGGTACTTGTAGGTCTACATCATGTGCCCTCTCCATCCACTCTTGTAGGGTGTACATGTTGAGATCCCTCAGTCTCTCCTTATAGGGCTTTTAATGTAACCCCTGTACCATTTTATTTGCCCTCCTGTGGACTGCCTCCACCTTGTCTATGTTTTTCTGAGATGTGTTAGATTTTCTATAATTTTTAAATTGTTTATTTTATCTTTGTACAGTGCTTTGGTATACTATGAATACTATGAATTACACTTAACAAATAAAGATTATTATTAGTATTATCAGGCCTCCAGAACTTGACACAGTACTCCAGGTAGGATCTCATGAGCTTTCCAATACAGTGGCAACATCACATTCCTCTTCCTGCTGGTGATGCTTCTCCATATGCACTGCAGCATCCAATCAGCCCTGCCCACTACCATGTCACACTGCCCCGCCAATCTGAGGTCATCAAATTTGATAACCCTAAGGTCTCTTTCCTGCTTAATGACTGTCAGTACCCCCCCCCCCCATTTATAATCAGCTCCTGGATTTCTATGACCTGTGTGCATGATTTTGGATGTTTTAGCATTGAATCCCAGCTAATAATCATATCAGAGGGTTAGCAAGCTCTGTTCCTGCTCATTCATCAAATTTAATCACATTTCTTATAAATTCCTGCATTTTTCTAGGGGTGTGCTTCTGGTTTGTGGCCCATATCAAAACAATCATTATAAAATGGGCAAAGGAGCTCAAAGAATCTGATTGGTTGTTAGCCATGCATTAGAAGTGTCTAATGCATGGCTAAAACTAGAAACCCCATGTAGAATACACAGACCCATTTTATAAGTGCAATAAGCCACTCTGGGGATGTGTGTTAGACAGTTCTAAGGGACTGAATGCACTCAGCCTGCAGCTTCGTACCTCACTACGCCCCCTAACGGGGCGTTAGAACTGTCTTAACACTCACCCATCATGTCTTAATGCTTACTCAGCGTTCAGTTCATTCCCCTCAGCTGCCATGCCCCTAATCACTCTTCAAGTTTCCCAAGGTACCTATTCATTCTCTCCACTCCCTCCTAGGTATCCACCTTATTAGATTTTGATGTCATCTTCAAAAAGGCATACCTTCCCTTCCAGTTTTTCTGCAATGTGACTTATGAAGACACTGAAGAGGACCGGTCCCAATGGTGAGCCCTGCAGCACCCCACTAGTCACTCTCCCCTTATTAGAATGAATGCCATTTACTATCACCCTCTGTTGCCTATCCTTAACCAACGATTCCTCAGCTGGTTAAGGAATAGAACTCAGAGGGTTGTACTAAATAGGGAATTCTCTGGGGAGATGGGGGTCATGAGTCAGTACTTTGCCCTGTTCTCTTCAATACATTCATAGGGGACATAATGGTGAAGCGTGAAGGAGCAGTCTATCTTTTTGCAGATGACACCAAGATTTGCAACAGTGTGGACATAATGGAGGGAATGGAGGCCATGAGGAGGGACCTGGATAGACTAGAAGAGTAGTCCAGAATGTGACAGCTGGGATTCAATGCCAAAAAAGTGCAAAGTCATGCACATCAGGCACAAAAAGCCCAGAGCCGAGTACAAGATGGAAGGAGAGATCCTGGCATATACCTCGTAGGAAAGGGACCTCAGGGTTATCAGTCAGGATGATCTGAAAGTAGTGGCCCGATGTTCAAAGGTGGTGGGGAGAGCAAACAGAATGATGGACTGCATAGTGAGGGGATAGCAAGCAGAAGGAGGGAGGTTATTCGCAGCAGCATTACTTCACTAGAATCATAGGGGTTGCAAAGTCCCATTTCAGCAGTATCACAGGGGCTGTAAAACTCCCCCAACCACCACACTTATATAAATAAATGCTAGGGAAACCTTGCTTTAGGGTTCTTAGGGTTTGCAGAAAAATCATAGGGGTCTCAACCACAAGGAGGCAGTATAGCGCAGTGGTTTAAGGCTCTGAGCTGCAAATCTGGAGACTTGGGTTTGAATCCCACAGCCCCCACTTGCATACTGTGTGACCCTGAGCAAGTCACTAATTACTGTGTGACCCTGAGCAAGTCACTTATCTTCCTTGTGCTCCCAGGTTGCACGTGTAAACAAGCTTTCAGCTTAGTGTGTCTCTCCTGGTAAAAACAAACAAACAAAAAAAAACCTGGCTACCCTTATATGATGCCCCTGGTTATACTTCCCCTGTACAAGTCATTGGTTTGTCCCACCATAGATACTGTGTACAGTTCTGCAGCCCTCACCTTAGAAGGAACATTGACTGCATGGAGGCTGTGCAGAGATGAGCAACCAGGATGATACAGGGTCATCAGGTGAAGCCCTGCAAGAAAAGGATGAAGACCCACACCATGCACTTCTTAAAAATCTGGAGACCCAGGGGGACATAACTGACACCTTTAAATACCTCTGAGGGACAAACAGAGTTGAGTGTGGGGAGCTTTTTAGGTTGAGCACAAACATGGTTACAAGGGGAAACACAATGAAGTTAGTGGGGGGGCATTCACAGCAGAGTGAGGAAGTATTCCTTCACATAAAGGGTGGTGTATAGATAGAATAGGTTGTCTAGGGAAGTGATGAGGGCAGAGACAGTGATGGGATTCAAGAATGCATGGGACAGGGACGTGGCTATCAATGAAGGGAAGAATCACCAGGAAAGTGTAAAGGAAGCTAGGGGGTCGCATGAGCCCCTTGCCACCACATAGGGTGGGTAGGGTTAGGGCAGTTTACATTGGCTTTGCAGTCCTTTTCTGATAACAAAATCTGTGCCTCTGTGTTTCCAAATGCAGTTTAAACATAAAACAAGAAAAGTAATTGTCACTTGATGACAACATAAAGCTAAACACAAACAGAGGTTACATTTTCCTCTGTGAATCGTGTTTAAAGTCTGTACCTTTTTAAATGCTGTTGTGTGAGTAGAGTCTATAATGGGTTACAGAGTGAAAAAATAATCCTATTTAGACCCACTAATGAAGATGTAATCTTCACAGCATAAAAATAGCTGTGCTGTTCATGAGTAATGTGACTTGTCCTCACATGTGGGTATAAATGTGGATCTGTGCAGCAGAAAAAGACACATAGCATTGTACAGAGAGGGACAATCACAAATTGTGGTGGTTATGGACAACAGCTAGAGCTGCTGCAGTGCCCACCTGCCCTAAAATGATGCATCATTTCTGGTGTTAAGGGAATGTCAGGTAATTATTAAGACACTGCTTTAAAATCTCAAGGCACAGTTGCGAAGCACTGGTGCTCCTCAAGGGGCATCCTGTGTGGGTTTGTGATAGGGGCATTCCGACCTAATGAGGAGAATCCAAGTGGTTTTTCATACATTTACTATCGTTACCTTTAAAGAAGAAATTAATTTTGTTCTGCTGTCTCTCTCCAAAAATGTCATCAAGCAGGCTTCCTGAGAGATGGGTCTAGATAACAAAAAAATAAATAAAAATCACGTTTGACATAATTGCACCGAAGGTTTTGGCTGCAAGAGTGTGGTAAAACTGCAGATTTTGCTTCACACTCATTTCCCATTTATTAATTTCATGCAGTCAATCGTCTACAGACACACAGTGAAAGACATGCACAGTATAACGACAGCCCGTTTCTTATCAGCATGCTACAAAAACAAACACTGAGGTCTTGTCTCTGCAACACTGCCTGCCTTCTGTGCTCGCAGGTTGAACAGCGCTGAGATTATTTGGTTTTTGAAGTGAATGACATGATTATTCAAAAGTAGTATTTTATCTTGGCAGTGTGAGGCCCTTTGTTTGCATTTCTCTGAAGCCCGCAGATAAAAGAGCAGCCTTCATGAGCTGGCTTTGATTAAGATCTAATTGTTAGCAGTCGAGGTGCCTTATTATCTTCCATTTGTTGTCTTACACAGAACTGTTAGGCTTTGTTAGTGTTGGCAGCCTGCATCAAGAGACTAATTCAGCGGGGACTGCTAAGCAGAGGTATTAGTTAGTCTTTAGAAAGCAGTGCTAACAAGTTTATCAATAGAACGGTGTGGTGGCAAAGCACATACTGCAGCTCTGTTCTCAGGTCTGATATCTGTTTTCAAATTGGAGAGGTGCAAACTGCTAAGGGGAATGCAGGTGTTATAGAAATAACAAATTATACATAGCCCACTGCTGTAAAGCATCATTGGAAGTATATGCAAATCACCATAGTAAAAAGTAAGAATAGCTGTTTAAAGAAGAGCTGACTTGTGCCAGAAGGCTTCACAAACGCCATGTAAAGGCTGAAACAGGCACACGCACACATGTTTCCATCTGGTTAAGCTTCACCAAAGTGCCACATCCATAACTTGACCCCAGCACAAGGGGAACTAGTCACATGATCTCAGCTTTTTTTGGTCGTGGTGAGCCCAAACTAGGAAAGCAATTTAAAAGAGAAGAGCTTCAGTACAAAAGCACAGAAGAAATGATTACCATTGAAGGGCATTAGTAATAAAGCTAAGACTCAAAGAAATACTGAATTACACACACAGTATACCACTAATGCAAAGCATCGTGGGACGTATATGATGCAAGTGTCAATAGTTCCCTTCACTGTTGAATACCAGGGTTTCTTTCTAGGCTTAGGTCATGGATGAAATGACACTGGGCTTCTTTCTTGTTTCAATTTATTGTTCAGATCTTAAAATCAGCACACATACTTAAGCACAGTTTAACAATTTCAAGGTGAAAGGCAAGTGTGCATGTCCTATATGTACAGACATCCCTTTCTTGAAATTTACACAAACTGCAGTCTTTGTGAAGCCAACAAATGTGGCTAGTGTGAGATTCTGCAGCGGTGAGTCACTGTGTTTTGTTTCTGTGTGCCTCTAGCCAAAAACTGGAATGATTGTAGCGGAATGTTTGTCACTCTCAGTGAGGCTGGGGACATAGGAGCATAGGAATTACCAGACAAAAACAGACCCAGTACCCCATCACAGTAGAGGTGGGCAAGCCAGAGCAGGCTCGATCCTGACTCAAGCCTAGTGCCTGGCTCGGGTCAGCTCAACTTCCGTAAGCCTTGAGAGCCAAAGTTAAGTGGAGCCAGTTAATATCAAAGCGAATATTTTTGCCACCCTCAACAGTTATTGTACTGGCTGAAATGTTCAACTCCTCTTGTGCAACTCATGAGGGGCACTGCCAGTATAGTAGAGGACAGTCTGCAGCAGCCGTGCCTTGGCTCATTCTTTGGCTTTGGCTCATTGAGTCAAGCCAGACCCTTGGCTCAGCTCTGGCTTGGCACTAAGTGAAAAATGCCTGACTTGCTCACCTCTAATCCACAGTCTCTAATAGCGATGCTAACAGGTCACTGAAACCATCTAAACTCTGCTTAAAGAAGAACTGACTTGCTCCAAAAGGCTTCACAAACAACCTGTAAAGGCTAAAACAGTAGACACAGCAGTAGGTGTCAGTGTAGCTCAGTTGGTAGCACATCTGCCTCTGGGCCAGAAGGTCGTGGGTTCATCCCACTCCAGGATTAGACTCATACCTAAATGCTGGCACCCGAGTGCAGTATTGGGGAGGTGCTGTACTGCTGGGGTGGGACGCCCTTCTGATGAGACATTAAACTGAGGTCCCTTCTACCCAACATGGTGTTGTCCTGGTGGGTGTCCAGGTGGAAGTAAAAGAACCCAAGGCACTCATCGTAAAAAGAGTTGGAGACATTCCCGGAGTCCTGGCAAATATTCCCCTTCTCATAAAACTGGTTCATGCAATTGTGCAGGCTGTGTGTCAGTGTTGATGTGTGATATGGCTGCCACTACACATTCAGTCACTTCACTACCAGTCTAGCATTGCTTGTAAAGTGCTTTGGGATACACTGTGTATGAAAAGCGCTATATAAATGCTGATTCTTCTTCTTCTTCTTCTTCTTTGTCCACCACTGCGACCCCAAACAATCCTGTTCAGTGTTGGAGAACCCTTTCTCAAAATACCTAAGCAGGCGGGGAAGGGGCAGGGTCAGGTGCAAGTGCCACCATTCACTAAGGCATGGTAGACAACAAAGGTCTGGTTATAGTCATCTGCAATCCCCAGTTACTGCCTGTTAAATGTAGGTGGTAATGGGGGGCACAGCACTGCAATTGGCATACAAGCCCAGCAGTCAAGCCATGTTTCGGGAACCACTGGGCCACCAGGTATGGGGCAAAGGTAGGGTTACGAGGGTAAACCACTGAACCACCAAGTATGAGGAAAAGCTGGAAACATAGAAACATGGGCAATAACAGCAGACAAAGCCCATTGATCCAGTCAGTCTGCCCATAACATCCAATCATACCCTTAAGGGACTACCAAGGGGAACCACTGAACCAACAAGGCCATGTATGACTGTGGGAGCAAGTGGGGTGGGTCCAATAGGCTACCAAAAATGGTCTAAACTTATGTCATCAAGAATAATGGCAATATACTGAGTCAGCAGTTCATGTTTGCCTAAGATCCAGCACTGCCTGCTCTGAGTGCCATAATGGAACATCTAGGTTCCCTTACTGAATCGGGCTACTGCACATCAAAGATAACTTATACAAAGTACTCTATTCTATTTTTAACTGCTTTATTTTTTGCAACTCTAAAGAAAATATCTCTTTAGCCCACCTCCACTGATGCTAGGCCAGTGGTGATAGATATCCTTTTTATGTTTCCTTGTGCATTTTGGGCAGGATTCACAAAACAGATGCACTGGGTGCAAATGGAATGCACCAGCACGACCCGGAAATGTGCCATGGAGCCACTCGCAGACAGAGCAGATGCCCCAGTGCAAGCAGGATGCACTGCACAGAGCAGGATGCGCCGGAGATGCAATGTAATGACATGCAGTGCAATTCGAGGGGGCGTGTACCTGCATATACAGCACAGAGCCATTTATAGAGCAAAACGAATGCGCAAGATTGGAGCATCCACAGCGCAAGTACCAAATGCGCCACGGGGAGAGAAGTATAAATGGAGTAGACTTAAGTGCAAGCCCCCTGCAGGCTGACAGCAGGATAGCAGAGGCAAGCAGGAAGAGAGAAGCAGCATAAAGCCAAGAATGGATGGTGCACCATTCCTGATGGCAGGCATGATAACGGGGATGAGGAGATGGGCAAACCAGCAACGTGTCGGTGGAAAGCACTGTAGGTGGCCAGGCCCGCAGCGGTATCATGCCAGACTGATGTTTGTACAGCTGACTGATACTGAAACGGTCGGCCAATACTGCCTGAACAGGACTATTCTGAGGCAGCTCTGTGAGCTGTGCCATGATGAAATGCAGGCACCCACTGGAAGAGGTCATGCCATAGAAGTGGAGACCAAGGTGACAATAGTAATATGCCTGATCACCATAGGAACCTTCCAGAGGCCAGCCAGAGACACCACTGGCATCTCTCAGCTGTCCACATCCTGTCTCCTCACACAGTTCCTCACCACACTGCTCCCACATGCTTCGGAGTACATCCATTTCCCAAGCACACAAGTAGAGCAGACAGAAGCCATGCAGCAATTCCACAGGGTGGCACGCATGCCAGGCATCACTGGGGCCATTGACTGCACCCATGTGGCAATCCACGCACCACCTGGTGAGGATGGTGGGACATATGTCAACTGCAAGGGCTAACACTCTGTAAACTGCCAGGTGGTGTGCAGTACCACAGGGTGCATCAACAATGTCTGTGCCACACACCCTGGGAGCACACATGATGCCTTCATAGGGCACCAGTCCACCCTCTGTTGCAGGTTTGAGGCTGGGAACATATTGAGCGGACATCTCATAGGTGTGTGAGGCATGCTGAACTGCACATGAACAGGACACCATGGCACAGCATAGGATGGGAGTGGCAAGTGTGCAAGTGGCATGATACACAATGCGCAGAGGGGGTAGCACAGGAGGGACACTGGAGGGGGAAACAGCACTGCACCCATGCACACAGTGGGACAGTGCAGCACAACAACAATGCATGGGAGGTGGGGTGCAGCACAACAGCAGGCGTGTGTGGCAGGGCAGACCACACCACACCACCACACAGACAGGCATGTGCGACCGCCAGGCACACTGGGACAGACAATGGGGCTGAACATGTGCATGAAACCATGGCATGGGCAGGCATGGGCAGACCTGCACAGCATGGCCATGCCACGGCAGGTGGGAGGGGGATGTAGGCTGGCAGGGATGGTTGCCACACAGTCTGTGGTATACAACTGGCACCCACAATAGTGCGCCATGGTGCGGGGGGGGAGAGAGCATGATGCGCATGTAAGTAGTGGAGTAACAGCCACCCATGCTCCCCACAGGTGACTCCACATACCCACTCTGACCCTGGCTGCTGACCCCATTCCGATGACCTGGAACAGAGGCGGAGGAGTGTGACAACGAGGCACTCATCACTATGTGCACCATCATCGACCGTGTCTTCAGCATGCTAAAGATGCCCTTCTGTTGTCTGGATAGGTCGGGTGGTGCCCTATAGTATAGCCCAGAGAAAGCCTGTGGCATATTCCTGGCCTGTTGTATACTATACAACATGGTCATTGACCGTGGAATAGCTGTCCAGGCTGAGGAGGGTGACAATTCTGGGGAGAAGGATTGGGGGGAGGAGAGGATGCAGCGGTCCATGGGCATTGACCTGGGTCACCAATGCCATGTAGGGACCCATGGCTGATCTCAAGGGCCCAGCAGCACAGGGACACTATCATGGAGGAGCACTTTGGTGGCTGCAGGCGAGTATCACAGGTGGTTACTACACGGATGGCACCCCACACCACACACACAGCCAGGCACACACCACAGGCCATGCAACAGCAGCAGTGCCACAGAGTAGCACACCCATGATGGTGACCATGCTGCGCACACACACACACACACACACACACACATGCGCGTGCAGAACAGGATCCACATGGCCATGGACCACAGTGTATGTGCTGGGGATGGCATGGATCAGTGTACAGCTGCTGGCACACATCCACAGCAGACACAAGGCCACACTCATCATGCCTATGCCACACAGCACAACAATGGTGCACATAGACATGCATGTGGCAAAGCACAGGGGACCCACAATGGCAACACACTGGGGCAGGCACATGCCACCCTAGCCACCCCAGGCATGGGGAGCCAGGTGAGTGGGACACACAGGTTGAATGGTGCAGGGACAATGTGATCAGTGTCCTGGATGTCACAGGGAGGCACCACAGCCACCACGGACAAGTGGGCAGCCACGCCCATGACTGGTGGTCACTGAAGCAGCACCACCAGCCATGGGGGGGTTGCCAACACCCCTTGAGGGGTACGGCAGTGAGACCATGAACAGGTGCTCACTGGTGCGGTGGCCCCATGATCCATGTCAGTTATGAGGATCCTGGGCATGGAGAGCTGTGGTGATGGCATCAGCAGCAATGGGTCCACCTGACGCCACTGCCTTGGCATGTGTGAGGCACTCCTGGGTATCTGGCTGGAGGCCCGGTGGCCACGGTGCACACCGGATGCACATGCAGCCTCGGCAGCATGCATAATCTGCTCCAGAGCTGCAGTCATGCCCACCTACAGCAGGCATGCCTCTGCCAACATCTGGGCACGCCACACGAATGCTGACTCATGCTCAATGGCCAGCAGTGTCTGAAGGCCCCTGAGTTCTGCCCACAGGGTTGCCTGCCCCTCCTCAGTGTCCCACAGGAGGCATGCATAGCCTTCAATCTCGGTGGCTGAAGGCTCACGGGGCCGGTGTCAATGGCTGGGTGGTGTGCCAGCCTGCCGCTGTGCATCCACTGTCAGTGGACGCACCACAGCAGACTGGGGCATGTGCAACCACAGCTTGTCCAGCTATAGCTGTATCACGGTCCTCCACTGCCTGCAGCAGACCCACATCACCCTGCTGAGCCGCACTGGCAGTCCCCGCTGCCACAGCAGCACCAGGCACAGAGCCCACAGCACACACCACCGTGGGTGGCCATGTGGACTCTGCGGGTGTGCCATTGGTGGCAGGAATACCAACACCTGCAAGTGCCATCTATACATGCACCTGTGCATCATGTGCCTCAGTTGGTTGGAGAGGGAGGAAGAGACTCTAGCTGTGACTTAGTGACTGTGTTTGTAAGTGTATTTGAGGTATTTTCTTAGCTGTCATCTCTGTGTGTTTGAAATTGTATTTGAGGTCTGTTCTTAACTGCCATTTGGGGTGCTTTTTCATTTAGTTTGGGCAGGATTGGTGGATTCTAGCAGACAAGTTTGTGATTGTGTGTTTAAATGTTGCTGTCTGGCCTGTAAGTTCAGGCATCATATTACAGGGATTGGTGTAGTTTGAATGTGAGGTTTTAACTGCCATCTTAGTTTAGTCTTCAGTTAGTTGGAGAGGGAGGAAGAGACTCTAGCTGGTAACTTGGTGACTGTGTTTGTAAGTGTATTTGAGGTATTTTCTTAGCAGCCATTTCTGTGTGTTTGAAATTACATTTGAGGTCTGTTCTTAACTGCCATTTGGGGTGCTTTTCCATTTAGTTTGGGCAGGATTGAGGGACTCTAGCAGACAAGTTTGTGAGTGGAGTGAGGTGTCACTGCCAGGGGACTCCTTGGCTGATTGTTTTTTGGACACAGCCTGTGGTGTAGTCCCACTTTCCTACCCCAGGGCTCACCCTACATTTATTGGGTGGGTCCCATAAGGCCTTGCAACATCCTGCATCCATACAGGAAGTAGCAAAGAGAGGAAGCATAACAGAACACAACAGAAATACAACATATATTTGGGGGATATCAAATAGCCATCTTAAGTAAGCAGTTGATTGAGGAGTGAATCAGACATGATGGGAGAGATGCAGTGCAGTGTTTGTGGAGTGGCAGTCTTCAGGGAGACATTCTGGAGGCTGCGATGCTGCCCTATTTGCAGGCACCTCTCTGGGTTGAGGGAGGAGGCTGCCTGTCTCTGAGCAGAGCTGGACAAGCTGAAGGCGGCATCCACCCCCACCAAGAGACCACCGGGTCCACAACCTTTACCTCAAAGGATGCCAGGGAAGAGGAGTAACTGGACTACAGTGGGCTCAGGGAGGGTGAGGGCACACATCCTCAACCGGTCCCGCTTACTAACTCCTACACTGTTTGGAAGAATGAGAAATCCCCACTCAGGAACCCGAGACTGCATCCAGGGAGGATGGGGGGGTCCTCCAGGATGGAGCCCTAGGGAAGGGAAACAGGGAATCCCGGAGGAGTGGGAAGCTTCTCCTAGTGGGGCACTCTATTGTCTGGGGAGTAGAGTTAGGGTCACCTAGCAGGGGAGAGAGAGGGGAGAGAGGGAGGTCAAGTGCCTCCCAGGAAGTGCTGCATGGAGGGATGGGAAGCAGATCCATGGAATCGCTATGGCAATAGCTAGGAGGGAGCAGCTGGATGTCATTGTCCACCTGGGGACCAATGACCTGGCCAGGAGAAGTGTGGAGTTAGCCAGAGTCCAGGATGATTTCAGGAAGCTGGGGGGAACCTGAAACAGATAACACGCTCTGTCTCATTCTCAGAGGTGTTACCTGTCCAGGTCACAGGGGATGCTAGGGTACTCCTCATCCATACCTTCAACTCTTGGTTGAAGGATTGGTGTGGAAGGGATGGTTTTGGCTTCATAGGGGACTGGGGCCTGACCTGGGCAGATGCAGGCTTATATAAGGAGGACAGCCTGCATCTGTCTGAGAAGGGGACCTTGGTCCTTTGTGAGAAGTTTAAATGCTTCAGCTGTGAGCATTTAAAATGGCCAAGGGGGGGAGCTAGGAGGCATAGGAACACCCCCCCCATGAGAACATGCAAGAACATAAGTTGACTACGGGAACAGCGAAAGCAGGCAGGTGAAGAATGTATAATGAGTGATACAGGGAGGGCAGGAGCACATAGGAAAGGAAACTAGGATGGGGGGGGGAGATGCTGAAGAGGGAGAACAAGAGCGAAGGGAGGACAGACTGTAAAACATGGAAGGTCATGCTAATGAATGCCCGTAGCCTAGGAAATAAGATTCCAGACCTGGAGGCCTTGTTGGTAGATGCAGACTTTGACATAGCAGCAATAACAGAGACATGGTACTCTGCTAATCATGGCTGGGAAGTCAATGTACCAGGCTATACATTGTTTAGGAGGGACAGGGAGGGTAAAAAGGGTGGGGAGTGGCACTGTACATCAGAGATGGTATAAAGGCTACAGAAGTTCAGGGAAGATGGGAGAGGACGAGGTAATGTGGGTCACCCTGGAGCCAGAGAATGGAACAGCAATATGCACAGGGGTGATCTACAGACCTCCGGCACAGAGGGAGGAAGTAGACAGGGAACTAGTGGAGAACATACACGACATGGCAGCTAAGGGCGAAATCCTGCTACTGGGGGATTTCAATATTTATTTTATTTATTTTATTTAGTTTTGAGTTTTTGTTGACTGGGTAAGTGCACTAGACAAATCCTGCCTATTTTCAGGCACGACCCGGGGGAGGGGGGATACAGATGAATGCCAACTGACCTTGAACCATATTAAACTGTTGGTGGTATTTTTAGTGAATGAGAGAAATTTGGCCAGGACACCGGGGAAAATTCCCCTACTCTTTTCAATACGTGCCATGGGATCTTTAACATCCACCTGAACTACCACCAATCCAGACAGATGGGACCTCGGTTTAACATCTCATCCGAAAGATGGCACTTCAGAAGTGCAGCACCCCTCTCATGCTGCGCTACAGTGTCAGTACTGGGATAGTAACCCAAGTGCCAGATGTGGGAACTGAACCCACAGCCCTCTGATCTCCTGGCCTCAGAGGCGAGTGTGCTACCTACTGAGCCACTGACACTGCCGGACATGGACTGGGCCACCCAAATGGCTGTTTCAGCCAGAAGCACAGCCATCCTAGAATCCCTGCAGGGGGTTGGATTCAGGCAGCTGGTGCCTGGTAAGGACCAATGGGTACAGAGTCAAAGAAATACAGGTGGAAGGGCAGCTGGGGTCCAGTGACCACTGCATGGTGTGGTTCAGCATGGAGACATGGACTCAATCAAGCCATACAAGGGCAAGAGTACTAGATTTCAGGAGGGCAGATTTCATTGAAATGGGTAGATGTATACAAGCAGTCTTAGGGAAGGATGAGATAGTAGAGGGAGGTGGAAAAACAATGACAGAAACTGAAAGGAGCCATAGTGGATATAACAAACCAATACTTAGGATAGTGGCCAAAGGGAAAAGAAGAAGAAAACCACTATGGTTCTCCAAAGAGGTGAGGGACAGAGTCAGGGCTAAAAGGCTGAGTTTCAGGAAATATAAGGAGAGCCAAAGGGAAGAAGACAGGGAGGTGTACCTTGAATGTCTAAGGAAAGCAGGGAAAGCTGTTAGGAGGGCGAAGGCGCAGACAGAAGAGAGCTTAGCACAGTCTGTAAACAAAGGGGATAAGGCATTTTATAGGTACATCAGTGAAGAAAAAAAAACACGGAGGATTGTGAGACTCAAAGGGAGAAGGAGAGTGTAAGGAGGGGATCTGGACAAGGCAGAAATACTGAACAAATACTTCTGCTTAGTATTCACTAAGGAGGGGGCAGATTAAGGACCACAGTTGAGTTGCAGAGGCAATGGGGGGGAGAGGTGAACAACAGTCCATTCACAGTGGAGAGAGCTCTGGAAGAACTCACAAAGCTGAAGGTGGATAAGGCCATGGGGCCAGACAGCATCCACCCAAGAATATTAAAGGAGCTGCAAAGGGAACTAGCAGCGCCTATGACAGCCCTGTTCACAGAGTCACTCAACATGGGTGTCGTTCCAGAGGACTGGAGGAGGGCACACGTAGTCCCACTGCACAAAAACAGCAGAAGGGAGGGGGCGGTGAACTACAGGCCAGTCAGCCTCACCTCAGTGGTGGGAAAGATCATGGAGACACTGCTGAAAGAAAGGATAGTGGCACATTTGGAATCCAGGGGTGCTCAGGATCTGATTCAACACGGATTCACGGCACAAAGGTCATATCAAACGAATCTAATAGTTATTTTGATTGTGTGACAAGGAAACTTAATCATGGTGGGGCAGTATACATCCCCTACCAGGAATTCAGCAAAGCCTTCGACACCGTCCCACATAGAAGGCTGATTAACAAGATGGGAAGTCTGGGCATGAGACAAGGTGGTGAACTGGGTTAGGAACTGGTTAACAGACAGGAGACAGAGGGTGGTGGTAAATGAGGTACAATCTGGGGAGAGTGGGGTGACCAGTGGGGTACCACAGGGATCAATACTAGGACCAGTCCTGTTCGATGTCTCCATTAGTGACATTGCAGAGGGGCTAGAAGGAAAGGTCTGCCTGTTTGCAGATGACACCAAGATCTGCAACAGGGTGGATACTCCAGAAGGGGTGCAGAAAACAAAGAGGGACCTGGAGAAGCTTGAAAGATGGTCAGACATGTGGCAACTGAGGTTCAATGTAAAGAAGTGCAAAATAATGCACCTGGGTAGAGGGAACCCTGAGGAGAGCTACAGGTTGGGAGGGGAGAAGCTGACTGTCACCAAAGAGGAAAGGGACATAGGGGTTATCATTTCTGATGACCTTAAGGTATCAAAGCAGTGTTCAAAGGAGGCAGGGAGGGCCAGTGGTATGCTGGGGTGCATAGGCAGGGGTATCACTAGCAGGAGGCGGGAGGTGGTGATGCCATTGTATGAAACATTGATAAGGCCTCACCTGGAGTACTGTGTGCATTTCTGGAGACCACACCTGTGCAAGGACCTAGATAATGTGGATACTATCCAGAGAAGGGCAACAAAGATGGTGCAGTGATTACACCACAAAACATATGAGGACAGACTAAGGGACCTCAATATGTACTCACTGGAGGAGAGGAGACAGCGGGGGGACATGACTGAAACTTTCAAGTACCTCAAGGGCATAAACAAGGTGCAGGTGGAGGAGCTTTTCCAATGTAGAAAAAGTACTAGAACAAGGGGGCACAATATGAAATTGGAAGGGGGTAGATTAAGAGGTAATGTGGGGAAGTTTTTCTACACAGAAAGGGTGATCGACACATGGAATAGTCTGCCACAGGCGGTAGTGGGGGAAAGCACAGTAGAGAGGTTTAAGCATGCCTGGGACAGGCATAAGGGATGTCTGAGAGGGGAGGGAGTGACGACAAGCCATTGATCACATAGATGTCAGTAGCCACATACAATGTATAAGGCCTACGGGCAGACTGGATGGGCCTAGTGGTCCTTATCTGCTGACAATTTCTATGTTTCTATGTTTCTATCTTGGTCTTGTCCTCCAAGATTTGTGTGGCATCAAGATCATCAACATCGCTGTATGCCCCTGTGTACTGGATGCCAGCACCAGCAGGGCATCGGCGATGTCCACCGCATCCTCTGAGTCATCAGCCAAACCCAGGAAACCCTCCAGCCAAGTGGCATCATGGTCACCAGCAACGGCACCACTTGCCAAGGTGTTTGACTGGCCTTCCACCACTGGTGATGCGGCTGGGGAAGAAGTGGTGTGGGACGGTCCAGGGACGGCACCATCCTCAGTCGTGTCCGCAGCCTTGTGGGAGAGCCCTGCATCATCACCTGCTGTGGCATCCCTCAGTGCACCAGACATGGCAGCACCCATGAGGCATGATGGAGCTGCAGCAGAAAGAAGGGAGACATGGTTACAAACATAGGAGGCAGTAGTGTTCACATAGGCATGTACAGTGTGACAGAGAGGTGTGCCACTGTTGCACCTGACAGTCCCTGCGACGGACATGCATCGCCCATTCCGCTGATGCAGCCATGCACCAGCACTAGCTGGAGAGGCCCAATACCTGTACATGCCCACATGTCACCATGCAGGGCTGTGCAACACCCTGGCCACCAACCACTGGGATGGCAGCACTGGTGTGCAGAGCACCACAATGCCACGGATGCCCCCCCGCACATGTCCAGCCAGTCACATGGCTGCACAGCATGGGCCATTGATGGAGCACACAGATCCATGGTGATGCACACAGGCACATGGCCTGACAGTCACACACAGCGGGGCTGTCGCGGCGCACATGGCACACACACACACACATGGACAGACACGCGTCCGGGGCATGTATACTCACAGTGCTGTGATGGGCTGCTGCCCATCTGGAACCCCCCTCTGGGAACACCTTGCATGGCCCATGTTGGCCACAAACAGCTCCTCTGTGGGTGTGAGCTGCACCCCTGTCTGTGGACCACCTCCTGTCTTGCTCTATGTGCGCCACCTTCTCCTTGGCTCTCCTCTCATCTGTCGGATGTTTTCTGCACTGCTGTGGGGTCCTGTTGTACTTCCCAATGGTGTTCACATGCCATGTCACTGCCTCCCAGCCCTTGTCCTGCAGCTTATGGCTGCCACCTCTGCCAGACAGGATGTCCTTCAACAGCAGGTATGCCTCAATCAGTGGCCTATCTTTGTCATCAGTGAAGTTTGGATGTCTGCGTCCAACAACTGTGTCTCGTCCAGTCATGTTGGCCACTGTGGGTGAGAATACACAGCTATTATCCCTGCACAGGCAGCCCCATACAAGTGCATGCACAGCATCTGGCTGCAGCAGGGTCATGGCATCCTGCCTGCCGACCACACCCCCACCTACCATGCATATCCAGAACAGTATCTGCCACTGTCAGGGACAGCTGTGCATTGGCCATCCAGTCCTGTTGAAGTGGCATGTGTAGAAGCACTGTCCTGGACATGATGCAGGTGCTGCATGTCATGAAACACCGGCTGGTGGCTAGGACTGCAACACACATGGCAGCCATCTATGGAGCCATGGTACACCACCCACCAGCAAACACCCCCCAGCCATGCCTTGCATGGCCAGTGGGACAGTGTGTGTGGCACACACCAGGATGTGTCTGTTGTCCTTGCACAGCCATGGACAATAACTGTATGTCCAAGGTCTCATACTGTCCTGTGGTGCTGCTACACCACCTTTGGAATAGTGAAAAAACCTACCTTCAAGGCTGCAATTCCTTTCAGTCACCTGAGCTCTGTGGAGGCACATTCAGGAGCATTTATGGCTCAGGGCATGCAAATGAGGTTTGGAGCAGTGTTAATGAGATGCTAAACAGGTGAGATGCCCCTGAGTTTGGCAATGAGCTGATTTGGAAGCAATGTCTGTGAATTGCATAATTGCCCTCAGCTCATCCCAATCAGCATGGTGCATCTGCTGCATTGGGCACATCTTCACATGGTGCATAACCAGCGCATGCGCATTGGCCTTGGGGCAAGTCCTGAATACGGTGCAACTGTTGCGGTGCATATACACGCATGGGCGATTGGCCTGACAGGCAGAGCGCTACCAGTCCGGTTGCACACGACGCGCAATTGCCCCTGGCCACACATGAACATCCATATGCGCGATGCCTGCTGTGCTGCCTGTTACATTGTGAGCAATGATCTTGCAACGGAGTGCTTTTGTGTACCTGTGGCATATGGCACAACACCAGCACTGTGCGTGGCACTGCGTGCCAGTCACAAGTTGGCGTCCACACACGGTGTGCGCATGCGTGACCTGGTCATGACCCATGACCCCACATTTCCGCCCTGGCAGTGCGCAGTGCGCATGTGCGATCGAGCGCTATTGGCAGTGATTGCACATCTGCACGCCGTGCGCGGTGCATTGCATGACAGCTATCTGCGCATGTGGCGCTACTGTGCCAGTGAAGTGCAGCATACTTGTCTCTGCACACCTGCTCTGCTGGCACTGTCTGTGAACATGCCACATGCCCAGAGGCTTGGCCCAAGGGCCGTGAACTGGAGTGAAGTGGAGCTTCTCAACCCTGTGGCCCCGGTGATGCAGGTTGAGAGGCAGCTGTTTGGGTCAGATGGCCTTCATGAGCCACGGTCCACTGTGTGGGCCTGGATAGCCGTGCAACTGGTATGCAGGATAGCTGTCTCCCACACTGGTATGGTGATCTGCAGTGTAGGGACCAAGTCGGGCTGGCAAGTCTACGGGATCATGTATGAAGGGGTGCAGTGCCATGCCCAGGTAAGTCGCAGTTCTACATATGCAAAGAGGTAGCACGGGGATTGGAGCAGCTGCACCGCACACCACTACACACACACAGGGACACTCACACACATGTGGGCACGGCAGCACATGCACAGTGCCCACACATCACAAGGGTTGGGCATGTGTGCCATGGTGCTTGGGTGGGGCGTGGCCACTGTGGCATGCATGGGGTGACACAGCCATTTGCATTGCTTGCATACATCTGCACACATGGTGGGCATGGGAATGGGGTGCTGTGTGCAGCTGCACACAGCTGGGGCCATCTTCACTGCATGCTGGCACCGGTGTTGTGGCGGGGGAGTGGGTATGTCACACCTTGCATCTCCTCATGGTGTTCTCTGCATTTGTTTCCCCTGCAGGGCCAGCAGCCAGGCGGTGGGTCATGGAAGCGGTGGAGGACAGGCACGTTAGGGCCACAGGTGGTGCCCGTGGATGGGGCCGTGCTGGTGCAGGTGAGTGACTGTGTTGTGGTGTGTGCTCTGCTGGCTGTTACTGGTACATTGTGCATGTCCATGTGTTGCCCGGGTGCGCACACACCTGGGGTGTGGGGATTGCGGTGTGTGCTTGGGCACTCACCATGCATGCATATCATGCACACAGTGGGCACCATGTGGTGCTCCAGGGGTGTTCTGACAGTGTCTGCACGCTTGTGCAGCCTGCTGGCATGTGCACATATCGTGTGGGGCATGGCCTTATGCCCCTCTGCACACACCCTTGTATGCATGCGTGGGACATGTGCCTACTTGGTCACTGCACACGGTCACAGTGTGGCACTGTGTGCCTGCCTGGTGCAGTGTGGGGTGTGCTTGGCAGGCTCTTGGCCATTTCTGTGGTGGATGCCTCCAGCGCACATGCAGGGGAGTTGGGAGGGAGTGTGGAACATGGAACTTAGTTTCTGTTATCTGTGTCCTCCACTGTAGGTCCATGGGGTGTACAGCCACATGTCCACTGATGTAGGAGGTGTCAAGGACTGCTGCAGCAGTTGGGGCTTCATGTCCAGAGGTCTCTGCAGGCAACATTGTGGCCACTGTATCAGTGTCAGGAATGGCTGTTGCGGGCAGTGACACAGCTGCTCCGGTTGCTCAATATCAGGGGATGTAGGCATGTGCGCCATGCTGTGGCATGTCCTGTGTCTTAGGAACATGGACATTGTTGTGTGTTATTCACCATCCCTTCCATCCCACAGGTTACCCTAGCTGTCCCCTCTACTGGCACCCGCAACCACATTCCTCCCCTGCATACCTCTTTTGTACGTGTTCAGTCCCCCATACTCCCCTTCCCAGTTCCTACTAGCTGTTGTTGTATATAGTTGTGTTTGTTACATTGTTATGAGTAAACAGGTTTATTTTTGAACTGTTGTCTGTGGTCATTCACTGTATATTGTGGTTGTGTTATATTGTTGTCCGCAGCTGTCCGCTGTACCCTTGCTGCCGTACACATGTCTACACGTGTGTTATGGCAGGCAGCTGCCTCATGCCCCCCTGCCGTGTCCCACCTACTATGTGCCCACCATGTTGCCACTGGTCTGTGTGTGGTGCCTGTGGCCTGCATCCATTGCACTGCGGCACTGTAGTTCAGTGGCCCTGTGTGCGGTCCACATTGGTTGTGGGCATCATATGCCTGTGTGGTGCACTGCTGTCACCTGTGTGCCAGCCAGCCTATCCACTGGTTTGCCCCTGTGTGGCATCACCCACCTCCACATCCCTGGGATCCTGTGCAAGTGGCCATGTCATGTGGACACCTCCATGCTGCATGGTGTCCCTGGCGGCTGTGTCACACCTTGACAGGCACCAGTGTGCCTGTCATATGTGCCACCTGGGATTCTGTGTGGGTTGTGTTGTGTGCTTCTGGGGTTGCTCTGTGTGCCCTGTCTGTGCACCCCATCTGCTGTGGATGCTGTTGGGCCCTTTGCCACTCTGGCTGATCCCTGTGGGTGTGTGTCCCTGCATCCTTTGTGCCACAGCAGTTTCCCTGTTGCTCCTCCATACCCTGCTGGGTTGCTCCATATTCACTGTTCTGCTGCCCTGGATGGTTTGGTGCATCACAGTTGTGCTGGGGCTTCTCCAGTTGCACCATTCACCATCCATGTGATTCACAGTGGGGATGTGCATGGGTCATCTTGCAGCTCATCCTTCTGTGAATCGCACTGTCTTGGGTCAGTACATCCTGGTTATGCCAGCGCATCCCATTTGCGCCCAGCGCATATGCTTTGTGAATCCTGCCCTTTGTTTTTTCAGAGAATGGCATTTCAGAGGTGTGTCATGGACTAGCCTAATATAGAGCAATCTACACTGGGCTCATCCCTGACAGGCCAATCACCATGCAAGCTGAGTGTGACGGTGGTCACAGTTTCACTGTCATAAACTTTGTGTACTTGAAAGAACTGAAGTGCTCCAATGAGAGAGCGCTTTCGTACTTTCATTTAGATAAAGCCGGCCGGCAATAATCTGAAGCCCTGGGTCTCCTGGCAAACCCTGGAGAGTAAGAATGTATTGTATTGCCAGTCACTTCCTTCCACCAGCTGTGTTATGTTTCACACACTGATGAGCTCTCACTTTCTCCGAGAGCTGCCAGTACCTCTCTGCCCTGCACCTACCTGGCTCTGTTCTCACATTTTTATTGTCATAAACTTTGTATACTTGAAAGTACTGAAGTGCTCCAATGACAGCACTTCAGTACTTACATTTTTTTTTCAATTGTTTAACCAGGAGTGGCACACTAAGCTGAAAGCTTGTTTACAGGTGCGGCCTGGGAGCACAGGGAAGTTAAGTGACTTGCTCAGGGTCACACAGTATGCAAGTGGGGGCTGTGGGATTCAAACCTAGGTCTCCAGATTTGCAGCTCAGAGCCTTAAGTCACTGCGCTATACTGCCTCCCACTGCCTTTACGTAAAGCTGGAACTCCAGGGACCTGGGATTGCTGTCACGACTTTTGCAAAGCCTGCATGGATCAGCACCGGCACAATGAGGACGTTCCCTCCTGGCCCAAGTGCCACCAGGAGTTACCAGGGTGGAATTACGTGGTGAACTGGTGGCTCAAGAGACTGGTAGAAAAAGCCCGGCAGCAGCCCCAGCAGTGATTCTGCCAGATGCACACGCGGATGACTGTTGCCTTCTTCTGCATACAGGACTTGAATCTTAAGTGTGAGAGCTGTCTCCAGGATCCGCCTGCCTCTCACATGTGCTGATAACAAAACCTGCAGGTAAATGGCACAGTTTCCGGAAAACAGTACTATCCAGTGAAGGCATTGCCAGGATAGGGTATCCTGGCTACACTGAGTTCAGTGGCTGTGTGCATGTAAATGCAGTGATGGATTGAATTGTAGGCTGACCCTTGTTGCAGTGTATGTACCATTACAGCCCCGTGTTTGGTGGCCAGGAGTTTCTTATCTGGGTTTACTTTCAGTGGAGGCCAGTATCGAACAGTAAAGGACCAGAATTGCCCAGCCAGGAAGGATGGAGCCTGCTATTTATGTGCAAGGAAAACAGTGTTCTTCTTGAAATATAGGTCAGTTAACTTGGCCAACTTTTTATAAACCTTATAAACCACACATTTTAAATAACCCATGGTTTAGTCAAAATTAAATATATCATAGCAGAGCAGTGTCAGGATGTGCAGCTTCTAAGGATTTTTTAAGAGAAACAAACCTAATAATTAATTATACAGTGCAAGCCTGAAGCCACTCAGTAGTGAAACAAAATGCTGTATCAAGTTTGTGTGTGTGTGTGTGTGTGTGTGTTTTTATTCAAAACTATGCTTTCTGCTTCATGGATTTGTTCTGCATTGTCTTGCAAAAATGACCAACATCAGGGAAATCTGGCACTGTTGAGAGATTTGGCTTCTCATAGGGTGGTGTAAGTGCCAGTAAAAGGTGAGGGACTGACAGCAGTGGAGAGTTGGGACCCCTCCCTCTGTGCACAGGGCTAGTACACTGTAGGCTTCTCATATGGTGATACTTGTTCCACAGAAGTGAGGGACTGACAGTACTAAAGACTCAGTCCCTCCATCTGTCCAGAAGGCTAGACACTACATGTGTTGGTGAAAGGTGAGGATTTGACAGTCCTGGAGACTGAGACCCTCTGTCCACCAGGTGAGGTACAGTGAGGGTCAGGTAACATTGCAGGCATTCCCACACAGATGTATTTACTGCTGGTGAATGGTGAGGAAGTGACATCACTGGGGACTAAGGTCCTTGGTCTTCACACAGTGTGAGGTACACTGCAAGCCTCTCAGATGATATATATGCTGATGAAAGGTGAGAGACTGACAGCACTGGAGACTCGGGCCCCCTCCATCTGTGCACAGGGCTAGTACAGTGCAGGCTTCTCATATGCTGATACATGTTCTGCAGAAGTGAGGGACTGACTGCTAGAGACACAATACACCATGCAAGGAAATTTTTGACATTGACAAATGCTTGCTATGTGTCATCCTTTACTATCAATCAAAATGTGAGAAGCACAGTGGGGTCAAGCCAAAGAGCTGGGGCATTTGCAAAAACATATGTTGTTCAGGTGTTTTGATTTGTGTGTGAAGTCCTATTGTGTCCTTCACTCTGTCTGCTGTTAGGAGTTTTTCCTAAATTTGCCTGCTACCTTTATGGTATTTTTATGACCCCGGGGATCTCCATCTCAGCTAAGTTTATTGTTTTCCTTGTTCTTACAATGCATCCTGTCTCACGTGACAGTGATATAGCCGGGACCATAGATTCAGCAGCAAGCACTGCTTTACAATTAGTTCACAACAGTAGAGATGGCTATATTTTAAAAACTATACAGAGTTCAGCTTTGTGACTACCCTCATTGTAAAGGTCTTTTTGTTGTGAACAATTGTGATACTGGTTGCGTATGTGTAACATGTATGGGTTTTAAGATATTTGCATTTGTTTGGCATGTCTGCTAGAGTGTTCACCCAGAGAGAAAAAAAAGCATCTGCTGTTTTCAAGCGCATCTGCACACATGCCAAACAAACCTAAATATCTTGGAAACTTTATAAGCTACACAAAAATGACCAGCAGCAAAGTTGTTCAAGACAAAAATAGCTTTACAATGAAGGTAGTCACTATGCTGAACTCTGTATAGTTTCTAAAATATAGCCATCTAATTAACCAAATGTCCATGTTCTTTTAACCAAATGTCCCACTTCAGTTAGCAAATATTTTAAAAACTGTATAGTTTTCAAGATATTTAGATTTGGTTGTCATGTGTGCAGATGCATGTGCAAACAGCAGACACTTTTTTCCCTCTGAGTGAACACTCTAGTAGATGTGCCAAACAAATGTAAATATCTTGAAAACCATTCAAGTTACACGTACACAACCAGTGTCACAATTGTTCATAACAAAAAGACCTTCACAATGAGGGCAGTCACCAAGCTGAACTCTGTATAGTTTTTAAAATATAGCCACCTCAGCTTTTGTGAACTGATTGTAAAGTAATGTTTGCAGCTGAATCTATGGTCCCAGCTACATCACTGTCACATTAAACAGGTTGCATTGTAGGAACCAGGAAAGCAATAAACTTAGCTGAGATGGAGCTCCCCAGGGGTCATAAAACTACCATAAAGCTAGCAGGCAAATTTAGGAAAAACTCCTAACAGCAGATAGAAGGAAGGACACACTAGGACTTCACACACAAATCAAAACACTGCACAACATGGCCCAGATATTCAAACTGCGCCAGTCTGAGGCGCAAGCCCCTGCGCTGCTCAAAATAGTTGCGCGGGGGTGTGGCTGAGGTGATATTCAAAGGTTGGCTGGTGAACGCAACTCCTTTGAATATCTGACCTAACGCCTGCGCGTAAGAGCCCAGTGGAACTTGCGCTACTGAGAGTTGCCAGAGTTGAGCATTAAACTTGCGGTGGCGCTAAGTACCATTGCGCCATGCCAAATTTCCGATATTCAAAGGTGACATGCAAATGGGGCCATAATTTATGCAAGGCGCAGGGGGGGCCATTTGCATCTATTTATGGCCCCATTTGCATGTAGGTGCGCCGATCCCCGAGGACTTGCTCCTGGCCACCCTGCCAGGCAGCAGCCATCGGGGACCAAAAGCACTAATGCAGCCCGTCGCGGGCATCACAGTTACATGACACCCCCACATCTCCACAGCCCGATCGCGGGCAGAACACGTACATGTCGCCCCACCACATCACCCCACAGCCCGGTGCGGGCAGAACAACGTACATGTCGCCCCCACCACATCACCCACAGCCCGATCGCGGGCAGAACACGTACATGTCGCGCCCCCACCACATCACCCACAGCCCGATCCCGGGCAGAACACGTACATGTCGCCACACACAGCTCCACAGCCCGATCATGGGCAGAACCTGTATAGAACCCCCAGTGCCCGATGCGGGCAGAACCTGTATGAACCCCCAGTGCCCGATCGCGGGCAGGGATGTAACCCTCCCCCAACCAGAATAACTCCCTGGTGGTCCAGTGGACCGTAAAAGCCCATTGGGCAGAATGTCACAGCACAACCCCCAAACATCTCCCTGGTGTCTAGTGTCCTCCCCACCCACCCACGAAGCCTCCCACCCCGCTCCCCCGCGGCGGCGGGCGACAGCATCCACCCGCTTGCGCCCGCCGCCCGCCCGACTGACTGTCGGTAGGGCTGCACCCATTGGTGCAGACCTACAGCCAATGGGAGACGGCCCATACGTACATGACAATCAGATTTGTGAATGATCATTCACCGTCCAGACTATCATGTGGATCAGACTGGAGCCGGATGTTATCCCAGCATAACATCCCGACTGTAGTCCCAGTACAGACGGGACCGCATCAGTAATTTAAAAACAAACGCTCCGCAACCTTGTCTGCCAGCAGCTTCAGTAACCCGTGTGCTGCTTGAAATCGGCTGTCCCGGCCCAGCTCACCAGTGACACAAGACTCAATTTTTCTGCCAAAACAACGATAAATGGCCCACCCCCAACACACACAAACAAAATATTATTTAAAAAAAACTATGACATGGATTCGAGAGTGCGCAGCGAGTGAACGAGTATAACGCTATTCAAACTGCCACCACGCAGCCTCGCTCACACACGCCGCACTTGAAACGAATTTGTTGACATAATTTTTATTTAAAATAAAATCTCCTCCTACCAAGTCCCGACGCTCATTTCAGTCACCACATCCTCCTGGCACCAGTCAGACAGCGGAAACACCACAAACCACACGCCGGCGGAAAGATCCAAACACAGACACGGAAGCAATATTAAAAACCGATGTTACTGTGGGAAAAATAACAAACGAGGATACTTGTGGGGAAGTACAAAACCAGCAGCTTAGTCAGATATAAAAGACATTAACAGCAGCTCCACCCACTGGTCACAACAGTAAAACAGCACTATTTTTTTAATAAGTACACCTACACATGAAATAAACAGCAAAAAAATCAACTTTTTAAATATAGTTTTTTATCTTTTCATTTTTTTTTTACAGTAGCGAGCCATTGTATAATAGGAATAATGCTCTCCAGGGTGGGTGTTATGCTGGGATAACATCCCGCCTTGGGTTGAAAGACGCGGCCGTTGGCCTCGGGCCCAACCACCCAAGGTGGGATGTTATCCCAGCATAACACCCACCCTGTCGGGCATTATTCCTTTATTAATCAGTGAGTCAGGTAAAACAATGGCTATGAGACCACTACAAGGACCAGGGGTTTGTTTTGGACATTCCAATAGCTGTTTCTCAGTAGGGGGTAACACAGATAAATGCATAGCAGCTGAGGTCATGTTGTGTACTGCACAACATTTCATTGCAGAGTCTTTAGACAGTGAATCACAATATAAGGGGTCAATTAAGGCAGTGATATTATATAAACCGGTATGTCTAAGAGAGGTTTGGTGCAAGGACAAAGTACCATTTGGGGATAATTTTGCATTGGGCCAACCATGGAAAGTTCCCTTGTTGAGTTTGGCCATGGGAAGTATTTACCCTTGAGACTCTGTTTGCTACTCAGTTTGTAGGGTAGATTTATCAGGAGCAACAACTGAGGCAGTGAGGTAGGCATCTGAACCTTCCTGGACAGTAATCAAATTGTCAGGGATATTGATGGAGACTTCCTTTGGGGTAGTTGCAGGTGGATCAAGGTGAAGAAGGTGGTGCTTTACCATGCCTTGCATGCAGGGGATAATTCCTGAGATGAGGAGAAAATGGAACAAGATAGCCATCTTGTCAGTGTATCTGAAAGAGAAAATTAAACATTAGCAAATTAGTACTATTCCTTCCAATGGGGTGAGGAAAAGTTATTATTCTCCTTTATACAGTTTCAACTGGTTTGCATGTAACCATTTATCAGTCAGTTTGTTGTTTTGCATAAGAGTCTAACCTGATAGACTGCTGGACTGAGCTTGTTGGCAATTGGGTAGGGTCCTTCCCACTTACTGAAGAAGGAATGTGTTGGATGCGCAAATATGAGAACCATTACCTGATCTCCAACTTGCCAATCCACTTCTTGTGCACGTTTGTTAAACTAAATTTTGGATTGTTGCTGGGCCTTGCCCATGCAGTTTGCAGCATATAAATGAGGTTGTATGAGGTCTTTTCGGAGTTTTTCCACATATTGGTCCACTGAGACACAGTCTGCAGTGGGGGTGTGCAGGTTAAACAACAGGTGTTCAGGTAATCTCATATTTCTACCAATCATCACCTCAAATGGTGTCAACTGGGTGGTGGCTGAAGGCGAGCCCTTAATTGCCATAAGAAGTAATGGCAGTAGGGAATCCCAGTCCTTGGGATTGTCCTCAATGAATTTGGAAAGCATTTGCTTAATCCATCTGTTGGCCCTCTCTACTTTTATTTTTTTTATTTTATTTAGTTTTTGTTGACCCGGTAAGTGTACTAGGCAAATCCTGCCTATTTCCAGGCATGACCCAGGGGAAGGGGATACAGATGAATGCCAATTGACCTTGAACTAGATTAAGCTGTTGGTGGTATTTTTAGTGAATGAGGGAAATTTGGCCAGGACACCGGGGAAATTCTCCTACTCTTTTGATAAGTGCCATGGAATCTTTAACATCCACCTGAACTACCACCAATCCAGGCAGATGGGACCTCGGTTTAACGTCTCATCCAAAAGACAGCACCTCAGAAGTGCAGCACCCCTCTCATGCTGCACTACAGTGTCAGTACTGGGATATTAACCCAAGTGCCAGATGTGGGAACTGAACCCACAGCCCTCTGATCTCCCAGCCTCAGAGGTGAGTGTGTTACCTACTGAGCCACTGACACTGCAACCTTGTCTACTACTTGACCTGATGATTGTGGATTATATGGTATGTGGAACTCCTGATGAACTCCAAGGAGTTCAAGGGCTTCTTTCATTAACTCACCTGTAAAACTGGTTCCTTACCACAAGGGCGTATTTGTTGTTTCTGCTGGTATTGGTTAGGGAACCAAAAAAATCAATCGGTATAGCATGCCAAGGGTCAGAATGCCATTGTGGTGTAGTTTGGCATTTTGTTTGGTGGGATGGGGTTGTCCTGTGCACAAACAAGGCAGTTGTCGAGTATTGTTTAACATCTTTGGTGACACCAGCTCACCAGGCGGTGGTCTTGAGTCTCTGGAGTGTGTTTCTACTCACTGGTGTCCACCAATGAGGGTTTCATGATCTTGGTGCACAAATTCAGATCTAAGATGATGGGGGACCACCCATAATTTGGTGGGGGTGTCATCTGGTTGATACCAAATGAGCTTGTCATCTGGGGATAGGTGTAGCTTACCTTCATGCCTTCGGTAGGGGGTTGTGGGTAGGTAAATTTTCCTCAGTACCTTTGTCCAGGAATCTGAACACATCTTTGAGTTCAGAGCCAGCATGTTGGCTTCTGACAACTCCAAGGGGGAGAAGGGTTCAGGTTTTTCCTGACTGCTGCGATGTGCACAGCTGCTCTGGCCTCTGGATGGTCCATCATCCAGATGTCCCCCCCTCGGGCCCCTTCCTTTGCAAGGGTGTCAGCAGTGTAATTGAAGGCATGATAGGGATCATGTATAGAGTGGGCCTTAACCTTGTGTACATAGAGTTTATGTGCAAATTTCTGTACCAGTGAATGAATGTATATTACCAATTCCTTGTGTTTCACCGGGGTGTCATCAGAAGAGGTAAAGGAGTTCTTCTGCCAGAAAGGAAGGAATTCTGTAAGACAGCAACAAACCCAGTTAGAGTCTGTAAAAATTATGGTATCCTCAGTTCCATGTTGGATGAACTCAAGGGCAAAGGCCACCACTGTCATCTCCGCATACTGTGATGATGCCACACTGCAACATTTGGAAATCTTAACAGTGTTACCAAAAGGGTAAATTACTAATATGCCCATTCCTGCTATCTGTTCTCCATGATAATAGGAGGCTGACCCATCTGTAAAGACACAACACAATGAGGTGTTCTCAAGTAGATGTGGTGTAGCAGGAAGGAAAGGACCTGGATCTGGTAGATCAGGTGGCTGCAGTGTACAGTCATGGAGCTCTCTTTGGAGAAGGAGACCATGCGCCAGCATGGATGGCATTTTGGTTGGATGGACCTTGATGTCTCTGTCCTGGAGAAAGCGGGACCAGTGTGTCAGTCTGGTATTAGAGACTGACCCATCCTTCACTCTATCTGATAGCAAAAAGGTTGTTGAGGTGTGGTTTGTATTAATGATCAGTGGGGAGTAACCGATGATATACAGAAAATACTTGACAGCCCAGTAGGTTGCTAGAAGGTTCCTTTCACAAAGGCTGCACTTCTGTTCCACTGGGGTCAAGAGCTGTGATGCATATGCAGTGGGTCTCAGGGTGTCATGGACCTTCTGGGACAACACTGTAGACATAGCAATGTCAGAGGTGGTGGATTCCAGATGGAATGGCAAAGCTGGATTGGGGTTAACCAAAGCTAGAGCTGAGGCCAGAGCCTGCTTCAGTGACATCACAGCTTGGGTATGAATGGGGCCCCAAGTCCAGGGGACATCCTTTTTCAGTAGTTCATACAGAGGGGTGACCTTCTAAGCAAAATCACAAATAAGATCTCTAGAATAATTTACCATACCTAGAAACCTCCTAAGGGCGGCCACGCTGGTGGGCAGGGGCAGATCTTGCAGTCCCTGTATCTTTTCCAGGTAGGACTTTGGTCATGGTCTGTTATCCTCAGGCCCAGAAAAAGTACCTCTTTCTGACACAGTTGTGCCTTTACTGGGTTACATTTGAGGCCTGCCTTCTGTACGAGGGTCAATAGTTCGTCTAAGAGATTCAGATGTTGTTCCTGTGTGCTGTGGCCAACAACAGGTCATCCACATACTGCAAGAGACACTGGGATGTAGAGAAACCCTCAAGGGCATCCATCATGTGCAGATGGAAGAGGGAGGGGCTGTTATGGAACCCCAGTGGTAAGCAGGTCCACGTGTATTGCCTGCCCTCGAAGGTGAAGGCAAACTTATACTGACTTTTGGGGGCCAATGGCCATGACCAAAACCCATTGGAGAGGTCCAGGGTACTAAACCATTGTTGGTCAGGGGTCAGAATAGCACATCTGGTGCTGATGCCACAGTTGGGGCACAACTGGGGATGACCTGGTTTAGTCTCCTGTAGTCAATAGTAAGTCTCCAGGTGCCCGTGGGTTTCTTCACATGCCACATTGGGGAATTTGCAGTGGAAACACAAAGAAACATAGAATTTGATGGCAGATAAGGACCACTTGGCCCACCTAGTCTGCCCATTTTCCTACTTAACAGATAAGCTGCAGATCCTAGTTAACCAACAGCTTACTTCCTCCTACCCCACTAGGACTGCCTTTATGTCTGTTCCATGCATTCTTGAATTCAACCACTGTTCTTGACTCCACGACTTCCTCAGGGAGGCTGTTCCATGCATCCACAACCCTTCCATGAAAAATACTTCCTCACATTACCCTCTGGGCCATCCCCACTCTATCTTCAAATTGTGTCCCTTGTTCTTGCACATCTCTTTTCTGAAAGATACTACCCTCTTGACTTTGTTGATTCTTTTAGGTACTTGAAAGTTTCTGTCAAGTCCCCTTTCTCCTTCTTTCCTCAAGGGTATACATATTGAGCTCCTTTAGTCTTTCTTTGTATGTCATCTGGTGCAGACCCTGCACCATTTTGGTTGCCCTCCTCTGGACTGCCTCCACTCTGTCTCTGTCTTTGCGGAGATGAGGTCTACAGAACTGCACACAATACTCCAGATGGGGTCTCACCAATTGCCTATACAGAGGGATAACAACTTCCTGTTTTCTACTATTGATGCCTCTCCCTGTGCATCCCAGTATCCCCCCAGCCTTCCTTACTGCCTTATCACATTGCTTTCCCACCTTTAGGTCATCTGGTATAATTACCCCCAGGTCCCTTTCCATTTTTACTGTTGTCAGTATCTCACCCCCCACTGTGTACTCTTCCCCTGGGTTTTTGCTTCCCAGGTGCATTACCTTGCACTTCTTTGCACTGAATCTGAGCTGCCATACATTTGACCATTCCTCCAACCTTGCCAAGTCCCTTCTCATCCTTTCCACTCCATCTTGTGTATCAACCCTGTTGCAGATCTTTGTGTTGTCTGCAAAGAGACATACTTTTCCTTCCAGTTCCTCTGCAATGTCACTTATAAAGACATTAAAAAGGACCAGTCCCAGTACTGAACCCTGCGGTACCCCACTAGTAACCCTCCTTTCTTCACTGTGGACTCTGTTTACTACTACCCTTTGTGTCCTGTTGTCTAGTCAATTTTTTATCCAGGTTACGACCTTGGGACCCACTCCAAGACTGGCTAACTTGTGTATTAATCTTTTGTGTGAGACTGTATCAAATGCCTTGCTAAAATCTAGGTAGGCCATGTCCACAGCCCCTTCCTGGTCAACTACTTTGGTTACCCAGTCAAAGAAATCTATTAGATTCATCTGACATTACCTTCCCATCGTGAATCCATGCTACCTTGGGTCCTGGCCCCACTTGCCTCTAGATACCAACAATTCTTTCCTTCTGAAGTGATTCCGTCATTTTACCTACCACTGAGGTCAAACTAGCTGGTCTGTAGTATCCTGCCCATGTCCTGCTCCCACTTTTGTGAAGAGGAATCACATCTGCCTCCTTCAGTCCCTCAGGTACCACCCCATCCTCCCATGATTTGTTAGGGGAGTAGTCAGCGTGTCACTAGTTCTACCCTTAGTTCTTTAGAATTCTTGGGTGAATCCCATCAGGCCTCATTGCTTTGTCCACCTTCAATTTTATTAGTTCATTCAGAACCCTTTCTTCTGTAAATGGACTGGTATCGACCCTTCTTCAGAGTGTTTCTCTTGTTTGGTTTAGTACCTCCACCTCCTCTTCCTTTGAATACTGAGCAGAAATGTTCGTTCAGTATCCCTGCTTTTCACTGTCACCCTCTGCCCACATTACCTCCCCTTTATTAAGCCTCAGTATCCCTCCTTTGGTCTTTCTTCATTCCCTAATGTACCTATAAAAGGTCTTATCCCCTTCTTAACAGAGTTGGCAGTTTGGGCTTTTGCTATTCTGGCTGCCTTCCTCCTCTTCTGCTTTAACTGATAAAATTTCTGTCCTGCTCCTTTGTGTATCCTTATATTTTCCAAATGCTATCCTTTTCTCCTTAACCTTCCCTGCCACCTCTTTTGAGAACCATAGCGTTTTTTTTCCTTCGTTGTGTTTTGTTGATTTGCTTTACACAAAGGCTTGTTGCCTCTGTGATGGCTGTTTTGATTACTCCCCATTGTTCCTCTACCCCTCCTTCTTGTCTCTTTGCTAGTGCTTTTCTGAGGCACTCTCTCATTTTCCCAAAGTCAGCCCTCCAAAAGTCCAATACTCTTGCCTTTGTATGGCTTGATTGTATGGCTGTGTTTATCGTGAACCACACTGTTTGGTGGTCGCTTGTTCCCAGATGGCTACCCACTTCTAAATTTGAGATTCCTTCTCCATCCCCATTTGAGAGTACCAGGTCTAAGATTGCTCTCTCCCGAGTGGGTTCCAATACTAGCTGTCTGAGGCATGCCCCTTGTAGGGCATCAAGAATGACCCTGCTCTTGGATGTGCCTGCAGCAAAGGTGCTCCAGTTAACATCTGGCATATTCAGTTCCCCATCAACAATATCTCCCCTTTTTCTGCCATTCTAAGGATGCCCTCTATCATTTCCTTGTCCATTTCCTCCCCCTGAGATGGGGGGTCTGTATACAACCCCCATGCGGATTGTGGTGCCATTTCCTGTCTCCAGGGTGACCCAGAGTGCCTCATCTGCTCCCTGTTTACTCATTAGTTCTGTTGCTTTGATTCTTTCCTTTACATAGATAGCTACTCCTTCTCCTCTTTTACCCTCCCTGTCTCTCCTGTAGATTGTGTATCCTAGTATGTTGACATCCCAGTCATGGTTCTCTGTGTACCATGTTTCTGTGACTGCCACAATATCCAGGCAACCCTCTTCCATCAAGGCTACCAGTTCAGGGAGCTTGTTACATGGGCTACAGGCATTGGTACTCATCACCCTCCACTTTTTGATGGCCTTACCCCTTTTAGCCCCATCTCTGTCCTTACTGCCTTTGCCTTTTTTTACATTTACCTCTGTCCTGCTCCGTAATGACTTCTCTACCTTGGTATTTACCTCACTAATTACTATGTTTTGTGGGGGAAGGCTGGGATTTCCCTGCTCTTTCAGTGCCTCCCCTGGCTAGTTTAAATGCTTGCCAATGAAGCATTTAAAACTCTCACTAGGATTCTGGTTCCCCTTGGACAGATGCAGACCATCGCCAGTATAGGTCTGCATCCTCCAGGTGGCTCCTCAGTCCCCAGTGAAGCTAAAACCCTGAGCTCCACACCAGTTTTTCAACCATTTATTGAATTCCCTGGTGAGGAGTACCCTTGGCATTGCCTCCCAAGAGACAAGCAGGCAGCACTGATATAAGGTTACCGTATGCACTTTGTCTCAAAGTTCCTCCCCAACTCTACAAACTCCTCTTGCACTGCTCTAATCCTATTCCTAGCCAGGCCATTTGTCCCCAGGTGGACAATGACATCCAGCTCCCTCCCTCGTGCAGCTGCTCCCACAATCCTGAGGATTCACTTCCTGTGCCTCCGAGCCGTGGCACCAGGCTGGTACCTTACCTCCCTCTCCCCTTCCTCCCCTACTTCTACCCCCTAATGACTGAGTCCCCCACCAGGAATTGTTTCCTTCCCTTGTGGGGTCCCTTGCCACCCTCCTGTGAGTCTCCTTTGTGAAGGTTCCCAGCATCCTCCTTGGTCTCCACTGCAGGTGCCTCCATAGAGGAACCACTATCCACCAGAAGAATGTATGAATTGTGGAGAGGTACAGCTGGAGGGATGCAACTCTGTTCCACCAACTTCTCCTTCCCTGAGCCCACCCTGGTCCAGCCTCTCCTCTTTCTTGGCAACCTCTGTGGTAGTGGCATTGGCCCTGGTGGTCCCTGGGTGGGGGTTGAGGTTTCACGAATCCTAGCCAGGTCAGCCTGGAAATAGGCAACCTCCTCCCTCAGACCAGTGAGGTGCCTGCAAATCGGGCAGCATCGCAGCCTCCAGAATGTCTCCTGGAACACTGCTGCCCCACAGCCATTGCACTGCACCACTCCTATCATGTCTTATTTCGTGCCCCCTCTCCTGTTTCTCTGTATGCATACTCTCTCCTCTCCTTACAACTCTCACCCTTCCTATTCTGGGATAGCAACTTCCTGTATTCTTCAGTAGCCTTCTTCTTCCTTGCTCAGCGTCAGACCACCAGCAGCTGGGGCGGAGAGCAAGCTACTTTTTTCCTTTAGGGTTGACAAAACTAATGTTTCTATCCTTTCCTTCCTACTGCCAAACAGAAAGTTCCTGTTGTCAGCCAAATACAGTGGCTATAAAAGTAGAACTGGCTTAGGTGGGTGGGTAGGGGGATGGAGGGCAATTAGTAAGAAAAAGGCTAGCAACAGGAAGTTGTAATTGGAATCACCTGCTTTTATATTGTCTAAGCCACACCCCCAATTAAGCTTCTCTCTTCTCCTACTGGTTTGGCAAAGTACTGTAAGTTGATACAGTACCCTTCCCAGCACAGAACACACTGACTTTCTTTCTTTTCTTTTTTAACCCTAAATAAGACCCTTCTACTTCTGATCAAGTATATGTCTGCTTAATCTCAACAGACCCTGACTCCTGCTGAGACAGAAGTGTTAAATTAGAAGAAAATGGTAGTTTCTTTTAGTTAGCTGCTTTCTGCTGTACAAGTTAGCAACATGTTCTGATTACACCTTGCTTGAGGAGTGATTTAATTGTTTCCTAAGAGAAGGCAAGGCCTCAGGTGGAAAAGGGTATTGCCATTGCCTCTGGTGCTGGGTCTGTCACTTCAATGACAGTGTGCATCCTGCCACAATTGTGCTTGTTAATGGCAAATGCCTCCAGATGCCTTTTAGGATGGGAAGGAGCTTTGGGAAAAGCTCATGGTTCTTAAATAAATCTATGACATCATCCTTTTTATTATTTTAGGAAATTGTCGCAATCCACATGAGTCAGGGATCATGATGGTGTGATATTTTCCTGAATTTGTATTAGTAACATGTTGGTTAGGTCCACCACACAGCCGTAGTGATGCCAAAAGTCAATTCCGATTATACTAGGGTGATCATGCAATACCATCAGCTGAAAGGTATGATATGCTTTAGGTGTCCCAGTGTCACAGGTAGGTAGGGAATGATGTGCAGGTAGCCTAGTTCCATCTTCACCAAACATATTGGTCCTTTGTCTGGTAGACCAAGGTCATGTATATGGGCTGTCATCCTGTAATACAGACAGCCGCTCCTGTATTCAGCAGTACTGTGAGTAGGCAGCCCCCGGCCTTGGCCTCTGTGCAGGACCTTCTGTTTGTATCCAAGACCAGCTTGTTTACAATAAGGACTGGGGCCTGTAATTGTCAATCTGTACCAGCTGAACCATGGGGAAGCTCTTGAAAATGAATCTGGGCCTGGTTCCTGTGAACCATCTCACCATGCTGTACTGATGCTATATAGGGAGCCGCTTCCATATTTAGGCTTGTAGGGGCCTGAGATCCTGGACTTCCTGTATCCCCACGGCCTGTGGAGGCCTGCGCTTCTGATTGTATTGCAGCAAGGGCCCGTATTGAACACATCCGCCACGGAGCACACTTTTCCAAGGAGGTCTCAGAGACCTGTCTCATTGGCTATTTCCTTAATGAAGGGCCTGGTCTCTGTTGTTTACCCTTATTGTTCCTATGGTGTTTCTTATTCTTATGGTAGTTCCGGTTACCACCCCAGGATTGCGTTGTTGTTGGGCCTGCTGGGGGTGTTGGCTATCTGTGGGGAGGTTCTGTTTCTCTTGGGCCTGCTCCACCACTGTGTAGTGCTGTGGTCTCAGGAATGGCTTCCATGGCAGCTACTTTGGAAGAGGAGGCTGAATCACGGATGTAGAGTTAATAAACTCTGTTTTCTGAAGAATTTCGGCAAATCTCTCCGTGTTGGGGTATGTGGTTGGCTCTACCTTTTCTCGCACTGCAGGGATCATGTTCCAAAGGAACAGGGTTTTGTATTCAATGAGGTTCACATCTGCGGCTTCTCCAGCAAGGTACTTCCCTGCTCGGTAGGCCTTCCAGAGCCTCTGGTGGAAGGTCGCTGGACTTTCCTTCGCATTCTGTTTCACAGGGTATGCGAGAATCACTCCTACCACACCTGGGTTGTGTGCAGTAATGAGTTCAGATGCTGCTTCGTCAAAGGTGTCATGGCCATCCTGGTGGACAGTCTCGGGGAGTTTCGCCCATAGGCCAGGATCGATGGTCTGGCGTAGGATCTAGACCTGGTAGTCTGCAGCAAGACTAAGTGTTTCACATTTAGCACACACCTTCTTCCAGTGGCAACTGAGGTTTTCAGAATGGGCTCATCCGACCAATGCTGTCAGCTATTTGCCGAACAGAGTGGGCCATTTGTAGGGGAATATTGGGATGATCAAGTAGAGGGCGATCACCTCAAGTACCCTGTAGGGCTGCCTGAGCTGTGGCTTCAGCCACAGTATGGACCATTCCCTCCTTTGTACCAGACTGTTGTAGGAGCTGCTTAATCTGGGTTCAGAGGACCAGTTTGTTTTTCTCAGGGATGGTCATGTTGCCTAAGGCAGTCTCAGTCATTTTCTCATCTCCTGCCTGTCATCCACATTAATAATGGCGATCGTTGGTGCCATTGAACTAGGTTTGGCCTGCTCCCCCATCATGGGGTCGCTATGTTGGCATCGCCCACGATGAGCATCACGCCGCTGATGACGAGGGGATGTGGTGTCATGTGACGGGTCTGCCATGTTGTGGATGGCAGGGAGGGGTTTCTGGGCCATAGTTGGGTTGTGACTGGGTGTTGTACTGGGAGATGTCATCATCTGACTCCTCCTCCTCAGATGACGTCGAGAAGGCAGGGGCTACACCTCCCATTGCCTTGACGTGACCAGCCAACACCTGTCGCTGATGGTGCAGTTTCACCATTTTACATTCACAATCCTCATGACTCACTTTTGCAACATTCTGATCCACATCATCCTACATTTGCTTCTGTAACACTCTATACAAGGTGCTCAATTCGCGATTGTCCCTAGTAGCTTCTCCTAAGTCATTACACACCTGGTTTATCTCGTCCCTATAACTCTCCCAACTCCACACGATCTGATCATTCATTCTACTTAACAAGTTATTCATTTGCAAAGCCTGCCCTTTATCCTATCTCAAACATTCACACTCCTGCTTCAACATACAAAGTTCCTGCTCACCTGCCTAAACAGAACGATGCAAAATGGAATCCTTTTCATTCTGCAGTGATTGGAGCTGAGACTACAAATCCTGCTCATGTCTTACACATTCAGCATCTTGCAACCCCATCTCCTGCTTAAGAGATGAGATTTGCAGTTCAAGGGTTTGAGACCTCGCTCCAGAGGCTTCCAAAGCAGCATAGAGAGCTGCGACCAGCAGCCCTTTAGTTTCTCACTTTCTGGCTGTTTGTCTCATCTCTGAGTACTTAGAAACATAGAAACATAGAAGTTGACAGCAGATAAGGACCGCAAGGCCCATCCAGTCTTCCTATTTCTTTTTCTACCTTATAAATGTGCCATCGGCCTTTGCTCTGTCAATGGCCTGTCTATTCATACTCATCTGTATTGCTGTCTTATGCCTATCCCATGCCTGTTTGAAGCCCTGCACTGTATTCATATCCACCACTTCCTGAGGTAGGCCATTCCATGCATCCATCACCCTTTCTGTGAAAAAGAACTTCCTCACATTACCCCTTAATCGGCCTCACTCTAATCTCATGCTGTGTCCTCTTGTCCTGCTATTTTCTTATATTGAAACGCTTTGACTCTTTTACCTTGTTAATGCCCTTAAGGTGTTTGAATGTTTCAATCATGTCACCTCTCTCCCTCCTTTGCTCTAGGGTATACATATTGAGCTCTGTTAATCTGTCATCATATGTTTTCTGATGCAGTCCCTGCATCATTTTGGTTGCCCTCTCTGGACTGCCTCAATTTGGTTAATGTTCTCATAAAGTGTGGCCTCCAGTACTGCACACAGTACTCCAGATGGGGCCTAACCTGTGCCTTGTAAAGAGGGATTATTATTCCCTCTTCCGACTTGTGATACCCTACTAATACACCCTCACATCCCCCAAGCCTTACCTACTGCTTTAGTGGTCTGCTTGGATGATTTCAGGTCATCAGTGATGATGACGCCCAAGTCTATTTCTTCCCTTGTGACTGCCAGTAACTCCCCTCCCAGCCTATAGGTGGCTTCAGGGTTTCTCTTCCCTATGTGCATGATCTTGCACTTTTTTGCATTAAACCCCAGTTGCCGCTCTTCTGACCATTTTGCTAGTTTATCCAGATCTCTGCTCATTCTGTCCACTCCATCTGGATCATCTACTCTGTTGCAGATCTTGGAGTCATCTGTAAACAGACAAACCTTACCCTCCAGTCCATCTGCAATGTCACTGATGACGATATTGAAGAAGACTGGCCCCAGGACTGATGCCTGAGGTACCACACTTGTGACTTGCATCTCTTCTGACTGTATGCCATTTACCACCGCTTGTTTTCTGTCCATCAACTAGTTTGCCATCCAGTTGATCAACTTCTGACCCACCCTGAGCCTACCCAGCTTGTTAATCAATCTTCTATGTGGAACAGTATTGAAAGTTTTGCTGAAGTCAAGGTAGGTGACATCAACTGCTCCCCCTTGGTGCACCACTCTGGTTACCCAGTCAAAGAAATCTATGAGATTAGTTTGACAGGACCTTCCTTTTGTAAACCCATGTTGTCTTGGATCCTGTGCTCCTATGGATTCCAGGTGTTGCACTATCCTTTCCTTAAGGAGTGCCTCCATAATCTTGCCCACTACTGAGGTAAGACTGACTGGTCTGTAGTTCCCTGCCTCCTCCCTGCTACCACTGTTGTGGAGTGGGATCACATGAGCCCTTCTCCAGTCTTCTGGGACCTCTCCTGTGCTCAGACACTCACTAAACAGTTTTGATAATGGCTCTGCTAGTTCCACCCTTAGCTCCTTTAGCACCCTGGGATGTATGCCATCAGGACCCATTGCCTTGTCCACCCTGAGCTTATTGAGCTCTTGTAGGACCGTTTCTTTTGTGAAGGGACTAGTGTTCACCACCCTCCCCCCTGTGTCCATGGTGCTGAGCTGTGGGCCCTGCCCTACCTTCTCTTCAGTAAATACTGAGCAGAAGTATCTATTTAGGATAAATGCTTTTACAGGGTCCTCCTCCTCACATGCCCCTGTATCTCCTTTGATCTTAGCATCTCTGGACTTTCTCCTTTCACTAATGTATCTATAGAAAGTCTTGTAACCTTCTTTTACTGTCTGTGCTAGTGTTTCCTCTGTTTGGGCATTTGTCTGCCTTACTGCCTTCCCTGCTTCCCTTAGAGAAGTTTGGTATGCCTTCCTATCTTCAGCCCGCTGTGTTCCCTTATATTTCCTGAAGGCCAGACTTTTGGCTCTGACCTTTTCTGCTACCATTTTTGAGAACCAACGTAGTTTCCTTCTTCTTTTGCACTTCCTTTTCTCTGTAAGACAATGGGATGTTGCTTCAAGTATTGCATCCTTAATGCTTGCCCACATTGCCTGTACCCTGTGACCTGTATTTCTTTTTGCCAGAGCTAGCTTAACTCTCTTGGCCATCTTATCAAAATCAGCTCCTCTGAAGTCCCACATCCCAGTTGAAATCCCCAGAATGGGGTTTTTGGATTGACTTGCATCCCGTGCGAAGTCAGCCCATCCTCCTTATGAGGCAAGGAAGTTTGAGACATCAAGTCTCAGGTCTGCGCAGATATTTGATACAGTGGCCATTGTGTGGGAGAGAATGAAAAAGCAAACTGTGAAAAGGCACCATGCTGTGTATCGATCCACAACAGGTGCACTAGTTCACGGTCGGGCTACTGTGCACTTGTAAGCTTGCAGTTCAAAACTGCCGTGGGGTGAGGTGAGTCGGCATCGACCACATCCAGTAAGCAGCCAGATTTTGCAAGTGATTACAAAGTGGGTGCAAAATGGGAGAGGTGATACCGGAATGCACACCTACTGTCCCCGTTGGGAAGGGAAAGTTGTAGCAGCAAGTGAAAACTTTGCAAACTCCAAATATTGCCTGCATGTGGTCGCCAATTGTCAGGAGGTCTAAACCTCACTTTCAAGTTCTTGGCAATAATGGGCATGCAAGGAATCACAGACACATTGCATAAGAGTAATAAATCTTGTTTATTACTACCAAAAGGAAAATCACAGTTGCCCTAAGCAGTTCTTACCATTAGGGAACTGGTAGCCAATGCTAAGCATCCCCTACACATCAAGGAATCTCCGTGTCTCCAGGGGTCTCCGAGGTAGAAGATGTAATGTCTTACATTATATACCTAAGATAATTACCATAGTTACTGTAAGACAGAAACATTTCTAGTTACAGAGATGAGCCCTATTGGCTAAATTAGAGATGGCTCCTCAGTCCAAGATAACATTATACAATTTTGTTATAGTCATCACTTTGTGGAAACAAAAAGGTACAGTTTGTACATAGCCGTGTAGTAAAACAAATCATCAGAAGATGGCAATGCCGACTTATATATCATAAATCATTACAAGGACACAGGTGTCCTAACATCTTGTAAGCAAGAAATACATGTGTGTATTGGAAAGTAAAGTGTATAACAATTATGTGCATACATATCTGACATCTACTCTTATACAGTAGATGTCCTTAGCCCTATACGTTAGTATAACATATGCCAAAATGCTAGCTGTCTGCAGTGTACCTCTGGGGGTACCAATTATGGTGCAGGGAAGACCTCATGTAACAGTAGGCTCATTCACATGGTGCCTTGCCCCAGCTGCTACTTTCCAATCATTCAAAAAAATTTCAATGAAACATTAAACAGCTGCGTTCACATGGCATCGGTGTTTTCGGTGCCCTTTTCCTTTCCAACAGTTCGGGTGTTGTTCTGGTCACTGTTGAGTTGGTGGGGACTTGTAGCGATGTGGGTGTTTTACCTGTTCAGATGGCACAGGAAACCACCTACACCACTCCTCGAACCCAAGGAAAGAGGGATCGTGGCAGCAATGCCACGCAACGGGAAACTGCCAAAACAGGAAGGTTCACACGTCGGCAGGAACACCGATGTGGTCATTGTGAGCCACTGACAATGGCCCACAGTTGATCATGTGATGAGCCTTGTGTGGCTACAGTTTACAGCAGTAACTGGGAAAGGTGCACCCGCTTAAGGAGTGCTAATAAGCTGTTTCCTGTGTTGCTCTCAAAATAAAATGCTTTGCTCTTGGAAAATGCTTAAAAAAGTGCTTCACTTTATTGAACATGCAGAGACATACTCCCATAGTGCATAAAGATTGACAAGGATATGTAAAATGGGCTCCTGAAAAGTCCATTTCAAATCCAGTTTGATTCCAGTGCAAATCCACAAAACAAGCAAAAGCCCCAGCTCACTGAGACAAGCTAGAAGCTACTGATCGTTGGATACGTTTCACATATGGCGCTTCTTCAAAAGATGCCATTGTAGCTGCATATATCCCCTTAAATATCCACACAACCTTAAAGTGACAGTATCATGATATAAAAATATGTATCAATTCCATCCGATCTCAACACTTTAAAATACAGGTATATTTTTATGCAAACTTTAGCAGTATATGCTATACAGTTTACACTATACTAAGGCTGATTCTTCTACCAGGGCTCTGAGTGGCTGTACTTTTCACACTACACTAAAGCCAGCTCTGTTCCCAGTGCACTGAGTGACCATCCAATTCACTCTGTACTAAGGCTGACTCTGCTCCCAGGGCTCTGTGTGGCTGTACATTTTACACTATACTAAAGCCGGCTCTGTTCCCAGGGCACCGAGTGACCACACAATTCACTCTATACTAAGGCTAACTCAGCTCCCAGGGTTCTGTGGGGCTGTACTTTTCACACTATACTAAAGCCAGCTCTGTTCCCCAGGGCACGATTGGTCGGAAATTCACTCTATACTAATAATGACTCTGATGTCAGGGTTCCGTGTGGCTGTACTTTTCTCACTATACTAAAGCCAGCTCTACTCCCAGGGCACCAGTGACCATACAATTCACTCAATACTAAGGCTGACTCTACTCAGGATCTGTGTGGCTGTGCTTTTCACAAGTAAAAGCCAGCTCTGTTTTCAGGGCACAGTGGCCATAAATTCACTCAATACCAATGCTGACTGTACTCCCAGGATCTGTGTGGCTGTCATTTTCACACTGTACTAATGCCGGCTATGTTCCCAGGGCACCGAGTGGCTGTACAATTCACTTTATACTAAGGCTGACTCAGCTCCCAGGGCTCTGTGTGGCTGTACATTTTACACTAAAGACAGCTCTGTTCCCAGGCCACAGAGTGACCATCCAATCACTCTACACTAAGACTAACTCTGCTCCCAGAGCTCTGTGTGGCTGTACATTTTACACTATACAATACTAGGTAGCAAAGAAGAGAAACTGAAACTGAGAGAGAGTGAAAGGCAAGAGATCAGAGAACAGAGAGAGATCAGAACAGAAATATGAGTGCAGAGCAACACGAAAGAAATGTCCTGAGGCTCTATGGTCTCACTAGGAGGAGGAGGAGGAGGTAGTGGAGAAGTGGGGTCTCCACTCATGGGAGTCAGCTGGATGCTCATAAGAACCCACTCTAGGCTTCTAGGTAGTAGAGGATGGCGGTTGAGGCTGTGCATTGAGTCATGGTGGGGTCCAGAAAGTGTCCTCCAGATGCAGTTGAGATCTCTCTGACTGTGGCAGTCACACATGTGCCTAGTGGGTCCTGCCAAGGTACGTGTCTGCACCCCAAGGTGTCTCAAGAAAGCTTTCCGCACAGTAAGCTAGGTCTGAGGGTAGGTTACAGGGAAGCCTGGGGAGGGGTTCCAGAGTAAATCAGGCCTCGCAAAGAAGAGGGTAACAGACCCCATAGTGCTAGAGAGTGGGTTGCTGTAACACGATAGTACCAGGCCTGCCTCAGGGTACTGCAGTCAATGTGATCCATAGGACTGCTTGTAAATGCTGTATATAGTGTAGAGGACAGTGATACATGTGTAGAGAGCTCCTTGTAACACTGGACGACTAGGGGAATATGCCCTGTGTGTTAATGTTCCTGTAAACAAGGTGTGTCCTCCGAGGACTGAGTACATATGTATTCTGGCCGATAAATGTATTTGTGCCTGACTCTACTTTACCCGTGTGGACAAAAGCGTTTGTACCTGTGTTATGGTATTGCAGTTAGCAGCTGCTTTAAAGGACCTCTGGTTAGTCTCCAGTTCCCAGACACAATATGGAACCCTAGAGATGTGCGAAGCGGAGGAAATTTTGATTCGCCAGAACTTTGTGAGGTTTGCAAACGTTATCAGGTTCGAAGCGTAGACTTTGCCAAATGTTTTCCAGGAGAAGTAGTCCTTTTTTTTTGTGAAGTCACTGAACTTCACTTGTGAAGTTGCTACTTCATAGGATAAAGTGCCACTTCACAGAAAAAAGTGCCACTTTTCACAGAAAACTTCACAAAAATGATAACATTGGAAGCTGGTGATATCAATAGGAACATCGCAGAGTAGAAGTTTTGCAACCTCGCAGCAACTTCACTGATGAACTTTAAATTTACTGCACTCTGTAGAACCCTAGGTCAGTTCACCACCTTGCAAGGATGTGCCCATAGTAACCAGTGTCCAGCGACTGGCTACACCTTTAAAAAGGTTTTGCCTGTGTTATCTCTTGACTCCACAAGCCATGACAGCACACATCTCCAAAATACTATTGTACACGATACTTGTTGTCTTTTGAAGGTGCTAAGAGGCAGTATACCATAGTGGTTAAGGGCACTGAGTTGCAAACTGGAGATCTGAGTTTGAATCCCATCAGCCCTCACTTGCATACTGTGTGACCTGAGCCAAGTCACTTAACTTCCTTCTGCTCCCAGCTTGCACCTGAAACAAGCTCTGGCTTAGTGTGCCTTCCTGGTTAAACAAGTCTTTTTCCACCTAAATAATCTCACAATTTTCCAAAACGTTAAATTGCAGAGGCACAGTGGTTCCCTTGCAAAAAAGAAACATAAGAAAGAAAACATCTTTTTGACTTTTGTTATCATCAAAGACTTCAGCTGCACATGTTATGTGAACTTTTGAACAGGAAGTGAAATCTTAAAAAGGTCACATCTTTACATTTCATGTGGGCTTTCTAATCCCCCTATTGGGTTACAACTATCAGCTTTTACAAAGAAAAGAATCCTTTAATGTTTTTTTCTTAAAAAATCAGTCAAAACATATGTGTTTCACGTCAAACAGATGTGCCATATGCACCGAAGGATGCCATGATATAGCTGCTGGCTTGACAAACTCCTGCATATTTTCATTTCTATCCATTGAGAAAGAATCTGCACCCAAAATGGTCCGAAGCGTGGCTTACAGAAATGCAGCTATGCGACTTACATATTTGAATTCTTTAAACACATGAAAATAAATCTACCCCCCACAGTGAATAAGACTGGGTTTCGATCAGTTTAGTGTCGAATTATGTTAGAGATATGAAACAGTTGCAGCAGATTATGGCTTTATGTACTAAACAAATGCAAAAACACATAAAAGTTATAAAAACTGCAATAAAAATGATCCCAAAAGGAAAAACATATGCTTCTGGTAGAATGCATTAATTCTGGTGTAAATACAGTACTGCAGTTAGTGGATTTGCAGAAGTGTGATGTGGGATACTAAGTAACCGCTAAGCTAAATGTACTCAAAAAATAATGTTTTATCTAGTATGCTCACTAACTAGGGGGCTATTGGTTTTTCTGTATTCTTTTGAGAATACTGAGTAGTCCTTCTGAGGTTCGACTGCACATTAATATGTAAGCCCTGTCACCATGCTGAGCCAGTGAAACTCCTTGAGGCAATTTGGGCAGATAAAAATGGGCTTTATTCTTCTGCTCTGTGTCAAGAATCCAAAATGCAGATGGAACATTTTTATATCCTCTCTAAAGAATAGCATCTTCATCAGCAATCCCCCTCCACCCCCACCACCACCTGGGATGTTTATAGATGGATTATGGCCAGGATTTTTCCCTAGGCAGGATTTGAACCTGTGACCTTCTGGCCCAGAAATGAGAGTACTACCTACTCAGCCACCAGTATCCTAATAAATTATGCTAATCGAATGTTAACGAAATTAGAACCGAACATTCCATGACGTAGCTACTGTTAAGGTAAGTGCCTCTATAAATGTCACTTTTTCACTAATTGAGCAATGTTCCCTTTAGGTGGAGTGATGCTATCAGTCAAAAGCAGAAAGTGCATATGCAGGGCAGGGAAGAGACGATTGATTTATTCTCTTGCTTTCAATTCCAACAAAGGCAAAAGCCCATGTTTTACCCTGGATCTCTTGTCTTGCTGTACAGTGCCCAGACGCATTTCACTTCTTGAGCCAGCAGGCTCATTCCTTGCATTTGCTTCTGCCTTCAGTACAAAGGTGACTGCAGGTGCTTTCATTAGCACTTTAAATAATATTCAGATAGAATATTTTAATTAGACTTTTTTTCATTTGGTGGGGGGAGGCTTTTCAAAAAAGCAGAACATGGTGCTTGCACATTTCGGGCTTAATTTACTAACATACTAATTGCCAGCAGATTAGGCCTTATGGTCTATCGAGTCTGCTCGAACCTCAAATCTCTAGTTGGATGCTGAGGCCCACCACCTTGTGTTCCAGAAACCCCTATCATCCATCCCCACCCCCCTGGGCCAGGCCATCATCAGATACATCCGCTTTCTGTGTCTGCCCCACCCTCTCTTAAAGCCCTCCACTGTGGATCTCTGAACCAGCTCTCCAGGCAGCGCATGCCAAGGGTCCACCACCCTCTCAGTGAAAAACCTCCTCCTCTTTCCCCCTCACTCTTCCACCTTCCAACTTCAAACCATGCCCTCTGGTGATACCTCCCTGCTTTAGTCTAAAGACCCCCTCCATGTTTACCCTATTTATTCCCTTGAGGTACTTGAAGACCTCAGTCATGTCCCGCCTGTCTCTCCTCTCCTCCAATGAAAACAGGCAGAGCTCCTCAAGTCTGTCCTCATACGTCAAATCCCCTAGTCCTCGTATCATCTTAGTTGCCCTCCTCTGAACCCTCTCCAGGAGCTCTATGTCCCTCTTCAAGTGTAGTCTGCAGTACTGTACACAGTACTCAAGGTGTGGTCTAACCAGTTCATTGTACAGCAGCAGAATCACTTCCTGCTCCCAGAGGTGATCCTTACAATGCATCCCAACATCCTGTTTGCCTTGCTAGCCTGTCCTGCACTGCTCAGAGTTATTCATACATGCATCCACCATAACCCCTAGGTCTTTTCTCCTGTTGAGGCCTCCAGCGCCTCCTCCCAGGGTGTACCTGTGTTTAGGGTTTCCCTGCCCAAGATGTAACACCTTGCACTTGGTGATATTGAAATTTAATTTCCATGCGTGAGCCCATGTAACCCCTAGATGGCGCTATCCCAGGGGCTACTACCCCTGCCTGATTTGCCACTAACAGGTTGAGGGGCCTGGATCCAATGGCGGGTGCCTCCACCCAGAGGTCAGGGTTTGCAATAGTTAAACTAACTTGGTCACAGCCCTCTGGGACACTGCAACCCCCCTTTCTTCCCACTAGTGGCCCACACAATATATCAGAATTACCTTCACAGTATACACTTACCCCCAGGTCTGGTTCCGCACTGGGACCTCCTGTGAAATGAGATACAGTGCAACAATCACAGTACAGTACTTTAACATAGACAAATACCTCAGGCAGTATAACTTTGCTGAAACAAGCAGCTCTGATTTATTTAGGGGATATAACAAGGACAGGGAAATCAGGTTAATTAGCTTATCACTCTAATAATCTACCTATGGCTCTGTGCACAGGCCTATCCCTATCAGTTACTGTCCCTGGGTACCCAAGCCCTAGTGGCTAGTCCAAACCGTGGCAGCTGGTAGGGCCCTTTCACACAGAAAAGGAGAATTAAACAGTCAGCAGTACAGTAATTCCATTTGGATTTAATGTGGCAATTCAACAGGAGCGACCCTGAATTAGTACTCACGACCTCCAAATAAGATAGGGTCCTTCAATGTCAGCAGGGCTCACTTGAGGTACACAAACCTCTTCACACATCCATATAAAAGAAAGCACTATACCAGGCAGGCTGCATCTGTATCCCATCGCAATTACTGCACAATACCCGGGAGAACACACAGCAGATTCAGTTCCTGACAGACCGTGCAATTTTCAGCAATTCCTCCAGTCTTCTACAGGATGAGCCTGGTTTCTACTCTTCAGAGATCCTTTGATTCTTTTACAGGACGGATTCAGTCCTAACAAGCTGTTACACAAGCTGCAGACCGGAACTCTGGGCCTTACACACGTTTTTGACTAAAACTGCACACTGAAAAGCACAGGGCTTCCTTCTTCACTGCCAAAGCTCAACTCAAACTCCAACCGACAAAACCGGGCACTTCCTTTGAGTTCCTCCCAGTTCTTGACTGGATTGGCTGTCACTCACAATAGACTGCTGCTGTTGGTCCAAAAAGGCACTGAAGTCTAAACTACATCTCCCAGAGTCACTGCCCATACAATCCTCTTGTGGCTGGCTCAGATTATGAGTCCAAGTTCTGATTCGTCCAAGGCACCATTTTAGAGCTAGCTTACCCCACACTGATTGGTCCAGTTCAGCAGTTCAAAACTAGAATGGGGAACTAGCAGACACAGTTCTGACTGCAAAGAAAGCAGGTTAGACAAACTGTAATTTCATTATTACTCTAAATAATTTCTGGCAAACATACATCTTTCAGATAGGTTCCCCTTTGCACTCCTAGTGACTGCAAAAATGAAGTGAATTGGCAGCAGCTCGAGTGGTACTCAGAGAAGCACACAGTCCCCCCATACAAACTAATTATGTCTGCAAGCAGACAGCTCTTAAAGAGACAGTACCAGAGGCTCTAAAAACACTCACTGATAAATGGCTTAAATGCCAAACACCATTCAGGCGTGGAGCATTCAAGCAAGCTCCTGGAAGTCTTTTGGGAACCCCCATTTGCAGGGGGGTTACACCCAGCTTTCCAGGATGTCCAGGTCCCCTTGCAGGGCCAACCTCCCCTCTTCCCCCCTCAACTACTGCTCCCATCTTGGAGTCATCAGCGAAGAGACTCATTTCACACCCTATACCCTCCCTGATGTCCAGTATGTATGCATTAAACAGGATCGGACCCAAGACGAACCCTGTGGTACCCCACTACTGACCTCTCTAGGGTTTAAGAGCTCCCCACCGACCACTACTCTCTGGGTGCATTCAGCTAGCCAGTTTTCAATCCATCTGACCATCAAAGGGCCTACTCCCAACCCCATCAGTTTCTCCACCAGGCCGTTGTGTGGAACAGAGTCAAACACCTTGCTGAAGTCCAAGAATAATACATCCACAGGCTTTCCCCTGTTCATTTCTGATGTTACCCATTCATAGAACTCCACAAGATTGGTTTGACGTGATCTACCTGGCACAAACCCATGTTGACTATCAGACTCCTCCAAGTACACCCCAATCATTCCTTTACATAGAAACATAGAAGTTGATGGCAGATAAGGACCAAGGCCCATCCAGTCTGCCCATTTCTTTTCTACCTTATAAATGTGCCATCGGCCTTGCTCTGTCAATGGCTATCTATTCATAGTCATTTGTATTGCTCCTTATGCCTATCCCATGCCTGTTTGAAGCCCTGCACTGTATTCATAGCCACCACTTCTTGTGGTAAGCCATTCCATGCATCCACCACCCTTTCTGTGAAAAGAATTTCCTCACATTCCCCTTAATCTGCCTCCCTCTAATCTCATGCTGTGTCCTCTTGTCCTGCTAATTTTCTTATATTTAAACATGTTAGACTCTTTCACCTTGTTTATGCCCTTAAGGTGTTTGAATGCCTCAATCATATCACCTCTCCTCCTTTGCTCAAGGGTATACATATTGAGCTCCATTAATCTGTCCTCATATGTCTTCTGATGCAGTCCCTGCACCATTTTGGTTGCCCTTCTCTGGACTGCCTCAGTTTGTTAATGTCCTTGTGAAGGTGTGGCCTCCAATACTGCACGCAGTACTCCAGATGGGGCCTAACCAGTGTCTTGTACAGAGGATTATTACCTCCTCCTACGACTTGAGATACCCCTACTAATACACCCTAACACCCCCTAGCCTTACCTACTGCTTTTAGAGGTCTGCTTGGATGATTTTAGGTCATCAGTGATGATGATGCCCAAGTCTCTTTCTTCCTTTGTGACTGCTGAACTCCTCCCAGCCTATAGGTGGCTTCAGGGTTTCTCTCTTCCTATGTGCATGATTTTGCACTTCTTTGCATTAAATCCCAGTTGCCACTCTTCTGACCATTCTGCTAGTTTATCCAGATCTCTTCTCATTCTGCCCACCCCATCTGGATCATCTACTCTGTTACAGATCTTGGTGTCATCTGCAAACAGATAAGCCTTACCTCTAGTCCATCTGCAAGGTCACTAATGAAGATGTTGAAGAGGACTGCCCCAGGACTGATCCCGAGGTACCCCACTTGTGACTTGCATCTCTTCTGACTGTATACCATTTACCACCACTCTGTTTTCTGCTCATCAACCAGTTTGCCACCCAGTTGACCAACTTCTGACCCACCCCGAGCCTACCCAGCTTATTTATCAATCTTCTATGTGGAACAGTGTCAAAAGCTTTGCTGAAGTCAAGGTAGGCGACATCAACTGCTCCCCCTTGGTCCACCACTCTGGTTACCCAGTCAAAGAAATCTATGAGATTAGTTTGACAGGACCTTCCTTTTGTAATCCCATGCTGTCTTGGATCCTGTGCCCCTATGGATTCCAGGTGTTGCACTATCCTTTCCTTAAGGAGTGCCTCCATAATCTTGCCCATTACTGAGGTAAGACTGACCGGTCTGTAGTTCCCCGCCTCCTCCCTGCTACCACTCTTGTGGAGCGGGATCACATGAGCCCTTCTCCAGTCTTCTGGGACCTCTCCTGTGCTCAGAGACTCACTAAACAATTCTGCTAATGGCTCTGCTAGTTCCTCCTTTAGCTCCTTAAGTACCCTGGGATGTATGCCATCAGGTCCCATTGCCTTATCCACCCTGAGCTTAGCAAGCTCTTGTAGGACCCTTTCTTTTGTGAAGGAGTAGTGCTCACCTCCTCCCCTGTGTCCATGATGCTGAGCTTGGGCCCTGCCCTACCTTCTCTTCAGTAAATACTGAGCAAAAGTATCTATTTAGGATAGATGCCTTTACAGGGTCCTCCCTCTCACATGCTCCCTTTTCTCCATTAAGCTTAGCAATACCCCTCTGGACTTTCTCCTTTCACTAATGTATCTATAGAAAGTCTTGTCACCTTCTTTTACTGTTCGTGTAGTGTTTCCTCAGTTTGGGACTTTGCCTGCCTTACTGCCTTACCTGCTTCCCTTAGGCAGTTTGGTATGCCTCCTATCTTCATCCCGCTGTGTTCCTTATATTTCCTGAAGGCCAGCCTTTTGGCTCTGACCTTTCTGCTACTGTATTTGAGAAACCAAAGTGGTTTCCTTCTTCTTTTGCACTTCCTTTTCTGTCTAACACAATGGATGTTGCTTCAAGTATTGCATCCTTAATGCTTGCCCACTTTGCCTGTACCCCTCACCTGTGTTTCTTTTTGCCAGGGCTAGCTTAACTCTGTTGGCCATCTTATCAAAGTCAGCTCCTCTGAAGTCCCATATTTTTGCCTTGGAATGGGATGATTTAGATGTAGTAGCCAAATTGAACTGTACACTACATGTGATGGTCACTGGCCCCCAGGTGACCTTCTACCTGGAGATCTGTGATCCCTTCTTTGTTAGTCAGTACTAGATCTAGGATAGCCCTGTCTCTTGTGGGTTGCTGTACCAGTTGTTTGAGGCCCCCCTGCAGGGAATCCACTATGAGTCTAGTTCTGGCAGATGTTCCTGCTGGTATTGACCAATCTGTATCCGGCATGTTGAAGTCTCCCATTATCAGAACCTCCCCTTTAGCTGTCATGTTTTGTATATCTTCTAACAATACTGTGTCTATGTCCTCCCTCCCTTTAGTATACTCTCCATTAATTTTCCCACCACCGAGATCAAACTGATGGGTCTATAGTTACCTGGTACTTCCCTTGACCCCCCTTTATGGATTGGCACCACATGTGCCTCTCGCCAATCCCTAGGTACCCTCCATGTCTCAAGTGACCTGTTGAAGAGCTCCGCCAGGGGTGCAGCCAGTATGTCTGCCAATTCCCATAGTACTCTCGGATGAATGCCATCCGGCCCAGGAGATTTATCTTTCTTCAGGGCCTTGAGGGCTACCCACACCCTTCGTGGAGATAGCATCATCCGTCCCTCCACCTTACTGGCCTTTTTGTCCTTATCCTGACGTGACACCCTGGGTACCTCTCCTCCCTCTTGCTCCATTTCTGTTGCTCCCCTGATCCCACTCACTACTGCTTCTATCCCCAACTTGCCTTGCTTTGTAGATATCCCATCCCCCTCCCAAGTGAACACAGAGGCAAAGTACTCATTTAATACCTCTGCCTGGTCCCTCGCCTCTTCCATCCACTCTCCTTCTGCTGTCAATCTGCTGAGATATCCCTTAGTTTTTCTCCGCTCCCCAATGTACCGGAAGAACCCCTTTTCCCCTCCATGTATCCCCGTGCCAGCCGTTGCTCTTTACTGGACTTTGCCACCCCTCACCGTCAGGGTGACTTTTCTAGATGCAAGATGGTACATTTCCTTTTCCCTATCCCCTCTTGTTTTATATTTTTTGTAGGCTGCTTTCTTTTCTCTGACTGCTACCTGAACCTCACTGGACCACCAGCATGGTTTATGTGACCTTGCTCCTTCACTTTCACCTTAGACGCAGGTCCTGACTGCCTCATGAAGTCCCTGTTTTATGACCTCCCATCTCTTTCCACATTTGTCATTGATGTAATCCCTTCAAGTGATCCTTGAGAATATTTCCCATGCCCACATAGTCTTCCTCCTGAGTCCATGCCAGGTGTCCTAGATCTCCCTCCCCCATGCTTATTTGAAACCAGACAGTATTGTGTTGGGCTCCAGTCAGGGATCCTCTACAACCAGGTCCCTTACTAGATCCCCATCTGCCAGAACCACGTCCAGGACATGCCCCTCCCTTGTGGGCTTCATCACATGCTGTGTTAAGAACACATCCTGGAAGCCATCTAGCAGCCTCTGCTCTTTGGCCACCTTAGAGGACATGGTTCCCCAGTTTGTATCTGGCATATTAAGGTCCCCCATCAACACCACTCCTTTTATATATTTTTTTTATTTGCATAAATGGTGTGTTACGGGAGCACAAATGTGTTTTACTGTGTGTTACGTGAATGTAAATGTGTTTTAATTGTGTAAGTAAGTTACATCCAGCTGGGGAATTCCGTTGTCATGTAGGTTTTGGGCAAAGTGCGGCAAGCTGCAGGACAGTTAGAGCCACATTTCGGCCTTTGGTCCCTATATTCAAACCAAGCCAATAGTGCTGTACAGTCAGTAGCACTGCATGGAAAACAACGTAAGGCGACTTTCAGTGCAATATTCAGACAGCGCACTCCAACGGAGGGAGCTAACTGCCTGAATAGTGGCCGTGCCAGCACAGCACAAAATGACTATGTGTCACACTGATATGGCTCAAGGCTGAATCTGGCCCACAAGGGAGCCCAGTGTGGCTAGCACTGCCCAAAATGGGATAGTGTCAGGCACCTGTGGGCCATATTTATCCCTAGTATGTAAATAAGCCCACTGGGCATGCATGGTGCTAATGGATCATTCTCACACCCCTTATGGTCTCGTTTGCATGTTGCACAGCCCTTTGGCACCCATGCTGAGCTTGGGAAATAGGGATTCCCTGATATCTAGTGGTCCCTTCTCTCTGATCGCTCATGTATTAGCATACAATTTACTCTTGCAGCTTAGTGGACCCTCCCACCGATCACTCATGTTATAAAACTATTTATTTCCTGGTAGTCTAATGGAGCCCACTCCCCAGTCACCCATGATTTAATATAATATTTATTTCCCAGGTAGTCTAGAGGAGCCCACTCCCCCAGTCGCCCATGATTTAGTATAATATTTATTTCCCAGGTAGTTCAGGTGAGCCCACTCCCCAGTCGCCCATGATTTAATATAATATTATTTCCAGGTAGTCTAGTGGAGCCCACTCCCCAGTCGCCCATGATTTAATATAATATTTGTTCCCAGGTAGTCTAGTGGAGCCCTCCCCAGTCGCCCATAGTTTAATATAATATTTATTTCCCAGGTAGTCTGAGTGGAGCCCACTCCCCCAGTCGCCCATGATTTAATATAATATTTATTTCCTGGTAGTCTAGTGAGCCCACCTCTTCAGCCTTTCATGATTTAATATAATATTTATTTCCAGGTAGGTCTAGTGAGCCCACTCCCCAGTCGCCCATGATTTAATATAATATTTATTTCCCAGGTAGTCTAGTGGAGCCCACTCCCCAGTCGCCCATGATTTAATATAATATTTATTTCCAGGTAGTCTAGTGGGCCCTCCCCAGTGCCCATGATTTAATATAATATTATTTCCCAGGTAGTCTAGTGGAGCCCACCCCCAGTCGCCCATGATTTAATATAATATTTATTTCCCAGGTAGTCTAGTGGAGCCCACTCCCCCAGTCGCCCATGATTTAATATAATATTTATTTCCCAGGTAGTCTAGTGGAGCCCCTCCCCAGTCGCCCATGATTTAATATAATATTTATTTCCCAGGTAGTCTAGTGGAGCCCGCTCCCCCAGTCGCCCATAATTTAATATAATATTTATTTCCTAGGTAGTCTAGTGGCTCGCCCCCAGTCACCATTATTTAATATAATATTTATTTCCAGGTAGTCTAGTGGAGCCTGCTCCCCCAGTCACCCATGATTTAATATAATATTTATTTCCCAGGTAGTCTAGTGGAGCCCACTCCCCCAGTTGCCCTTGATTTAATATAATATTTATTTCCCAAGTAGTCTAGTGGAGCCCACTCTCCAAGTCGCCCATGATTTAATATAATATTTATTTCCCAAGTAGTCTAATGCACCTGCTTCTCAAAAAAAGGGGAGGGGGAGGCACTCAAACAAAAGAAGCTTTCCAGACTGTTTTTTTCTCTTTTTATTATTTTACTTTATTTACCCTTGTGCCCCAATGTTTTGCCATGGAATATATGGCTTCTTCTGGGGATAGCTTCTTAATATTCCACCTTTAATTAAATATAAAAAAAGATAAATACATTGTTCATATTTTAAATGTCAACAGTATAATAGGTACCAGCCAACACTGGGCACATAGCGACTCCCTACCTTTATCTGCTCTCTGAACTCTGATTACTTTATCAACTAAATATTTAACTTTATCAATTAATAGGTCATGCTTGTAGATAATATTAATGTTTATATTATTACCTATTTGGACAACAATAGATCACTTAATTTCTTAGTGTCACTCATAGTTTCTCCACTGTCATCCCATACTGGAGTGTTACCTTACAGCATTTAGCCTTTCACTCTTGCTTAACCCTTTCCAGCCAACTCCTTTACCTGACAGTGTGCACAGAGTATGTCATGTAGCCTCTGGCTCAGAAAGATTCAGCATTTCCATTTTATGTAAATGTTTCTTTTAATTTTGCCTGAATTTAATCAAACCATTTGTCTAAACTCTCTGTCTTGACAGTCAGTCTCTTTTTCTCTTTGTGACTACCACAATATAATTTGAGAAATTGCTTACACCTTCCCAGGACACGCCACCTTCTCCCACTGTCAAGGAGTGAGTGGCTGAACTGCAGTACCTCTTGGGTCCGTGAGGTACCTGACCTCCAGTGATTCAGTGACATCATCCGACATGCATGCTTGCATGCATACTGCGTTGCTAAGCAACCCGCTATGCGGAAGCAAGTGCTCCAGCTGACTTTCCTCTCGGATGCTGCACAGTTGGTCTGTTAGGCTCAGTCCATGTAGTTTCCTAAATGTATACACACTTGAACTGGTTTCACAGTATGCAACTTTCATTAAATAAAATTATTCAATAATCTCTCACACTGTTTTGCTAAATCTCATATAGTGGCTTATATTCATTCATGCCTACTCAAACAAAAGATCCAAAACTTGATTTGACAGCTCATTTCAAAAACTTTCTACTAATTTCTAACTCTGCTGTACATACACATTTTCATAATGGTTCATTCCACTATCCTAGTATAAAAACATATGTCAACTCTCACTCCTTCTTATAGAAAGATTAAACATAGAAACAGAGATATTGACTGGAGATAAGGACCACTTGGTCTACCTAGTTTGCCCTTTTTCCCTACCTACTGTAACACTGTGGACCCTAATTGATCTCTGTTCACTTCTTTTTCTACCTCGAGGTTCCCTTTATACCTATCCCATGCATTCTTGAAACTCTAGTTACCATATTTGCCCCCACCACCTCTGCTGGGAGGCTGTTCCAGGCATCCACCACTCTTTCAGTGAAGGTACTTCCTCACATCTCCTGGAGTCCCTCCCAGCTTCATAGCCTGTCCTCTTGTTTTTGAGCAGCTTTGTTTTCTTAAAATGCTTCCCTTGAACCTTATTTATACCCGTGAGATATTTGAATGTTTCTATCATATCCCTCCCTCCTTTTTCCTCCTGAGTGTACAAACTGAGGTTCTTCAGTCTCTCCCTCATAGGCTTGTGATGCACACCCCTGCACGATTTTAGTTGTCTCCTCTGGATTGCCTCACCCTATCTACAGTATGTCCTTCTAGAGATGTGGGGCCGGATTTTCAAATCTCTGGGGATACTGTAAGCCCTGGTGTGCCAAACATATAATGCATGAAGCTTGAGGCATTCCATCAGTGATTGGGATTTGGAATCCCTTGCGAAGATCACCGCACCTTAGACCATGGTTTTGTGGTCTAGCATGCCTGCCACCCTGAGCAATGTAACAGTGCTTGCACCCAGGCATTGGTGCTAGCTACCATAAATCGATGAAATACGTCCTGACTGCACCTGAGATTTGAAATTCGGTGCAGTTGCGGCAGTGGTTGGCGCACCACAGCGCTCAAAGTCCTGAGGTGCAGGGCGGGATGCAAGCCCTGCACCCCTGTTTGAAAATCCAGCCCGTGGTCTCCAGAACTGGACACAGCACTCTAGGTGAGATCTCACTAGTGATCTATACAGCTGTACACTACCTCTCTCTTTTTACTGGTGATACCCCTGCCTATGCACCCTAGCATCCCACTAGCTCTTCCCACTGCCTTGTTACACTGTCGGGCTACCTTTAGGTCATCAGATATGATTACCCCCAGGTCTCTTTCCTGTTTGGTGGTGGTTAATACCACCCCCCTGTTTTGTACGCCACCCCTGGGTTTCTGTGCCCCAGGTGCATGCTTTTGCCCTTCTTCGCATTGAAACTTAGCTGCCACACCCTTGACAACTCCACTCAGTTTTCTTAGACCTCTATGCATTTTTTCCACCACCCTTGAGTGTTCACCCTATTGCAGATTTTAGTGTCATCTGCAAAGAGCATAATTCCTTCTAGCCCCTCTCATGTATGTGGTTAATAAAGACATTAAAGAGGATTGGTCCCAGTACTGATCCTTGTGGCACCATGCTGGTCACCTCACTTCCTCAGAGTGAACTCTTGTTTACCACCACCCTCTGTCTCTTGTCCCCCAACCAATTTTTCCTTTCATGATGTGTAGCTTTCTAGGAGTGCCAGCTTCCAACACACTCCTCACATATTAGTTATCCTATGCAGTTCAGAGTATTACTGTAAAATAAATAGTATAGTATCCTCACTATCTTACACAAGGACCATTTGATTGTACAAGTTCAACAGATTAATATAGCAACAAAAGGGTTTGTTCCTGACCCTATGCAGATTCCCTGGGGAACATCCCACTAGCTGTCCTGAGTTAAATGTTAAACCTTCGTACCAGCATGATCCTGAACTGGTCGCCTTATTCATCCCTATTGGCAGGTTTAGAGGGCCCGATTGTAGAAGGTTAACGCAGGACTTGCGTCAAGCCCTGCATCAACCGCAGTGTTGGGCACAGCTGCACCAAACCCCTTGGACACAACGCAGCCCAATTTTGAAAGGGTTGGCATGGCTGCAACATCTGTCACACTTTATGGCAGCTTGTGCCAAAGCTTTGGCGCAGCCTTGAAAATGGCTCCCCACTGGCACAAATGCAGACCGGGGGAGCTGGTCTAACTTCCGTGTTTAACACAAAGGACTTGCATTGGAGTTTGAGGCTGGCTCACTTTGCAAATTGTGAGTGCCACAATGCCTGCACAAGTCGCCCTTGTGTCTGACTGTCCGATGCAAGTCCCTTGCGTCGATCTATGACCCTTCTAAAATCGGGCCCAGAGTGTCAATCTTATGGATCCATCTCATTTCAATTTTTTGCAATATGTTTATTGTACTTCCCACCTCCACTTGGTTTGTCCACCTTCTCCAACCCCCAGAACATGAGAGATGCCAGTTACGTCCCTGTTCCCTAAAATGCTCTGCAACCAAAGATTCTTTGTCATTGTTTCTAATGGGATTCTTATGTTTCTGTACCCTGATTTTTAATGGTCTCCATGCCTTTCCTATGTAAATTTTTGTTGCGGGGCATTGTGACAAATACATTACTCCTGCTGTGTCAAGATATATGCTGCTTGAGTTGGAATCCTTGTCCAGTCTGTGGGTGTTCTAATACCTTCTTTTTCCAGTCTGCCCCCAGATGCTGCATCTCCGCATGGCACCATACCCGGTAGTAACAGTCCTAGTAGTAACTGTTGGACTGTTTGCCCCTTTCTGGTATAGCATGTACTGTGTGGACCAACTTGTCTCTTAAAGATGTAACCCTTTATGCTGCTGTCAGTTTCTGTGTGAACTGGCTATCCCTTCATAGTAATCCTGCAAAGTATGCCAGTTTTGTTCACTATTTCTTTCAGTCTATCATTGCTCTTAATTGCTAGTACTGCTCTTTGTTCATTCTACGGGTTCGTCACCTCTCTGTTTTGGCTGCCACTCAGTGCCTCTTCCTATGATACTGTGCTTTTGTGGGGATTTTCTAGGCAACCTCTCTAGCAGAACCTGTTGGCATTGTACCTAACTGGTTTCCAAAATCATCTTCCTGACTATAACTGTGCTTACTCTCAAAAACGGAGAGTATGGTACATTGTTTTTCAAACACTTCCTCACGTAACTGGAGTGATGTAGCGGTTTATTCCTATTAGTGAGATTGCTATATAGCCCTACATGTAAATGTCTGTCCCTGACATAGATGTTAAGGCCCAAAAAGGGAATCATTTTTTTGCCACTGTTTATAGTAAAATTTTAAATCTTCTGAGCATGAATTCCTATATGTATGGAATCCCTCAAGGTCCTTTTTTGTTTCTTTGCATACTAAAAATACATTATGAATAAACCTTTTATAGTTTTAATATTTTCAAAATATGTATTTTTCTGAGGATTCAACATATTCTCCATTTTGAATATATACACAAATGTGTTGGTCTGTGCTGGGGCCGTGGTTGAGCCCATGGTTGTACCCCTGCACTGCTCATAGGACTTGGTCTTGGAGTTGAAGTAGTTTTTCTGCAGTATTAGCGATACCCAGTTCCTGTAGCACAACTGTCTTAGGGTGTGAACCTTCTGGTCTCCTGTCAAGCAATAGTCCCATAGCCCATACCCCTTCATTATGGGGAATAGAGGTATACAGGTGTATTATATCCATAGTAACCAACAGATGCCCATCCACTCCCTCCCTTACATCTTGATTGACTTTTTTTAATATCTCATTCATGGGGGTTGACTCTCTTACATAGGTTTCCATGTGTTCTGTAAGTGGCTGTAGATGTCAATGTATGACAATATAGATTCATATTTTGGATTTAGTCTAGTGGACCCCCCATCCTCCGACTGAGTGCCATCCCCCATTCACTTACTCACTGAGTACCCCCTGCCCTGCACACACCCTCACCCTGGTCACCAGCTAGATGTCAAACAACAGGTAAATGGCACAGCCCTCCACCTGCCTCCTCTGCCAACCACTGTCTGATGGTCAATGAACGGGATCACAAGCACCAGAGAAGCAACTGTTTCAACAGTACTCACAGTCATGCTCACTGACTGTCAGATGGTGGCTAACCGAGGTGGTGAGCAGAGGGCTCTGCCACTTGCCTGCTGTTTGACATCTTACCAGTAACTGGCATGAGATGGGCGTGGGAAGGGGCCTCAGTGGGTGGTGGGTGGTGAATGGGGATGGCACTCATTTGGGGGTGGGGGGGTTCAGCTAGGCTACCCAAGAAATAAAGATTGTATTAAAATATGGACGGTCCGGGGTGTGGGTCCACTAGACTACCAGGGAAATACATATAATATTGAATATTGAAACATAGGTGACCATGGGGTCCACCCTAGACTACCAGGAAATTATTTAAGCAATAAGGCAGTGATGTGGAGTTTGTGAGATTTACCACGCCTTGTGTGGTGTGTCACGAGGCACAGCTTTGAGTGACTTAATCCAACAAGAAGTGGATAATTGCCCAACACTACACCCTGGAGTGCCTTATTGCAATTATACAATGGACCCATGTAAAATAAATTTAAAATGTGTTTAATAATGTTTTTATAAATGACATTCCTCAACCGTGGGTTATGCAGGATTTACCCATGGTCATGTGACATGTTTTGACCAATGTGGTTACAGGATTTTCACACACCATTGTATAATTTGTATGTTATAACATGGGCAATTGGGGAGGGTCATGCAGCCATTGCATCCAGATAAGGTTAAGTTTCGACAGTGGTAAAAGCACTGTGATGGCAGCTGTTTAGTGCCACCGAAAACTATGAATATATTGCTGTGCCCATCATGCATTATGGATCCCTCATTTTTCATGGGCACAGCTGTATATTCTGTACACTTGTGTTGTCAGGTTAGTGTGGCACTTCGGGGACCTATGAATACGGTCCCACCCAGAGTGCCATCATTAGTCAAGGTTAGCAGGGTGCTGGTTAGTACCGTGCTAACTATTTGAAATGGGGGCACCTGAGACCAGCCTTTACATAAAGAGATGTGAGAATTGTTAAAGTTTGGTGTAATTGAGTATTTATGGCCAGAAATAATTAGGCTAAGACGAAGGGCTCAAACTGTCACAAAAACAGTCACCTAGATGGCAAGCCATAACGAATAAACTTTTTCAGCAAAGGATATCTGAATTGTTTGTTATGTTTTCCGTAAAAAAATTGAAGGCCTACTGGTCTCCAATTAAGGGACTGGAGGAGGGCATAAAATGTTAAATTAAGGTTCTAGGCGTAGCCATGTTTTTAAAATAGGTGAAGAAATTTGAGTGATCTGATTGCCAAAACCCCATGTGACTCTTCAGTTAATACAGCACAACCAGACACCTCAAATCTCTGGGTGGGTTTTTCATTAAAAATGTTTTGTTTATGAGTATATTTATAAGAGGAATTACATATATTAGGGTGTCCCATTGTGCTAGAGATACTATATGGACACTTCCCTTTGCTGAAAGCATTCAGCTGTGCCTCTTTCTTCATAATGCACCAAACATGTCAGTATATGGGTACGGTACAGGTCTCAGTGTGACTCAGTTGGTAGCACATCTGCCTCTGGGCCAGAAGGTTGTACGTTCTTGTCCCACTCTGGGATTGGGTTTATACCATAAACACTGGCACCCGTGTGCAGTACTAGAGGGGTGCTGTACTGTCAGAGTGTGCCATCCTTCAGATGAGACATTCAACTGATGTCCCTCCTACCCATCTCTGGTGCTGTCCTAGTGGGTGTCCAGGTGGAAGTAAAAAGAACCCAAGGCACTTTTTGGAAGAGTAAGGGATTCTCCCCAGTTTCCTCGCCAACATTCCCCTTCCCATAAAACTGGTTCATGCAATGGTACAAGGCTGTGTGTGGGTATTATATGCAAAATGGCTGCCACTACACATCCAGTCACTTCACTACCAATCTCTGATTGCTTGTAAAGTACTTTGGAATACAATGTGTATGAAAACCACTATATAAATACTGATTCTTCTATATATCAGCACAATGGACACCATGGTGTGTTTTATTCATTACTCAAACCAAGTAGTTTATGCCCCATATTTTCCTTCTCCAGTTACTTAGAAAATGGTTCAGAAGTTATACAAAGTACTCCTGCTCAGTGTCACAGATTGGTCCTCCCAGAACTCAGTTCACACTATGCTACCAGTTCTTATGATTCTTCAGACACTAGAATGCTCACCTCGATTTGTTACCACCACCCAGCTTGACTCTCACTCATGTATCTTTAGGTCAGAATCTCACCAAGGCCACTGCTCACACAGTACAGTGACCTTTCTCAAAGGACAAATGACCCACCCCTCTTGTCACAGCTGGGACCATGCTTTCACCTACCCTGTGCTAGGCATGGCTGTGCTTTGGACAGTTTAGTAGCCTGTCTCTTTGGAAATGGATCATGGATTTGCCAATTTCCCAACGTTATATCTATACCTTTAAAAACACAGTCACAGAGAGCATGAAGTATATAAACATAATATTTTAATACTACAAAATATTTACATATAGTACAGGATTATACACACTAAAGACTATGGGGAATACAGTACACAACAGAATGGGAATATGAACATTTGAACAGATGAAATTCACACAGAATAACCCTCAACAGTTCTAACTAGATTCTAAGTAGATAGCTTAAGCTTACCTCCAAATGGGATCTCTTGAGTCATAACAGACTGACCAAAAATGACTGACAAAAGATGTTGCAGTCTCAAAATATGACTGACTTTCATAAGCAACTGAGCCACATAAATATTGGTGCCAGGCTTCACACACAGCAGCTGCTCTGCCTTTCTCACATCACACCCTGGACATTCCTTTTTATCAGTGAGCCCACCTCCAAGACAACTGATATGAGCTGAGTAGGTGTATTCAGACCTTTCTCTCATTCTTCTACGTAGCATCCAGGTTGGTCAGCCATTTTGTTATAGTACACAAACAGCCAGTTTTAGATCAAAGGGCTCAGCTATTTGTGATACTCAAAACATAGGGCAGGATTCTCAAAGCACTTGTGCTCGGCATCTCAGATGCCTTGGTGCAAATGAGATGCACCAAGCACCAACTGTGGTATTCACAGAAGATGTGACAGGGATGCCCCTCTGTGAATATCACAGTTACGCCCAGCCAGGGCGTGTTGGCACAACCCCTGGTCTGGCGGAATCAATGGGGCAGTCATCATGATACACTGCACCCAAAGTTACCATTCAGAGCCATCAATACATAAATGGGGTCATTAGGCATGCAGGCACAGTGGGGCCATTTGCATGTCATTATGGCCCCATTTGCATGCCCTGTGCAGGGATTTTATTTATTTTTATTTAGTTTTGTTGACCAGGTAAGTGCACTAGACAAATCCTGCCTATTTTCAGGCACAACCCGGGGCAGGGGGATACAGATGAATGCCAACTGACCTGAATCAGATTAAGCTGTTGGTGGTATTTTTTAGTGAATGATGGAAATTTGGCCAGGACACTGGGGAAATTCCTCTACTCTCCTGCAGGGGGACTTGCTGTTGCATTGGACTAGCTTCAGTCAGTCTAAGGCTGGCAACCACTGAGATTGGTTGTTGTGTGGAGATGGAGCCATGATCTAGGGCTCAGATTGAACTAATGGAGGATTCTGGAGAAGCTACGAAGAATGCAGCGAGAGATGCCGGAATAAAGCATTGTGTCAATCCTACTGATGATCTTTTATCTTCTGGTGTTGTAACATCAGTAGAATCGTGTGAATCTGTGGAGCAGAACCCTGAACAAGTTCAGCTGCAGGCGCGAGGCGCTGACCAGGAGTGCACAGATGGACCCGTTGTTCAGGGACCTGCAGTGGATCCTCCTGTAGCAAATTCTGTCCGAGATGCTGTCAGTCCACGGGTAGCACCTCAGCTGATCCAGGCTGATGTCGATGCTACCACGGCGGAAAGAATACGGAAGTCCTTTCGGCTTGCTGCGCCGAACGATCCACCTCTACCTGATGACTGATCTGCTGAGGATTCCTTACTTCATTCAGGATGGTTGAGAATGGAGGACAGGAGATGGATACCTGACCCAGACTAGACTTCTTTTTCTGGTGAGCAAAGTTCTTCTAGTCAGCCCAGAAAGCCGATGGTCGCCTCTCACTGTTTACAGCCTACAATAGCACCAGAATCTGTTCCCCCATTTCACGCCACACAGGCAACTAGGAATTTTGAGACTCCTGTACCTAATCCTATCCTAGACGGGGACACCCCTCCCTCTCCCAGGCAGGAAAATCAACGGAAGGGCCACACTTTCTCTGACCTATTTAAAAACAATAAAGTGGATCAAGCACCTCAGAGAAATGTAGTTCGCCTCCGCTATAGGGGTGGGCTGCAGGATCACCTGGACAGGCAATATGTGGCCAAACATTTACTAAAAGATTCAATGGGCTTTATTGCTTCTGACATTTATGCCCTTATTAACATCAGGGGAGAGGATATTTTTGATGTCAGTTTCAGGAACTTTTCTGGTTTAGATGCTTTCTGGAAGAAATAAGAGACTGTGAAACATCTACCACTGTGGGTCCCATTTTGGGCCATTCCTTTAACTAAACTCCTTTACAAGACCATAAATGTTATGTTTAGGAATGAAGGGGTAAATGTGGGTGACATATATTTTTGGTTGGAAAAAAAATGTCAGGTTTTGGGTCCCCTTTCTGCTATCATAGATATAGAAGATATTTGGATGGGTGGCTAGTGCTTTAAAGTAAAATTATTGATGTTAAGGGATGATATCCAGCACATCCCCAATAGTTTCTTTCTAGGGAAAGACAGAGGGGTGGTTTTCTACCACGGACAACCCTAGGCCTGCTACAAATGTGGGAGTCGCAGGCACTTGAGTAGTACTTGTGATAGGGTGATTTGTGCACTTTGTGGGGATTATGACCATACCAGTAATGCATGTAGAAACGTACACAAATGTAATCTTTGTGAAGAAAGGGGACATGCGTACCATCAGTGTCCCTGGGCAGACCAGAACAGGCAGGGTGGTTTAAATAAGGATGACTTGGTTTCTAATGCACAGGATAACTATAGGCCTTCTAGGCCTGACCCCCCTAGTTCACCCCCAACCCCGGCTTTGCCCCAAGCTTCCTCAACTGCAGGGATGACAACTCATGATTCAAGCCATGTTGTCATGGTTAATCCCCCTCCTGAGGATATTCTTATGAATCCCACTGCTGCAACAGGGGAAGGGGGTGGTGAGCCTAGTATGCCTCCTCCCTCAGCTGAATTTGAAATTCCTGCTAAACGTATTACTAGGTCTTCTAGTAAAATATCCTCTACACCTATGCCTGTGCCTACAAAAATTCATTCGATGCATTATTGGAAACAGGGGAGTGAGTCTGATACTTCTTCCATTTCAGGGCTGTGTCCGAAATGGACTGTGAAGAAGACTTGGTTGGGCCTCAGGTAGGAAAGAAAAGGGAAAAGGCACCTGAGATAGGATGAACTCTTTTTCTTTTCCCTTTTTGGTAATCTGGCATCTTTACATCTGGTCTCTTGTAATACGTGTAGCATAAAAAATGCTAAAAGATGTCTGGCATGGTTTAATTGCCTTACCACCCTACGGGTCGAAATACTATTTTTACAAGAGACCAGATTTAATTATTGATATTCAGCAATCTAAACACTCTTGGCCCTGGGGACCCTCCTATTGGTCTTTCGGGACTGATATGGCTGGTGGTCTGGGTATTTTCTTTCGTACCTATGATATCAGAGTGCAAAAGTGTATAGATTTGGTACCAGGTAGAGCTATGGTTCTGGACTGCATTGTTCATGTTTTTTTTTTTACGCCTCATCAACACATATGCTCCCCAGAGTAAGAGTTCTAGGATCAATTTATTCAATCAAATTGAACCTTTTTTATTTACCACCAGATCTGTCCTCTGCGGAGGGGATATTAATTGCAGTTTGGATATTGGAATTTAAGGATGGCGTGGAGAAAAAGACTTATTGTGATTCCCATGCGTTAAGGGGTATTTTGGACACAGCTATGTTAAAAGATGCTTATCGTTCTTTGTATAAGCAAGGAAGTACTACTTATAGAAGAAGTGCATACTTCACTAGGATAGATTATTTCTTTGTTTCTCAATTTCTCCAGGTTTCAAAAATGCTCGTATCTTTGAGTGAATTTTCTGACCACAAACTTTTACACTGCACACTTGGTTTTGGGAATGTTCCACCATGCTTCCCTGCTTTCCCTCGACGTTGGAAATTAAATTCCTCAGTACTATTAGATAATAATATTAAGTTGCAGGTTTCTAGGCCTTCTTTTAGTAAATCTGTAGCAGACATGTATGAGGATTGGGGTTCTTGGTGGTTGAGACACTAAGGTCGACTTAAAGATCTTTTTAAATCTGAAAAACTGGGAATGCTGCATATTTACAATATTTGCGTATTAGAGACCAGTTGTATAACTTAACATCCCTCCGAATGTTAGTGACTGCAGGGTTAAGTCTCAAATTGACAAAATTAAGGAGAACATGAGGGCATATCATCTTTCCAGAGCTGCATTTTTATCCGCTGAGTTTAAATTTGGTAGGTCATTTCAGCCATTCTCCGACCCCTTTGAAGCATGTACAGTAAATGTAAAACCCAACATAAAACAATGGAAGGTATATATGATTCAGCTGGGGTTTTAAAGCATTCAATAGTTGTGATTTTGGAAGTTATTAATGAAGCTTTATCGGCTACTTTGGGGAAGGTCTTCTGTTCACAATTGGTTTGGAATCAGGCTCAGTGACCTGTTCTACTCCTCAGCTTTCGGAACAGATTGTTTCCACCATTAAAGGACCTATTACGCTTCCTGAAGTTTTAGAGGCTATTTCTAATTTAAAGGATGGAGTTTCCCCCGGGGAGGATGGCCTCACAAATGAATTTTTTAAAACATTTAAGGATGTGCTGGGTGAACTATTGGTGGATACTTATAATGATATAGTAACGTCTGGTATTATGCCACAGGGATTTACCAACGCTATTTTAATTTATTTATACAAGAAGGGTAACAAGAAACACCTTACTAATTGGAGGCCGATTAGCCTGTCGAATACTGACTATAAAATCTTGCCATATGTTTTATGTAAGCGATTACAGAAGGCTGCTGAAGAACTTATTCACCCTGTACAGACTTGTTCAGTCCCCGGTAGGAATATTCAATTGAATTTAAAATTCTGAGGGAGGTTTTCGAATATGGGTCTCAGGGTAAATTAAAAGGTTTCGTATTGTCACTTGATCAAGCCAAGGCCTTTGACAATGTTTCTCACGATTTTTTGTTTGAAGTTTTGTCCAGGCATGGTATTCCACCAAACGTGATTACTTGGATTAAACTTTTATACATCAAAGCTTATACCTGCCCGTCGGTGAAAAATGTTTTAGGTACTCCGGTGTTTTTGAAGAGAGGGATCTGACAGGGGTGCCTCCTTAGCCCCTTATTGTATATTTTTAGCCTTGACCCTCTGGTTAGAGTTACTTTAAATGCTACAGATATTGTGGGATTATCTCCCTCATTTACCATCCCTTCTCTGAAACTTTTTGCATATGCTGATGATGTGTGTCTTTTGTCTCAGATGTACATTCTGGTGAGCGTGCTTTACAGTTATTTAATAATTTTGCTCAGTTGTCCGGGACCGGTTTGAATTATAACAAAAGTAATGCATTACAGATTGGTTCGGATGATCCACTTGATTCTATTGCTGGTATAATAGTGCAGAAGGGGCCTCTGAAGATTTTGGGGGTCTTTTTCAGAGTTGGCGACATGGCTTTCTATAATTGGAATGATAGATTACTTTTGGGTGAGCAAAAAGTGCTTCGCTGGAAGTCTTGGGCGTTTGGAAAACTGAAAAGAGTCCAGATTATTAAACAATTTTTACTTCCACTATTTTTATATTTGGCTTTTGTTTTTCCGGTTCCCAGTACACTGAAAACCAAGCTTTTTAGCATATTTTTCCAGATGATTTGGGGTTGTTGGTTAAATCCAGTTACAAGAGATTTTACATATCTTCCAGCCTCCCAGGGTGGTTTGGGGATGATTAACCCGGTAGTTTTTTACCACTCTTTTTTTATATTTTCGACTTTTGGTGCTTCGTTACAAAATACTGCCTGGATATGGCACTCCTGGACTAGGGGTCTCTTTCAGGCATTTGAGGAAGCATGGGTTACAGAGGTTTCCAAACTTTGTGGGGCAGTTTCTGTTCCAGGCTTTGCCATTACTACTGTTAAAAAATTTAAATTATGGGGATTTAGTAAAAACAATTACTTTACCACACAAAGGAAAGCATCATATGCCAAAATTATGACAAAAGTTCATACCCCTGGGGTTGACTTTCCTAGATCTGTCTTCCCACCAAATTGGATTTGGCTTTAAAACTTTTGCGGGACAAGAGGATCCCGCAACATATATGGATGTACAGTGGCTGAGTTGCCACGGTAGATTGGGGTGAAGGGTAATTGGAAACATAAACCGTTGACAGACAGGCAATGTCTAAGGTCTGAGTGTGAGGGACAGGAGGAAACGATGGAACATTTCTTTATTTCATGCACTTATGCAATACAATTTTGGAGAGATTGCTCTATTAGGTGGAATTGGGGTCCTGTACAGCATCTCCAATATGAATGTCTAGTTTTGGGTGAATATACAGGTTTTTATAGAAAATATTATCCAAGTACTCTGAATGTTATATTTGCTTTCCTTAAATACCATTTATGGCAGGCTCGATGTAAGTTTTCATTACAGCATGTTAATACCTTACCATCAGTATTATTAGCCAGTGTTGAGGCTTCCCTGACCCAGCTTAAACAAAGAGAACATATGGGTTTTGATAGAGGAAAATTGAATGATCTCTGGTGACATGTGCATTGGTTAGGGTAGTGATTTATTTCTTATGTTTTTTTTAGCATGATATTATTGTGATTATTTGTACTCATTTTTTACATCCGTAGAAAACTTTTTTGAGTGTACAACTGAATTATAGTATGATTTTTGTTGATTTTCTTTCATGATTGTTTACTGTTATCTTAACCTGATGTTATGTATTTTGTTTCCAATAAAAAATTCCCCTACTCTTTTCTAGAAGTGCCATGGGATCTTTAACATCCACCTGAGCTACCACCAATCCAGGCAGATGGGACTTGGTTTAACGTCTCATCCGAAAGACGGCACCTCAGAAGTGCAGCACCCCTCTCATGCTGCACTACAGTGTCAGTACTGGGATATTAACCCAAGTGCCAGATGTGGGAACTGAACCCACAGCCTTCTGATCTCCCAGCCTCAGAGGCGAGTGTGCTACCTACTGAGCCACTGACACTGACACTGGGATGTGCCTGGCCAAATGCGCCAGGTGCCCTGCAAGGGCTGTGTATACATAGCTCCCATGTAGACAAGGAGAACCCCCACCCATCCCCTGCATGACTGCATCCTGTGAACAGACCAGGATGTATCCCTGGTCATCCAGTGTCCACCCCGCCTGCATCCCTGGTTACATGCTGCTCACTACGGCAGACGTCCCATAGGTAATGCAGATCCCCCTCCCTGCCCAAATCCCTTGTCGCATGCCACACTCTGCAGTGGTACAGATATTAAAATCAGAACCCCTCTCCCAGCTCAAATCCCCCATTTATACCACTCTCTGTGGCGGTACAGATGTAATCAGAGCCCCCAGCCTGAATCCCCATTTGTATGTTGCTCTCTGTGGTGGTACAAATGTAAGAACAGAACCTCCCTCAACCCAATTGCACTGCTGACGACACTCCTCAAGACCCCGCAGCCCAGCTGACCCCCTCCACCCACTCAGGCACCCCTAACCCACCCTTTTCCACCCATTCCAGCATGGTCCCACTGTCAGCGGGCAGCTCAACCCACCTGCATACATAGAAACATAGACTTTGATGGCAGATAAGGACCGCTTGGCCCACCTAGTCTGCCCATTTTCCTACCTACAGGATAAGCTGCGGATCCTAGTTAACCAACAGCCTATTCCTTCCTACCCCCCACAAGAATTGCCTTATGTCTGTCTCATGCATTCTTGAATTCCCCACTGTTTTTGGACCTCACAACCTCCTCAGAAAGGCTGTTCCATGCGTCCACCACCCTCTCTGTGAAAACGTAATTCCTCACATTGCCCCTGAGCCGTCCCCCCTCTATCTTCAAATTGTGTTCCCTTGTTCTTGCACATCTCTTTTTCTGAAAGATGCTACCCTCTTGGACTTTGTTGATTCCACTGAGGTACTTAAAAGTTTCTATCATGTCCCCACCCCTCCTTTCCTCAAGGCTACGCATATTAAGCCCCTTAAGTATCTCTTTGTATGGCTTCTCTTACAGACCCTGTACCATTTTAGTTGCCCTTCTCTGGACTGCCTCCATCCTGTCTATGTCCTTGCGGAGACGGGGTCTCCAGAACTGGATGCAGTACTCCAGATGGGGTCTCACCAACTGTCTGTATAGAGGGATAACAACTTCCTGTTTTCTGCTGCTGATGCCTCTCCTATGCATCCCAGTATCCCCAGCCCTCCCTGCTGCCTTCTCACATTGCTTGCCAACCTTAAGGTCGTCTGATATGATTACCCCAGGTCTCTTTCCATTTTTGTTGTTGTTACTACCTCCTCCCCATCGGTAATCTTCCCCTGGTTTTTGTTTCCCAGGTGCATTATTTTGCACTTCTTGCATTGAATCCAAGCTGCCATACTTCTGACCATTCCTCCAACCTTGCCAAGCCCTTCTCATCCTTTCCACACCTCCTGTGTATCAACCCTGTTGCAGATCTTTGTGTCATCTGCAAAGAGGCATACTTTTCCTTCTAGTCCCTCTGCAATGTCACTTATAAAGACATTAAAAAGGACTGGACCCAGTACTGAACCTTGTGGTACCCCACTAGTAACCCTCCTTTCTTCACTGGGTACTCCATTTACTATTATCCTTTGCGTCATGTTGTCCAGCCAATGTTTTACCCAGGCTACCACACTGGGACCCACTCCCAAGCTGGTTAATTTGATTATTAATCTTTTGTGTGGGACTGTGTCAAATGCCTTGCTAAAGTCTAGGTAGGCCATGTCCACAGCCCCTTCCTGGTCTACTACTTTGGTCACTCAGTCAAAGAAATCAATTCAATTCATCTGACATGACCTTCCCACAGTGAACCCATGCTGCCTTGGGTCCTGTGTCCCACTAGCCTCTAGGTACTCAACAATTATTTCCTTCAGAAGTGATTCCATCACTTTCCCTACCACAGAGGTCAAACTGACAGGTCTGTAATTTCCTGCCTCTGTCTTACTCCCACTTTTGTGAAGGGGAATCACATCCACCTTCCTCTAGTCCTCAGATACCGTACCATCCTCCCATGATTTGTTAAAAACTATAGTCAGTGGTGTCACTAGTTCTCCCCTTAATTCTTTTAGAATTCTGGGGTGAATCCTGTCAGGCCCCATTGCTTTGTCCACCTTTAGTTTTAGGAGTTCTTTCAGAACCCTTTCTTCTGTGAAAGGACTAGGATCGACCCATATCCAGAGTGCTTCTGTTAATTGGATTAGGTACCTCCCCCTGCTCCTCTTTTGTGAATACTGAGCAGAAGTATTCATTCAGTATCCCTGCTTTTTCACTGTCCCTCTTGCCCACCCATGGAAGCCACACTATCCCTCCCTTTGTCTTTCTACGCTCCCTGATGTACCTATAAAAAGGTTTTATCCTCCTTCTTAACCGAGTTGGCTATCTTTTCCTCAGTTTGGGCCTTTGCTATTCTGACTCCCCTCCCTGCTTCCTTCTGCCTTAACAGGTACAGTTCTCTGTCCTGCTCCTTCTGTGTTTTCTTATACTTCTAAATGCTATCTTTTCTTGCTAACCTTCCCATCATCTCTTTGAGAACCATAATGGCTTTTCTTTCATTTGATTTGTTAATTTGTTTACACAAAGGCTTGTTGCCTCTGTGATGGCAGTTTTGATGTTTCCATTGTTACTCCACCCCTCCTTCAAGCCTGTTTGCTAGTGCTTTCTAAGGCACTCTCCCATCTTGTCAAAGTCAGCCCTCCTGAAGTCCAGTACCCTCACTTTTGTATGGCTTGATTCTGTAGTTGAGTTTATCATAAAGCACACTGTTTGGTGGTCACTTGTTCCCAGATGGCTACCCACTTCTAGATCTGAGATCCTATCACTGTCCCCATTCGAGAGTATGATGTCTAAGATTGCTCCCTCACAAGTGGGTTCCAAAAGTAGCTGTCTGAGGCATGCCCCCTGTAGGGCATCGAGAATAGCCATGCTTTTGGATGTGGCTGCAGCAAAGGTGCTCCAGTAAACATCTAGCATATTCAGGTCCCCCATCAACAGTATCTTCCCTTTCATACAACCACGGCTGCCCGCTGACAGAGCTGTCTGTGAATGACAGCTACTGTACAACCTGAAGCCCACATTGGTGGACCCTGTCTACCAATGGGCTTGCAGTGTGTACTATACTCTGTCATTCACAAATGACAGCATAGTACAACTGCAAGCCCATTGGTCAACAGGGTCCACCAATGGGCTTAGGGTGTATAGCAGCTGTCATTCTCAGACAACTCTGTTGGTGGGCAGCCATGGTGGTATGCAGGTGGGTTGAGCTGCCTGCCAACAGTGGGGCCATGCTGGGATGAGGCGGAGAGGGATGGGTTGGGGTGCCTGAGTGGTGGGGGTCTGCTGGGCTACCAGGGGTCTTGAGGAGTGCCGTCAGTGGTGCGATCAGGTCAGAGTGGGGGTGGGGTTCTGTTCTTACATTCCTACTGCCGCAGAGAGTGGTATATAAATGGGAATTTAGGCTGGGAGGGGGGCTTCTGATTGTAATACTGTACTGCAACAGACAGCAGCATGCGACAGGGGATTCAGGCAGGGAGGGGGAACACTGGACTGCTAGGGTGGACAGGCTGCTGTGCTGCTGTCTGCAGTATGGCAGCCTGGCTGTGGGTGTCCACCCACTTAAGTCTTCTTGTTATAGACTTATCTTTTGGAGGTGCATCTCTGGACTTGCTCTGGGGATGCACCTCTACTTTGGGTTGTGAATGGGGCCTGTACACCATATGCATGGGCACGGCCCCTGCACAACACCTCTAGATGCACTGCATAACATTATGGGTGGTGTGCGGCACATCTGTGATGCATCGGCACATCAGAAATGTACTGGTGCATTGGTTCCCTTCCAGAATCGTGCCAGTGCATAAGTCAGAGTTGCACCGGCGCATCTCAGATGCGCTGGACACATCCCTTTTGTGAATCCTGCCCAGAGTCTTTTAGATCAAAGCAGTTCAGTTATGCCCACCCGGCCTGCTTCCTTTCCATGAGACAACAGTAATGCTCAGACAAAAGCTGTTCTAGCTGAATGCCCTCAAGCCTGGGAAAGCAATGGGAGAATGCAATTTTCTGTTCTCCCCATACATCCCAAACCTGATAACTTATTTTACAGAGAAAATAGGTAATACAAAAAATTGCATTGGTGTCACAGTCGGTAGAAACATCTAATCTAGCCCTAAGGAAATGGAACATCCTCCAGATAGCACAAGTGTTAACTGGGGAAACACGTCACCTTCACTTGTTCTTATAATTTGGAGCCAAGGGACCCCATATTCAGTTGTGCTGTGATAAAAACAGCATTTGGCTGCTAGGGAGTGATATTCAGAGGGACAGCATGCCCTGTCCAGCCCATGCCTCCTGTCTGACTATTGGGCCATAACAGCGCTGCACACAGTGCATATCGGGTTGCTACCACAGCCCACAGCTGGAGACAGACTCCCAGGAGAAAAGGGGAATAGTGCATCCCAAAGGATATAACACCATTGTTCCTTGGAGCCATATTGCATGGCCGGCATGCTCATGACCACATATGGAGCACACCGCACTAAGGAGCCATTTGCACGTCCTGTTGTGGTCTTTAGCAGCTCTGTACTGCAGGTAGAGGAAGGAGCTGACTGTTGTGCATATTGTAATAGACAGTACAACCTCTGAGGACATAAGGAGGTTAGTTACAGAATTAGAAATGTCCCTAAGGTCCTTTCACCCATGTTGATTACGATATACATGCTACCACTTGGTAGGATCATTAGACAGTATGGTGTTGGGTTTCACTGTTATGCAGATGATGATACCCAGCTCTATCTGTCTTTTTCACATGAGACAAGGGGTCAACCAGGGCTTGGCTGAGATCCAGGACTGGATGTTTTTGAGCTGGCTAAGAGTAAACCCGGACAAAATTGAAATACTAGTGATTGAACTGGGCTGTCTGGGGGGATCATCAGCAGCTGGGAAGAAGACGGGTCTCTGTCTTGGTACTTCCAGACTTATGGCTGCTGCAAAGGTGAAGAATCTGGCTGTCATTCAGGATGAAGGGCTGACATTTGAGGCTCAGGTGTCAGTTGTAGTCCGGAATGCCTTTTACCATCTTAGGAATCTCAGCTGGATTTGAACCCTTATTACCTCAGAGGGCTTGCCCTCACTGGTGCATGATTTTGTAACCTTGAGGCTCAAGTACCGTAAACCCTGAACCTTGGGGTCAGTGAAGGTATGTTACGGCACCTGAAGTTGGTGCAGAACATGGCTGCTAGGATGATGACTAGCCTTTTGAGGTTGAACCACATTTTCCTGGCACTGTCGGCACTGTACTGGCTGCTGGTGAAGTGGCATGTCACCTACAAAGTTGTATTACTAATGTAGAATCCCCTACATGGGCTGGTGCCTGGGTTACCTGCATGATCTCCTGTATCCTTACAGCCCAGCATGGTCCCTCTGTTCTACCATGTAAGGTCTTCTAGTGATACCTAGGTCAAGGATAAAAACCTTGGGGGATCGATCTTTTGAAGTAACAGGTTCTGTATTGTGGAATTCTTTTGCGAGGGCTTTGAGGAAGACCTCTTCAATGGAGGCTTTTAATAAGGTCTTAAAACTTTATTTTCTCAGGTTCTTGGGGACTAACATTCCCTTGTGGTAATTAAGGGTGACCATCCAAGTGATGTGCAGTACAATTTGGTTATTCATTCATAATAACTGGGGAGTGTTTTCTCCCATAGAGAAACCCAGTTATAATTCATTGTTATAACCCGCTGGTTATAACGGCAAACATGCGCCAGGTTTCCCTCGCTCCACACATGCGCCAGCTGGCGCTCTTCCCTTCCTCGGCATCGGACACTAGCCACAACTCGAGATGCAGTGGCATGTCTGGCTGTAACTTTTAAAAACAAACTGAACTCCTTATAAAAGTTATACTCTTAACACACACACAAAAAGATAAGGGAAACAAAATGCTTATTTTAAGCAGTAGCTTCACCCCAATCCCAGACCAAATGAAAGTCACTGACCACAGCTGCATAGGAATGTGTGTTTATTTTATATAATTGCTGTGGTGAAAAAATGCTCCCCAGCAATTATATGAAATAAAACATGGGGTGTTGTGTCTAACTTGCAATTTTACACACACCCTCAGTGTTGGATGCTTAAATAACCCCTCAAGCTTTGCTCTCAGGGTTTATGTAGCATCCAGCACCATGGGTGTGTGTAAAATCTCATTAAACACACCACCCCATGTATTACTCTATATGTTAAAAGTCTGTTTATTAGAGATTTTTTTTGATATGTGCTATTGTGTCATGTTTTCATACTGTTTGATATTTATTATTTTTATCTGCTAGCTCTGTCTTATTGTACTGGCACCCTAAGTCTTCGAGGAAGGGCACCATAAATAAATAAAATGCACTACTATTAAGGGGAAAGATGTCCTGAGCGATCTTCTCCAAGGCCCTGATGGTCCTGGGGCCTGTGAAAAATGACAGTGACATAAACTGGATAAGCTGACTTTTGTTAAGGTTCTGTTGATAGATTATAGAGAGAGGGTCCTCTTTTTCTGGCAAGTTAGAGGGCATTCTGGGGGCAATGAATACCTGCATCTTCAAGACATGCACTGTTTCACCAAGATGGTGGGGGTACTGGTCATGTCAAGGAACAGGGACATCTGGGGGATTTAAATTAAAGGATGGGGGCTGGGGAGGCAACTAGTGCCAGGGATCATCAATGGCAGGGGTTAGATACAGGGATTAACCAAGAAACGGATCACTGGCTGGCCCGGTGGTGCTGAGGGTTGAGGTGCTGGATGCCACACCTCACACCACGCTGGCAACCTGTGTTTGGGAGCAAGCTCAGATTGCTGGGGATTGGCTGGGAAGGAGAAGATCAAGTGTCCGGAGGACAGCACTCCTCTCCTGGGTAGGGTGGGTTTATGATGTCCTGGCAGCAGCAACTCCCAGTGGAGGCTGGAAGTGCATCAGCTGGGGGTTGTGCACGCAGGGGTAGCGGCATCGGCGGACATCCACAAGTGGGGTGCGGAGGCGTGCTCAGCTAGCACTGGACACCATTGCACATCCGTGCCTCTGGGGGACCATCATGAAATTGTGCACATAAAGGGAAAAAAATAGCTCCTGCAGGAGACGACCGCATGCCCTCCCCATGCCCACCATCGGACCCCACCTCCTCCGATCCCAATATTCTCTGGCCAACACCAGACCACCAGGCTAGATTGAATGGAGCACTCAGGTAAGTGGAGGGTGGCCCTGCTCTGGGGGGGCATAAGCTAGGGGGAATATGGTGGTTTGCGGTACTGGGTCAGGGTTTTGGAGAGATCTAGAGCAATGGTGGTCTCAGGCAGGGCGGAACAAGCTGGGAATGCCTGAGGGATTTCTCATGACCGGTGACTGGAGGGAAAAAGAAGGCAAAAAAAGGAAAGAAACCGACTGCTGAGCTGGGTAGCACAACAAAAGTAGACCTCCAGGTGGGGTAAGGACATCCCCTCGATATCCAGGCATCCCTCTTCCATCAAGGCCACCATTTCAGGGAACTTTTTACCTAGACTACAGGCATTGGTACTCATTACCCTCCATTTTCATATGGCTTTAGTTGTATTCAGACCCCCATCTTATCAGGAGGAAATGGACAAGAAAATGATAGAAGGTATCCTTAGAATGGCAGAAAAGGGGGAGATATTGCTGATGGGGGACCTGAATATGCCAGATGTTAACTGGAGCACCTTTGCTGCAGCCACATCCAAGAGCATGGCCATTCTCGATGCCCTACAGGGGGCATGCCTCAGACAGCTAGTTTTGGAACCCACTCAGGAGGGAGCAATCTCAGACCTTGTACTCTCAAATGGGGACGGAGACAGGATCTCCGATCTTGAAGCGGGTAGCCATCTGGGAACAAACGACCACCAAACAGTGTGGTTCACGATAAACTTAGCTGTAGAATCAAGCCACACAAAAGTGAAGGTACTGGACTTCAGGAGGGCTGATTTTGTCAAAATGGGAGAGTGCCTCAGAGAAGCACTAGCAAACAGGCAAGAAGGTGGGATGGAGCAACAATGGGGAAACATCAGAACCACCATTACAGAGGCAACATGCCTTTGTGTGAAGCAAATAAATCAAAATGAAAGAAAAAAACACTATGGCTCTCAAAAGAAGTGGCGGGAAAGGTAAGGGCGAAAAAGATAGCATTCTGGAAGTATAAGGAAACACAGAAGGAGCAGGACAGAGAACTGTACCAGTTAAAGCAAAGGAAGTAGGGAAGGCAGTCAGAATAGCAAAGGCCCAAACCAAGGAAAAAATAGCCAACTGTTTAAGAAGGGGGATAAAACCTTTTATAGGTACATTAGGGAGCAAAGAAAGACTAAGGCACTGATACTGAGGCTAAATAAAGAGGAAGGTGGTTGGGCAGAGAGCAACAGTGAAAAAGCAGGGATACTGAATGAATACTTCTGCTCAGTATTTACAATGGAAGAGTAGGGGGAGCTACCTAACCCAGTCAATAGAAGCACTCTGGATAAGGGGTTGGATATAGTCCTGTCACAGAAGAAAGAGTTGTGAAAGAACTCCTAAAACTGAAGATGGATAAAGCAATGGGGCCTGATGGGATTCACCCCAGAATTCTAAAAGAATTAAGGGAAGAACTAGTAACACCACTGACTACCCTTTTTAACAAATCATGGGAGGATGGTGTGGTACCTGAGGACTGGAGGAGGGAGGATGTGATTCCCCTTCACAAAAGTGGAAGCAAGACAGAGGCAGAAAACTACAGACCTGTCAGTTTGACCTCAGTGGTAGGGAAAATGATGGAATCACTTCTCAAGGAAAGAACTGTTGAGTACCTAGAGGCCAGTGGGGCACAGGACCCAAGGCAGCATGGATTCACATCAGAAAGGTCATGTCAGACAAATCTAATTGATTTCTTTGACTGCGTGACCAAAGTAGTAGACCAGGGAGGGGCTGTGAACATGGTCTACCTAGACTTTAGCAAGGCATTTGACACAGTCCCGCTCAAAAGAGTAATAATCAAATTAGCCAGCCTGGGAGTGAGTCCCAGGGTGGTAGCCTGGGTAAACACTGACTGGACAACAGGACACAGTGGGCAATAGTAAATGGAGTCAACAGTGAAGAAAGAGGGGTTACTTGTGGGGTACTGCAGTGTTCAGTACTGGAGCTGGTCCTTTTTAATGTCTTTATAAGTGACATTGCAGAAGGACTGGAAGGGGAAGTATGTCTCTTGGCAGATAACACAAAGATCTGCAACAGAGTTGATATGCAAGGTGGGGTGGAAAGAATGAAAAGGGACTTGGCAAGGTTGGAGGAATGGTCAAATGTATGGCAGCTTAGATTCAACGCAAAGAAGTGCAAAGTAATGCACCCAGGAAACAAAAACTCAGGGGAAGAGTACACAATAGGGGGTGAGATCCTGATGACAACAAAAATGGGAAGGGACCTGGGGGTAGTCATATCAGATGACCAAAAGGTGGCCCCGCAATGTGAGAGGGCAGTAAGAAGGGCTGGGGGGATACTGGGATACTTAGGGAGAGGCATCACCAGTAGAAAACAGGAAGTTGTTGGCCCTCTGTACAGACAGTTGGTAAGACCACATCTGGAGTACTGTGTACAGTTCTGGAGACTCCATCTCTGCAAAGACACAGACAGGGTGGAGGCTGTCCAGAGGAGGGCAACCAAAATGATGCAGGATCTGCACCAGAAGACATATGAAGAAAGACTGAAGGAGCTTAAGATGTATAGCCTTGAGGAAAGGAAGGAGAGGGGGGACATGACAGAAACTTTCAAATACTTCAAGGGAATAAACAAAGTCCAAGAGGGTAGCATCTTTCAGAAAAAGAGATGTGCAAGAACAAGGGGGCACGATTTGAAGATGGGGGGGACGGCTCAGAGGTAATGTGAAGAAGTATTTATTCACAGAGAGGGTTGTAGATGCTTGGAACAGCCTTTCTGAGGAGGTCATAGAGTCAAAAACAGTGGTGGAATTCAAGAATGCATGGGACAGACATAAGGCAATTCTAGTGGGGGTAGGAGGAAGTAGGCTGTTGGTTAACTAGGATCTGCAGCTTATCCATTAGGTAGGGAAATGGGCAGACTAGGTGGGCCAAGCTGTCCTTATCTGCCATCAAATTCTACGTTTCTATGTTTCTGGAAGGAAAGGTATGTCTGTTCGCAGATGACACCATGATCTGCAACAGAGTTGACGCACTGTAAGGGGTGGAAAGAATAAGAAAAGATCTAAGCTTATTTGGAAGAATGGTCAGGTGTATGGCAGTTGGATTTTAATGCTAAAAAGTGCAGAATAATGCACCTGAGTCACAGGAATCCAAGAGAGGAGTACAGGATGGGGGGTGGGGGTTCTGGCCACCACAAAGCAAGACAGAGACCTGGGGATCATCACATTAGATGACCTAAAGGCAACCAAGCAGTGTAAAAAAGCAGTGAGGAAGGCAAACAGAATGCTGGAATGCATATGTAGGGGCATAACCAGCAGAAAGAATGAGCTGGTGATGCCATTGTACAGATCACTGGTAAGGCCTCACCTGGAGTACTGTATCCAGTTCTGGAGACCCATCTCAGGAAGGACATAGACAGGGTGGAGGAAGTCCAGAGAAGGGTGACAAAAATGGTACATGGGCTGCACCAGAAGCCTTATGAGGAAAGACTCATGGACCTTAATATCTATTCACTGAAGGAGAGGAGAGAGAGGAGGGATATGATGGAGCCATTCAAGTACCTTAGGGGTATAAACAGGGTACAGGGTGGAAGCATATTTCAGAGGAAGCATTGCACAAGGACAAGGGGACATGATATGAGGCTAGACGGAGGAAGGCTCAGGGGGAATGTCAGAAAGTACTTTTTTCACAGAAAGGGTGGTGGATCCATGGAACAGTCTTCCAGTGGAGGTTGTGGGGGCTAAAATGGTATGAGGGTTCAAAAGCACAAGGGTACCCTGGAGAAGGGCAGAAAAGGTGTGCCGCAAATCGAACAGGATCTGGGCTATCAACACTGAGTAAGGAATGGCAGATTAGGTGGGCCGTATGGTTTTTATCTGCCGTCAGATTCTATGTTTCTAAGTTTGCATTGATAAAGTGTGTTTTTTTGCATACAGCTTTTGCATCTCTGGCTGGACGTTCTGCTCTCCATGAGCGTCACACATTTCTTTGTTCCAGCTTGCATGTTTGGGGCGGCTGTCCTTTCACGAGCCCAGGCCCAGCACTGCTGGAATCACAGTTCCTCCATTTAGATTTTGCTTAGGAGCATGGAACAGAAGAATAATTCCAACCTGAATGCATGTCACGTTAGAATCACACCCCGTAAAACTGACTTGCCTGAGAGCCTGTTGTACTTGTAAGTCTGGGACTTAGAGCCTCTCAGTACGATGCAGTGGGGATGAAAATGACAGGGGCACCAAGAAGGGAAAGTTCTGACTTTGCAGTGGGAGAAGTCAGCTAGGGAAAGGAGTGGATAACTCACTTTTAAAAGGAGTGTTTAGTTTAGTTTATTGTTCTAGGAATTATTACCTTTGAGCCAATGGCTCTTTTACAAAGGTTCCACATCATCAATGTACAAACAAACAAGACATGTTACATAGAATGGTCAGCAAATTATCAAGGTTTCAATAAGCCAGTATAATACAGTACATCACAGGAAAAAAACAAAACATTGGAGGAACGGTCAAGGTAGGAAGGGTAGGAGGAGACATGGGAAGGGGAGCAGACTTAGAGTAGTTAGAGGTACTCAGATGCCTTTGTCAAGAAAGGAGCAGAGGAGGAGGATGAAAAACAGTAAAAACAGCCATGAGGGAAGAATCATTAGTCAAGGCAGTCACAGGAGCTAGAGGCTGAGAGGTGAGAGTAAAGCATAGATTTGAATGCTCTTAGTGACGTGGAGGATGGAATGAGCAAGCTCAGGGCATTGTACCAGCTGGGGGCATGATAGGCAAAAGATCTTTGGCCCTGTGTGGTCCAGCATCTGGGGACCTGGAGAGGCTGGTGTTCTGATCTTCTGGTGGGACGGATGCTGGTATTCGGGCAAAGTAGGTCTTGGATACACGGCGGAGTGCGGCCCAAGATGGATTTTTTTGCCATCAAGCATGTGAGGTACCTTATGCGATTTGAGAGTTGCAACCATCCTGTTTCAGTGTAGAGCTCACATTTATGAGTACGTCTTTGCACTCCAGTGAGCAGCCCACAGGTCTTGTTTAGGGTGGTTGTGATGCGCCTTAGTGCGGTGGTAGTGGCAGAGCCATAGATAAGCCATAGTCTATGATTGAGATGACAGAGCTTTGGATAGCAATCCTCAGCGCAGCTTGGGTAAGGAATTGCCAGTTTCGGAACAGAATACCAATGCACTGGTTCACCATTTTCGCTGTGTTATCAATGTGGGTCGCAAAGATAAGACCTTGATCAAAGGTGATTCCAAGGTATTTAAATGTTGACACTTGTTCAAGGGCATTTCCTCGGTATGTTTTGATAGTGAGTGGAATTTGTCTTTTCTGTTTTGTGGACTGGAGAAAGCATGGATTTTGTTTTTTGTAATTTAGGACCAGCTTGTGATCTAGGAACCACTTTTCAACATTGGAGAAAGCAAGTTGCAGGCTCTGGAGTAAGGGTTTCGGTCCTTATGAGAGGAGAGGAGAGAATCACGGCATCATCAGCATAAAGGATTATTTGTTCCAGGCAGGATTTGGGGAAAGAGTTTAGGAAAAGGCTGAAATGGAGAGGGCCTAGGATTGACCCCTGTGGAACACCTAAGAGGACCAGTTTTGAGTCTGAGAGAACTTCTGAGATTTTTACTGATTGAGAGCGTTGGGCCAGGTAACTTTTAACCCAGGCACCTGGTTCTTCCGAGAGCCCAAGACTGTGCAGTTGTGTGATAAGTAAGCCATAGTGAACAGTATCAAACGCCTTTGTTAGGTCAATGAAAAGAGCTTCAGTTTGATATCCTTTGTCCAAGGCAGTGTGAATTTCTCCTGAGAATTCCAGTAGGGCAGTCGATGTACTGTGTCCTTTCCTAAATCCATGTTGCTGCAAGCAGAGTATGTTATACTTATGCAGGTAGTCTGAGAGTTGGTCAGCCACAATGTGTTCGAGGGCCTTGGAGAGGGTTGGAAGTATGGATATAGGCCAATAGTTTCCTGGTAGGGACTTGTCGCCACTTTTGAACATTGGTGTGACTATAGCAGACTTCCATTTGCTGGGAAATTGACTATGGCAGAGGGAGAGATTGAAAATTTTGGTGAGTGGGTGCACCACCTCTTCTAGGGTAAGGGACAGAATTTTAAGATCAACAGTATCACTGCTTGCTCTGGATTTAGAGATAGCCTTTTACGAATCTTCGCGCGCATGCGCTATGAACGCTTTGGGAGAGTAGCACTTTGGAGGTGTGCCTCCCTTGCAATCCAGTGCCCGCTGAGCAGGCATGGCGTCCTGCACCATGGTGAGCTGTGTATAACAGTGGTGGCCTTCGCTCCATAGAAAACCACCGCTGTCATACCGAGCACCACGCCACGCCACCCTCACGCATGCGCCCCCGTGTCACACCCGCCCCCAAAGCTTTGTGCCACGCTAGGAGCCCACCCCAGCGTGGCAATGTTGTTTGCCGACGGGTGCCCAATCCCCCTGGCCGGCCCTCGCCCTCAGAAGTCGCCGACGGGGTGCCTAACTTCACGGTCTTCAGCCCCCCCAGCCATCTTTGCCATAGAGAGCCCACACCAGCGTGGCTGGTGTGGCAAATGCCCACATCATCTGCTTTTTTTTTTTTGTACCTGTAAATCAAAACGTCCCACGGCACATCTCCCAGTCCCCCTCCCACAACCTGCACTCACCCACTGTGCACCCACTATCCCATACCCCTCACCCCATACTTACCTCCAGAGCTCGGTGCGATGATCTTCGTGGACCGAACATGTCTGCACTCTTCAAAGCTGACCGCGAACTGAGGAAATGCCGGTAAGCTGTATAATGGGCTAGATAGGGGGGTTTCAACTTTATTGCATATCTCAGGCATTTTTGGAATTTTGCACCAAATTTTCAACATGGGGTTTTTGGGACCCCTTCTCATGAATGATGTCACTGTCATGGTGTTATTCCGGCCCGAAGGGTGATTTCGCAGTCACTGCACAGTCATCGCGTGAAATCACCCTTTGGGCCTGAATAGCACCATGACAGCAGTGTCAGTGGCTCAGTAGGTAGCACACTCACCTCTGAGGCCGGGAGATCAGAGGACTGTGGGTTCAGTTCCCACATCTGGCACTTGGGTTAATATCCCAGTACTGACACTGTAATGCAGCATGAGAGGGGTGCTGCATTTCTGAGGTGCTGTCTTTCAGATGAGACGCTAAACCGAGGTCCCATCTGCCTGGATTGGTGGTAGTTCAGGTGGATGTTAAAGATCCCATGGCACTTATCGAAAAGAGTAGGGGAATTTCCCCGGTGCCCTGGCCAAATTTCCCTCATTCACTAAAATACCACCAACAGCTTAATCTGGTTCAAGGTCAGTTGGCATTCATCTGTATCCCCCTCCCCGGGTCGTGCCTGAAAATAGGCAGGATTTGTCTAGTGCACTTACCCGGTCAACAAAAGCTAAATAAATAAATGACAGTGACATCATTCATGAGAAGGGGTCCCAAAAACCCCATGTTGAAAATTTGGTGCAAAAATTCCTACAAATAACTGTTTTACGAGCGTGCATTGTGCAGTTCCTACGCACGCCGTAAGTTTCTTGATTTCCATATTTTCACTCCAGATTTTCAACATTGCCATTTTACCACACCTCCTTATGAGCAGTACAGCTGTCATTTTTCACATCCCGCCCAAAACGCAGTTTCCTACCATGTAGTGCACAGAGCAGTCGGTGTGCATAATCAATGTACGGCATCAGTAAGACAATCACAGTGACACTGTTCATTAGCAGAGGTTTTAAAATGCCATTGTTGACAATTTGGTGAAAAAATTCCTAACAATGACTGTTTTACGAGCATGCATTAAAAAGTAAGCAAGGAACTCATCATTGTGTCTTATTTGAAAAACTGAATAGGTTACAACCTGAAATAAAAAGAAAGTATTTATGGTTATTTTGGTGTCAAAAATTGATATTTCATAAAAAAGACCACCCATTGAAACACCTAATAACAATCACACCCCCTGAATTTAAAGTAGAAAAATTCAGGAGAAATAAGTTAACAATTACAAGTGAAAGAATGTATAATGGAACAGGAAGACTTACTTACAAAATAGTTTATCTAAACATTGGAATGAGTTACCGTATGAACTGAGAAAAGTGCAGAATCCCACCACTTTTAAAAAACTATTGTTTAAGCACCTTAGTCTAAAATGCAAATGTTTTAACTAACTTTTAATGTTTGTGTCAATGCTGAATGTTAGTTTGTTTTAAAGGAATTTCGAAAGTTTTATGTATGGAACACAGGTCTTTGTTGTAAATGGGGGTCATTCCCTAACAAATGTTTCCTGTATAAAAATAAAATTTTATGAAATGAAATGAAATGAAATTCTGTTTGGGGCTGGTAAACACTTTTATGTTTGAGTTGATGCAGTGACAGTAAGCTGCTTTGCAGTGTGGCAGACCTGGGTTCAAGACATTCCTCAGACCAGTGCATCGTGATTGCATCAGAGAGCGGGGTGCTATATCTGCTGCTTGTATGGGCTAATACTTCAGTGAGCACTGAGCACATTGAGGATCTGCTTAGGTTTCATCAGTATAGTCTCCTGTGCCAGTAGCAGTATCCGCAGCCATGGACTGATTGCAACCGATGATGTCACTGGTTGGAGCACAAATAACAAAGCAAAAGGTGAGTTATGTACAGAGTTCATTTTAAGGACCAGAGGGATACAAAACAAAAAGAGAAATGTGCAGGAAGAGAACAGAATATGAGCAGATATGAACTGTGACTGTTTGCCATGCTCTCCATCCCTTTCTGCAAGCAGGTGTATACGAAGGCTGAAACTGTAAAACCATCGTATTTTTCCGAGTTGTAAATTTTTATTGGTCTGTTAAATATTTCACCTAGGCCACCCCGAGGCCCCCACAGCATCCTGTTGTCCTGCCATTCGGGTAACTTGAGTTCAGAAGGGGACTTGAGTCATCATGACTGGAGGTAGGCCAGACTGAGGCAGTTGCTACATGGCAGCTTGCCTCGATCAGGGAGTACAGGTCACTTGGGCTCAGAAGGGGACTTGAGTCACCATGTCAGGAGCCAGGCCAGGCAGAGGCAGTTGCTACATGGCAGCTTGCCTTGGTTTGGGAGGATTGGTGGCACGTTCTGATGCTGCACTGACCCCTGCGGTTGGGCCAAGGAGCGTGCTTCTTGTTGCAGCGATGCTGTGGTGTGTGAGGTTGACGGAGGCAATGTCTCACACCGTGGGGTGGATCAGAGAGCATGCTTCTCGCTGCAGTGATGCTGTGGTGTGCAATGCTGACACAGGCATGTCTCACACTATGGGGTGGGGGGGGCATGCTTCTCGCTGCAATGATACTGTGGTGTGCAAGGCTGATGCAGGCAATTGGATATATACCTGCTGGAGATTAGAAGGGACAGAGGTGATGTGATAGAGACTTTTAAGTATGTGAAGGGTATAAATAGAATGAGAGAAGGCAGCTTATTTAAAAGGAAAGTCGGAGCTAAAACAAGGGGTCATAGTCTAAGATTGGAAGGAGGAAGATTTAAAATCAATGTAAGGGGATGTTATTACACTGAGAGGGTAGTTGAATCCTGGAACAGATCACCTGAGGAGGTGGTAGGTGCCAAAACGGTGGAGGGATTTAAGAGGGCATGGGACAGACATAAGGGGTTGATTAGTGGGCAGAATAAAAGATCATTGGGCAGTGGTGTGAATTAGGGGTGGGTTGGAAAGGGGCAGACTAGATGGGCCAGGATGGTCCTTTTCTGCTGACACATTACTATGATACTATGATACTAAGAACAAAACACCAGGGCCAGATGGTATTTCAGTGGAATTATATAGGAGGCAGTATAGCGTAGTGGTTAAGGGCACTGACCTGGAGACCTGGCTTTGAATCTCATCAGCCCCCACTTGCATACTGTGTGAACCTGAGCAAGTCACTTAACTGTCTTGTGCTCCCAGGTCACACCTGGAGAAAGCTCTGGCTTAATTTGCCTTTCCTTGTTAAACAATTTCCCCTCCCCCCTTTCCCCCTTATATCAAACTGTATTACAAGAAATAAGCCCTCGCCTATATAACATAGCTATAGGAATTAAACATCACAAAACCCTTCCAGCATTGATGAAAGAATCTGTCTGTGTTGTCATACTCAAAAAAGGTAAGGCTCCTACTGATTTTGCCAACTACAGGCCAATCTCTTTACTATATACAGGTTATGAAATAATTACAAGAATCTTAAGTAACAGATGAAAAAATGCCGGCTGGTGGCTGAGGTTGAGACAGCTGGATGCCACCTGCGCACCATGCCGTGACCGGGTTCGGGAGCGAGCTCGGATCGTCGGTTGGCCAGGGGGAGACAGGCTAGAGCATCCGGGACAGCCGCCTCTCCGTGGGAGGGAGGGACCTTTATATCGGCAAGCGGCGACCCCTGGTGGAGACTGGGGAGAGCGACGGCAAGCCGAGTCTCAAGGGGTATAATTGGCCACAGGCGGAAGCCAGCAGCCAATCAACCCCAGAGGCTGCTCCTTTGTGGTAGGAGGGGGCGACGTTGAGGACGCCAGAGGATGCCCTGACGCTTAGGCATCCAACGTCCCGGGGGAACATGGGAGGGAAGTACCTCTCTCGGAGCCTAGATGATTTGAGCACCGAGCTGCGGTTCAATGTGCCAGCACCCACCCACAAACCCAGGACCAGATAAGTACCCAAAATTGGGGGTCAGTCCCTGGACCCGACCGCCTGGGGGTATTCTATGCGCAATGATGGGACTGGGGAACGAGGGGTGCTGGAAGGGGCAGGGCTTCATAGGTGACCCCGAGGGTTCGGCTCAGTGGAGGGAGAAAAATAGAAATTTAAAAAAAAAAAAAAAACAGATGAAAAAAATTATTGCCTATCCTGATTGGTCCTGAACAATAAGGTTTAATTCTAGGGTGCCATGGAAGAGAAAATATTGGAAGTGTTTTATTGGTTCTATAGAAAGTCAAAACTGAAAAAGCATGCTGCTTTAAGTAGTGATAGTGGAGAACATCGGACCCACCACGGACCTGCGCTATTTGTGTAGTGTCCTGATGTATGTATGTGGCCTTTACAGGTCTGCCTTCTGCGTAATTTTTTACAGTTATGTGTTTCTTTTTTATTAGTTTATTTGAGTGGGGGCTTGCCCACACACCCCTGTATTAAAAAGACAAGGGGTGTGGGGCAGAGTCCCCCAACTCAAACAGAAAAAAACTAAATAAACAGCAAACATGTGACTAGTTTATTTGATTTGGGAGGCTTCACCCCCTCCCACACTCCTCCATGTTAAAAAGACAAGGAGAGGTGTGGGGGGGCAGAGTCCCCATACTCAAACAAACTGACAAAACCTATCTCAACAACAAACACGCTACAAAGGTAGTGTGGCTTTTTGGTTTGGTGTGCCACAAAAAGGCCTTTACCTTCTCTCTGGTCTGCCAGACCCATCTGTTGTTTACCTTCTCTCAGGTCTGCCAGACCCATCTGTTGCTTCTGGTGAGGACCCCTTGCTGGTACTGAACGAATTGAGTCAGATGCATAAAATAATGAATAAGAGTTGTTTATTCAGAGACAGCAGGAAGCACATCTTCTTACAAGAGATTTAGACTCTGACTGACTGATTGATTGACTGACAGGGAATCTAGGGATTTCTTAGGTGCCTCTGCAAACATTGCATCATTGTTCTGAGACCACCTAAAGGGACAGCTTCTGACATTGGCCCCATATGTAAGTGTACTCCACAGTAGCCTAGTGCAGCTACAGTACAGAGCAGCAAGTATGCAACACTGTATTCACTAAAGCTTTACACTATGTTAGTTGCATGATCTGATATTCTCCACCACCGCCCTTTAATCTTCCTGGATGCTGCTAAAGCATTCAACTCCTTAGAATGGGAGTACCTAAACACTGTAATGCAGAAATCTGGATTACCAGAGACATTCAGAGAATGGATTAAAATAATATACCAAGAACCTGACACTGCTGGGATTACAATTGGAGTAAAATCTGAATCCTTTCAATTTAAGAGGTACAATACAGGGATGCCCCTTGTCTCCTGGCGTATTTTCTCTATCTATAGGGTCATTGATCAGGAAGATAGAGGGGAATAAACAAACAGAAGGAATTCAAATAAACAAATTACCTGTAAGACCTTATCCTTTGTGATGATATCCTACTTTTTATATAGAGACCAGTAAATTTAATTGCATCCTTTGTGACAGGGTTGAATCTATGCCTCAATGACACCCTTGAAGAAACAATGGAAGACTTTAAAGAAATATCTCTTCGTCTGGATGCCTGCAGGTGGGTGCTACCTGATGAACACTTATATTTTATGAACTTTGTTCCCTGTTCACCACTGGGTGGGCTTGTTATTTGCTTCTCTTTGTGCTACTAATGCTGAAGTGTAAAGCTAGGGACTCACTGGTTTTCCTAGAGTTGCCTTGCTGATTACACCTTAAAGCCAGATATACCAAGCAGCTAATATAGATCAGACTTTGAAAATTTGATTGCAAGTTATAAGGATTGTAAGGATCTATTTCACAAAAGATGGGGTAAACTGCAGTCCTTTTGTTTGTCCTAATGCTTGGGGCTGCTGACTTGATCCCTTGGCCCTCACATAGTACATATAGTGTTTCTAGTTTTTTATGTTACTGTGGTTCCTAGACCTGTTCTCTTTCCCTGGTTAAATAAGTTAAATTGTTCTAGGTCACAAAGGTAGTAGGTAAATAGATTTTGATATCCAGAGTTTAGGGTTTTTTGTGTTTGATGGTCTGTTGTTGGTGCACTTTGAATGGGAGATGGGGTGGGGGTGGAGTGGTGGGGACTGTATAGTATTTCTGGAGGTTTGGTTGCAGGATTTGTATGTATATGTGTAACCCCCCTGCAAATGGGGGTTCCCAAAAGACTTCCAGGAGCTTGCTTGAATGCTCCAAGCCTGAATGGTGTTTGGCGTTTAAGCCATTTATCAGTGAGTGTTTTTAGAGCCTCTGGTACTGTCTCTTTAAGAGCTGTCTGCTTGCAGACATAATTAGTTTGTTTGGGGGGACTGTGTGCTTCTCTGTTTGAGTACCACTCGAGCTGCTGCCAATTCACTCCATTTTTGCAGTCACTAGAGTGCAAAGGGAACCTATCTGAAAGATGTAACTGTTTGCCAGAAATCATTTACAGTAATAATGAAGTTACAGTTTGTCTAACCTGCTTTCTTTGCAGTCAGAACTGTGTCTGCCTAGTTCCCATTCTGATTTTGAACTGCTGAACTGGACCAATCAGTGTGGGGTAGCTAACTCTAAAATGGTGCCTTGGACGAATCAGAACTTGGACTCATAATCTGAGCCAGCCACAAGAGGATTGTATGGGCAGCGACTCTGGGATATGTAGTTTAGACTTCGGCGCCTTTTTGGACCAACAGCAGCAGTCTATTGTGAGTGACAGCCAATCCAGTCAAGAACTGGGAGGAACTCAAAGGAAGTGCCCGGTTTTGTCTGTTGGAGTTTCAGTTTTAGATCTGGCAGTGAAGGGGAAAGAAACCCTGTGCTCCTTCAGTGCACAGTTTCAGTCAAAAAACGTGTGTAAGGCCCAGAGTTCCGGTCTGCAGCTTGTGTAACTGCTTGTTGGGACAGATCAATCCCTGTGAAAAGAATCAAAGGATCTCTGAAGAGTAGAAACCAGGCTCACCCTGTAAAAGACTGAAGAAATTGTTGAATTGCACTCGGTCTGTCAGGAACTGAATCTGCTGTGTGTTTTCCCGGTATTGTGCAGTAATTGCCATTGGGATAGAGAAGCAGCCTGCCTGGTATAGTACTTTCTTTTTTACCATATAAATGTGTGAAGAGTCCTGGAGCTCAAAGTAGCCCCTGCTGACGCTGGAAGGACCCTATCTTGTTTGGAGGTCGTGAGTACTAATTCAGGTCGCCTCCGTTGAATTGCCACATTAAATCCAAATGGAATCACTGTACTGCTGACTGTTTAAGCTAATTTTTCTTTTCACTGTGTGAAAGGGCCCCTACCAGCTGCCATGGTTTGGACTAGCCACTAGGGCTTGGGTACCCAGGGACAGTAACTGGTAGGGATAGGCCTGTGCACAGAGCCATAGGTAGATAGTAAAGTGATAAGCTAATTAACCTGATTTCCCTGTCCTTGTTATATCCCCCTAAATAAATCAGAGCTGCTTGTTTCAGCAAAGTTATACTGCCTGAGGTATTTGTCTATGTTAAAGTACTGTACTGTGATTGTTGCACTGTATCTTATTTCAAAGGAGGTCCCAGTGCCGGAACCAGACCTGGGGTAAGTGTATACTGTGAAGGTAATTCTAATATATTGTGTGGGCCACTAGTGGGAAGAAAGGGGTTGCAGTGTCCCAGAGGGCTGTGACCAAGTTAGTTTAACTATTGCAACCCTGACCTCTGGGTGGAGGCACCGCCATTGGATCCAGGCCCCTCAACCTGTTAGTGGCAAATTAGGCAGGGTAGTAGCCCTGGGATAACGCCATCTAGGGGTTACATATGCTTTTCTTCACCTTTAAACATTTCCGAATATCCTGTACAATTGTTTTATGGGGGAAGGGATATGGGTCTTGCTATGTTTTCTGGTTGGTTCGTTATTACTTCTTTGTGTGGGCTGTATTGTTTGAAACTAATAAACTTAAATTTCAAAAAAAAAATAATATAGATCAGACTTGTTTAATATGGTGGTATTGGAGCTAATTGCTGATTACACCTTAAAGCCAGATATACCAAGCAGCTAATATAGAGCAGACTTGTTTAATATGGTGGTATTGGAGCTAATTGCTGATTACACCTTAAAGCCAGATATACCAAGCAGCTAATATAGAGCAGACTTGTTTAATATGGTGGTATTGGAGCTAATTGTGCTTGTAACTGAAGGTATTAGGATAGCTGGGTCCTACTGTGACCTCATTTTGGAATAGCCCTGTTTGCTTAGAGTGGAGCTCCTTTGTGAAAGTCACAACATATTCTCCCGCTGCATAGTAATGAGAGGCTGTGTTTTCTCCACTACATAGGCAGCTCCCCAAGCTAGGCACTTGGGACAATCAAGCAACAGAAGCAACACAAGCAGCTCACCTGAGGAAGCCGAATTTCCAGCCTGATAACTTTCGAGGTAAAGAGAGACTCTTCTCTTCGTCTGGACACCTGCAGGGGGGTGCTAGCCCGACGGCTGTCAATTTAAGGATTCACCCCGTGACATCACATCCGATGACATCACATCCTGTTGCCCAGAACCTATCTCCCCACTTTCCCATTTGCAGGTTATACCTGCTGGCCACTAGAGGGACCTATGCTCCTTTGCTACTTCCTACTCCTGCCTGCACAGCACTACTTCCTGGGATCTTGCTCACCACAATGTATTGGCCCTGCCTCATGCTCTGCCTGTGCCTATCCCCACTAGCAGTGCACTTACCCACTTACCCATCTGCTACTCCGCACTGTGCCCTGGCACCCCTCCCTCCCCTTGTTCCTGAACCTGCTCTCCTGCCCCTTGGGACCTCTGTGTGTCTCAGTCCTCCCTGCCCTCCCCCTAGCTGTCTCGTCACCTCAGGAACATCTGGGTGTCTTCTTATTCTTGCCTTCCCTTCCTGTACCACCCTGCCCACCCCCTGCCCCCTTAGCCTCCCTCCCCCATGTCAATCGTGGGAAAACCTCTCACCATCTCCCAGCCAGGTGTTAGTCATGCCACTACCCTGTCAGGGAACATTCATCCAAACCCTGGCTCGGTTCCCAGGAGCTCCTCAACTCGCACCACAGGCCTATGCATGGTCTCCATGAATATCTGTAGCCTCCTAAAAAGAGTTTGACTCACTACAATGCCTGGTCACATCAATTGCCCTGATGTCATCCGCTCTGGTTGAGACTTGGCTGTCAAAGTCCTCCCTGACTCCCTAGTCTCCTTCCTGGTTTCCTCTTCCGGTCCGACCGTGTTGGAGACGGGCGGCGGCTGCGCCTATTTATGTCAAGGAATCTCCTGAGCCCAGCCCTGCCTGCTCTCATCCTTGACTCCAGGGCCCAGGCGCTACACTGAAACTAACCCTGACCCTTTAAAGGGACCCTTTATCTGACTACTGCATACGTGCCCCCCAGGGACCAAACGCAGGCCATTGCCTCTCTTACAGAATACCTTACCTCACTACCTCCTTCCGCTGATCAAATTCTGGTGGGTGACTTAAATGTCAACTGGCTCAGCCCCTCCTGCTCCTCTACCCAAGACTCCTTTTCTGCAATAGACCTAACGCAGCTAGTTACCCACCCTACCAGGACTAACCCCAAGAGAGGCTCCAGTACCCTGCTTGATGTGGTACTCACCAACCGCCCTAATCGGATCCCCAATGTACAAGTCCTCCCAGACTCTCTCAGTGATCACTCCCCCATTCTATTCCACTGGTCATCCTCAGTCCCCAAACCCATAGCACAGTCCACATGCCGACGGCGTCTAATTCCTGGTGTATTGATAAAACTTAAGGAACTTCTGTCCCAAATTGACTGGTCTCCTATACTGGCAACTCCTGACATTGACACAGCTCTCTCCTTCTTTACCCAAACTTTTAATAATGCCTGTGATATCTTTGCCCCAATGTTGACCCGCCGTTCTAAAAGGCAGAATGCCCCCTGGGTAACCCCAGCTTTGATCCACCGACTCAAACATAGGGACAACCTATGGCACCGTGCCATTGAGACTGGCCGGCCCAATGACAGGCGGTTATATGCTGCAGCCCGAAACAAGTGCACTCGGGCCATCAGAAAGGCCAAGTCTGAGCACTATCGATCCTCACTCACTGCCTCATGGGGGAACCCCAGAACCTTCTGGGATAACATTAAACAGTTAAATGGAGTGCACACTCCCCCCACCCACCAGATCAACATTAATGGTGTGATCTCCTCAGACCCAGCCCTCATAGTCAACCACCTCTACACCTCATTCACTGACCTTAGCCCTATCTCACTACAAATTTTTGACCCTCCTCCCCAGCACCTGCCATAATCTTTCTCACCCTTATTTTCTCCTTCAGCGTGTTTCTACCCAAGAACTTAGGCCACCTTGTCACTGCCCTCAAGAGTAATAGTACAGGCAGTGACACCTGAATCTGTGTATCCTATGGCTGGTCTTAGACACAGTCCTTACCCGATCACATGCCTCATCAACCCACTCTCTTTGCTTGGGAAGGTTCCAACTGCCTGAAAAGTTGCCACTGTCACCGTATCTTTAAAGGTGGTGATAGGACTGTGGCTGTAAACTATCGACCAATCTCCATTCTCTCTCCTCTCTCCAAGGCCTTGGAAAAAGTGGTGGCCTCTCAAATCTCTGACTACCTCTCCATCTACAATGTCCTATGTCCTGAGCAGCATGGCTTCCGAGCGGGCCACAGTACCAGCACAGCCCTCCTAGAGTTCTCCAACTTTCTCCACTCCTCCTTAGACACTGGTTCTCTGGCTGGTGCAGTCTTCATTGACCTCTTAAAGCTTTCGACACTGTCTCCCACCCCCTCATTCTTGATGCCCTTAGTCTCTCTGGTTTTGCTGCTGGGCCTATCTCCTGGTGCACCAGTTATCTGTCTGACCGCTCACAGTGTGTAAAAATTAATGGGACCTGCTCAGACATCTGTCCCATCTTTTCTGGGGTTCCCCAGGGCTCCATTCTGGGCCTCTTACTATTCTCCCTTTACCTTAACACCCTTCCACGCTCTTGCTCGGGGAACATTCTATTGTGCGCTGATGATGCAGTCATCTTTGCCTCAAGTCGTAACCCTATTGCCCTCCAGGAATCACTGCAGAAGTCCTTCGCTGAAGCCGAGGGCTGGTTCAAGGAACATAGATTGGTGATAAATCTTAAAAAAACAAAAACCATGTTCTTCACTCATACTCAAAACAAGTCCTGCAACTTCAAACTCCTCATTCACTCTGGGTCTTCTTTCCCACTCGAACAAGTTTGCTCCTATAAATACCTAGGGATCCATTTTGAGCCCTCCCTCTCCTTCCATGGACACATGGCTGCCCTAGCCACTGCCACTAATATCCGATTGGGCATCTTACATCGGTATAACACTGCCTCCCCGGAGGCTCTTTGACTCACAGTCACTCCTTCATCCTGTCCCTAGTGGACTATGGACTGCCGGGTGTATGGTGCTGCTGATCAGACCGCACTCCATAAAATTCGCACTTCTGAATAAGGCCTGCAGGTTAATTACTGGGGCACCTATGGCTGACACACACCTGTCTACTGTACGCCAAAGCACTGGTACTTGATCTTGATGAGTGCCTCAAATATCCTGACTTGTACCCTTACAAAAAGACCCTCCTTGGGCTATCCCAACAGGATTGACCACCACACCACGCCTGTCCCATTAGTTCATACTTGGACCTCTGGGAAAACTTCTCTTGTTATCCCTAGAGCTAGGACCTCTCACGGCCAAAGAGCCTTCAGCTTAGGGCCCCTCCTGGTTCAACACACTGCCCCTCCATCTCCAAGCTCCAAATCATATCGTGCTTCAAAACTTCCACGTAACCACCTTATTAACACCCCGATGCTGTAATTGCCATTAGTCAAAGCCGACTCAATACTAATGACAAAGCTTACTATTAAGCTGCTAAGGACAACATAACTCTGGTATTGTTTGCATCAATCCTACCTGTACCAGCTTGTTTGTATCTGTGTCTTAATTTACTGTTATACTTATGTGTTGTACTGCTATACTGTGTATTTTCGTTTGTCTTACTGTGACAAGGTACCTTTGTAAATGAGCCTATGGCTCAAAGGTTTTCCAAACTGCTGTTTAAATAAAATAAAAATAATAAAAAAATATCTGGACTCACCATAAATTGGAAAAAGTCAAAAATACTCTTAATGAATCAGAATAATTCAGATACCAATACAATGCAGATATATTCAAAGTTTCCCCTTAAGATAGCTCCTGAGGGCTTAGCATAGGCTTAAAATAACACAAAATTTACCTGATCTATTTAAAGAAACCCTACCTCCAGTACGTAATATGATTAAAAATGAGATAGTTAGTAACCCTTAAACATATCTATATGGGGAAAGCTAAATGCTGTAAAGATGATTTGTACACCTAAAATACTTTATCTGCTGAATATATTACCAGTTGAAATACATAGCAAATGGTTCTCAAAAATTCATAAAACTTTCCAAAATGTTATTTGGAATAAAAAGAAACCATGATTAAGTTTAAAGTAGCTTAGCCAAACAAAAGAAAAAGGGAGGTTTTGGATTTCATAACTCAAATTATGTCACTGGGCATTTACAGCTCAACAAGCAAACTGTTTAATTTGACTTGGATAGGTTCCACTAACGTAACCCTATTGGCAGAATATGAAAATCTTTAATGCACCCATAAAAACTAGGAGATTTTTGCATATTAAACTTAATAAAGACTTGGATACACACCCAACCATTCCTCAGGCTATACAAACATTGAAACAAATCAAAATAATAAAACAAATGGAAATCCTTCCCTTGGAAACTAAACCTTATCTAGAAAATTCAATGTTTTCTTTTGAAGGACAACTGTTAGAGAAAACAATTGAAAAAAAAAGGAATCCATATAGCAAGCAAAATATTGTACCCAGATGGTATTCTAAAGTCATTTGAAGAATCTAAAGAGGAATTTCACTTGAGTAGAATAGAGTTTTGCTACTATCTTCAGATTAGACACGTAATTGAATCCAAACCAATTCCGAGATGACAAGGAGTGGGGACAAATACAGTAGTAGCACTGCATTAATCAAAGGATTTTAAGGATTTTTAAAATCCCTATTGAAAATTGTGAAACCTTTAGTTAGGAATTTTGTTTTGTTTGCTAGTGTGTTCACTGATTCCCAGAGAAGGTTGTCTCATCTGATAGTGTAGTTGAAAATCTACAGATGGCACTTAAGTACTGTAATAGGAACTGACCTCTTTCTGAAGGTATAACAAAAGAATTTTAGAGGATTTCTTTTCCCTAAATTTTGTGAAGGATAAATAGTGAATCTCGCAAAATTGCTTGACAAATTCGGTGCTACTACTGTACAAAAAATAGCTTTAGGGAAGGGTGGCAGAGACAGGATTTATAAATATCTGAACTGCTCAGAACTTGACCCGACAGTGAAATTCAAAGAGAGATGGGAGAAAGAACTAAATATTACAATTGGACAAGAGGAATGGAGCAAGTTACGGATGGACACTTGTAAAGCTCCAAGATAAATTCAAGGCAGGTTCATCCAATATAAGAGTCTGTATTACATTTATCACAAACCAAAGTTCAATAAAAATCTGGCAAAAATAAGAATAGTAGATGCTGGAGATGTAACGCAGAAGAAACAAACTCATACATATTTTGTGGTCTTGTGTTAAAATAAGACATGTGGAAAGACATCTCCTAGCTTTGTAAAAGATTACACAGGATGTCGTTTAACATTATAACCAGATTATGTATACTAGGGACTGTTCACAATTATGTGCACTACCTAAGAATACTCAGCATTGGACGCTTTCAGCCCATCGAGGTCTTAAAGGCTAATTCTCTCTCAATGGAAAACTCCACGTGTACCCATTATGCAAAAGTGGCTTCTGTTTACAGGCAAATTAGCCTTGAATGAAAAATCAGCTTGATTGCTCAGGAAAGAATGGACACATTCAATTCTATCTGGAATACTTTGCTAAAATTCCTAGAATCCAATTGACTCTAGATATTGGAAGTACTGTATGTTTATTTGCTGGATATTCTCAATTTTCTATACCACTGTTTGAATAACTTTTATACAAATAATTCATCTGTTCTGTTGTTTTATATATGCACTGTACTGTTTGATGCTGTACTACTAACAATATGCAACTTGTAACTATTTTAAATTTTATTATAAATTATAATGTAAAAATATATCTTTCAAGAGAATCTGTGGGCAATTTTAATTGGGCAGGATTTCTTGGGCGACTCACCCATTGCCATTACATAAAGGCAAGGCATTAGAAGTGTTTGACAGAATGGGCAATGAGGATTGCATGGATTATGATAAAGTAAAAAATGCCTTGCTAAAGCATTTTGAATTAACCCCAAGGCCTATAGGCAAAAATTTAGAGGGTTAAGAAATGCACTGGGGACAGCTATGCTGAAATGTGTGTGCAGCTAAGTAATTTGTTAAAACACTGGGCAGGGGTTGCAAAGGCTCACACTGTGGAAGAAATAAAAAAAACTTATTTATTATGGAACAGTTCTTAAAAACTGTGCCTGAGGAACTGAGAATATGGTTGTTGGATAGAGATCTGAGCTCCGCAAGGGAGGCAGCTAAGAGCACAGATTTGTTCATATCCAACTGACCATCCTGTCATTGCAAAAGTAATAGAGAAATGTGGTTTTAGGGGAACCCTGGGGTGGGGCAACCTAAATGGAGCCAGCCAGTGCCTGAACCAAAAGGGATGCCGCTTGGTTTCAAAAGCACAGAAATTGGTGCATGCAGGTGCCATATCCACCAGAAACTGGGGCATTTGTCTTATGATTATCTGAATTTTTTTTTAAAAAGGGCTAGTGCAGCAGAAGGGGGTATCACAGGGAGCTCACAGCAGATAGTGGCCTAACACAGAGTGCAGTGCCCTCTAACTCCACTGTACATATAGAACCCAGTGGTGGTGAATGGGTTAGTAACCATGGGATTAAGGACACTGGAGCCTCTATTTATATGGTGAAGTAGGAATTGATTTAAAGGGAACATATCCTGTTTGGCCAGTGTCCTAGGGTTAAAGGACTGATGAGTCATGTGGTCTCAGTGCCGATGGCCCAGATTTTCCTAAGCTGGGAAGCCACCAGGGCATACAGGAGGTGGTTGTTCCAGGCATGCCCATGGATGTAATCATGGGTAATAACTTCAGTAGTAGGGCCAATATTGTGTGTGTCACTGCCCACAGCACAGTGAGGGAACTGGCTCCTGAGGACACAGAGGGGGCAGTGCATGAGGAAGCAACCCCTACCTCAGCTGGAGAAGTTGTAGCTGAAGAACGAGCTGGGAATAGCAGTTCTAAGCCACTTCTACAGATTGAGAACAGCCCAGCCATGGGCGGCTTTCCCACAGCAGAGTGTGTCTTGGGGAAGGTCAGTGTGCAGAGCTAGGGAGAGCTCAGCAAGCTGCCGCGTGCCTGCGAAAAGTAAGGAAGTTAGCCACCATTGTGGAAGATGACTGTCTGAGTTCTGGGAAAAAGGAGGTGTACTGGGAGAATGGTCTCCTGTACCGTAAGTGGGTTCCTAAGGGAGGGCCAGAGGAAGGAGTACTCTGGCAGATAGTGGTTCCTAGGGAGTATAGGAAGTGGCTTCTAGCCTTACACCATGTCATACCCTTTTTTGGGCACCTAGGGGTCAGCTGTACAAAAAGGTGACCAACTATTTTACTGGCCCAGTATTTGTTTTTTAATTTCTTTTATCCACCTTCCTTGCCTGCCATCCCTGCCCTTCTGGGCCTCAAGGCAGACATCCTCTACCTTCCACCCTGTTGCCCCTTGGAACCCCATAGAGCTTTGTTCACCCCCAATGAGGATGGGGCAGTCCCCTTACTCCATCAATCAACTGTCGTCGGTCCAGGGGCCATCGGGCGGGTGAAGGCACATCGAGGGCACGTCTCCGGAGGCTCTGTCTTCCCGGCGATGGCAGGCATTTTTCCACTTTTCCCCACCCCTTACAGCATGAGACCCCTGATGTCAAGGCACAAGGCGCCGACGTCACACTGTATCATGGCAGCCCTCCCCTTGATCTTAGGGGCTTGCAGTACTCCGAGCCTCTGCTCGGAGTCAGACAAGTGTACGGGTGTACGCCTGTAACCCTCCCTGGAGTAGGCGAGCTGTCGTTGGACGCTCAAGCCTAACTCCCCAGCTAGCCACCAGCGACCCAAGTCGCTCGAACCCGGGTCACGGCGGGTGAGGTGTGCGACAGCGCCAACCCTCAGCGCCACCGGGCCGGCTGGCCCAGTATTTTTAATGACAATGGCAAACTACTACCAGACTTGTCTGCAGTGCCAGAGGGTAGGAAGTCTGGGGACAAGACTAGGGTGGCTTTGATTTCCCTACCTGTTATCAAAGAGTCATTTTAGCAAGATGTCTTGGACATTCCGGGACCTCTTAGCATGTCAAGCAGCACCAGCATGCTGTACATTTTGGAGGTCATAGACTATGCCACAAGGTGCCCAGAGGCAGCATCCATGTCCTCCATCGAGACTGAGAAGGTGGCAGATAAACTGCTGGGGATATTTAGCTGGGTGGGTTCCCCCAGGAGATTCTGTCAGACCAGGGCACCAACTTTATGTCTGATCTGATGGTTAGTCTTCGGAAGAAGTGTGAGGTAAGGCAGTTCAGGATCTTGCCATACCACCTCCAGACTAAAGATCTGGTCAAGCCATTCAAAGGGTCTCTTAAGATCATGTTAAGGGCATTCACTGACCAGAATGCAAGACAGTAGGACAAGTACCTACCCCATCCCTTATTCATGTATTGGGAAGTCCCCCAGGAGTCCACAAGTTCTCACCCTTCATGCTCCTGTTTGTGTGCATAGGCTAAGGGGCCCCTTGATTAGCAAGGGATGCATGGGAGGGTGAGCTTCTAAGGGGAATCTGTTGTGGAATCGTCCTGAATTTCAGGCCATGGCTCAAGGAGCTCATGGGGTTTGCCCAGGAGCACCTAGCCACTGCACAACAGACAGAGGCAGAAGACATGGTACAACCATGGGGACAGAGCTAAGGAGTATGAAGTCAGGCAATGGGTGATGGTGCTTATCCCTGTCTGGCAGAACAAAGTACAGGTGGCTTCAGAGAGACATTACTTGTTGGTCAGAAGGGTGAATAATAATAAATACATGGTGGAACTACCAGACAGGAGACACAAACGGTGAGTCTACCTTGTAAACATGATGAAATCCTACCATGACTGGGATGATATGGTCTTGGCTATGTGCAGCTATCTGGGAGGGTGCAGAAGTAGACCTGCTGGTGGATCTCCTGGGAGAAGTTAAGGGAGGCTCCTCAGCCAATACTGTCACCCTCACAGAGTGACTAACACCAGCCCAAGCTGCCAAAATGCATGGGTGCTGCATACATTTGGTGAAATGTTTGTGGGTAAAACAGGGCATACCATTCTGGCAGAGCATCATGTGGATACAGGGTCCCAAGCCCCACTGAGACAGGTACTCTACAGAGTCTCAGAAGGTGTAAGACAAGCCATAGAGGGGGAGATCAAAGAGATGCTGGCTGTCTGGGTGATCCAGGAGTTCAGTAGTTCCTGGACCTCCCCAGTGGTACTGATACCCAAAAAGGATGGGACCACGAGGTCCTGCATCAACTACCCTAAGCTCAGCAGCTGCACAGAGTTGGATGCATACACAATGTCCAGGATGGATGAAGTCTTAGCGAGGTTAGGGGGAGCCTGTTTCCTGTTCACTCTCAACCTGTCAAAGGGCTATTCTGCAGGTACCCCGATCCCCCGAAGTCAGAGAATGGTCTACCTTCATCATCCCATTTGGACTATTTGAATTCAGGGTAATGCCATATGGGATGAAGTATGCACCAGCCACCTTTCAACTGCTCATGTACTACATTCTGAATGGGATAGGAGACTTTGCTGTGGTGTACATGGGTGAGATCGCCTTCTATATCCAGACTTGGGAGGATCACATTTGCACGTGACCGAGGTGTTCTGTCAACTGCAGCTCACTGGGCTGACAGTCAAGGTGGAGCAGTGACAGACAGGAATGGCAGAGCTGTCATACCTTGGGCACAGGGTAGGAAGTGGGTACATCTGGCCTGAGCCAGTGAAAATGGAGGCCATTCAGGGATGGGTTACACCCACAACCAAGAGGAAAGTACTGTCCTTCCTAGGGATGGCAGGGTACTACTATAAGTTTGTGCTGAGTTTCAGCAACATGGCCAAACCCTGTTCAATTTCACCATGAAAAAATGCCAGAAAGGTTCCGTGGAAGAAACCTGTCATACTGCATTCCACCAGCTGAAGAAGGCATTGTGTTGGGCACCTGTGCTTGCCAGACCAGACTTCTCTTCAATTTGTTTGTGCACCTTGAGTTAGATCAGTGCACTTGGGAGGGAACACCCAGTTGTGTATCTAAGAAGGAAGCTGCTTCTCAGAAAGGAGGCCTATGCCATCATAGAGAAGGGGTGTCTAGGGACTGTCTGGGCTTTGCAGAATCTGCAACATTATTTGTATGTGAGGGAACTCACCCTGGTTACCGATCACAACCCCCTTACATGTTTGCATAGGACCAGTGGACAGAACTCAGACTTACTAAGATGGAGCCTGGTGCTGCAATAATATGGACATTAGACATCACAGCAGGTTACATCATGGCAACACTAAGAGGCTGTCCAGACAATCATTAGTCCCCTTGTTTTTTTTGGGTTTTTTTCAGCAGAAGGGGAGCTATGAGAAATTAAGGTGCAGTTCACCCAGAGAGTGAAGTGAGGGCATAGCAGGGGGAGCAAGCCAGCTCACGTGAAAAACAAACATCATTTAGTAGGGGCTAAAGAATTTGTTTTTTTATTTCTCGGGGGGGGGGGAATGTAACAACTTTTGTGCAATTTTTTTTTCTTGTTTCTGTATTTAAATTTTATTATCAGCAAAACCACTTTTAAGTATTTCAGCTGAGGTAAAAATTGTTTGTTAAGTTAGCTGCCAGAGGCATGCCAGATAGCTCTGGTGAGTGATAACAGTCTCCTTGGGCAGTTTATGAGAGAGCTTCAAAAGGAGAAAGTGCCTTTCATGTTTTGTACAAGACCCTTACTAATGAGTGGAGGAGTCACTCCTGCTTTGCTAGACAGGGAGAAAAAAAGAAAATCACATTTGGACCTTCCAAAACATGAAACTCAAGATTCTAGTTTGATCCAATCCTCCCAAATTGGAGTCTTCAAGGACTCAAAAGAATGTTGAATCTATTATGTCAGAGTGACATAATGGATGACGTCATGGGGAGCAGCTGACGGGTCTTGAGGTCTAGCAGAGCCTGAGAGAGACAGTCAGGTTTGGGACTATGGATAGCTGACAGTTAAGATTTGTGTCTGCCCTGAACCACAAAGGTGCCCTATGTAGGTAAGCCTCTATACTTTAGGAAAATTAGAAAGGATAGCAAGATTTGTTCTGTGTGTTTCTGTCTGCTGTGTGCAAAACCATTCTCTTTCTATTTTTGTAGAATTACTGTTCCCCACAGTCTTTGTGAAGTATCTGGTATTACATGTGTAAGTAGCGTAAAGTATTAAAACATTATTTTTTAAACTATTTAATGTTTCTGTGACTGAGTCCTTTGAAGTAGGCAGTATAGTGCAGTGGTCTAAGGCTCTGAGCTGCAAATCTGGTGACATCCAGCAGACCAGACCTGGGTTTGAATCCCACAGCTTCCACTTGCATACTGTGTGACCCTGAGCAAGTCACTTAACCTCCTTGTGCTCCCAGGTTGCTCCTGTAAAAAAGCTTTCAGCTTAGTGTGCTATACCTGGTTAAATAACTAAAAAAAAAAAGTACAGCTTGATTTATTACTGACAAAATGTGTTTCTACTTCTGAAGAGAAGGTTACCATTGCCATAGTCTGTTTCTAAAGCAAGGAGTTCTCAGCTGTGACAGAAAGGGATGGGTTGGTTGCCCTTGAGTAAGGAATGTTGTACTGTGTGAGCAGTGGCTCTGGAGGGATTCAGACCTAGAGATACCCTGAGAGAGTGTTTATGCTAAGTGGTGGCAGCAACTAAGAACCGTTACAGGCATCAGAAGGGTTTAAGAAAGTTGGGGGCAGTTGCAGGCTGAGTTTGAAATAGACCAGCTTACCACAGGTAGGGAAAGGGGTAATTGTTTAATCAGGAAAGGCACACTAAGCCAAAGCTTGTTTCCAGGTGTGACCTGGGAGCACAAAAAGTTAAGTGACTTGCTCAGGTTCACACAGTATGCAAGTGGGGCTCTGGGATTCAAACCCAGGACTCCATGGTTGTAGCTCAGTGTCCTAAACCACAGCACTGTACTGCCTCCCTGTGAAACAGGAGGTTTCCATTTTTTAAATCTACCTTCTAAAGTCCGGACTCTTGTCCTTATGTGGTTTGCCTCTGTTCCGGTCTTTACTTTTTTAAATTAAGCTTTTTCTTCCTGTAACCCTTGGCTCCATCAGGGTCATCAGTCCTGATACCTCCAGCAACTGCCTCCCCCAGAATCTACCTATAACCCCATGGATGATCCCCTACAGCAGGGTTAGGGAGAGGGAGGTATGTCCTCCCTGCCCCAGTGCACAATATAACTGTCAGGTTCTGGATGGCAGTATGGGTCAGGCAGCAGTCTTGCTGGAGCACGGCTCTTTTTTCATGTTCTGGTTTTGCTGTATGTCAGGCGGCATGAAATCATGCAGGCACTCATGCGGAGGCATGTACATGCCATGATCAGGCTGCTAGTCCTCTACATCTAAGATGTGCCCACTGTCCTGTCACCATGCCTCCATGTCATACCAGAACTGGAGTGGTGCATCAAGCCCCCTCCCTGAGAGAGGAGAGCAGTTCTCTGGACACTCCATCCTCTCCTACCCTGACTGACCCCCGGTGACCCGAGTTTGTTCCCAAACGCAGGTTGCCAGTGTGATGGGAGATAAGGTGCCCAGCACCTCAGCCCTCTGTATCACTGGGCCTACTCTCTGTTCCCATCTTATGTTAAATCCACACTGTACCGTGATCACGGTGCCTAGTGGACTGTCCACTCACGACGTCTGCAATGCTGACTCTGTTTGTAAGCACCAGGTCCAGCACTGCCCCATTCCTAGTGGGTTCTTTGATTAGCTTCTTGAGAAAAGCCCTTGTAGAGAGTCAAGGATGGCACTGCTCCTTGCCAAAGCTGCAGTTGGTAGGCTCCAATCCACATCCGGCAGAGTGAGATTACCAACTAGCAGAACCCAATCTTACTTGCCACCCTGATGATGGCTTCCACTAGTGCCTTATTCATATCCTGTCCTTGGCTGGAGGTCTGTATACCACCCTGAAATGGATATTGGCCCCATCACCTGTCTCTAGGATGACCCACAGCAAGTTCAGTCCTCTGTCCCCTGGGTGCCCCTGTACATCTGTGGCCTTGATTCCTTCCATCACATTTAGTACAACCCCTCTGCCCCTCCACTCTTCTTTTTCTCTCTTGAACAGAGAGTAGCCTGGTAAGGCCATGTCCCAATTGTGGCTGTCAGTGCACCAAGCTCACCCACCTTCCTTTGCCTGATAATGCACCAGATGTCCTGAAGTCTTTGCTTCAGGTGTCAGTGCTCTCTGTTATGTTGACATAGTCAAATACCCATAATGCAACCCACATAGCTCCTACTCCCTGGAATTCCAGGGACAGTTGTATAGTGGCAGGAGTCACCCAAGGCTGATGATCATTTTGGTCTCTGCTACCTGATGTACAGACTCAGGATTAGAATCCAGACCACTGATGAGGTAATTGAATGTGCTTACTGCTGGACAATGAGGAAGCCCCTTTAGTGTACTGTAGGCTGAAGCAGTGAAAGTGATCCTGGAAAGATAACTCAAGTGAAGGAGATCTGATTGATAAGGGTAAAAAATGGCAGCATGTTTAGCTAAATTACTATTTTGTGTTAGTTGTTACAAGAGAAAGGCATGGATCCATTGTTGATATACAAATGAAGTAATAGAGTAAGTTATGTAACTCAGCCATAACAAAGGAAGAGCTAGAAAAACTACTAAGCACTGGTCTGCTGGTGCAGGGGCAGGGCGCCTACCTGCGATGACGGCGACCTGGGTTTAGGAACAGACCTGGGTCGTCGGAGGGCTGGCCAGGGGAGAAGGATTGAGCATCCGATGACTGCTGTCCTTCTCCAGGAGGGAAGGGGTAGAGCTTGCGACACAATACAGACACCAGGCAGAGGCTGGGTGTACCGATTACGCCAATGCCAAGTAGCTTAGGGAGGGTAGGGCAGATGCTGGATGTTAGTGCACGTCCCCACCCTCGCACACCAGGGAAAAATGCTGCTGCTGGCCACCCTAGATAAAGCCCGCCTTGGCTTCAATCAGCTTCCAGACTGGCCCTCCAACCTATCCCGTCATCTGCAGCACTGTACGGGTGTGGTGCCACAACTCTACCCTGAGGGGTAAGCCAGGGGGTATCGGAGGGTCGCGGCCAATCTGGGAGTGGAAGCCAGGGTCCGTGACTGGGCAGAGGTACTGGGTGTCTGGAGGTAGATGAAAAAAGAATAATAAATAAAAAAAAAAAAAACTACTAAGGACATTCCTGTTATCAACGCTCCTGTACCAGATGGATATAATCCATGAATTCTGAGAGAACTGGCTCATGAGTTAGTGATGCCTTGTGATAGTATTCAATTAGAGTCGATTAGTGCAGTATGTGTGTCTGATGACTGATGGAAGGCCCGTGCAGTCTCTATATTGAAAAAAGGTTCTACATCAGGAACCAGGAAATTCTACACTGGTAAACTTAACATCAACACCAGGAAAATCGATGGAAGTAATTAACAGGGAGAGGCCTGTCGATCATCTAAAGCAATGGTACTCACACCAGGGCTCATGAGTCACATGCGGCTCATTTACACTTTCAATGCTGCTCATTAGCTCCGCTAATTTAGTGCATGTAATTGCGGCTCTTAACATGCCGCTTGATTGCTGGTGCTTTTTGGCTTTCCGACATGCAATGGAATTAACAGCACCCACTTAGCGCTATCAATGACGGTGTGATAAATCTAAGCGGGTGTTGTTAATCACCTTAATTACACTCGGAACAACTGTCAGTTTGTAGCCAGAGAAGGAGCATGTTTTGCCTGTGATGGTACACCCAGCTTAAGCAGGTGTTTCATTCCTCCTTTTTGTCCGGTTCTTACTGGCAAGGCGTGCATAAACAGTAGTACTTCGCAAGTAGTCCTGATGTTACAATCCCCCTGCCATCAGGTCTAGTGCAACCAGTTTCCCTTAAGCTGCTCTTGCAGTCCTTTGTTGGTGCCTGTCAGCAGCTAATGCAGGAAGTCTTTTGCCCATGTAGTTTTACTCTGTTTTTCCTCTGCTATAATATTGTTACACTCTATGCTCCATGGTCTGCCCGGTTGTAATCTCTGCCCCCGTCTGTTCCCTCCTGGTGTATTGACTGCTGCTGCTGTGGGTACATGGTGAAGGAAGACAGCCAAAGCGATTGAACTGCAGGTACAACCTCTTTCTGAAAAGCTTTTAAAACTTTTATTGGTACACCAAGAATGGGCTTAGATCTGACAACTCTTTTTTATTTTATTTTTATTTCCTTATCTCAGCAGGTCTGGGGTCCTGACTGTACCTATTGGCTTTTGTGCTTTCTAAGTGCACTGGGAGTGTGTGTGTGTGTGTGTTTGAGGTTTTGGTCTGTGTGCTGGTATTCATTTTATTTGGGGGGAGCATAAATTATATAGATCTTGGTACACATGATGTATGCTGTATTATATATCTAATTAACTACAATAATATTAGATATGTTATCTGTTTCATTTTTAGTTTTTAATATGAATTTTATGTGTATTTATTTGCAAACATTTGCACTAAATTTGCACTAAATCAAAATTAAATGCTTTTTACATGCTTTTGTGTTCATGGGTCATTTCATCGAAAAACTTTTGCCTTGTATGTCTAGTGTGGCTCCTGAGTGAAGTGTCAAAATGAATGTGGCTCTCACCCCTGACCAGACTGAGTACCACTGATCTAAAGAAACACAAAACTTGGATTCAGTGTCCCAATATGAATTCAGTAAATGGAAATACTGTCAAACAATTTTAATTTAAATTTTTAAGGAAGCAGCTAAAAATCGTACTGAAAGGGAGCCCTGTACAGGAGGTATTGTCAATCTGCCCTTTGGGTTTATTAACGCATACAAGGTTAATTCCTAAGATAAAATGTCAACATATTATAGGAAATGTCCTATAATGGGTTAAGTAGTTTTTTTAGTCAGCTGGATGCCACATTGCGCACTACGCTGGTGACCCGGGTTTAGGAATGGACCTGGGCTATTGGAGGTCGGCAGGGGAGGGAGAGGACTGAGCATCCGGAGGACTGCTTTCCTCTCCTGGGGTGGGTTGTTGGGGATTCCCAGTGCAGTAGCGGCCTCTGGGCAGTATTAGTGTTGGGAAGTAGAAAGGGGCGGGATGACGGCAGGCTCCAGTGGCAAGAGGCGAGGTATAGCCATGCAGGAAGCCATTGCATGCTGTGTCCTGAGGGGGAAACTACAGCAGGAAAAAACCCTGCCTCAGCGATGGTGAGATCGGTGGCTGGCCCCATGCCCAGTGCTGGACTGTACCGTCCCATGCTTCCAGTCTTCCTCCTCCTCCCCAGTTGCTCTGCTAGATTCTAGATAGAGCAGCAAAAGAAAATGGCAGCCCCACCCTGGTGGGCTCAGAGCCGGGGGGTTGTGCAGTGGGTGAGGCTGGAGGGAGAAGGGACCAACTGGAGAGTGCGGAGTCGAAGGCTTCAGGTGGACAGCAGAGCCATTGCTGAGAATCCACACCTAAGAGAAGTCCACTGAGGTAGGAGATAAAGTTGGAAAAAAAGTTTTGTGGCAGAAAGCAGAGTGTAGTAGTCAAGTATCGCCTTTCTGTATAATGTCAGGGAAGAGTCCTAGAGACAGTGTTGGTGCAGCAGTGTCATCTTTTCTTTAATATATGTTTAAGTGTCCCAGAGATAGTGTTAGTGTAGTGCATTAAATGACTGAAAAATAATTTATTTTGGTTAAAGATTGACAATTCTCCTTCCTTAATCCATCCCATTGTCTACTCCTTTTACTCCAACATTCATCAGTCCTGGTCCAGACTTGACTGTATTCTAGTCAGCCTGCCCCTCTTGACAGGTTTATGCCCAGCAGGGATAGAACCAATCATTTTATCTGACCACTCAGTGGCCTGGATTGTTCTCTCTCCAGATCCCATATTGCAAAAAGATACAGCTTGGAAGCTGAACACCTAGCTCTTAAAAGACAAATCAACCATTGCCAAAATCCAATCTCTCTTACAATCTTTCACTGATTTGAACTGAGATTCGGTAAGCAGGGAGGATCTTGTTTGGTGTGCACTTAAATGTTATCTCCGAGGGAATTCATTAAAATTGCCTCTAGAAGGAAGAGACAGAGAGAAGCAGAAGCCTTATCTCTCTTAACACAAATCAGTGAGACTGAGCATACGCTTTCCTCATCTACTACTTCTCACACACTGGCGAAGCTCCTTTTACTAAGGAAAAAATATGTAGATTTACTGAGCGAAAAGGCAGAATATGCATCCTTAAAACATGGGCCAAATATGTAGAACAAGGTGAGAAACCCAGTCGGCTCCTTCCTATGTGCTCAGTGAAGCTGGAGGGATCCAGACTGAGCCCTTCCATTTTAGCTCCAGATGGCTCTATCAAAATCCTACCTTGAGATATAGCTCTGGTCTTCCAAGGCTTTTATAGTAATCTATATGGGGAAAATCCCTTCTCCCCCGATTCCCCATGAAATTGAAGACTACTTAGGGTCAGCAAACTTTCCATGCCTTTTTATTCACCAGCAGGCTTTCCTTTCCACTCCCATCTCTTTGGGAGAAGTGGTAGAAGCAATTCACACTCTAGCCTTGGATAAGGCTCCAGGACCAGATAGCTTTCCTCCAATTCTATATATCTTTCTCTGAGGTACTGTCTCCTTACTACTCAGACTATATACATATATGTTCACTGCTAATAACCTTGACCCCTCACTATTAGAAGCCCTTCTTCTAAAACCTAACAAACCACACCTCAGCCCAACAAGACATCGCCCTATCTCCCTCCTCAATTATGATATTAAGATTCTTACCAAAATTCTTTCCCAGTGCATTAGGAAGGCATGGATGCACTACTAAGTCCAGAACAAGTTGGGTTTGTTCCAGGACGTTCCTCGGCAGATTATCTAAGGAAGCTGACACACACATATTCCAAGCCACGCAGTTCTCCTCTACTCCTATGGCCCTGATCTCCTTAGATGCAGAGAAGGCCTTTGACAGGGTAGACTGGGAGTTTCTCTGGCTAGCTTTGCAGAAGATGGGGTTTCCAAAGTCTTTCCTTCAGTGGATTAGAGTCATATACTCTTCCCCATAGCTAAGATATTTTGCAATGGGGTTTATTCTGTCTTTTCTTCTTCACCAGTACCAGGCAGGGCTGCCCTTGTTCTCTTCCTCTTTAACCTATACCTGGAACCACTGCTGAGACATATCAAAATGACTCCACAAACACAGGGCATTCCTGCATATGGTTTTCCCCTCAGACTGTTGGCATATGCAGATGACATTCTCCTTCATCTAGCGAACTCTTCAGTCTCTCTTGACCATACGCTAAACGTGATATCCTAGTTTAGCAGTGTCTCCAATTATAAATTGAACGCTTACAAGACCGAAATTTTCCTCTCTACCACAACACTCATGAGGCTGCCTTTCTTCAGTTTGGTATGTCATGGTCTCCAAAGTCGATCAGGTATCTGGGATACTTCTATCCACTAACTCGTCCCTTACCAAGAAATTAAACCTCACAGACCTACTGACTCACATCCAACAAGATCTTCAGAGATGGGAATCCCTCCCAATCGCTTTATGGGGCAGAATTAACATTATGAAGATGAACATTCTCCCCAGGCTTTTTTACCCCTTGAATATGTTGAACCTCTGGCTTCCTCTCTCCTTCTTCCAGCAGATCCATTCTCTCATTTCCAACTTCATCTGCCTGCATAAGCACTGCCGATGTTCATACGGTATGTTAAGCCTTCCCAAAGATATGGGGGGATTACGCCTCCCCAATTTCTTTTTTGAAATTAGATAACTTTATTGAGTTTTCACAACAACCAAACATGAGATACAGATAGCAGCCAGAACTAAAACAGGACCCAGCCAACCCTCCCTCCCCAAATACAAAGCTTTAACAGGAAATGAACCAGAGTATCAATTGCTCCCCACACCCCTCCCCACCAAACCCCTCCCTCCTCCGAAGGTGTCACTTAACTTTAGAAGGGATAAACTACAAGGGATAGATGAGATAAACGTAATAATAAATTAGACCGAAAACCTACAATCAAGTCCAGAAACCAAACTACAGTCAGGGTCTAGTAGACAGGGAGATTAGTGTAAATATAGAGCGTACAACTTCCCCCATTTCCGATTAAAGGAAGGCATGGCATTACAGGAACTGGCAATCAGTCTTTCTAACTTAAAGCAGAAAGAGATTTCTTTAAGCCATTCACTGAATGATATATTGATTTGATCCAGCCAATGTCTTAGGACCAGTCTTTTAACAGCAATTGAGATTAAAGCAATATGGTATTTCCTTTCACTATTTGTGATATCTGAATACTAGCCCAAAATACAGGCTTCAGGTGTAAAATAGTCTTGCAGCCCCAGGATAGGGTCTAAATTGGCTTGAATAACCTTCCATAAGGGAGCCACCTTGCTACAGGACCAAAAATATGCATTAAAGTGCCCTCTTTCTCCCCACATCTAGTGCATACATTTGACCCCAGCCTACCTAACTTAGTCAACCTGGACGGCGTAAAATACAAATTATTCAATATAAAAAACTGGATAAGCCTATTTCTGTCTAAAGTGTGAAATTTATATGTATCACGCCAAATTTGGTACCAGAACCCAGGAGAGTCAGGGATTAAAGAATCCCAAACTTTCGACCCAGGTAACGAAACAGGGTATTTGGTATCTAGAAGGAAAAGATATATACTGGAAATTCCATGAGGTTTGGAAACGCAGTCCTGAATTTGATCCAGGAAAGGCCTGACTTGGGAAGGTAATTTCACATTCCCAAAATTCTTCAACAAAAGATGTCTCAGCTGGTAAATCTTGAATATATATTTCGGTGGGAGATTCTGATCCTCCAGCAGATTATTGGATGAGAGAAGGGAACCCTGGGGGTAAAAATCCTCTACTGACCGATTCTGGATTTGTGGGAGCCAATCTAGTGGAAGGTACCCACCTATTTTAATATTAGGTTAAGAGTGAGTGGCTGAGCCATACCCTTAGTGTATGGGATCCAAAGAAATTCCAGCATTGTGAGAAATTTTGATGGAAAGTCCCATGGGAGAATTACGAATGTCTACTGGTAGAGAGGGAAAACTATAATAAAAGATACGAGAAGGAAGTAGGCTGAGTTTATCCAACGCTTTAAGCTCTAAATCCAGCCAGATGGGCTTATAGCACTCGTTCTGAGACCCGAACCAGTGCCCCATTTTGGCTAGATGGCTAGCCCAGTAATAAAACCAGAAATTGGTGAGACGAAGACCACCTTTGTCCTTCGGTAAGCTAAGCTTACAGAAAGCCCTCCTAGGATGTTTACCCCCCAAATAAATTTGACTAGGGTAGAGTGTATCTTTTGGAAATAGGTTCTGGGGAGCCAAATATTAAGAAGGTTCAGGGTTCAGGGGGTAAGAAATACGTGGTAGAATGTTCATTTTAATAATATTAATCCGTCCCCCTACGGATAACGGCAAAACAGACCATCTATCGAGATCTTTCTGAATTCTATCCAGGAGTTCATCCAGATTTAGTTTTTTGATAGTCTCTTCATCCCGGGCCAGGTATATGCCTAAATACTTAAGCGAGGTCTGGGCCCATTTCATACCTAGCTGAAGGAAGTTGGCTTGAAACGTGAAAGAATTAAGAGGAAAATCACCGATTTGGAAAGATTTAACCTGTAGTTGGATACCTTCCCGTATTGTGATGATTTGAAGCGCTGCTGGAAGAGAAATCTCAGGGTTCGAGAGGTGCAAAAGGATATCATCAGCGAAAACTGATAAAGTCAAAGCAGTCTGAGAGATAATACAACCAGTGACCTGCGGTGATGCTTTAATACTGAGTAACAGAGGCTCCAGATATAAGTTAAATAGGTACAGGGATAAGGGGCATCCCTGACGTGTTCCCGAAAATAAAAAAACGAGATGAAAAAACACCATTACAAAAAACTCTAGCCAAGGGTGACCAATAAACTGATTTAATCCATTGTATGAAAATCTCAGGGAAACCCATTCTACCAAGTGTAGACCACAGGAAATCCCAATTGACCCTATCAAAGGCCTTTTTGGCATCTAGGGCTACCAACATCATATAGGGATTGGGACTCCCATGGCTTGGAAAATGGGGAAAGGGTGCGTAGATGATCTGATCGCGGATCTATCCTGGACAAAAACCCACCTGCTCATTACTTAGCAAGGATTGCCAGACTCTTCTGATTCTCAAGGAAAGGATTTTAGTTAGGATTTTGATATCGTAGTTTAATAAAGAGATCGGTCGATAACTGGCCGGTCCAACAGCAGTCTATCCGTTTGAGGAATTAACATAATGGTAGCTTCTAGCAGTGAGGGATCAAGAAGGCCTGATGAGAGCATATGGTTAAACAACTTGAGAAGTGGAGGAAATCTCTTTACAGAAAGTTTTATAAAGTTAGGGAAACCCATCAGGGCCTGGGATTTGTCCAAGGGTAGCTCGCTTATAACCTCTTCTATCTCCCTCAGGGTAATAGGAGAGGAAAGCAATCCACATTGTTGATCTCACAAACAGGGAAGGGAGATCCTATCCAGAAATTCATCCATCTCGGAGCGAGAGGCCTGTTCAGACCCTCCCCTGTACAGGTCTTGATAGAAAGCTTCGAAGATTTGTGCTGTATCCCTTGGTGAGGTTTTGATTGATCTGTCAGGAGCTCTCAAGGCTGGAATCAGCCTAGAGTTTTCTACCTCCCTTAACCTAAGGGCAAGCAATTTACCGGGTTTCTCTCCTTGGTCCAGATACCGCGTTTTGGTTTTAGAAATGGCATATTCCGTTTTTTCCTTAATCAAGTCTTCGTATCATTCCTTAGCTTACAGAACTTCTCCAGATCGTCTGGGAGCCAGAGGGAGAAGGTATTTTCAGCTCTTTTAATTTGATCCAGTAATGACGTGATTTTCATTTCTCTCACCTCTTCCTCCTAGAGGTCAATTTATAAATTCTCCTCTAATAACACATTTTAAAGAACACCAGAAATAATCATCTCTAGCAGTAGAACCCTGATTAGTCTCAAGAAAGGAGGAGATCAAAGATTGAATATGCTTAACTGTTTGGTCATCTTTTAAGAGCTGTGTATTAAGTTTCCAGGAGGTATCTCTCTGGCCAGGCCCTCCCGGAGACATCTTCCCCAATTTCCTACTATACTACTGGGCCAGTCCTTTTTCCAAGTGCAGAAGATGGTTCTCGAGCACTGAAGGAGATTATACCCCTGTTTGGTTACAAATTGAAAACCAGATTCTGCAGTCCCATAATATCACCTGCCCAATCATCTTCTGCCTCCCAATGAAATCCCTCCCAGATGATCTCCATCAATCAGTTCTTGGCACCTCACTCAGTGTCTTCTCCCAGCTCTGTTCCTTTCACAAAATTCTTCCCTGTAAAGATTCTATTCAATCTGTCATATTAAACCCTAACATTAAAATAGAAGGCTCCTGCATTGGCCCTAATTGGCTACCGCAACTAAGAGATGTCACAGTAGATGACCTGTACCCTCAGGACTCTCTTCTCTCTCTCTCTTCTCCAGATATCCTCCTGAAATATGGCATTAGTCAAGTGCACATCTTCAAGATCTTCCAGCTTAGACATCTATTAAGCCAATTATTTAGCATTACTCCTAAATCCTCCATGCTGAGTCTTGTTTTGGAACAGCTGAAGGTGTTAGCTTCCAAGCCACCTGCCATTTCTAAATTTTATTCCTGTCTCCTAGCTATTGGTCACACAGTACCCCTCCCAGGCTCCAAGATTTGGAGTTCATTGCTCCCAGATGATACACTGGATTGGCCACAGATCTGGAAGGACCTATACCTTTATAATACTCAAGACAGGCTCAGACTTACTCAGTTCTATATCCTCAATGACATGTATTATACTCCGGTTAAACTGGCCAAAATAAGCGTCTCCCCTTCCCTCTATGCTCAAGGAGTGGCATTGCAGAAGGGAACATCCTACATATTTTCTGGCACTGTGAAAAAGTCTCCCCCTTATGGCAGCTAATTCAGTATAACATAAACCCCCTGTTAGGTTTGGATGGTCTGTTCACAGCAGAAATTTGCATTTTAGGGTGTTACTCTAGTGTTAAGGTTAAGGAGAGAAAATATGCCATGGCTTTAATTTCTATGGCAGTCAAGAAACTGGTTCTCAAGAACTGGATGGACCAACTTGTTATTTCTTACAGTGAGTGGCTGAATAATCTTTCATTGTGCTTCAAGACCGAATGCATGATTGCCAGCTCCCGTAACAGACTCCAGCTTTTTTACAGAAGATGGGGAAAATTGCATGCTCTTTACTTGCATTAACCTCATCAGATTCCCCTAGCTCCTCTTATATCTTGTACTTCTATGTTTTCTGCTGCATAGAGCACTGTTTCTGTATTTGCCTCATAGGTGCACACTCCAGGGGTGGGTCGGTCTGGAGGGGAGGTGGGAGGGAGGATGGTTTGACAATGTTTTGTGTTTTCCTGTTACATGTTGTAGTCTCAGTCTCTCTGTACACTAGATTTATTATTATAAAAACAATAAAGAGTTAGAATTTCAAAAAAAAAGATTGCCAATTCTCATGCCATACAGTCAGTGTAGTGGCAGGGGTACCACCCATGACGCCGGTGACCCGGGTTTGAGAACAAGCCTAGGTGTTGTAGGTGGCTAGCTCTTTAATTAAAGATTAAGGGGACAGAGATGATGACACCATAGTCCCTTCTGACCTTCAATTACTATGTTACTATGCATAGCTGGCCACTCACACTGGTGCACCCTCCCCCACAACACAAAGAAGGGCTCAGGGTGACTCCCAGAGTAAGGATTGGAGGAAAGCATGGTACTACAGAAAAAAATAATTTCCTTTTCATTCCTTTAGTAGTAACTGGGGGAGATGAGGGGTACAGCTAAAACAAAAGTGGTAGCGGCTGTAAAGGTAAGGAGCCTGAAGCAAATTAAAGTAATGGTAAAATGAACTGTAAATAAATTTTGATGTTGAGAAGTATAAGATGATGTATCTTGGTAGGAGAAATAATAAACAGGGCATACACAATGGCAACTATGCCATTTACCTTCATGAGTTAGTGGGCAAAACAATAACTCATGAGTGACAGGGCCACAAGTAAGTTATGTATGTCTTGCTCCCTCACAAGTATTGCTTAGCGGATATAATGAGCCAGACCGCTGTGTTTCCATTTATACAATGTATTCAGATTGTAAAGCTTTTAAATTAGTTGTTTTTATAAAGATGCAACTGTTTCTGTTTGATTACACTGCAGTGTTTTCTGTGCAGCACGTGCAACTGTGATGTCATCAATAATGATTCAAACTGCTCTATCATTGGTTAAGGGTTTCTTTATTACCTGCCAAGTGGGGATAAATGGAATGATTCATCCTCATTTAGAATGTTTCAGTGGCTAAAATAAACCATTTATCTGCAGGGCTATCATAATAACTTTTTTAGATATTCCATTTGTATAGGAACATTGACCATAGAGCATAATTTTGTCATACAATAGCACATTCCTAAACCTGCGCTGCAAAGCTTAGATAACTGTTTCCTAGATACATAGATACATACATAGATACATAGACAGTGTTGGCAGATAAGGGCCTATGGCCCACCCAGTCAGCCCATTTGAGCTTGTAAGTTCAGTTTGTTTTCCTAGAAGTCTGTTGCCCCTTACTCCTGACCTCCAGAATTCCTTTATGTCTATCCCACGCATTCTTAAATCCCGTGATTGTTTCAGCCCCCACCACTCTCTGGCAGGGTGTTCCACTTGTCCACCACATCGTTCTGTGAAGAAATTCTTCTCATGTTTCCTCTGAATCGTCCTCCCTCCAACTTCATCCCATGCCCTCTAGTCCTGGAACATCTTTTTCGCTTAAAATAGTGTTTTCCTTCACCCTGTTCCTCCCTGTAACATACTTGTATGTCTCTATCCTATCCCCTCTCTCCCTCCTCTCCTCCTGGTGTATAAAATCAGAAACATATTTCCCATAATGGTACTGTCATAAATGTTTAAAATATTTAGAAATGTTGAAACCCCAAAGGAATATCTATCTATCTTTTCTTTCTTTCCTTCTTTCCTTCTTTCTCTTCTCTTTCTTTCTTTCTCTCTTTCTCTTTCTTTCTTTCTTTCCTCCTCCCTTCCTTTCTTCTCCCTTTGACAGATATACACCATATTGGCACACTACACCACTATGTCACGATGTCCTAACACAGGTAGCTATTAGCCAGCCTAATACCACAGTGGCTGGAGAGCCAGTTGCCAAGATGGTAATCTGCTTATGCGCCTGTGTCGGATTGTTGCTGGGGCCCACCAGAGGCTTATGTAGCATCCCGTGATGACCTTAGTCTCTAGGGAAGGTGAAAATCAGATTCGCTGCTTGACTGTCCTTGTAGTGCAGCCATATTTCTTATCTGCAGGGTAAGAGAATGACTGGTCAGTCATGTATGGCATGACATTGTGTGAGTCTGCATGTGGACCAATAGCACCATTGTCTTCATAGAGATTGGGAGAAAAAACAACCAAAGTATTCCATTGTAGTGCTCTGTTCCATTAGGAGCAGTAAATCCTCTTCCAAAGGCATTTCAGAGAAGTTCAAATTGGTTGGATCCAAAGCCTCTGAAATTAAGTTATCTCCTCCCCAGGTGATCAATCAACATCTCCTCATGGATTTCTTTGTCCTTTCACCTTTCTTCTTTCTCAGATTGTGGTTTCAGACTCGACCAGACCCAAATTGCGGTTTTCTTTACAAAAGATGTTTTAAGTTGACTTTCTAAAATAAGTTTGCAAGTCTACAAAGATCTTAAAGTTGTTTACTTCAGGGGTTGGAAAAAAATTATTATCCCTTAGTGGAGATGCTTACTTCGGTTTGTTATAAATTAGACAGATTAATTAGTTTCCCCTTTTCTCTCTCTGGTGGTATCACTTCCTGTTTCCCACTAGTGAACAAGTTTGACACTGGTATCAGGGACCTTGCACTGGGTGATGTACTAATGGTCTCCACTAACTAGTTTCAGGATCATCAGCGTCAGGTAATAAATGTTTTTATTTTCATCCTATTTTAGATCTGAGGGCTCTTTCCTATTTCTTACCATTACAAAATCACTAAACCACTTGAATTTCATAAATAATTTGAGCTGGAAGTTATAAAAGGAATTGTGTGTACCTATATCTTTAAGAATCAGGTATGACATGATAGATATATCCTATAAGATGTGATCCCGTGGTAAAGCCCTTGGTGAAGGACGTGCTGGGGAATTGGGCTGGCACTTTCTAAGTGCTGTATTTATAACATTCTACTTGGCTTTATCCTGAATTAGAAAATGGGCTCAAAAATTCTAGAAATGTGATTGGCTGGCAGGGGTACATTAACTTACAGTGAGAGCCCTCTGAAAAAATAAGTCCCAGCCATGCCACCCCATTGGCTAAAATGACTTAATTCGCATTTGAAATCACTGCCATTTTTTCTCTTGCATAGCGAGAGAAACTGTTCCCTCAATGTTCGTTCACTGCCAGCTCTGTAAGGTTTTTTTTGTTTAACTGTAGCCCCTGTAATAACCACACTTTAAAATGGAGGTTAAAGAAAAAGTACCTCTCTCTACTACCTATGGAAACCACAGTTTAAAAAAAAAAAAATCTAAGGATCTTCCATGCATAGTAGTACACTGCTCCACAATGCCACTGCTCACAAATTCCCCAACGGATTTATCATTTTTTTAACATAGCCCCTGTTACACTTCTGTAAACTTGTCACTCACCCACCCCTGCTCCACTCCCAGTCCAGCTAAACATTTTTTTAAACCCAAATGAAGTCCTGTTAACTCTTTAAAGTGACTACCTCTGTACATTTCATTTCCCCTACCACCCGATTATGTTGACCCTTCACAGTGTTGCTGCCAATGATCTGGAACTGGTTATTTTCTCAGTGGCACTCACCCACTAACAGTCTTACAACCACAAAGCAGCTACAGTAAATGTATTTTATTTTCTTACATAATAAACAGTCTCCACATCAGTCTCTACTGCTATCTGCATTTAAGGTGCTGCGGTGTCACACCGGACTCCTACGTCTCGACCTCCTGGTTTCATGTTCCAGGGTCGCACGCCTAACTGCCCCATCTTCTAAACAAAAAAAAGCCTTGCCTTCTCTGTTTTTTAAGCAGGAAAACCATGCCAAGAAACTCCTGGGGGAACCTTTAAAATAAACTCCATCTCTTCTTCTACAGGTGGTGATGCAGGGCGGGGGGAGAAGAAAATAGCTCTGGGGAACAACAGCAGATGGAACAGCAAAAAAAAAGAAGGGACTACTTTTCCAAAACACATTTTTTTGGTGTTTCTATTGATTTTGAAAGTAATTTTCTCTACTGGTTTATTACTTAATTAAAATTTATTCAGACACCAATTTTCTGTTAATAATACCTCCAGGGTGGGTAGTATGGGCAATACCAAACCTTCCAGGGGCTATAACGCATTCTGCCTGTGGTGTTGGGCCTCATTACAACCCTGGGCAGTTCGGTATTGCCCAATACCACCCACCCTGTCAGGTATTATTGCTTGCTTTTAAAATCCTGGGTTTGATGACCCAAGACACTTACGTACTTGAATTTTGATGACTGGGTAGCCCACTGACACATGCAAATCCCTTTTTCAGGGATGACCCAGAATTAGTAACATACAGTTGAATAAAACTATGCACCTTGATTACAGTGCTGGAAAGATTATAATACAATAAGCAGGAGAAATTACAAGAAAATAAATGAAAGCCTACATACAGAGAACATAAGTTAGTTACACATTTTAGTATTAAATCAAAATGCTTTATTTGTTTGACTCATGATGAGTCATGACTACATCAGTACACACAACCAAATATACACATTTGTTAACTAAAATTAAATATACAAATACATGACTGTATATTTTTGCGTAAAATAGTTTAGTCCAGCCTGTGCAATAGATTATATAAAATATTCCATGGTTAGTCATCCACCATTTCATTTGCTGATATAAATTCCAAATTCAATAATGCAATAGTTTACAGGCAAGGGTAAAGTACTTTTACTAGGAGACAAGAGATTGGGTATGGGTTACTCCAACTCTATAATTTAATATTCTCCATTGGGAATTTCTAGTATAGACGATATAGACATTCGGTGCCATATAACAGAATCGCAGGTTCAGCAAGGCAACATCACAATCAGGTACTGCAGGAGAAGAACACAAGCTACCCAGAGTTAGGAAGCTTGTACCACGAGGGTCAGTCTCAGGATTATTATATAGCTAAGTATTTGACTTGTCACCGTTTTCATCTGCACTAGTTAGTTACAGCATGGTAACACATGTATTTTTTTATTTATTTGAGTCTAGGATTATAAAGTACCTTTGAGCCGGGACTCTTTTACAAAGGTTCCACGTCAGTGAGTACAGTCATAGAGTTTCAATTACAGTATAGAACAATCAGTAACGCTGATGGTTGTAGCATGTTATTACAAGGGTTTCTTACATGAAACATGTGAAAGTGGATACACAGAGGTAAGGGAGACATGGGAGGTGGATACAGACAGGCAAAGGGGATGTGAGAGGTGGGGAAGGAGAGGGCGGGTGGGACAGGGCAGGGGTATAGCAGCCTAAGGGCTTTGTCAGGAGGCAGACAGTGGTAAGTGCATTAGATGGGCAGTGGTGGAGGCAAGTGCTGGGCGGTGGGGCAAAAGGCAGACAGCAGAACAACAAGGGCAGCCAGGTGGAGTAAAGAGATTAGTCATGGCAGTCACGGAGCTGGCAGTGAGAAGAGCGCAGGCGAGCTTGAATCTGAAAGCACCCATAGTGGGTGAGGCAGAAATGTCACTACTGAGACTGTTTAGGTCAGCTGGGTGCCCTATATGCAAAGGACATTTGGCACTGGGATGTGTGACAGTGGGGATTTGCAAGAGTTGTGGTTTAGGCCTCCTGGTGTTGCAGTTGTTGATTCTGAGTTTAAGGAGAGAGCAGACACCAGGAGGGGCATTGTCCATCATTATTTTCTTTGCTGTGATGCAGGTTTGATATTTTAATTGACTGTTTAGTTGCAGCCACCCAGTTTGAGAGTAGAGGTTGCAGGTATGGGTGAGGCAGTGGGATCCGGTGATGAGACGACAGGCTTTATTGAGGGAGGTAGAAACCCATTTGAGAGAGGAGGCAGTGGTGGAGCCATAAAAAATGAGTCCATAATCAATAATGCTAACAAAGGAGCTCTGGACGGCAATTGTTAGTGCTTCAGGGGTTAGATGTTTCCTGTGCCGGAACAGTAGGCCCATCCTGATATTAGCAGCTTTTGCCACAGTATTAACGTGGGCAGCGTAGGAGAGGTGGGAGTCAAGGGTAATGCCAAGTTATTTGAAGGATTGGACTTGTTCGAGAGTGATTCCTTGCTTAGTTTTGATGGCGAGGTGATACTGCTTATGTTTATTTTGAGAGCTGCTGAAAATCATGGACTTTTTTTTCTGGTTCAGGATCAGTTTATGCTTTAGGAACCAGTTTTCGACTGATGTGAAACCATGCTGGAGGTTTTTTTGCAGTTGTTGTGGATAAATATATATACGTATATGTGCCACTACCTTATAACATGACTAATTTTACAAGGTGAGGGCACCTAAAAGATATGAGCAACATTCAGGAACTGAAGAAGATGTGGACTAGCTAGAGCATAATCTCTCTATAAAATGCTAGCCATGGTACTGAGCTTTTAAAATTGTTTAAGTATTCCATTTGATATAAATAATTGCAGCATCAGTTTGGATTCTATACACAGCTTCTTTCCCTTCAGACGTATGCCCCAGATAGAAGAGTGATAACTTCCACTTCATTTCACATCACATCATTACATGGAAAATAATGATGAAAATGAATTGAAACAAGAAGAATTCATCCATTTAATGAAATAAACATTCAACAGGTTCTTCAGTTTTAGAAGGGACTGTTTATCACCATGCCTAATGCACCTTCTACCTGTGTTGCAGAATATTTGTTTAATATCATATAAGATATTCAGATCACCATACAGTGGGGTTTAACATAAAGACAAGCGCAGAGGCAAACCACATGAGAACAAGGGTCCTGGACTTTAGGGTGGTGGATTTAAATGAAATGGGAGCCTGCCTCAGAAACTGCCTCTTGTTGGGGATGCCAGAAAGGGTAGAGGCACAGTGGGGAAGAGTAAGGTAGGGTATAATTAAGACAACCAGCTTCTGCATGAAGGAAGTGAGTAAAGCAGAAGGAATAGGAGATGGTTATGGTCCTCTAGGGAGGTGGCCATAGTGGTGAAGGATAAAAGGGTGGCATTAAGGAGGTATAAGGAAAGACAGAGGGAAGAGGACAGTAAGGTATACCAAGTAAAACAGAAGGAAGCAGGTAAGGTGGTGAGGGGAGCAAAGGTACAGACAGAGGAAAGGATAGCCAAAGGGGTAGCTAAAGGGATAAGACTTTCTTCACCTACATACATGAGAAGAGGAGAGCAAGGGATGGATAGTGAGGATTGGGAGGATGGCAGGGGAGATTGTGCAGGAGAGGACAAAGAGAAAGCTGCCATCTTGAACAGGTGCTTCTGCTCAGTCTTCACAGGAGTGGGGTGGGGACGGACGACCAGGGAGTGCCAGGAACAAAGCGGGGGGGGGTGGACACATTTATTTTCAGAGGAGAGAGTTATGAAGGGACTTGCAGCTCTGAAAGTGGACGTGGCTGTGGGACTGGATGGGATACACCTAAGAGAAGTAAAGGAAATCAGGCAGGTGCTTGCTACCCACTGATGGACTTACTCAACAGTTTACTGGAAACAGGTGTGGTTCCAGAGGACTGGAGAACAACAGACATGGTCCCGCTACAGAAGAGCAGCTGCATGGAGGAGGCAAGCAACTATGGGCCAGTCAGCCTAACTTCAGGGGTGTGGAAATTAATGTAAACCTTGCTTAAAGAAGGGCTTGTACAGTATCTTGAATCAAATGGGGTATAAGACCACAGACAGTATGGAGTCATCAGAGAGAAGTCATGCCATAGCTACATAGAAACTTAAAAAGGAGATGACAGAAGGAAACCAACGGTCCATCTAGTCTGCCTGTTGGTTTTCAGGGACACCTATTGGGACCTTGAGATTGTCAGTTTAGAATTCATATTGTAGGTGAAGCCCTGCCCCTGCCCCATGTTGCATGCAAGTCCTGTCCCATCCCAGTTTGAATGAAGTGACCATTTTGGCCTCCACTACTTCAGAAGGCAAACCATTCCAAAGTACTATCTCTCGCTCTGAAAAAAAGTGTTTCCTGATATCGCGCTTGGAATACCCCCCCCTTGAGATTCCAGTTTTGTCCTCTTGTATTAGTGTTACTGAACCTAGTAAACATTTCCGAGTAGGAAACTTTGTTGATGCCTTTTAGGTACTTAAATGTCTCAATCATGTCCCCCTCTCCCTTCTAGACTCGAGCGAGAACAGATTTAGCTCCTTCAGACATTCATTGTATGGCAGGTTGTGTAATCCTGATATCATATTTGTGACTCTTCTTTGGACTGTCTCCAGTTCATTTACGTCCTTCCTAGGATGTGATCCCCAAAACCGGACACAGTGCTCCATATGAGATCTCACCAGTGATCTATAAAGAGGTAGGATGATGTTCCTGCTGTCGAAGCTTCTGCTGATACACCCCCAACATTCTGCTGGCCTTGCTGTCTGCCAGATGAATCAGATAGATTTCTTTGACTGGGTGACCAGGGGACTAGATCAGGGGAGGGCAGTGGATGTGGCCTATTTGGACTTTAGCAAGGCCTTCAACATTGTGCAGCACAGGAGACTGGTAAAGAAATTGAGCAGCCTGGGGGTGGGATCTAAAATGGTGAATTGGGTTAGAAACTGGTTAATGGACAGGCAACAGAGGGTGGTGGTTAAAGGCACTTAATGCAATGATGGGAGAGTGACCAGTGGGGTGCTGCAGGGCTCAGGACTGGAGACCGGTCCCCTTCAATGTCTTCCTAAGTGACACTGAAGAAGAATTGGAAGGGAAGGTATGCCTTTTGCAGATTATATTAAAATCTGTTATATGGTGGACACTCGGGGGTAGAGAATGCACACGGATCTTAGGAAACTCAAGGAGGTCAAGAGCATGGCAGTTGGTGTTCAATCTCGAAAAGTGCAAAATCATCCACCTAGGGATAGGAACTCAAGAGTGGAGTATAGGACGGGGTGAGGAACTGATAGTCACTAAGCAGGAAATGGACCTTGGGATTATCATGACTGATGAACTCAAATTGTTAGGGCAGTGTGACAAAGCAGTGGGTAGGGCTAGTGCAATACTGGGGTGCCTTATTTTATTTATGACTTTGATTGCAGGGTAAAAGCACTGATCCAAAGGACGCTTCAGGCACGACCCAGGTCATAGAGATGGTACTATGAATACATAAAAACAATTTACAATGAATGAAGAGCAAGCATCTAACACACAGCAGAAATACAGAAAATTAGGCTATGTACAAAAATGCTTGCAGCACGGAACATATTACAATTTGGTAGATCAAATAACTATACAAAATGAAGTAGCAGATACAACTGAGATACCTTTGAGAGAGGTATTTCACAGGAGATAGTGTTGCTATTGTATCGCTTCACTGGTGAGATTCCACTTGGACAACTGTGTCCAGTTTTGCAGGCTGCACCTCAGAAAGGACACAGACAGGGTGGATGCAGTCCAGAGGAGGGTAACTAAATGGTGTAGAGGTTGCATCAAAAGTCTTGCAAGGAGAAACTGAGGGGTCTCAATGTGTACACCCTAGAGAGAGGAGAGAGGAGAGTGAGGTGGGACATGATACAGACCCCACGAGTTCCTAACAGGGATAAAAAGATTGCAAGAGGAGTCTATTTCAAATGAGAAAGAGGACTAAGACCAGGGGACATGTGGATGAAGCTGGAGGTGGAGCTGAAGAGTGATGTGAGGAAGTACTACTTCACTGAAAGGTTGCTAGATGCCTGGAACAGACTGCCAACAGAGGTGGTGGAGGCAAACACAATGGGGGCTTTAAGTATGCATGGGATAGACATAGGGGAATACTAGTAAATAGACAGAAGGGGGGAAGGGCACCAGAGACAAGTTAAAGTCTGCGGAGACCGATTAGAAAGGGAGCATCTGGGCAGACTGGGTTGGTGCAACAGTTATTTTCTGCTGACAAATTCCACTTTTGGATGCCATTACCAACTGAACTTTAATGGATCAGGTCAGGGCACAGGTCCACCTGGCTATAACCTGGGGGAAAAGAATTATAACTATGCCAACCACCCAGAGGTGGAGTTTTGTGAGACAACCAGCCAGCAGACATAGGGGAATTTAGTGGAAGGGAAACCAGGCCAAACACCACTAACTGGTACCTACAAGAGAGAGGCATGAAGCTGACTCAGATGCAATAAAAGTTTTACAACAACATCTATACTAAAGTATCTACTGTAAATAACTCTAAAATAGCTCTAAAATGCATACGATACTCCAAATAAGTTGCTAACATCGCTAAATTTGTCCTCAACACTAAGTGAAAACCCAGTATTAAACCAAAAATTGAAGTCCACTTTAGAGTCCAGCCACTACTGGTGGTGTTGACAAAGGGGAAAGTTGGGTCCAAAGACCCGTTGGACCACCAGGAAAGTTTTCCCCCTTCCACAAGAAACATGCAAGCTACAGAAAAAAAATGAAAGTTTAAAAGGATACTTATCATCAGCTGCAGGTCTGTCGTAGACCACTGGTACATGTTACCCCTACTGGGCTGAAGAAACAGTTGAGGCAGTGAAGATCCCTGACTGCAGGTCACACTCTGACCACTGGAAATGGGTCACCCCTCTGCTATTATGGCAGACTTGATTTTGTCTGTAGAACTGACTTGCATTACAGAGATCTGGCTAGGGGATGATGTCGAGTCAGTTTTGAGGTGGCCTCATGCCGGGTAGTTCTGGTGCACTGCCCAAAGAGGCAACACAGGGGTGGGGTTGTGACTATCTGATTTTGATCCAGCTTGAACTTTGCAATGCATCCAGTGGGTTCTATGTCACCCTTTGAATGTGTGGCACTGCATGGGGGTCCCTGTGTGGGTTGCAGGATTCTCCTAGTTTACTGTCCTCCAGGCTGGTGGGGAGACTTTCTGCAGGTGATCATGGATTTTGTTGTCAACAGGGTGTTGGAGTCTCCCAGATGGTTAATTCTGGGGGACTTCAATGCCTAGGTGGATCATGAATCCTCACATTTTGAATGCGACCTCCTCCAGTTGATGACATCACTGGGCCTGTCACAAGCAGTTGCTTCTGGAACTATCACCATGGCCACAACTTGTACTTGATGTTCTTATTGGGGCTTGAGGTCACGACCTCAAGATTGATCGGGTTGCTTGGTCCAATCATTGCATGGTAGAGTTCTCGTTTGGGGTCCCCTCCCCCAGTAGTCCCTCCTCTGTTGAAATGGTCAGCTATTGTCTTTGAGGGGATTATCCCAAGAGGGATTTTTGGTGGTAATAAATCTATTCTATCCGGTGTGAGTACTGCATGTGTGATTGGCATGGGTGAGACATTGGCTGCTTATAACAGGGCTGTCTCCGGGGTACTCAATGCCACTGCACCAGTCTGTACATGTCTCACTTGAGACCCCCATGGTTATATGGGGTTCTTAAGGAGACGAAGATAAAGGGTTGGAAGTTGGAGCATTGCAGGTGGAGGATCCACTCTGAGGAGGACAGGCCGGCCTTGTGAACTCACTATCATGGGCACCAAGGGGCAATCGGACATAAGAAGGTAGAATTCCTGTCCAGAGAGATTGCTGCAGGGAGGAATAGACCAGCTCAGTTTTTTCGGACTGTAGACAAACTACTTCATCTAGTCTGCAGTAAAAAAAAGCATTTTCAATCGCATCATGTGATGAGTTTGCTTAGTTCTTCTCTGACAGGGTGTCCGCTATCCAGGCTGGGATCTCCCCAATGGGACAAGGATTGCCCCATGGTGGTCAGTCTGAAGGTGGCATAGGCACTCCAGCTTTCTGGGAGGAGTTTAGGCCAGTGGAGGTGACTGAGGTTGTGGAGATGATCTTGAAGCTGCGGTCCACTTTTGTGAACTGGACCTGGCCCTGACCCTGACCCGCCTCCTAGTGGGATGCACCAGAGTCGTTTGTCCAGTGTTCCACAGTATAGTCTAGTATTCACTTTTGAGAAGATTTTCCCGATGCCTTGATGGAGACATTGGTGAGGCCCTCCATAAAGAAACCGCCTCTTGACCCTGATGTCCTAGCAAATTACTCATCCTATCTCCAACCTCCCATATTTAGGGAAGGTTGTTGAGAAAATAGTGGCACTGCAGCTTGAGGTGAACCCCACGGCCTATGGCATCTATGAGCCATTCCAATCCAGCTTCAAGGCTAGGCATAGCACTGAAACAGCATTGGTCAAGGTGCAAAATTACCTCCTTAGGGCAAGAGATAGAGGAGACTGGTCAATTCTCGTTCTTCTTGGTATCTTCTTTGCATTTGACACTGTGGCCCACATTGTGCTTTTGGATCACCTTAGAGAGTACTGTGGACTCACTGGTGCTGTCATCAACTGGTTTGAGTCCCATCTCTCAAGCAGAAAGCAACAGGTGGTGATGGGGAATTCTCCTCCTCCCAAAGCTCCTATCATGTGGAGTGCCTCAAGGGCAATCCTGTCAGCAGTGCTGTTCATGTGTACATGCTACCTGGAAGAGCTCATTAGATGATACAGCTTGGGTTTTCACTGCTTGCAGATGATACCCAGCTGTACATGTCTTTGGCGCTTGGAATAAATGACACTGTGGAAGTGCTAAACAGCTGCCTGGCCAAAATTCAGGACTGGATGGCCTCCAACTGGCTGAGGCTAAACCCTGACAAGACAGAGGTCCTGCTGACTGAGCCTGGTCATGGGCATGATGGGATTGCCTCCAGAGTGGCAACAGGACTGGTCTTGGGAACCACTCCATTGATGGCTTCTCCTAGGGTAAGAAATCTGGGTATCTTTCTGGATGACAGATTGACACTTGATGCTCAGCGTCATCTGTCCAAGTGAGTTTTACTACTTAAGGAATATTGCCTGGATTAAACCCTATTTCCATCCAAAGACCTGCCATCACTAGTACATGCCTTTGTTACTTCCAGGCTTGACTACTGTAATGCTCTATACTTAGGGGTCTGTGGATGGATCCTCCACTGGCTGCAGCTGGTGCAGAAAGCAGCAGCCAGGTTACCGATGGACCTATCTGGGTCATGCCATGTGACCCTGGTCCTTCATGATCTGCACTGGCTGTCTGTCTGGTGGAGGATCATCTTCAATGTTGGCTTGCTCACCTATAATGCCCAGTATGGATTGGGCCCTGGTTACCTGGTGGATCTCCTTACCCCTGCCACTCCAGTCCGTTCCCTTTGCTACTCCACCAGGGGCTACCTTGCAGTTCCAAGGGCTAGGCTTAAAACCTCTGGTGAATATGCTTTCGAGGTGGCCTGCTCAGCCTTCTGGAACTCGCTTCCTAGATCTATAGGGGAGGCCCCATTAGTGGAGGCATTTAAGAGGGGCCTAAAGACACATCTTTTTAAAATGGCCTATACAGACTACCTATAATGTTTTAGCTTTGTTTTACTGTTTTAGTATTTATTAATTATTTATAATCAGTTTTTTTTTATTTGAAATAACTCTGTCAAGTTTTGTTTTACTGTTAATCTTACCCTGCCTGTTTCTGATTGTGTAAGGCGCCCAGAGCCTCTTGGATTGGGCACCCTAAACCTTACTACTACTACTACTACTACTCATGGAAGAAGACAGAAGCAGAAAAACTGAAGGAAATCATCGGCCTGTCAGACTACACCTGGGTCACTGGGATAGAAGATGCAGAAGATGTTGTGGAAACTCCTTGAAGAAGTGTCCTGGAAGAAGCTGGTCTGAAACAATGAGGCTGGGAGACACAGTGCATCACCCATAGACTGGCATGTTGGCTCAATAAAGGACTCTTTCAAGCATTAGTAGTGTTGGTTATTTAAATAAACATTCAAAGTCTTTGTGTCATTACTTCCCCTTTAAAAATCAGACAGTTGTTGACAGTTCAGGATTAAACTCCTTTTAGGGTGTTGTGGGCTTAGCCATGGGCTGTGAAGCCTCATGGATATAGATAGGTTCTTTGTACAGTGGTAACCAAATGTTCAGGCAGTTTTTAGCAAATGGGCATGCAAAAGTTCTGCAGTTCCATCATGGGGACTCCAAAACATTGGACAGTCTTTAAAATACATTTCACATAGGCAGTCTGAATCAGGTGCACTGTCTCTTTAAATGCAGTTCAATAGGCAGTCTTTAGATAATATAACAGTGTCTCTTAAATACTGAGCAATAGACAGGTTTGTGTCTGGGAACCTAGACTAAATGGCTGGGATGACTATGCCTCAGCTATGAGGTAGAACTCAGGCTGTAAATGGCTAGGATATATCTCGCTGAAGTGTGGACCATGGATATGCCCACAGGGATACATTAAACAGCAGGCCTGCCATCCCTGCTAGGGCCAATCAGGTGATGCCTATATACTAGGGTCCTAAGCTCACTGCTCCTCCCTTGCTGGGGACTCTGGGTACAGTTTAATAACTTAAATTACTTTTTAACTAGTCTCATTTGATTGATTATCTATGCTAGAGAATGCTGTCTCACATATTCTACACAAATACAGGACTTGGCTTCTATGCCTTTTCCGTGGCTCCAGTTGTTGACTCCTTCCTTGCACCAACTGCCAACTAGCAGATTTGCATGCACCATATGTGCTAGAGCTCCCTATGTTTTGGGTCGATTCTCTCAGGGGCCAGGTGCTGGGCCCTGTGGCAGCTATACTGCAGTTTGGGAACCTGGCTTCATTCCTCTCACTCTCTGGTTGGAGCTCAGTACCATATCTTTGCTAGCCCCTCACCCTGGGCTACCAGATTCTATCTCAGGCTACTCAGTCCTGTCACTGGACTACCCTTGCTACCTGCTCATTGTCACTGGGGCCTGCCCCCCCATATCCCATCCCCCTTGGGGGGTACTTTATTTAACTGCAACCTTGCCCTGCCCCTTTCTCTTTATTCTGGGGCCTTTCTTCTATTGCAGTCTGGGCCTTTCCTGCTCTTCTCTGGTTTTCCCCAGATTTGCACGGGGCCTGCCTTGTCCCTCCTTTTAAACACGCCCCTATTGGGCTTCCTTTAATGTATTGAAGGGTCTGCTTGCTCTGTGCTCCTTGACTGGGGTTTTGCCCAGCCTCACTGGCATCTGGCCCGCCTCCATTCTGCCCCTACTGGGTGCTGCAAGTAGGGCCTTGCCCCCTATTCCACCCCGACTGGGCGTTTCTTGGATGGGGCTTCCCATGCCCCTCAGCAGTCTTTGCTGTTGCCTTTAGTGACCTTTTATTTTAAAATAAATAAAAAGAAGTGGCCAGAATAATTGACAGTCAGCACCTGCCCAACGGAGCTGCCGCCAACTCACTGCCCTGACCTGAGTGAAGTATTGCTGTGGTGAGTAGGGTGGTAGTAGTGGGTGAGGAGATGGCTGCAGCAGTAACTGCTGTTGGCTGATGGGGATAGCTGTTGGAGTAACTGGGAAATGATGTGGCTGGCTGTGGGCAGTGACTCTGTGAGTGGTCATGCAGGTGGCCTTGCTCTGGTGCTGCTCCTTCTCACTGTCACCACTGTTCCTCCCACTTGGCTCCATCCTTTTTCTGGATCTCACCACCATGGCCCCTCTACTCATTTCCACTGCTGATGGACCAAGTTTACTTTTACATAATAAAAGAAATACTGTAATAAACATGACTAAACTGAGCCCTCACCGGCTGCTGATTCTCGCTCCCCTTGACCGTCGACTGGACTTGTGCTGCTACCTCCGCTCATCGACCAGGCTCCTCCGACTAGACCACTCCTAACAGGTACTGCCAGCACTGCCTGCCACACAGGAGACTGCCTCACTGAGCTGCACTAATTGCCAGACCAGCCAGGACACAGCAAGGGACCCTACAAGGCTGAGATAAGTCCCTCCTGCTCTCACTGGCTGGACAGTTACTGGCTGTTTCTGAAGCTGAGCAACCTGGTTACTCTTTCTTCTCCTGCCACTGTGGGGCCTTATGTAGCCCCCGCCAATGTCTGGATTCAGAATCCCTGGTAACATAGGGGCAACCAGCTCTCCAGCATTAGCTGGACATTCAAAATGCCCACCAGACTCATGTCAGTCTAAGGGGTGAAAAACTGCTGAGGGGGAAGGGCTATAGAAAAAGTTAAACTGCAGGTTGCTCATATGTTTTACTGTGGGGTCCCCATGTCATTATTTTTCATGTACCCCTGCTAGCCACCTAATCTAAATCAGGGCAGGGCCTTATGAGGGTCACCTATGCTTTACTGGGGACTGAGTCACCTTTACTGGGGCACTGCACTGGGAATATTGGTTTGTACTGGGACACCAATATTGGGGACTGGGGCACCATTTCTTTAACCCCTGTCCTTGGGCCACCTACACTGATGCTCCTGCAGAACTTGGACACCTCTTTTCTGTAGGTCAGCAGGAGAAGTCAGCTCTGGGGCACTATACTATGTTTCCATGTTTCCAGCTGGTGTGTGGTCTGACCACTCATTGATTACTTCCAGTTGTGTGTTGTTCTGCTGGTACTACTATTTCTATAATTCAACAGAGAACACATGGGAGACATTAAGCACATGACTGGTGCCAGTTGTTTTGTGTAAAGTAAGCAAATTGTGACATTGTGCCAGCAGAGAACATGCTTTTTGGCTTGTGAGTGAGTTGAAGCAATAGAAATATGAACAAACAGATCTGTCTGCAGCTATTGACCCCATCTGGTTACTCTTTGATCAAATATAACAAGAAGTGAGAGTCAGCTGTGTACAAATTACTTTGTGCTTATTTCATGTTTCATATTAAAGTTAGAGTACGGGGTGCTGAGCAAATTATGTGGTTAGAATACTAGTTTGGGAACAGAAAGAACAGTGGTTCAAACCCGCTAGAGTCAAATACTTGGCTACCGTCATATTCTTCATTGCCGATCGGCAATAATCCCTGAGAGACTCGTCAGTTACCGTGGTTAAAGCAGCAGTATTTGTTAGCAAAACTTTTCATCATACCATTTTTTTTTTTTAGAAAAATGTATTTCAGACATCTTTAGAGTCCTCCTCAGTGAGTTTTAGTATTCCCATATATTTTAACAGAGCTTTTATTGCTAATTTTGAATTTAATGACTCACGTCATTAAAGATGGCTGCCACTCGCAATTTAAAAAGAAATCTCTTCTGATTGGGTTACGTGTTAAATGTACATACTAGGTTCTTGCTGTGGATGTATTACAAGGGTGTTACCGCATGCTTCTTACGGTAAACACCACAGTATTGTACCAAGATATTAATTATTTCATGACGGCATGTCACCGAACAGAAAGTTTTAAAACTTCATAATTTTATTTTATGGTAACCAGGTAAGACCCATTAGGCAAAGGTGCCTGTTTTCAGGGGCAACCTGGGAGCACTGGGGGACGTTAAGTGACTTGGTCAGACTCACACAGTATGCAAGTGGAGGTTGTGGGAATCAAACCCTGGTCTATTTGCTGAATGTACCAAGCTCATTAACAGCTCATTACTCTAACTTCTAGGCTATACTGCCAGCCCCAATCCCGTATCTTAGTCCAGGAATGAAAGAAATTTATAGAAAGTTAAACCACAAAAATAAAGGAAACTAACATAAAAATAGGTGTATTGATATTTTTGCCACAAAATCATAATTAATGAAAAAAAAGTGTATGGTGACTAACAAAGATTGCTTTACATCAGCAGTGCAGTAAAATCTGTATTTTTGGTTACCATATTTTGATGCAATCATAACTCATTTAGTTTCCAGTTGCATTTTGCACTATTTTGATCTAAATCTAATGGTGCCAAACAACTTCAACAAAATATTGTTTTTTTCTAAAAATAGGCTGATGGGCAGTAAACTATATTCCTGCTGACTTTAAGCTGGGGATCTTCTTGTTCTCATGTGCTTGCTTCCATTTGAAGCAGATGCAAGGGAAAACAGACACTGCAGAATCAGAGGGCAGCATAGGTATGATAAACCCTTTGCTGACACATAGAATTGTTTAGTGTCACTGGATCCAGATAAAATGGTGAAAATTCACCTGAAAATGGAAAGGGAACCAATGATTGTCAAAGAGGAAGCAGCCAAGTGACCTAAACACACCAGGCACTGTAAATCCTAGCATAACCCACACCCTGTCGTGATATATTGAGATTATACAATGGGCATCTTTATTATTAGAAAAAAAGTAATACAAAAAGATTTTGTTTTCATTATTAATTATTTTTTTTAATTTATTGCTATACGAGGAAAAATAGTCCCACATCCATGCCTGTTTGCCAGCTTCTAGTGCAGGTTGCAGCTTGCAGTCTTGACACACACATACAAACACACACAACAAGCATTTGTCAATGCCGAATGTTGTTTGCTTGTATGTGCTGTTTAGATATTTGGAAGTGATAGTTCCATGCCTTCCTCCCAAGACATCCACTGTGTCTTTCCGCTCAGTATTCAGAGAAGAGTGGAAGGGGCAAGGCCACAGCAGTACAGCAGTTGCAAGGGTAAGAGGTGGACAATAGTCCATTCAAAGGCAAAAGAGTACTGCAGGAGTTCACTAAATTGAAGGGTGGACAAAGCGATGGAACCAGATGGCATACACCCAAGGATATTAAGAGAACTGCGAAGGGAGATAGCAGTACCTCTGGCAGCCATGTTCACTGAGTCATTCAACATGAGTAAGCTGGAGGAGGGCACATGTGGTCTCTCTACACAAGTCCGGCAGCAGGGAGGAGGCAGGGAACAATAGGTCATTCAGCCTCACCTCAGTAGTGGGGAAGATCATGGAGACATTGCTTAAAGAAAGGATAGTGGGGCATCTAGAAGCCATCGGAGCCCAGGACCATAGACAACATGGTTTCACAGTGGGGACATCATGTCAGACAAAGCTGGTTGATTTCTTTGACTGAGTAACAAAGGAAGTGAATCAGGGTGGGGCAGTGGACAATGCTTACCTTGATTTCAGCAAAGCCTATGACACCATCCCATATAGGAGGCTGATAAACTAGCTGTGTAGGCTGGGCATGGGAAAGGGTAGTAAACTGGGTTAGAAACTGGATAACAGACAGGAGGCAGAGATTGGTGGTAAATGGTGTGCAGTCTAGGGAGAGGGGTGACCAGAGGGTCCAGCAGGGATCAGTACTGAGGCCAGTCCTGTTCAATGTCTTCATTAGTAACATTGCAGAACGTCTGAAGGAATTTTTTCACCAAATTTTCAACATAGCCATTTAAGACCTCTGCTCATGAACAGTGTCACTGTGATTCTTAATCTGTCCCAAACATTGATTGCACACTCTTAATGCGCCATTGTCCACTACATGGGCAGAAACATGTTTTGGGCAAGATGTGAAAAATGACAGCTGTACTGCTCATAAGGAGGTGTGGTAAAATGGCAATGTTGAAAATCTGGAGTGAAAATATTGAAAATTCGCAAACTTACGAGCGTGTATAGGATCAGTGCAACAAATGCTCGTAAAACAGTCATTTTGGGAATTTTTCACCAAATTTTTAACATAGCCATTTTAACACTTGTGCTCATGAACAGTGTGACTGTGATTTTCTTAATCTGTCCCATACATTGATTTCACACACCGACTGTGCCATTGTGCGCTACATGCATGGAAACACATTTTGGGTGAGATGTGAAAAATGACAGCTGTACTGCTCATAAGGAGGTGTGGTAAAATGGCAATGTTGAAAATCTGGAGTGAAAATATTGAAAATTCACACACTTACGAGCGTGCATAGGATCAGCAAAAACAAATGCTTGTAAAACAATCATTTTGGGAATTTTTCACCACATTTTAACATAGCCATTTTAACACTTGTGCTCATGAACAGTGTAACTGTGATTTTCTTAATCTGTCACGAACATTGATTTCACACATCAACTGCGCCATTATGCGCTACATGCATGGAAACACATTTTGGGAGAGATGTGAAAATGACAGCAATACTGCTCATAAGGAGGTGTGGTAAAATGGCAATGTTGAAAATCTGGAGTGAAAATATTGAAAATTCGTGAACTTACAAGCTGCGTATATAGGATCAGTGCAACAAATGCTCATAGAACAGTAATTTTAGAATTTTTTACCAAATTTTCAACATTGCCATTTTAAGACCTCTGCTCATGAACAGTGTCAATGTAATTTTCTTAATCTGCCCCAAACATTGATTGTGCACACTGACTGCCCATTTTGTGCTACATACATGGAAACACATTTTGGGAGATGTGAAAAATGACAGCAATACTGCTCATAAGAAGTGTGATAAAATGGCAATGTTGAAAATCTGAGTGAAAATATTAAAATGTGTGAACTTATGAGGCATAGAACTGCACAACGACGTCAGAAAACAGTAATTTTAGGATTTTTCACCAAATTTTCAACATAACCATTTTCAGACCTCTGCTCATGAACAGTGTCACTGTGATTTTCTTAATGTGTCCCATACATTGATTTCACACCGACTGCGCCACTGTGCGCCATGATGCTGCCGGAAACACTTTTTGGGCGAGATGTGAAAAATGACAGCTGTACTGCTCACAAGAAAGTGTGGTAAAATGGCAATGTTGAAAATCTGGAGTGCTAATATTAAAAATTCGTGAACTTACGAGCGTGCGTAGGAACTGCGTAATGCATGCTCGTAAACCAGTCATTTTTAGGAATTTTTTCACCAAATTTGCAAAATAGGCGTTTTGAGAGCCCACCTTATGAACACTGGCACTGTTGTTTCATTAATAGGTCCAGAAAGGTGATTTTCACAGTGACCGCAAAATCACCCTTCGGCCCGATTAACTCCTTGACAGTGACAGAATTCATGAGGAGGGGTCCCAAAACCCTATGTTGAAAATTTGGTGCTAAAATTAAAAATGCCTGAGATGTGCAGCACATTGAAAAACCCTTTCTATCCCATTATACAGCTTACGGTGCAGATGTGTTCCCGGTCCACGAAGATCATGGCGCCACGGTCCGGAGGTAAGTATGGGGGTGGGGGTGGGGAAACAGAGTGCACAGTGGGTGGGTGCGGGTTGTGGGAGGGGGCAGGGAGAAGCACCGAGGGACAGTTTTGTATTTGCAGGTTTATTTTTTAAGACGATGAGGGACGTTTGCCACACCTGGGTGGGCTCCCAGTGTGGCAACTGGAAGGCTGTTTTGGGAGGGCTGGAGCTGATGGGGGATTGGGCACCCCCGTTGGCCATAACACATTTTGGCATGCTGGGGTGGGCTCCCAGCATGGCATCTGGATGCTTTGGGGGGTGTTGAGCCGACGTGGGATTGGGCACCCCCGTCGGCCATAACACATTTTCCCACGCTGGAGTGGGCTCCAGCATGGCAACTGAAAGCTTTGGGGGTGTTGAGCCGATGGGGATTGGGCACCCTGTTGACCATACAGTGTGTGCATGGGAGGAGGAAAGAGCTCGAGCACGCAGTATGCGCGGTGGTGTGTGTGTGTGTGTGTGTGTGTGTGTGTGGAGGGGAGCTCTGCTCACTGAAGCAGAGCTCTCCTTTCAACCATACGACCACTGCATTTTCAACTGCCATCATAGACAGCTGCAGCAGTGATTGGGGAACTGGAGTCGTGCCTGCAAACACACTGACTGAATTGAAGACGGTGCCACACCTCTGAAAACTCGGATTATGGCACTATGTTTCTTGCACATGTGTGCAAGCAACATAAAAATGCTAAATGTAGCTCCAGTCTGTACGATCATGTTTGTTTTGCAGAAAGAGAATGAGAACAGCAAGCAGTGATGTTTTGTATTAGTGCCGCACTGCTGTTCCAACTTGCGGCTCCAGTACCTTTCTTTTAACAGATGGACGACAGAGAGAGAGAGAGAGAGAGCAATACAGTGTTTTTTTATTTATAAAAGGAAAACAGTCTATTAGCACAATGTTGTAGGGCCTACTGATAAAAGAAAACACTGTTTTCTCTGTCTTTCTCACTTTTTTTTTTGTGTTATGGGGAACAGTAATGGCAGCCCATAGCAGAAAAGACATATCAAGAGGTGACACAGTTGAACATTTTCAGTTGTCACAGAGGACAGATCAGCAGTTTAAAACTGTTGTTCCCTAGCCCTTGTTAGGTCCTTACCTTTTGGTCTTGTGGAACGAAGTTTTCCATTTTGGGCTGTATATGACCTGTACCTCAGCCGCCACAACTGTGTTCAAGGCCTGACATTATATGCTGTCAAGCGGTGGCACGTTTGAAATGAGGAGTCCTGCCATCTAGTTCTATGGGTCCTGCTTTGAGTGCCTTCATTTCCCAAATTCATCACTCGTTGGACAGGACGGTGAAGATATTGTGAGCCCCAGTGAGAGATTGCGTTGTAAGTGATGAGGAGGTACACATTTGTGTGTTTTTTAATTGATGATTAAAATATTCTCTGGACTCATCGATAGTTATCGGGCGGGCTGGATTGGAATGGGACTGGAGGAGCAGTTGTGCGAGATGGCCATTTAGTGGGGATTGCTGTCTTACTGGGTGCTTAGTTTCTGGTGCTCTGAGTAACTTCAGGGGTGTTCTAGATGTGGCTGGCTGGTGGCTGGCACCTTTTCCCATTGTAAATAGTAGGATTTACGAAGTGGAAGAGGTGCCAACTGACCAATCAGAGAGCGGCATTCTCTGAGCCCATTGTATAGTAAACTGTAATCTTGCAGTCTTTGGCAGCTACCATATGTTGTTAACAGAAGAGAATATAAAAGAGGCACCACTCCTATTGTTTTACGAACACACAAACATATGAAAATGCCAGCAGATACAGGCCATATGGTCTATTGAGTCGTCTTGAGTGTACAGCTCCCAGTCTAATCTACTACAGCTGTCCCCCCCTTGCTCATCCATTTAATTTATCTCCCCTTTCTGCCGACTCCTCCTCCCCAACTTCCCCCCAGTTTTGACCTTACCTTTGACCCTGTCCCACCCCCTCATAAAATTGCCCATAGATTTCAGTGATATCACCTCCTCTGGCAGTGCATTCCACCTCACTACCACCTTTACCGTGAAGTAGTTCCTCGCCTCCTCACTTCCCTCCTGAATCTTCCACCCTCCAGTTTCAGACTGTGTCCCCTTGTGTCCCTCCCCCCTTTCATCTAAATATGCCCTCAGTACTAACCCTATTCATGCCCTTTAAGTATTTAGGGTTTCAATCATATCCCATCTCTCCCTTCTATCCTGCTTCATAGAAGATAATAATAATTAGATTGGATCTGCAACAGAGTAGATGATCCAGATGGGGTGGGCAGAATGAGAAGAGATCTGGATAAACTGGCAAAATGGTCAGAAAAGTGGTAACTGGGGTTTAATGCAAAGAAGTGCAAGATCATGCACATAGGGAAGAGAAACCCTGAAGCCACCTATAGGCTGGGAGGGGAGTTGCTGGCAGTCACAAGGGAAGAAAGAGACTTGGGCATCACCATCACCGATGACCTGAAATCGTCCAAGCAGACCACTAAAGCAGTAGGTAAGGCTAGGGGATGTTAGCATGTTAGTAGGGGCATCACAAGTCGGAAGAGGGAGGTAATAATCCCTCTTTACAAGATACTGGTTAGGTCTCTATCTGGAGTACTGTATGCAGTACTGAGGCCACACCTTCACAAGGACATTAACTCAAATTGAGGCAGTCCAGAGAAAGGCAACCAAAATGGTGTAGGGACTGCATCAGAAAACATATGAGAACAGATTAATGGAGCTCAATATGTAAAGCCTAGAGCAAAGGAGGGAGAGAGGTGATATGATCGAAACATTCAAACACCTTAAGGGCATTAACAAGATGAAAAGAGTCTAACATGTTTCCATATAAGAAAATAGCAGGACAAGAGGACACAGCTTGAGATTAGAGGGAGGTCGATTAAGGGGTATTGTGAGGAAGTTCCTTTTCACAGAAAGGGTGGTGGATGCATGGAACGGCCTACCTCAGGAAGTGGTGGAAATGAATACAGTGCAGGGCTTCAGACAGGCATGGGATAGGCATAAGAGAGCAATACAGATGAGTATGAATAGATAGGCCATTGACAGAGCAAAGGCTGATGGCACATTCATAAGGTAGAAAAAGAAATGGGCAGACTGGATGGGCCTTGCAGCCCTTATCTGCTGTCAGCTTCTATGTTTCTATGTAGATTATGATACTTCTGAAAGTTCCATTGGAGATCATACATCAAGGAATTCTGAGGTACTGACTGAGTGCTCCAGCCCCAATCCAGGAGTTAGATCAATAATCTGTTACCCCCTTGGGACATGAGAACTAGGGAGGCAAAGATGGCAGTTAGGGAGGCAAAAGCAGATACAGAGCCATGTGTTGCAGAGTGGGCAAGGGCAGAGAAAACATTTCTACTGCTCTATTAGGGCCAAAAGAAAGAAACAAGGGGTAATCGTTAGACTGCCTGGGGAGGTAGGGTGATAGAGGAGGACGGCTCAAAGGCCACTGTCCTTAATGGTTACTTTTGCTCAGTTTTCTCTAGGGGGAATGGTGGGGCCTTGCCAGAGAGTGACATCAAGGTGGTCACTATTGGGGTCCTGGTGATGAGGCAGTCAATATTTATAAGCCAAAGGGTCCAGAAAGGACTAGCAGATCTAAAAAAGGAAAAGAGAGTGTAATCTGGGCACTCACTGCATCCAAGGTTGAAAGAAAGACTGGAAACACTATTTTGTTAAAAGAAAGTCTTTATTTTAGACAAACATCCACAGGTCCATGAGCACAGTCAGGAGCAGCAGCACCAGTGGGCGTAAACAGCACATGTCCTAACGTTTCACCCCAATCTGGGGCTTTGTCAGTATAGCGACCTCCACTGGAGATAGCCTTATCTACCATCATGGCAACTAGTTACCGTCATTTAAAAGTGATAATGAAGATAAACCAAGTATGAGCATACAAATACATGAAAAGAAAAAGCATCAATATATTTTTATTTTTTTATATTCTACAATATTTCCTGACTAATATTGGCACTTTCGTTAATAATAAGCCTAAACATATGTCACTGGAAAATATCCTAACTACAACAATGAAAATTGATGCATTATATACTTTACTAGAGCTGAGGTATACGAGGGTGCTTAGGGAACTGGCAGCAGAACTGGCTGAACCCTTGGTAGGACTATTCAGCAGCTCACTATGGGTGGGGATAGTTCTAAAGGTCAGAGGGTAGCAGATGTAGTTCCCCTCCATAAGAGGAGAGGACAAGGAACATGCGGGGAACTATAGACCTGCCAGTCTTATTTCTATTGTAGGGAAGATGATGGAGACATGGGTTAAAGAGGACCTTGTGGACTACCTGGACAGCAATGGTCTCCAGGATAGGACAGAGAGTGGGTTCATGGCAGGGAGGTCTTGTCAGACCAACCTGATAGTTTTCTTTGATTGAGTGACAAGGAAACTGGATAGGGGCCAAGCCATGGATTTGCACTACTTTGACTTCAGCAAGGCTTTCAGCTCAGTGCCTCACAGTTGCTTGTTGAACAAGATGGAGGATCTGGGTGTGGCTAAGAGCATAGCAAACTGGGTGGATAACTGGCTAAAGGCGAAGCAGCAGAGCGTTGAGGTCAATGGGGTCAAATCAGAAGAGAGCGAGGTCATGAGTGGGGTGCCAAGGATCTGTCCTGGGCCCAATCCTCTTCATGAACGTTGCTCATCAATGACACTGGGAAGGAATGCGGGCAGGCTGTGTCTCTTCAGGGAGGACAAGAAGCTCTGTGGGAGACTGGATGGTGACAAGGCAATCGTGGAAATGAGAGTGACTTACAAAAGCTAGAGAGGTGGTCTAAGGTTTGACAGTTGAAATTCAATACCAGAAAGTACAAGGTAATGCACCTAGGAACAAGAACACCAGGACAGGGTACTGTATGTGTAGTGAGACTTAACACTACTACTTAGGAATGGGACCTTGGGTTAACAATTAGTGACATGATCAAATAATTGAGCCAGTGCAATCAGGCCTATAATAAAGTGAGTATGATGCTGGTTTGTATCAGGAGGGTACTGAAAGCAGAAGGAAAGAGGTAATACTACCCCTTTATAAATCTGTATTGAGGCCACACATGATGTACTGCACCCAGTTTTGGAGTCCTCACCTCAGGAATGATAAGGATGGGCTAAAGACAGTGCCAAGCTGGGTAACAAAGCTGATTCAGAGTCAGCGGGTCCAGTCCTACAAGAAGTGCCTCAAGCCACTGAACATGTTCTTGCTGGAGACCAGAAGGGAAAGGGGAGATATGATAGACACCTCCAAGTTCCTTAAAAGAATTAAAGTGAACGCAGGGAACTGTTTAGCTCGAGTAGTAGGTTAAGATCATGAGGTTATGCATGGAAACTGATGAGAGGGAGGTTCAGGAGGGATGTGAGGAAGTATTTATTTACCAAATGGGTGGTGGAACCATGGAACAGTCTACCAGCCAAAGTGGTAGGTGTAAAAAACATTGATGGTTTCAAGCATGGTTGAGACAGAATGAAGGGTACAGTGGTTACTCAGAGTGACAGAATCTGGAAGGATAATAGGGTGGGGGATGGGGAGGGCTAGGACCCTGGATGGACAGTAGGTCCCAGAGTTGGAAAAACGTATTCTAAAGGAAAAGTGTTAGAAGTGTACCTTTTGAATCTTTTCCTCATTGAGAGGGATATTTTTTAATAACATAGTTCATCCATCAGCTCTTTGAGAATGCTGGTTCAGAATCAGATTGCATTATTCCAGTTGTTCAGCAGTTGTAGGTTCATATTTTCACAGGTTCATAGGTTACTTCAGAGCATAGAAGACATGCGTCCATAAAGCTCACTGATTTATTTAACAATACCCGCTAATACCTTTACTAATCAAGTAAGAATCCAACCTACTTTTAAAGGTATTCATAGTAGGACTCGACACTACTTCATTTGGTGGTGAATTCCAAATTCCTGTTATCCTTATGGTAAACCAATTTCCCCTTTTTTTGGTGTTACATTTATCTTTATATAGTTGGTAGGAATGTGACCTAGTATTGTAAATTTGTTTTTTAATATTAATATCCAGTTGTTCCCGTAGTTGCTCATCACTGAGTGTTCTATATATTTGACACATGTCACCACGTAGTCCACGGTACTTCAGGGAAAATAATCCCAGTTTTTCCAATCTCTGATCATATTCAAAACCCTGAACCTCCTTCATGCCTTTTGTTGCCCTTCTCTGCACTCTCTCCAGGGCAGCCACGTCCTTCCTATAACCTGGTGCCCAAAACTGGGCACAATACTCAAATGGGGACGCACCAGTGAGGTGTGCAGTGGCAGCAACACTGCCTTTTCATGGCTTGTGATATGATAATGTATACAGTGTTGAATACGCTTGCCTTCCTGATCGTCCGGATGTATTGTTGACCAAATTTTAATTCATTATCTATCATTACCCCAAAATCTTTTTCATCCTGTACAACCCTTAATTTCTTATTGGCTAGTTTATAATTAAAATGTATGTTGTTCCTACCCAAGTGCATAACAACACACTTTTCTATGTTGAATGATGAGCCCTTTATGTTTGCCCATTCTTCCAATTCTATAAGTGCTGTCTGTAACATAGTGGCTTCATTTAGATTGTTGACTAAATATCCAAGCCGTGTGTCATCCGCAAACTTTGCTAGCCATACTCCATTACTTATATTCATATTAGAAATGTAAATATTAAAGAGGCACAAACCCAACACCGAACCCTGCGGTATACCACTCGACACCACAGCCCACTCAGAGCATACTCCCCTCACACATACCCTCTGCCTTCTATCTTCCAACCATGACTACACCCAAGAAAAGTTTTCATGTACCCTATATCCCTAAGAGCACCTATTAATTCAACATGCAGCACCTTGTCAAATGCTTTTGCAAAGTCAAGATAAACAACATCCACTGAATTGCCTAAATCCAAGGCCTTGCTAACCCTGCCATAAAACTCCAAAAGGTTTGTCTGGCACGATCTGCCCTTGGTAAACCCATGTTGCAACCTGTCTGTAATACCATTAATACTCATAAAATCAAGGATATTTTCCTTGATAATATATTCCAAGATTTTCCCTAAGACCGAAGTCAGACTAATTGGGCGGTAATTTTCAACTTGATGTTGAGATCCCTTTTTAAATATTGGTATAGTAAAGGCCTGTCTCCAGTCATCAGGCATATCAGATGTATCCAGAGATTTTTGAAAGATATAGGTTACTGGCCATGCTAATTCATGTGCCAGTTCCCTAATTACTCTTGGGTGTATCCCATCTGGATCTTGTGCTTTATTAGGGTTTATATCCCTAAGCTGTTCTAATACGTCAAGAATATTTAATCTGATGGTGGAACCCTGTGTCATATTTTGCTGTTTTGTTTGTATTGGCTGGGCTTTATTACAGACAGATGCAAAACAGAGATTACACATGTCTGCTATTTCCTGATTATCTGAGGTTACACGTCCATCTAGGTCCTTCAAAGATACTGCTGTTAGTGCCTTTTTTGGATCTAATATATGAATAAAAGGATTTATAGTTGTTTTGTACCTTATTTGCCAATTTGTGTTCATAAATCTTTTTTGCAAGGGTTATTGCTGATTTAGTTTTTTTTAAACACTTTTTGTATAACTCCCAACATGTTTTATTATTACTTTTTTTTGCCCTTAAATATGCTTTATTTTTATGCTCAATCAGTTTCCTTACTGGGGAGATGGGGATGCTGATGGGGAGAATTCCTTTGCCCTGATGATCAGACTGTAAATGGCAGTGTAATGGAGATTAATGTAAGGATCTTGGATGCTGACAGCCAATCAAATTGCAGCATTTTTGAGACCCTTATTTTTATGATATATCCATAAGCAGCCATTGAGTGGAAACAGAAAGTCCAGGCTTCAAGTTGGGAAAACACTTCACAGATGCTCTGGTCACATTATCTGCTAGTATTTTTCAGACTCATAAAATAACTGTTTATATAGTTCAGTGTTTTTGTATTCTTGTGGTGGGAATCAACATTGTCAGTATGTAATGGTATACTAGTGTTATCCCACATGTATTACATGCTTTTATCCAAGGAAAGACTTTGACCTTTAAGAAGTGAGGCTCCTTAAACTAATGTTGCCACAATACAGACTTAGTCACAACACTTCCCAAAAAGTGATTTCCTCTCTGTTTTTAAACATCTAAGCATAATAACAGGGAAATATTTTTGCCAAACAGCAGTTTTGTACCATTCCAATTTAATGACTCAACATTTTCCAGCAAAGCTTTCCTGAATGTATGCCTTTGCAAGCCTCCTGTAAAAATAATACATTTTCTTTGAAAGAAGTGTTATTCTATATTGAAACATTGGTGCCAGCCTTCTAATGGTTTTATTCCTGTTTTCTGATTCATTACTTTGCGTTCTTCAGATTTGTGCAGTTGCTTGGGGCACAGACTATTATAAACCGTAGATGTAGTTGTGCTGTGCAGCCAATAGCAGTTTCCAGTTTCCCCCCTTTGAAAACCCTATGGGCCCAATTCTCAAAAACTTTCTCCCATGCTGTGCTTATGGCCAAATCTTTTAGAAACAGGGCTCTTGTCACCCAATGGCCTGGTGGTAAAAGTGTTTGTTTACAATGGCCAGGGTTGGATACCAAGTACGGATCATTACATATTAAGTAGCTGAGGCAGTGCTGAGCATGTCTTAGACATCTTCTGTCTCTAGAGAAGTGCGTGGTACCTGTCCATTAATCAGTGCCCCCTGATAGCCCAGAGGGATAGAGTCATGCAGACAGTAATTAGCTGCTCCAGCCAGGGGGAGAAATCCTGTCACCAGTGTGGCACAGCATTGAGGTCTGATATCAAGATGGCAAGGATACAGCCCTACACCAGCAGGCATTAGAGGATGTAGTGTGCAGGCATGGCCCCAGCCCACTTCTAATAGGGCATAAAGGTGTCCTGTCCCAGGCCAGTGCACAACAGGTTCAAGGTGGGATACAAGGTAGTGAAAATGCTGTCTCCACCCAGGGTATTGCCCAGAACTTGGAGTACCCAGCCCTCCCTCTCTGTGTTCAGGACAGTTCCAGCTAGCTCTGGTCTTGGCTGAGTGGACCCATATAAAGGGGGAATCTTGGAAATATACATACTGACTTCCAGCTGTAGATGTCTAGGTGCCAGTCTAAATTCTTCATGGTGGTTTGCATATACTTCCCATGATGCTTTGCATCTTTGGTGTATGTGTAATTTTATATTGAGTTAAAACACAGTGCTATTGCCAATGCCCTTCACAGGTTACCTTGTCTCTTTTCTTTTGTGCTGAGGTCCGTTGTCTTTTAGAATCCATTGCAACATTGGACTTGACATGACCAAAACCCATAAGACCATCATAGGGCTAGTTTCCCCCTTCCACTGGGTTGAGATAGAAACAGAATTTGATGGCAGATAAGGACCGCTTGGCCCACCTAGTCTGCCCATTTCCCTACTTGATGGATAAGCTGCAGATTTTAGTTAATCAACAGCTAACTTCCTCCTACCCCTCACTAGAATTGCCTTATGCCTGTCCCATGCATTCTTGAATTCTCCCACTGTTCCTGACTCCACAACCTCCTCAGGAAGGCTGTTCCATGCATCCACAGCACTCTCTGTGAAAAAATACTTTCTAACATTACCTCTGAGCCATCCCCCCTCTATCTTCAAATTGTGACTCCTTGTTCCTGCACATCTCTTCTTCTGAAAGATACTACCCTCTTTGACTTTGTTAATTCCCTTCGGATACTTGAAAGTTTCTATCATGTCCCCCCTCTCCCCTCCTTTCCTCAAGGGTATACATATTAAGCTGCTTTAGTCTCTCCTTGCATGTCTACTGGTGCAGACCCTGCACCATTTTGGTTGGCCTCCTCTGAACAGCCTTCACTCTGTCTATGTCTTTGCAGAGATGGGGTCTCCAGAATTGCATGCAGTACTCCAGATGGGGTCTCACTAACTGTCTGTACAGAGGGATAACAACTTCCTGTATTCTACTGTTGATGCCTCTCCTTATGCATCCCAGTATACCCCCAGCCCTCCTTACTGCCTTCTCACATTGCTTGCCCACCTTTAAGTCATCTGATATAATTACTCCTAGGTCTCTTTCGATTTTTGTTGTTGTTATTAACTCACCCCCCATTGTGTACTCTTCCCCTGGGTTTTTGTTTCCCAGATGCATTACCTTGCACTTCTTTGCATTGAATCTGAGCTGCCACATATTTGACCTTCTCCAACCTTGCCAAGTCCCTTTTCATTATTTCCACCCCACCTTATGTATCAACCCTGTTGCAGATCTTTGTGTCATCTGCAAGAGACATACTTTTCCTTCCAGTTCCTCTGCAATGTCACTTATAAAGACATTAAAAAGGACCAGGCCCAGTACCGAACCCTGCAGTACCCCACTAGTTACCCTCCTTTCTTCACTGTGGACTCTGTTTACTATTACCCTTTGCGTCCTCTTGTCCAGCCAGTTTTTTATCCAGGCTACCACCTTGGGACCCACTCCAAGGCTGGCTAACTTGTATATTAATCTTTTGTGTGAGACTGTGTCAAATGCCTTGATAAAATCTAGGTAGCCATATCCACAGCCCCTGCCTGGTCTACTACTTTGGTCACCCAGTCAAAGAAATCTATTAGGTTCGTCTGACATGACCTTCCTGCTGTGAAACCATGCTGCCTTGGGTCCTATGCCCCACTGGCCTCTAGGTACTTTCCCTCAGAAATGATTCCATCATTTTCCCTACCACTGAAGTCAAACTAACTGATCTGTAGTTTTCTGCCTCTGCCCTGCTCCCACATTTGTGAAATGGAATCACATTTGCCCTCCTCCAGTCCTCAGGTACCACCCCATCCTCCCATGATTTGTTAAAGAGAGTAGTCAGTGGTGTTACTAGTTCTACCCTTAGTTCTTTTAGAATTCTTAGGTGAATCCCATCAGGCCCCATTGCTTTGTCAACCCTCAGTTTCAAGAGTTCTTTCAAAACCCTTTCTTCTGTGAATCGACTGGTAACGACCCCCCCCTATTCAGAGTTTCACCCTTGTTTGGTTTAGGTACCTCCCCCCATCTCTTCCGTGATACAGATACAGATAAGGCATACTGATGAGTCCCAAGAAGGATGAAACGTGTTTCTGTGTCTTCAGTTCTCAGCCTTTGCAGATTGTGTCAAAGGTCGTTTGGCACCATACATTTCTGCTTAAAGCAGAACCAGTCTAAATTCTTTAATGATGATTTACATAAACATCCCATGACACTTTGCAGTATTGGGGTCTGAGGATTTTGTATTTCATTTCTGGGACCAGTGGTCACTGTTCCAACATACATTGAAATCAGGGCATGCGGTTATGCTGAAGGAAAGACTGTCCCACTGGGCTGAGGAATTAAAATAGAAAGTAAAACAAAATTGGTCAGATTCATAGTTCAGGAGTCTTCAGTATGCGTGAGCACAGCACTAAATGCTAGAGAATTAGGCCTTTACATAATTAGAGAACTCCAAAATCAACAGACAGAATGTTTTCATGTAAAATGGTAACAGACATAGAGAAGAATACAAAGAAAGACAAAAAGGCAAACAGAAACTGCTGCAGTGATGTACTGTTATATCATCCTAGGATGATTTATTAGGTTATTTCCATCTATTTCATACATAAAACTTGCAAAACAAAAGTTGTTCAGCTGCTAATTTTAAAATGCTAATTTTGTATACTCAGTTTCTTTTCTTTAACCAATAATTTCATATATTGGTTGCTTTCATCATTTGAAAAAATATTAACTTCAAAAACTTCACATTAGAAAGTAGACGTTGCTATGAACATTATATCAGAGAAAAGCAAGCACTCTCAAACTGAAGGAAATAAATTCTTAGACCAAATGAACATCAAAAATCTTTAATGCAGCAAATTGGAGGTCTCGAGACCCGCCCCCTAACAAAGACCCAGTTAGGGTTGGAGCACTGAGGCTGAGGGTTCTAGTCACTGCACCTCCGCATTAAAGATTTTTGATATTCATTTGGTCTGAGAATTTATTTCCTTCAGTTTTAGAGTGCACAGTTTTCTCTGATGTACTGTTACATTTGGGCTGGCCTCCCTAATGGCACCCCCATCTATTCTGGAGCACGAATCTTTTTCTAATTGATTGCTATGAACATTAATTGCAAGGCTACATCCGGTACTGACAAAAGCAAGGAGAATCTATAACTTCTATAATCATTATAACATCTAAATGATGTCCCTTTGGATCTGAACAGTAACATCAAATACTGGCAGACTCAGTCTTATGATAAAGACTGCCAGGTTTAGTATGTACCATACCTGCTGATTGTGTTGGAACTGATGACCGATTCCAGAAATCCCAGAAGTGCAACCACATTTTTAAGAATGTCTGTAGTCAGAAAATTAAGGACTGGAGAAAGTTAAGAAGACTGATGAAGCCTCTGGCATGAGTGACCACAAAGGTGATTAAAATTATCAGAGTTTTTGTGAGAAATAAGGAGGGTGTCTTAGGTAAGGTTTTCTACCAAGGGGCTGTGATACATGTCTGGGCCCTTAGGTTCTAGATCCAGGATTTGGGTTTATCTGTTGCCCAGCTGGAGGTGAGACCCCAAAGTCCACCTTTCCTGACCTGTTGGTACAGTGAAAGTAGTTCCTTTCCTCCTCCTCCCTCCCTGCCTCCTTCCTCCTCCTCCCTCCCTCCTCCTTCCTTCCTTCCTTCCTTACTTCTTTTACCAGGAGACCCACTAAGCTGAAAGCTTGTTTATAGGTGCGACCTGGGATCACAAGGAAGTTAAGTGACTTGCTCAGGGTCACACAGTATGCAAGTGGGATTCAAACCTAGGTCTCCAGGTTTGCAGCTCAGAGCCTTAAATCACTGCACTATACTGCCTCCTTACTCCTTCCTTCCTTCTCTCCTCTCCTCCCCCTCCCTTCCTCTCTCCCGTCCTTCCTTCCTTCCTTCCTTCCTCACTCTGAGACCTGCAACTGTCATCACTGCACTGAAGCAGCACATTGGAGAAGCATATCCTACATCACATTATGTATCCCCAAAGGCTTCCTCTCGCTGTGGCAGAGTGTCCATTAGTTTCCTGTTGCCAACATTGTGGAACAAAGCACAACAATTATTGAAATTAAGCTGCTTCTGCAGTATGAATACCTTTAAATCTCTATATGCTCGGTATGTGAGTGAATCCACAAGAACAGATTGGTCAAATAAGTCCACTCACCAAATGTTAAAAGGTTTTATATTTATTTTCAAATAATTTGATAATATTATTCAGAAGTGCAGATAATACAGTACACATGTGCAGACGTCCTGATTATATCCTTCCTCAGTGCTTGTTCTGTAAATCTATGTATGAAATATTTATATTTAATGTCACAGTCAAAAAATTAAAAAAATAAAAAATTAAAAACAGATCATAATAGAACTCAGGCATATGCATATTCTGTTCCAGAAATCACAATTCAGTGCTCCCCAATATTTTGTCGTATCCTTGGTTCAAATATTTAATTTACTTCAACTTGTGTTCTTTACTTCATTCATTCAACAAGTCAGCTCATTTTATGTAGCTCCCTCTTAATTTAACCTAGGCATTCTATTCATTGTATTTTTCCAACTCCAAAGTTCATAAATCTAACTTGCCTTGCAAACTCGATCTTGTATGGATAGATTGTCAGATCCACAATATCTTATAGCTCTGCAAAAATAAATAATAATATCCAATTCCACACTGTCCTTTCTTTCTTTATTTATTTATTGACGAGATTTACCAGATAAGCATACTGAGCGGGAAATCCACTCGTTTCCAGATGTGACCTGGATGTTACATAACATAAAAGTGCTAGATTATATTAGGTACAGTAGCCAGTGTTGCTGTAAAACAGATGCATAAAAGTACATACTTCAGGTACAACAGACACAACAAGGGTGAAACAAACAGGTCCAGAGATGTTGCAGTCAGGATTTATGCACTCGATTGTTAGTTACAATTTTTTTTTTTTTTTTTTAGCCCGAGTGCATACTAACAATGGAGTCAATGACCATAGGCAATTCTTACAGTGACCAAGGAGAAAGAGGGCATAAGAGACAGGGACAACAAGGATAATACAATTGTTTGCATGGTCCCCCGTTAAGTACCAATTAGACACTTTGGTTTAGCTGATCTGTCCTGCAGGTTACAGTTGCAAATGTCAGAGAAATGGGCCTGAAGAAGAGTGGTCACGGTCCTAGGGGTGGAGGTGGACTGCCTGATTACTGCTGGGAGGTTATTCCAGAGAGTGGGCAGCCTGTATTTGAAAGCCGATTGGCTCTTAGAGGTGCGCATGAAAGGTATTTGTAGTAGTTTAGAGTCAGAGCCCCGCAAAGAGTATGCCGGGGAGGGTTGGGTTGATAGAGCAGAACTGAGACAGGAGGGGAAGGGAGGGAGTTTGACCAGTGCTTAGCTACTAGATTTGTGCAGTGGAGCTGTCGCCTGGAGTACAGCGAGGGGAGGCCTAGGGTGGCATATAGGTGACAGTGGTGGGTGGTAGGGGGGGCATTCTAGGATAAGTTGACAGAAGGAATGAAAAAGGGCTTCAGGTTGGCTAGGGTGGATGGAGAGGCTGCACCATAGACCACGCGCCATAGTCGAAGATTGGGAGAATCATTTTGTGTACAAGCTCTTCCTGACTGGGGTGGTTAGGCACCCTTTGTTGCGTAAAGGGCCCTAGTTTCAGGTGCAGTTTTTCTGGAGGGAGAGTCTATGTGACAGAGAAGTCCAAGTGATGATCCAGCCATACCCCCAGGTACCTAAAGGAGGTGCAGGATTCCAGGGTGGCTCCGTCCAGCGTTAGAAAGGTGGGTAGAGCTGCTAGTCTGGAGATTCTGGGCTGTGTGCAGTGTTATGGATGTTTTCTTAGCATTTAGGATGAGTTGGTTTGAACTAAGCCAATTTTGGACAGGTTAAAATCCTGCTGGAGAGTAGAGTTTAGAGCCCTGTTGAGGGGCCGGAGGTGTACAGAACAGTGTCGTCCACGTACATTTGAATAGCTGAGTTTGGGCAGGATAATGGGAGGTCATTTAGGAATACTGAAAAAAGAACTGGGCCCAGGACAGAGCCCTGGGCCCCCATGGTGACTGGAGTGAGGGAGATACTTGGGTGCCAATTTTGACTAATTGTTTCCTTCCAGTGAGGTAATCATGGAACCACCTGGTGGCTAGATCGGATAGGCCAGCATCTTGCAGTTTAGCGATGAGCTTAGGTGGGAAACGTATTGAAAGCTTTGCCAGGTCAATGAATATGGCCGAGGTGATGAACCCTTTATCAATACCTGAGGCAGTATCGTTGGTGAGTCTAAGGAGCGTGGTTATGGTGGAATGTGATTTCCGAAAGCCTGACTGGAAGGGGGTGAAAAAGGAGGTGGTGTCAAGGAATTGTGTGATTTGAGCTAGGGCTATTTTTTCCTGCAGTTTGGCCAGGGTGGGGAGGAGGGAGATTGGGTGGTAGTTCCTGGGTTCTGCTGGGTTGCCCCCCTTTGGCAATGGTATGACTATTGCCTCCTTCCAGGCTGTTGGTATTTGTGCAGAGGAGAAGGAGCGGTTTAGGAGATCGGTGAGGGGAGCGGAAATGGCAGGGGCAGATAGGTATAAGAGTTTAGTGTCCAGGCCGAGTGGGCATTTACCCTTATTGGGGTCAAGGGAAATTAGGGCAGCTAGAACTTCCGGCGGGAAGATTGGTTTGAAGGAGAATTTGGTGGATGGGGGGGGAATGCGGGCGGTGTGCGAGGGGTTCAGGTTTGGGTGGGAGGATTGACGTTTTTGGGAGTAGGGATTTAGAGCAGTTGGTAAAAAAGTGATTGAAAGTAGAGGCAACTGCACTTGGTTCAGATACGTTTCTGCCCTGGATGGTAAGGGTAGGGGTAGGTGGCTGTATGGGGGAGTGAGCAGGGTTTTAATAGATTTCCAGAAGTTGGAAGGGTGGTTGAGAATGGAAGAGAGGGCCTCACGGAAGAAATTCTTTTTAGCCTGTCTTATGGCTTTGGTGCAATTGTTGCGGAGGGTGCGGTACTGTTGCCATGAAACAGTGGAACCTGTTTTCCTATGTTTTTTCCAGGCCTGGTCCCTGGCATGACAACCGGAGATAATGTCAGCAGAGACCGAAGGGAGGTGGGTTTCCCTTACCCTTTTGTTTCTCATAGGGGCGTGATAGTCCCACACCACTAGAAATTGCTATCTGAACATGTCAAACGCGTGATCTAGGGTGGGTGCCAGCTTGATGAATGACCAGTCGGCAGAGGCAAGATCATTTAGCAGGGTGGCGAGGCAGAGGGACTTGTACGACTGCGAGCTGATTGACCTGGGTGGTAGGCTATTAGTGGGTCTGTGCACTTTTCTGATTACATATATCGGGTGGTGGTCGCTCATTGAATCCTGTAATAGGCCAGCTTTAGAGACCCTGTGTGGGTGGGTTGTGAGAGCCCAATCCAGGAGGGAGTGGTTTTGGGATTTGGTGTTGAGGCGGGTGGGTTCCTCAATCTGTTGTGAGAGGTTAAGGGCTTTGACCCTGCTGCTGAGTTTTGAGCAGCCTTTGTCTAGCCAGTTTTTAGTTAAAATCCCCCGAGGATGTAGAGCTTACAAGAAACAAAATACTTCAGTAAGCTAGTAACTTCTGTACCACATGTGCCAGCTTCCACGAACTTTCTTGTTCAGTGTAATATGAAATCTAGTCAAATAAAATATATTTTTATGCTTTTAAATCTTTCATTTAGATATGCCCACTCAAGTATTAAGAAACCCAAAAGTTTTCTTAGAATGTTAGTTGCTTTACCTTGAAGCCTTTTAATACTTATGTTTTTTCTACACTGTTAAAAGAGCAGATAAATATCTCAAAGATTCTATTCATTATATTCTCAACTTAGTCCTTAATATGAGGAGTCACTTAAGTGTAATGAGAACACTGACTTACTTGTTCGGAAGCTTTTTATGGACACTGGACCTCCATGCTGCTTTCTCTTCGATGGAGATGTACTTAGCGTCTTACGCATTTGTTTTAAAGGGTTCTTCAGAGGCAGGAATCGGGCGAGGAGTCAGGCGCATCATCCTGGGGCGTCCATACCACCAGGTGCATGCGCAAACCCTCCGATGCCCGACCTGAAATTACAGCACCAGAATGTGGTATCCTGCTCATGAATAGTATATGCAGTCTGTACAATCAGTGGATTTAACCGCAATCATTTGTCATAAAGATCAAGTAATCATTTGTAATTTATCTACCTATACGTAAAATTATCTACGGGATATCGCAGTCTGTTTCTATACCCACTCAGAGGTCAAAAATGGGTGACGGAGGTCACATCTCCAAGAATGAGGGCAAATACATGGGGGGGGGGAATTTTTCAAATGGCTTAAGATCTAAACCTTTTACACTATAGTACATTATTTACATTTCAGGTGGGTGAAATTTATAACAGCCTACTTCCAAAGATCTTAGAATTATATATAAATTTTATAGAATTGGCTGCCAGTCAATTCCTTCATTTAACCCATACCTTGTATCGCTGATTTTAAATCTGACTATATAATATGCTTCGAGTAAGGATTTTTACTCTATAATCACCCACTATTGGTGGTTGTATTTTCTCTAGACCAAAAATCGTAACTGTGTAATCTGGTGATTACATTGCAAAAATGTCTTGCTATAGGAGACGCCATATCTTGTCTCCTAATATCACTTTTGTGTTCAGTAATCCTGATTTTCAGTGGTCTCAGTCTTGCCTATATAAATCATGTCACATGGGCATTTAAGCATATAAATAACTCCCACTGTGGAACAATTAATAAATTGCTGAATTTCGATATCTTCATCTCTAGCTTTATTTCTCACTTTTTAATTCGATATGTATTATTACAATTCACGAATGTCCACAGGGAAATTACCTTAATTTGTTCAGTAAAAAATTTGGTGCATTAAGAATGTTAGAAAATGACAAGAATATTGTCATAAAAGTGCAAATAACGGAGGGGCAATTGTTATAATGGCCTATGACCATTACAGGAATATCTGTTTGAAACTAGTACAAAACAGGGAAAACTATTTAGAGTTGGATAAGGACCCTACAGATACTATCCAAAGTCTAATTAAGATGGAACAGAATATGTATATGCCTGAGTTCTATTATGATCTGTTTTTTATTTTTTAATTTTTTGACTGTGACATTAAATATAAATATTTCATACCTATAGATTTACAGTACAAGCACTGAGGAAGGATATAATCTGAAACATCTGCACATGTGTACTGTATTATCTGCACTTCTGAATAATATTATCAGAATTATTTGAAAATAAATATAAAACCTTTTTAACATTTGGTGAGTGGACTTATTTGACCAATCTGTTCTTATGGATTTTCATTGGTTCTGATTGGTTCTTAGCGCCTCCTTACCAATTATATTTACCGTTTTTTTGTACCGAGGTTTTGACTGAGCTGGACCACAGCCATATTCTGGTATGTGTGTGAGCCATGCAATTACTACCCCAGCCCCTAATTTTAGTCCGAAGCATCAGGCTGCTGCCCTCTGTGCGTAGTCGAATTTATGATCGCTTGTAACCTTTGGTGACCTTAACTCTGTGAGCGACTTATGCCTTAAATGTTTTTCCCCTCTAGAAATCCCTGTAGGGTTATTATCTCTTCATGGCTTTCGTGGCTGCTACACCTTACTCACTCTACTGTCTTTTACATATTGCTTAATCTGTGGCTCATATTCCCCTACCCTGTACCATTTAACTGCCCTATTTCATCTTCGTATTCCTTTTCCACTGCATTCCACTCTTACTATCTCTTTCCTTTGTTCCCTAACTCTCTTCCCTGCCATAGACTAGCCCTTCAGGGGCTCACTACCCTCAGGTGGAAGAAATGCAGATACTGAGTGGTTGTCACTTCCATAGCCGCCACCTGAGACACCCAGACAGGACTCCTTACTAGCGAGGTGCGGCATTGCGCACTGATACCAGTCGAATCAGGCGCTTTTCGACTCTGGCATTTGATTGGCTCCTGCATTCTGCTCCTGTATCTCCCTCAGTACTAAGCTAAAGTCTGATCTTCTGTCTAAAACTTGCACAAAAATGAGCTGTACTTACTTATTGCCTAACAGTTATGACCCCTATTTTTTCCTGTTTAGAGTGTCAAGAGTTGGGCCTCTGTTTGATTACACTCCTTTCTGAATTTCTGTGGTTGGGCCAGTCTTTAGGCATCAAGGAATACCCAACTTTATTGTCTTGCTGATCTGGTCCTCCCGCTGGTCAGATGTTCCATTGTCCATGGCCTAGTACTTAATACCGACCCTTTCTTCCATCCTCTGCCAAGGACATGCTCTCCATGGGCTCCCTGCCCATACGCGGGGGAAACCCAGGCACTGGGCAGTCAGCGCTGCCTCTACTGCCACCTGAGAACCTAAGCTTGGACTGTCCATTAGCAAAGCACGGCATTAGCAGCCATCCAATTGGAATGTGAGTGCTCTTCGGCGTTGGCTTCCTATTGGTTCCTGCAGTCTGCTTCTATGTCCATTCTAAACCAAGCATAAACCTGATTTCCATGCTGAAATTTGCCAAAAAAGAGCTGTAATTTTTTTTCTCCTTGACTGTTAAGACCCTTATCCTTCTGTTTAGAGTGTTACATTTAGGGATACTGTGTGATTACACTACTTTTGAAATTCTGTGCTTACGTCAGTTCCCTACATGAGCAGCCAATCACTTCTCCCTACTGAAGTTCCTACTAAGCCTCATCTTATGTCCTCCTTAAATATTACAGAAGCACTCTGAATAATATGACTGATGTAACATTGAGTACTTACTGCATTAATTGTTTTTTTACTTGTGTTATTTGGTTCTATTGTAAATATCTCTGTATGCATTGTACCATTTGACCCAGAGCTAACCAGGTCCATCTTGTAAATGAACTTGCTCAACGATGTTCGCCAGGATAAATAAAGATTTTGATTGAATCACACAGAAGTACACACAAGTGCTGGATTGTCTAAATCAGTTTTATTCTAGTTTCATAAAAAATAAACAAGCAATAAAACAGTGCAATTGTTCTCACATAGGAAAATGACAGCAAACAAACTGACAGAGTGACTGACCCACGGATCTCAGACAGACCACGCCAATGTTTCAAGCAAATGGTGCTTCAGCAGGGGTGTGAGCAGGTAATTATCACTATCTGGCCTACCTAATATCTCAAAGCCCCAGTGCAAATGTTCCATATCTGTAGCAATAACATCAATGGTGCCCCTATCCAACAATACATCAATGTAATCACCCCAGGGGTATCGGCTGGGGGCTTTAAAGCAGCAGTACAACAAAACTGGGCAAAACATGTGACCCTGCCTTTTCTTCACTACAAACAATTTCAGGCATTTTCCAGTTTTATTTGGTGATACAATTACTGAGTATTTTATAAGTAATTTAATTTAGTTTTTAGGAGATCTGTCTCCTTTGGTACATTCACTGTATAAACTACCACCTGGGGCCAGGCCTCAGATGGCTATATACTCTATTCTTATAGGAAGCACCCTATTTCCCATTGAGGACCAACTCCCAAGACGTACTGGGTGAAAATAACACTTCAATATAAGCTGCCACAACCATGCTTCTAAAATCGTATCTGACTTGACAGTTACAGGGATAGCATAGCTTAAGTCAGTTGCCGCTAACCCTGTAGCTGTCATCAGAGGGGAAGAAGTGGACAATATGCTAGGAGCATGGTGCCTACACCCATACGAACATACGAAAAATGCCAGCAGATACAGGCCATACAGTCTATCAAGTCTGCTCGAGTGTGCAGCTAGCAGCCTTTATATTACAGCTGCCCCTCCCTCCCTCCTTCCCTTACTTGCCCATTTGAAGTCTTGCCCCTGCTTGCCGGCATCTGTTCCTCTGCAGCCCTCTGTGTGACCTTCCCCTTGACTTTGTCCCACCCCCTCTTAAAACTGCCCACTGATGTTAAGGATACCACCTCCCCTGGTAAAGTGTTCCATCCTGTCACCACTCTTTCTGTAAAGGGACTTGGCAAGGTTAGAAGAATGGTCAAATGTGTGGCAGCTCAGATTCAATGCTAAGAAGTGCAAGGTAATGCACCTGGGAAACAAAAACCCAGGGGAAGAGTACACAATGGGGTGAGATACTAACAATAACAAAAATGGAAAGGGACCTGGGGTAGTCATATCAGATGACCTAAGGTGGGCAAGCAATGTGAGAGGGAGCAGCAAGGAGGGCTGGGGGATACTGGGATGCATAGGGAGGCATCACCAGTAGAAAACGAAGTTATCATCCTCTGTACAGACAGCTGGTGAGACCCCATCTGGAGTACTGCGTGTGCAGTTCTGGAGACCCAATCTCCAGACATAGACAGGATGGAAGCTGTCCAGAGGAGGGCAACTAAAATGGTGCAGGGTCTGCACCAGAAGACATATGAAGAGAGACTTAAGGAGCTTAATATGTATAGCCTCGAGGAAAGGAGGAGAAGGGACATGATAGAAACTTTCAAATACCTCAAGGAATCAACAAAGTCGAAGAGGGTAGCATCTTTCAAAACAAGAGGTGTGAAAGAACAAGGGGCACAATTTGAAGATGGGGGCAGCTCAGAGGTAATTTAAGGAAGTATTTTTCCACAGAGAGTGGTTGGGATGCGTGGAACGCCTTCCCGAGGAGGTTGTGAGTCAAAAACATCGTGGTGGAATTCAAGCATGCATGGGACAGTCATAAGGTAATTCTAGGGGGTTGGGGTAGGAAGAAGTAGGCTGCTGGGTAACTAGGATCTGCAGCTTATCCATTAGGTAGGGAAATGGGCAGACTGGGTGGGCCAAGCGGTCCTTATCTGCTGTCAAATTCTTTGTTTCTATGTTTCTCATTTCCCTCCTGAATCTCCCACCCTCCAACCTTGGACTGTGCCCCCTTGTGTCCCTCCCTTCTGCCTATGAATGCCCTCTGTACCAACCATATTTAAGCCCTTCATATATTTGAAGGCCTCTATCATGTCCCCCCTCTCCCTCTGTTCCTCCAGGAGGTACATGTTGCGCTCACTCAGTCTCTCCTTTTAGGGTTTGTCCTTCAGTCCAAGGATCATCCTGGTTGCTGTATGCTGGACCCCTTCTAGTAGTTTGACATCTTTCTTCAAGTAGGGCCCCAGAACTGCATGCAGTACTCCAGGTGTGGCCTTACCAATGACCTGTACTGTGGCAGGATGACTCCCTTTGCCTGGAGGTGATCCCTCTTGCAATACACCCAAGCATCTTGTTTGCCTTGGCTGCTGCTTTTCTGCACTGTGTCGAGTAGTTTATATGCCCTGTTATAAGCATCCCAGATCCTTCTTCGCCTCTGTGATGGATAACTGTACTCCCCAACCAATAACTATTCCTTGGATTTTTTGCTCCCAAGTGCATGACTTTGTGCTTCCTTGCATTAAACCCCAGCTGCCATGTTTCCAACCATTGCTCAAGTCTAGCTAGCTCACCCTGCAATCCCTGCCACCCCTCTGCATCATACATACGAACATACGAACAAGTCTCCTCCCATCCTCCCTACCCATGATTCTTATCTTCCCCATGCCTATCCCAGCCTCTCTTAAAGCTGCTCACTGTCTTTAACGAGATGACCTCTTCCGGCAGTGCATTCCAAGTGCATACCATCCTTTCTGTGAAGAAGTGCTTCCTGACATCCCTCCTAAATCTCCCACCACTGCCCCAATCTTCGAGTCCTCTACAAAAAGGCTGGTCTTGTTTTTTATCCCCTGTGAGATGTCGGCTATAAATATGCCAAACAACACTGGACCCAATACCAAGCCCTGTGGCACCCCACTAGTTACAGTTCTTGGAGCTGAGAGTTGTCCTCCCACAACTACTCTCTGCTGCCTGTCTTGGAGCCAGCTTCTTACACAGACCACCAGTTTCTCCCCTGCTCCCTGGTAACTCAATTTGCTAAGCAGCCTTCCATGTGGTATGGAATCAAAGGCTTTGCTGAAGTCCAGATACAAGACATCTACTACTGGCCCTTGTCTAGTGCCCTGGTCACCCAGTCATAAAAGTCAACCAGATTTGTCTGGCAGGATCTGCCAAAGACAAATCCATGCTGCCTGTCATCTTGGAGTCCGTTCACCTCCAGAAAGGTTACTAACCTTTTCTTAGTATAGTCTCCATCAGTTTCCCCACATTGGATGTCAAACTGACTGGTCTATAGTTGCCTGGTTCATCCTGGGTCCACTCTTGCAGAGGGGCACCACATGTGCCATCCTCCAGTCAGGGCTGCAGCTATGAATTTTGGGGCCCTGGACAAGTCACTTGAAATAGGCTCTGTTTCCCAAACCAGCTAATATCAGGGGTAATGTCAGCTCCTCAGGTGGGCCCTTCCCGAGTTCAGGGCCCCGGACAACTTCCCCACTTTTCCCCCCATTACTGCGGCCCTGCCTCCAGTCATGGGGCACACATCTAGTTGCCAGAGAGGAACTTAACAGGTCTGCAAGTGGTTCCTCCAGGACCTCCGCCAACTCCTTCAGAACCCTGGGGTGTGTGCCGTCTGGTTCGGGTGCCTTATCAGCCCGTAGGGCCCTTAAGCCATCCAACACCCTGCTCACCAGGATCTCCTCATCCATTTTATCTGTCCCTGTGTGCCCACCCTTCCTGTCCTCTGTGGCATTGGCCCTTTCTTCTCCCTGGTAAGCACAGAGCAAAAGTATTCATTGAGCGCTTCTGCCTGCTCATCCCCCTTTTCTGCCCACCCTTTATCTTTGTTATTTCCGACAATTTGGTCTTTTTCAGCTCCTTCTCTCCCTTATACATATCTGAAGAACTCATTTTCCCCTTCTATTATACTCTGTGCTAGCCTTAACTCTCTTGAAGTCTTGGCTGCCCTGACTACCCTGCTCACCTCCCTAGATCTCTTCTGTACTCCTCTTATCCTCCCCTGTTTGGAGCTCACAAATTTCCTGAAGGCTGCTCTTTCCTGTTCAAAGCCACTCCCATGGTGGAGAGGGTAAGACATGAGCAGCTAGAGCAGTGGAGACCAGAGACCAGGGTTCTATACCTGGTCTCTTGATTGTTGTATTTTCCATTCCCCACCAAGTTTTTTTGTGTTGCCCCCTCACCAGATGTAACCCATCCCCCAAGTTTCTCCCCATCCCCAAGTTCCACCCCCATGGAGCAGATTATATTAATTTTGGGGGGGTGCAAACTCAAATTACTATTTTTTTTAGCCATGGCAGCGGGCAGTGTATTTGTGGACCGCTACCATTGGCTTTATTGTTGCAGTCACTGTTTTGTTGGGGCGCTGTTCTTGACAGTGCTGTTTTGCATTCGTGATTTTTGGCTGTGCTGTTGTCTTCATGGTCTTGACCTAGTGCCCTCTCAAGATAGTCCATGGATCCGGATGAGATGTCCTCAACATATGGAGGGTAGCTGCACAGCACCTCAATACCTGTGCCAGGAACAACCAGCTCAGATAGGTACAAATGAATTTTACATACTGAATCTGGTATCAGTACAACATCTGGACACCCAAAATCCCAACACCAAAATCCCGATGACCACAATCCAGACCCCACAGCACAATTCTCGATAAAGTTCCATGGGGCCACATTCCTCACAGTATGGCGCCCCTGAGGTCGTTATCCATATTTTAGGGGGTGCGTGTGGTGGAGCCCCCCCCCCCCCATGAAACACTATCAGGAATTGTGCTGGCGGGTCGAGATTATGGCCATTATGATTTTGGTGTCGGGATTTTGAATGTCAGTATTTTGGGTGTTGTTGGAAACTTGTACACAATCTCTGCACTTACCCAACTCCACTGAGAATGCAACAGTTCGATCCCTCTAAATCATCTCTCTAGCACAAATGTGAAATAGAGGTGGGGGACTTTCTCCAGGTGACCCTTTCCTTCTCAAAATTGGGTGACTTCTAATCTGAGGTGCATTAAATAATGGAGAGAGTCCTGGGTGCACACTTTCTAGATCTTCAGCCAAACTATTTGGTGCTGTTGGCCATGACACACTGAGAGAAAGTGCAAAAAACTATGGAACCTGGCCTAAAAAATGCCCAAATATCCCCAAACTGGCTTGTGAAGGAGTCACTGTCAGAAGCACAGTGGAATAACAACCTGTAGAGCTGCCTGAAAATAGCACATACATAGCATAAAGCGAATGGTAACATGGTTACATTCCAAGAATGATGGACCACCTTGTCCAAGGCAATTGAAGCTGTTATCTTTCCAGTGTAAAATGAGAGGAGTGCTTCCTCATTATTTACTTACAACCATTCCATTGAGTCCACAATATATTACTTTATGCTATATAAACCAATGCATTGTATCAGTTGTGAATCTACTGTTAGCCAGTATTTGTTACATAAGTGTAATGTCAATGAGTTGTAATATACTGTATAATAATAATAATAATAATTTAATAATAAGCTTTATTTGTTGAGTGCCTTTCAGGAGCATCAAGGCTTTACATAAAAGAATAAATAGAACAAGATAAAAAGAAAATACACAATATAAACCAGATCACCAATAAAATTCAGTATAATTGGGCAGTATATGCTTGGTGCCACAAATATGTTTTTAATGCCGGCTTGAAGCCCTCCATGGTCACAGATTCTGTAGCTGACGGGATAGTGAATTCAAATGGCTGGGGCCGATACATGAATGCATGGGCCCCTGAAGATTTTAAGTGACGCCCTTGGAATATCTAGCAACCCTCATCAGCTGTCTCTGAGCATGTCCTAGAAATTTACTGAAGTACTGTTTTGTACCAATGAATTATTCTGTTCTGATTTTTTTCCCTACTTTCATCCACGCCAGCCACTCCTTCCGGTGAGCTAAAGCTTCTACCCAGGCCGTCCTGTCCCCGAGCCTCTGCTCTCACATGAGCCATCTCCCGGGTAACCGCGTATCCCTTCGCTGGGCGGGTCCCCTCCTCCGAGGGGAAAGCACCAGACAGTGGGACACAGACCAGCACATCATCTTGTCCCAGGGAGATGCTGCTGGAGGAGGCTGTGGAGGCATTGAGGGGCTCGGAGAGCCAGGCAGCTATCATCCGGCATGACATGGATCATTTTCATGTTTTCTATGTACGTCCCCTCCTTCTCCATTGCGCATTGCTCCTGGTCTCCACTAGAGGCCACTGCTGACCAATGACTTCCCCAACCCACCTATGGGAGAGAAAAGCAGTCCCTACAGATGCTCAGTCCTCTCTGCCCCTGCCAGCCCCTGGCGACCGGAGTCCATTCCCAAACCCGGGTCACCGGCATGGGTCCAGGTAAGGTGCCCACGCCTCAACCCACTACGCCACTGGGCTGGCATTATGTTCTGATTTTAATAAAACTATTTTACAAAAAATTATGGGACGTTTATTAATTATTTGTTATGATATGCTATTACTTTGCCTGTCATGACTATACCTAAAGACATTACAAACAAGATCCAAGATATAACTAAACAAGCATTTATCAATGCCGAATGTTGGCTTGCTGGCATAGGCATTGGTAGTGCAAGAGTTAGAGAGATGCATAATAGAAATGGCAGTGAAGTATTGAACTGACTCCAACTCCCCCACCCCTGCAGAGACTGGACAGGCATTGGGTGTGCCTTTGGGTCATAATATAACGCCATGCCATTTCACCTGAACCTACCCTGCAGTCACTGACAAGTGTTGCAGTGTGCCTCGGGGTCTTTGGGCCTGATGCTCACCCCATTCCATAAGGAAATATGCTGAGAAGGGTGCAGTATAGGAGAATGGGGTGAACTTTGGGGCAGAAGACTCCAAGGCACATCTCGATGCTTGTCACTGGCCACAGGGTGGGGGTCGGGGTGAAATGGTATGAGCATTACAGCCGATGATCTCAAATCACACCCCTGACGCCTGTCGATCTCTACAGGGTGGGGCATTACAGTTGGAAACCCTAATGCCCTGGGTGCTTGTTGGTATTTTCACTCCAGATTTTCAACATCGGCCTTTTGTGACCCCACCTCATGAATGGTTGCACTATCAGTTCATTAGCTGAAAGGTGACTTTGCAAAGAGACTGCGCCATTTGATGCCACAGGTGTGAAAACACATTTCGTGCCGGAAGCAAAAAATGGCAGCTGTACTGTTCATGAGGAGCTTTAAAAAAATGGCAATGTTGAAAATCTGGAGTAAAAAAAAATATGAAAAATTGGTGAAGTCACGAGTATGCATAGAAACTGTGCAAAACATGCCCATAACACAATTATTTTTGGGATATTTTTTAACCACATTTTCAACATAGGCATTTTGGGACCTCCCCTCATGAACAGTGGCACTGTGATTTTGTTAATCTGTGCCGAAAGTTGATTTCCCACAATGACCGTGCCATGGTGTGCCACAGGCGTGAAAACACATTTTGGGCAGGATGCGAAAAATGACAGCTGTACTGTTCATATGGAGGTGTGACAAAATGTCAATGTTAAAAATCTGGAGTGAAAATATTAAAAATTGTCGAAGTTACAAGCGTGCGTGGAAACTGTGCAACACACATTCATAACACAGTTATTTTTTGGAATTTTTTTCACCAAATTTGCAACATGGACTTTTTGGGACCCCACCTCATGAACAGTGGCACTGTCATTTAATTAACTGATCCCAAAGGTGATTCCACACAGTGACCATGAAATCACCTTCGAGACCCGAGTAACAAGAAGACAGTACATGTGTTCATGAGATGGGGTCCCAAGAACCCCATGTTGAAAATCTGGTACCAAAATACCCCCAAATGGTTGAGATATCCACCTAAGTTGAAATCCCCCGTTGCCTGCCATTATAAAGCATACCGCATTTTGTTCAGTTCCCGGTCGGCTTTTGAAGAGTTTAGATGTGTTCCTGCTCCTCCCGCCAGCCCTCCAGTGGTAAGCATGGGGTGAGGGGGGTGCGGGGAAGGGGGATGCGCAGAGGGTGTGTGCGGGTTGGGGGAGGGTGTGGTGGGGCGATGAGAGGCTATTTTTTTTACAGGTAAAAAAAGGACAGACTTCAGGGATAGTTTTCTTTATTTACAGGTTAAAAACAATGATTTCTGGCACACTGGGGTGGGCTCCCCAGTGTGCCACAAGTTTTGGGGGGGGACATGATGCCGACATGGATTGGGCACCCCCGTTGGCAAAGAAAGTGTGTGTGTGTGGCAGGGATGAACATGACACTAATGGGGACTGGGCACCTCCGCTGGGAAACTGAACCGAGGGAGTGAAATGCTGACATGGGGATTGGGCATCCCCGATGTTGGCTTTGTGGGGATTGCATGGCAGGCGGCAGAAGCCGCCTTATTTATTGAAATTCAGGGAATGTGAGGAAGTATTATTTCACAGAGGGTAGTGGATGCATGGAACAGCCTTCCTGAGGAGGTTGTGGGGTCTAAAACTGTGGGAGAATTCAAGAATGCATGGGGCAGACACAAGGCAATTATTGTGGGGAGGGGGGGGTTTCAGGGCAATGTGAGGAAGTATTATTTCACAGAGAGGGTAGTGGATGCATGGAACAGCCTTCCTGAGGAGGTTGTGGGGTCTAAAACTGTGGAGAATTCAAGAATGCATGGGCAGACACAAGGCAATTATTGTGGGGAGGGGGCTTTCAGGGCAATGGGAGGAAGTATTATTTCACAGAGAGGGTAGTGGATGCATGGAACAGCCTTCCTGAGGAGGTTATGGGGTCTAAAACTGTGGGAGAATTCAGAATGCATGGGGCAGACATAAGGCAATTATTGTGGGGAGGGGCGGTTCAGGGGCAATGTGAGAAGTATTATTTCACAGAGAGGGTAGTGGATGCATGGAACAGCCTTCCTGAGGAGGTTGTGGGGTCTAAAACTGTGGGAGAATTCAAGAATGCATGGGACAGACATAAGGCAATTCTTGTGGGGGGTAGGAAGAAATAGGCTGTTGGTTAACTAGGATCTGCGGCCTATCCTGTAGGTAGGGAAATGGGCAGACTAGATGGGCCAAGCGGTCCTTATCTGCCGTCCAATTCTATGTTTCTATGTTTCTATGTTTAAATGTTACACCAGGAAAGGCATGTAATGGAGCCTTGTGATCTGACACTCCAATGAGGAAACTGCACCTCATTGGAGTGGCAGATTTCTTTCAACTCTGTGGCTCTCTTTGAAACTGTTGTCATCACTAGCATGCTCACTGATTGGTGACTGAGGGACGCACCCACCGAAGAGTTCCCTGCATTTGCCAACACTGACACACCTCTGAATGTGCTACCATCAGAAGATGTTGTTTGCGTGCGCAAGACAACTTAAAAGTAATGTGGTTCTTCTTGAATCAATACCACTAACATCTTCGTGCAGCAGCTAGTGTTACATCAAGAGTTGTACTTGGACACCTCCTTTCTTATACTTTTAAATGGGATGACTCATTTTAAACTAAATAATGCCATGGTTGAAAGTGTGTCTTGTCATCTATTAATATGTATCAACAGATGGACATAGCCAAATATTTATTTAACTAAAAAAGTTCTTAACTCTTACAGTTCCAAAGTTCACGCTTTTCAAAGAGACTATCTTAAGATTGGTCTAATGTTGGAATTGTTATCACTATAAACTTTTAAAATTTCACCTCCACCTCCATATGCAACTGCTAAAGTGAGAGGCTCCTAAGTGGAAGCCCACCCTCTCCTCATATGGAAATAGCGACTCATCACTGCACCCCATCTATATAGCACTGCATCCCATCAGTAGAGCTTACCTAGGAAATGTTAACTGCTAAAAGCTACGCCTTACCTCTTAAACGTAACTGCTGAAAAACTACCATGTATTATGTTACTCACTGTCTAATGTAATGCACCTGTGCTGTATGCTACCCCATGTATTATTCCATGTAATTCCCGGAGTCGCCCCAGAAAAAGGGAGCTTCGGGGCCCAGCGGGCTTACCTAGTTATCAAAATTTAATAAATAAATAAAAATGAAAGCTTGGAGTAAAGGTTAACATTTACAGGTTCTCGTGATAAGGTTCTCATGCACTAATGCAGGTTAACATATGTCAGTATACATCCATGCATTTCTAATGGTAAAAAGCATTTGGTTAAAAGTGCCCTGATGTAAATCAGTGCACATCAATGCAATGAAATCATATCAACAGAACATTACTACATTGACCTGACCCATGCTTTCAATTAAAACAATATAAGTTGCTTTCCTTTATAGTTCCAAAGTTAGATTTTCTAAAACACTATCCTTAGAAACGTCTTTTTGGCTGGCCTCATGGCACTGAAGAGTAAGGGACTACTCTGGCACTTTGGCAGCCAGGTTTCATGCCCCAAGTCCTGGACATGAGGAGTGGAGGCTGACAGGAAGAATCAAAGGCTGTCCATGAGGATTCTGTCCCCCGGGTGGAGGGAGGAGACATACACCACTTCAAGAGCAGCGCCTGGAGATCATTGGGGGCCACTGCTGGCATGAAAGGGAAAGGAAACATTGTTTAACCAGGAGCAGCACACTAAGCCGAAGCTTGTCTCCAGATGTGACCTGGGAGCACAAGGAAGTTAAGTGACTTGCTCAGGATCACACAGTATGCACCTAGGTGGCTGTGGGATTCAAATCCAGGTCTCCAGATCTGCAGCTCAGAGCCTTAACCCACTGCACTATACTGTCTCCCTGAGTGTCCACGAGCCAGTGGGGGTGTGCCTCAGGATGTCCAAACGGTGTTCACTGAAAGTGGAGAGGCAGGGATGGGTAGGCAGAACAGGAGAAAATGCTTGATGAAGTCAGCCTTGGGTGACAGCCTTGTTGTGCTCCCCCAGCTCCACTCAAACCTCAGCAGTGGTGCATTCACTACATAGCCCCTGGTACTTGGAGAGTGGCTTTGTACTGTCCATCCACATCTCATTCTATGCTCCATGGTAGGAGGACTCTCAGGAGGGACAGAACCAACCTGGGCACCAGAGATACCCAATGGGAAACTGGCAGTGGATAACACCAATGAGAGTGAGTCCAGCAGGCAGAGGAGGGGCACAGGGCAGGCCTGAAAGAGTGCAGCCCTGGGGCATGGATTGATTTATTTGTTTTTTGTTTGCTGGGTAGGGTACATTAGGTAAGGAAATGTCTAGTTCCAGGAACAACCTGGGACAGTATGAGGGATCGCAGTATCAAAATGCAATATCAATATCAAACTGCAGGGGGCAATACTTGCGCAACTAGTGGGCAGACTAGGTGGGCCAAGCGGTCCTTATCTGCCATCAACTTCTATGTTCTATGTCAAATTCTATGTAGTCACTGAACCCACATGTGATAGGGCAACACTGGACCTGTTAAGTACCAAGGGGACAGTGTTGCAGACATTAGGTGGGAAGCCACCTGGGGACTAGTGATCATCATACAGTGTGGTTCAATATAAGGATGGCTGCAGGAATCAAACCACACACAAGGCGAGGGTCCTGGACTTCAGAAAAGCACATTTTAAAAAGATGAGTTATGTCTCAGGGAAGATGTGGCAGGGTGGGATGATCTAGGTGGGGTGGCGGAACAGTGTGTGAAGCTAAAAGGGGGCATAGTGAAGGCAATAAAAACTCTGTGTCAAACAAGTGAGTAAAAGTAAGAGGAAAAAGAGACCACAATGGTTCTTGAAAGAAGTGGCTGAAAGGTTAAGACTAAAAGGGTGGCATTCTAGAAGATATAAGCAGACACAGAAGGGTGAATATAGGAGGTGCATCAAGAGAAACAGAGTAAAGCAGGAAAGCAGAAAGGAGCACAAAGCCACAAACTGAAGAGAGAATAGCCCAAGTAGTAGTGAAAAGGAACAATACATTTTAGGTATGTAAGTAAAAAGAGTAAGACCAGGGCAGGGATTGTAAGTTTAGAAAGGAATGGGGGAGGCAGTGCAGAGGTGGCTAGAAAAAGGCAGACATCCTGTCAAATGCTTTTGCTCAGTGTCTACAGAGGAAGGAGGAGGGGCCACATAAATGTAACAAGAGCTCTAAAGGAGGGAGGTGGAGACTAGTTCTTTTCAGAGGAGGGAGTCCTTAAGGGGCTAGCTAATCGGAAAGTGGATGAAGAATAGGACTAGACAGGGTATTGAGGGAGTTCAGAGAGGTACCAGCTGCCCCTCGGACAGTCCTGTTTAACAGCTCACTCAAAATAGAAGCAGTTCCAGAGGCCTGGAGGAAGGCAGACGTAGTCCCACCCACATCATGAAAGTGGCAGCAGGGAGTAGGTTGACAATTATTGACAAGTCAGTCTCACATTGGTGGTGGTGTGGAAAAGTTAATGGAATCACTGGTAAAGGAGAGAATAGTGAAACATCTCAAATCTAATGAGTTACAAGACCCAAGACAGCATGGATTCACGAGTGGGGGGGCCATGTCAAACAAATCTGAGAGATTTCTTTGATTGAGTGTTCACGGAATTAGATCAGGGTGAAGTGGTTGATGTGACCTATCTAACCATTCCACATAGAAGACTAATATGCAAGCTGAATAGCTTAGGAGTGGGTCAAAAGGTGATAAACTGGGTAAGAAATTGGTTGGGGATAGGAGGCAGAGGGTAGTGGTAAATTAAGTTCATGCTGAGGAGAGAAGGGTGACCAGTGGGGTGCTTCAGGGATCAGTGCTGGGACCGGTCCTCTTTAATGTCTTTATAGGTGACATTGCAGAGGAGTTGGAGGAGAAGATCTGCCTCTTTGTGGATGACACCAAAATCTGCAATAGGTGGATACTACACAGGAGGTGAAAAGGATGAAAGAGACCCAGAAAACTTGAGGAGTGGTCAAGAGTATAACAGCTGGGTTTCAATGTGAAAAAGTGAAAAATAATGCACTTGGGGCACAGAAACCCAGTGGCAGAGTATGAAAGGGGGAATGTTATTAATGAATACCAAGCAGGAGATAGACCTGGAGGTAATAATCTCTGATGACCTAAAGCAGTTGGGAGAGCTAGTGGGATGCTGAGTGGCATAGGGAGGGGCATCACCAGCAGAAAGAGGGAGGTGGCGCTGCCCCTGTATAGATCGATGGCCAGACGTCACTTAGAATACTGTGTACAGTTGTGGAAGCCACATCTCTGCAAAGAAATAGAGTGGAGGCGGTACAGAGAAGGGCAAATAAAATGGTGTGGGGTCTGCATCAAAAGCTCTATGATTAGAGACTAAAGGAACTCAGTGTGTATACCCTGGAAGACAGGAGGAAGGGGGCAATATGATAGAGACCTTTAAATACCTCAATATGGTAAATAAGACACATGAGGGAAGTATTTTTCAGAAACAAAGATACACAAGAACAAGAGGACATGCTATAAAGCTCTTGGGAGAGTTTCAGGAGAGATGCGAGGAAGTACTCTTCACAGAAGGGGTAGTGGTTTCATGGAACAGCCTACCAGCCAAGATGGTGGGAGTAAAAACAGTGGTGGGGTTCAAGAATGCATGGGATAGGTATAAGGAATCTTAATGGAAAAGAATGGGAGGAGAGAGAAAGAGCCTGAGATGAAGAAGGGTCTACCATGATACTGTAGAGGTAGGAAAAATGTGCAGACAGAGTGGGCCAGGCAGTCCTTACTGCTGTCAGTTTCTATCTTTCTGTGTAATATACACACAGTTCAAGTACAGATAAGAACAGGCACCAGCAGACCAGGAAAACAGTGAGACATGAGCTATAGAGTATTTATTACACAGTGACATATAACACAAGGGGGAGGACTCCATAGGAGCACAGAACCAGTAATTATACCTAAGACAAATAACCTGAATAGTAGAGTTAACAGCAAAAAAGGCCTTCTTTGGAACTATTAACATTAAAAATTTAGTTTTTCTTTAAATGAAAAGATTGGAGTCGTCAATATGGCCAAATCCTGTCAATACACTTCAATGTATTGATAAACTGGGAATGCACTTTTGCTGCTGTATATCGATATACTAAAAGTGTATTTTCGCTATAGTAATATGTATCAACAGTAGGAAACTGCATTGATAGGATATAACCTTGTCACTCTGACTCTAAGCTTCCATTAAAAATACTAATAATACACTTTCAATATATTGACAGAAAGAAGTAGTTTAAATGTATTTCTGTCAATATAGTGTGTGTATTTTTTCCCCATCCTCTGTATTTCCCTCCTTTGGCATCTGCAGGCAGCTCTCTCTCGCCTCTGCCTGCCACCTACAGTGCCTTCAGAAAGTATTCACCTCCTTGATTTTGTCACATTTTGTGATGTTGCAAACTCAAATTAAAATACATTTATATGGGATTTTTTGTCATGTATCTACACAAATTACTCCATAATGTCAAAGTGGAATGAAACTTCTGGAATTTTTTGTATATGTAATTTAAAATAAAAACCTGAAATGTCTTGATTTGATAAGTATTCATCCCCTTTGCTACGACACTCCAAATTGAGCTCAGGTGCATCCAATTTCCTTGTGAGATCACTCTAAAACTTGAATGGAGTCCACCTGTGGTCAGTTCAAATGGTTGACATGATTTCAGAGGAAATACACCTGTTATATAAGGTCCCACTGTTGACAGTGCATGTCAGACAGAAACTTTACCATGAAGACCAAGGCCTGTCTGTAGAACCCGTGATGGAATTGTGAGGAGGCATAGATCTGGGGAGAGGTATAAAACATTTCTAGGATGTTGAAAGTTCCCAGGAGCACAGTCAAGTCCATCATTAGGAAATGGAAAGATTATGGAACCACCCAGACTCTTCCTAGAGCAGGCCGTCCTCCCAAACTGAGCAACTGCAAGAAGGACCTTGGTCAGGGAAGTGACCAAGAACCCAATGACCACCCTGACAGAACTACAGAGTTCCATGGCTGAGATGGGAGAACCTGTCCAGAGGACAACAACTCTGTAGCACTCACAGATGTAGTTTCTACGGGAGATTGGCTAGATGGAACCCCTGAGAAAAGGCCACATAATAGCATGCCTGAGTTTACAAGAAGGCACATGGCAGACTCTGAGACCATGTGGCAAAAGATTCTCTGGTCTGATGAAACAAAAATTGAACTCTTTGGCCTGAATGCAAAGCGCCATGCCTGGCGCAAATCGAACACAGCTTATCACCCATGTAACACCATCCCTACCATGAAGCATGGTGGTGGCAGCATCATGTTATGGGGATGCTTTTCAGCAGCAGGGACTGGGGCACTTATCAGGACAGAGGAACAATGAATGGAGCCAAATACAGGCACATCCTTGAGGAGAACCTGCATCAGTCTGCAATGGATGCTGGACTGGGGTGAAGATTTACGTTAACAGGACAACGACCCCAAGCATACAGCCAAAGCAAATACTGGAGTGGTTTCAGAACAAGAAGGTGAATGTCCTTGAGTGGCCCAGCCAAAGCCCAGACTTGAATCCCATTGGGAATCTGTGGAAAGACTTAAAGATTGCGGTTCACCGATGCTCCCCATCCAACTTGACAGAGCTTGAACAAATCTGCAAGGAAGAATGGGTGAAAATCCCCAAATCCAGATGTGCAATGCTGATACAAACATACCCAAGAAGACTCAAAGCTGTAATTGCTGCCAAAGGCGCTTCTACAAAGTATTGACTCAGGGGGGTGAATACTTAAGTAAACAAGATATTTCAGTTTTTAATTTTTCATAAATTTTTGTTACACAATAAATATATTTTTGCCCCTTTAAATTGTTGAGTATGCTGTGTGAATCAAAGGGGAAAAATAATTTCAATGCATTAAAAATTCTGGTAGTAACACAACAAAATGTGACAAAATCCAAGGGGGGTGAATACTTTCTGAAGGCACTGTAAGTCCATCTGCTGCCCCCCCCCATACCACTCAGACCCAGTACTTCCACGGATTTCCCCTCATGGTGGGGCTAGGAAGGGGAGGGCCAACCTCCCCCACCCAGTACATCCAATCCTGTTCAGGGCTTCTGGCAATCTGGTGGTGGAACTGGATGCCGGTTGGCAGGCAGGGCTTCACGGAGCCTGCAGACACCTCTTTTTCCATTATCTGTCCCTTCCCTCATGGCTGTGAGCGCACACTTGGAGGCACACCCACGCCACGTGGCCACAATCTTTTCCTCCCTGGCTCCTACTGCTGCCATCCGACCTCCACCAGGAGGGAGCCAAGGAGCAGAATGGCCATCCCTCTCTCTCTCTGGGAGAGGAGAGGAGAGCAGTCCATCAGATTCTCAATCCTCTCTTTACCATACCGACCCCCGGCAACCCAAGCTTGCTCCCGAGCCTGGCTCGCTGGCATGGTATGAGGTGTGGCATCCAGCGCCTCAGCCCTCAGCATCACTGGATTGGTTTCATGTAAGTGTATTTTAATATATCAATAATTAGAAAAGACTTTGGTGGTTCTGATTTTTGATACACATTGAAATTTGCAACCCTTAATCCCTGCTGTTCCTTTAAGATCTCAACTTGCTCTCACTGCCCTCTGCATATGGAGAATTTTTTTTTTCTTTTCTTGAACTGAACTGGGTGTCCTTATTTTTTTTTTTTTTTATTAAATATTTGCAAAAAGTAATTAGTCTTTTAGTGCCAGTCTTATTTCATATTGTTACATTTGAGTTATATGGCTTTGAAAAAAAAACAATGAAGAAGCAGAAAAACTAACTAGAATTTAGCTCCAAGAGAATGCTCAGACTATGTAAAAAAACTTCTACATCTTTGAGAATTAATAAAATATTGCAGATCTCTCTGCATTTCTTTGACAAGATCCTCATGATCTGATTTCAAGAGTGTTACATTTTTATATACAGTTCTAAGCCTTTAGGGATGAACATCGAAACAATTAGTGCTGCAAGTTCAATTTTACGAATGATTCAATCACCTCAAACAGCAAGTGCTCAGTTCTTTCAGATGGTGACAAACCTTTAAGGTAAGTAGTTGGACTTTTGGTTTGACTGGTTTGACATGGTCCAGATGAAGCAGGCTTGTTGAACCAGTTGAATCGCAAACCGCAGTTTGCAACTGAAAGTTAACTTTACTATTACTGTGAGTCGCAGGCTAGTCCAGCCTCTTTTGGATGCAGCTCTGCAGCTCAACCCCATGTGAGCCATCGGAAGAGTTTGCTTGCGCACTCAATATTGGGCTGATAGGTAGCTCAGGCAGGGAGCTGTACAAATCTAGTTAGATTAGCTAGGGGAAAAAGGAAATTTAATTCTTCTCTCAAAGTTCGATTAGACAGTTGGCTGAACAGAAGGGCTACAACTTGGGGTAGGGAGGAAAAGGAAGAAAAAAAGGAATACCAGCAGCAGTATTGCAGTTTGCAAGTTTGCAGCATGCCTCTGGTACCGGGGCTTGCCTGACTGTTGGGACTGTAGGAGTGTGCTTTTGGCCGGGCAGTGAGCAGATGGGGCACATGAGATGGCAGTTTGCCAGTGCCCAGTTTTTGTTGCAGAAGTAGCATTTTAGCAGGACATTATAAGCCCCTGGCAGAAACATAGAAACATAGACTTTGACAGCAGATAAGGACCGCTTGGCCCACCCAGTCTGCCCATTTCCCTACCTATTGGATAAGCTGCAGATCCTAGTTAACCAACAGCCTACTTCCTCCTACCCCCCACTAGAATTACTTTGTCTGTCTCATGCATTCTTGAATTCCCCTACTGTTGTTGACCCCACGACCTCCTCAGGAAAGCCTTTCTATGCATCCACCACCTTCTCTGTGAAAAAATGCTTCCTCACATTGCCCTTGAGCCATCCCCCCTCTATCTTCAAATTGCGCCACCTTGTTCTTGCACATCTCTTTTTCTGAAAGATGCTGCTTTCTTGGACTTTGCTGATTCCTTTGAGGTACTTAAATGTTCTATCATGTACCCCCTCTCCCTCCTTTCCTCGAGGGTATACACACAAGGTAGAAGCCCTTTGGGAGTTATTCTGTTAGGAATTCTATCGGGCTGGGCAGCAGGTGTGTGCCAGCTGGCAGTAGGACAATGCCTGGCTACAGTAGTTGGCACCTTGGTGGCGTTCTCTAGAAATAATAGTGCTACCCAAGGCACTAGATCAAGCACAGTCCAGACTGAGGTATATGCAGTAATGTTTTTATTGCCTATGTGCAGTGTATTCACAGGGCATAGGGAATCCTAAGTCAAAATGCCACAAACCAAGTGTCCAGTGAACCCCTGGTGATATTCACAGAAGTAACACACATACTTGTGCACTCGATCCCCTGGCTGATTGCACAGCTACATGCCATGGCTGGTCAGGGGGGTATGCCAGGGGGCATGCCTGCATTATGCCCCATTCACTAAGGTGTGGAGTGCTGAGTGAGGGAGGTACAGGATACAGCAGCAGAGACCCTGTTGTATCTTTTCTCACCCCCCCCAATGACATCCACCATCTGCGGCGTGACAGGGAATTCCCCACCATGCTTCCCCAGCCCATCGTGCTGACAGGGAAAGTTAGGGGCAGCCATTTGGGCACTCACCCATACCTTGAAAATTGCCTGGTCTCACACCTTCCCAGAATCCCCTGCTCATGCAGAGCAGGCGATCCACTTCAGGACATAGGACAGGTATCCGACTAGATGCCTGCCTGCCTGTGTTGCTCGATCTGTCCCCTGAACTGTTGCATGCTCAGGGGGCTGTGGACAGGTGCCCTGCAGAGGCACATGATGGTGCATACTATGCACCCTGCACCTGTCCCCAGGTGTGGAGCTACGTATGCAGGAGCATGCGAATCACACATACCTGGCCTACAATAGTGCATAGCCCCCATTATTTGGAAATTATTGATACAGATTATATGGCTATGTTCTCCATTTTACCTGTGTGTGATGGCGGAGGGATGATGCATTGTCTGTGCCACATAGTAGTACAGTATTCTAGCTTTATTATTCCACATTAGCAGGGTTAGGCACAAAATAGCAGCCTTTGTTAAATGCCAACAAAATGGAAACTAATAATAGCTCAAATGCACATTGCAAAGTGAATTTCACCTTCAGCCTGCAGGACCGTTTGAAGGACAGGCTTAATTTGATCGTTTTCAGGTAAGCTTCCTGACCTGATAGAATGATAGTTCAAAAAAGCGGAAACCTATTAAAATTCCATTATCAACCACGAATCATGAGACTATTATCTTTTCATAAAATAAGTGCTAATTAGTGATGCCTTATGAAGATGGAAGTTGTAGCTAAAACTTATTACAAATGGATGGGATAATATTTTCCAAGGGCTACCATTAGTGACTCACATTGTAATTGTACCACCATGACCAAGCCAGGTTTGTAGAAGTCTCTCTTCCTACTGTAATAACGCTTGCTTGCATACTTTATAGATTTTCACTTCTAAATCTCATTACAGTATTAAATGTTGGTGTCATACAGTTCACCATCTGTTAGACGATTTATATTTTTAAAGCATTTGTGCTTTTTGCAGTAGGTTATCAAAGGCATGTTGTTAGTTCAGTTATAAAGGTATTTTTATGTCACAGTGGCAATCGGTGGCATATTGTGGAGGTAAAGACTGGGCAGACAGCCTATAAAAGACATACATTGTATCTCTTCCTGTTTCTCAGAATGAGGCCATGGTTCTGTCACCCATTGCTATAATTTCATGGCTGCAGTGGGCGTAGCCTTGCAGATGTCTTGTGATCACTGTAGAGAAAAAGGAGCTTACCATATACTTACTGGACTTTTTTAATAGCGGAGGTGAGGAGCCGGCCCAGTGGTGTGGAGGGCTGAGGCATCATGCCTTATCTCCTACCATGTTGGTGACCCTGTTCATGGTGCTAGCAGGTCACCGGGGTCGGCTGGGGTGGGAGAGGATTGAGCCTCTGGAAGACAGCTCTCCTCTCCAAAGGAGGGAGGGACGTGGAGACCGGCGCATCTCTGACATCTAGCAGTGACTGGGTGTCAGAGTGTCTGGGTCCTGTATGTAGGGGATGGGGGCAGCGTAGTCGGCTGATGTGTTGTGTGCAGAAGTGCACACAGCTTGGCCATTGCTGACACCCACATTGCTCTGCCTCCAGGAGGGCAGGAGTAAACCAAGGAGGAGAAAAGTGTCCTGGGCATGGATGGATGATGCTAACCCCTGCAGGTGCTGCTCTCACAATTAGCAGGCACCTCCAGCACTGGGTCTGTGTTTGGGGGGGTTGAGAGATCCTCACTGCCCCCCCCATGGAAGGTATGCCATGGAGGAAGTAGGAGGTGCACTGCTAGTGGGGGACGGGGCATGGGGGTCAATGAGATAGAGGGACACCCAGGACAGGAGCGTAAAGAAAGTAAAAGAAAAATAGTGGAGGTGAATGGCAATCACTGCATGTCTACCACACTATTTGTCCATCGGTACCAGCGGGACATTGGTGTGTCTGCCGTGTCCAAGATGGCCACTGGAGTTTTCTGCACATGTGCAACTCATGCATGTGCACTGAACTCCAGTGACATGGTGGCACAGTCTGCTGATTCAAGATGGCTGCTGGAGCGTAGTGTGCATGTGCGAGTCATCGCACATGCGGAGAAAACTCCAGCCGCCATCTTGGGCACGACGAACAGTGCCATGTTCCATCCAAGGCTATTGTCTAGCAGGTGATTGCTTACATGTTTAGCAAAACTAAAATAAAAACCGTCATACAGACAGCGTGCATAGAACAGATTGTGTTCTTTGTGGCAATGTTTTGGGGTTAAAGCAGCAATTCTTGTCAGCTGGGAATATTTTTTGCTAGAATATTTTTAGCAATATGTGTCATCCTGACATCTCTGATTTTTTCTGCAATATTTTAGACCTTTCATACATTTTTAAAGCTGTTATTTGACTTTTGTAACTATTGCGGCTCTGTAATAAAGAAGACAACCTCCTGCAGTGTTGAATGAGGTCCATACCTGAAAGGTTCCTCATCACTGTGAAAGCTGTACATGTTTATGATAGGGACAGTGGAGTACTGCTCCAACATTTCTCACTGTGGACTTGTGGACCTCATCTGCAACCCGTATTGGTTCTTGCTAGAGGTTGTTCAATTAGGCTTGATGGAGCTGATGTTAGTGTATTGCAACGTCAACTCCCACTCCTTTCCATCAGGCTGTGCATCACAATGATGCTTCTAGAAAGGGTGGAAGTACAAGATGCAAAGGGGAGTACATGCTGAGTGATTGGTACATTAGTATGATGACAGGTTTGCCCACACCCTTATGGCCTGCCTGGCCCTCTTTGGCTTCAACCACAACCTATTGGCACACAGGAATTCAGAGTAACTTGACTACAAAAACAAACACCAAAACACTGTCTTCTTTCTTTCTAGTAGTGCTTATTGTTCTGTACAACTCACAAGTGGTATCCAAAATATAGGTGCATTTTATATCTGGGATAGATAAGCTGAATGGCACTTAGGCAGTTACAAAATATTGCCCGATGCGTCATCTCCTATCAGTGAGGCTTCATCTTCATCCTCTGTGGCCTCTGTGCTGGATCCGTGTGAAGGAAGAGGTGCCCACTACAGGAGGCACTGTCACTGGGAGTGTAGTAGATGTACTGGGATACTGGGGATGACTATAGAGGTGTCATGACAGAAGTTGGGAGTCAAGGTGGAGGAAAGCAGCCTCCTACAGCAGGATAAGCAGACATAAAACAAATAAATCTGAGAAACTTTTTTTCATTTCTAATTCTAACTGGTTCTAATTTGAAGTCAAAATGTTCTTAATAAAGCTGTTAGGCGAAACGTTGAGTTTTGTGTGGCATCCTCCTCACATTAAATAAATCTGTTTGCCTGTTCTCCACGTGCCAGGTTTTTCCTTTTCTTTTCATGTTCTAAAGGTTTTTATTTGCTAATCTCTTCCCAAGCCTAGTATTTGTCCAAATTTACATATTAATGACATGCTAACTACATTTTAATTGCATTTTAAACCATTCAGTTTGTTTTAAAGTGAGATTTTTCTAGTTCTAAGTGTTCTAAGGTCATTCTAAATCTAAGGTTCTAGGGGGTGGATTTAGAACCAGTTTGGTTAAGCCATCATTCAATGTGGTACCTAATATTGTCAAATCTTGTAAAACGTAGAAGAAGAAAAACTCAGCAGGTAGAGGTCAAAGAAAGACATAATTTAATGATAGATAAGGGTTGCTTGGCCCACTCAGTCTGCCCAGTTTTTCCATGCCTATACTGTCACCGAGAAGCTACTTGATCTCTTCCCCTTGCTTCCCCAAGATTCCTGTATGCCTATCCCATGTACTCTTGAATCCCACCACTGTTTTCACCCCCACCACCTCCACTGGAGGACTGTTCTAGGCATACACCACTCTGTCAATTAAGAGGTACTTCCTCACATCATTCTAGAATTTACCCCTTCAACTTCATTGCATGTCTCCTTGTTCTCATGCATCTTTTCCTCTGACAAATACTCCCCTTCTGTACCTTATTTACCCCTGAGAGGTATTTATAGTTCTCTATCATGTCCACCCCTCCTCTCTTCCTGGATGTACATGTTACGGTCCTTAGGTAGCTCCTTGTAGGGCTTCCAGTGCAGACTCTGCACCATTTTAGTTGCCCTCCTTTAGATAGCCTCCACCCTGTTTATGTCCTTTCTGAGAGGGGGTCTCCAGAACTGGACACAGTACTCCAGGTGGGGTCTCACCAGTGATCTGTACAGTGTCAACACCACCTCACTCCTGCTGCTGACACCCCAGTATCCCACTGGTCTTGCCAACTGCCATGTTGCACGGCCTTGCCACCTTGTGGCCATCAGATAGTATTACTACCAGGTCCCTCTCCTGTTTGGTGACCATCAGTCACTATGTAGTGACTGTGTCAGACTAGGGCTGTCACTGAGTACTATATTTTAGGTGAAATATGACATATTTTAGCTTTTGTACTGAACTAAGCTGCATTTTATAAATTGTTTTTATAATTTATGTGCAGAATCATTTTGTTAAGCATCTATAAGCCAGGCTACCCAGTTTCTATCGTACCTGTCTTTTAATCCAGAGCAACATTTAAGACAACACAGTGACACTGTTTCCAAAGTATCTAAGTGCTGGACTCTGACCAGGATTTTAATAATATTTTGATCAAGCTCAAGAGAGTGAGTGTGTGCGTGTGTGTGGGGGAAGGGTATGAAAAAAGAGATGAAGAGAGGAGAGATAGAGAGAGTAGGGGAGGGAGAGAGAGAGAGAGAGAGAGAAAGGCAGGGTCTTTTTCCAGAACACAAGTTCTGTAGAATATGAGTTACACCCAGGTTATCTTGTATGCTAACTCATGAATTTCATGGTTCATTTAACATAGTGTCAACTACTTAATTATACATCAATACGTGAAAGGTTCATTACATTTTTACAGAAATCAAAGGCTTACTTGCTTAAGAATTGGAGCCTTGGCTGGTATTGTTGCAGAGGTGTGTGTTGTGACTTTGTCTGCACACCAGGGTGCCACACTTCCCCATACATTTGTAAGTGTACACAGAAATGTGGATTCTACCTGCTTATTAATGCCTGACATAATGAGTGCTACTGTATCTCTCTTCACCTTGGTTGGTTTACTTGCATGCACTGAGAGACTGAGGTTCCATTTTAGGAACATTTTATTCTTTGCGATGATGCTTAGTAGCATTAGGGATTTGACATAAAAAAACATATCATGATCCACGTTTTAACTGATGTATTAGGGCAGCAGATTGGATTCAGAACCTATTAAAGTGAAAATAGATGGCATGGGGAATCCCAGCAAAAAAATATGGCCAGATTTGATAAAACGTTCACTCCTCAAAGAGAAATGATGCCTTAAATGTGCTCCGCTGGAAGACATCCAGTTGGTATGCTTACAGCCTACTGTGTATGCAATTAATGCTCCTGTTCAAAAGCAAGTACTTAAAAAAGAGAAAACAACATATGGAATGGGCAGGTACTTATTACCCTTTATGAAATAATGAGATTTTATGTGAATAGAATGTTCAAAAAGCATTAAGTCTCAAAAAGGAATAAAACCCTATAATATGGCAAAACTTGAAATAATGTAGGTGTCAAATTGGCTTATCAAAGAAAGGCTATATCCTAAGTACAGGATGAGATGGTGGAGGAGGGTAAAAGGGTTGGGTTGAATGTGGGATCTGAAGAAATTAAGATAGGATCAGTACCTAGGCCATGGGGTAACAGAAAAGCAGAAGACAGAGGTCATGATAGTAGAATTCAAAAAACTGTTCAGGGCAAGTCATGATTCTAGTGGGTGATTTTAGCCACCCTGGCCATGCCTCTCAGCTCTCCATCATCACGAGGGACATCCCTCATTTTCCTCCTAAAAATTGTCCTGTCCTTTATCTGCCCCAAATTGAAAAAATGTGCTGCCCACAAAGTTTTATTCCAAAAAACTCCTCAGATGTGTGCTCATAAAACTCCAGTGCAGAGCAAGAGGTTGCTAGCCCCAACTGACACTAGACCAAAATCCAAGAACGCTCTGCACTCAAGTGCCAGTGAAACTCCAAATAAACACCAACCTTTCTTTTCCAGTTGAACAATAGGTTTTATTGATGTATGGTGCCTGGATTCACAATTCACAGTTGCTGCTCCTTCAGTTTCTAAAGTATAGCCAACAAGTACCTCAAGGGAATCAACAAAGTCCAAGAGGGTAGCATCTTTCAAAAAAAGAGGTGTGCAAGAACAAGGGGGCACAATTTTAAGATGGGGGGGTGGCTTAGAGGTAACTTAAGGAATTATTTTTTCACAGAGAGGGCTGTGGATGCATGGAACGGCCTTCTGGAGGAGGTTGTGGAGTCAAAAACAGTGGTTGAATTCAAGCATGCATGGGACAGTCATAAGGCAATTCTAGGGCATGGGGGGTAGGAAGAAGTAGGCTGCTGGTTAACTAGGATCTGCAGCTTATCCACTAGGTAGGGAAATGGGCAGACTGGGTGGGCCAAGTGGTCCTTATCTGCCATCAAATTCTATGTGTCTATGTTTCTATAAGTGCATCTAACAACAAGCACTAAGTCCCAGCGCTTCGACCATGTGTGTGGTCTTCCTCAGGGGGTCCACTCACCATACATCAGTAAAAGCTATTGTTCAATTGGAAAAGAAAGGTTGGTGTTTATTTGGAGTTTCACTGGCACGTGAGTTCAGAGTGTTCTTGGTTTTGCTGCCCACAAAGAGGCTGCTGTACACTTACACTTTAAATCAGATATTCATATTACCCTATGATGCTAAAGCAAAACTAAACCAACAATTTCCTATATGTTCTAAATGTGTATCTCCATGTGCAAAGATGTGGCTCATGTAATAATGGTATGTTTCCACATTGCCCCATATTTTGGGTGTCCGTGTCTGAAGGATTGGTCACTCTGGGCCAAGAAAAAGTCAGAGCATAAAATATCTCCCAGACCTCTTTTTCATTTAATATTGCCCCAATGTTTTGCCTCTAATCAGCGTCCTCTAGGGACTCTTCTACAATGAAATAAATCAAATCACAATTACATTTCTAAATACAGCATTCATACAGTAGATTCATTGACTTTCATATATTCAAAATACATCAAACTCTTTTTAGCTCATGCACTTTATTGTTTACGTACAGGCCAGCTCCACAGATGAAATAACGTTAAATCTTTCTGAATGATTATCAGCAGGCGTCTTCACTTTGTGGGTGTCAATGTTCCACATTTCTGTAACCAAAGGTTGAGTGGTATTACCCTGGAATATTTATTTGTTTATTTGTTTACTTATTTGTTTATCAAGTCTAGGATTACAAATACCTTTGAGCCAAGGCTCTTTTACAAAGGTTCCACGTCAGAGAAATACAAATTATGGGGAACATCAAGACAGACATTACAACAATGTGGACATTGTAAACAGAGTACAGATTAATACAATTCAAGGGTAGCATTGTAACAAGGCAGCCAGCGGCATTTGTCAGAAAAAATAGACAACAGATAAGAAGTGCCAGAGTCATAGGGAGAGGGAAGAGGGGGGGGAGAAGGAATGTAGGAAGTGTGGGGAGAGGGTGAAAAGTGCAGCATTGGGTATACCAAGAGGTGAGGGTAGAATCCAGTGGGGGCGGGGGGATAACTAGAGCAGAAAGGGAAGTGGAGAAACAAGGTTAAGTTGGGCAGTCACAGGAGCTTTTGATAGTGAGATAGTCCTGGAGCCTAGTTTAAACATACCAATTGTTGGGAATAAACTGGGAAAAAGCTATGCTATGGATTACAAAGGCTGTGAATTTCTCTGTATCACAAACAGTTGTTTTCTGGAGTGGTTGGTAATGGCTTCAACAAGAAACTGTGCTCTGTTAGATCTAATCCTTACCAGTAGAGATCACTGGACTGAGGACGTGACTGTCAGCTGTGGCCTAGGTAATCATGACCATATGATAATTAGCTTCAGAGGTAAAATCAGGGACATTAATAAGACAAAGGGTCACTGACTTGCAATTTTAAGAAGGTTAACTTCAATAAATTTAGAAGCTTATTAGAAAAAAGTTAACTGGCACACTGATCTGCAAGGATCCATGTGAAAATCGCACCTACAAAACCACCCTGGTCAGTAACAGCGACGGCAAAACAGCGAAATGGAAAACCACAAGTGGAAAAAGCGGCCCTGAGCAGGGTGGCGTGACCCCCATTAGGATTCCACTGTCCCGGGGTGGAGGTGGAACTTAAGGTGGGGACACAATTGGGGTGATTTACTATTCCTAACTTGGGGTGAAATCAGGAGAAGGAGAAAGTTGTTGGTCACTGAAATGACAAGGCGCTGTAAATAGCAGGTCGCTCAAAGGACAAGCGCTGTTTTGTACTTGTTGTTTTTCACTCAGTGTTTTGGTTCACTCTTTTGACGTGACACCCGATCTGCAAGGTGGGGATATGAATATCGTAGGAAAGTTTCAAATCTATAATCAATAAAATACAAAAAGGCTGTATGCCAATAAGTAATAAAACAATGAGACAAAAATCCCATGTGGTTGAATGAGACTATTTTAAACCTTGTAAAGAATAAAAGAGCTTCATGTTGTGAACTCTTGTACTGCAATGTTTCTTGTTTTTATATTTTCTGTGATGCATCTCTGTAATTAATCCTGGGTCGCCCCTGAAAATGGGCTTTCAGTCTCAGTGGGCCCACCTGGTTAACAAAATTCAATAAGTAAATAAAATACTGCAGGACAAATATAAAACAGAAATCAGGATGGGCCAAAAGAAAAGTGGAGTGACAGATAGGCATAAACAACAGAGACAACAAAAAACATGTTTTCTTACAGTGTGTAAGAAACAACACGTTTAAAAGACAATGGATCAGATCATTAATAATGGGAAGAAACTGAGATTATAAATGATTCCAAACAGAAAGCACACTTCATTCATTTTATAGTTTGATGTTCAGCATGGAGCAGGAGACTGAAAAAAGACAAGGAAATTGCACATCATTATCTAAATGTAGCTCCGAATACCTGTAACATATACAATAATGTATGGGGGGTGAGTGCATAATAAGAAATTATGTGCACCCGAGGTGAGGGATGCTACATAAACCCCAAGGGTGAAGCCCGAGGGGTTTATATGAGCATCTGACACCGAGGGTGCACATCATTTCTCATTTATTCACTCACCCCCATACATTGTTTTATGTAATTGTTGGGGAGTGTTTTCCCAGCATCACTTTGTTAACATTAGTAGGAGTGTGACTTGTTTGCAGCTGCTGTTAAAAAAAAAAATCAGTTTGCTGTTTTGAGCCCCAGGAGTTAGATTCATTTTATTTATTTTTTTACTTTCTTTACTTTCACCAACACAAAAAAGGAAAAAATAAATATCTTTCACAGTTTGCTACCTGATGTGAGGGAGCAGGGATAAGAGGTCCGTGTCCGTGCTGTGGTGATGATAGTCGCTCATTTCTTGAAGATGAGATACAACTCCTGATGACAAAGGTTAGTGTAGGACTGGGAATTTGCTACAAGTTGAAGTGTTTAAATCCCTCCTGAGTTTGTTGTGACTTGCGCCGCGGTCGTAGTTCATGAAGCGGCAGTTCTGGGAATGGCAAGCAAGGAGAAAGAGCATGGGCATGCACAGAATGTGAGAAACTCGGCACGTGTTCATCGTTATAACCCATAGGTTATAATGGCGAATTATAACCCAGTTTCTCAATAGGAGAAAACACTCCCCAGTTATTACATATCTGTAACATACCTGTAACGCAAATGGCAAAATCACTGTTAAGCAGGATGAAGGGAGCTGAAGTGGTTAGTAGTTAACAGGCCATCTGAGCCAGATGGATTACATCCATAAGTCATCAAGGTGGCTGGGGAAGTGATTGTAAAGCAGTTATTTATCTGTCAGGCATTACCAGACTCTGGGGTTGTGCCAGATGGTAGGTTGTCAATATTGAGGCAATCCATAAACGTGGAGGGTAACAAATATCAGTAAGCTACAGACTGGTTCATTTTTTCATTAGTAGTATGTAAACTTATGGGAAGAATACTGAAGAATAAGCTACCTATGACTATGATTGAGACTAGACTGTACAAGAAAAATCAGCACAGGTTCAGGTGCAAAACAAACTCGCTGACATTTATGGCCAAGGTAACTAAGGCAGTCGACACTGGAATATCTGTGTGTGAATGTGATACACAGTACTTGAATTTCCCCGAGACCTTTGACAAGGTACTACAATGCAAAATAATTGACACATTATACATGCTAAGTTTGTGGGGAAATGTAAAGCTTTGGTCCCTAAATGACACAACAGTCTGCAGACTAAATCATTGTTGGAACTGCTTCAGTTCTCTATTTTGTGCACTTTATTAAGCGTTTTTACACTTAAAGCTATATTTTGCACAATTGTGGACTGGTCTTCTTAACTGTTCATCACCTGACTACACCTGTTGTGGATATTTAATAAATTTAATATAAGTGAGATCAAGGTCTACTATATTTTAAAAAAAAGTGGGACTTACCGTCTCACCTTGCAGTAAGACCCGTTTTTACGGCTGCAGTAGGCAGAGTCTGCAGGTGTTTTGCATGTACAAAAGGAGTGATGTCATGTTTTCTGTCCGTGGAACTGATTGAAAGTGTAAATAGTCCCCTCTGTCTTACCCTCCTCCAAGAAATGTTTTCCACCCTCAAATAAATACTCTTTCATGTTAGTCAATGGTTGCAGGGTACTGTTTTCTGTCTTAAATGGGCAGAACAAGAACTGGAACCTGAGTAGTGGGAGGCAGCATTGTTTTTTTTGGGGGGGTAAGATCCACCCCCACCTCCATCTGAGAAGCTCCTAAAGATCCACCCCCACCTTTTTTTTGATTCATGTGGGAGGGGCATGAGGTATATCTATCATGTTGAAACAAGACACACTAGTTTGGGATCTGGACCAAGGAACAGAACAAGTCTGTGGAGTCCCTGCATTTTATTAAGGCCTAGGAGAACAGAAGTTACTTAATGCCTTCAAACTGACTTAAAAACCCTTGGAACAAATGATTATCGGAGTCACCTGGTGTCTCAAAAGGAAAGAGTAATTAGAAAGTGTCTGAAACTATAGCTCCCTAGGAAAACAATAGACACAGCGGTCTGGTTGAAAGAGCCACAGGTTTTCTTAAACATTTATTTACTAAAACATAAAGTTCAGCTTTTGGGATTAATAATAGTTGTTTACCATATTCTAAATATATATATATATATATATATGTATGTATATATATATGTATATATATTATATATATATAGATAAAGGGATATACAATGTGGTAGAGCACATCAGATAAATGATTTATCTACTAAGTGCTGTTTGACCTTGGGTAACCTCATGAGTGGTGTAAGCCCAGTGTGGTGCCCAAGGCCAACAGCACAAGTGTAGATAAATCCATTAATCTGACAGCTCACTATTGTATATTTCATTTATGCAATAGGATACTTTCTATCAGTGCAGGAACATTTGGTTTTGACCGTTTATCTTTATTGTAAATGATCACTTCTGGGAGTTTTGGTTAACTTTCCTAGAGTATGTCTGCCTAGCATAGTGGTTGCTATTAAATGAAACACCACTCATTTTGTAGAAAACTTCTTGCTGAACAAATGTCATGCTCACAGTACTATGCTACCTTTTTCATTTTAAAGTTATTCACATTTGTTTGTCAAAAAGGGGAAAAGAAAATTGAATTTTATGCTGTTTTTTGCTAATTATAAAAACTAAAAGGTATCTATAAATGAAACACCACTCATTTTGTAGATATTTTTGTGCTGAACATGTTTCGTGCTCACAGTACCATGCTATCATTTTTTGTTTTAAAGTTATTCATATTTGTTTGTCAAAAAGGTGAGCACAAAATTACATTTTCTTCTGCTTTTTTGCTAATTGTAAAAAATCTATAAGGTATCTATACATGAAACCCCACTCATTTTGTAGATCATTTTGTGCTGAACAATTTTCTTGCTCACAGTACCATGCTATCTTTTTTTGTTTTAAAGTTATTCCCATTTGAATATGGTTAGTACTGCTTCTGAGGCCGAACTTTCTAAATGAATTCTAAAGAGATTTGTGACATAGTAACTGTGTGTATAAATGGTCACTGTATGCATAAATTTATTTATACATACAGTGACTCAGATAAATGCATTTATCACACTGAATATATGTCCACCCCTATTGCATAAATATATAAATATACAGTGTATACACACACATACATATATATAGTTTGTCTTTTTAGTAGTTTCAAAACTTTGAAAGCATTGGTGTTAGTAATGCATTTAGAAATACACTTTTAATTGTCTTTACAGTTAATCATACATTTTCATGTGAGGGCACTTTTTTAATCATGGGCACAGTACTTGGTAAACACAGCCTTTGATGAAGTATATTTTTTTCTTTTAAGTTTGAGAAGTGGAGTTGCCTTGCACATGTTAAAAATACCAGCAGCAATTAACAACTACTTGTAGAAACAAAAGGCTGTTTTTTTTTTCCTCTACTTTCTTTTCACTGATAAAACTGAGCCAGGAAAAAGTAAGACTGGAACAACTATCAAAGCTGCCACCCCCTGGACATGCCATTTATCACTCATTTAAAATAACACAAATGTAGTTTCATATTTTTACTATGAGGGAAGCAAGAAGATAAACCAGCATGGTTAACAAATACATTCATTGACACCTGTGAATGAGTGGGAGGGTCTGAAACCTGCTATTCAAGTTTCTTTATTGCATCTTGTCCCAGACAATCTTCCTGAGTGCAGTTTGCTGTATTGTTAATATCTCCAGTGGAGGCCAGTGTCTTGTTACATTGTCTTTTGTTTCAAATTAACCACAGACATCATGTCTGGCAGTATAGCCTAGAGGTTAGAGGAACGAGGTGTGAGGGCTGACAATATAACCTAGAAGTTAGAGGAGCGAGGTGTGAACAAGCTTGGCACATCCAGCAGATCAGACCTGAGTTTGATTCTCACAACCTCCACTTGCATACTGTGTGACTCTGAGCAAGTCACTTAACCACCCAGTGCTCCCAGGTCGCCCTGAAAACAGGCACTTGTGTCTAGTGGGCCTTACCCAGTTACCAAAGACTAAAACAAATAATAAAAACTGCCAGCCAAAGTAGACACACTTTGAGTCTTAGGGTATGTACAGCATAATTAATAAGTTTTATATGCATAATCTTTCCATTCATGTTATAGCTAGACATACTGCAGCTAGCTTGGCTTGAGGAAGGGTGAACATGGGCAGGACCCCTTAGCAATTGAGATGCATATGCAGCAAATAAGTCCTGATGTGCTAACTGCCTGCTGAATAACGAAGGGTTGCAGGAACCCAGGGAATTATTATGGGGGGGGCTGATGGTCATCAAAATGGAAAGGGATTTTGGGGTAATCATATTGGATGACCTAAAGGTGGCTAAACAATGTACACAGCTGTGAGGAGAACCAGTGGAATGCTGTGGTGCATAGGGAGAGGTATTACCAGCAGAAGGAAGGAGGTGGTGATCCACTGTGTAGATCACTGGTGAGGCCTCATTTGGAATATGGTGTCAGTTCTGGAAGCTGCATTTCTGTCATGCAACTTTAAATCACAAATGGGTTCAATGGTTCTATTTTAGATTTCTATTCCTTTTCCCTACTTCTCTACTGGTTATGCATAATCTTTCCATTAATGTTATTACTAGACACACTGCAGCTAACTTGGCTTGAGGAAGGGTGAACATGGTCAGGACCCCTTAGCAGTTGAGATGCATATGCAGCAAATAAGTCCAGATGCGCTAACTGCCTTCTGAATAAGTAAGGGTTGCAGGAACCCAGGGAATGATTACGGGGGGCTGATGGTCATCAAAATGGAAAGAGATTTTGGGGTAATCATATTGGATGACCTAAAGATGGCTAAACAATGTACCAAAGCTGCGAGGAGAGCCAGTGGAATGCTGTGGTGCATAGGGAGAGGTATTACCAGCAGAAGGAAGGAGGTGGAGATCCCACTGTAGATCACTGGTGAGGCCTCATTTGGAATATGGTGTCCAGTTCTGGAAGCTGCATTTCTGTCATGCAACTTTAAATCACAAATGGGTTCAATGGTTCTATTTTAGTTTCCGTCCCTTTCCCCTACTTTTCCCACTGGTTAGCCTCATGGAAAGCAACCAGAACTTATCTTGCTAGCATGATGAATGCACCTACACAAGCTACTTCTCAGTCTACAGCACTGTCTTTTAAAATGCTAACTTCTTGTTGAAAATATGGCACAATTTTTCCATCCAAGTTATTGTTAGACATACTGTAGCTAGCTTGGCTTGAGGAAGGGTGAACATGATCAAGACCCCTTAGTAATTGAGATGCATATGCAGCAAATAAGTCCAAATGTGCTAACTTACCCTATAACTTAAGTGCCACAGTTTGCATTTTCTTCTTGAAATGGTTACTTTTGCATTTATGTTTATTTTAAAATATTTAATATTCTGACCATGTGGTTATGTTATGGACCATAACTGATCTCCATCTTAACCCCCATTCTCCAACTTGCATAGAAAATAGAGCTTGTAGACAAATTGAATCATTTTGCTGCTGTGTTCTGGTGTGTTCGTGTGTGTGTGTGTGTGTGTGTGTGTGTGTGTGTGTGTGTTACTGAAGCAAGAAATGTACAGCTGTCATTTTTACATACTGTTCAAACTGTGTTTGTGCCTGTGGAAGCAAAATGGCACAGTCACTGTGCAAAATCTCCTTTGGCTAATGAACTGATAGTGTCACTGTTCATGCGTGGGGCCACAAAAGCACATACTAAAACTTGGAGTGAAAATACCAAGAAACGCCCAGGGCATTACGGTTTCTGACCATAACACCCTGCACTGTAGGGACTGACAGGCATCAGGGGTGTGACTTGGGATTGTCAAAAGTAATGCTCATGCCATTCCACCCCCATCCCCACCCTGCAGCCAGAGACAGGTATCGAGGTGTGCCTTTGACTCTCAGCCCCAAAGTTCACTCCATTCTCTTATACTATACCCATTTCACTGTATTTACTTATGGAATGGGGTGAGTGTAAAGTCTGAAAACTCCAAGGCACACCTTGACTCTTGTCTATGTCTGCAGGGTAGGGTGAGGTGAAATGGCATGAACGCTTATGGGCACTGACACAAAGGCACACCCCAATGCCTGCCCATGTTTGCGTAGGGATTGCGCCACTTCAGTACTTCAGTGCCATTTCTATTCTGCCTGTCTGTCTGTCTCTCTCTATCTATATGTCTAAGTAATTATCTATCTTTCTATTAATTGCATGTATCGCTACTTTTACCTATTTCTAAACAAAACCGGCATATCACATTTGCCTGCACTCTGAGCACTTACTTGTGAAACTGTGCATACTTGTACTCCACTTCTGTGTAGACCTCATACTTTCCTAATATTCCCATTATCCCAAGCATAACTACCTTGCCCTTATAAAAAGTGACCCCCTCTGAAAGTTAATATCACATCTTCTCTAACAGTCCATCATCATTACACTTGACTTCCTGACATCAACATATTGCTTAAATATAACTTACATCACCTCATGGACAAAAACCCTGTTTCTCTTGAAAAAATAAATAAATAAAAAAAATGTGGAAATAATCCCAAGGCTGAACATATGCCAGCGATTACTTTTTCATGTACTGCCACATTCTGTACCATCATGGGGATTTGCATATGTTTCCCTTGATACTTTGCATTATTGGGATATGTGCAATTATGTTTTCTTTAAAATTTGGCTATCTGGCCAATATCATCCGGGATAACACATACATCAGTGGCATTTGCGCTGGGGTTCTTTTGTAAGCTTCCCATTCCTTCCATTAAAATGTACACCTCCATATATTGTCCTAATAATATGTATGCCTTCCTTAGAACAGAAACTAAAACAAATCTTACTACTTACAAAGCATTGTGTTGTTTCTTTATACTTCCTTAACAATTCCACACAACTTCACTAACTTCATTATGCAGCCGTGGTGGATCTGACCAGATTTTGTTCCGCTAGTCACTATAATGACTCCTGGGTCACATTCCTCTGATACTGTGCCCAGCTGTACCTCTCCCATCCAACACTCTTTTGTAAGGGTTCTATTCCCAAAGTCCATTGCTCTGCACTTCTGGGCCCAATTTCAGTTCCCAGACTTTGGACCCATTTTCCTGTTTTTGTAGGTTTCTCTGCAATTCCTTGTACCCTCCATAGAAAAATACAGAATTTATTGGCAGATAAAACCACTTGGCCCCTAGTCTGCCCAGTTTGTCCCTGCCTATATTATCACTACAGAGCCTACCTTATCTCCACCTACTGCCTGTTTAAAAGAAAAGCTTATATTTTTTTTCTATGAAGATTGTTTGCTCCCTGTGTGACTCAGGTGGCTGCTTCAACCCTGTCCCTGTCTCCTCCACCCAGCTACTACCCCACCGGTACCACTGAGTCCCATTATTTTATTTTATTTAGTTTTTGTTGACCAGGTGAAGTGCACTAGTCCTTTATCTAGGGCTTCCGGGGGTTGATATAGGCTGCTTGCAGCTGGTGCAGAATGCTGCACCCAGGCTGTTGTCCGGATCATCTTAATCCAGTCATATTACGCCTGTGCTGTGCAAACTGCACTGGCTGCCAGTTCAGTGGCGGATCATCTTCAAGGTCGGTTTACTGACCTATAAAGCCCTGCATGGACAGGGACCGAGCTACCTGCAAGATCTCCTGCACCCTTATTGCTCCCCCCCTTAACCACTCTGCTCAACCGACAAGGGATTGCTGGAGATTCCCAGGGTACGATTAAAACATCTGGATTGCAGGCATTTTCATTTGCAGCCCCAACCCTGTGGAATTCTCTCTGCCTCATCGGATACGCATGCGTTCTGACAGTGGAGAGCTTTAAGGCTGTCTTAAAACCTATTTATTCAAACGTGCTTTCAGTGCTGCTTTGTAACTGGATTTTATTATTGAGATGTGTTTACATACCGGAAATGTATTTTAGTATTTTATGGTTTTAATTGTTGTTTATTGTACAGCGCTCTGGTACTCAGTGAAGAGCGCTATATAAGTAAAGGTTATTATTTTTATTATTATTATTTAGAAATGACTATTTTCAGGCACAACCCGGGAGGTTACAAAGTAGAGAATTACAAAACAGGATAATGAGGTGAAGATACAATTTCACAAGATGGCAGAGACAATACCATATAAGACATACAGCATAGACTTAGTTGTATAAAAGTAATTCGAGGTAAATACTAGCACAAAATAGAACATGGGGAGTAAATGGGAGAGCACAATATATGGGAAAACAAACTGGAGCCTGAGCAAAAGGAGGGACAATGGCAGAACCCCATGGATTGCCCCCTGTGGCGGGGCCGGGAGGGGAGGGCCATCCTCCTCCCACCCGGAAGTCCTGCATCCAGACTGGAGCTCTTGCAAACCAGTGGCACAGTGGGGCAGAGCTTCATGTAGCCAAAGACTGCCATTTTTCTTTCAATTTTCTCCCCTGCTGCCATGGCTGTAAGTGCATGTATGTGGAGGGGTGCACATGCTGCGTAACCGCAGCCCTATTCTTGTGCTGTTCTAGACTCTGGCACTGCTACCCAGCCTCCACCAGATGGTAGCCAAGGAATGATATAGCATGGCCCCCCCACCCCAGGAGAGGAGCGCAGTCCATTGGATGCTCAATACTCCCCCTCCCTGCCGACCCCCAGCAACCCAAGCTCATTCCTGAACTCGGGTCGCTGGCATGATGAGAGGTAAGGTGCAAGGTACCTCAGCCCTCTGCACCACTGGGCCATTAAAGGAAAGGCTTTTAGCCTCTACTTGAAAACATCTACTGTTAGAGCAAGCCTGACATCTGATGATAGCTGATTCCACAGCTAGCACATACCACAAAGAGTGCTCGGACTGCCAGAGCTGGATGAACCACAAAGAGGTCACTTGTGCAGGTATGGCCACCATGTTTGAGGTGGATGCTGAAGAACTGGAATGAGTGCAGAAAAGAGCAACCAAAATGACTGGTGGGTGGAGAGTATGGAAGAGGTGTGAGGAGTTACATATGTTTACCTTGGAGAAAAGAAGGTTGAGGGGTACATAACTGTCTTTACATTCTTGACAGGGACAGGTATCACTGACCCAATTAATTTTGGATATGTCCAGGTAGCAGCCATGCATGGGCTCATAAATATAACTTAGAGAGCCACGGTTTTAGGTTAGAATCATGAAGAAATTTCTTTATGGATAGGGTAGAGATACCATGGAATAGTCTTCATGATGGGGTGGCAGTTGCAGACAATATGGCAACATTTAATCAAAGTAAAAATGTCATGGACAGGCATCAAGCTACCCTACACAGAAGTAGAACCCAACTGGAAATGAGATGTGGCATCTCCGCTAGATATCCTAGCTGGCAGTATAGCCTAGAGGTTAGAGTAATGAGCTGTGAATGAGCTTGGTACATCCAGCAGACCAGACCTAGGTTTGATTCCCACAACCTCCACTTGCATACTGTGTGACTCTGAGCAAGTCACTTAACTGCCCAGTCATCCCAGGTCACACCTGAAAACAGGCAGTTGTGCCTAGTGGGCCTTACCCAGTTACCAAAGACTAAAATAAAATAAATATCCAGTGTAAATAAATTACTTGTAAACAACTTAGGTGTAGTATATGAACAGTCCTATATAAATGTAAATTCTGTACTGGAGGAGATCAGCACTCCTAGAAAGGTCAACACACTTTCTTGTTGCAAAAAAGCTTCAATTTATTTTAACACAGTAGTCACCAAAGTGAACAGCACATGTCCATACACAATATTAAAATTCCAGTTGATGACCTGCTCCAGTTTTGCTAGAACCTGTGCCTTCTAATGTTTTACATACACTCTTAGGTATTTGTATCCCCCTACAAGTGAGCCCCCACACCCGTGTGCCTTGTATAAATTATGGGGCTGGCAGTATAGCCTAGAGGTTAGAGTAACGAGCTGTGAATGAGCTTGGTACATCCGCAGACCTGGGTTTGATTCCCACAACCTCCACTTGCATACTGTGTGACTCTGAGCAAGTCACTTAACCACCCCACTGCTCCTGGGTTGCTCCTGAAAACAGGCATGCGTGCCTAGCGGGCCTTACCTGGCTACCAAAGAAATAATAAAAAAAATCTGTGCTATCCATAAGTCCAGACACTACCAGTAGGTAAACAAAGAACCAATGGTACTGAGATGTATCTAAGCTCAATGGCTAGAAGTGAACTACATATAAAACAAGAGTTGGTTACAGCCAACAATGGCTTATTTTCTGTGGAGCTATGTGTTGTTTCTAACTGTGTGGTATGTGTTTGTGCCAGGAATCTATTTGCTTTTTAGCATTATGAGGTAAGTGTTTGTTCTGGTAACATGCCTGATCTTTGCCAGAAACGGTTCTTTTCTATCCTACTAAGACCCAAAGAATTAAGATGTGGAGTGCCAGAGTGAAGTGCACTGACCTCCGCAAAGAGTTCAGGAGACAAGCTGCTGCATTTTGCACTTTAGAAACATAGAATTTGATGGCAGATAAGGACCGCTTGGCCCACCTAGTCTGCCCATTTCCCTACCTAATGGATAAGCCGCAGATCCTAGTTAACCAACAGCCTACTTCCTCCTACTCCCCACTAGAATTGCCTTATGTCTGTCCCATGCATTCTTGAATTCCCTCCACTGTTTTTGACTCCATGACCTCCTCAGGAAGGCTGTTCCATGCACCCACAAACCTCTGTATGAAAAAATGCTTCCTCACATTACCTCTGAGCTGCCCCCCCATCTTTAAATTGTGCCCCCTTGTTGTAGCACATCTCTTTTTCTGAAAGATGCTACCCTCTTCAACTTTGTTGAGTCCCTTGAGGTACTTGAATGTTTCTGTCATGTCCCCCCTCTCCCTCCTTTCCTTGAGGGTATACATATTAAGTGCCTTTAGTCTCTCTTTGAGTGTCTTCTGGTGCAGACCCTGCATCATTTTGGTTGCCCTCCTCTGGACAGCCTCCACCCTGTCTATGTCTTTGCGGAGATGGGGTCTCCAGAACTGCATGCAGTACTCCAGATGGGGTCTCACCAACTGTCTGTACAGAGGGATAATAACTTCCTGTTTTCTACTGGTGATGCCTCTCCCTATGCATTCCAGTATCCCCAGCCCTCCTTACTGCCTTCTCAAATTGATTGACCTCCTTTAGGTCATCTGATATAACTACCCCCAGGTCCTTTTCCATTTTTTTTGTTGTCAGTATCTCACCCCCCATTGTGTACTCTTCACCTGGGTTTTTATTTCCCAGGTACATTACTTTTCACTTTTTTGCATTGAATCTATGCTGCCATACGTTTGACCATTCCTCCAACCTTGCCAAGTCCCTTCTCATCCTTTCCACCCCACCTTGTGTATCAACCCTGTTGCAGATCTTTGTGTCGTCTGCAAAGAGACATACTTTTCCTTCCAGTCCCTCTGCAATGTCACTTACACAGACATTAAAAATGACAAGACCCAGTACTGAACCCTGTGGTACCCCACTAGTAACCCCCTTTCTTCACTGTGGACTCTGTTTACTATTATCCTCTTCAGTCCTGTTGTACAGCCAATGTTTTACTCAGGCTACCACCCTAGGACCCACTCCCAGGCTGGCTAATTTGTTTATTAATCTTTTGTGCAGGACTGTGTCAAATGCCTTGCTAAAGTCTAGGTAGGCTATGTCCACAGCCCCTTCCTGGTCTACTACTGTGGTCACCCAGTCAAAGAAATCAATTAGAATCATCTGACATGACCTTCTCACTGTGAATCCATTCTGCCTTGGGTCCTGTGCCCCACTGGCCTCTAGGTACTCAACAGTTCTTTCCTTCAGAAGTGATTCATCATTTTCCATACCACTGAGGTCAAACTGACAGGTCTGTAGTTCAGTTGTGCTTATGCAACTGGATGAGACGATGCTTGTGTGACTTGATTTATGTTGTAGCTTTCCACCTCTGTCTCTGTGGGATATACAACCCTGTAGGGGTATGGACGCAAGGAACCCTAGAAGAGTTCCCCCTATAGGTGCCATGGGAATGATGCCGTTGGCTAAAGGTAGCTTAGGAAGAAGCCCATGGGTAAGAGAGATGAGCCACTGGAGGAGGAAGGGTGGATGGTGGGCAATGAGAAAAACCTGGGAGGCCCAGGATGAGTGGCCTTATAAGCCTGATGGTGGAGTGATGTAGTTGCTCCACCCATTAAGCCTTGGGTTTAAAAGCTGTCCCATTCAATTGTGCTTACGCAACTGGATGAGATGATGCTCATGTGACTTGATTTATGTTGAGATATTCTGCCTCTCTATCCATGGGATATACCACCCTGTAGGTACGACCCAAGGAACCCTAGAAGAGGGTTCCCCCCATAGGTGCCGTGGGAATGATACTGTCGACTAAAGGTAGCTTAGAAAGAAGCCCAAAAAGAATACCCAATCAGGTGTTGTGCATAGAAGAGGCAAGGATGATGAATGAATGAATTCTGAGAAGATGATTAAGGGCAGACTTCCTAAGGAGAGAAGGGAAAGCCGGGGCCACCATCTGCCTCCATCCAACAGTGGAACCTAACTAACCTAAGAAAGCACTAACCCTAACTAATATTATGACCATTGGCACAGAGGAGAGGAAAAACCCCCTTTGAGGAGGAAACCTCTGGGGTTCCAAGGCCTAGGTCACCTTCCCTCCACGCTGATGACATTTGATTTAAGGACGTACAGTATGTCATCAAAGAGAAGGCTATAAATAGGGAAGATGATTACAGGTTAGGGAAAAATCCCAAAAAGGAAAGCACAGCTCGAAGAAGGAACAGAAGGCAGCAGGGACCCGAGAGGGGTATGCTCGAGTAGTCAATGGGAAGGAGGAGATGCATGTGGAAGTCAGAGGAGCAAGGGGTATACAGATGCGCTCATGAGAAGACTGAGGATGATGAAGACTGATGATGATGATCATCAACAGGAGTGCAGCAGTCCAATAAGAGAAGACTGAGGATGATGAAGATAGACGATGATGAGCGCTGCAGGAGTGCAGAAGGTCGATGAGGTAGCATAAGACCCAATGGGAGGTATACTCAATAGAGTGATGTGATGAACTAGACTCCTCGAGAGGAGCAAAATGGACGATGGACGGTGAGGAGTGAAGCCAAGATTGGAGTTAATCCTTGATGGCAGGTATGAGAAAAGGCATGTCTGGAACCAGAAGTTGTGCTCGTGTTGAGTGATGTGGTGATGTAGTGAAGTCGTGAGTGGAGGCATGGCATAGAATTAAATTATAGGAATGCTCAAGTGAGTGATGGAAATAGATGAACCATGAGGTAAGGATGAGTAAATGATAACCGGAGTCATGAACCTGATACATGCGGCAAGGGGGCCATGGGTCAATGAGGTGGCATATGATTCATGATAGGTATGCCCAAAAGAAATATTGAGTGTAGGCTAGATGGAGGCAGCCAGAGACAGCCAAATGACGCAGATGGCAGAGCGTGAGAAAGCAGATGTTGAGAACTGCAAGACAACAGCAGTTCAATAAGGAAGCATAGGGCCCAAAAGAAATCAAAGGAGTTGGGGAAGGTGAGGCTGCAGCACAATGGTACCGGGAGGCAGGACTGTGCCAGGATGGAGGTATAGAAGGCAGGAATACAGGAGGAGAAGGGCGGGGTCACACACAGAGCAGCCCATCAGTCGATGAACCGAGGCGCCTGCCCTTTAAGACAGGAGAATGGCATCAGAAAGTGCAGCCAAACATGAATGCCTTTATTTCTGCAACTTGGAGAGAGAGAACGAGGATGAGTCGTGATGAGTGTGCCTGATACGGATAGGTAGCATAGAGCGAAGGAAATAGATGAACCATGAGGTCAGAAGGAGTGAAGGGCACCAGAGAGGAAGACCACAGGAGATAATGGGCCCAGCCTTATGTAGCTCTGAGATAGCAGGACCTGAAGCATGGAATAAGGAAAGGTTAATTTATACATGTATCAAGCACAGAATCTCGGAATAAAGCAGTCAAAAAGAACAACAAACAGAACAAGGTAATATACTACCAACAGTATACTGCAAGAGTATTCCAAAATTGAGAAGGGAGAACCGTATCTGTTAAAACTAGCAGGATATAAGGTAGCTAAGGGGTGCTTGGTGATAAGAGGGGATGGACTGACTCTAGGTTAGCATACAGGTAAAATCAACCCCAATAAAGAATGGTCATGAGCTGTAGGAACAAACATCAATAAAAGAAATCCATACCTTACATGAAAAAGCAATTTCAAACAGATCGATATGACCCTGGACAATACTAGAAAGGTAAGGCAACAGCTGAAAGTCAAAGAGATAAGACATGTGGGAAAAATCTTCAGACCAGGCAGCGGCGATAACTGGCAATATGAAACCCGATGCAAATCAGAATGCCACCCAATAATCACGGACAATTGAGTGGCATGTAGCAGAGTAATAATCCAGTTTGGATTCCCTAGATAGGTAGTTGAAAATTCAGTGAACAAGCCTCTTCTGAGACTATTAATTCCCCCTGCCCAGGTCCCCCACAAAGCACAAGTGACAGAGAGGGAAGATTGGGAAAGGTGACAGACGAGGCAAAGTGCAGAAGCCAGCATGCGCCACCAACACAGGTGTGAGCAGTAGGAGGGAACGGGGAGGTCAGTTTGGGGAAAGAAAATGGAGGATCAGAGCCACGAGTATGAGGAGAGAGAGAAGGAATGGGGGCACCAGCACAACTAGCATGGGCTAGCGGGAGGACGGGAGTGGGGTGGGCCGTGCACGGCAGTAGCAGAGAAATGTAGCGGGCAGCAGACAGCCACCAAGCACGCCAATTGGTGGGAAGGGAGGAGACACAGAATGGCACTGCAAGCAAAGGGGATGGCAGAAGTAAGGAAGAAAAACAGAGGTGGGCAGCTGAGCAAGGTGGCCAGCAAAGGCATACTAGAGAAGCAAGTGGATTCCCGGAGCACCAGGAAGGAAGGAAGGAAATGAAGCAGTGCAGAGATAGGAGGGCAGAGGAGGAGCCAATCCAGGAGCCAAGGAACAGAAGCGAGATGAGAAAAACATACCAAGGGAAGTAGTGTAGGTGAGACAGATCCAGCCAGAGGCACCGAAAATGAGTGAATAGCAGAGCGGAAGGAGGGGCCTCGGCTGCAATGAGAAATGAATTCTGAGGGGCCCAGGATGAGTTGTCTTATAAGCCTGATGGGGGAGTGACATTGTTGCTCCACTCATTGAACCTCAGGCTTAAAAAGCCCTCCCATTTCCTGCCTCTGTCTTGCTCCCACTTTGTGAAGGAGAATCATATCTGCTCTCCTCAGTCCTCAGGTACTACACCATCCTCCCATGATTAGTTAAAAGGGTAGTCAATGGTGTTACTAGTTCTCCCTTAGTTCTTTTAGAATGCTGGGTGAATCCCATCAGGCCCCATTGCTTTGTCTACCTTCAGTTTTAGGAGTTCTTTCAGAACTCTTTCTTCTGTGAAAGGACTGATTTTGACCCCCATCTAAGTGCTTCTATTGACTGGATTAAGTACCTCTCCTCCTCTTCCTTTGTGAATACTGAACAGAAGTATTTGTTCAGTGTCCTTCTTTCACTGTCCTCTCTGCCCACCCACCTCCTCTTTATTCAGCCTCAGTATCCCTCCCTTTGTCTTTCTTCACTCCCTAATGTACCTATAAAGGGTTATATCCCCCTTCTTAACCGAGTTGGCTATCTTTTCCTTGGTTTGGGCCTTTACTATTCTGACTGCCTTCCCCACTTTCTTCTGCTTTAACTAGTACAGTTCTCTGTCCTGTTCCTTCTGTGTTTCCTTATACTTCCTAAATGCTATCTTTTCTCCCTAACCTTCCCCACCAACTCTTTTTCTTTTTTTTCCAATTGTTTAACCAAGTGAGACACACTAAGCTGAAAGCTTGTTTACAGGTGCAACCTGGGAGCACAAGGAAGTAAGTGACTTGCTCAGGGTCACACGGAATGCAAGTAGGAGCTGTGGGGTTCAAACCCAGGTCTCCAGATTTTCAGCTCAGAGCCTTAAACCACTGTGTTATACTGCCTCCTGGTTTGAGTACCATAGTAGTTTTCTTTCTTTTTGATTTGTTTATTTGCTTCACACAAGGCTTGTTGCCTCTGTGATGGCAGTTTTGATGTTTCCCATTGTTGCTCCATCCTCCTTCTTGCCTGTTTGCTAGTGCTTTTCTGAGGCACTCTCCCATTTTGACAAATTCAGCCATCCTGAAGTCCAGTACCTTCACTTTTGTATGGCTTGACTCAACAGTTGAGTTTATCATGAACCACACTGTTTGGTGGTCACTTGTTCCCAGATGGCTACCCACTTCTAGATCTGAGATCCTCTCTCTGTCCCCATTTGAGAGTACCAGGTCTAACATTGCTCCTTTCCAAGTGGGTTCCAACACTAGCTGTCTGAGGCATGCCCTCTGCAGGGCATCGAGAATGGCTCTGCTCTTGGATGTGGCTGCAGCAATGGTGCTCCAGTTAACATCTGCCATATTCAGGTCCCCCATCAGCAATATCTCCCCTTTCTCTGCCAGCCTAAGGATGCCTTCTATCATTTCCTTGTCCATTCCTCCCTCCCCCTGAAACAGGGGTCTGTATCCAACCCATGTGTGGAATGTGGTGCCATTTCCAGTATCCAGGGTGACCCACAGTGCCTCCTCTCCTCCCTGTTTACCCTTTAGTTCTGTTGCTTTGATCCCTTACTTAACATAAAGAGCTACTCCTCCTCCTCTTCTACCCTCCCTGTCCCTCCTGCAGATTGTATACCCTGGTATGTTGACATCCCAGTCATGGTTCTGTGTGTACCATGTTTCTGTGACCGCCACGATATCCAGGCATCCCTCTTCCATCAAGGCCACCAGTTCAGGGAGCTTGTTACCTAGACTATGGGCATTGGTACTCATTACCCTCCATTTTTTGATGGCCTTACCCATTTTTGCCCCATCCTTGTCCTTACTGTCTGTCTTTTTCTCCAGTTACCCCTGCCCTTCTCCCTGTCGACTTCCCTGTCTTGGTGTTTACCTCACTAACTACCCTGATTTTTTTGGGGGGGCTAGGATTCCCTTCTCCTTTTCAGTGCCCCCCCCTTGGCTAGTTTAAATGTTTGCCAATGAAGCATTTAAACCTGTCACCTAGGATCCTGGTTCTCCTCCTGGACAGATGCAGATCATTGTGCCAGTATAGGACTGCATCCCTCCAGGTGGACCCCCAGTCCCCAGTGAAGCCAAAACCCTGAGCTCTGCCCCAGTTTTTCAACCACTGATTGAATCCCATGGTGCGGAGCACCCTACCTCACCCATATCATAGACAGGCAGCACTTCCGAGAAGGTTACAGTGTGTGCTACTTGTCTATGGCCCCTTCCCAACTCCACAAACACCTCCTGCACTGCTCTGATCCCTTTCCCAGCCAAGTCATTTGTCCCTAGGTGGACAATGACATCCAGCTCCCTCCCCCGTGCAGCTTCTCTCATGATCCTGAGGATTCGTTCCTTGTCCCTCCAAGCCATGGCACCAGGCAGGCACCTTACCTCCCTCTCCCCTCCCTCCTACAGTTCTACCCTCCTAACAATGGAGTCCTCCACCAGAAGTTGTTTCCTTCCCCTGTGGGGTCCCATGCCACCCTCCTGTAGGTCTCTTTTGTGCAGGTTCCCAGTATCCTACTTGGTCTCCACTGTGGGTGCCTCCGTAGAGGAACCGCACTCTGCCAGAATGGCATATGAATTGTGGAGAGGTACAACTGGAGGTATGCGCCTATGTTCCACCACCCTCACCTCCCTGAGCCACTGAGGTCCAACTGTTCCTCTTTCTTGGCAACCTCTGAGGCAGCGGCGGTGGCCCTGATGGTCCCTGGGTGGAAAAGAAGGTCCCCCGAATCTTGGCCAACTCAGCCTGGAGATAAGCAACCTCCTCCCTGAGCCCAGAGAGGTGCCTGCAGATGGAACAACACTGCATCTTCCAGAATGTCTCCCAGAAGACTGCTGCTTCACAGCCACTGCACTGCACTACTCCCATCATGTCTTATTTGTGGCCCTTAACTGTTGTTTTGTATACTTACTCTTTCCTCTCTCTCTCTCTCTCTCTTTATTTTTTTTTTATATATATAATTTTTTTTTCTCCCTACTTTCCTACTGCCTCTGTGCCCTTAAAGCTCCTGATCTTCCTGTTCTGGGACAGTAAGTTCTATATTTCTCAGTAGTCTCCTTCTTACTTGCTCAGAGTCAGACCTCCAGCAGCTAGAGGGGGATGGAGAGCTACTCTTGCCCTTCTAGGATAGTGAGTCTTTTGTGCCTCTGTGATCACTCCTTCCTGCTCCCAAACAGGAAGTTCCTGCTGTCAGTCAAATCCTGTGCCTATAAAAGTAGAACCGGCTAAGGGTGGAGGGGAGGGATGGAGGGCAATATAGTCCCAATAAAGTTCTAACAGCAGCTCCCTCCTCTTGCTATTCTCTGCCACAAGCTATCTAAGGCAGTTTTAAATGCAAACACCTGGCTTCCTGATCTCTAAGCACTCCCCTAATTCACAGTTTCTTTTCACCTAGCTAACTGCACAGATAACAATTCCTTCACCCAACTTAGACAAAGCTACTCTTTTGTTTGTTTGTTTGTTTTGTTTTTATCCTAAATTGAAGTTCCAGTAGTAGAATTCTAGTTCTTTAGTCCAGTAGAGTAGTAAAGGTCTAACAGCAGCTCCTTCCTCTTGCTGTTCTCTGACACAAGCTATCTAGGTCAGTTTTTAAATGCAAACACCTGGCTTCCATCTCTCTAAGCCACTCCTCCTAATTCACAGTTTCTTTTTCACCAAGCTAACTGCACAGATAATAATTCCTTCACCCAACTCAGACAAATACACTCTTTTTTTGTTTGTTTTTACCCTAAATTGAAGTTCCCAGTAGTAGAATTCTAGTTCTTTAGTCCAGTAGAATAGTAAAGTTCTAACAGCAGCCCCTTCCTCTTGCTGTTCTCTCTAGCTGCAAGAGTCAGATCTGGCAACAGGGAAGGCTCTCGTAAAGCGTACTACAGTACTTGGAGTACTTTCCCCATTGCCTGCCCCCCACTGAGCTTGCTATTGTACTCTAGCTGTATTTAATCCTCTGTGTTTCCCTCCTTGTTCCACAGACAGCCCATCTGTGGCTTCCCAAGCTGCTCCTGTGGCCTTGGATCTCTCCGAGCAGGCCACAGCTAACAGACCACCCGACTGACCCCGGACAGATTCAGAGTACGCACGGACCTCGAAACTCGTGGTTTTGAATGCCACTGTTTTGACTGGATGCCCAGTGGAGGAACCAGGCACTGACTGGCAGCTGTACTCCTTGGCTGATTTTCCAACGCCTGGTGCTTCCTGGTATCAGAAATCTCTTTCTGTGCTTGTTCTGGACTGAATTTTTTCGCCCACCCCCTCCCCTCCTCTCCTCACAGTATTAAATAGACCCTTACTCACACCTTCCTCAGCCTAGCAGCAGATTGGTCACTCCACTGCTGCACATTTTCATGCTATTGGCCTCCCTGTCTTCAATACCTGACTTGACCCGCTTTCTTACGCCCCTTTTTAAAGCAGTCCCACCCACAGGATCCCATTTCCTCTCAACCTTTTCTCCAGCCACTCCATCTAACTCCTCTCAATTACTGCTCTACCTGCCCTATTGTTAGGGACCTCACCTAATTCGACTATATACTCTTTCAAGTATAAACCAGCTTGCAGTTAAGCAGGCCAGCAACACCAAACAAACTACCTTGGGGTGCAACCACCTACTACTACTCATCACTACCTCTTTGGCATTGCTGGTACCATACCGTCCTTTTGTTCTACAAATTTTGGACTCCCAGCTGTTCTGTCTAACCCTTTATGTGAATCCACTTTATTAACCTCACTCTCCTTCTCTCCTCAACCCGAGCACAACCATTGGGCTCTCCCAGCTCCTAAGCTCAGTTCCTGGCTACCGGATCGGCGCCCCTCAGCTGATCACTTGAGACCGTGAATACGGACCCAAAATGTGCCTGAGTCTGACAACTGCAGCTTTTCGACCGCCCCTCCCCACCTCCGCTGATTATTAAATACAGTAGCTCCTGCCAAAATATTAGTCCACGTCCCTGGCGCAGTGCCCCACCAATAGAGACTTAGCTCGTGAGTCCCCCTCTTCTCTATCCAGCCTCACGGGATCCAACTCTCAGGGCCTCGCCTTACTAAAGCATAGGTTCTTCTTGGCTGTGCCTTCACCACTAAATATCTTTAATGCTATCAAATTTGGGTGCGACCTGGATCGAGAAAGCTACTGATAAGCTGCATTAATCCAGCAACCCCACTGGCCCCTGGGCTAATTGGTGACTCCTTTATGAGGACCATCATGTCGGGCCCATATGGCTCCTTTTTACTGCCCTTCTTCTGCTGATACCAGCTGCCCAGCATTGGACACCTGAACTACCATCATGTTTGGTCTACAGCGGCACCTTGTGCTGTATACCACATGGCAACTTATCCTTTAATTGCCTCCGTGATTCTAAGTACCAGTACCTCGAACCCTGCTCTTGGACCACACCATACCAGTAGTACCTACTCCCCACCACAAGGCCCACCTCCCACCATGCAGATTTCTATCTCCTCCCGCCTATTGTGGTAAGGGTACTAGCTCTTGCTACAACAGATCAGCTCTTCTATGGTGGCTACTTTCCAGTCCCTAAAACATCAGATCTACTAGACAGGAAAGGCAGGAATTACAAGCTTATAATTAGCGCTCTTAGAAAATCTACTTATCCTCCTGCTTTGTTCAGGCAACGTAGAACTCAACCCTGGCCCCCAGAAGCTATTGCTTTGCCAGCAGAACTAGCAAATTTAAAAGGAATAAGCTTCTTGCATATTAACGTATGTAGCCTCCTTAAACAGATAACCTTAATACAAACCTGGGTAAATCATACCTCTCTGACATACTTGTGATTTCGAAACTTGGCTTGACCCAGCACCACTGATAGAGAAGTAAACATACCCAACTATGCCTTGTTCAGAGCTGATAGCATGCCAGAGGAGGAGGGTAGCTATCTATGTTAAAGACAAATTTTCTGCCTTCTGCTTATCCTCGGCGTCTGTCGCCAGCGAATTCGAATGCCTGCTTCTCAAAGTGGAAATTACACAGACTACTGCACTCTGCGTAATAGGATGCTACAGACCACCGTCTGCTGGCCTACAGCTTGTGTCATATCTAAGTGACAAGTTGGGACGGGGCTGCCAGAAACTATTATTTTTAGGAGACCTCAACTTTGACTGGCTCAAACAGCTGCTTGCCATCCTTCTGTGATGAACATGGGCTGGCGCAACTTATTACTGAACCAACATGCCCAAGCGTGAAGAACCCCAGTAAAAGTACACTTTTGGATGTGCTAATGGTGAGCAAACCTCATCTCTTCTCCCAGCTGATGTCTTCTTCTCAGGCAGCCAGCGACCATGTTTTATTGCTGGAGTAAGATCCACCAACAATCCAGCACCCATCAGCAAGTTCTCTATGAAGAGATCCAGGTGCAACTTCAATGAACATGCCTACCTAAACGAGCTTAAGTACTCCCCTGAGTGGCAAGATTTCTACCTGGCCAAAACGATTACGTCAGCTTACAATATCTTCCACAACATTCTATCAAGGGCCCTTAATAAGTATGCTCCCTTTATTAAAGTTCGAACTAGGACCAAAACCTGTAAATGGTTCACCCCTCAGATCAAGTCCTTGCTTCTAGAAAGAGATAAGCTCTGGAAAAAAGCACGCAGACTGAACACTGCAGAGGACTGGAACCAGTTCAGAAGACTACAAATTTATGTACCAAAACAATCAGAGAATTGAAGGCCACCTTCTTTAAATCCGAACTTCGACTCTGCCACAAAGAGCCCAATCAAGCTCTGGAACACAATCAGTGATCTGCTAGGCCACTCCCCAGGAAATTCACTCCCGACCAAGATTACCTCTGGCAACTTGACTATAACCGAAAAGATGGATATACTTGAGCGCATTCAATAACCACTTTGCTACTGCAGGCATGGCATTTGATAACTCCCTGCAAACATACTTCGCTACCAGACTGCCAGCCAACTGCCTAAACTCCGATAGCTTCGCTGCCTTTCTCACTTCAACCTGCCACACTGAAAGGTGAGGACCCTCTTGCTTCAGTTGGATACTAGAAAAAGTGCTGGGCCGACTCCTGACCCTTACTTCCTAAAATTGCCTACCACATACTAGCAATACCCGTCACCCACCTTTTAACTTATCCCTGTCTCAGGGCACCTCACCACCATATGGAAGACAGCACATGTCATACCACTGTTCAAATCAGGTGACCGTGAGTATCTCAATAACTACAGGCCAATTTCCCTCCTTCCGGTCCTGTCAAGCTCCTAGAAGAAATTGTAAATGCACAGCTGAGGACTCACCTTGAGTCTAGGGAACTGCTAAATCTATGCAGTCCGGATTCAGAGCTAAGCATAGCACTATCTCAGCCCTCGCCAAAGTTACTAACGACTGGCAGTGTAATCTTGAGAGCAAAAACTTTATTTGTGCTGTTTTCCTTGATCTAAGTAAGGCTTTCGACACCGTCGACCACAGTCTGCTCCTCTCCGCCCTTCAAACCATAGGTGTGGACCCCTCCTCTCTGCATTGGTTCACTGACTATCTTACAGGGCGCCTTCAACAAAGTTAAAGCGAAGGAGGTCTGTCCCCTTAAAAACTCTGCAAGAGAGGGTACCTCAAGGTTCTATATTAGGGCCCTTACTTTTGCAATCTACATTAATAACAACGACTACTGTATAAAGAAGCCAACATCCATCTGTTTGCAGATGATACAGTTCTCACGTGAGTCGCCCAACACCTGAAGCTGCCTGCAATGACCTACAGTCAGAATTCAACCTTTTGCAAAGCCAACTCCTCAAAAAAGCTACTCCTTAATGCCAAAAAACTAAAGCGATGGTCCTTCTCCTTTTATCTGTACAGCTAACCCTGTGTCCAGTTGGACAGTTCCCAAATTACCACAGTTCTAGGTGAAAAACTAGAATTTGTTACAAAATTCAAGTATCTGGAGTTTGGATAGACCAAAGACTCTCCTTCATTGAACATATCGAGGACTTGCTAAAACGACTTCGGCAAAGGCTTGGACTGTTTTAGAATCAGCCAATTTCTCACCAAGATGCAGAAACAACTGGTCAATCCATTTTCGTATCATTGGTTGATTACGCTGACTTCCTCTACAGCCAATGCCCTAACTCTTACATGGCTAAACTGGACACACTCTACCATCGAGCACTGAGGTTTATAAGGACTCCCTTCGACACACATCACTGCACCCTATATGCGGCAGTGGGATGGACATCACTAAAGTTCAGGCGCCACAGAAGCGCAGCTCTCTGGACCTATAGAGCCATCTCTAATAAGCTGCCTTACTATATCTCCTGCTGTCTTCCCCTAGGTATAATTGGGAAATACAAGTTAAGGATTACTCAGCTATTACACTTAAAGTACCCAAGCAAAATCCCGCTTTGGCAGGGGCATCATAAGCCCGTGCTACCTACCTTGTATGGAGCGATCTACAAAAAACCCTCAAATTAAGCACTCTAATCGGGTATAATGCTTTCAAGATGCTTTATTTCCGTACAATCAGAGAAGTATGTAACTTTACTTCACCCACTCAGACCCAGTACCGTGTCTGCACTGGTATATAGCCTGCCTAGACCCAATTTTAAGTACTGACCCCCAGCTTGCTCCTCACCAGCCTAATTGTTCTCTCTCTTATCCCCCTGTCTTATCAACACTAGGCCCATCCATCCCCTTATTCTTCCTTTCCCAACCTCGGATAGGAGCTCACTACCCTGGGTTGTGACATCCTACCATGCCCCGTACTTTATAGCATTCAATCCCGGGGCTCACACATACTCCTTTTCTCCATCCACCTTCTCTACATCCAGCTTTACCAACTCCTTTCTGTGCACCGTGCCCTCCTAGTCTTTCTCCCCCTACTTTCCTCCCTCTCTTCCCCTACCTTCACCTCTACCTGGTGTATATTTTTATTTTTATTTTTTTCTTCCGTTACTTCCTCCTGCAACCTTAGATAACCTGCTTTATCTTCCTATAGACACTTCTGTATATGTAAATACCGTGTAATCTGTACAATATCTGTATAATTCTATGTACATATGAACTTCTTTTTCTTCCTCTCTGTAAAGAGTATTATCTGTATTGCCTTGTAAATACCTGTGTTGACCTGTATATACAATTGTTCATGCTCCACCCAGGTCCATCTTGCAAATGAGCTTCTGCTCAACGATGAACGCCTGGTTAAATAAATAATAAAGATAAAGTACTAGGCAACACAATTGTGCACCAGTGTTGTAATCAAGAATTTTGAGGAGAGACTGTGGGATCTCAATATGTACACCCTGAAAGAGAGCAGTGAAAGGGGGGACATGATAGAAACCTATAAATACCTGAAGGGGGTGAACAGGCTGCAGGAGAGGAGTCTTTCAAATGAGGGCATACACCAGAACAAGAGGGCATGCAATGAATCTAGGAGGGGGATATTTAACAGGGGTGTGAGGAAGTACTACTTCACTGAATGAGTGGTGGATGCCTGGAACAATCTGCCAGCAGAGGTGGTGATGGGGAAAACAGTGATGGGTTTCAAGCATGTATGGGATAGGTACAAAGGAATCTTGGTAGTAAAGCTGGGGGGGGGGGGCAGCCAGAGGGGATCTGTACTAGATCCCAACATATAAAATCCCAACAAGTTATATCCCGTCACTGGAATCCCAACCAAGCTATTGCCCAACTGTTTCTTTGCTCGACTATTGAAATCCTGATAGAACTGAGTAATTGGTTGAGCTGATTACTTGAACATAAGAAGTGAAATGCTGACTGATTAGAAAACGCTATTGTACTGAGCACACCATTGCCGCCCATTAGTGAATACACTGACTGCAGCATGAAGCAGATGAAACAAGCATCTGTCAATGCCGAATGTTGTCACGCTGGCATTGACTTTGGTAGTGCAGCGCGGAAACACAGTTTGGGCAGAATGTGAAAAATGACAGCTGTAGTATTCATAAGGAGGTGTAAAAAAATGTCAGTGTTGAAAATGTGGCATGTAAATATACCAAATTTGCGAAGTTACAAGGGTGCGTGGGAAATGCGTAATGCACGCTTGTAACACAGTCATTTTATGGACTTTCGGCACCAAATTTTCACCATAGGCATTTTAGCACCTCTGCTCATGCTACAGTGTCACTGTCATCTCCTCACACTGTCTCAAAAGTGATTTTGCACAGTGACCATGCAATTCTGCGCCGGACGTGCGAAAACACATTTCGGTCAGGATATGTAAAATGACAGCTGTACTGTTCATAATCTGCCTCGAACACTGATTTCCCACAGTGACCGTGCTATTGTGCGCCAGAAGTGTGGAAACACATTTCAGCCAGGATGTGAAAAATGACAGCTGTACTGTTCACAAAGAGGTGTAGAAAAATGACAATGTTGAAAATCTGGTGTGAAAATATTGCGAATTCGCGATTACAATGCGCCTTGACTTCACGCCAATAAATAAAACAACCATTTTTGGATTTTTTCTACCAAATTTGCAACATAGGCTTTTGAGACCACCACCATGAACACTGCCACTGTCCTTCCGTTAATCAGTCCCAAAAGGTGATTCCGTGCAGTGACTGTGAAATCACCTTTGGACTGAATAACATCATAACAGTGACAGAATTCATGAGGAGGGTCCCAAAACCCCATGTTGAAAATTTGGTGCTAAATTCAAAAATGCCTGAGATATGCATCAAAGTTGAAAAAATCCTATTTATTACATATTTAGTAGCCAGGATATTCGCGTGAGTTACGAAGCGTGCAACTGTGCAATGCACGCTTGTAAAACAGCCATTTTTAGATTTTTCACCAAATTTTCAACATAGGCTTTTGAGAGTCCACCTCATGAACACTGGCACTGTTGTTGGATTAATCGGCCCTGAAAGGATTCTGCGCAGTGACCGCAAAATCACCTTTCGGGGCCGATTAACGCCATGACAGTTCAAGAATTCATGAGGAGGGGTCCTAAAAACCCCATGTTGAAAATTTGGTGCCAAAATTCCAACAATGCCCGAGATATGCATCAAAGTTGAAAAAACACCATTCATTCCATTATACAGCTTACCGGCATTTCCTCAGTTCGCGGTCGGCTTTGAAGAGTGCAGATGTGTTCCGGTCCACGAAGATCGTCACACTGAGCTCCAGAGGTAAGTATGGGGTGGGGGTGTGGGGAGGCAGGGTGCGCAGTGGGTGGGTGTGGGTGCTGGGTAGGAGACTCGAGGACGTTTGTTTACAGGTGTAAAAAAACAAAAACATCATAGACGGTTTTCTTTGTTACAGGTGGGTTCTTTTTTGGGGGATACAGTAGCCAAGGGATTGGGTAACCCCTCATTGGCAAATAGGGAGTGGGAGACACTAGCTGAGGGGATTGGGCACCGCATCAGCACAGAAGGGGCGTCATGCCCGACGTGAGTGGGCTCCCCATCGGCACATTAAAATGGAAAGGGGTAATGGATGCCGAGAGGTTGGGGCATCCCCATCGCCGCAAACAACGAGAAAGTGGGCGCATGCCCCGAAGTTAACGAGTTTGTTTGTAGTGGCGAAGCACGTAGGAAGGTCCGCTACATGTGACAGACTTTGCTTGCATTGCAGCGGACCTTTCATCAGGCGTGTTTCGCCACATAGCTATGCATGGTGTGGCGCCAGCATGCTGGCTGATTGGGAATGAGGGACAAACCTACTGGTGCGTGCCTGCATTCGCCCAACAGCGACGGCGCCTTCAAATTCCCACTGCCACAAGATGTTGGCTGCACAAGCGTGCCAACATAAAAATTGCCGAACTGGCTGATTAGAAACACTTTCGTACTGTGCATATCATTGCCTCACATGATTGAATTTGCTATTATTTTTGCAATTTGCAGTCAATTTCACTATGGTGAATTGCAATCAGCTTGGTGGAGGTCAACACGGTGATGTGTACTTAATATTTATGAACAGTTTCCAATATGCGCTGGGCAGAGCTCATTACGGCAAAGTTCTTTTTGCATTGGCACAGTAAAATGTAGGGAGCACACTAATATGTTTCCATAATGTGTGGCAGGAAAACTAAGCGCCACCTGTACTTCAGTACAGCAATGTTTTATTTCATTAATTGTTAGCTAAGTACTGCTTCTCCTTCAATACCCTGTACTGAACTTATATTTTCTGCAATTACGGCAATTATTTTCAAAAATGTAGCACGTCTTTTGCTGGAGCACAGAAAGAAGTTCTGCATATTTTATGTGATGTACAGAACTAATCAGGTCAGGATTTTGCAGTCGGACATAGTAACTGTCGGGCACTAGACAAGTTGGGCAATTGGTGATGGGATTTAAATTGTCAGGATTTCACTTGGGATTTAGTACCTAATCCCAGACAGAGTTCAGGTAGGGCTTTTGGTGACAGTATAGGGAGGGAAAAATGGGTAGACTAGGTGGGCCAAGCAGTCCTCAACTGCCAATAAATTATGTTTCTATGGGTACAACCTGTCTAATGTAAACTGCAACCCCTAACTAGAGTGAATGCCTGGGATTCACAGATTGGGCTTTTATCAAGAGCTACAGAACTCCCACATCTAAGCCTGTTCTAACACAAGCCTGGTCCCATACCAACTAGGTAGTTTTATTGCCTTAGATCACTGGGAGCATAGAACCAGACACAAAAATGCTTATAGTATATGGTTTGGGCTTATTGTGTATGGAAAACGGTGGTTTTCAAATCTTATTGTAGGACAGTTCAAAGGACAAAATGTTATTGCACTATCGTTCTGATGTCACATCGATAGTGCAACTTTTTCTTCCTTGAGCTGCCACTTGATTGGTGGAAACTGCACTCACAAAGAAATTCAAAGCACAATGGTGGCGGCGCTTAGTGAGTGGTCTGGCGAGCGGATCAAACAAAGTTTGTACATGGACTGCCATAGTTCGCTCCATGTTTTCAAAATTTCAGTTTGTGAGTTTATTTTAAAAACAGCTGCTGTTTGCGTTTGGGGTTGGAAACAGAGAGAACTGCAGTGAGGACTGGGATCTTCGGGGTCGGGTGAGGAGTGTGTCTTTAACGAGGACCAGGACCAAGCGGGACCGTGAACATACAAGATATAAAACCTTGTGACTTGTATGATAACTATATACTATATAAAATAGTGGATGGGAGACCATCCACAACTAAGCAGTGTTTCCCATCTCGGAGTTGATGACATCATGAGACCTCTCAAGCTTCACTCTTGAGGTCTCTATCATATCAACTCCCAGATGAAACATATGGTGTCAGATGGTCTGCCATCCACTATTCTAATATGACTGTAGTGAGCAAAAACAGGAAAACAAAATAAAATATAGAACAGGAACAGTATGTAGGATGCAGAAATGATACAAAAAGGCAGATACCGTACTTTTCAATTTGTGTGGTTTCTGAAAAGGAAAGCTATCATTTTCCTCAACTCCCCACCCTCAAGCACTAGCCCCTCCCCCCCAATTAGGGTTTTCACAACAAAAGATATTGTTTTAAGCAGTGCAGCTTACTTTATTCTCATTTTGTTAAATACCGTGATCAGGAAGCGTGGCGGATGCTGCACGGTGCCATTTCAGGTTATGGTGCAGCTCCACACCACTGACTTGCATGCTTTTCAATATGAGCAAGCAGCCAGCGAGCTGCACTGTAACCTAACTGGCATTGCGTAACTCCGCCGTGTTTCCTGATCATGGTCTTTACAAAATAATGAATAATAAGATTTACTATACTTTTCTTTTGTTGCAGAAACTCTACTTGAAGGGTACAGTTGGTGTGGGGAGTTTAGGAAAAGACAGCTTTCCGTTAAACGAAGCACAAAGCATGGGTATGCAAATCCATGCGTGTTGGGGGGGGGGGAATAAGATGACTAGGAAATGTCTCAACTTTTTTTCTTTTAAATCCACAAGAATAAGATGCAGAGTGCCATAGTGAGGAGCCAAGCTGCAACATTCTACACCAGCTGCAGGCATCTAATCTGGCGGAGTGCACTACACTACTTGAGGCAACATAGGGTTCCACCACTGTTTTCTTATCCTCTTTTTCAAGAAAGGGGTGACATCAGACACTGGTAAAATCAGCCCCCAAATGTATCCAACAACTCATATTCTAGGGTAAGACTTTTGTTTAAAAAAACACACAAAAAACAAACAAACAACTAACTATTCCCAAACTGCTGAAAACTCATTTTGACCAGAAGCTGCATCCCATACAGGATGAGCAGCTACAATACTGTTGCTTCAAATCAATGGACGATTAGGAGCAAATACATGTGAACACTTTAAAAGCGCACAATTGAAAGATTTTATTGTTGTAGTGAGTGGTAAGAGGTGAAGTAATTTAAATGCTGATAAGAAGAGAACTATGTATGACTCTGCATAAATGAGACAAAATGGCAAATGCTTTCCAATTTGTGTGGTTCAATAAACACAATCAGTTCTAAATGGAACAAAATAATTTTAAGTAATATCCACTTCCCAACATTATCAGAGCATTTATACAAAACTGGAAAGAGACATGCCCCTATCTAAAACTAGTTAATACTATGCAATTTGTTACCCAGCAATGCCCCATGTGTGGATGGGATCCCCCCACAGATCTGTATAAAGCTTGTAGTGTCTGGTGGCATCATGTTTCTGCAATCTGTTTGGCCAGCTTCTGAGCCTGGCCTCCCTTCCTAGTTCATTTTATGATGCTGGTATACCTTTATTTCTTTAAAAGTATAAAGGCTCACAGTTAGGTGGCTCATGTTGTCCAATTTTATTAATCAGCTTGGATCAAAAGATATTAGCCCAGATATTAGCATCAAGATTAGTGATGGTATTATCACTTAAAATCCCATCAAATTAAAACAGATTTATCAAAGATAGAAAAACAAGAAGTATTATTAGATGTACACAAAACGTAATGGAAAAATGTACTGGGGAAGATGTGTTAGCATTGGCCTTAGATGCAGAGAAGGCCCTCAACAGGATAGAGTGGGATTACTGTATATATTTGAAGTTCTGTCTCTAATTGGGCTGGGCAAAAGTTGGATCAAGCTGCTATTTAATTCACCACATGCACAGGTTTGTAGAAATTACATTACAACTAGACTTCAGCTCTTGAGGGTGACAAGGCAGGAATTCCCATATCCCTACTTGTCTTTGCTCTAATTATTGAACCATTAGCTATCGCAATTAAGAATCATCGTGGTATACCCAGGTTTACAATAGGAACCTACTGTATGAACACAAAATCAGCTTATATGCTGATAGTACAGTTCTGCATTTGGCTAAATCCAATTCTTCACTAACAGTAGTTCTGCCCCAAAAGAAGAATTTGGAAGAGCCTCTTGCTACTAAATAAATTGTTAAAAATTGAGAATTAAATTTAGGATAATTGGGTCTGAATTTGTGGCCAGAATATGCAAAATGTCAAGAGGTCCAACAAACAAATTACTTACGGGTTTCCTTCCTGAAATGCAACAATGACATTTTCAGACTAAACTTTTCATATCTGCTGGATAAAATCTCACATGACCAGAATAAATGGCTTATAGTCCCATGGACTCTAACAGGAAGAAGTAATGTAATTAAGAATGATGTTCTCTTTATAATTCAGTCTACAGTATATTAATAAAAATAAAAAACACCCTTTTTATCAAATTACATAAAATAATGTCTGTTTTTCTCTGTAGAAATTCTTAAGCTAGAATTGCCCTCGATAAACTGATTCTACCCAAATCACTCAGAGGCCTGTCACTCCCCAGTTTTAAACTCTACTATTTGTCAGATCAAATAAGTGAAATCAAAGAATGGTTTTCATATAATATTTCAATAACTGAAAATGTAGAAGTAACAGCCCCCTTCCCCCACATAGTAAACTTAAACATATTCTTTTTGCAGGATATATAAAGAATTAAACCTTCAGAACTCTCAAGTATACAGAGGATTCCTGTGCCATACGGGACCATGCTCATTGTATATTAATATGGAACAATAATATTGCAACGAACTGTCTGATTTATAAAAAACTATCATTTACGCCATCTATAGCAGACAATCCCTTACGTGTATGGCATAACCAGAAGCTGATACAATTAGATCAATGCTTTACAATGATGATATGAGTCTTTTAAGCAACTTCAAGAGGAATATGGGATGCCTTCTCATCATTTGTTCTGATATTTTCATTTAAAGTTTTCTTATCTTAAAGAATAATGCCTCTCTGAAATTACCACCCACATCTCCCACAGTGTCTTTTATTACAACCAGATATGCCACCCCCCATAAAAAGTCAAATGTTATTTTGTTAGATGTAGACCACAAAGATCTTACACCGCTTAGAGGAAATGGATATTGGATCTTGGATATAACATGCTCTCTAATTCAAACTAAGTAACTCCCCTCAAACAGGGGTTATTGCTCCAACATTGCAGCAAATTCAATTCAACATAGTTCATCATGTTTATTATACACCGACAAAATGTAATAAAATGAACACAAATATTCCTGATAGATTCTAGATGCCCTAACTATCCATGCTCTTTGCTGCAGATGTTCATTAACTGGCCCAAGATGATAGATTACTGGATTAAAATATATAATGTATTATCCTTGGCTGCAGGAACAAACCTTAAAAAACATCCTATCCTAACTTTATTTAGAATAAGCACAACGATCAATTTTTCAGTCCCTCAGACCAACCCAGTGCACCTAGCAATGATAACTGCTTTAAATGGAAAAATAAGAAACCACTGAACCTGCACATGTGGCTTAATCTTCTGTTTTATTTGACAAAAAAAATAGTACATTATTGTTGCAAAGAAAAACCTTTCTAAATTTAATAACATATGAATACTATTCAAAAGAATAATAGATAGAGGTGCTGTTTAATGTATGAAGATATTTTATAAATAGAAAACATATGGCTCTGTACATGTTACAGAGCTTTAACTCCATTGAGTGATTTCAATAACATCATAATCCTCAACAGCAAAGCTCAAGAGGTTTATGATGTTGATGGAATCTCTTGATGGAGTTACCTGCTGTGTAACAGATGTGTTGATTTTTGTAATACATGACTCCCTGTCTGTTAAACTGCAACTTCCCTTCCCTTCATCTTACACATACATTTGCTCACCACCCACCTGTCCGGCTGTAGACAGACATCACTTTCATTCACAGAGTCTCTCATTCTTGACGTGTCAAGGACAAAGCTTGCAGAAACCATGCTGTCACCATGGAAATGGCTCTCTCCAAATTTCGCCATGGAAGTGACTGTCCCCCAATTTAGCATTTACTTTCCTCGTTGGGTCGCATTTTGTGAAGAGACAGATTTGCTCAGAATGGAACTAGTGATTCTGTGAGTTTTTTTTGTTTGCACAAATCTGTTTCAGGCCCTGCAGTCAGTCAGTTGTGTGAGTCGTTTATGAACGTTTTACTGAACCCTCCTTTCAGCAGGAGTCTAAGTCCTAATACCATTGATCTGACATCAGATCGAGATATTATAACTTAGAATTTTCACAGCAGTAGTATTATGAGTTTTTATTTGACTGGAGTTCCTATGGGGAAAAAGTGAACCATTTATTACAAATGTATTAAGTATCTACTTTCTGTACTGTACCTCTATAGAGACTGACATAATATCAGTGTTTTTGGATGTTCCCTACATGTTGTATCTATATACTTACTTGTGTTTATAGCCAAATAAAATATTTTAATGTGAAGGACCACTTTGCTTTATTGAAAATAGGGATAATGGGAGAGTTCCACCCGACACTGAGCAAATCCATGTGTGTAGGGGTGGGTGGGGGGATAAGCTGATGAAATGCCTTAATTGGTACTATATTCTGCTTACTATGCCATTACTCAGACTTTACCACAGCTGACTCACACACGCTAAACATAACAATAATCTTTAAAATCATCACAAATCATTTACATGACTACAAGGGGCGCTACAAATGGCACAGGGTCATAATGTTGTGGTTCAAGCTGCGTAAAACAACAACAGTGCATACAAAATGGTGTGCACTCTAACATCGGTGGACAAAATCCCTCGTGAACTAGAAGAGCACACACCATTGGACTCTTTGCTTTCTGCGTGGGGCTTTGCCCTGCACCCCAAATTATTATAATCAGCTCTGAGGGTCATAGACTGAGTGAGGGGAAAAGTTGGGGCTCTAAAAAAAAAAAAAAACATGCCACTGTATAATGGGACCTGAGAGAACTGAAGCACAGCCCTAGGTCCCTGATGCCACCTGAGGCAGGTGCTGTAGCCAATCCACCATGGGAGTGGCTCAGCCAAGCACCACCCTGGCAGTGTCCTTCTGGCTCAAGCATTGCAGCCTTCAGTGACAGGGGTAGTGGTTCCTACCATATGGTTAAAGAACCCCTGTCACTGTAGAGTTATTTGTACTTCCTACAGTGCTTTATTTCATGTGAGGTTTTCTCCACACAATAGTGTCTCAGTACCCTTCAAGCTCTTACTTGCCACCTAAAAAGAGCTCAGACAGGCATCTGCAGGAGAAAGGATTACCTGGGCAAGCCAGCTGAGACAACAGGGGACATACCCAATAGACTTTTCATCTTCTGTCCCACCAGTTGTATGGTATGGTGTATATGGGTATGGTATGGTATGGCACTGCATCACATTGTATTGTATTGTATTGCATTGTACTGCAATGTACTGTACTGTACTATATTGTATTGTATTGCAATGTACTGTATCGTATCGTATCGTACCATAAAATAGTAGACCAGGGAGGGGCTGTGGACATGGCCTACCTAGACTTTAGCAAGGCATTTGACACAGTCCCGCACAAAAGATTTAAAAACAAATTAGCCTGCCTGGGAGTGGGTCCCAGGGTGGTAGCCTGGGTAAAACACTGGCTGGACAACAGGACACAGCGGGTAATAGTAAATGGAGTCCACAGTGAAGAAAGGGGGTTACTAGTGGGTACGCAGGAGTTCAGTACTTGGGCCAGTCCTTTTGATGTCTTTATAAGTGACATTGCAGTGGGACTGGAAGGGAAAGTATGTCTCTGTGCAGATGACACAAAGATTTGCAACAGGGTTGATACACAAGGTGGAGTGGAAAGGATGAAAAGGGACTTGGCAAGGCTGGAGGAATGGTCATATGTATGGTAGCTTAGATTCAATGCAAAGAAGTACAAAGTAATGCACCTGGGAAACAAAAATCCAGGGGAAGAGTACATAATGGGGGGTGAGATACTGACAACAACAAAAATGGAAAGGGACCTGGGGTAGTCCTATCAGACAACCTAAAGGTGGGCCAGCAATGTGAGAAAACAGTAAGGAGGGCTGGGTGGATACTGGGATGCATAGGGAGAGGCATCAGCAGTAGAAAACAGGAAGTTGTTGGCCCTCTGTACAGACAGTTGGTAAGACCACATCTGGAGTACTGTGTACAGTTCTGGAGACCCCATCTCTGCAAAAGACATAGAGTGGAGACTGTCCAGAGGAGGGCAGCAAAAATGGTGCGGGTCTGCACCAGAAGACATATGAAGAAAGACTAAAGGAGCTTAAGACGTATAGCCTTGAGGAAAGGAGGGAGAGGGGACATGATAGAAACTTTCAAATACCTCAAGGGAATCAACAAAGTCCAAGAGGGTAGCATCTTTCAAAAAAAAAAAAAGATGTGCAAGAACAAGGGTACACTATATGAAGATAGAGGGGGGACAGCTCAGAGGTAATGTGAGGAAGTATTTCTTCATAGAGAGGGTTGTAGATACGTGGAACAGCCTTCCTGAGGAGGTTGTAGAGTCAAAAACAGTGGGGAAATTCAAGAATGCATGAGACAGACATAAGGCAATTCTAGTGGGGGGTAGGAGGAAGTAGGCTGTTGGTTAACTAGGATCTGCATCTAGGTAGGGAAATGGGCAGACTAGGTGGGCCAAGCAGTCCTTATCTGCCATCAAATTCTATGTTTCTATATTGTATTGCATTGCATTGTACTGTATTGCATTGTATTGTGTTGCAATGTACTGTATGGTACTGTACTGTACTGTACTGTAACTGATCCTAACATGGTTCCTAAAAGAATGTTCTTAGGAATTTTCCCCTACTGTATTGTGGCAAGTGTACGGAATGGAGCACTGTTTTCAGGTAAAATCCCTATCGCTTGGAAGCAGGCCAAGGTAGTGGCCTTTCCAAAGCCCTAGCCAAGAACTAGTTTAAAATCTGATTTGCACCTCTTCATACTTACTTTGGTGGTGTTTAAAATTGCACTTCATATCGAATTTGATTTTTGAATCTATAGAGAATAAATTAAATAGTAACTAGCATGGTAACGAAAAATGTTTCTCAACCACCCATCATAGGGTAAAACTATAGCATGATCTGCACTATGAAGCTGAGGCAGGCTGCTGCATCAATGTTGCATCAGACAGAATCAACGTTAATGTTGTATTATCATATGATGCTTTCACAGGCAAAGCCTGCAACAGCAAGAAAGAGCAGGGGTTGCTTGAGGGAACAGTCAAATGTTTACAGCCTGATTAAGGGCATACCAAGAATAAAACGTAAGTGACAAACTACACAGTTTCTAATTAAATAATGTATAGTATTTCCAAAATTCAGAAAAAGTGAAAAAAAAAATTTTTTATAAAAAGTTTTTCTCTGCTGGAAAACTATTCCAGACGTCCACCACCCTTTCCGTGAAGAAGTATTTCCTCACATCTCCTCGGAGTCTCCCCCCTTCCTCCAGATTCATAGTACGACCCCTTGTCCTTCAGCATCTTTATTATATGTAAAATGATACCCTTATGTACCTTATTAATACCTGTAAGGTATTTCAGCATTTCTAACATGTTCCCCCTTTCCTCAAGACAGTACATATTTATTTCCTTGAGTATTTCCTCATACGGCATTTGATGCAGGCTCTACACCATCTGGGTTACCCTCTTCTGCACCACTGCCACCCGATCTATGTCCTTACAGAGATGGGGCCCCCAGAACTGGACACAGTACTCGAGGTGGAGCCTCACCATCGATCTATACGGGGCAACACTCACCTCCCTCTTTCTGCTGGTGATACCCCTTCCTAAGCACCCAAGCATCATGCTAGCTTTCCCCACTGTCTTGTCACACTGCTTTGCTATCTTCAGGTCATCAGATATGATGATCCCAAGGCTCCTTTCCTGTTTTGTGGTTGCCAGTACCTCCCACCCAATTAGTACATTCCCCTTGGGTTTCTGTGCCCCAAGTTTATGATTTAGAACTTTTCTGCATTGAAACCCAGTTGCCAAACCCTTGACCAGTCTTCCAGCTTTGTCAGATCATCCCTCATTTTTTCTACCCCCACCAGTGTGTCCACTCTGTTGCAGATTTTTGTGCCATTCATGAACAGGCATACTTTCCCTTCCAGCCCTTCTGCAATGTCATTAGTAAAGACATTGAAGAAGACCTGGCCTAGTACTGACCCCTTTGGCACCCCGCTGGTCACATTGCCTTCTTCAGAGTGAACACCATTTATCACCACCCTCTGACTTCTATTGCTTAGTCAATTTCTTACCTATTTTACTACTTTTGAACCTACTCCAAGGCTGCCCAGCTTGCTCACCAGTCCTCTATGTGGAATGGTGAAATCCAGGTAGGCCACATCTACTGCCCCACCCTGATTCACTAGGGAACCAGCTACCCAAAGGGTATTTCCATTCCAATAGAGTAGAGAACCCCACTAGTACAGCAACCCCTTGCTCTTAATTAGAACCTTGCTTTGCTTTATTTTCTTACATTCATATTGTTTGACTCACACACACTAAACCCCACATACCAAACTAGTGACCTTCCAAATGACCCCCCCCACCCTTCTACTGGTGCAGTTACATACAATCATGAAAGAAAACAATCTGTGTGTTTGAAATTGTATTTGAGGTCTGTTCTTAACTGCCAGTTGGGGTGCTTTTCCATTTAGTTTGGGTAGGATTGAGGGATTCTAGCAGACAAGTTTGTGATTGTGTATTTAAAAGTTGCTGTCTGGCCTTTAAGTGCAGACATCATATTACAGGGATTACTGTAGTTTGATTGTGAGGTTTTAACTGCCAGCTCGGTTTAGTCTTCGATAGTTGGAGAGGGAGGAAGAGACTCTAGCTGGTGACGGTGACTGTGTTTGTAAGTGTATTTGAGGTATTTTCTTAGCTGGCATTTCTGTGTTTGAAATTGTATTTAAGGTCTGTTCTTAACTGCCATTTGGGGTGCTTTTCCATTTAGTTTGGGCAAGATTGAGGGATTTTAGCAGACAAGTTTGTGAGTGGAGTGAGGTGCCACTGCCAGAGGACTCCTTGGCTGACTGTTTTTTGGACACAGCCTGTGAACACAGCCTGATTGTTTTTTGGATGCTGCCTGTTTGTTTTTTGGACACAGCCTGTGGACACAGCCTGTGATGTAGTCCCACCCTCCTACCCCAGGGCTCGCCCTACATTTATTGGGTGGGTCCCATAAAGCCTTGCAACATTCTGCATCCATACAGGAAGTAGCAAAGGAGGAAGTGTAACAGAACACAACAGAAATAAAACATATTTGGGGGATATCAAATAGCCATCTTAAGTAGGCAGTTGATTGAGAAAGGAATCAGACATGATGGGAGTGTTGCAGTGCAGTGACTGTGGAGCGGCGGTCTTCAGGAAGACATTCTGGAGGCTGTGATGCTACCCTATCTGCAGGCACCTCTCTGGGCTGAGGGAGGAGGCTGTCTGTTTCCGAGCAGAGTTGGCCAAGCTGAAGGCAGCATCCACCCCCACCCAGAGACCACTGGGTCCACAACCTTTACCTCAACGGATGCCAAGGAAGAGGAGTAATTGGACTACAGTGGGCTCAGGGAGAGTGAGGGAGGGGGGGTCAAAAGCACATCCCCCAACCGGTCCCACTTACTAATTCCTACACTGTTTTGGAGGAATGGGAAATCCCCACTCAGGAACCCGAGGCTGCATCCAGGGAGGATGGGGAGGTCCTCCAGGTTGAAGCCCTAGGGAAGGGAAACAGGGAACCATGGAGGAGGGGGAAGCTTCTCCTATTGGGGGACTCTATTGTCCAGGGAGTGGAGTTAGGCTCACCTAGCAGGGGAGAGAGGGAGGTCAAGTGCCTCCCAGGAAGCGCTGTATGGAGGGATGGGAAGTGGATCCATAGAATCGCTATGGCAATAGCTAGGAGGGAGCAGCTGGATGTCATTGTCCACCTGGGGACCAATGACCTGGCCAGGAGAAGTGTGGAGTTAGCCAGAGTCCAGGATGGTTTCAGGAAGCTGGGGGGAAACCTGAAACAGATAGCATGCTCCATCTCATTCTCGGAGGTGCTACCTGTCCAGGTCACAGGGGAAGCTAGGGCACTCACATCCGTTCCTTCAACTCCTGGTTGAAGGACTGGTGTGGAAGGGAGGGTTTTGGCTTCATCGGGGACTGGGGCCTGACCTGCACAGATGCAGGCTTATATAAGGAGGACGGCATGCAACTGTCTGAACAGGGGACCTTGATCCTTTCTGAGAAGTTTAGATGCTTCAGCTGTGAGCATTTAAACTGGCCAAGGGGGGGGAGAACCAGGAGGCTTAGGAACACCCCCCAATGGGAACAAGCAGGAACATAAGTTGACTATGGGAACAGCAAAAGCAAGCAGGGAGGGGCAGGCAGGTGAAGACTGTATAATGAGTGATACGGGGGGGAAGGAACACATGGGAAAGGAAACCGGGGTAGGGGGGAAGATGCTGAAGAGGGAGAACAAGAGCATAGATACATAGAAACATAGACAGTGTCGGCAGATAAGGGCCTATGGCCCACCCAGTCTGCCCATTTGAGCTTGTAAGTTCAGTTTGTTTTCCTAGAAGTCTGTTGCCCCTTACCCCTGACCTCCAGAATTCCTTTATGTCTATCCCATGCATTCTTAAATCCCGTGATTGTTTCAGCCCCCACCACTTCCTCTGGCAGGGTGTTCCACTTGTCCACCACCCATTCTGTGAAGAAATTCTTTCTCATGTTTCCTCTGAATCATCCTCCCTCCAACTTCATCCCATGCCCTCTAGTCCTGGAACATCTTTTTCACTTAAAAATAGTGTTTTCCTGCACCCTGTAAGATACTTGCATCTCCATCATATCCCCTCTCCCTCCTCTCCTCCGGGAGTACATGTTCAGTTCCTTCAACCTGTCTTCATAGGACTTGTGATGCAATCCATGCACCATCTTTGTTGCCCTCCTCTGAACCTTCTCTACCCTGTCTATGTCCTTACGAGGTATGGTCTCCAGAACTGTACACTGTACTCCAGGTGGGGCCTCACTAGTGTCTTGTATAGCGGAATTATGACCTCCCCTTTTCCTGCTGGTGATGCCCTGCCTATACATCCCAGCATCCTATTTGCTTTACCTGCTGCCTTGTCACACTGTTTCCTACCTTGAGGTCATCAGAGATGACAACCTCAAGATCCCTTTCCTGCTTGGTGCATGCTATATCCTCACCCCCAACTGATATATTGTGCCAGGGTTTTGTGCCCCATATGCATTATCTTGCACTTCTTTGCATTGAATTTCAACTGCCAAACCCTGACCATTCTTCAAGTTTCTGCAGGTTGCTTCTCATTCTGTCTACACCCTCTGGTGTGTCTACTCTGTTACAGAGCTTTGTGTCATCAGCGAACAGTGAAATTCTGCCTTCTAGATCCTCAGCAATGTCACTGATGAAGATGTTGAATAGGACCGTCCCAGCACTGATCCCTGTGGTACCCCACTGGTCACTCTTCCCTCTGTGGGTGACAGCCATTTACCACCACCCTCTGTGTCCTGCCACCCAGCCAGTTACCTACCCACCACACTACTGTCCTGCCCACCCGTATTCCCCAGTTTGTGTAATAGTCGTCTATGTGACATAGTGTCAAAGGCCTTGCTGAAGTCCAGATAGGCCATGTCCACTGCCCTCCCCTGATCCACCTGCCTAGTCACCCAGTCAAAAAATTCAATGAGGTTGGTCTGACATGACCTCCCCCTGGTGAAACCATGCTGCCTTGGGTCCTGTAGTCCATTGATAACCAGATGTTCCACCAATCTCTCCTTTAGTAGTGCTTCCATGATCTTCCCCAGAAGGAGGTCAGACTGTAAAACATGGAAGGTCATGCTAACGAATGCCCTTAGCCGAGGAAATAAGGTTTTAGATCTGGAGGCCTTGTTGGCAGATGCAGACCTTGACACAGCAGCAATAACAGAGACATGGTACTCTGCTAATCATGGCTGGGAAGTCAATGTACCAGGCTATAAGTTGTTCAGGAGGGACAGGGAGGGTAAAAAGGGTGGGGGAGTGGCCCTGTACATCAGAGATGGTATAAAGGCTACAGAAGTTCAGGGAAGACGGGGGAGGCCGAGGTAATGTGGGTCACCCTGGAGCCAGAGAATGGAACAGCAATATGCACTCCAGCACAGAGGAAGGACATAGACAGGGAACTACTGGAGAACATACACGACATGGCAGCTAAGGGTGAAATCCTGGGAACTGAACCCACAGCCCTCTGATCTCCCAGCCTCAGAGGCGAGTGTGCTACCTACTGAGCCACTGACACTGCCGGACGTGGACTGGACCACCCAAATGGCTGTTTTAGCCAGAAGCACAGCCATCCTAGAATCCCTGCAGGGGGTTGGATTCAGGCAGCTGGTGCATGAGTCAACGAGGGACTAGTCAATTCTGGACCTGGTATGGACCAATGGATACAGAGTCAAAGAAATACAGGTGGAAGGGCAGCTGGGGTCCAGTGACCACCACATGGTGTGGTTCAGCATGGAGACATGGACTCAATCAAGCCATACAAGGGCAAGAGTACTAGATTTCAGGAGGGCAACTTTCACTGAAATTGGTAGATGTATACAAGCAGTCCTGGGAAAGGAGAGATAGTAGAGGGGTGGAAAAATAATGGGAGAAACTGAAAGGAGCCATAGTGGATATAACAAACCAATGCTTTAGGATAGTGGCCAAAGGGAAAAGAAGTAGAAACCACTATGGTTCTCCAAAGAGGTGAGGGACAAGGGCAGGGCTAAAAGGCTAAGTTTCAGGAAATATAAGGGGAGCCAAAGGTAGGAGGACAGGGAGGTGTACCTTGAATATCTAAGGGCAGCAGGGAAGGCTGTTAGGAGGGTAAAGGCGCAGACAGAAGAGAGCTTAGCACAGTCTGTAAACAAAGGGGATAAGGCATTTTATAGGTACATCAGTGAAAGAAAAAAACACCGGGGGGGGGGGATTATGAGACTCAAAGGGGAGAAGGAGAGTGTAAGGAGGGGATCTGGACAAGATAGAAATACTGAACAAATACTTCTGCTTAGCATTCACTAAGGAGAGGTGGATCAAGGACCACAGTTGGGTTGCAGAGGTAATGGGGGGTGAACACCAGTCCAGTCACAGTGCAGAGTTCTAGAAGAACTCACAAAGCTGAAGGTGGATAAGCCATGGGGCCAGACGGCATCCACCCGAGAATATTAAAGGAGCTGCAAAGCGAACTAGCAGCGCCTCTGGCGGCCCTGTTCACAGAGTCACTCAACATGGGTGTTGTTCCAGAGGACTGGAGGAGGGCATATGTAGTCCCACTGCACAAAAGTGGCAGTACGGAGGAGGCAGAGAACTACAGGCCAGTCAGCCTCACCTCAGTGGTGGGAAAGATCATGGAGACACTGCTGAAAGAAAGGACAGTGGCACATTTGGAATCCAATGGTGCTCAGGATCTGAGGCAACACGGATTCATAGCAGGAAGGTCTTGTCAAACGAATCTATTAGTTTTTTTGATTGGGTGACTAGGGAACTTAATCAGTTTTTTTTGATTGGGTGACTAGGGAACTTAATCAGGGAGGGGCAATAGACGTCTCCTACCTGGATTTCAGCAAAGGCTTCGACATCGTCCCACGTAGGAGGTTGATTAATGGGTAGTCTGGACATGGGAGACAAGGTAGTGAACTGGGTTAGGAACTGGTTAACAGACAGGAGACAGAGGGTGGTGGTAAATGGGGTACAATCTGGGGAGAGGGGGGTGACTGGTGGGGTACCACAGAGATCAGTACTAGGACCAGTCCTGTTCAATGTCTTCGTTAGTGACATTGCAGAGGGGCTGGAAGGAAAGGTCTGCCTGTTTGCGGATGACACCAAGATCTGCAACAGGGTGGATAATTCAGAAGGGGTGCAGAAAACAAAGAGGGACCTAGAGAAGCTTGAAAGATGGTCGGACATGTGGCAAATGAGGATCAATGTAAAAAAGTGTAAAATAATGCACCTGGGTAGCGGGAACCATGAGGAGAGCTGCAGGTTGGGGGAGGAGCAGACTGTCACCAAAGAGGAATGGTACCTAGGAACTATCATCTCTGAGGACCTTAAGGTATCAAAGCAGTGTACAAAGGTGGCAGGGAGGGCCAGTGGTATGCTGGGGTGCATAGGCAGGTGTATCACTAGCAGGAGGCGGGAGGTGGTGATGCCATTGTATAAAACATTGGTAAGGCCTCACCTGGAGTACTGCATGCAGTTCTGGAGACCACACCTGCGCAAGGACATACAGTAGATAATGTGGAGACTATCCAGAGAAGGGCAACAAAGATGGTGCAGGGCTTACACCACAAAACATATGAGGAGAGACTAAGGTACCTCAATATGTACTCACTAGAGGAGAGGAGACAGCGGGGGGACATGATTGAAACTTTCAAGTACCTCAAGGGCATAAACAAGGTGCAGGCAGGGTAGCTTTTCCAATGTAGGAAAAGTACTAGAACAAGGGGGCACAATATGAAATCGGAAGGGGGTAGATTAAGAGGTAATGTGAGGAAGTTTTTCTAGACAGAAAGGGTAGTCGACACATGGAATAGTTTGCCACAGGAGATAGTTGGGGCAAGCACAGTGGAGGGGTTTAAGCATGCTTGGGACAGGCACAAGGGAAGCCTGAGAGGGGAGGGAGTGATGGCAAGCCATTGATCACATAGATGTCAGTGGCCACATACAATGTATAGGGCCTATGGGCAGACTGGATGGGCCTAGTGATCCTTATCTGCCGAAGACTTTTATGTTTCTATGTTTCTGTGTATCTCACCCCTCCCAGTTTCCCCATAAAAAGAACCATGTTGGAGCGCACTTTTTAAAGATCAAATGCAGCACATAAGCTGCCCCCCAATATAACTTCTGAAAAGTTGTAACACAGAGGTCCAAAAGCAAGGGTACAATATAAACATATAGAGGCTCCTAACTGACTTATCAATTTGCCACTTCTTTCCCAGGGGAAGGCCACCCAACCTCCAGCCCTATTCATCTACATAGATGACTAAAGTGAAAGGCCGCTGTACTTACTCTTCCCAGTGATCACGTTGTATGGTCCGCATGCAAACCCCAGGTGATGCTGCAGTTATGCACCTATAAGCTGATGTGAGACAAACGTTATCCCTACATATATAAAGTAAGATAGTGTCCATTGATTAAGTGAAAAATTACTATTGTGGCAATAAAAGGAGGTAGGATTACTGATATATGTGCAACAAAATAAAGGAAATACAGAAATAAATAATTTTATGAATTTCACTCTTGTAGGTCTGGTAATTCTGTCTTTCTGTCCCTGTCCACCACCCATCCCTTCAATACTGCCCTGCTACCCTTCCTCTCCTTTTCCCACACCCTCCTGCCCTTCATTATTTAAAGTGTCAAAACCAAGGGAATCCAAATATGAAGGAAATTGTTTGAGTTATAGGTCTATGGAAGGGCAAGACCCCACAGAGGTGCCAACAGATCCAAACCCAATCTGTCCCTTGGTAAAGTTAGCTGAGGTTCAGAAGGGTCTGTGGAGTCGGCAGCTAAGGATATGTCCATAGCAAAACTTGCTGGAGAAGGGTCAGTTAATGCAGGCTAAATCACATCAGTCTTTGACAGATGCATAGATACATAGATACATAGACAGTGTCGGCAGATAAGGGCCTATGGCCCACCTAGTCTGCCCATTTGAGCTTGTAAGTTCAGTTTGTTTTCCTAGAAGTCTATTTCCCCTTACCCCTGACCTCTAGAATTCCTTTATGTCTATCCCATGCATTCTTAAATCCCGTGATTGTTTCAGCCCCCACCACTTCCTCTGGCAGGGTGTTCCACTTGTCCACCACCCGTTCTGTGAAGAAATTCTTTCTCATGTTTCCTCTGAATCATCCTCCTCCAACTTCATCCCATGCCCTCTAGTCCTGAAACATCTTTTTCGCTTAAAATAGTGTTTTCCTGCACCCTGTTCCTCCCTGTAAGATACTTGTATGTCTCTATCATATCCCCTCTCTCCCTCCTCTCCTCCAGGGAGTACATGTTCAGTTCCTTCAACCTGTCTTCATAGGATTTGTGATGCAACCCATGCACCATCTTTGTTGCCCTCCTCTGAACCTTCTCTACCCTGTCTATGTCCTTACGTAGGTATGGTCTCCAGAACTGTACACTGTACTCCAGGTGGGGCCTCACTAGTGTCTTGTATGGCGGAATTATGACCTCCTTTTCCTGCTGGTGATGCCCCTGCCTATACATCCCAGCATCCTATTTGCTTTACCTGATGCCTTGTCACACTGTTTCCCTACCTTGAGGTCATCAGAGATGACAACCCAAGATCCCTTTCCTGCTTGGTGCATGCTATATCCTCACCCCCCAACTGATATATTGTGCCAGGGTTTTTGTGCCCCATATGCATTATCTTGCACTTCTTTGCATTGAATTTCAACTGCCAAACCCTTGACCATTCTTCAAGTTTCTGCAGGTCCCTTCTCATTCTGTCTACATTGAGATCCTTGCAGATCCTTCTTCTATGGCCAGAGGAGGTTCATGGGAGTTGCTACTGGAATGTGGACACCCTTTTGCATTGCCATAGGCATTAGAGTTCTGTTTGGTGTTACACACACAGATTACACAGAAATTTGCCGGCAGAAAAGGACCACATGGCCCATCCAGTCTGCCCTTATATCCTCCCCTGTTCTCTCCCACCCACTTAATATGCTACCATCCCCTTTCCTAACCCCTAATGTCTGTCCCATGCCCTCTTGAAGCCCTCCACCGTTTCAACTCCCACAACCTCTTCTTGCAGTCTGTTTCAGGCTTCCACCACTCACTCTGTGAAGAACTGCCCTCAGATATTGCCTCTGTATCTCCTGCCTTCTAATTTGAGCTCATGTTCTCTTGTGTTTGCTCCTTTCTTCATTTTGAACAAACTTCCTTCCTTCACCCTGTTTGTTCCCCTCAGATACTTAATAGTCTCAATCATGTCCAACCTTCCCCTCCTAGTCTCCAGTGGGTACAGATTCAGTTCCCTCAATCTTTGCTCATATGGTATATTCCACATCCCTTGTACCATCTTGGTCGTTCTCCTCTGCAGGCTCTCTAACATCTCAATATCCCTGTGCAAGTGTGGTCTCCAGAACTGCACCCCATACTCTAGGTGCGGCCTCACCTTGGTTCTGTACAATGACATTAGCACTTCCCTCCTTCTACTAGTAAAACCCCTTGCAATGCAGGCCAACATGCCATTCACCTTACCCACCGCCTTGCTACAGTGGTTCCCCACCTTAAGATTCCGTGATACCACGATCCTCAGATCCTTTTCCTGTTCCTTTTCCATGATTCCCCCCCCAAAGAAAATAAGCTGCCCTCTTGTTTTTCCACCCCAGGTGCATCACTGCGCACTTCCCTGCATTAAATTTTAGTTGCCAGGTTTCTGACCACTTCTCTAGCTTCTCCAGGTCCCTCCTCATGGCCTCCACTCCCCTTGTGAATCCACTCTATTGGAGACCTTTGTATTGTCTGCGAACAGGCACACCCATGTTGTTTGAATGGTTATCCATCCGTCCAGTTAGACCTTAAATATTGCTCAGCTTTTTATGGGTCTGTGAAATAACGCATTTTGCTGTGAAGAAAAAAGCAAATTTTAGCCAGTGGAAGCTATGAAAAATCTGATGCCTTTATCTCTTAAGATATCTTTGACACTGTCAAATGCTCTTCTGGATTGTAGAGTTTCACTACTAAAATCTGGATAGTTGAAGAATTTAATACCCTCCACATGTAACGCACAATCGATGCAGGCTTTTCTCAAATATTCGTTGTCTGTCTGAGAAGTGATGCGGTTTAATACAGAGAGGGTGTGGTGAGTTCATGACTCCTGATCTGGTTACTGCATCACTTGGGCCCCTTCTTCGGTGTGCTCTATCTATTAAAATGTTTTCATCTGGGTATTTTAACCCCAGAGCAGGTATGAGAAGTTTTTCAAAGAATGGAATAGGATTCCCCTTACCTTCCACGTCTTCTGGTATTTTGATTAACTTCTAATTGTTGCGCCTGGACCTGCCCTCCTGATCTGTTATTTTTTCTGTAGTAGTTGCAATTGAGTGGTATATTTTATTTCTCTTCACAGCACCCACTAATTCCCAGGGGCTTTCTGCCCACGGAGCTGTTGTGGGACCTCCCTCCGAGTCACTCCACCTGGTATTGAAAATGGAAGGCCTCAGCCCCAGATTTGAATTTGGTGCCTATTTTTTTTGTTGGCTTTGTCTTATTCCCACTTCTGCCAATTTGCGCTGTTTTCATCTGCTTAGCTAGCCTAGCACAACAGTGGTCATTGTGGGATCACTGTACTTAATTTATCTGGTGCCCACAAACAAAGTTAGCATTTAATTCTTGATTAAATCTCTGTGCCTGCTGCTCAGTCTCCCTGTGGGGCTTCACCAGAAACTCTGAGGTGAATCAGGCAGACTACAGCCTTTTAATCTCTCTCTGTACCTGTGTCAGGAACAAGCGCTGATCCTCAGTCCCACAGAGGGCTCAAACGGCAGTGATCATCCCCATAGACTGTAGAATTAATTCTGGGTGCTATAACCTGCATCCGCTACAGTGGAACAGCGCTTGGTAAGCGCCATCGAGGAGATCAGACAGAGCCTACTCAAATCTGCCTTCGGTGACCTGCTCTCTCAGCTGCATCTGCTTGGGGATTGTATATCCCTGCATCCACTATGCGGCTGCTCCCTGCCCGCCCCCCAATACTCTCCCACCCTTAGCTGTGATTCTTTATATAGGTACTGGGTATCACATGTGACTCTTGTGTTCCTTTTTTCCATCAGTCTATTTTCTCACCCACAGGTTATAGTTTCTCACCACTAGGTGTCATCATTACTCAAAAGCCAACTAAGCTCTCTCATGCTAGTTTAGTTTTCTGTCACTCTTTCTGCACCTCTGCCTGAACCCTATAGCCTTCCTAGCGATTTCCTCCTCTACTCCCTAACTTCACTATCCTTCTTCTCTCTTATGTTTCCCTTCTCAGGGTGGTCCAATTCTTGTTAACATCTCTGGTGCTTACTCCACACTAATGTGCTACGTTTAGCTCTGAACCCCCTGTGCCTTTGCTTATTGCTCTACTTACCCTCAACTCCCTATCCCTTCTCGCTGACACCCCCCCATCTGTGGTGTCTCTTGGTAACTTTATCTACTCCAACATGATAGCTGAAGGTTCCTTTCCATCATTTTCTCTAGTTTACCTTACCCATAAACTCCTCGTGGCCCTGCTTAGGCATATGGTGAGTAGGAGGCTTACCTCCCCAACTATAGTCTCCTGTGCTATAGCACTTGCTTTTCTATGGGTCATTTCATTAACTCTCACTTTAGCTGGGGATATTGAAACTAACCCTGGCCCCTGGTCTCTTCTAGCCCCTTCAATCCCTCTGCCTCCTATCTCCTTCCCCATGCTCCAGGCCTGTCTTTTGTGCACCTTAACATCTGTAGTTTACTTGCCAGTCTCCCAGAGCTGGAAGCATGGGGTTATAGTAAATAACCCTGATATTCTTGTGGTATCTGAAACCTGGTTAAAAACCCACTGTCCTGGACAATAGCTGTGCCCTACCTGGATATAACATGTATCATGCTGACCGGGCTTCCTCCTAAAGAGGGGGCGACCTGGCTCTGTATTATAAGTCTCACCTGAATGTCACTCTGATGCCATCCCCCTGCCTAAACAACAGTGAGGTTCTGCACTCTCTCTCTTGCTCCTTGGGGGAGCCAAGAAGTTGCACATATTTGGGGTATATTCCCCCTTCCCGTAATAGTAAACTTGGCATTGAGGAGCTCACTGGACTGATTCCTGCCCTAACTAAGAACAATGAGGTGATCTGTCTGGGTGACTTTAATCTGGATTGGCTGGGTTCCAACTCCTCTTCACTTGCTTTTATAGTCAGCAAGGCAAACCTTGAGCAACTCATCTTTTCCCACACTCAGATAACTAAGAACAACCTCAGTCGCTCTTTGATTGACTGGATCCTTACCAATCACAAGGACTGCTACTCCCCTACTTGGTTCTACCTGACGCTATCTGTGACCACTGCCCTGTCTACTGTATTGGGGATCCCTCCTCTGCCACACCTCCTCCTAAAGTACTGTTCTTTGCTAACTTTTCCAATCTGGACACCACTGCATTCCTACATGATCTAAAACAGGCTGACTGGTCCCCACAATTTCACACCAATGACATCAACATGGCTACTGATCATCTTAATGCCACTCTGCTAGCCTTACAGGCTAAACATATCCCAGTCTCTATGTGTAGGGTCAGATGGAAGGTGTCCAAGTGGCTGAAGCGGCCTCTCCTGCAACTACTTAAGGAACGTGATAGACAGTGGACCAAATGGAAATCATCCTCTGTTCAGACTGACTTTGCTGCCTACCGGACGCTACGTAACTCCTGAAGAAGGAGATTTGGGCTGCCATGAGTAGATATTACTGAAAACTCCTCCAGTCCTCGCCCTCTGACCCTAAGAAGTATTGGAGCCAGATCAATAAAATCTTGGGGATCACCAAACATATGGCCCCCAAGGATATGCTAATTAATGATACTCTGTGCAACAACCCCTGTACTATAGCCAATGCTTTTAACTCCCTTTTTACAGAATCTCCTAAAATCTCCCCTCTGACATCTCACTGCCCCATCTTCCCCTCTTCAGCTCCTCCGCCACTTGTCCACTCTTATATTGCTCGGTTGGACATTCTCAGGTTGCTCCAGTCCATTCCACCATGTGGGAGCCCCGGATCTGATGGAATCGAACCCCGGATACTTAGACTTGGGGCTCATCTCCTCACCACCCCAATCACTAGGCTTTTCAATCTGTCCATCTGTACCTTGATGGTGCCTGCAGCCTGGAAGGCTGCCAGAGTTTTTTCTGTCTTCAAAAAAGGTGACCCTAAAGTCCTTGCTAATTATCGGTCCATAGCCTTACAACCAACCCTCAGTAAGATCTTAGAGAAACTTGTTCATTGCCAGGTCTTAACTCATCTATTGAACTTTAATCTTCAGTCACCTGCTCAACATGGTTTCAGGGCAGGACACAGCACCACCACTGCCCTCACTTTACTCACCAGTGAGGTTAAGTCCAACATGGACAATGGTCTACTCACTGGTGCCGTGTTCATAGATCTCACCAAGGCATTTGACCTGGTAAACCATCCTCTGCTCCTGCATAAACTACATTCTTTAGGTGCCTCTGGACCCACCCTATCATGGTTCAGGAGCTATCTCACTAATCAATCCCAATCCATCTCCTTTGGCAAAGTTCTGTCATCCCCTGCTACTGTCTCCTGTAGCATACCTCACGGCTCCATTCTGGGACCTTTACTCTTTTCCGTCTTTGTCAATGACATTCTCATCCTTTCCCCACTGTCTTTCCATCATGTATGCTGATGACCTAGTACTCTATGCTGCCACTCGTTCTGTCCCGGACATTAACACCCACCTGTCATTTGCACTTCAACAGATTCAGCTCTGCCCTCTGCTCCAACTCACTCTTACTCAACCTACCTAAGACCCAGGTCATGCTTTTTGGGTCCACTAGAAAAGTCTCTGCTGAGGCTACCAAGCTTCGCGTGGTTAGCTGTGATGGATCAGTAGTCAAGTCTACTAGCTCCTTCAAATACCTAGGAGTGACTCTTGATCCTCTCCTTGATTTCTCTTCACACATAAATGAGGTTTGCAGATCAGTTAACATCAAGTTAGGAGCTTCCTACTGTGTGTCATTCCCTAACTCCTACTGCCAGAATCTCTGTGGCGCGGGGCGTACTTCTTCCCAAACTTCTGTATGCTCTCCCCGTTCTCTCACATGCCAATGTGGGTATCCTCCATAACTGGGACACCACATATAACAACATCAGTAGATCTGCACTCTCCATTCCTTGCCTTACCCTCCATTGCGTACTATACTCCACATTGAACTGGCTGCCCCCTAAATCCCAGTGCTCCTTCTCTCTGGGCTGTTTTATTGACTCCATGATCAGATACCACACCCTGACTGCATTGGGGCCATGCTTACCCCTGTGTTTCTGTCCCATACTCTGAGGTCCCTCTAACTCTCACTGTTCTCTGTCCCCTCTGCTCAACAAAATGGGGGAAAAGCTTTCTCCATTTCACCCCAAAATTCTGGACACTCCTTACTGGCCACCTTAAAGGGCTCCTCTCTCACTCTGCCTTTAAATGTACACTTTTTTCCCACCTCCAAGCACTTGACTCCTGTGTATGTACCTAACTCCCATGAACTCTGCTTTCTGCCTTCCCTTCCCAGCTCCTCTGGGTTTCCCTAACTGTACTGTATTGTCTGACTGTATTCAAATGTACTATTTTTCCATCCCTGCGTGGATGGTTACCTTGTTGTTACCTGTGACTCTCTCTGAGGTGGCCACTATTGGTATTCTGTTTGGACCATTTGTATCTGTACAGGCGCCATCTCCAGATGGAGGAGTTAGACAGGAAACTAAGCGGAACAGATCAGGAGGACCTGCGAGAAGGGTAGTGTGGTGATTGTGGAGGACTTCAACATGCCAGGAGTGGACTAGAGTACCCCAACAACCAGGAACAGAAGGTAGCAGGTACTGCTGGATGCCTTCCAGGACAGCTTCCTGCTGCAAATGGTCAGTGAACTAACCAGGTTAGGGAATACCCTTGACCTTGTGCTGGCAAATGGGGACTTTGTAGAGAGAACTTACAGTGGAGGAACGCTGTCAGGAGTGACCACCACCAGTATGGCTCACATTGGATATGGGCAAGGAAGGGTGGAATCTGGCACAAGAGTGCGCTGGACTTCAGGAGGGCTGAGTTTGGGAGGATGGGGAAGTGGTAAAAGGTACCTGGCCAGAATTCAATCTAGTATGGACACTAACCAGAGGTGGGAGCTCATAAAGCTGGGGATAGTGGAGGCAGCAAAACCTGCTGCAAGGCCCAGAGCAAGAAGGCTGGGGCTAAGAACCAATCTGGTTGATCAAGGAGGTCATGGAAAAGGTAAGGAGGAAAGAGCTGCCTTTAGGAAGTACAAGAAAACAGGGAGGGGAGGACGAGGAGGAGTACTTGCATCGGAGCGGAAAGAGGTGACAAGGGCAGTAAGGGAGCCAAGGCATCTATGAACTCAGGCTGGCACAAGGCATTAAGAGGGGAAGGACTTCTTTAGGTACATCAGGGAGAAAAGGAGCTGTAAGGACCACATAGTAAGGAGTAGGAAGGAGGAGTTGGGTGGAAGCAGGGTGTTAAGGCGCAGAAGCACGAAATGAGTACTTCTGCTCAAATTTACTAAAGAGAAGAGGGGAAGTGACACCCAAGGGGAGAAAGGCAGTAACGTGGGGGAGGGGTTGACAGATGGGGAAATCATGGAGGGCAGAGTTCGGGAGGGGTTTGAGGCATACTGAGGGTGGATAAGGCACCAGGCCCAGATGGCATCCACCCAGGGTACTGAAGGAGCTGGCAGAGGTCCTTGTGGGACCTTTGGCAGACCTATTTAATGCCTCACTACATTCGGTGTGTACCTCAGGACTGGAGGATGGCTCATGGTGCCCCTCCACAAGAAGTGGCCCCAAGGATGAACAGGGAAACTACAGACCAGTGAGCCTCACATCCGTCCGTGGGTAAGCTAATGGAGACTATCCTGAAGGAGAGGCTGGTGGTCCTCCTAGAGGCCAAAGGACTACAGGACAGCAGACAGCATGGCTTCATATGGGGCAGATCTGCCAAACCAACCTGTTGGAGTTCTATGACTGGGTAACTAGGCAGCTGGACAGGGACCATGCAGTGGATATCCTGTATCTGGACTGCAGTAAGGCATTCAACTCGATTGCGCATGGAGGCTGGGAGGTAAGTTAGCAGGGGCACAGGGGCAGGTGCAAAGCTGGTGAGATGGTAGGAACCGGCTTCAGGGAAGGCAACAGAGGGTGGTGGTGGGTGGGAGCTCACACCCAAGGGTAGTGACTAGTGATGTTCCACAGGGCTTGGTGTTGGGACCAGTGTTGTTTGAGATATTCATTGCAGACATATCTGGACATCAAGAGCAAGATCAGTCTGTTTTCTGATGATACCAAGGTAGGAACGGTGGTGGATGACTCAGGGGATTGCAGGGTTGCAGGATGATCTGGCAAAGCTTGAAACCTGGTCAGACACCTGGCAACTAGGTTTAATGCAAAAGTGCAAGGTGCTGCATTTTGGGATGAAGAACCCAAGGAGGAGTTACCAGCTGGGGAGAGTGCAGCTAGTCAGACAGAAGAGGAGAAGGATCTGGGGGTGCTCATTACAGGGTCAAAGAACAACCCAGCACAATGTAGAGAGCAGCTGCAAAGGCCAACAAAATGCTGGGTTGTATTGCAAGGATTATATCCTCGAGGAGGAGGAGGTGATTCTGCCACTGTATAGGTCATTAGTTAGACCGCACCTGGAGTACTGTGTGCAGTACTGGAGCCACTTATCTGAAGAGGGACATTAAGTTACTGGAGGGGGTGCAGCACAGGGCGACAAAGATGATCAAGTGGCTGGGAGACATCATATGAGAGGAGGCTGAGGGAGTTCAACATGTACTCACTGGAGGAGAGGAGGGACAGGGGGGACATGATTGAAACCTTGAAGTACATGAAAGGAATAAACAAGACAGGTACAGAGGGCTCGTTCAAAGTAAGGGAGGAGGGACACCAGGGCCAGGATATGAGACTGGAGGGAGGAAGGTTCAGGAGGAGGAGATGAGGAGACACTTTTTACAGAGAGGGTGGTGGCTGGGTGGAATACGTTACCTGCAGAAGTGGTATCCACAGAACAGTGGACTGCTTCAAAGGGATGGGACAGGACAGGGGAGGGTCAAAGAAAGGGAAGGGTGGAAGGAAGGGCAGCTGCAGAATAGAGTGCTAGCTGCACATTGGAGCGACTTGATAGACCTGTAGCCTTTATCTGCTGGCAAATTTTGATGTTGTATTTCATGGGTACCTGAAGACTGGAGGAGGAAGATGTGATTCCACTTCACAAAAGTGGGAAAGCAGGGCAGAAGCAGAAACCACAGACCTGTTAGTTTAACCTCAGTGATTGGGAATATTATGAATCACTTCTGAAGGAAAGAATTATTGAGTACCTAGAGGCCAGAGGAGTGAGGACCCAAGGCAGCATAGACTGCAGCAGGGAAGGTCATGTCAGACTAATCTAATAGATTTCTTTGACTGGTGACCAAAGTAGTAGATCAGGGAGGGGCTGTAGACATGGCCTACCTAGACTTTAGCAAGGCATTTGACACAGTCCCACACAAAATTAATATACAAGTTGGCCAGCCGGGAGTGGGTCCCAAGATGGTAGCCTGGGTGAAAAATTGGCTGGAAAACAGGACACAGAGTGTAATAGTAAACTGAGTCCACTCTGAAGAAAGGGGGTTACTAGTGGGGGTACCGGAGGTTCAGTACTAGGACCAGTCCTCTTTAATGTCTTTATAAGTGACATTGCAGAGGAACTGGAAGAAAAGTATGTCTCTTGCAGGCGACACAAAGATCTGCAACAGAGTTGATACACAAAGTGGGGTGAAAAGATGAAAGGACTTGCAAGGTTGGAGGAATGGTCAAATGTATGGCAGCTTAGATTCAATGCTAAGAGTGCAAAGTAATGCACCTGGGAAACAGAACCCAGGGAAAGAGTACACAATGGGGGTAGATACTACAACAACAAAAATGGAAAGGGACCTGGGGTAGTTGTCAGATGACCTAAAGGTGAGCAAGCAATGTGAGAGGCAGTAAGTAGGGCTGGTGGGATACTGGGATGCATAAGGAAAGGCATCACCAGTAGAAAACAAGTTGTTATCCCTCTGTACAGACAGCTGGTGAGACCCCCATCTGGAGTACTGCGTGCAGTTCTGGAGACCCAATCTCCACAAAGACATAGACAGGATGGAGGCTGTCCAGAGGATGGCAACTAAAATGGTGCAGGGTATGCACCAGAAGACATATCAAGAGAGACTTAAGGATCTTAATATGTATAGCCTCGAGGAGAGGAGGAAGAAGGACATAATAGAGACTTTCAAATACCTCAAGGGAATCAACAAAGTCCAAGAGGGTAGCATCTTTCAGAAAAAGATATGTGCAAGAACAAGGGGGTACAATTTGAAGCTAGAGTGGGGATGGCTCAGAGGTAATGTGAGGAAGTATTTTTTCATGGAGAGGATTGTGGATGCATGGAACGGTCTTCCTGAGGAGGTTGTAGAGTCAAAAACAGTGGTGGAATTTAAGAATGCATGGGACAGACATAAGGCAATTCTAGGGGGTGGAGGTTGGAAAAAGCAGGCTGCTGGTTAACTAGGATCTGCAGCTTATCCATAAGGTAGGGAAATGGGCAGGCTGGGTGGGCAAAGCGGTCCTTATCTGCCATCAAATTCTATGTTTCTATGTTTTTATGTTGTATGAATTTAATCACCTGGCTATTTGTGAGGCCTTAACTGACAACTGTTTGTACCTGTTTTTTGTGATGATTGTCTTTGATTGTTACTGTACCCTCCCGGGTTGTGCTTGAAAACAGGCAGGACTAATGCCTAATGCACTTACCCGTATACAAAGCTAATAAATAAATAAATAAATGATTGCTAACTGTCTCACGTAGCGGGTAAACTTTATCTTTATCTTTCAATTCAGATGCTTTTCCAGCTCACCTGTATACAGGCTAAGGCCTTCATTTTTTCCCGAGCCAGAGACTATTTTTTCGTTAAAGTAGTTAGTGTGAAGTTTTAAGTGTCAAATCCTTTGAATGTCTGCTTTTAGTTCATTTTGAACTGGGTCAGTAACTAGCAATCAGTCATCCACGGGAAGTCAAGCAACTGAAGCCAACACAAGCAGCTCACCTGAGTAGCTGAGGAAGCCGAATCTCCAGCCTGATAACTTTTGAGGCAGCTCCTCCCCACCCCAGCTAGGCACTTGGGACAATCAAGCAACTGAAGCAACACAGGCAGCTCACCTGAGTAGCTGAGGAAGCCGAATCTCCAACCTGATAACTTTCGAGGTAAAGAGAGATTCTTCTCTTCGTCTGGACGCCTGCAGAGGGGTGCTACCTGATGAACACTTATATTTTATGAACTTTGTTCCCTGTTCACCACTGGGTGGGCTTGTTATTTGCTTCTCTTTGTGCTACTAATACTGAAGTGTAAAGCTAGGGACTCACTGGTTTTGCTAGAGTTACCTTGCTGATTACACCTTCAAGCCAGATATGCCAGGCAGCTAATATAGAGCAGACTTGTTTACTATGGTGGTATTTGGAGCTAATTGCTGATTACACCCTAAAGCCAGATATACCAAGGAGCTAATATAGAGCAGACTTGTTTAATATGGTGGTATTGGAGCTAATTTTGCATGTAACTGAAGGCATTAGGTTACCTGGGTCCTAGTGTGACCTCATTTTGGAATAGCCCTGTTTGCTTAGAGTGGAGCTCCTTTATGTAAGTCACAAAATATTCTCCCGCTGCATAGTAATGAGAGGCTGTGCTTTCTCCACTACATAGGCAGCTCCCCCCCCAAGCAAGGCACTCGGAACAGTCAAGCAACTGAAGCAACACAAGCAGCTCACCTGAGTAGCTGAGGAAGCCGAATCTCCAGCCTAACTATCGAGGCAGCTCCCCCAAGCTAGGCACTCGGGACAATCAAGCAACTGAAGCAACACAAGCAGCTCACCTGAGTTGCTGAGGAAGCCGAATCTCCAGCCTGATAACTTTCGAGGCAGCTCCCCCCCCCAGCTAGGCACTCGGGACAATCAAGCAACTGAAGCAACACAAGCAGCTCACCTGAGTAGCTGAGGAAGCCGAATCTCCAGCCTGATAACTTTCGAGGCAGCTCCCCCCCCAAGCTAGGCACTCGGGACAGTCAAACAACTGAAGCAACACAGGCAGCTCACCTGAGTAGCTGAGGAAGCCGAATCTCCAGCCTGATAACTTTTGAGGCAGCTCCCCGAGTTAGGCACCCGGACAATCAAGCAACTGAAGCAACACAAGCAGCTCACGTGAGTAGCTGAGGAAGCCGAATCTCCAGCCTGATAACTTTCGAGGCAGCTCCCCCCAAGCTAGGCACTCGGGACAATCAAGCAACTGAAGCAACACAAGCAGCTCACGTGAGTAGCTGAGGAAGCCAATCTACAGCCTGATAACTTTCGCAGCTCCCCTCAAGCTAGGCACTGGACAATCAAGCAACTGAAGCAACACAAGAAGCTCACCTGAGTAGCTGAGGAAGCCGAATCTCCAGCCTGATAACTTTCGAGGTAAAGAGAGCCTCTTCTCTTCGTCTGGACACCTGCAGAGGGGCGCTACCTGATGAACACTTATATTTTATGAACTTTGTTCCCTGTTCACCACTGGGTGGGCTTGTTATTTGCTTCTCTTTGTGCTACTAATGCTGAAGTGTAAAGCTAGGGACTCACTGGTTTTCCTAGAGTTGCCTTGCTGATTACACCTTAAAGCCAGATATACCAAGTAGCTAATATAGATCAGACTTGTTTAATATGGTGGTATATGGAGCTAATTGCTGATTACACTTTAAAGCCAGATATACCAAGCAGCTAATATAGAGCAGACTTGTTTAATATGGTGGTATTTGGAGCTAATTGCTGATTACACCTTAAAGCCAGATATACCAAGCAGCTAGTATGGAGCAGACTTGTTTAATATGGTGGTATTGGAGCTAATTGTGCTTGTAACTGAAGGCATTAGGTTAGCTGGGTCCTAGTGTGACCTCATTTTGGAATAGTCCAGTTTGCTTAGAGTGGAGATCCTTTGTGTAAGTCACAACATATTCTCCCACTGCATAGTAATGAGAGGCTGTGTTTTCTCCACTACATAGGCAGCTCCCCCCCCTTGATAGGCACTCGGGACAATCAAGTAACTGAAGCAACACAAGCAGCTCACCTGAGTAGCTGAGGAAGCCGAATCTCCAGCCTGATAACTTCGAGGCAGCCCCCAAGCTAGGCACTGGGACAATCAAGCAACTGAAGCAGCACAAGCAGCTCACCTGAGTAGCTGAGGAAGCCGATCTCCAACCTGATAACTTTCGAGGTAAAGAGAGCTCTTCTCTTCATCTGGACACCTGCAGAAGGGTGCTACCTGATGAACACTTATATTTTATGAACTTTGTTCCTGTTCACCACTGGTGGGATTGTTATTTGCTTCTTTGTGCTACTAATGCTGAAGTGTAAAGCTAGGGACTCACTGGTTTTCCTAGAGTTGCCTTGCTTGATTACACCTTAAAGCCAGATATACCAAGTGCTAATATAGATCTGGACTTGTTTAATATGGTGGTATTTGGAGCTAATTGCTGATTACACCTTAAAGCCAGATATACCAAGCAGCTAATATAGAGCAGACTTGTTTAATATGGTGGTATTGGAGCTAATTGTGCTTGTAACTGAAGGCATTAGGTTAGCTGGGTCCTAGTGTGACCTCATTTTGGAATAGCCCTGTTTGCTTAGAGTGGAGATCCTTTGTGTAAGTCACAACATATTCTCCCGCTGCATAGTAATGAGAGGCTGTGTTTTCTCCACTACATAGGCAGCTCCCCTCCTTGCTAGGCACTTGGGACAATCAAGCAACTGAAGCAACACAAGCAGCTCACCTGAGTAGCTGAGGAAGCCGAATCTCCAGCCTGACAACTTTCGAGGTAGCTCCCCCCTCCAACTAGGCACTCGGGAGAATCAAGCAACTGAAGCAACACAAGCAGCTCACCTCAGTAGCTGAGGAAGCCGAATCTCCAGCCTGATAACTTTCGAGGCAGCCCCCCCCAAGCTAGGCACTCGGGACAATCAAGCAACTGAAGCAACACAAGCAGCTCACCTGAGTAGCTGAGGAAGCCAAATCTCCAGCCTGATAACTTTCGAGGCAGCTCCCCCCCCTGCAGCTAGGCACTCGGGACAATCAAGCAACTGAAGCAACACAAGCAGCTCACATGAGTAGCTGAGGAAGCCGAATCTCCAACCTGATAACTTTCGAGGTAAAGAGAGCCTCTTCTCTTCGTCTGGACACCTACAGAGGGGTGCTACCTGATGAACACTTATGTTTTATGAACTTTGTTCCCTGTTCACCACTGGGTGGGCTTGTTATTTTCTTCTCTTTGTGCTACTAATGCTGAATTGTAAAGCTAGGGACTCACTGGTTTTCCTAGAGTTGCCTTGCTGATTACATCTTAAAGCCAGATATACCAAGCAGCTAATATAGATCAGACTTGTTTAATATGGTGGTATTTGGAGCTAATTGCTGATTACACCTTAAAGCCAAATATACCAAGCAGCTAATATAGAGCAGACTTGTTTAATATGGTGGTATTTGGAGCTAATTGCTGATTACACCTTAAAGCCAGATATACCAAGCAGCTAATATAGTGCAGACTTGTTTAATATGGTGGTATTGGAGCTAATTGTGCTTGTAACTGAAGGCATTAGGTTAGCTGGGTCCTAGTGTGACCTCATTTTGGAATAGCCCTGTTTGCTTAGAGTGGAGCTCCTTTGTGTAAGTCACAACATATTCTCCCGCTGCATAGTAATGAGAGTCTGTGTTTTCTCCACTACATAGACAGCCCCCTGCTAGGCACTCGGACAATCAAGCAACTGAAGCAACACAAGCAGCTCACCTGAGTAGCTGAGGAAGCCGAATTCCAGCCTGATAACTTTGAGGTAGCTCTCCCCAAGCTAGCACTCGGGACAATCAAGCAACTGAAGCAACACAAGCAGCTCACCTGAGTAGCTGAGGAAGCCGAATCTCCAGCCTGATAACTTTCGAGGCAGCTCCCCCCCCAAGCTAGGCACTCAGGACAATCAAGCAACTGAAGTAACACAAGCAGCTCACCTAAGTAGCTGAGGAAGCCAATCTCCAGCCTGATAATCTCGAGGCAGCTCTCCAACCTAGGCACACGGGAAGTCAAGCAACTGAAGCAACACTAGCAGCTCACCTGAGTAGCTGAGGAAGCAATCTCTACCCTGATAACTTTGAGGCAGCCCCAGCTAGGCACTCAGGACAATCAAGCAACTGAAGCAACACAAGCAGCTCACCTGAGTAGCTGAGGAAGCTGAATCTCCAGCCTGATAACTTTGAGGCAGCTCCTCCCCACCCCAACTAGGCACTTGGGACAATCAAGCAACTGAAGCAACACAGGCAGCTCACCTGAGTAGCTGAGGAAGCCGAATCTCCAACCTGATAACTTTCAAGGTAAAGAGAGATTCTTCGCCTGGACGCCTGCAGAGGGTGCTACCTGATGAACACTTATATTTTATGAACTTTGTTCCCTGTTCACCACTGGGTGGGCTTGTTATTTGCTTCTCTTTGTGCTAATAATGCTGAAGTGTAAAGCTAGGGACTCACTGGTTTTCCTAGAGTTGCCTTGCTGATTACACCTTAAAGCCAGATATACCAAGCAGCTAATATTGATCAGACTTGTTCAATATGGTGGTATTTAGAGCTAATTGCTGATTACACCTTAAAGCCAGATATACCAAGCAGCTGATATAGAGCAGACTTGTTTAATATGGTGGTATTTGGAGCTAATTGCTGATTACACCTTAAAGCCAGATATACCAAGCAGCTAATATAGAGCAGACTTGTTTAATATGGTGGTATTGGAGTTAATTGTGCTTGTAATTGAAGGCATTAGGTTAGCTGGGTCCTAGTGTGACCCCATTTTGGAATAGCCCTGTTTGCTTAGAGTGGAGCTCCTTTGTGTAAGTCACAACATATTCTCCCGCTGCATAGTAATGAGAGGCAGTGTTTACTCCACTACATAGGCAGCTCCCCAAGCTTGGCACTCGGGACAATCAAGCAACTGAAGCAAAACAAGCAGCTCACCTGAGTAGCTGAGGAAGCCAAATCTCCAGCCTGAAAACTTTCGAGGCAGCCCCCAACCCCCACAGGCTAGGCACTTGGGACAATCAAGCAACTGAAGCAACACAAGCAGCTCACCTGAGTAGCTGAGAAGCCGAATCTCCAGCCTGATAATTTTCGAGGCAGCTCCCCCCAAGCTAGGCACTAGGGACAATCAAGCAACTGAAGCAACACAAGCAGCTCACCTGAGTAGCTGAGGAAGCCGAATCTCCAGCCTGATAACTTTCGAGGCAGCTCCCCCCCCAAGCTAGGCCCTCGGGACAGTGAAGCAACTGAAGCAACACAAGCAGCTCACCTGAGTAGCTGAGGAAGCCGAATCTCTAGCCTGAAAACTTTCAAGGCAGCCCCCCCCAAGCTAGGCACTCGGGACAATCAAGCAACTGAAGCAACACAAGCAGGTCACCTGAGTAGCTGAGGAAGCCGAATCTCCAGCCTGATAACTTTCGAGGCAGCTCTCCCCCGAAGCTAGTCACTCAGGACAATCAAGCAACTGAAGCAACACAAGCAACTCACCTGAGTAGCTGAGGAAGCCGAATCTCCAGCCTGATAACTTTCTGAGGTAAAGAGAGCCTCTTCTCTTCTTCTGGACGCCTGCAGAGGGGTGCTACCTGATGAACACTTATATTTTATGAACTTTGTTCCCTGTTCACCACTGGGTGGGCTTGTTATTTGCTTCTCTTTGTGCTACTAATGCTGAAGTGTAAAGCTAGGGACTCACTGGTTTTCCTAGAGTTGCCTTGCTGATTACACCTTAAAGCCAGATATACCAAGCAGCTAATATAGATCAGACTTGTTTAATATGGTGGTATTTGGAGCTAATTGCTGATTACACCTTAAAGCCAGATATACCAAGCAGCTAATATACAGCAGACTTGTTTAATATGGTGGTATTTGGAGCTAATTGCTGATTACACCTTAAAGCCAGATATACCAAGCAGCTAATATAGATCAGACTTGTTTAATATGGTGGTATTTGGAGCTAATTGCTGATTACACCTTAAAGCCAGATATACCAAGGAGCTAATATAGAGTAGACTTGTTTAATATGGAGGTATTGGAGCTAATTGTGCATGTAACTGAAGGCATTAGGTTAGCTGGGTCCTATTGTGACCTCATTTTGCAATAGCCCTGTTTGCTTAGAGTGGAGCTCCTTTGTGTAAGTCACAACATATTCTCCCGCTGCATAGTAATGAGAGGCTGTGTTTTCTCCACTACATAGGCAGCTCCCCCAAGCAAGGCACTTGGGGCAGTCAAGCAGCTGAAGCAACACAAGCAGCTCACCTGAGTAGCTGAGGAAGCCGAATCTCCAGCCTGATAACTTTCGAGGCAGCTCCCCCAAGCTAGGCACCCGGGACAATCAAGCAACTGAAGCAACACAAGCAGCTCACCTGAGTAGCTGAGGAAGCCGAATCTCCAGCCTGATAACTTTCGAGGCAGCTCTCCAAGCTAGTCACCTGGGACAATCAAGCAACTGAAGCAACACAAGCAGCTCACCTGAGTAGCTGAGGAAGCCGAATCTCCAGCCTGATAACTTTCGAGGCAGCTCCCCAGCTAGGCACTCGGGACAATCAAGCAACTGAAGCAACACAAGCAGCTCACCTGAGTAGCTGAGGAAGCCAAATCTCCAGCCTGATAACTTTCAGGCAGCTCCCCTGCAGCTAGGCACTCGGACAATCAAGCAACTGAAGCAACACAAGCAGCTCACCTGAGTAGCTGAGGAAGCCGAATCTCCAGCCTGATAACTTTTGAGGCAGCTCCCCCCAAGCTAGGCACTTGAGACAATCAAGCAACTGAAGCAACACAAGCAGCTCACCTGAGTAGCTGAGGAAGCTGAATCTCCAGCCTGATAACTTTCGAGGCAGCTCCCCCCACAAGCTAGGCACTCGGGACAATCAAGCAACTGAAGCAACACAAGCAGCTCACGTGAGTAGCTGAGGAAGCCTAATCTCCAGCCTGATAACTTTCGAGGTGCTCCCCCCCCCAAGCTAGGCACTCGGGACAATCAAGCAACTGAAGCAACACAAGCAGCTCACCTGAGTAGCTGAGGAAGCCGAATCTCCAGCCTGATAACTTTCGAGGTAAAGAGAGCCTCTTCTCTTCGTCTGGACACCTGCAGAGGGGTGCTACCTGATGAACACTTATATTTTATGAACTTTGTTCCCTGTTCACCACTGGGTGGGCTTGTTATTTGCTTCTCTTTTTGCTACTAATGCTGAAGTGTAAAGCTAGGGACTCACTGGTTTTCCTAGAGTTGCCTTGCTGATTACACCTTAAAGCCAGATATACCAAGCAGCTAATATAGATCAGACTTGTTTAATATGGTGGTATTTGGAGCTAATTGCTGATTACACCTTAAAGCCAGATATACCAAGCAGCTAATATAGAGCAGACTTGTTTAATATGGTGGTATTTGGAGCTAATTGCTGATTACACCTTAAAGCCAGATATACCAAGCAGCTAATATAGAGCATACTTGTTTAATATGGTGGTATTGGAGCTAATTGTGCTTGTAACTGAAGGCATTAGGTTAGCTGGGTCCTAGTGTGACCTCATTTTGGAATAGCCCTGTTTGCTTAGAGTGGAGCTCCTTTGTGTAAGTCACAACATATTCTCCCCTGCATAGTAATGAGAGGCTGTGTTTTCTCCACTACATAGGCAGCTCCCAAGATAGGCACTCGGGACAATCAAGTAACTGAAGCAACACAAGCAGCTCACCTGAGTAGCTGAGGAAGCCGAATCTCCAGCCTGATAACTCCGAGGCAGCTCCCATGCCAGGCACTCGGGACAATCAAGCAACTGAAGCAACACAAGCAGCTCACCTGAGTAGCTGAGGAAGCTGAATCTCCAGCCTGATAACTTTCGAGGTAAAGAGAGCCTCTTCTCTTCATCTGGACACCTGCAGAGGGGTGCTACCTGATGAACACTTATATTTTATGAACTTTGTTCCCTGTTCACCACTGGGTGGGATTGTTATTTGCTTCTCTTTGTGCTACTAATGCTGAAGTGTAAAGCTAGGGACTCACTGGTTTTCCTAGAGTTGCTTTGCTGATTACACCTTCAAGCCAGATATACCAAGCAGCTAATATAGATCAGACTTGTTTAATATGGTGGTATTTGGAGCTAATTGCTGATTACACCTTAAAGCCAGATATACCAAGCAGCTAATATAGAGCAGACTTGTTTAATATGGTGGTATTGGAGCTAATTGAGCTTGTAACTGAAGGCATTAGGTTAGCTGGGTCCTAGTGTGACCTCATTTTGGAATAGCCCTGTTTGCTTAGAGTGGAGATCCTTTGTGTAAGTCACAACATATTCTCCCGCTGCATAGTAATGAGAGGCTGTGTTTTCTCCACTACATAGGCAGCTCCCTCCTTGCTAGGCACTTGGGACAATCAAGCAACTGAAGCAACACAAGCAGCTCACCTGAGTAGCTGAGGAAGCCGAATCTCCAGCCTGACAACTTTCGAGGTAGTTCCCCCCTCCAACTAGGCACTCGGGAGAATCAAGCAACTGAAGCAACACAAGCAGCTCACCTGAGTAGCTGAGGAAGCTGAATCTCCAGCCTGATAACTTTTGAGGCAGCTCCCCCCCCCAAGCTAGGCACTCAGGACAGTCAAGCAACTGAAGCAACACAAGCAGCTCACCTCAGTAGCTGAGGAAGCCGAATCTCCAGCCTGATAACTTTCGAGGCAGCCCACCCCAAGCTAGGCACTCGGGACAATCAAGCAACTGAAGCAACACAAGCAGCTCACCTGAGTAGCTGAGGAAGCCAAATCTCCAGCCTGATAACTTTCGAGGCAGCTCCCCCTGCAGCTAGGCACTCGGGACAATCAAGCAACTGAAGCAACACAAGCAGCTCACATGAGTAGCTGAGGAAGCGAATCTCAACCTGATAACTTTCGAGGTAAAGAGCCTCTTCTCTTCGTCTGGACACCTGCAGAGGGTGCTACCTGATGAACACTTATGTTTTATGAACTTTGTTCCTGTTCACCACTGGGTGGGCTTGTTATTTGCTTCTCTTTGTGCTACTAATGCTGAATTGTAAAGCTAGGGACTCACTGGTTTTCCTAGAGTTGCCTTGCTGATTACACCTTAAAGCCAGATATACCAAGCAGCTAATATAGATCAGACTTGTTTAATATGGTGGTATTTGGAGCTAATTGCTGATTACACCTTAAAGCCAGATATACCAAGCAGCTAATATAGAGCAGACTTGTTTAATATGGTGGTATTTGGAGCTAATTGCTGATTACACCTTAAAGCCAGATATACCAAGCAGCTAATATAGTGCAGACTTGTTTAATATGGTGGTATTGGAGCTTATTGTGATTGTAACTGAAGGCATTAGGTTAGCTGGGTCCTAGTGTGACCTCATTTTGGAATAGCCCTGTTTGCTTAGAGTGGAGATCCTTTGTGTAAGTCACAACATATTCTCCCGCTGCATAGTAATGAGAGTCTGTGTTTTCTCCACTACATAGACAGCTCCCCCCCCCCTTGCTAGACACTCGGGACAATCAAGCAACTGAAGCAACACAAGCAGCTCACCTGAGTAGCTGAGGAAGCCGAATCTCCAGCCTGATAACTTTCGAGGTAGCTCTCCCCCCCAAGCTAGGCACTCGGGACAATCAAGCAACTGAAGCAACACAAGCAGCTCACCTGAGTAGCTGAGGAAGCCGAATCTCCAGCCTGATAACTTTCGAGGCAGCTCCACCCCCCAAGCTAGGCACTCAGGACAATCAAGCAACTGAAGTAACACAAGCAGCTCACCTGAGTAGCTGAGGAAGCCGAATCTCCAGCCTGATAACTTTCGAGGCAGCTCCCCCCCCAACCTAGGCACACGGGAAGTCAAGCAACTGAAGCAACACAAGCAGCTCACCTGAGTAGCTGAGGAAGCCGAATCTCCAGCCTGATAACTTTTGAGGCAGCTCCTCCCCACCCCAGCTAGGCACTTGGGACAATCAAGCAACTGAAGCAACACAGGCAGCTCACCTGAGTAGCTGAGGAAGCCGAATCTCCAACCTGATAACTTTCGAGGTAAAGAGAGATTCTTCTCTTCGCTGGCGCCTGCAGAGGGTGCTACCTGATGAACACTTATATTTTATGAACTTTGTTCCTGTTCACCACTGGGTGGGCTTGTTATTGCTTCTCTTTGTGCTACTAATACTGAAGTGTAAAGCTAGGGACTCACTGGTTTTGCTAGAGTTACCTTGCTGATTACACCTTCAAGCCAGATATGCCAGGCAGCTAATATAGAGCAGACTTGTTTACTATGGTGGTATTTGGAGCTAATTGCTGATTACACCCTAAAGCCAGATATACCAAGGAGCTAATATAGAGCAGACTTGTTTAATATGGTGGTATTGGAGCTAATTTTGCATGTAACTGAAGGCATTAGGTTACCTGGGTCCTAGTGTGACCTCATTTTGGAATAGCCCTGTTTGCTTAGAGTGGAGCTCCTTTATGTAAGTCACAAAATATTCTCCCGCTGCATAGTAATGAGAGGCTGTGCTTTCTCCACTACATAGGCAGCTCCCCCCCCAAGCAAGGCACTCGGAACAGTCAAGCAACTGAAGCAACACAAGCAGCTCACCTGAGTAGCTGAGGAAGCCGAATCTCCAGCCTAACTATCGAGGCAGCTCCCCCCAAGCTAGGCACTCGGGACAATCAAGCAACTGAAGCAACACAAGCAGCTCACCTGAGTTGCTGAGGAAGCCGAATCTCCAGCCTGATAACTTTCGAGGCAGCTCCCCCCCCCAGCTAGGCACTCGGGACAATCAAGCAACTGAAGCAACACAAGCAGCTCACCTGAGTAGCTGAGGAAGCCGAATCTCCAGCCTGATAACTTTCGAGGCAGCTCCCCCCCCAAGCTAGGCACTCGGGACAGTCAAACAACTGAAGCAACACAGGCAGCTCACCTGAGTAGCTGAGGAAGCCGAATCTCCAGCCTGATAACTTTTGAGGCAGCTCCCCCCCGAAGCTAGGCACCCGGGACAATCAAGCAACTGAAGCAACACAAGCAGCTCACGTGAGTAGCTGAGGAAGCCGAATCTACAGCCTGATAACTTTCGAGGCAGCCCCCCCCACAAGCTAGGCACTCGGGACAATCAAGCAACTGAAGCAACACAAGCAGCTCACGTGAGTAGCTGAGGAAGCCGAATCTACAGCCTGATAACTTTCGAGGCAGCTCCCCCCCCCACAAGCTAGGCACTCGGGACAATCAAGCAACTGAAGCAACACAAGCAGCTCACCTGAGTAGCTCAGGAAGCCGAATCTCCAACCTGATAACTTTCGAGGTAAAGAGAGCCTCTTCTCTTCGTCTGGACACCTGCAGAGGGGCGCTACCTGATGAACACTTATATTTTATGAACTTTGTTCCCTGTTCACCACTGGGTGGGCTTGTTATTTGCTTCTCTTTGTGCTACTAATGCTGAAGTGTAAAGCTAGGGACTCACTGGTTTTCCTAGAGTTGCCTTGCTGATTACACCTTAAAGCCAGATATACCAAGTAGCTAATATAGATCAGACTTGTTTAATATGGTGGTATATGGAGCTAATTGCTGATTACACTTTAAAGCCAGATATACCAAGCAGCTAATATAGAGCAGACTTGTTTAATATGGTGGTATTTGGAGCTAATTGCTGATTACACCTTAAAGCCAGATATACCAAGCAGCTAATATAGAGCAGACTTGTTTAATATGGTGTATTGGAGCTAATTGTGCTTGTAACTGAAGGCATTAGGTTAGCTGGGTCCTAGTGTGACCTCATTTTGGAATAGTCCAGTTTGCTTAGAGTGGAGATCCTTTGTGTAAGTCACAACATATTCTCCCACTGCATAGTAATGAGAGGCTGTGTTTTCTCCACTACATAGGCAGCTCCCCTTGATAGGCACTCGGGACAATCAAGTAACTGAAGCAACACAAGCAGCTCACCTGAGTAGCTGAGGAAGCCGAATCTCCAGCCTGATAACTTTCGAGGCAGCTCCCCAAGCTAGGCACTCGGGACAATCAAGCAACTGAAGCAGCACAAGCAGCTCACCTGAGTAGCTGAGGAAGCCGAATCTCCAACCTGATAACTTTCGAGGTAAAGAGAGCCTCTTCTCTTCATCTGGACACCTGCAGAAGGGTGCTACCTGATGAACACTTATATTTTATGAACTTTGTTCCTGTTCACCACTGGGTGGGATTGTTATTTGCTTCTTTTGTGCTACTAATGCTGAAGTGTAAAGCTAGGGACTCACTGGTTTTCCTAGAGTTGCCTTGCTGATTACACCTTAAAGCCAGATATACCAAGCTGCTAATATAGATCAGACTTGTTTAATATGGTGGTATTTGGAGCTAATTGCTGATTACACCTTAAAGCCAGATATACCAAGCAGCTAATATAGAGCAGACTTGTTTAATATGGTGGTTTTGAGCTAATTGAGCTTGTAACTGAAGGCATTAGGTTAGCTGGGTCCTAGTGTGACCTCATTTTGGAATAGCCCTGTTTGCTTAGAGTGGAGCTCCTTTGTGTAAGTCACAACATATTCTCCGCTGCATAGTAATGAGAGGCTTTGTTTTCTCCACTACATAGGCAGCTCCCTCCTTGCTAGGCACTTGGGACAATCAACAACTGAAGCAACACAAGCAGCTCACCTGAGTAGCTGAGGAAGCCAATCTCCAGCCTGACAACTTTCGAGGTAGCTCCCCTCCAACTAGGCACTCGGGAGAATCAAGCAACTGAAGCAACACAAGCAGCTCACCTCAGTAGCTGAGGAAGCCGAATCTCCAGCCTGATAACTTTCGAGGCAGCCCCCAAGCTAGGCACTGGACAATCAAGCAACTGAAGCAACACAAGCAGCTCACCTGAGTAGCTGAGGAAGCCAAATCTCCAGCCTGATAACTTTCGAGGCAGCTCCCCCCGCAGCTAGGCACTCGGGACAATCAAGCAACTGAAGCAACACAAGCAGCTCACATGAGTAGCTGAGGAAGCCGAATCTCCAGCCTGATAACTTTCGAGGTAAAGAGAGCCTCTTCTCTTCGTCTGGACACCTGCAGAGGGGTGCTACCTGATGAACACTTATGTTTTATGAACTTTGTTCCCTGTTCACCACTGGGTGGGCTTGTTATTTTCTTCTCTTTGTGCTACTAATGCTGAATTGTAAAGCTAGGGACTCACTGGTTTTCCTAGAGTTGCCTTGCTGATTACACCTTAAAGCCAGATATACCAAGCAGCTAATATAGATCAGACTTGTTTAATATGGTGGTATATGGAGCTAATTGCTGATTACACCTTAAAGCCAAATATACCAAGCAGCTAATATAGAGCAGACTTGTTTAATATGGTGGTATTTGGAGCTAATTGCTGATTACACCTTAAAGCCAGATATACCAAGCAGCTAATATAGTGCAGACTTGTTTAATATGGTGGTATTGGAGCTTATTGTGCTTGTAACTGAAGGCATTAGGTTAGCTGGGTCCTAGTGTGACCTCATTTTGGAATAGCCCTGTTTGCTTAGAGTGGAGATCCTTTGTGTAAGTCACAACATATTCTCCGCTGCATAGTAATGAGAGGCTGTGTTTTCTCCACTACATAGACAGCCTCCCTTGCTAGGCACTCGGACAATCAAGCAACTGAAGCAACACAAGCAGCTCACCTGAGTAGCTGAGGAAGCCGAATTCCAGCCTGATAACTTCGAGGTAGCTCTCCCCCAAGCTAGGCACTCGGGACAATCAAGCAACTGAAGCAACACAAGCAGCTCACCTGAGTAGCTGAGGAAGCCGAATCTCCAGCCTGATAACTTTCGAGGCAGCTCCACCCCCCAAGCTAGGCACTCAGGACAATCAAGCAACTGAAGTAACACAAGCAGCTCACCTAAGTAGCTGAGGAAGCCGAATCTCCAGCCTGATAACTTTCGAGGCAGCTCCCCAACCTAGGCACACGGGAAGTCAAGCAACTGAAGCAACACTAGCAGCTCACCTGAGTAGCTGAGGAAGCCGAATCTCTACCCTGATAACTTTCGAGGCAGCCCCCCCCCAGCTAGGCACTCAGGACAATCAAGCAACTGAAGCAACACAAGCAGCTCACCTGAGTAGCTGAGGAAGCTGAATCTCCAGCCTGATAACTTTCGAGGCAGCTCCTCCCCACCCCAACTAGGCACTTGGGACAATCAAGCAACTGAAGCAACACAGGCAGCTCACCTGAGTAGCTGAGGAAGCCGAATCTCCAACCTGATAACTTTCAAGGTAAAGAGAGATTCTTCTCTTCGTCTGGACGCCTGCAGAGGGGTGCTACCTGATGAACACTTATATTTTATGAACTTTGTTCCCTGTTCACCACTGGGTGGGCTTGTTATTTGCTTCTCTTTGTGCTAATAATGCTGAAGTGTAAAGCTAGGGACTCACTGGTTTTCCTAGAGTTGCCTTGCTGATTACACCTTAAAGCCAGATATACCAAGCAGCTAATATTGATCAGACTTGTTCAATATGGTGGTATTTAGAGCTAATTGCTGATTACACCTTAAAGCCAGATATACCAAGCAGCTGATATAGAGCAGACTTGTTTAATATGGTGGTATTTGAGCTAATTGCTGATTACACCTTAAAGCCAGATATACCAAGCAGCTAATATAGAGCAGACTTGTTTAATATGGTGGTATTGGAGCTAATTGTGCTTGTAACTGAAGGCATTAGGTTAGCTGGGTCCTAGTGTGACCCCATTTTGGAATAGCCCTGTTTGCTTAGAGTGGAGCTCCTTTGTGTAAGTCACAACATATTCTCCCGCTGCATAGTAATGAGAGGCAGTGTTTACTCCACTACATAGGCAGCTCCCCCCCCCAAGCTTGGCACTCGGGACAATCAAGCAACTGAAGCAAAACAAGCAGCTCACCTGAGTAGCTGAGGAAGCCAAATCTCCAGCCTGAAAACTTTCGAGGCAGCCCCCAACCCCCACAGGCTAGGCACTTGGGACAATCAAGCAACTGAAGCAACACAAGCAGCTCACCTGAGTAGCTGAGGAAGCCGAATCTCCAGCCTGATAATTTTCGAGGCAGCTACCCCCAAGCTAGGCACTAGGGACAATCAAGCAACTGAAGCAACACAAGCAGCTCACCTGAGTAGCTGAGGAAGCCGAATCTCCAGCCTGATAACTTTCTCGAGGCAGCTCCCCCAAGCTAGGGCCCTCGGGACAGTGAAGCAACTGAAGCAACACAAGCAGCTCACCTGAGTAGCTGAGGAAGCCGAATCTCTAGCCTGAAAACTTCAGGCAGCCCCCCCCAAGCTAGGCACTCGGGACAATCAAGCAACTGAAGCAACACAAGCAGGTCACCTGAGTAGCTGAGGAAGCCGAATCTCCAGCCTGATAACTTTCGAGGCAGCTCTCCCCCGAAGCTAGTCACTCAGGACAATCAAGCAACTGAAGCAACACAAGCAACTCACCTGAGTAGCTGAGGAAGCCGAATCTCCAGCCTGATAACTTTCGAGGTAAAGAGAGCCTCTTCTCTTCTTCTGGACGCCTGCAGAGGGGTGCTACCTGATGAACACTTATATTTTCCGAACTTTGTTCCCTGTTCACCACTGGGTGGGCTTGTTATTTGCTTCTCATTGTGCTACTAATGCTGAAGTGTAAAGCTAGGGACTCACTGGTTTTCCTAGAGTTGCCTTGCTGATTACACCTTAAAGCCAGATATACCAAGCAGCTAATATAGATCAGACTTGTTTAATATGGTGGTATTTGGAGCTAATTGCTGATTACACCTTAAAGCCAGATATACCAAGCAGCTAATATACAGCAGACTTGTTTAATATGGTGGTATTTGGAGCTAATTGCTGATTACACCTTAAAGCCAGATATACCAAGCAGCTAATATAGATCAGACTTGTTTAATATGGTGGTATTTGGAGCTAATTGCTGATTACACCTTAAAGCCAGATATACCAAGCAGCTAATATAGAGTAGACTTGTTTAATATGGTGGTATTGGAGCTAATTGTGCATGTAACTGAAGGCATTAGGTTAGCTGGGTCCTAGTGTGACCTCATTTTGGAATAGCCCTGTTTGCTTAGAGTGGAGCTCCTTTGTAAGTCACAACATATTCTCCCGCTGCATAGTAATGAGAGGCTGTGTTTTCTCCACTACATAGGCAGCTCCCCCCCCCCAAGCAAGGCACTTGGGGCAGTCAAGCAGCTGAAGCAACACAAGCAGCTCACCTGAGTAGCTGAGGAAGCCAATCTCCAGCCTGATAACTTTCGAGGCAGCTCCCCCAAGCTAGGCACTCGGGACAGTCAAGCAACTGAAGCAACACAAGCAGCTCACCTGAGTAGCTGAGGAAGCCGAATCTCCAGCCTGATAACTTCGAGGCAGCTCCCCAAGCTAGGCACCGGGACAATCAAGCAACTGAAGCAACACAAGCAGCTCACCTGAGTAGCTGAGGAAGCCAAATCTCCAGCCTGATAACTTTCGAGGCAGCTCCCCAAGCTAGGCACTCGGGACAATCAAGCAACTGAAGCAACACAAGCAGCTCACCTGAGTAGCTGAGGAAGCCGAATCTCCAGCCTGATAATTTTCGAGGCAGCTCCCCCCCCAAGCTAGGCACTTGAGACAATCAAGCAACTGAAGCAACACAAGCAGCTCACCTGAGTAGCTGAGGAAGCTGAATCTCCAGCCTGATAACTTTCGAGGCAGCTCCCCGCCCACAAGCTAGGCACTCGGGACAATCAAGCAACTGAAGCAACACAAGCAGCTCACCTGAGTAGCTGAGGAAGCCGAATCTCCAGCCTGATAACTTTCGAGGCAGCTCCCCCCACAAGCTAGGCACTCGGGACAATCAAGCAACTGAAGCAACACAGCAGCTCACCTGAGTAGCTGAGGAAGCCAAATCTCCAGCCTGATAACTTTCGAGGTAAAGAGAGCCTCTTCTCTTCGTCTGGACACCTGCAGAGGGGTGCTACCTGATGAACACTTATATTTTATGAACTTTGTTCCTGTTCACCACTGGGTGGGCTTGTTATTTGCTTCTCTTTGTGCTACTAATGCTGAAGTGTAAAGCTAGGGACTCACTGGTTTTCCTAGAGTTGCCTTGCTGATTACACCTTAAGCCAGATATACCAAGCAGCTAATATAGATCAGACTTGTTTAATATGGTGGTATTTGGAGCTAATTGCTGATTACACCTTAAAGCCAGATATACCAAGCAGCTAATATAGAGCAGACTTGTTTAATATGGTGGTTTTGGAGCTAATTGAGCTTGTAACTGAAGGCATTAGGTTAGCTGGGTCCTAGTGTGACCTCATTTTGGAATAGCCCTGTTTGCTTAGAGTGGAGATCCTTTGTGTAAGTCACAACATATTCTCCCGCTGCATAGTAATGAGAGGCTGTGTTTTCTCCACTACATAGGCAGCTCCCCTCCTTGCTAGGCACTTGGGACAATCAAGCAACTGAAGCAACACAAGCAGCTCACCTGAGTAGCTGAGGAAGCCGAATCTCCAGCCTGACAACTTTCGAGGTAGTTCCCCCCTCCAACTAGGCACTCGGGAGAATCAAGCAACTGAAGCAACACAAGCAGCTCACCTGAGTAGCTGAGGAAGCTGGAATCTCCAGCCTGATAACTTTTGAGGCAGCTCCCCCAGCTAGGCACTCAGGACAGTCAAGCAACTGAGCAACACAAGCAGGCTCACCTCAGTAGCTGAGGAAGCCGATCTCCAGCCTGATAACTTTCGGGGCAGCCCACCCCAAGCTAGGCACTCGGACAATCAAGCAACTGAGGAACACAAGCAGCTCACCTGAGTAGCTGAGGAAGCCAAATCTCCAGCCTGATAACTTTCGAGGCAGCTCCCCTGCAGCTAGGCACTCGGGACAATCAAGCAACTGAAGCAACACAAGCAGCTCACCTGAGTAGCTGAGGAAGCCGAATCTCCAGCCTGATAACTTTCGAGGTAAAGAGAGCCTCTTCTCTTCGTCTGGACACCTGCAGAGGGTGCTACCTGATGAACACTTATGTTTTATGAACTTTGTTCCCTGTTCACCACTGGGTGGGCTTGTTATTTGCTTCTCTTTGTGCTACTAATGCTGAATTGTAAAGCTAGGGACTCACTGGTTTTCCTAGAGTTGCCTTGCTGATTACACCTTAAAGCCAGATATACCAAGCAGCTAATATAGATCAGACTTGTTTAATATGGTGGTATATGGAGCTAATTGCTGATTACACCTTAAAGCCAGATATACCAAGCAGCTAATATAGAGCAGACTTGTTTAATATGGTGGTATTTGGAGCTAATTGCTGATTACACCTTAAAGCCAGATATACCAAGCAGCTAATATAGAGCAGACTTGTTTAATATGGTGGTATTGGAGCTTATTGTGATTGTAACTGAAGGCATTAGGTTAGCTGGGTCCTAGTGTGACCTCATTTTGAATAGCCCTTTTGCTTAGAGTGGAGATCCTTTGTGTAAGTCACGATATTCTCCCGCTGCATAGTAATGAGAGTCTGTGTTTTCTCCACTACATAGACAGCTCCCCCTTGCTAGACACTCGGGACAATCAAGCAACTGAAGCAACACAAGCAGCTCACCTGAGTAGCTGAGGAAGCCGAATCTCCAGCCTGATAACTTTCGAGGTAGCTCTCCCCCCCAAGCTAGGCACTCGGGACAATCAAGCAACTGAAGCAACACAAGCAGCTCACCTGAGTAGCTGAGGAAGCCGAATCTCCAGCCTGATAACTTTCGAGGCAGCTCCACCCCCCAAGCTAGGCACTCAGGACAATCAAGCAACTGAAGTAACACAAGCAGCTCACCTGAGTAGCTGAGGAAGCCGAATCTCCAGCCTGATAACTTTCGAGGCAGCTCCCCCCCCAACCTAGGCACACGGGAAGTCAAGCAACTGAAGCAACACAAGCAGCTCACCTGAGTAGCTGAGGAAGCCGAATCTCCAGCCTGATAACTTTTGAGGCAGCTCCTCCCCACCCCAGCTAGGCACTTGGGACAATCAAGCAACTGAAGCAACACAGGCAGCTCACCTGAGTAGCTGAGGAAGCCGAATCTCCAACCTGATAACTTTCGAGGTAAAGAGAGATTCTTCTCTTCGTCTGGACGCCTGCAGAGGGGTGCTACCTGATGAACACTTATATTTTATGAACTTTGTTCCCTGTTCACCACTGGGTGGGCTTGTTATTTGCTTCTCTTTGTGCTACTAATACTGAAGTGTAAAGCTAGGGACTCACTGGTTTTGCTAGAGTTACCTTGCTGATTACACCTTCAAGCCAGATATGCCAGGCAGCTAATATAGAGCAGACTTGTTTACTATGGTGGTATTTGGAGCTAATTGCTGATTACACCCTAAAGCCAGATATACCAAGGAGCTAATATAGAGCAGACTTGTTTAATATGGTGGTATTGGAGCTAATTTTGCATGTAACTGAAGGCATTAGGTTACCTGGGTCCTAGTGTGACCTCATTCTGGAATAGCCCTGTTTGCTTAGAGTGGAGCTCCTTTATGTAAGTCACAAAATATTCTCCCGCTGCATAGTAATGAGAGGCTGTGCTTTCTCCACTACATAGGCAGCTCCCCCCCCAAGCAAGGCACTCGGAACAGTCAAGCAACTGAAGCAACACAAGCAGCTCACCTGAGTAGCTGAGGAAGCCGAATCTCCAGCCTAACTATCGAGGCAGCTCCCCCCCCAAGCTAGGCACTCGGGACAATCAAGCAACTGAAGCAACACAAGCAGCTCACCTGAGTTGCTGAGGAAGCCGAATCTCCAGCCTGATAACTTTCGAGGCAGCTCCCCCCCCCAGCTAGGCACTCGGGACAATCAAGCAACTGAAGCAACACAAGCAGCTCACCTGAGTAGCTGAGGAAGCCGAATCTCCAGCCTGATAACTTTCGAGGCAGCTCCCCCAAGCTAGGCACTCGGGACAGTCAAACAACTGAAGCAACACAGGCAGCTCACCTGAGTAGCTGAGGAAGCCGAATCTCCAGCCTGATAACTTTTGAGGCAGCTCCCGAGCTAGGCACCGGGACAATCAAGCAACTGAAGCAACACAAGCAGCTCACGTGAGTAGCTGAGGAAGCCGAATCTACAGCCTGATAACTTTCGAGGCAGCTCCCCCCCCACAAGCTAGGCACTCGGGACAATCAAGCAACTGAAGCAACACAAGCAGCTCACGTGAGTAGCTGAGGAAGCCGAATCTACAGCCTGATAACTTTCGAGGCAGCTCCCCCCCCACAAGCTAGGCACTCGGGACAATCAAGCAACTGAAGCAACACAAGCAGCTCACCTGAGTAGCTCAGGAAGCCGAATCTCCAACCTGATAACTTTCGAGGTAAAGAGAGCCTCTTCTCTTCGTCTGGACACCTGCAGAGGGGCGCTACCTGATGAACACTTATATTTTATGAACTTTGTTCCCTGTTCACCACTGGGTGGGCT